>LR990652.1:9038333-10340333 GCA_905147715.2 Xestia xanthographa
ACGCTCAGATCGTAATCGATTCAGTTTAATGGGTTAAATTGACCTGTTTTCAAAGTGACTTAATGTGGTCAATTTCGTCCCACGTCGAGTTCAATTAGCCGCACACGCAAAATTTACAGATAATGTAGTAAATTATTGTGTAGACTTGTAGAGAAATAAAAATGACCTGAATTTGTTATGGTTTAATGCAAAGATAAAGAATCGACTGGTTTTATTAAAAAAAAAGGTTGAATTATTATAAGTCAACAAAGTCACGCATAACAAACATGATTGTTTGATGACAGAGACGGAAGAAAGCGTGAAGCGCAACAACGAATTACGAAACCATGAGGCGCCGAGGAACAATGGAACACGTGGGGACGCACCGTTAGTAAAACGACAGCCGCATAACAAATCTAGCCACTCATCTTACACAGGAAACCTCTGAAATAACAGCATAACTATCTTCAAAACTTTGCGTGACAACCAACATTTTACACGCAAACTAAAATCGAGGGATTACGCAGCCTAACGCAAGAATGACATGACATGCACACATCAAAATGATAATGACGCTCAAACATGACATTTAAAATATCATTACCGTAGCAAAACTACAATTTGATTAATGATGCTGTAATGATCACGATTTTAAGAAAGCCAAATACGTGGAATTAATTCCACGCCCACATGGAATTAGAAATCAAAGGGCCATGTGCGTCAGGTAGGCCCATTGATAAAATGATTTTCATTGACAAGACACCGCTGCTGGTAAAAGTAGCTCATACTAGTTTTCATTGAAACTGGATTGGTGCGGATTAGATAACTGTTATTGTTTGGTTTGTGGAAGAAGTTAAAGAATCTGTATTTTCTAGTGCTGATGTTAATAGAATATAGGTATAATTGAGAATTTCTATTAGCTTGTCGATGGCAAATTTTCATTAAATATTTTGGCCCAAAATTCAGCTATTCGAACTCCGCTCGCTAATGCAGTCATAAGATCGTCAAGTGCGCAGTTGTTAGGGCATGCAGTGCAAGATGGAAGGTTTGCCATTGTCTGTGGAGGACAAAAAATCAACTATCAATGCAAGCACTTTGGGCAGGATGTTTGCTTACCGACGATAATAATAATCGACATTCCATTGTCTTTAAATTCAATGAAACCAAATCAGTAATCATTCACGTTACTTGAGATCACGTACAGAAATCCCAAAGAGGAATTCATATCTTTAATCTGGAGTTAAAAATTTCAAATATTTACATTAACATCAATGTGAAAATTGCGGCCATCCACCTCCGTGTCTACGTCTAGTTATGAGGCTCAAGTGTGACATATTTATAAGAGCAAGGTTCGATATAACGGTCCATGGTGCAGGCCCATATTCAGCCGCGGACCTACGACCTGCTATTATATTATATGATTTACAAGTGTTGCTACAATATTAAAATATGCGGCGTAGGCAGTTCATATTTAACGCAATTTAATCGCGTGGGACGCGGAAGCTGTCGAAGTGCCGATGGTAAAGCTTTATTTTGTGCCAAACTGGTTCAAGAGGGCAACTGATATTATAAAGAACCGAACGAAAATGATTGTAAAGAAACATGCCCAACAACATACAGAATGTTATCTGAAAGCTGTTGAAGAACAATGATTACTTAATGAGATAGGCAACGTTATGCACGTTGCTGCAGCTCAGCGTATCGGATGCGATATTTCACGCATGAACTGAGAAAATTATCTTGTTATTGTTTCACTCGCCTTACTTTCACTCTCATTTATTTATTACAGCAAAAGTTCTCTCATAAAACTTATTACACGCGATAAAATCTCCAGTCGTAACTTTTATGTCATTTCAATCAGCTACGCTTACTCTACAAATTAATTTGGTATTGTTTACAACGTCAATTAGAGCGTGGAAATCAACCAGCCTTGTTATCTGGCCAATGAATGCAACGATAAATGTTTCACCGAAATTGTGACTGCACTTACCTTCGATACCAACTTACGATAACGAACTAGTTGTTGAATGCTCACCTTTACCTGTAAACAAAAATAAACAAGTGTTAACAGTTTTATTAAACGATTTATTGTGACTATTAACACATCTAAAGCGTTCTATTCAAGTGTCATCCAGATGAGTCTGATTAACATATTGCTTTCCCTATCGCCCACTCCAGAAAAACTAGTGGGCGCTCAGTGAAAGTGGTCCTCCAGATGAATAGCTGTCATTACGCATTAGTAACTTGTGAAACAGTATTGTAATGCAGTTGCATAAAACCAGCGCCTTAACTATTGGCCAATCTTTATTTGATTGAACAGCTACCATCAGCACGACTGTTGTTAAAACATATGCTGTCAAACAGGAGACAAATTACAACACAATTACTTCAAGCGAAATGGACATGCAAAGTATGAAGATAAAATTCAAATGCTATGAATTTTAATAGGTTAAATGCACCACATCCGACGTTATAAATAGCAAGAACGGGTTACGTAAGTCCTGTACTAAGTCGGCGATAAATTCGAGCAAGAAAAACTGATAGCATAGCCGAGCAGAATCTCTTAGCTGGGACTAGAAACAATCTGTCAGTGTGATACCTTATCATTATCCGCAGTTCTCTGCACTGGCTACCGGTAACCGTGTTCCAGTCAATAAATATCCCCATGAACGCGTCTGCGCAGGTCGGACCATGGCACGAATTAGATACCGACAGAGAACAGCAATTAACGTTACTAGAACAATTAGTGCACCTCTAGATTCCGGCTCTGCCATTAGCGAACGTTGGCTAAATAATTTAAGTATCGATCATACATGAACCATCCAAATTGGCTTAAAAGCTTTCTACGTTCGACCATCCATAAAAAAAGGTTCATTGAACTGCGGATTTTGATTAGGGCAAAATATTGAGCTAATAAGTAGACTATAGAAGAAATCTCGACTACGTAAATGTTTGACAGTTGATAAAATACTTAGGACAGTGTGTCCGTAGGTAGAAAGTGGCACACCGTAACTTGTTAGTGCCGATAAAATGTATCATATCTACGCATTGCACTGGTACAGTTTTTCTCACACTGAGCCGTTTGTTTTTTCCAGATGTGTCAACGACCTTAAATGAAATTGCTTATCAAATATTCAATAACTAGCAGCTTTTCTTTGTCACAATATTCTTGGAAGCGATTTCGAAATAATTCATTGAACCTGTTACTAAAATGGGTTTAGCGAGCCGTCATCATCCACTTAGCACGTTCGCGAATCGCCATCTTGGCCAATCAAGTCGTTAACCCCTGACTGGACACTTGTTCAGAGTGCTGTAGACTCATCTCAAACTTCCGAGAGGCGTGAGATGCATCCCAAATGTATTCATAAACATTTCGTGAAACTCAATCTCACAGCCACTGGATTTTCTCATCCAATGCTAACAGCTCACTGTTTTCTTTGTGATATGCATTACCATTGTGTCCAGCATGTCATATGACTTAAAAACATGCACTTTCAAAGTACTCTGACATTGTATATAAAATCCAATATGGCCACCAGCTGTTCAAACATCTGCTATTGTGATTCCCTGCGCTTGCGCAAATTAATTATGCGTGCAATGCAGGCGCCGACCAAATCAAATGTGACTTTTAACTTTAGTAATGTATTGAATGTTCTCTTTGACTGTCAATGGCCTGCAATTTACGACAATTGACCGATATAGCGAGACGGCGATTTACAAATACGTGTAGAGCTTTTAATGCATTACTTACATGCTGCAGAGAAAATGCTATAGTAGAGGCTACAGATCGCAGCAATTAAATAAATAACGGCAATTAAGACGTGGATAACATGATTGCCATCGATGTTCACTCTCTCTACCTCAGTCCATATAAGCACATGAATGGTTCCGCGCCATCGGGTATACCTAATGGGGAATATAATTTTCAGTATGCTGTTAAATTAATCAGGTATCTAGTTTAAGAAGTTCATCGAATAAAATGCAGTAATTTATAAAATGTGCTCAACATTTCTCTCTCTCTCAGCTCTCTAATAAACACTGAGAAGATTGATGTGGCACGCCACATAGTAATTGTGCATTTACCACGGGATGTAAACTTTACGACCCGAAGTCACGAACATGCTAAGAGTTGCGACCCCTATGTATGGTACATCTCGATATAAGGGTCTACCCTTTATAGCAGAACTTTTTATGTCATAATATTACTTTGCATAACAGTAGATGGCATAAACTTCATTTCGCAGAAAATCGTGTGGCAGACACTCATTTATCATACATTCAAAACTCATAATTTTGTAAGTCAGAATCATCTTTAGGCATAAATTTCATATGCATAAGAATTAAAAGTAGAACCATCTTACGGCAGAAAGTTCACAGTCAGAATCATCTTTTGGCATAAATTTCATATCAATAGTCATTAAAAGGCAGAACTATCATATTACAGAAAGTTTACAGTCAGAATCATCTTTTGGCATACATTTCATTATGAAAAATAATGGAAAGCCTCATCTGATCTATCACATAACAAAAAAATCATAGTTTTAATAATTTTGTATTTCTTACCATAATAATAAAATTAATTATGAACTCGGTTATCATTGTGCCGATTGTCGTGACGGCCAATGGCCTTATAGCCAAGAGCTTCGATAACCATCTATCGAAGCTCTCTTTAGGCGGTTGGATCAAGGGCCTGATTCAGAAGGCAGTACTCCTCGATACGGCTCGCATTGTGAGGAAGTTCCTGTCTCTGCAGCCCTAATCACCGGTGGCTTGGACCCTGCTCCCGACACCGGCGGACTACTATTTGTTTATATTTTTAAGTGTTTTTTTTTTGTATCGTTTTATTTTGAGAAATACTTAAAAATGTAAATAGATAAGGATGTAAATGAATAAACGGAAACTAATAGTACATTATTTTTTTTCGCCACAAACATACGATGATAATGTTAATTGCTGCATATTTCTGATCAGGCAAGCATACATCATGCATGCAGTATGCAAACATGCAAACCAGCATACACCATGCGTGCAGCCAGCATGCAGCATGCAAGCAAGCATGCAGCATGCAAGCAAGCATGCAGCATGCAAGCAAGCATGCAACATGCAGCAGGCATGGTTTCTGTCACGGCTCCGGCGCTGCAGGGTTCCGGCGGTCCCATGCGAGCTTATCGTCGCAGATGTGTTTTACGCTCACCACCGTAGCTTCGGCTTGCTGGCCGGCTTTGCCGGCCAGCCTCAGCTACGGCGGCGAGCGTTAAAACCACCTGCTCCTCAGCTCACGGGCCGCCTCACCCTTCCGCGCCTTCGCGGATTTAAATTACACTCTAGGGGTAGGGCAGACAAGACTACGTGGAGTCGGTTTTGGAGCGATTTGTTTCTGTCACTAACTTTTTTAGCGTAACATATTGTCTTTGTAGGACAATATTTTTATTCTAATTTAAGGTTAAAATTGCTATTTTATAGAAATGGCAATAATTCCAAATGGAATTATGCCATCTTCATAGTATGCCAAGTGAAATTGTACCAAATAATAGTCGCTCTAAATAATCATTATTCTAAACGAAATTATGCGGAATTTGAACATTGCCAAAGATAATTATGCCAAATAATATTCTGCCATCTTATAAGTATGCCATTGTAAATTCGGACATACAAACATTCGGCCAAACAATAACTATGTAAAATATTTTTTACGCCTTAAAAATATTCGTTTAAAGAAGATTATGCCAAGTGTGTTATGCCAAATAAATTTCGGAGCATCAAGATTCTGCCAGATAGAAGGAACGCCTCGATATAATCATACGTCAGCGGATGTATTACCGACATACCGAAGACAATTTCATTGAAGACAAAGCATCAATTGAACCGTATCTTTTGAAGACAACGAATGTATAATAAATCGATTGTTATTGTCATATGCAAAAGGGGCCGTTCCTCGATTATCAATTATTGGGTTAAAGACATTAATGAATCAAGCGGTTGCAAGCGTAGAAACAGAACAAAAAGAAGCGGAATTCCCCTGTTCATCTCTTAAGACAGCGTTATACCAATTTACGACTATTGTGCCACTTAACCTTATCTCGGCTAGAGTTATTAGTCTTTATAACTGTTTGCAGTGTAACAAGTACATGCCAATGCAAACATTTAACCAAATGAGTCTAAAGTACAACATTGTGAAAATATGAGGACAGAAGGCAGATGTTTCGTAGCAAGAAATATGGCATATCGATAAATAAGAGGACAGAAATGGAAAAAACCCCATACAAAATTCCCAAAAGTATCTGACAAACGACTTGTATTCAGATGAATCCAATGATATCATAAGCAAGGAAAACGAAGACTTAAGGCCAGTTCTTATGTAGGGTACAAAATCAAACAAGGTTTGCGGGAAGCCGTGACCTACATCACGTTTTATTTGCAGACGCGAATCATGAGGACGTGACTAAACATTCATGCGAAAATTAATAGGTACACAGATTTGATCATCTCTCTTCGTGATTTGGCATTCATATTCTACAAGTCTACATAGTTGTATGTGTGTGTCTGTGTTATTTATTAGGTTTGGCTTCGATAGTAATCTTCTTCATCTATTCAATTAACGAAGGTCGTCTACCAACTAGTTTGTCCAGCGTTTCAACAATTACACAATGTCATTAACCGGTCCCAGAATTTGTGTAATCAACTTCGTGGCTATCATATTCGTTTTGTGAAGCTTTGTTTGTTTGATTTTGAGTTTGGGACAGGTTTTATTTATTGATATGAACGAATGATATGATCTCCACTCCTTGTTAGCTACATAGTGGTTATGATGACATTCACAGAAATAAAATATCACTGATGAAAATTTTATTTTTACTGCCATACTCGGTAGCTAAATTTACATCAATAAAGCGAATACCAGCAACACTTCCAACTCGTTAACTACCGTCAATGTCATCATTTATTACCGCATCACAAATTAAAGCTTTCGGAATGAATTTTTCGAGCAATTTATAAATAGTAACAACAGATAGCATCACCGTAGTTACATCACTGACTGGGTGCGACCTGTTTGTGTACGTTCTGCCATAACAGTTGCTAACATAAACATATCACCTTGAGGTACAACATTTTACATTGGCAGCGGAACTTCAGCCTTAAAAGGCTTGACGAGGAGACTCGATGCGATCAACTATTACTTGGACTATAACTTGACGTAGTTAACACATCTTGCATTAAGCCGTGAATCGGCATCCTTTCACAGCCACAACGTCCCACCCCTTTTTATCGCCATTTTGCTTCATGATTGATGAGCTATTACCGGTTTCGTTGAAAGCTTCTTGATTTATTGCCTTCGTTTACCTATTTTCGAAAGATACCTTATTGATGGAGGTTTCTGGTCGTTGTTGGAGGAATATTCACAATTTCACGCGGTGTGTGGAACGTGCGGATACGGCTCTGCGCGTGCGTTGGGCGGATACGCGGCTCGTATAAATAGCCGCCGTCTATTTCGGTCGGGACACAGCACCCCGGCGCCCGCCATGTGCCTGACGCCGTCGTCTGGGACTCCACGTTGAAATTAATTAAATTCTTAACATATTGAATCATACTCGAAAGGGCCAGTAGTCAGTACGTTCACACTCCAAAGTACACGATGAGTCAGCGTTGGATAAATATTGTGAATTGATGACACAGCCTGCTTGAGCTGATACCTGCAATGTTTTTTTTTTACAAATTATAAAGCGTTTTACAAACAAATTGTATTTTTTCGATGACCTCAGAGGACGCAAAACACATTAATTTAGCTATATTCCTTGTTTATAAACAACACACTCGCTCAACGTTGATAAAAACAATAATTCGTAACGTTTACACAATCTCTGTTCTTTGCCAAGGTCAGGGAGCCGAGTGCTAAGTGTAGTATACAAATATTTATCTCCCGACTCGCCACCAATGAGCACTTTTCGCGTGGGAATATACTCCTTCGAAACACTTCATGCAGTCATGCTAATGAAAAAACAAAAAATCCTTTACAAACTCCTTTTTTCCAGAGCTTTAAAGACTAGAATTGACTGAATTTAAAATAATGCATCAGTCAAGACGGTGGCATGTCAGGCTTGTTTCCCAGAGTCGAATTTTAGCACGTCTGCTAGAAGTGGTCCGACAACTTTCCTTTTCGAGGAATCTCAGTAAGTGTTAGAAATAAAATGTCTAGTGACTTTGAAAAACATAAACTGGCTTTGTCTCAGAATGTGAATAGAAAATGACGAGACCACCCATAATGTGAAGAGTAAACGGCATGCATCATTTGCTTCAAACTCATCCAATATTTGACTGGAATGAGCAACAGCTCACGGATAATTAAATGAAGTTAAATTGTGAGTGACTGGGAGTTCTAAAGCTAAGTTTAGTAATGCATATAGATCATTGTAACAATCGGTACTCGGACGCATGCGGGTGGTCTCGTAATAGGGTTAATCTTGATTCAATTTCGACAATAAAGCCCTAAGGCACGTGGAGTGACTGGTGCTTTTTACTCTTCATTCCATTTATTAATTAAGCTTTAGTCATGTCCAGCTAAAGAACGACTAGCCCTTTACGCAGTCATGTTTCATAACACAATTAGTAAATGTTTTGATCATAGAAAATGATATGGCTAGAAAGTAGGTGACTGCTGAGATATAATGCTGAGTAATAGAGAAGTATGGAAGAAGAAGACATGCTACGCCGACCCCAAATAAATTGGGATAAGGGCAAGAGAATAATGATGATGATATTTTGATCATAGAAAATTTAACGGCAAAAGAAATAAAATTAGCATGGTAACTTATCTACCAACACGAAAATAATCCAAGTGGAATGTATTCCACATGACATGACATGCTACGCCGGCCCCAAATAAATTGGGATAAGGGCAAGAGAATAATGATGATAATATTTTGATCATAGAAAATTTAACGGCAAAATAAATAAAATTAGCATGGTAAGTTATCTACCAACACGAAAATAATCCAAGTGGAATGTATTCCACATGACATGACATGCTACGCCGGCCCCAAATAAATTGGGATAAGGACAAGAGAATAATGATGATGATATTTTGATCATACAAAATTTAACGGCAAAAGAAATAAAATTAGCATGGTAAGTTATCTACCAACACGAAAATAATCCAAGTGGAATGTATTCCACATGACATGACATGCTACGCCGGCGCCAAATAAATTGGGATAAGGACAAGAGAATAATGATGATGATATTTTGATCATAGAAAATTAAACGGCACAAGAAATAAAATTAGCATGGTAACTTATCTACCAACACAAAAATAATCCAAGTGGAATGTATTCCACATGACATGACATGCTACGCCGACCCCAAATAAATTGGGATAAGGACAAGAGAATAATGATGATGATATTTTGATCATACAAAATTTAACGGCAAAAGAAATAAAATTAGCATGGTAAGTTATCTACCAACACGAAAATAATCCAAGTGGAATGTATTCCACATGACATGACATGCTACGCCGGCCCCAAATAAATTGGGATAAGGACAAGAGAATAATGATGATGATATTTTGATCATAGAAAATTAAACGGCACAAGAAATAAAATTAGCATGGTAACTTATCTTCCAACACAAAAATAATCCAAGTGGAATGTATTCCACATGACATGACATGCTACGCCGGCCCCAAATAAATTGGGATAAGGGCAAGAGAATAATGATGATAATATTTTGATCATAGAAAATTTAACGGCAAAAGAAATAAAGTTAGCATGGTTACTTATCTACCAACACAAAAATAATCCAAGTGGAATACAGGATGTAAAAGAACCCGTAGCTGATAGCCTGCGTCCGTCACTACTTGCACCATTCATTACAAGATATAGTGTTACAGTTCAACATTAGCAACACACGATACTTGTCAAGAAAAGTTTGCATCAACATGAGAAGTCGTGAAAGCTTTCATATCTACGTT
Source organism: Xestia xanthographa (assembly GCA_905147715.2). Classification (NCBI taxonomy): domain Eukaryota; kingdom Metazoa; phylum Arthropoda; class Insecta; order Lepidoptera; family Noctuidae; genus Xestia; species Xestia xanthographa. Next base: position 9,048,280 of record LR990652.1, read on the forward strand.
TTTCTCGCACCCAAAAATAGGAAAACAGCGGATATTGAAAGCAGACATCAAGATTTGACAATTTCAACAAATAAAATAAAAAATGAAACTAATTTCATGCATCACAAATCGATACTTAGTAAAGTAAAAACGGCTTAACAAGACCTGTATCGATCGTTCAACACCTATGGTATGCCGTACCGACTGCCAACGACCTCTTAGAGGGGACCGGAGGTCATCATCGCGGATTAAGAGAACAAATGGGAATAATTTCGAGCCTCGTAGGCCAAAAAGTTATTTTTTTTTATCGTATTTAACGGTAATGGGCTTGTTTAGATTTGTTGTGTTAATCTTGAGATACTTCTTTCGAAGAAGGATATAATAGATTTCAGTACCTATAATATTCATTTCCAGTCGGTACCTTTGTTTAGCTAGCGCCTGCCCTTTAGGATGAGACACCACCAATTTTTATAAAGCTTATAACCGTTCTAAAATCAAGTCTCTCTAAATGTTAGAATCTTCATTCCAATAGAAATATCCATCGATTTATGAATCAACATTAGGAATGTTAAGAAGAACTATAAAAATATATCATAGACATTGGTAAATCAGATCAGATCAATGAGTAACATTTATAGGAATCCAGACTAATATAGATTTCAGTCGCATGGCAACGCAAACAGAACAATTTATTGCTCCAATGATTATGAATGTAAGATATGGTGTCTGGTCAGGGCGGGCGGCGCCTTTGATGTCGCCCTTTGGATGCCAACGCCCTTTTAAACCGTCTGCAGCAAAAGGGTATGCAGGGAAAATGGGAACTTTGCTGCAAATGCTGAAAACGATTAACGAGCTAAGTTTTTGTAACAAAGTCCTTCAAAGCTTAGTTCATTAAAGGTCACCTTGGTTGCAGTTAATGAACAAGATAATATAAAAACAGACACTGAATAATTAGATATGCACTTCGAACATGTGCATTTCAGTGAACAAACACGTAGTTACATCAGACTCAGAACGACCAAACAGACAGCAGACAACAGAGTAAAATATACAATATGAAACAGTAATGAACAACCACTGCTCTACAACAAATCCTGTTTCTAGTCTAGTGCATCTGAAAATAGCTGCTACAACAATAACATAAACTGACTTGGCTCCTGATTTAATTATACTTGCAAACAATAATATACAAGATGGATGTTTGCTAAAATATGTGCCTACATCGTGGTTTACGGATAAACAATCGACAGGATACGAGAAGGAAAACATGAAATCGACAGAAATAACATTAATGGTTAATCGTGGTTAAAATAAGACTTAGGTATGTGATTTAAACCATAACACACTGCTAGTTAAGGTAACCTAAGCAAGCTTTTTCCTGGTACCAATGCTCAAACTAAAGTGCTTCCAAAAGATTGAAACAACCAATCTAAATTCAGAAGACTATATTTTCATAGTTTATGCATCTATATCGCACTTGGCTAGCTTTCAATCGATTTTGAAAGAGACATCCAAGCTAAACGGACCGTAACTCGATAGGTGTGACCATTAGCGTCCGTAAATATTTCGAGTTACTGCCGCCTGAAACCAATGAGTAACATCTGGAAACTGGGAGCTCTTGCACAATGTTCTAGTTTCATTTTGAGACTATAATTCGTTCAGCTCAATAAGTTCTGGCTGTTATGCTGAAATGGCGCAAATTTCTGCAAATACCGCATCTTGTGGCATGGGAATATTGTTGATTTCATGCAGTTCTGTTTTTTGGTTGCCTACATCATCTTTGCACTTGGTTTTGTTTTTCATTTTGTCCTACATTTTTGGATTGTACTTTTTTCCAATATCGTCATGCTCCGGGTACAGTCTCTTTACGAATCACTATGTACATTATGAGAATGTTATCTTGTTACCGATACCGGCAATATGATTTGATGAATGTTTTTTTTTTCTATCACTTTATCAATGGCGTCGTTCAGAATATGTTAACGTTTATTTTATGCTTACTTCCTTTGATTCGGTTACTGAAATTAAAACTCTTTCATTTATACAATAATCATCATCTTCCTGTCCTTGCCTATGTTATTTGGGGTCGGCGCAATACATCGTTTCTTCTATTCTGTCAATCGTCATGCTATCATTTATGTATGCTTTATTTTATCTTTCATTTATACAATACTACCTATTCAATTTCTAGCCGAATGTTTTCATCACTTTGGTTTGTCTGCAGGTCTTCGTCATTTTATTTTATTTTTCAGTCTCTTTGTTTTAATCTCTCGTCAAGTCGTTATGACTGGAATCTATTAGAATTGACGAGGTTGTCTATTCGTTAGAGAGTCACACAGCCAATACAACAATTTAAAATGAAGTTTTACAAACACAAGGATGTTCAATGTCCATATTTAGAAAATTGCTAGCGTCTCGGACTTTAGTTTTATTGCTTTTCCCAAATATGGATATTACTATAAGACAACAAGAGTTTTAAAGGTAGGACTATCAACTCCTACGCAGTTGACTATTTCTGTAAACTGGCTGTTAGATACTAATAGAGGTTATTTAAACAATAACGTGTCACTAATATTGTACAGTTATAATATTATATGAGAAACAAAACTGGTGATAACTGGTTTCTTTTCCTAACACATGAATAACTACAATCACATTAATTAGTATTAGCCATAAATCCATAATACAATACGGGTTTAAAAAACGAGTATCCGACGTAAATACTAGGAACGTACTTTAAAAATATTTGTGGTTTTCCTTAAAACTAATGTTTAAGGGAACAAACAGGATAATTATGACAAGAAAAACTTTTCAGGACAACGGAATGCAAGTACGGTCGACCAAGCTATTTGGTTTACATTGTACAATGTAATTTGTTGGTTAAACTGTAAACCAATACCTAACTTGGAATTTACGTCTAATCATACTACGTTGTGGACTTGTGGTCTAGTTATTGTGAGACATGAGGACTTCAGAGGATTTGATTGTTTTTTATTTGTTACCGAAGCAGACTTTTGAATGGTATTTTGAAGTTAACGATCGAAGAACGAAGTCGTTAACTTTCATCAATAGCCTGTAATGATTCAGGTTGATGCTAAGCTTTCTGTCTTGCTAGAATAAAAAAATATTTAACGAGAAAACCTTCATTTATCTGTATTAGTTCTTGTAGTTAGTTCTTGCATGAAGATATAAAAAGCAAACGAACTTAAAAACAAAAAGCTAAAGCAAACACTGAAAAGGAAATTAACTCAGACAAGGAGAACATCAGTCATTTCTGCAATTATAAAAATGACGATTTTAATGGTATTTTGAAGTTAATGATCGAAGAACGAAGTCGTTAACTTTCATCAACAGCCTGTAATGATTCAGGATGATGCTAAGCTTTCTGTTTTGCTAGAATAAAAAAAATCTTTAACGATATAACCTATTTATCTGTAGTCAGTTCTTGCATGAAGATATAAAAAGCAAACGAACTTAAAAACAAAAAGGTAAAGCAAACACTGGCAAGGAATTAAGCCAGACAAAGAGAACATCCAGTCATTTCTGCAACTGAATGTTCTTTTTTCCCGAAGGAAATGTCAGTTTACCGTTTGTAAAGGTCAAGCGAACGTGCCTTATAAAAATATCGATTTGCTAAAGTAATAAAGAGATTGTCTCAACCAAATATAGCTATTAGTCGAGAAGGCCAAACATATTTTAATGCTCTAAGTTATCTCGTTTATTAAAAACTTATTTTGTATCCGATGTATCATCAGTTTTATTGAGTTACTCAATGGCCCTTATGGCGACAAACCGTCAATCAAAATAAGCACAGTAGTTTCGGAGATTTAATCACTAATTATAACAACAACTGACGATACACCAGCAGCGTGACAGCTATGCAGTATTATTGTAACCTTGGCACAGAACTGCTAATGTTGAACACGACATGATGCCACGTTTATTATAATGGATTACGTAGAACCGCATGTGTTGATGACGTCACTTACCGCAGTAAACGAGGAAAGTCAAAAAGAGAAATAAAATTATACACGTATATAGGAATTTACATGAAATGGGCACAAAATTAACAAGATTGTCGTTGAAAGTAAATTATTCAACGATAAGATACCACCACTAGTATGTGTAAACGAATGTTTAGATGTGGCTAGAAATGCCTTGCGAACAGGCTTTGATGGTTATGGTGTGTCGAGACTAAACAACTCTGTTAGCGAAGTACATTTCACAACCCCATAAAAGAACACAGATACTACTGATATCTACAGAGGCTGCGAACAAGCCAGACAAAACTGTCAAGGGCATAGAATTTAAAATAAAAACAAAGAACAAAGCTGTAGAGTGAGCATTTGCGCTTAATGGATGTGTAAATAAAGGCGCGGTGTCACACCCGGCAGGAGACCTTGGCCTAAAGAGAAAACAACAACTGGATCACGACATAAAGGAGTAGAATTTGATATTAACATCTGCTAAAACTTGACTAACGAACTTTTTGATGAACCACATGCAAAGGTTAAGGTTATCTATGAAATAGTTACACATGATGAAAAAAAAACTATGGAGAAGCCAATTTAAACAAGGACCGGCTTTAAAATAGCTCTACAATGTGTGCGTTACAATAAATACCTCTTTCAGATAGGTTGACCTGAATAAGTCTGGAGATCTATGCTACAATCGCGATAAGAAATTGTTTATACATGAAGGGTTTCATAACGAAGATATTAAAAGATAAATTAGACTGCAGAAGCAAACATAAAACGTAATTAATTTTAATAACGTTGTTCCAGTTTGTGGACTAGTACTTCAAAGAGAGTAATATTTCCAGTGATGTAACACGGGGAAGATTCCGTGACTACAGTTTATGACATTATGAATCTAACAAGTACTATTGTCCAACACAATTCACCAAAATGATGTATAATGTAACTCATTCATTACAATCAGTACCTGTGACGATTATTTATGACCATTTGGCAAGATCTCAATGGTTCATAGTGCGTAGACGCATCAAACAGTGCGTATTATACTTCTTAAACGAACCTCATTCTCGTATGAAGTCAGAAGTTTATAAATAGAGAATTGAAACGAGTATTCGACTACAATTTTTACGCCTCGATTCTCGATTTATTGCCAACAAGATCTAAATACAAAAAGTACAAGAGAAATCGGCCCGTTGTGAAATGCAAAGAACAATAAAGTTACCACAAATTGAAATCTGTTAACAAAACCGATTGTTTATCGTCGGCCAATGTGTGGGAATATTTTTTTTAAGTTGAACAATTCAGGTTTTCTAAATAACTGAGAATTTTCCTAGCCTACTTACTGGTAATATGGATAAATTCATTTGCACTTTGTGACCTCATGGGTCTGACGACCAGCTATATCCTAGTCCTAGATAAAGACAAACACAGACAACAATTTATTACATCTGCCAACTTTCTTAGGCGTTAAAATATTTATCGTCGTTCACATCTTCGTGTCAAAGCGTTTCTTTTACGACCGCTTCAGTAACTGATATTTTATACATTTCCAAGAACACATTAAGAAATTAAGCAGCTCTTTCATTTGGCTTTTTGCCTTATAAGTATCGGTTGTTCTCAGTGTCTCGAGATGACGTCAGGAGGCAACGCTGCAGAAAAACCGGTCGGAATCATGCATGACCGCTGCGGAGTCATCCGCTATCTTGAATCACGTTGGCTATGTTGCGTTGCGGTTTGTCTTGTATGTCATATTCCATTGCTCTTGCGCAACATACGACTTCAACTTTAATGACAGCACTTAAATTAATATTTTGACATTCTCCAAAAGTTCAGCAGAAACTCAGCTTAAGAAAAGCTTTCTTTGTCTACAGCTTGCTTACAATTCAGAAGGCGTAGTGAATGGTTTATATTATGTGTCATATTCAATTGACGAGTAAACTACCGAGCGCGTGTCAGTTTTGCATAACAGTCGTGAACAATGCGTCCCCTGTTCCGTTTTGCGAGTGCGTATGACGGAAAACCTATGCGTACCTGTGCGTATTGCGGAATTGAAAAAGAAAACAGACGTTTACAGTGTGAATGACTTATGACTTCTTGAGAACTATTTAGAATTAAAAAGGAGAATTCTCTCAGGACTTGCTAGTCCAGTTTTTCTCGTGCTTATGCTCATCAATCACAAGTTACATGTTCAGTCTTGATCGCAGTCCTGTCTTAGAAGACTAAAATATCTTGTTACGTTTACGAGTTTAATTCTAAGTGGAGTCTGGCTTTAATAGTCATACTCGGTGTTTATTGCTAATAGCCTGTTGCGACATACATTACGTGCAAGTCGATGACTGTTCATCAATAACTGACCAATGGCACGTCCGAAATTCATCGTACAACGATACCAGCAACTTGAAATGAATGAAATAATTATTTGAAAAACAACGACTGCATAGAGCTGCTCGCATGAATTTATTATGCCTATTTAGTTACGCTCATTGCATATAATTTATGCAAGTTATTTTAAATTGCAAATAAGCAAACGAGCTGTGTGAAGCAATACGTGGTAAATCTTACATGACAATTACGACCAGCTAATGATTATAGTCGTTTTATTTGGGACAGATCCATTAAAGGGCTATTGACTACCATAGATAGAGAGGCCGTAAAGATGGACTTGAGGATGGGCAGTGTTAAAATAAAAAGCTCTTGCTTTTCCTGGTGGTTGAGTGCCACTGTGTTATATTTGCAAGTTTTGCAACCAATTTTCTCCGATCCGTCATTTAAGAATCAAGTTTGTACAGAACATCTGCCGTCTTAACTTAAACGGTTTTAAGGAAGCTAGACCATGTGCTGCATGCCTTCATATACTCAGTAATAAACCAGAAATCGCACGACACACATTTATGAAAAAACAAAGCAGGAGAATACTACTAATTTCTGAATTCTCAGTGACAAGCTAGTTAACATTGAAAAGGACTGAATGCATATTATTCGAATAGTGTCTTTGTAAGATCACGGCAATTAGCCATCGTACTGTGGGATTCAAGAATGCGCGCAACCGTTAGCGTCCGCCTGTGCCATAGTTGGCACTCCCAGGAACAACCAGCGTCCTATGTACTGACGACTGCCTTTAAAATCCTCTGTAAAACACATCGATAATGTGGGCGAGGCTGTTATCATTCGAATGGGAAGCTTACGTCATGCTTTTGTTATTTTTAAATATTTCATATGATGTAACTGGCCAGTTGTTTTTTTTTGTTGTTGTTTTGTGCACTTTGCATTTGTCTATGGATAAATTGGCGGATAGCAATCGCAGTTGTCGCTATGATATGAAATAAAAGCGGGAAATCACACGTCTCCGTTTCGTAACTTTTTCATCCAAAATATTTATTGTTCACCAATTATCACAAAAATACGTGACACCGGCGATTTTTTGAAGCAGACCCGTTTGAATTAAGTAGTGGTGCCTATCAATGTCAGGACATGTTGACACAAGGCCCTCATTGTAACAGCTTCAATGTCGCACTTATCACCTCACGGTAGATAGCTCACGTTCCCGTGTCGGCGTGTCCCCAGTTCCCCACACATCGACACATCCCGATAAAAATAATATTTATACAAAGCTCTTCGGTTATAAATACAGCGTGGAATTTACCCAGGATGTACATTACAAATACTCCTAGATAAGAATTAATACAATGCAATTAGTTTCCTGATTCGTTCTAACACAATGGCTGTAGATTTTCCAAATTAGTAAACATACTATTTTAGAACAGGTAAGCCTTGCCTTTCTTGGTTTAAAGGATGCTTAGTACTTCAAAGTGAGGGAAGAGTTAAATTACGAAAATTTAATGTTTAGCTAAATGCGAAACCAATGGAGGCAGGACCACGAAAAAGTGCAGTGAATAGTTTGTTTATTCCGCCAAGAGTGCACATTTCGTTTAAATAGTGGCCCTTCAAAATATTTACTTGGCACGCTAAAAATATCAAGCAAGTCAACGCCCTGCGCTACTGCGCGATTGGTCAAGTACCTCATCAGCATGGAGGAACAATGAGCGGATGATAACGCGTTATCTACGCCAGCCGAGGGAGGGGGACGGAGGCGCCGGAAATACAACGACTCAACATGGCGGCTTCTCGGAACGTGCGTACGCGCATCCGACTCGAAAGTGAAGAAAACTACGTTATAGTCCGATGACCTAATACGATTTTGCAATTGTCTCAATTGGTAATTGTTCTATGAACCTTGACGCAGATTGTTATTATTGATCGCGATATAGTTCAGCATTATGTAAACGATATTGACAATCTTATCGCTTCGAGTACAGTATGTATAGAAAAGCCAGATTATGCAGACAGCGTAATGGTGTTATCTATAGTGAAATAATTTGCATGACATTCATTACACCGGGTGCTGATTTGTTCACGCACCACAACGCGCCGTTATTAGTTAATGGTGTCGATTCTGTTGTGCACAAACTAAACTTAATTTAGGCTATTGCTATCTTTTACTAAAAGGCAGTGCAAAAAAAGGATGGCTATAGCTATGAACTAAGTTAGAGATGTCAAACTAGTTTATGCCTTGCGCTTTACCGTGTTTTTAGTCGACATGTTTTTACGTGCACCCTTCATTTGTATGGAAATATTAGTTCCAACTAAATTTGACAGCTCTAAATTACGTCCGTCTCTTTCTCGTTTTATTAGAGAGAAAAAGATAGCAACAGCCTAAATTAAGTTTAGTTTGAGCACAACAGAATCGACACCAATACTTACCTATTTCAAGGCAAGATTACGAAACATTTCAAAGATAGTAATGAAACAGAAGTTGATAATTATTTGAAGTAATTTAAGGTGTGGATTTGAGCAAATATTATTGAAGTATTGGGTAATAGTACAATCAAATCCAGCCTTGAATTACTCCAAATTACTACCTACCTATGAATTACTATGTTCGGGCTCGAAAATTCCAAACAGAAATCAAACTTGTTTTGACAGACAAAATGATTACACATTTTATGAGAAGATAGCAGCATATCTTTCCGAGATTTGATACAGCCTCGAACAAAAATCTTCTTACACTCTGACGTTATTTTCATTTTATCTTAACATGAAAGGCGACTTTCTTCAGTTCTTCACAAAGGGGTATTATTATCCCATATCTGTGCGTTGCCCGTGTTCCATTCAAGTCTGTCTGTTGGCAACTGACTAATGAGACTCTATTATTGGTGTCAGTCGGCGTCATTTTGTTTCCTTTTGGCGTACATTCAGTATGTATATGTATATTCTTTATCTACCAATGCAGTCTGTATTAGTGCCCTCACTTGGTTGACTGGCAATAAGTGCTGATTGAATCTTATTTCATAATTTGTTCCTCTCCATGCATTTCTTAAATAATTTTCTAGGGATCCATCTGCTTCACTTTTCGGTTAATGATTGTTTTCGTGGAGACGTGTTTGAGGTTTATTCAGATTTCTAGCAGAAGCATCAGTAAACAATTTAGTCACATTGTCGTTTAGTACGCTACACGGAAAGGAAAAACAAGCACCGTACACTGCTACAATGTTTTAGGTTGTATATTCTCGCTTATGCTGATACCGTTTTCTTGTAAATGACAGCAATTATTGGCGCCTTTATAAATTAGGTGTCTGGTTGGCTGTGCAATCATGTTGCACTGCTTTAACTTTGCTTTTAACTGGATTTGCACAAGTTGCATGCGTTATTCAGTTCTCTTCTCTTTATTTGAACGGCGACTTTTAGATTCCTGTATGTTTCTGACAGCAGCTGCTATATTTGTATGTTTACTATTATACTGGTCTACATACAGGTATATCATAATTATTACGTATTAATAAGTTATTTGTTTCAACCCAAATACTTTTACTGGTTTGTCAGAGGTTCCTTATTAGATATTGGTCCTTGGTATTTGTCCAAGATTATTAAGTTGTCCGAAGAAAATGATTGTACGGCCCCTAAAATAATTGTTATCACTTCGGTAACGAAGCAATTGTCTTTAAGCAACCAATCTTACTATTTGAATAACATAGTTGTCGTATTACAACGCAATAGATACAGGGGCAAGATTGTTTTGAATAATAATTCGAGTTTTGGAGTCAAGTGGGCGAATAGCCGCCATTTTGAAAGTTATCAGAGCTATTTGGCGTAGGTGAGAATTTTAAGTTGTTTACGCGACTAGTTATAATGTTTGCTTATTTTGTTCGACGATGCAGTTAATGAGGAACTTAGTGAGAAAACAGCACTGATGAATTTTAGTTCTTTTACTTCTTATGAGATACGTATGATATTTTTGAGTCAACCAGGAAAATACATACAGTCATTAAATTATCTAGTCGTTCGTGTACTTATGTAGTTAAAGATTTTCCTGTTACTTAATATATTTTAACAGATATTCAATGGTCAGAGTGTTACCTGCCTAAGTTTCTAAAACAATAGTAGGTATTTTGAGTAAATCTTACAAGTTTCGTCTTAATTCGTTCGTTTTCGTCCTCACAGGACGCTCGCATAAAACCTCTTCATTTTCAAAATACTCAAACACATAACTGCTCGGTAGTTCACCTGCGCAAGAGTGGGCAAAAAACCCGGTCCACACGACATAATCGGCCGCGAAGGACGCGTGCTTGCGTACGCGCATCTCCAGTCTCTCTCGCACATATAGTGCTATCTCTCACTTTGCTCTTTAATCAGACAGGTATTGCTTTTATTACTATCTGGACCAGTCAGCAAACAGAACTGGCTTCTGAAGAATGATGAATATTATGAATATTAACTAGGTAGATGATTATTTCGCCAGTTGGGTATTCATTGCTCTGTTAGTATAAGATTCAACTGCCGATTTAAAATTGTATGATTCTTAAAAAGCAATGTATGATAAAGCTGGCAGAAATAGAACATCCATAGTACTTTATGAAATATTCAGTACCTATCACAGAAATAGAATATAAAATGATATTATTCTGCCCTCAATGTCAAATTGGTTGTCTGAGTAAGCCCTGCATAAAGTAATAGGTATTTATGGAAAATATTTCTAGATGATATGTTTTATTCAGCATGGAGTTTGTACCTACCGACGTGATCTGAGTATGTTGGTCACATTTTTAGTTCTATTGAACCATTTGTAGGCAAGATGTAAAGGTGCATTAAATATTGAGGCTTCTCCATACCTACAAAACTTTGTCTAAAATTAAAAATATGCATTTACCATAATTATTCCTGATTTTGTTTTCTGTGCTATCTTTGGTGGATTTATTGTTAGTTTTAACAGTTTTTTTCCTGCTTATTCAAAACTAGCGGACGTCACGCGGTTTCACCTGCGTAGTTCCCGTTCCCGTGGGATTACGGGGATAAAATATATACTATGTTACTCAGGGTGAATGTAACTTTCTAATGGTGAAACAATTTTTGAAAGCAGCGCAGTAGTTTTTGAGATTATTCATTACAAATGTACACACAAAAATACAAATCATTCCTCTTTACAATATTAGTGTAGACAACCTGCGTGAGATGGGATTTCCTATTGGAAAAATGGTAAATGTCTATAAAAATATTCACCCTCTATTAAACCCTTATGATCAGGGTGGTGAATATTTAATAATCCTACCTTATTATTGACCTTTATTTCACGGGAACCTTGTGTGAATTTCAGAATTGTAGTCCCATCGGTTTCAACTGTACATTATAAGCAAGTGAATGAATGAATTATTAAATAGAAGGGATTAAGGGATTAAGTATTTTGCTTAAAATTCACTGTGTACTTATGAGACACCACTTATTTAAATTAACAAAATTGTGTATCATTTTCACCATTCTTGGCAAGGTTTTCATTGTATGGTTCAGAAAACTAGTACTACTTAGTAATACTTAAACTTACAATTTTTCACATTAAATATGAAAACATTTCATATTAAATAATATACATATAAATTATGGGTATTTATTCTAAAACTAAATAGTGTTCTAAATTTGTCATGCTTAATCTCAAAACAAATGAATCCATTAATTTAATTTCCAAGCATGTTCTGCTGTTATTAAAAGTTTTTGCTTGGAATTTTTCCATTTTTGTGCCTGTTTTGAAGGCAAGCAATCAAGGAGTATGTATGATGGTCAAACCTCGACTTTTTGTAACTAAATATGCTCCTCAATTAAAAAAACTAAAGACTAACAAAAGAGAATTGGCTTTATTTAGTGCTATAATTTTATATTTTTTGGTTAGTTGCAAAGATAAACAAACCGTACATTTATGAATGTGCCGCCGAAACTCAGCAAGGCCACCTCGAAATACAGATGAGTCAACATCCCAAGACTTAGTAAAAATAGTTTTCTAGTTTCAATTTTAAAATGTAGGTAGGTATGTTAAGAAAGGTTAGTGAGCATGTAGGTAGGTTATTGTTTATCTAAACAATCTGTGTACTAACCGAAGCTCTCTGTCAGTTTTAGCATAACCCCTCCAATGTGCATATCTCCCTTTACGACCATAGTCCGTTTCTCGTTCAGATCAGTGACGAAGATCGTGAGGTTCCACGACCCATCGCCAACGACTTCACCGTCCGCCAACATGTTTCACAAGTTCTTTTACACTTCACAATAAATAAATGTCACTTCCGAAGAAGCATCGCGAGTTGCAACCACAAAGTTAAAATATATTGACGCACGTCCAACAAGCTCGCCAGACTTTAATCAACTGAATCGATGTTGCCAACTTGCTAAGTTGCTAATTCCCATACCCAAACGAACACAAAAGAAAATCGGTAAAAATAAAATTGGTGGAATTTTCAAGATAATAAATTGGTATGAATATCAAACATTTGCGGTGCCGCTTTGGTCCCCAAATTAAGTGACGCTTGTATCATAATTATATTAGGGACCAGAGTTGCGTTACGTTAAGGTCTAGCAATGACTTTGAACTTACAGATGATTTTGATGATTTAAAATTCTGTAACTATATACGTCTTACAATCGCGAACAATATTTTAATCAACATACAACCTAGCATCGGCCTGCAAATTGCAAAAAACGTAAGAAAATTTAAATTTCGCAGGCTACCCTGGAGCATCAGCCTCAATAATGAGGGATTTTCTTTTTAGCTCTTCCCTAGTCGCTGGATAGGTGGCGCTAGGAGTAAGTATGATAATGCAAGGAACGGAACCTAAAAAAACTGATTTTAACAAAGCGCGAAAAATGTTGGTTAAATTCGGAAGGTTAAGCAAATGAAAGTGTCAGTCAACGAGAGTATGTGACGTGGCACAATGTTTTTTTTTTCAAGCGTTTTGGCTTCTATCTATCTATCATGGGGTTTTGGTTTCCGCACTTAGTCCTTAAAGTGGACCATTGTGCGTGAGCCGTGGTGGCCGTTTACTCCAACCAGCCCACCTCCCTCCAGAAGCAGATCAAACTTCCCGGTCTTCTCAGGGCGTCCGCAAGGGATCTTGGTGTACCCAAGGTCTCCTCGCGAATCTTGGTAACGCCAGTGCACTCAAGGAGCACATGGGCCACCGTTTCCTCCGTCTCCATGCACGCTCTGCATAGAGGACTGTCAGTGATTCCTAGGGTGTGGAAGTGTTTATTTAGTGAACAGTGTCCAGTGATGGTCCCCGCCACCAGTCGTAGGCTATCTCTGTCCAGGCGCAGAAGGCGCCTGGTCAGCTTTGTGTCAAGGGATGGCATGGCTTCCTTGGATTGCCTACACCCTGGTGCCGAGGTCCACCATTTCTCCGCTTGTATTCGAGTGTGTTCCCTTAACCAGCTTCTTAGTTGCTTGAAGGGAATAGGCACAATGGGCTCGGGTCCGCAGGGTTTTGTGCTGGATCCTCTTCTGGCAAGCTCATCAGCCGCATCGTTCCCAAGTGATCCACTGTGACCTTTGATCCATTGTAGTGTTACCGTGTTATGGTTTAGTACCGTGATTCGTTCTAGGGCATTGTGGCATTCTAGTATCAGTCTCGACGTTATCTGAGTACTCTTTAAGGATTGAAGGACTGAGGCACTGTCGGATATTATTCGAATATTGGTATCTGTAACCTCCCTGGCCTCTATAGCGTGTGCCGCTTGGATGATACCCACACACTCTGCCTGGTAAACAGAGTTGAGTATTCCAAGGGGTTTGGCTATTTTAATGTTTAGGTCGTCGGAGAACACCCCGAAACCTGTCCCGTCGTCGGTTTTTGATCCATCAGTGTAGATTCTTAGCTCGTTCGTACCTGAGTAGTCATACAACTCCGCTGTGAGCTCTATGTTGTAGTGTTTTTGGAAGCAGTGGGTCTTCAGGATTCTGTCGCTGGGTGATGCCATCATGGGCTGTTGTTTGATAGCATCTGCTCTGATGCGTGTGTGTTTGATTCTGGAATCGTTACTTAGGGTGCCAGATACTTCGAGTCTGAAAATCGCTATGGCCGCCTCCTCTCTTACGACGAGATGTAGAGGTGGTAGCCCCAGCATCGCCTGTAAGGCAGCAGTGGGGGAAGTTCTCATGCTGCCGGTGATTGCTACGCAGGCAAACCTTTGTAGTTTCTCGAGATCCTTTTGGTTCGTGCTTAGGTTGGTCCTGGGCCACCAAACTAAAGAGCCGTATGTGATGATTGGTCGGATAATTGTGGTGTATAGCCAGTAGGTGATTTTGGGGCTTATGCCCCAATTTCTCCCGAGGAGTCTCTTACATTGCCATAAGGCTATACTGGCTTTTGTGATGGTGTATTCGGTGTGTTTTGCCCAGTTCAGCTGCTTGTCCAAAAAGATACCCAGGTATTTGGTTTCAGTCGATAGGCTTAGGGTTGTCCCAAAGAAGCTTGGTAATTGTAACGTTGCTAGCTTCCTTTTCTTTGTGAAGAGGACGAGTTCGGTTTTGGTAGGGTTCACTGCTAGTCTGTATTCCTTGCACCAGTCTTCTACTATCTTTAGGGCTTGGCGCATAAGGTTGCATAGTGTGTTTTCGTGTGTGCCGTTTATTATTATGGTCAGATCATCGGCATAGCCCACCGTGTAGTAGCCTCTGCTGTTGAGACGTTTGATGAGGCTGTCTACTACGAGGTTCCATAGTAGTGGCGAAAGGACCCCGCCTTGGGGGCAGCCCTTCGCCACTATTGCTCTGGTGGTGTCGTTTACCGTAACTTGTACGGCTCTTAATCGGAGCATATTTGTGATCCATCCTCGCAGGGTCGAGTCCACACCGTGTTCCTCGAGGGCTGCGTTGATGCTATGGAAGACGGTTTTGTCAAAAGCGCCTTCTATGTCAATGAAGACGGCTAGTGAGGAGCCTTTGTGGTCCACTGCACATTCGATCTTGGAGATCACACTGTGCAGCGCAGATTCTGTTGATTTTCCTGAGGAATATGCGTGTTGTTGTCTGTGGAGTGGTCGCTCCCGAAGAGGTCCGTCCCGAATGTGTCGATCACAGAGTCTCTCGAGGGTTTTCAGTAGGAAAGATGTTAGGCTTATTGGTCTGTACGCCTTAGGTTGTGTGTAATCTGGTTTGCCTGGTTTAGGGATGAAAATAACTTTTACCTCTCGCCATGCAAGGGGTATGTATTTTTGTGCTATGCAGGCTCGGTAGATGGCGGTCAGCCACGGCGTTAGGACGTCTACTCCCCATTGTAGCAGGGCGGGGAAAATTTCGTCTAAGCCTGCGGATTTATATGGTTTAAAAGTCTTTATTGCCCATTTTATTCTCTCTGCGGTTACTATGGTGCGGGCTCTGGCCCAGTCTTGATCATTTGGTGTGTGCGTTGGCTCACTTGCCCAGGTTCTGTCCTCAGAGAGATTGCAGTCTGGGAAGTGGGTTTCCAAAAGGACTTTACTTGTTTCGTGGTCCGACTTGGTGTAAGAGTTATCTGGGGTTTTCAGCGACCCGAGGGTGCGGTCCTGATCCGTTTTGGCTTTGGCATAGTAAGTTCAACGCCATCTATAGAGTTCTTGGAAACTAAGTTTTTTTTTAAAACCTCTCATTACTATCATATTATTTACTAGAAAACTCGTAAATCGGGTAACACTGACTTGACACTCTGGTTTAGTAAGTAGGTAGTGTTGTGACTTGTGAAGTGCTACGTCAGTGAGTGCAACACGTGTGGCCATGCCTCTTGCCTCTTGCTTCTTTTTTGAGGAACCAGAATCCAAGGAACCTAAGATAAGTTCCTTGCTAGAATCATCAGAAGTTTTTTACCACCTTTTGTCATTTACTGCAAATAAATAATTTTGACTTTGACTTTTGACATGCTATGGAGCGAATCACTTATTTAACTTTGCAACTTTTGGCGGGTGGCGAGGAGTACACTAAAGGAATTTGGCCAGTGAGTGGGTCATCTTAGGGACGGAGTTATAGGAGAGGTGTCGGGCTCTACAAGCAGCAAAGAAAAAAAAAAACGTTCTTTGTTTTTTTTTCAAGAAATGTAATTATTGAGTGACACAGAACAACATAATTCAAAATGTTCTTTCATTTCAACACTAACGCTTCAAGCCCGTGACGTTCCCGAAAGGGAACAGAACATTGTAAATTCTGTAATTACGGGTGTCTACAAGTGAGAGGCTAATTGATGAGCCACTTGCCACAATTCATATTATAGCCCTGTAATGCTAATCGGGTTTAGTCTGCAATGGCATTTTCATTCACGAGTACGAATTACTCGTGAATGTTTAGAAGTGCAAAATTGGAAAGTACTGAAAGTGGCTCGACCAATGATATTCTAACAAACAGATATGTTATACACCTACAAAACCACCGAAAAAAGTGTGCCGCGGGGGTGAGCCAGCTCACATACACGCAGTGACGCAGAATAAAGGAAAAACAGGCCAATTGACACGTTTTCGAGTCTTCACGATTGCGCGCTCATAACATATCTGTTTAATTAAATATCATTGGGCTCGACTCTATCTGTTTTAATGCAGTATCGGTTTGACCCTGTCCATAAAAACCATTTACAGTGTAAATAACGTGACCCTACGACCGATGGACACACCGTTTCCGAGATATGAGCCCTCGATTTTTTTACTATGAGTTAAACATACATAATTCTGTAGCCAGGCCATTTTGTCAGTCTAAAGTTTAGGGTTCATAACAGACCAGCGGCACGTTGCCAACGGCAGATAAACTGCAGCCGTCGCCACCTGTCAACGGCTGTCGTCGACAGGTGGCGACGGCTGCAGTTTATCTGCTGTTGGCAACGTGCCGCTCGTTTGTAAGAACCCTTAGTCAGGTTTAGTCGATTGTTTCATTTCAGGCATCCAGCATATTTTAGTAAGCACATCGTAATCATTGACGCTTGCTTGACAGTTGACCAATGCTTGACGCAAGCAAAGAATGAACATGAAACATCAAATAATATCAACTGTCAAATCATCAAATGCTTCTGGTTCCCAAATGGAGATTATTTGTAGTATAATTGGTTTAAAATTTACACAATATTGCATGCAATAACACATGAATATTAATATTGCCGTTATTGCCAAGACTTTAAACTATCCATATGAACAACAAAGATAAGAGAATCTCAAACGAAATGGTTGCTACGAAGAACAAAAATAAAGGTAACAATGCATTTTGTATTTTTAGAGTTTATTTAATAGGTAGTTAGATTTTGTGATAAGCGGCTGTTTGCATGATACCTAGATAAACATAGCATCCACGATACTCTGGGTTGGATAATGTGCGTTGTGTTTGTAGTGCTTTTATTAAGAAAATTCAATGCTTGCAGTAATATCCTGTTCAACACCTGAGCATCGAGCAGAATCACCATCTAGGGACAGTGATTCTATCTGCGACTCGGAAGCCGCGAGCCCGGTTCCTTTTTATTGCACACAAGATGGGGCAGAAGGAGAAACAGATGTCGTTTGGAACTTTTACACACCAAAATCAGAGCATGCAGCTAAAAAATCTCGTATCAAAAATTCCACGCCAGTGAGCAGAAAATCAAAAAGAACAATAAAGTCAAAAATATCTGAAAGACAACCCCCAAAACGACGAGCACTTAAACAAACCTCACATAAAAAGACTGAATTATTTCAAGAACTGATGGAACTAAATCAAAATTTAATTCAATTGATGTCTAAGACATCCCAAAACACAATATGTCCAGCAAAAGTGAATTCTGGTAGTGAAGATGACTTTATGACTGAATCACCAGAATTCTCTCCTAAATCTAGAGTGAGAAGTAATTCTCGATGTTTAAGAAGAAATGTATTGAGCTCAAATTTTGTGAAACCGGATCCAGAAACTGCATTGGAATCAGACGATTCTATGAATGAGTGCCTTATAAAAGCCAGTCAGGTGGTAGAAGAAAACATTCTCAACGAAGTTCCACCTGTAAAAAGGCCTTGTTATGAAAAAAATATGAAAAATACAGTTAAAAAACCAGATCTTCATTCGAACTTCAAAATGGACCACGATTCAATGGATGCCATACTTAACAGTATAAAATTAGACTCACCAGTTGTAAAGAGTGTGAAGATATGTTCTTCCCCACAGTTAAACAATGACTCATTTGATAGTTTGGTTGGTAATTTAAATGATAGTGCACTGGACCGGCTAACACAGATGCCTGTGAAAATGGATACATCTAGAAGAAGAAATAATTTAAATAGTCCAAAAGATGGTAATAGTTGGACAATTAAGGAATTAATTGTGCATGAGAGTAGTCCATCTTCAAAATCTATATTTAGTCGTCATAATTCAATGCCTGTATCACCGACAGTGACCAATATGAATAAACCATCGACAAGTGGAATGGTTTTTGGGAGATATAATTCAATGCCTTTTGGTAAAGAGGCTGAAGATACAACAGGTAATAGTTTACTGGATTTAAACAGATTTTTAATTATTATACTTACCATACTAAGATAAGAGCCATATTTGGACAGCTTGGTTATCAGACACGTTAAATGTAACAATTCTTTATTGTATAAAAATCTCGTGTCACGGAGTTTGTTATCGAACTCCTCCGAAACGGCTTGATCGATTTTTATGTCACATTATTTTTTTGTGTATATTTGGTAGGTCTGAGAATAAGTTGCAGGCTACGTTTTAGTATCAAACATACACATCAAAATTTCCATGCGAGCGAAGTCGCGGGCAACAGCTAGTTTAGTAATAAACATCAAGTTATTTTGGAATGACAGCTTTTCTCAGCCTCATCGTCATTCTCCTGCACTTATCTCGATTTATTTATTTGGGGTTGGTATTGCAGCATGTGTTCTTCTTCCATATTTCTTTATTACTCATCATGACACCTCCTTTGCCATAACATCTTTCACACAGGCATAAACAAAGCTATTAAAAAATCAGGGCAGTTTTTGGGGACTGCCAATAGAAGTGAAAACGAAAAGTACACAGGTTCCGCCCCACACATAGCACTGGTTGTGCCCCGCGCATGCCTATGTGGTACTACGCCGTAGCGGATCGCCTACGAGTGCTACGAAGCGTGACCGCACGTTACGTCAAGTGACGATGAGTTCAATGTATTTCTTTTACCCAAAGAGTTCGCAAAACACTTATAGAAGTTTTCACTTGAAAAAAAAAATGCCATGTGGAAAGAAAGATATACTAATGTTACTATATTCTAACTATAATATATTAATCTTGTTTCAGCTCTAGGTGATTCCCCTATAAGGTGCACACCAGAGGAAATAAAAAAGAAGCATCAGCTTGCTAGAGAAAAATTGTTGGCTAAAAGGCTTCTACCATTTACATCATCACAGAAAAATACCCAGCCTATCCCAAGTACACAAATGAGTCAACAATCCTTGTCAAAAATAAATGAAGAAATTGGCATTCCTAAAAAAATACCAGATGTAGTTCTTCCTAAGAAAGCTCAGTTTGAACCTAAAGTTGCAAGTGGTGTATTAAATGTCCAAAGTAAAACTTTACAAAAACCACTTAATAGTGATGTAGACCTAAAGTTAATAATCGAGAAGAAAAGACAAGAAGCTTTGATGAAACTAAGACGCCGACAAATACAAAGCAAGTGATTTCAATAAGTTTGATATTTTTGTTGTATTAAAATTATGATTTTGTTTGATTTATATTTTTAAATAAGACAAGTAGTGCCTATTTTGTGATTTTAAATATAGCCACGTGATAAATACCATATAAATAGAAATGATTAATCAACTGTTTTATGTCTTATTAAATTTAATCTTAAATGTTATTTTCCACCGTAAGGTTTTACATAATATTGCAGACACTTTACATAATTACCTACAAGGAATCCGAGAGCTGGGACTCTTGTGTTTAATTTATAATTTATTGTGATCTCATATTATAGGAGCTTGTGGCTAAATAGTAACAGCCGCTCGGGTTGATCTTATGGCGCATCCACACATGCCCGGCGGCACGGCCGGCGGCCGTGCCGCCGGCATTTGCCGCATCTCAGCCGCGGCACGCGCGGCTTTTGGTTGCCGGCGGCAGTTTGTTTGGCTTATGGTTAAAGCCGGCGGCCTGCATTCAGCGGCAAGGCGGTCTGAAACCCGGCGGCATGTGTGGATGCGCCATAAATTTCAAGCCGTGCTTGCAGTTGGTCTGTGGATGGGTGACCACCCATTACATACCGAGTTTCCTCTGCCTCAGAAAGCACATTATGCAGTTGGTCCCGGCCGGCTGTCATTTGTTGATCTTAGACAGTCGTTATAGTTAGTCAGTGGCCAAAAAGTCTGACAACCAGTCTTACCAAGGGTATCGTATTACCCGTTACTAACTGGGTTGTGGAGATCAGATAGCCAGTCGCTCCATGTAAAATACTGTTATTCAGCTGCATCCGGTTAGACTGGTAGGTAGCCGACCCGAACATGGTTGGGAAAAGGCTTGGCAGATGATGATTCATTAAGTCGGACTATTGAAATTCGGTATTTTGAGAATAGTAATATGAACGTTCGGAATACTGAAATTTAGGAATGATGAAAATAGGATTAATGATAGGCAAATCACAAATGATAGCTAACTAACTGAGTTGTCATATTCGGAATTTTGAACCATTCGGGGTGTAATAAAGTTTTTCCGACTGTAAGTAGTGTGTTAGTGTTTACATAGTTTAGTTGTGTGCTTATTGCACGTCTCTTGCTTTTAGTGGAGCTATTAGCCAGTATAATATTGTAGTCTTTGGGAGCTAAAGAGTGGAAGACAAGCGGCGAAACGCGTTATAGTCCAAATGGAACTATTTCCTTTCTAACTTCTTTTATCTCTAAATATGTTCTGTGGAAAGAGTCTGGTGTACTGAAACTCACATGGCGTCGTGGT
This sequence comes from Xestia xanthographa, assembly GCA_905147715.2. Classification (NCBI taxonomy): domain Eukaryota; kingdom Metazoa; phylum Arthropoda; class Insecta; order Lepidoptera; family Noctuidae; genus Xestia; species Xestia xanthographa. The sequence continues at coordinate 9,069,451 of LR990652.1, forward strand.
AGACCACGAAGGAGCTGGATCTCTTCCTTGAGAATTATAATGAAGTAACGTAAAAACGTGCCTGATGGAAGGAATGGAGGGAGAGGTCTTTGCCTAGCGGTGGGGCAATATGGGCTAGCATTAATAAAAAAACAATCAATAACATCCATCCAGGGTATCAGAGCAGGTAAAAAAAAAAACAGTTGTTGTTGTAAAAGGAAAGTGTCACGTCAATTCACGTCATGTCATCAGTCATTGTTATTTGTCAATGTCAAAATAATATTTTTGTAGGTTGTGAAGTAAAAAGTAAATTCAATTTAATTTCTTTTTTTGTAATCATTGCTTACTTGTAAAGATAAATTTAGATCAATCAGATGCATGTTTAAAAAATCCGACTTCAAAAATAATATAGCTAAGTACGAAATATTGTAACGAATCGAAATACAACAAAAAATGGCACTGAATTACTTTCGACGATTCGCACAAGCTGCGAGCTCGATTTCGAGTAGATCTAGTAATATCCAGAGACTGATAAGCACTGGTCAACCTCTGAGAATCGGTATGATACCGATAGTTGTGGAGCAAACGGGTAGAGGTGAGCGTGCATACGATATTTACTCCAGACTTCTTCGCGAACGGATCATTTGTCTCATGGGACCTATAAACGATGATATAAGTTCACTGATCGTTGCTCAGCTACTTTTCTTGCAGTCAGAATCAAGTAAAAAGCCCGTACACCTTTATATAAACTCTCCTGGGGGAAACGTAACCGCTGGTCTGGGTATATACGACACGATGCAGTATATAACGCCGCCAGTGGCTACATGGTGTGTTGGACAGGCTTGCAGCATGGCATCGTTACTTCTGGCAGCGGGAGCACCAGGAATGAGACATGCTCTTCCGAACTCCCGCATCATGATCCACCAGCCGTCTGGTGGAGTGAGGGGACAAGCTACAGACATACAGATTCAAGCAGAGGAGATATTGAAGCTGAAGGCGCAAATAAACACATTGTACGTCAGACATACCGGATTAGCCCTTGAAAAAGTGCAGACTTCAATGGAAAGGGACCATTTTATGTCTCCTGTTGAAGCAAAAGCTTTCGGGCTAATTGACAATGTTCTGGAGCATCCTCCATCCCATGCTATGGAGCAGCAGGTTGCTAAAAATGCTGCAAATACACCAGTCAAACCAGTGCCACCAACATCTCCAGTCTCTCCATCACCAGCCCATCCCCTAAACCCTGCTCCTGTCTGATCTGAAAGACTTTAAATCTCAACATCGGCAACTGTAATGGTGAATTCAGTGCAAGACTCTTGTGGTGATAATTAAAGATAACTTACTCATTGTTATATTAGTAAATTGTATTTTATTTTATAGCAATAGTTTAATTTATCAAATATTGTTTCTTTTATTTCTCTACTACACTATGGTGCAGTCCATTTTAGTTATTGTTTCGGAATCTCACCTTAACTCATAGACTTTATGGGCTTTAGGCCTATGTATAGCTCGGTTCAAACTTAATGGCGGGTGCGAAGTTAGCTGTGAGTGACGGTCTGCGCATTATACAGACAAAACGATGCGTCATCTGCGCTCCGTTCATACCTAAAATTGTTGTCTGCGCAGCTTTACATTAGATGTTCCGAATCGCCGTAGAGTTTAAAGCGTTATTTCTGCGCAAACCGTCACTCGCAGCTAACTTCTGAGCTGCCATTAAGTTTGAACCGAACTATACCTTGAGGTGAAAGTGGGGTAGCCTGCGAAATTATAATTTCTTACATTTTTTGCAATTTGCAGGTCAGAGTCAGGTTGTATGTTTTTGAAATATGATTCGTGTCCGTAACACGCATGTTGTTACATTTGTTATAATCATTAAAATCATCAATACAACCCTAAGTTTATTTAATCAAATTGAATGACTTTTTCATGAAATAGTCATTGAATGTGCTATGGATTATGTGCTATGGATGCTGATCACTAACACTGAATTTCGCAGGGTTGGCTAAATTGTGCTGTAACCAGTCTTAATCAACTTCTGAATACATAGCTCTATGAATTGCTAGTTATTTTGTAGACCCTAAACAAAAATAATTTGGTTTGTTATGGTAGGTAAGTCGCTAGGTGGCGTCACCGAGTAAACATAGGCTCCGCGAAGTTTTGTTAATTTAAAATTCTAAAATTATTCTTTTACTTGTACAATATGTTTATCAGTTTAATATCAACATACACTATAAGCACAAGTGTTATCTAACGTTAAAAAGTCGAAGTGAATAAGTTCAAAACACAAACAGTGACAATAGTGAAAAAGTGTCGCCAACTGGATCAAAGTGCAGTAAAATAGTGCCCGTGGGTGGCATTAGTTTTCATCAGTATTGAACGGCGAATATGACTCAAACAGTTTGGAATAGTTTGGATACATAAGTGTTACAATAAAACTAAATAAAAGCTAAAAATAGCGATTCTATAAAATTTGTGTTGAAGGTACCTACACAGAAAAAAAAAAACATTACTTCACCAGTCAACCGTTACATCTGATTATTACCATACCGAAGTATAGCTTAATTTCGTCAACTTGAAAGTAACACAAAGTGGCGCGTTGAGTATAGCTGCGCTTGACGTGTACGGCGACCCGAGTTCGAATCCCAACAACTGTAACTCTTTTTGTAAGTTTGTTGAGACCTACAACATGCCGCGTACACCGCCACCTGCCGGCCACTCGAAAAACCAAACTGGTAACATGGATGGAACTCAGGGTTCAATGCGTAAACGTCCTAGAATAAATAACAACAGCTCAATTGAAACATCGCCTGAGAAATTCGATGACGACGCGACTCATCGAGCAATTACACCCGAAGTGATTCGAGACATTATACGCACTGAACTACGTAGCCTTCTAACCACCGATATTAGGAACATTGTGCAGGAGAGCGTGAGAGCTGAACTTAAGGCCATCAGCTCAGAGCTAAGCCAGATGAAAGATTGTCTGGAGTTTACAAGCAAGCAATACGATGAAATTAAATTAGTTTTTGAAGAAAAGTCAAAGCAAATAGATCAACTACAGAAAGAACAAAACAACATGATGCCTATAGTAAAAGATTTAACTCTTAGATTGAATCAGATGGAACAACATGCGCGATCTGGTAACATAGAAATCCTAAATTTGCCTGAGTACAAGTCAGAGAACCTAAATGTTACAGTAAAGCAATTATGTAAAGTGGTATCATGCCCGTTGAAAGAAAATGATGTCGTTATGGCTACTAGGACTGCTAAACAAAACCCTGAGGGTACGCGTCCTAGATCTATAGTGGTTAAACTTTCTTCTCCTGCTGTACGCGACGAAATTCTAGCAGCCGTGATTAACTTTAATAAAGCTAATCAGACGGATAAGCTCAACACTGCCCACCTGGGCGTAGCAGGAGATAAAAAACCTGTCTATGTGGCTGAGCACTTAGCCCCTCATAATAGAACTTTACACCATGCTACGAGGATGGCGGCCAAGGAGAAGAACTACAAATTTGTATGGGTGCGTAATGGTCGTATTTTTGCAAAAAAAAGCGAAACATCTGAACGTCTTCTTATAAAAAACATGGACTCTTTGCTTAAATTAATTTAACACTGTTGCCTTATTATTTTTGAATGTTTAATGAACAAATAATATAAAATTCGCAGATTTCCAAATTTATTACCAAAATACCAGAGGTTTGAAGACAAAAACGCATGATTTGTATCACAATATTTTAATGAATGACTACGATGTTATAATTCTTACGGAAACTTGGCTTAATGAGGATATATCCAGTACAGAATTATTTGATGACCGTTACGATGTATATAGAAGAGACCGTGAACTGAATGAGCTCTGTAGGAAGAAGACTGAGGGTGGGGTACTGATCGCTATTTTAAAAAAACACAATTCTGTCGATATGTCGTTTCACAACAGCTTGTGTGAAGATCTGTGGGTTAAAATTCAAGTTAAAACAAAACACAAAGCAATCAGTCTTTGTTTTTGCGCGGTCTATATCCCATCGCCAGTTAATATTAATGTTCTGGAGCATTTTCTTGAGAATGCAGGCAAAGTCATTAGTTCAGAGGGTAATACTTTCATTGCAGGAGACTTTAATCTGACTAACATAAACTGGCTCAATAACGATGACAGTAGATTCCTAGTCCCTGAAACCACAAATTGTTTAATCAACCACCTTTTTACTGAGTTCATTGCGTTGAATGGTTTAGAACAGTTTAATTGTGTCAGGAATGATAAATCAAGGGTCTTAGACCTAGTCTTAGCTAATATAGCAAATGTTATGGTGAACAAATGCAATGATCCTCTATCTAAAATAGACGTACATCACCCTCCTCTAATGATTAATTTAGATATACAACCTGAGAGAACTCTGAACTGCAATATGTTGCCTACCCGTAACTACCACAAGGCTGATTACGAAGCCATAACTCAAAATCTCGACTCTATTAACTGGACTACAACATTAGAAAGCTGTGTAACAATAGATGATATGGTTGAAATATTTTACGAAAAGATCATGAGTGCTATAAGCGACCACGTTCCTTTTTCATATAAAGTAAACAATAACAAACATCCACCGTGGTTTACGAAAGATCTCATTAAACTACTCAAGCAAACATACAATTTAAGAATACGAGTTAAAAAATATAATAACGCTATGGATAAGGTTACTTTAGGGTTGTTGAAGGAGAGGTGCCGGTTATTAAACAAATCATCATACATGAACTATATTAAAACTATAGAGGCTAGAATAAAAACTAATTGTAAATACTTTTGGACATACATTAAACATAAGCGTAAAAATAAAAGTACAATTCCGGAAAAAATGATTTTAAACAATGAAGTAGCTGACAACAGCACCGATATCTGTCAATTATACGCAAAGAACTTCTCATCGGTGTATAATCGGAACCACCCGCAACAGCAAACTGTTACATCGGAAAGCTTACTACACAGTGGAAGCCTGAATGTTTTAAGTCACATTACACTTACAGAGGATATGGTTGCTAGCAAACTGAAATGTCTGGACGTACGCAAAGGCCCAGGTCCTGATGAGCTTCCCCCAATTCTTCTTGCGAAGTGTGCGAAGTCATTTGCTACTCCCTTAACCTATATTTTTAATCGCTCACTTCATTCGGGTTGTTTTCCAACCGCGTGGAAAAGGGTTAAAATAGTCCCTATATTTAAAAATGGTCGCAAAAACAATATCCAAAATTATAGACCAATATCGATAATCTCCATTATCCCTAAAGTTTTTGAGTTGTTAATCTATCCCAATCTGTACAGCCACTTGAAAAACCATATAGTAAGTAATCAGCATGGCTTTTTTCAAGGAAGATCAACTCATACCAATTTGATAGCTTTCGCAGAAAATGTGATAGAGCATGTGGACCAACGGATCCAGGTTGACGCAGTGTACACTGATTTTAGTAAAGCATTCGACAAAGTAGACCATCAACTGTTAATTCAAAAACTTGAGAACTTCGGAATCCACGGTCCTCTATTGCAATGGTTTCAGTCCTACCTTAGTGATCGTATGTCGTACGTTGTTTTGAATGGAACCCGATCTGAGGATTTTCATGTGACGTCTGGGGTACCCCAAGGTTCCCACCTGGGGCCCTTGCTTTTCAATATTTTTATAAACTCCATTATCCACTGTTTCCATCACGCAGCTTCTTATCTATTTGCAGACGATCTCAAATTGACTCTGCCTATAAAATCCATGCAAGATTATTATTTACTACAGGCTGACTTAGACAGATTAGTTGAGTGGTGCAAAGAAAATAGGATGAGTTTAAACATTGAAAAATGTTTTCATATCAAATTTTGTCGCAATAAAAACGTTTATAGCACGAAATACTCAATTTTGGGCAACATTCTCAAGGAAGTGAATAGCATCCGGGATCTAGGTGTCTTGATGGACAGTAAATTAACGTACAATAACCATATTGATAAGATAATATCCAATGCAAACAAAATGCTAGGTTTTGTATTGAGGACCTCAAAACCGTTCAGCAACCCCAAGACTAAAATTATTCTATACGAGGCGTTGGTTCGCAGTAATCTGGAATACTGTTCACAGGTTTGGTCACCTCATTACAACGTTCATAAGCAGCGTATTGAGCGAGTCCAAAGGAGATTTTTATATCATTTGTCTTTAAAAAATAGAACCGCGCAACAATTAAAATCTTACAAAGACCGTGTTCTTCACTTTAAACTTCAGAGTCTAAATAATCGCAGAAAAGTACTGGATTTATGCTTCCTTCATAAATTAATGACATATAAAATAAATACTGACCTTCTAACAAAAATATCGATCAATGTTCCTAGCAGGTTACCCCGGTCACATACCTATAATCTGTTCAGACAATCTATGCACAAAACCAATTTAGGTGACAACTCTCCCCTTGCGAGAGCAACCAAATTGTATAATGCTATATGGCGAAAAGCTGAACTCGACATCAATCACGACAGTCTGAATATATTTAAAAGGAAATTATATAAACACTTTCAGTTGGAGGACATTTGAATTATCATTCCATTATTTACATAATTTATATAATCACAATTTTAATTTAATTCTTATTTAATTTAATTGGTATTTTAATTTAACTTAATAATTGTATGTTAATTTAATTTGTATTTATATTTCTATTTTTAATCTCAATCTTGACATAAGTAATTAAATTTGAATATTTTATCTTTAATAGTAGCATGATTGTTTAATTGTATAATTGTACCTATGTATTCCTAATTTTAATTAAAATATGTATTTAGAGCATGTGTACTCGATAATGTGTAAGCTGTGGTTACCTGTAATTGAGTGTGCATTACAAGACCATGTATTCTGTAATAGTTTTAATTTATCTAAGAAATTGTAATGGTGCTCGTTGGTAATCCAAAATAAATAAATAAATAGGTATAGTTCAGAATCCCTGGGCTAGTCTGGAGAATGGAATCTACATTACTGGTTGTTTATAATAAGAAAATTGAAAGGCTGTCTCAGAAATTATCATGCACAACCAACTGTATCTTCTAGGAATCTAGGATATAAACAAAGTAAAAAATTAAACCAACATTTTTTTTTCCATTTTGTATCTTCTCTACATTCACAGCTCAAAATGTTGGTTTAAATTTTGATTCTTCTCATCTGTATTATTCAGGCAAATCATAGATGAAATATCTGTTAAGATTTACTTAATTATTGTAGAAGAAATGGAGGGAAGCCTTTGCCCAATAAGGAGTAAGGCAGAGAAGGCTAAAAAAAAAACCGGCCAAGAGCGAGTCGGACTTGCGCACCGCGGGTTCCATATAAACTTTTTAAAGGACAAACTTAACTTTGCTGTTCAATCCCTAGAAACGGCTATTGCACCAACCGCAAATAATAAGTTTGTAATAGTAAAATCGCTTTTTTTATATCAAACTACATATATTTACAGTTTTCAGATTTTTCCCTTTGCCAAATTTCGTGATTCTAGGTCAATGGAAAATACCATACCGATAGGTTTTCGACCCAAAATCTATAGGGTACTTCCGGTTGACCTAGAATTGACAATTTTGGTTAAAAGCAAGGTCTTACGGAAAATAGCGAAAAATAAAAAAAAATGAAAAAAATAATAATTTAAAGAAAAACAAAAAACCCGACTGCGTAAAAACTAATTTTAAAAAATACGTGAAAGAATTGTCTTAAATAAAAACTAAAAAGAAAGAAACAAGCCCAGTAGTTCAGAATTCTGTTAAATATTACTAAATAACTACACAATTGAAATAGTTTTATAATCGATACACACACAAAACAAATCATAAATTCTAATGCAGAACAGAACGACTCACAGTCGGGGCCCATTTAAATTTTACCAATCAAATCTTCCCGAGGGGCCCCGACTGTGAGTCCCTCTAAACCACTGGGCTTGTTTCTTTCTTTTTAGTTTTTATTTAAGACAATTCTTTCACGTATTTTTTAAAATTAGTTTTTACGCAGTCGGGTTTTTTGTTTTTCTTTAAATTATTATTTTTTATTTTATACTTTTTAGTTACGATTCATTGACTTCGTTATAAGATGGTAAATTTCGCAATCTAGTCATTTCATTGAGAGAGTTAATATCGTGGGGATTATTAAGTAACTGCGGTGGTTTAAACTAATGATTAGTCCCTCTAGAGACCTAACTCGGCTCAAAGCTACATATGCTTGACCTTTAGCAAAAATGCGTGAACAACCACAGCTCGGTCCAAAGTAGTTCCTTGGAGCTTGTGTACAGTTACACCCCAGCACAATATCAATGGCAACATTCTTCGCTCTATTTTACCCTGTCCGCGAAGTGCATCGAATTCTGTCGTCGATGGTTCGATTCTGACTCCTACTCCAAGAACATTGTTTTTAATTGCTTTGTCGTCAAATTCTATATAAACAGCCTGTGGCAATTCTCCGGGTTCCAATTGGTCCCTCCGAAGAGCTGGCCACTCAATTGTCCTTATAACACCCATTGCTCCGTTAACAAGACCATGGGTAACATTCAAGTTTCTTCGTAACATAACTCGTGATCCTAAACCGATTGTTAAATATTTAACGATTCCTCCCGTTTTGTTAGGATCATCAGAAACATATAGGTAGGTACATCTTTCGGTTTTTGACCATAATTATGTTTTCGATTCTACTGATATATCAACTGCATGTAATTTATACAACTTAGTAGTTTTTGCCAATATAGTTGTCATCTTTTGATTATGTTCATCGACCTGTTTAGTAGTTGGGAAAACTCGAATGATTTCATTGAGATCGTCTACCTCTACCCGTCGACTATCTATTTTTTCTCGGCGACTTGGCGATGAATAAAAGTTATTTTTTTACCAAAAATATTTGTTTTTCATGCTTTTTCACTGTTTTTTTGTTTGTATATCGTTAATACTTGAAATAAAAACTTAAATCAATAAGTAAGAATTAGCGAGAATGATTGCTTTGTTAAACAACTTTAAATCGTTATATATCCTAAACTATTATTTAAAATGAAAAATGACAAAAGTAACCTAAAGATGATTTTAAAATACCTATTCAACGACACCCCACTTGACATAGTTCATCAACTTTTTTTTTTTTTTTCATTTTGACAATATGGCGACTGGTTGTCGCTGTGGTGAATTTTGATTACTGTTATGACTTTAGTGACACTCGCAAGGTTAAGACGAATCGATTGACGTAAGAATTATCAAAATCGGCCTACGCATTTGGTCTCTAGAACGCCACATAGAAACAAACATACATACATACATACATAGACTAAATAAACACATTACCCTCCTTTGCGTCGCGCAGTCGGGTAATTAAGGTAAATTGCGAAAAATTAAAAAAAGGAAAATTAAGGTAAATTTTGGTACTTATTTACAAGTTTTCGCGAAAATCTAAATTTGCCCATATTTTTTTATCGTATTAGGGACTATAGACCTCAGTATCTGATAAAAATTTCAACTTGCTTGGTCCACCCGTTCCTGAGAAAATCGGTGGTGACAGACGGACAAGAAAGTGATCTTATAAGGATTCCTTTTTTACCTTTTGAGGTACGCGGAATCCAAAAAACATAAAAAGGTTTTTTCATTACTCATACTCTGAAAGTAGGTCTGAAGTTGCCTGAGGAGCGGGTTGAAAGTAATACTTTTCAGCCCTAGGGAGAATTGTTTTCAACTGACAGCTGTCAAATTAATAAAAAAAATGGTTCATTTTTCTATTGAACCATGTTCCAACTTTCTATACAGCCACGATGTAAAATTGAAATAACATAAAGTTAAGTATTAATTAAAGAATATATATATTTTAAATATCTTTATTATAATTAAGTTTCAACTATTTCTTTAAAATAACATAGATTTGGGAAAAATATTTACCATTTTTCGATGATGAAAATGAAAAATAGGTATTGGCTGAATAGCTGGCCGGCCACAGACAAAAAAGCAAAATAGGTGGGAAAGCGGCAATAGGGTAGATCATGACACCATAAAACAATAATTCCAAGACACCTTTCTCTAAAAAAACACTTTATTTTGGGCCTGAAAACCCGATTTATTTTCAATTAATTGCCAAATTCGATTTTTAGTTGCTTTGAAATCAATTAAATAGTAGAGTCATTGAGTTGAATAAACAGTGACGTCACAGTAGGCTATTGCCATACAAAGTCTATTAGACTATTAGAGAACCGCGTTTTGACAGCTCTTAAAAAGTATCTCAATTGATTGGTGTGTCATCTACCCCATTCGAATTCCGATCTTCATTAGTTTTTTTGAGTTGTATGTTTTTTTTTTACTTTCCTTGTATTCGTAATGAAAAGCACAGTGTTTACCTCGGGTTAAAGACTTATTTAGTCCCTCGAACTATTAGCGCCCTCGCTTCGCTCGGGCACCAAACCCCGTCTCGGGACTAAATAAGTTACTTTCACCCCTAGGGTAACAATGTACTATAGTAAGTTAGTAGTTAGGCTCGGAAGTTAGCTGCGAATGACGGTCAGCGCAGGTGTATAACGGTTCAAACTGGCGACTCGTTTCAGTATATAAAGGGTGTAAAACACCTCATAACGAAGCCGAAACGCACTTGTTCTCCTCGTCATTGCTATCATTTTTTTGTTCTAAACTTTACCTGGGAACCTTCTAGTTACGGAGATATTGGGGGTCAAAGTTCCAACTTTTTGACAAGTTTTTTTTTAAAATACAAGTTTTTACTGTAAGATTTTTACTTTTAAACACCTCCACGACCCCCGTACTATTCAATCCATCCATCAGCACAATGTTTTGAGTGCGTTACATTGAGTTCTACAACAAAACATGATTTTTCACCCAAAAAAAAAAGAGTCGTTTCCCAGCAATAATTTTTGCGAAAAGTGACTTAGTTTGATGTACAGAATGCTTGGTTGACGGCTTCGTGATGAGGTTGTTTGCACCCTGTAGTATATCTTACTTTTGGGACAAGCCCACCACACCCGGTGAAGAACGCTGAGTTGTTGAAGCTCGTCGAGTCCTGAAGAAACGGTTCTTGTCTGTTGTTCTGTCTTGGAGTTGGATTCCACAACGAAATTAGAAGGAACAGTGGAGGAATAAGTAAGGAAAATACGTAATTTCCACTTCTTTTATTTCTTTACTTTCACTTCTACCTACGTCGATAAGTACAGTCCCCAAAAGGCCAACCAATCTTAGGGTGAGGTTCACAGACCGTACTTTGAGTTTGTAATACTAAGGCTTGTCGTTTGAAAAAATCTATAGTCCGTCAGTTAGATTATCAAAAAATATTAGACCCGTATTTTTTCATTTGGTACGTAGATACCTGAACCAAAATTGACGAAGATACAACGCTTTTAAAATTCTCAAAACGTCACGCCGTGCTATAATGGGGTTGGCTGGTCAAAGCTGATTGTAGATGGCGTGTCCATCGCTTAGACCCAATGAGATCAAACTATTTTGAAATATAAAATGACATTGACAGATTTTCAACCAATGACTATGTTAGGTTCATGCGGTGCTAGCGCCATTAGTTCCACAAGTTGCCCGTCCCATTATTTTTAGTGCGTTTTGACGTCACGAGCCGCCACTCCCGAGTTTTGATGCGTTTTTATCTTTGTCAATATTCATTGATTTACAAAAACAAAAACTACGTGTCCATTATTTTCCAATTCTTTATCTGACAGAATAAATAGATTTGCAATTTTTTGATACTGTCGTCATGCCTATTTGCGAAATGTGGGGTCTATTAGCATGGACTAAACGTCTCTGGCTTACCGTTTGATAAAAGTTAAAGCCGTAACCTTAACTAATAAATAAAAAATAAAAGTTGCTCTGCTGGGTGGTGTGAATCTTCCTTCGTGCTTCCAGCACAAAACATGTCACCTTCTGGTTTCCCGATAAGAGCGCATACTTGTGCCGACCTAATTTTTTGTGGCAGAATTCAGGATCATCGCTGAAGTTGCTCTTTTTTTCTAAAAAAACAATAAAAAATTTTAGTTAAAAAGTGCTTTTCCACCAATTGGGTACTGATATCGTTCCATACGTTCTACGGTTGATTACGTTGTCGCTTAATTGTGGCCGTTATTTTCTAATGTTCATGTGTAACGGTACATGGTACCGGGGCTAGACCCAAAAATTCGCAAACGTGACATCTACCAGTCCGCATTGAGCCTGCTTGGTGAATTATGGCACACTCTCACAGAGCAGTGACCATAATCAATTAACTTTCCCGCTGCCGCAACACGGGCCTCTGATCTGTGAGAGTGTGCCATAATTCACCAAGCGGGCTCAATGCGGACTGGTTAACACGCGGACCAAATAAAAAGGTGAAGACGGAACTATGCGAACAGCAAAGTGGGGTGATGAGAATGTTTTGCTTCAGGATCGAAGCACCGCAGATCCAGGAATTTGAGCAGTCTATTGTTAAGTAGACACAATGTAGATGGTCACAAATAGTCTTATACATACCACCGACAACAAAAGGCTCCATTTCAGCTAAAACTCATAACCACAAGGGCGAACGGAGAAAGGGAAGGGGGGTAGGTGCATTTTGGGTAAAAAAAAAAAAAAAATATATCGTTAAGACTTAATGTATTTTAGGTTATTAAACTTTACTGGTTTTAATTTTCATTTACGATCGTTACAGGCTGCCGTCTACTTATTAGGGGATATCAAATTGTGCGATTGGACTTTTTATTACAGCTGATTTTAAGGCTTCTCTGTAAACACGTTTAATGTCTCGACTTCTCGAGGGATTAACAGCACATGTAGAGGCAATAATCAAAAGGACTTACATTTCATAGGGCGACGCTTGGGGGAGGCCTATGTCTACTAATGGAGGATTTTCAATTGAAAATAAGAAATGGTCCTGCAAGTACCTACCTACTTGCAAAAAATTAATTGCACGCATTGATTCTGTCTACACAGAATAGCGGGTCTAAAATAGCTGCTTTATCAGAATCGTAATAAGAATCACGTTAAAATTAAATGGACTTTATGGTTTTAAGAATTTAAAATTTTTAACGTGATTCTGCTAAAGCGGTCATTGTAGGCCCGCAGACAGAATCAGTGTGTGCACTTAAATTTTTCAGCATTTCTTTTTTTATACTAAACTAGCTGATGTCCGCAGCATCACCCGCTTGACAAATTGTAGGTATACTAAAACCTTCCTCTTGAATCACTCTATCTATTAAAAAACCCGCATCAAAATCCGTTGCGTAGTTTTAAAGATCTAAGCATACATAAGGACAGACAGACGCGGCGGGGGACTTTGTTTTATAATATGTAGTGATAGTGATAGGCTTGCGTTTGGCTCCAACTCGCCTGATGTGAAGCGAAGACGCGGCCTAGGTTGGAGCACGCTTTTCACGCTTTTTTTTTTAAACTTTGGGACCAAACCCTGAATCGGGAAAAAAAACAGCTGTTCCCTACATTATGTTCGCATAACTCATCAAAATATATGGAACAGGTGATTTTTTTCCGCGATTCTGGATTTGGTCCCAAAGTAAAAGTTGTTCATAATAGGGTATATGCATGATTTTTTTTTTATCACTAAACAAAGCGTATTAACATCAAAAATAGCAAAGTGAAATTATTTTTTTAATATCTATAAAAAATACTAAGTTATAGCATTTGAAACTGCTGATTAGACAGAGAGATCCGATACAGCGAATGACGTCATTCGCTGCATCCACGTACAAAACCCATACTAAATTCCGTTTATCTAGAAAGAGATAGAAACAAAAGTTTAAATGGTTATAACTTTTGTGTTGTTTGGCCGATTTATGTCTTGTTTTTGCTTTTTGTCATTATTTTTATAGCACTTTAACATTCCGTAACGAAATAAAAAAAATAACATTTATGCATATATTCCTTATTATGAGTAGGTACCTACAATTACCCCTTAAGTTAAGTTAAGAGATTTCGTGTATGAATACGTAAACCTTCCACTCGGCTGTCAAGTTATCAAAATAAGCGAAGTCGCCATTGTTAAACTATTATGTCTACTTCGCTAACAGATGAAGGTTTATCGTAGTGTCATAGGCTATGAAAATCTCCGACCATAACGCGAACGAACACACGGGCAAAAGCTAGTGGGTAATAAATAAATGACGTAATGTAGGTAAGAGCCTAATCGGAAAAAGAACCTAATCGGTGCCATATTTCATTCACGTTCCTATTTACACGTCATTTTATATCAGTGACACTTTAGATAAGACTATAGGTAGGTAGGTAAAACAGCTGTGGGTAGGTAGGTAGATGGTTTTAGGAAAACCCACAAATCCACAAAGGCTGAGGTTTCTGGTTCCAAAACTCCCCTCGTTAGTACTTCAAAAACAAAAGTTTATCAGAAAACAAGTCTTGAAGCGTTAACCGCAGCCTCACGAGACACGATCTCATAACTGGCTGTCCATCAACTTAATTAACTGACGACTCTCCAGCCGAGATTAGAAAAGTTCAATTCCACTTTGCAAAGTCGAAGCTTCCCATTAGTATACAGTTAAATGAAGTAGGTATCATGTTTATCTCGAAATATCGATATCAAAATAATGTCAAGCAGAGGTAGATAGATACTCGAACATCTCAACCTCTTTTCTCTACACGCAAAGCTTTTAGGCATATCTAAACATCACTTACACTCACTTGCAAGAAAGATTTTTATCTTTTTAATGCCACTTTAAAACCTAATGTTTCATTAAAGCATTGCAGGAAAGAAAATAAGATGCATTTTAAAGGTCCTTTAAATTTTAATTATGGAAATGTCAAACTTATCTAATGAAGTGTCATACCACTGGCATACCACCCATTAACGGTATTTTGTATTGCACGAAGCGACTTTAGTGCATCAGAGCACATTAAATTACATTTCAGAGGTTATAATTTTTAATGGGTCGACGACGGGCCATTAAACTGATTTTACGTAGTGTTTACTTTTATTTTCGCTGCTAAATATGTCGTTGACCAGCCTATCGTCGCTGTCTGATCCAGAAGATGTTCCTCGCCGCCGCCAGATCCTAGACAAAATAAATTTATTCAAAAAAACATGATGGAGAAGAGCTCTGGTTGTGCTACTGAATTTCAAAGGAGGCAGCGCTGCAGCTTCGTGACCGCCTTAATCTGGAGCCACAGACCCTGAGGAGTAAGGCCATTTGTGGTCTTACCCAGCTTCTAATCTGTTTGCGGTTCTTCGCGATGGGGTCCTTCCAGATGGTACTAGCTGATCTGACGAACATAAACAGCTCTACAGTTTGCCGAATAGTACAAAAGGTGTCTCGCAAGCTGGCTGCATTAACCTCCACCTATATCAATATGCCTGAACGGAACTCGTTCCGTGCATGAGCATTGGGGGCTCATAAGCTGAAATGTTCCGCTGCAGAAAAGGATATTTTTCCATTAAGTAATGTTTTATGAGATCAGCCAATAGTGCTTTTTCTTCTGGAGTGAAATTTGCACCTCCTTCACGTTTTTTGTTTTGGTTTTCAGACATTTTCACTCACAAACAAAATAAAACCTAAATAATAACACGCGACTTTCACATCCAATGAATTTGAAAGAAAAATGTTAGTCGTCAAATAAACCGGATTACGTGTCAAACGCGTTTTGTATCGGCCAATTAATACACAAATTGTGAATACTTTTAAAAAAAAAACGCAACCACTCGTTCAATCCATTCATTTTTTCCATTTATTGTTGGCAACAATGTTTAATGCTCTCATTAGTTAAAGGATCAAGTTTTTAGCGTAAAGTAGTTTGATGCAACAAACTAATGAAATCATTATTTTAATGATTTCATTAGCGATAAAGTGGCATTAACTAAAGAAGATTTAATATGAAGCTTCTTGCAATTGAGTGAAAATCTCACAGACGGTCACTAATGTAAATAATAATAACTAATATACCTAATGTTCGAAGACTTATTACCGTGAACAAGGTCTCCTTCAAGATGGGGTCGCGCTAAACGGAACAGCATGAATCTAGTTTCATCCGAAACAATGGTAGTGGCGGCGCGATCCATCCTTTCATAATCTGTGAAAAGGCTGGACGTCGACGAGGGGAGAGTGAATGGTCGGGTTGGCGCATGCGTGGGGCTCTGGTCGATATGAGGTGACGTCAGCGACGATGGGGTCTCAGTCAGCCGCCGTCGGCCACAGCGCGAACATGTGGTTACAATGCTTGGCTGCTACGTTGCTCATCGCTGCTGCCGCGTCCCGCGAGGTCTTCACCAACACGTTCCTGGTGCGCTTCAAGCGTTCGGTGCAGCACGACGAGGCTCATCAGCTCGCGCTGCGCCACGGCTTCGACAGCCTCGGACCGGTGAGTGTTGACCACGTGATTATACGTAAACATAGCCATAGACATTCATATTTGCGCCAGTATAACTTGATTTATGTCTATGGAATATCCCTAAGCCTCCA
Source organism: Xestia xanthographa (assembly GCA_905147715.2). Classification (NCBI taxonomy): domain Eukaryota; kingdom Metazoa; phylum Arthropoda; class Insecta; order Lepidoptera; family Noctuidae; genus Xestia; species Xestia xanthographa. Next base: position 9,085,849 of record LR990652.1, read on the forward strand.
AAATCGTTGGAATTTTATTGCGGCGAGGTCCTTCGTAAATTGATTATGGTCAATTACTGTGATATGGTTGTTAGATGTTCTGTTGATTGTTATGGCTTCGGGCATTGTTGGTTGGTTAATTGGACTTAAGTTAGGGCATTTATTTATGTCCTGTCGTTAATTTTGATCGTTCTATTGGACAAAGAATGTGTTTTTCAGGAATGGAGTCTGATGTCTTATAGATTCGCGCGTTATTCTCGTAGCGTGGGAGTTATTGCGATAGATATATCGTTGCGTTGACGTATTGTTAACTAGTTGCTATGGTCGTTGGTGAAACCACTAGTGGTTGGCCCTTACTCTAAGTATTAGAACAATGTGTTAGTGCCGGTGGCGCGCGAATCGCTCATAACCACCGAATGTAAACATTGTTACCGCAGGTTTGTAACGAGTTTTCGGGTAATAGAATTGGGTTTAGCAGTTCAATAATGTTCAATGAAACAATTACGTTTACCTACTATAATTTGTATTATATGAGAGTATGTCTAACCAGTACCTATTTATTCTATGTCTTAAACATGAGATATTATTTTCGTAGTTAAACTGTCATGAGCAATGAAATGTATACACTCAGCAAAATTCAAAAGCGATTATCTCGTCAAATAACGGTTTCTACTTTAGGACTAGACCTACTTATTTCTTCCAAAATACTATGTTCGTGAAAACGTAAAACATTCACCAACACAGTAGAAGGAAATCGATTTTGAATTTTACATGTATACATTTACTTTACACTTTACTTTGTACATTTATTTATTTTTGTGCTCGTAACTGTTAGTTAAGCAAAACAAAAAATATGTAGTCTATTTATTCACCTTACCTTACTTTGGGGAGGGTTTACAGACAAACTTACAATTTTAGTACCTACGTACACTCAGCGACACATCAAACTATACATTTCTAGTATAAGATGGCCTCGCTTTGTATAAACTACCCGTACAATGAGAGATGCGCATAAACTAGTTTTGTATTTGATTGGTCGCCGTACGTACAATGTAGCTTTTAGTATGGTTAGAGAAAAAAAGAAACACCCTAAGGAGATTTTAATAAAGTAGCCCATGTAAAAATTAAGACGAACGAAATTATGACACCCAGCGCAGCCTACCTGAAAAAATTTGCATAACTAAACAACAATTTATAAAGCTACCATAACTATCTGCAGATTCTGAATAAACTCCGTTCAGGTTTGTACCGATATATAGATTGAGAACAATGACGCAAACGAAGTCACACAAAAGTTCTCGACGTGCACCACCTACCAGTTTTAAAACTTTACTTAAAACTCTCTTTTGATCTCCGTCTAAATATAAGTTTGTTCGTATGAATGACCTGAGTTTTGAAAAACCATAGCACGAACGCGCGATGTAAACGCAACGTATTTAAGTAACTAGGGAATTTGCGTTAAATTGAACTATTTTTTAATCGATTATACAACTAATCTATACCATTTTAATTTAAATGTATGTGACAAGCACAATTAAGTTTATCCATGAACGTGAATAAAGTCTAACAACGAAGTAGGGTCATGATGAGCGATACGGGTGCGCCAAAGTTCACCTAAATTTTCAACTCCGATAATTGGAAATCAGAAAATGTTCTTCCTAACATTTTTCATCCTAACAATCACAATTCCTAACTACTCTGTCTCTAATGTTCATAATTCCGAAGCATTCAACTTCATAATGTCAGTAGCAATAAACATGTATTATACTTTTATTTGTTTTACTATATTTTCTCAACATAACCATCTTTTACACTATTAATCAATGTCATATCTTTTTTGTTTAGATTTATTTTTATTCATAATAAACAGTATTATGTACATTAATTTTGCGTTACTTTATTTTCACATAACATGTATAACTTAAAAGAATAATAGTACCATACAAAATAATAAAACAATATAATGACCACCAAAATTAACTTTGTGACCACTAACATCTATCACCTAAAATATCAATTGATTGTGGTTGATGACAAACTAGTTTTGCCTAGGCCGACTTGGGGCACCCCGACACGGGTAGATTAGGTTAGAAGGGTATAGCGGGGCCGAATGAGCGAGCGAAGCGAGCGAATAGACCCCGCCATACCCTTCGTGGTTATTTTTTTATAAACCATTCAGAAATAGGAGCCCCGCGAAACGGGGCTCCGTCGACCGGGCGTCCCTCGACTCGGATGCAAGAGCATAACAGTTCAATTTCTGGTGGTCAAAAATACATTTTTGGTTCTAATTTCACGATAAAATGGGGATTAATTTTGGTAATTATTTACTGATTTTGGCAACCAAAAGTGATTTTTTTGCCGTTACATTTTGCTAAATCTGGCGCGTAGTTGATCACAGTTCAGGTTGGAACTGTGACCAACTACGCGGCCGGCGAGCGCTACCTCGAAATTGGTCGCGAAACTTTTATAAGTATTTTTTTCATAGTGCCCCTTGACGAGACTCTGACCTGAATTTCAGTCATTTCAAATTTCATCATTTTATCATATCATTTTATCAGTCAAACGACCTTTAGGTCGTTTCACTGATTTTTGTCTTAAATGAAAACCAACAATAAAAACCCCAACTGTTTAGAATGATTTTAATCATTCTAAACAGTTGGTTTTTTAGACATAATTATCTTAGGTATAGTTATAGTAATAAGTACGTTATGTAAAGCATACCCCCAAATAATAATCATATACCCCCAAATTAAAACTATAAATATTATCTTCTACCCACATATATTTTTTATTACACTTGGTAAATGTTTCTTTCTTCCTGTGGAGGAGCTCGTGGCTAAATAATAACAGCCGCTCGGATCGATCGTTAGGTTAAGCCGTGCTTGCCTAGGTTGGTCTGTGGATGGGTGACCACCCATTACATACCGAGTTTCCTCCGTGCCTCGGAAAGCACGTTAAGCTGTTGGTCCCGGCTGTCATTTGTAGATCTTTGACAGTCGTTAGGTAGTCAGAGACCCAAAAAGTCTGACAACCAGTCTTACCAAGGGGTATCGTATTACCCGGTACTAACTGGGTTGTGGAGGTCAGATAGGCAGTCGCTCCATGTAAAATACTGGTATTCAGCTGCATCCGGTTAGACTGGAAGCCGACCCCAACATAGTTGGGAAAAGGCTAGGCAGATGATGGTAAATGTTTCTTTCTGAGTATGAGTGAAAATATTATGGTAATTATGTTAAGGGATAAAAGCGTTATGATAAAAAACAGTAGGAGTTTAAATATTGATATTATTAATTACAATTTTCGGAAACATGAGTGTTATGAACATCGCCGGTAGCACTACAAATAGTATGAATGAAAACTTTAGGATGAAAAATTTTAGGAAGAGTGATCATTCGGATTACAAATCATTAGGAAGAACAATTTCGGGTAAAGAACTTTAGGTGAGCCAATATGGACCCAAACGATACGAGTGCCTATTCTCAATTTAAAATTCGTTCTAATTTATGTCAGGTTCTAACTAAAGGAGGTGGTACCCTTATGCAAAAATGCAAAGATGAATAATATTTCAACGTAAGTATATACCTATATATCGTGAAAGATCAACGGTTAAGGTCACTGCCCAGCGGTAAGCTGTAACACGCTAAAAACCCCATAAAAAACGATTTATTCACAACCACCCATAGTTTTAACACTACCCTACATAACCGTCCACTATAACGCATGTAAGTCGGCCCATGTCACGCTAGCTTTGTCCCTATTCTTAGAACAGAGTATCTTAGATAAACGAGGTCATTTCCTGGCTCCACATTAAGCATTCAGTTTGAATTGCCTAGTAACAGAGTTGTAAGACATTGTTGTATTGTTATGGGTGTAATGGTGGCGCCACTCTAGCTAGGTTTGATCAAGAGATGACGGAAATTTTGAAATGGGAACGTGGTTTAAAAACGAAATAAAATAAAATATGGTTGTATCAAAATGAAACGAAGAAAATTAGGTGTATCTATTTGAGTTGAATGCGTATTTAAAGTTTCGTGTCCGTAATATTAACCGTTGAGGAGTTTTTTGTGATCCTGACTGGGATTTAGTCACGTGGGATTTAGTCATGTCTATCATAAACATACGTATATAATAGTCACCAAAACCAAAGGTGTTGTAAAACTTTAGCTCAATCGGTTGGGGAATTGGGAACTAACTAACCAACAACTAACTTACCAACAACTGACTAACCAACAACTATCTAATCAACAACTAACTAACCAACAACTAACTAACAAGGCAAGTTAAATAAAAGCTCATAGTCATGGTTTATCTGGATGTAATTGTAAATCTAAAGAGGCCATTAATATAAATCAATTATTAACTGATGCTGTCACAAGCATCTGGCATGGTATCATCTACACAAGTATGTAAACACACTCAGTTCAATTAATTCTAGATATTTCATTATTGCCATTAGATGGTATTGGGAAAATCGGTCAACTTCATTTGTAAAGAGGAGCAACTGAAGCACTGAACTTGAAGATTCATAATAACCTAACACTTCTATATTATTGGGACTCTATAGTCGATTTAAGCATTACAGTTACCTACAGACACATGAGTAGGTAAACGGAACTATAGATCGAAAAAGCATACACCTGGTGTAAGCTTTTATATCTGCCTTAATAAAATAGCTACTGTATTTTACGTCGGAACCTTTTCAACCTTGAAATCAGAGCAGCTGTGTTCAGAAAAAACAAGACACATTACATGAACAATATTTTTCGACAAAATACCGCACCGCCAGTGCCGAATTGTGTGGCACAAAAAATGGGACAGCCCTAAGCGACGTGTTCGTATTATATTGTTGTTATTTCCCGTAATATTGGAAATTGTAGTAGTGTGTAGTAATAGTAGATTTTACAACAAGTGCACAAAACGAACCATTTTTATCCGAGATTTTTAGCAGCCCGAGCCGAAGGCGAGGGCTGATAGTAACGTCGAGGATAAAAATGGTTTTGTGGACGAGTTATAAACTCTGCTTTTCACTTCGATTGCGAGGAAATAAAACAGTAGTATAAATTGAAGAAATTAATAAACACGCAAAAACAAGAGCTGTTTCCCGCCGCTTTCTTTTTTTGAAATCTTACGACATTAATATTAGACTTGGGCTGCAGACCTATACAGCCTACTATTTTTTTTTTTTAATAATAATTTTCATAAATTAATTAAATAACCTGCCGTAGGTACTTGAATTTAATTTTTCATGTCTTAAAAAACACATAAGGCAAATAAATTAAAGTATATATTATAAAATAAGAAATTCTATCTATGTATGAACTTCTTATTGCGTTTGGCTGAGTGGCTCATTTTCTTTGCCTTAATATAGATACATTTATGAGTAGATACATTAATGCCCTTGTGCACAAAATTCGATTTTGTGCAGCCTATATCCTGCACAAACAAGCACTTTCAGAGCATGAGAAATGAAAAAGTTTTTTTCTCTTCTTGTATTTGCAATCAGCCCTAAGGCTATAATCAAATGTGTTCTGTGATGCCGTCATGTGGAGTGGCTTCCCATTGGAAGCATCTACTCATCTGCTGCCCAGTAGGCCTATTACGTATCTTTCTGATATCCAGTGACTATCAAGCTTCGGTTGTACACCGAACTTTGATGACAACCGAGAATGTCATAATAATGGTATTACGTATCGCACTGAGTAGATATCACTTTACGGTGAATAACAGCCCGGGTACGGTGTAACGTCTTTCACGAAAGCCATTTCAAAGTCAGTTGTCATCAATTTGTTGTCCATTAAGCTTACTAATACATAATTTATTTATCGATACGAAAGCATCTGTCAAAATGAGTTACGGTGACTATCAGCCACGATGACAACCAATGACGTCATAATTGATCGCAACTGGTCATACATAATACGAAACTAAACTTTTGACAGTTAATTGATGGACACTGAGCCCAGTTACTATCATTTTGAGCTGTCAACGGAGATACGTAATAGCCCTACCGCTAGCTACTGCCGGTCTTCTAGTTCTAGGATATGATGATGTTTTAGTCGTCTCACATACTGATCCATGGTGAGTTGGCGAGCAAGTTCGTTAGGGTGATCGTTCTTCGTATTTAGCTGCCAAACTCCGAATTTTCTCTTTGATTGTTCTCATTTCAAGGTGCTCGTGAACTGCATTGTTGGTTATGTACCATGGTACTTTTGCAATAGTTTTTGGGATCTTGTTCTGTGTATTAAAAGTATTGTTTTTTTTTTTAATGAAACTAAAGATCCTGTAGGCTTTGCCTGAACGCGCGAAGTAAAGAGACAGGTAAATACGAACGACTTTATTTAAATTGAAAAAGTTAGCAAGATATCAATTTAGTTTGAAGACATTATTCTTTATATATAAGTGATAAATTATCTATAGCGTACGTTTACTGCACGTGTCGTACTAGCCTTTCAGCAAATTAAGCTCATTTATCCACTTTAATAGGGTTTAAATTGTGTGCTACCATATCTGGTCGTAGCAGTCATTACGTGAAGCCTTTTATATCTTGCTAGTCTAGTCTATTAAGGTAATAATCTAAAACACGAGTAGTATTAAGACGGTAAAAACTGTATTACATTGATAAATTCCTTCTATCAGTGTTTAAAACTTCTATAAGAGCTTGAGCATATTTTTATGTCAAAAACTTCGGCCGGTATAATTTTAAAATCTACCTAAAGAGTTTAAGCATTATAACTGAACGTTGACCTTTAATATTCACACGCAACATATCACATGCAAAACAACTAAAATAGAACACTCATTCAACTCAATCAAGAATGGAACACGCAGATGATTCACAAAATTTCGTTTTAAAAACAAAATCCGAACGCGAATAAAGATCCACATTTAAAATTAAACTACCCGCGCGCCGAACACTAAATATAAAATGAAGAAAATGTAATCCAAAACTGTTTAATTTCATTTGGAGCAATCATAAGTCCACCGCGTTTTTATGAAGTTTGCCTCGTGTATTTATTTACATGCTTTGCTTACCCTTGAACTTGAAAGACGCTTGTAGGTTTTCAGACACCGGCTGAAACACGAGTACACTTATATTTAATGACCCTCTGTTTCTGGAAACCTTCATGTCCAGTTATTGAATCATTCTTTAAATCTCTTATTGAGGAATTGGTTGTGATCTTTGCAAGTTAACATGTGTTTATTATTTATTTATTTATTTAACACTTCAAGCACAAAGTACAGAGGTGGACTTAATTCTGAAGGAAGATTACGTTTTAAGTCTGAAAAATCATAGATTTGATTATGCTTTAAAAAAAATGGTTATACTAAGTGGGATCCGTAGAAATGATTTACGTGAAAAAATAAATAAAGTGTGTATCACAGAACATATATAACATCAAGCCTGTAATCTCCGAAGGGTTTAGGCAGAGGTGTGGGTGATTACGGGGATGCATAAAAATGACTAGTCCGCCATCTTTGGGAGTCCGTCATATTGAATTTAGCTCAATCGGTTGGGGATAACTGTTTTAAAATTCAATAGGCATGACGACAGCATCAAAAAATGCAAATCTATTTAATCGGTCAGTTAGAGTATTGGAAAATAATGGACACGTAGTTCTTGTTTATGTAAATCAATGAATATTGACAAAGATAAAACGCGGAGAGAACTTGGGAGTGGGGCTCGTGACGTCAGAACGCTCTAAAAGTTATACCACGGCGTGACATATTTAGAATTTTAAAAGCGTCGTATATTCGTCAATTTTGGTTACGTGACAAAAGAAAAAATACGGGTCAAATATTTATTGATAATCTAACTGACGGACTAATTATATTTTTTTAGTCGACAAGCCTATTGCAAAATTTGACCTAAACAAACAATAATACAAACATTGCAAGTTAAATAAAAGCTTTTAAAAAGAAACGGTTTGAAAACAATTGCTACTTTGTTTCACTTAGGTTTGTTTAAAGCAACATGATGCTCCCGAGATCAATCAATCTTTCTGGAATGGGACGTTAGGCTAAAGCCTATAATGTATTGCTATGTGGGTGGTCTCTAACAGGCAAACTATTAAATTGTGCTTTGCCAATTTGCTAATGTGTATGAGATTATTTGATAGTTTGGCCTTCAAAGAGATTACTTGTCAATGTCCAGCCAGTCGTGTCATTTGTTTGGTATGGAGTAAATTTTTACTCGATCTATACATTCAAATAAGGCTCTAAAGTTACTAAAGTTCCGGCTATCGCCAAAACGGCCCGAATGACCCGATTTTAATGAAAATTTTACCGATAGACAGGTAATGTCATAAGGAGTTCTTTAGGAGGAATGCACCTTTATTTTAGAAAAAGGAAACAAAATTTGGTTCAAAAAGAGAAGTAATAAGCAGTACCTTTGTGCTCTTCTATCTTAATGTAATGTTCTGTTAAGTATTTTGTGTGTACATAAATAAATAAATAAAAAAATAATATTTTAATAATACTTTCACGCGGACGAAACTATAGCGGGCAATTGTTTAAAATAAATGTTCTGAGTTTGAATACAAGAAAACTATGTTCATTTGTTTGGTCTATTCCCCACAGTATTGACACCAATGTCGAGGTTTTAAAACAGTGTTTAATTTAATGCGTCGCAGTTGACCGATTAAACGGGAGATAGTGATCACGTAACGCGATGCGGGCGAGTTCAATGTGCTAACAGAATTAAAATACTGTTTTACATTGCATCGAGTTTAGTGCCTATAGTTTTGTTACTTTTAATTGGGATAGGTTGTCGGAAGAAAAATAATCATTAAAACTGAAAAAATAATAGTGTATTAAATATTAAACATAAATTATTTTAAGAATAATCTAGAATATGGCCCAGAGGTGGAGGCCTCGCCTCTCATGCTCGAGGTTGTGGGTTCAAATCCAAGTGGTCAAGTACCAATGTGACTTTTCAATTCATATGTACCTACTTACTAAGCTTATCTTGGACATCACAGACATCGGTGAAGGAAAACATCGTGAGGAAACCTGGACTTATAATAATTAATGTAAGTCTGAAATCTGAACTTAAACTCAGTTACTAAATATAAATAATATGGTCGTACAGCAATAAATAATAGTAATTGAAGGGTGATAACCCTTCATTTCTGAGTGAAAACGACCATTTAAATTAACAATTCATGTCTCATACGTAATTGTAAGCGAAACATCACATAATGTTCCAACATAGCTGATACCTTTATCTGTATTACAAAAGATCTATTCTAAGGGTTATTTGGGGTTGAAATGATATCATCCCTAAAGGCGCCGACCAATGGTAATGTCTATACGACAAATTAGGGTCGACTACACGAAATATACGGCGTAGCGTTCGTAGACGGTTGCTACGGCTACGGGCTACGGCGTAGCCAAATAGATCTATTGTAAGAAGACTGTCTGAAATGGATCGTTTAGCATGAAAATAGGGTTGGGACTACATTTGGACGTATAATGTTATTTGGATGTTATAAAAAAACATATTACACAATATTTAGTTTACAGATATAAGGCTTTGGCACTAGACCTGTCGCATCGAATCCGCTGAGAGTTATTGCGAGTTAGGTAGTTCATGAGCTTGTAAAAACAGGACTGGTGTGATCGAATTCAGTACTTCCAATCTTTATTTGTTTCTCTGCTCAAAGTGAAAGGATTTTCGTAAAGACTGTTATTTCAATATTTCTTCTCTCGATAATGTTTTTGTTTCCTTTGTAATTTTCCTCAATTATGCCTACCCCTAATTAATAGGAGTACCCAATTGAGGGAATTACGAATAATAATAGGCGTAGTCGTTTTTCTTTGATGATAATAATGTTTATTTGCTGAAAAACTGGAAGGTTGTTTCTTAATTTGTTGGTTTTGTTATTCATGAATTTAGAAAGCAACTTTTGGTTTATCATTTTTTCAATAAAGGAGTATGACTTAGTTAATGTATTAAATAACGTAAATTAATTTATTTTTCTTATACGTCTTTAAATGTGCTTTTACCCTTGTGACGTCGTCGAATCGACGAATCGTTCTACGCCTAATATTTTCCTGGGCATGGTGGACACGGTACCGTCCCATCGAACTATAAAAGTAAAGGAACAGGGACTGTATCAGTGTTTGCGGACTAAAAATCTCATCAATCTTCAGCGTACCTTGTTTAACCTCCGATTAAGATTGGCCCCCTTTACTGAAATTCACTCATCGTCATCATTTCAGCCGAAATACGTCCACTGCTGGACATAGGCCTCCCCCAAAGGGGGTTTTTGCGACAATCGCCACGCTTGGCAGGCGGGTTGGCGATCGCAGTGCGGTTGTTACAAAAGCACAGAGAACGCTGCTGCCCATTCTCTGGTAAGTCCCTTAGTCGCCTCTTACGACACCCACGGGAAGATATGGGATGGTGCTATTCTTTACGTCCGAAACCATACAGAAAGAAAAAAAGAAATTCCCTCGGAAGGATATTATTAAGCTTGTGTTAATAGATTATGTCTAGAAAATTACTCCTTTCCATTACCTAAAGCGTAAAGCCTTTTGGTATTTGACATTTTGTGGGCATCCTTCAGTAAGTTTGGAGCTAAAGACCCAAATTAGATGGCATTCACTTCAGTGAGCCTGACGTTCAGTGGCTTATATTTGCTTTTCAGTTTCAAACAGCCTTTGAGGACTAAATTCTGTAATTTTTTTTAAATATTTTGATTAAGCTTTGAGTTAAATTCCGAGTTTCGGGATTTCGTATAAACCCGTCCTAATCAAAAGGTATAGTTGGTGCCAGTTAAGATGAGAATAGTGGTCACAGCCCTTTCCTTAATATCTCTTCGTACGAACCAAAACAAATAAACCATATATCGTTTTTCATTAGAAAAAATGTTGAAGATCACGATAGATGACGATTCAAGACTTGAACCGGCTTATTTTTGGTTTTCAAAGTTAAGAAGTTTAATAAATGTAGGTGGGTCTATGACCGCTATTCTCATCTTAACTGGCACCAACTATAGTGAAAATGCTAATTAAAATCGTGTCGGAATTTCTGTTACCTTAAACTTAATTTTTAGTATAGCACAAAAGAGGATGGCCAGCGGTATCCTCTTGTCACTCCGTGAAATCTGGATTAAATTATTTTTATTAGGTTGTTGCAATTCATTCATTCAGTTATTTATGTTAAGTTTTGGGTGATTTGTGCATGATCATCTTCCTGCCCTTCATCATCTGCCTAGCCTTTTCCCAACTATGTTGGGGTCGGCTTCCAGTCTAACCGGATGCAGCTGAATACCAGTATTTTACATGGAGCGACTGCCTATCTGACCTCCACAACCCAGTTAGTACCGGGTAATACGATACCCCTTGGTAAGACTGGTTCTCAGACTTTTTGGGTATCTGACTACCTAACGACTGTCAAAGATCTACAAATGACAGCCGGGACCAACAGCTTAACGTGCTTTCCGAGGCACGGAGGAAACTCGGTATGTAATGGGTGGTCACCCATCCACAGACCAACCTAGGCAAGCACGGCTTAACCTAATGATCGATCCGAGCGGCTGTTATTATTTAGCCACGAGCTCCTCATCATCATCTTCCTGCCCTTGTTGGAACTATACCCTTATTATGTTATTACTGGTTGGCGTTTATTCTTCAACTAGCTGACCCGCGCAACTTCATCTGCGTCACATAATATAGCTTATAACATGTCATTTTGTGCCTTCAATTATTTTGTGCATTCAATTACGAACAAAAACCTTTTAAAATCAATATTGCTTACCTCCCATAAGATAGGCGTAAAGCCTTGCTTGGTTTACAAAGAACATTTTTGTTGAATTTCAATTCAATCCATCCAGTAGTTTTGGCGTGAAGCCGTACCATACACACAGACAAACAGACAAAAATTCTAAAAAGTCACTTTTTGTCATCAGTTACGTTTTTTTAACAAAAGCCACTTATTTTTTCTTGAAAATTCTCAATGTACAGTTTTTCTTTCGTTACTGTTTTATTATATGTATAGATTTTTTCTAAAGTTACACTACCATTCACTTCTTCTTTTGCCATATCAGTCCTCCCATTATCCATTCATATGTTCATTGGCCTTCCTCTCCCTGTCCATCCAATAACATTGAGAGGACATTTGTGGGTGATATGTCATCTGTCCAAAAGTCTGACAACCAGTCTTACTAAGGAGTATCGTATTACCCAGTACTAACTGGGTTGTGGAGGTCAGATAGGCAGTCGCTCCATGTAAAATTCAGCTGTATCCGGTTAGACTGGAAGCCGACCTCAATATAATTGGGAAAAGGCTGGGCAGGCGATGATGTTATCTGTCATAAACATTTACTGCAAAATCTCAACGCTGATTCTTCCAAATTAGTTTTTCCTGTGAGTATATACAGGTTGGGTGTTCAACGCAGGTGGCGTTGAAAAATTCCAGGAGGGAAAGCATTATTTATTTTATCATGTTTTTTACAGAGATGTGATCTATATGATTGACCTATATGATTGATTTTAGTCGGTTCGATTCTCTAATGTGGCAAGTGAATTTTTGAAAATCTGTGAATGCAGATTTGTTTCTTTTTAAAAATAAAGGAATGTTTCCTTTGAGTAAAATTTGCTATCTCCAGTATATAAAGTACTTTCCCTCCAGGTGGCGTTGAAAAATTCCATCCTGTATAATACCTACTAATATTACTCAAAATAAAATTCGATTATCAGTGTCTACATTTCCGTTTTGTGTGGTAAAATGGGTTTCCTTATTAGATTTATTTCGAAAATGTCAGGTTGACGCGTATGTTTTATTACGTTACGGTTTTCGGGGCCACGTGACGGATGGGTGGCCTCGACTTTCATCACGTTCTTTGCTCTGTCATTATTTTCTTTACAAATTTACTTTACTTTGAAAAGTACCTTTCCATTAGCTACGAGTGTTTTTTGACGATGAATGAAGTATCACACCAACCTGTGATATTACATCAAAATAAAATTAATTTCGTTTGAAACTTTTTGCAGTGGATAAGTAAATACGTATGAGGCGCCTTAGTAAATAAGAGCCTTTAAACTTGGGGTAAGATTAGGGCCTCTAAAATCACAACTTAAGTTGTGACTTAATAAACATGGTTTTGTCTCAGTAGTAATGCTCTGCTTCTTTGGTACTCAATCTAGTATTGAATTGTTTTTTTTTAATAGCCTTTTAGGTCCCACCGCTGGGCAAAGCTGGCCGCTCCCATACCCATCCAGGTACTCCTGCAGCGTCACTTGTTTCTAGGCCGGCCTCGGCGGCGCCATCCATCCTTAGGCCCCCATCGCGTTGAGACCTTTGCCCAGCGAATAGTTTAGCTGTTACAATTTCATTTTTGACTATCCAAAAGGAAATATCTTAAGCTTTCACTACCAATCTTTTATGCATAACTTACCTTTTGACTCACAAAGGAAATACTTAAGAGTACTTTTGACAGAGGTATCAAACATTCAAATTAGTTTAGTGCGCGTCGGACCCAAGATGGCTGAATATTTTACTTTGTGAATACTTGAACAAACTCCCTAATTCCGTCTACTGTGAAATTAGGCTCAGCCGTATGATTACGAAGGTAATCTAAATGCCTTTGTTCTCGATGTTAGTGTTTTAGCGCTTCATTACGACAGAATTTTAGAATTTATTTGCAGATAAAGGTATCAAATGTTTTTGTTTATGTAATTCCCACTCAGCAGCTCCTTGACCTTGATACGCTAAAGTTCGCGAATTATTCGCGAAATATTCGCATGTAATTTTACACCTTAGTTTGACGATTTTACCTTTAATTTACATACATTAGTTGCTGTTGTTATCTTTTCATTTAACATTAAGTATGTTGTTTGTTGATTGATTAATTTGTCATCTTAAGTAGGTTGGGTAGAGATTTTCGATTGATCCAGATTATTTTGGTATCCCTACTGATGTGTACCTAGTCTGCCTAATGGAATATTATTCACCTACTTACCGCCCACCAGAGAGAGATATTGGTTTTAGAATTTTAGAATAAGACAAACATGTTGACACCAGACACAAAAAACATCTCTCCAGGTACAAATGACGTAGGATATCTAAATAAGTGGGTGTCCCATCATAAATAAAAACAATAACAGTGTTATTTTGCCATTCAATCGCCCACAATTATTACAGGTATAATCGAAATTAACCAGATAAATGGATGACGCCCACAAACTCATTCATGGTGATTTTAATGGGGTATGTGGGAGGCGCCCCTAACTTCATTGATTAGTAAACAACTTGTCACTTAGCATCACCCTGGGCTCCCCACGTGACGTCATACACTTGCCATTGAACTACCCACATTTTAATCAATTATTAATAACTTGTTTAGGTACACATTATGTTAATATATTGATGAGGTTGATCGTTATTCAATCGAGAGTAAGTATGGAGATAGTGTAGATATTTATAGGTCTTCAGCGTCACTCGTGGTTGGTAAGTATTTCAAGGATAATGAGGTTTATGAGATGGAAATCTAGGTTATGTTTGAGATTAATTTATAATGAAGGTTCAACTGATGGAAAGTTGTTATCGCTGCTTCCAAAACTTGCAATACCGAAGCATAGGTAGGGTTTGCAGACGAATTGCCACACTTTGACTTGTATGCTGATGTCTACAACCGTTATTTAGCACATCTTTTGGTTAAGTTTATTTCAGTTGGTTTCACCACCTACGATTAAGTTTATGATTCACTTATGATTAAGTTCCTGTTAACTTACTTGGTAGATAATTTCATACAAATTCCGTTTCTGTTTCATTTATGAATTTATTCGTTAATCGGACATCGTGAAATAGGCGATAGTGATCGCAAAACTGTCAATCGAGATTAAATAAATTAGACAATATAAAGACAAAGAGCCTGCCTGAGTCCATGACCTACAACACGTGCGTCCGTTGTTACCGTGACGTGTAAACAAAACCTGTGCGTACTTTAATACTGTTCACTCTCTTTCCCGTCCGTGGGGCCATTACTAGTTTAAAATCACTGTCAAAACTTGGTTGGAGTCGTCGTTCTCCTGCTTCTTCGTCGTCACACTCTTGGCAGAGTGGTCGTGTTCGTCGCATCAAGGGTGGTGGCAAGCTTCACAATCCGTCGCCATTCCTCCCGTACTGCGGCTTTTCTTGTGCATTCGTGGAGTGGACCATTGAGTGCAGTTTTGACTTGGTCGGTCCAACGCATTGGTGACCTGCCGCGCGCTCTTGTGCCGTCGTTCTCCTACATAATAGTTATTTATGCAACTGTTGTATAATGAGGGGTATTAAAACACGAATGTGGGTTTATCACACGAGGCGAAGCCGAGTGTGATAATAGTATCACATGAGTGTTTTAATACCTAATTATGTACAGTTGCATACAAGACTTTATCTACATCCATGATATGAATCCTCCATAAAAGGTTCTGAAACCATAGGGTGTTGCAGTGTTGTAAGAAGTCTATGTAAATTCATGGAAAGTCTAATTGCTGAGTATTTAATACAAACAAACCATGTATAGGTAATAATATAATTATTAACATTTTGGATTGTACAATAAATTATTAAAATACACAAAGCTTGTATCACTCATTTTTGTAAACAACAAAGTACTTAGTGCA
Organism: Xestia xanthographa; assembly: GCA_905147715.2. Classification (NCBI taxonomy): domain Eukaryota; kingdom Metazoa; phylum Arthropoda; class Insecta; order Lepidoptera; family Noctuidae; genus Xestia; species Xestia xanthographa. Next base: position 9,101,440 of record LR990652.1, read on the forward strand.
ATACTAATATCCAAATATCGAACAAAGATGGCGGGATACGACGTGAATTCGAATTAACCTATAAGTTTTTTTTTAAATTACGTCGCTGTGGTAGTGAATCGCACGTGCTAGACAATGTTCTTTTTTTAAAACGCGTTGCATAATGAAATTCAGTACAACATTATAACACCCGTTTGGATGTTATAATGGTTGTTATGACACTGGCTGTTTTAATGTTGGCCATAAGCTAACTGTTTCAGATACTTTTATAGAGGATTTATAGCATGGGTGTAGATAATAGTTATTTATGCAACTGTTGTATAATGAGGGGTATTAAAACACGAATGTGGGTTTATCACACGAGGTGAAGCCGAGTGTGATAATAGTATCACATGAGTGTTTTAATACCTAATTATGTACAGTTTCATACAAGACTTTATCTACATCCATGAAATGAATCCTCCATAAAAGGTTCTGAAACCTTTTGTAGTGTTGTAAGAAGTCTATGTAAATTCATGGAAAGTTTAATTGCTGAGTATTTATTACAAAGAAACCATGTATAGGTAATAATATAATTATTTACATGTTGGATTGTACTAAAATTGGATTGTATTAAAATGCACAAAGCTTGTATCACTCATTTTTGTAAACAACAAAGTACATAATGCAATACTAATATCCAAATATCGAACAAAAATGGCGGACTACGACGTGAATTCGAATTAACTTAAGTTTTTTTTTAATTACGGCGCTGTGGTAGTGAATCGCACGTGCTAGCTAGACAATGTTCTTTTTATAAAACGAGTTGCATAATGAAATTCAGTACAACATTATAACACCCGTTTGAGTGTTATAATGGTTATTATGACACTGGCTGTTTTAATGTTGGCCATAAGCTAACTGTTTCAGATACTTTTATACAGGATTTATAGCATGGGTGTAGATAATAGTTATTTATGCAACTGTTGTATAATGAGGGGTATTAAAACACGAATGTGGGTTTATCGCACGAGGCGAAGTCGAGTGTGATAATAGTATCACATGAGTGTTTTAATACCTAATTATGTACAGTTGCATACAAGACTTTAACTACATCCATGATATGAATCCTCCATATAAAAGGTTCTGAAACCATAGGGTATTGTAGTGTTGTAAGAAGTCTATGTGAATTCATGGAAAGTTTAATTGCTGAGTATTTAATACAAACAAACCAAAATATAATTATTTACATTTTGATTGTAAAATTATTAAAATGCACAAAGCTTGTATCACTCATTTTTGTAAACAACAAAGTACATAATACATATTATGACACTGGCTGTTTTAATGTTGGCCATAAGCTAACTGTTACAGATACTTTTATAGAGGATTTATAGCATGGGTGTAGATAAATATAAATAAAACACTATTCTAATATAAATAAAAATACCATAATAAAAACAACGAGTCATCACTACTAAAGAAAGCAGTTATTGTAACAGTTGTGTGGTCTGGCCTACATTCAAGCCTCTCAGCCCCACTTAATGTTTGACATCAACGTTGCATAGTATTTAGGTCGCAGTTTCCATCAATGCTCTTAAATTGATTGTCTTTTAGAGCTATTGTTTCTAATTGGTATATATGGACATTTTATGAGCGAGAGGCAGTTATTGATACCAATAAATATGGATCCAGTAATACAACTGCACCAGTAGCACGATTTAATTCCCTCAGCTCTTTCCATTCTATTGATTGACCTGACGTTCAACTTACCTATGTCGTCTATGCGAGTCTATACAGGGTGTTAATAGACTCTTCACGAAGCCGGTAGCACTTCAATACCCGCAATTACAGACACAATTAAAATAACAATGCACTGTGCCCCTGGAGGCACGGCCGGGAGCATACGGGTTAACCAAGCATTCTGAATATCAAACTAACCTAACCTACGAAAAAATATTGCTGGGAAATTACTTATTTTTTGGGGTGGAAAATCACGTTTTACGGCAAAACTCAATGTAACGCACTCAAAACATTGTGCTGGTGGATGGGTTGAATAGTGTGGGGGTTGTGGAGGTGTTTAAAGTAAAGTACTTACATTAAAAACATGTATTTAAAAAAAAAAAATTTGCAATTACAAGTGCTTTTTGGCTTCGTTAAGAGTCTTTAACACCCTATATAGTACTCCACGTTCATCTTCACTGTGCACATTATTATCGTATGCGGTAATTGTCTCACGAGATCTTACTGTTGGGGTAAAAAGTATCCTGTGTTAATCCAGGTTATTAACTATCTGTGTGCCAAATTTCATCCAAATCCGGTCTGTGGTTTTTGCGTGAAAGGGTTACAAAAATCTATCCATCCATCTTCATAAATTTTCGCATTTATAATATTAGTAGGATTTAAAAGCATGTTATCTATACTAATATTATAAAGAGGAAAACTTTGTTTGTTTGTTTGAAATGAATAGGCTCAAAAACTACTGGACCGATTTAAAAAATTCTTTCACCATTAGAAAGCTACATTCACCTTGAGTAACATAGGCTATATTTTATTCCAGTACTACCACGGGAACGGGAACTACGTGGGTGAAACCGCGGGGCGTGCGCTAGTATCTTATAAACACCGTAATCCGTTCTAGTTTTTTTTTCTTATGTAAAACCTAGTAGATTACAGGACACGGATGAATGGTCAAAGGTCAAAGTCATTTGTCTAAAAGTCTTTTCAAACGTGCACCTTATTTGATGATTTCGCTTTATCATTATTTTCCCAGATAAAAGGCCTATTAAAATGCAGCTGATTGGATTTATTTTATCACTAGCGGACGTCCCGCGGTTTCACCCGCGTATTTCCCGTTCCCGTGGGAGTACGGGGATAAAATATAGTCTATGTCACTCAGGGTGAATGTAGCTTTCGAATGGTGAAAGATTTTTTGAAATCGGTTCATTACTTCCGGAGATTACCCCCTACATACAAACTTACAAACAAATGTTACCTCTTTATAATATTAGTATAGATGTCTCGATTTAAAATGGAAGCTTTTAACATCATTATGAACGGTTCCAGAATATCTCGGTCATCGTGGACATGCCGTGTAATAATAAATTGTTAACCGGGTAGGTAGGCTTGTTCGATGATGGATATTCTGATAATAATTTTATGTAAAAAGGTGCAATTAAATGGCGAATAAGGTGATTAAATGATTATAAACCACATTTTATTACAGAGCTTTGACTTTATATTTGTTATTCAGCCCACCTTTTTTTATATCGTCATGGATACCCTCCATCTGCGAAGAGAGGAGGATTACGTCAAGCTCTTACCAACTATGTATAACTCCACTCTTCCTTGTTATACCAGGATAAGGGGGGCCCGAAAATACAGGTGCATTCGTGCACAGCCCCCACTGGTATTAGTCCGCCATACCTGGTGGGTCCCATCGCCGAGTGGTGCCGATACCACTCGCGCACTTTCTCACGGTTTTGTGGGGGATAGTTGATAAGTCTAAGTCTTTTCTGAATATTTAATAACAAATATTTATAAAGCACGCATGGAACATTTCGTAAACCTAAATATATAATTTTACACGTCAAGTTATTTGCTAGTTTCATATATTAAACTCGAAGATTTTAAATTAGATTTATCTTCATAATTGAGCCTTGAACCTTAATTGTACGAACTCAGCCGTATTAATTGGCTGATTTAACTGAATTTAGTTAATCAGAAGAGATTCAAGTTAATGATATTAGATCCTGAAATTAATTTAATTAAACTTGTTAAGCGAAAATATGACTCGAAATGATTTACGACTATCTTATGTTAGTTATTATGCATATATTCCATGAAATTAAACTCTCATGAATGAGAAACTGCATTTTTACAGTTTCTGATTCATAAGAGAAAAAAGTCGTTTCTAAAGCTCCTTGGGTTATTACTGACTGGAGATTCACTTAAACCTGTATGGTTCTTTCTTCAAAAGACCATCTCAGACACTAATCTGCATGGTCCTCATTTGATTTGACCAATGTCTGAACTTTTGAAAGAGATGGTGAGACCTCTGAGTTTGTTTCGGCTGTTTTTTCTCATAGTAGTTAGGTACGAAACACCGGCCCCATCTAGTTCTATACATAAAATGATGTGACGTGTAAAAGTTTTTTGTAAAACCAATTTACTGAAACAAATATGATTTATTACAAAATTTTTTCGTCTTCGTCGGTACTTCATATTTTTTGTGGTTTTCCTTATCTTCATACATAAATAGAACACAATTTCAAATTGAACACCAATTCTGTAAAGAAAAACATGATTACCCTCCTTCTGTAAAAGTAACATTTTCCATAATAATACGTGAGTCTTCAATCCGATTACACCGCCCGTCGGCTGATGAGATGGTCTTATATTATTATTTCTTTGTGCGAATATTTACGCTGGTATTAATATTACTTCTGCTTCCATAGTGCCAACGTTATTGTCTTATGAGAATTCCGTAATGTACGGTATTATCGCTAAATAATGAGGAGTACGCGCGTAGCTTTGCTACGTATGCTACGCGGCTACGACGTAGCCCGCAGTGTGCTACGTAATATTTATGATACGGATTATTGTTATTTTTTTCTTGATATTGGAAAATAGTTGTTGTTAATTTATGTCGAAATTGGACTCTGCGAGTATTTTGTATGTATTTTGCTAACAGTATTTTCTATAATATAAAAACAAATTTTCTCTGTATGTCAGTAGCTCATCGACGATTATAGCCCTGAGATTAGAGTAACACGGAGGAGGCCTGTTTCTCAATAGTGGGAATGTTAAAGCCTGATTGCCTGTTTATATGATGTTAGCAGCTTTCTAGGAAAGTAATCCCACTACCAATATAGCTGTTTGGCCAATGTTTTCACCATATTATCTGATGTTTTTAAACTGACATGATCACTAACGTAATCATTAACACTGAAAACGCGAAATTAATCATGAGTACTATTTGTATGTGTGTAATATTACACATGGTTAATATCCCGTTTTCAATGATAACATTACCACCCATTATTTTACAGCTCTTACCTTCACCAACAAAACTTATATCCACAAGTTTCAACAATAACAGACTTGCCAAGTAACCTACAAAGTTTTCATTTTAGTTCAAGCTTATTATTAATTAAGTGTAAGTAACTATGATATATATGTGATAATATGAGGTGTGAATAGATCTTCCTTACCACACGGGATACCTTTAAGTGGTAGTTACCAAAGTATGATAATGAACTCTAAAGTCTTACTATGAGAGTACGCAATCTGATTATTGTGTGACGTGGGAGAAATTAGGGTTGGCAGTTCTTGTGTTTTGCGTTACAGTTTTGAGTGCTGCGTGTGTACGATATTTGTGAAATATAAGAAAGCATACCATGTTGTAAGTGAGTAGGTAAAAATACAAACATGTTTGAAATAGTTTGTCAGACAGACATACATAAATTGACATTTATCCCTGTGAGAAAAAGTCGTGAGAGTATTTATTTGTGTCATCATCATCATATCAGCCGAAAGACGTCCACTGCTGGTCGTAGGCCTCCCCCAAGGGGGGTGTAGTGTCTGTGAGTGATAGAGAGGGAAGCATTGTGTCGTCTCTGGGCGGGAGCAGTCAGTTAGCTTTGAGTTTCGGTAGTGAACGGACGTGCGCGCGTCTGGTAGCCGATAATATAGAGGGGAATACCACATGGGGTTTTGCCATAATCGCCACGCTTGGCAGGCGGGTTGGCGATCGCAGTACGGTTTTCACAAAAGCACAGAGAACGTTGCTACCCATTCTCTGGTAAGTCCCTTAGTCGCCTCTTACGACACCCACGGAAAGATATGGGAAGGTGCTATTCTTTACGTCCGACACCATACAGATAATTACTTATACTTATTTATTTGTGTAGACAAGTTATATTATAAAAAAAAACAGACAGACAGTCGGACAACAAAGTGATCCTTTTCCTTTTGAGGTATGGAACCCAAAAACATAAACCTTATCTGTGTCCCACAGCTGGGCAACTGGCCTCCTTTTTGTGAGTAAGACGTTCCGTCTATAGTCAAGTCCAGACCAAGTTATTAGAAGACAAGACGTGCAAAAATAACCAAGCATTAAATTGTCTACTTACAGATATAAATTTAAAGCCTATATGAGGCCCTCGACGGCGAAACGGTGAAGGAAAACATCGTGAGGAAACCGGCACGTCCTAGAACCAAAAAATTCGAAGACATGTGACATCTACCAACCCGCGGCCCGCGGGCCCGCGTGGTGGATTATAGCCCATTCCCTCTCATAGGGCCTGTGTCCCAGCAGTGGGAAAATTAATAGGCTGATGATGATGATAAGGCCCTCTGCCTCCTGTTCCGAATGGTACACCAACATTTCGCCAGTTATGTTGAAGTCCCATGGAATAGGGGAAGACTCTATTGCCATCAACTGGACACAAATCAGACTCCTCGTTTAGAGCATACGTAGTACAGAATTACAAGAAAACTTCCACTAACACGTGACTCAGAAAGCTCTAGACGAACTGAAATTACATAGTCACACTGTCACATGCCTGCGGTTTAAAAAAAAGAAAAGAACTCCACATGAACGTGATATTTTCTCGATGCGACGTTGTAGCAATCTTTTTGCAAACCGCTGACCTTTTCCCTAGCCTAAAAATGAAGACTAGATATTTTTAACGACGTTATTTTCGATTCGGCAACCCTGGAGCGGCCAATATAGCGCCGTCATTTTGTATTCATACATGTGCATATTTTATGAACTTTATTATTCCGTTACTGAGGAGCTTTTGGGTGAAAATGCTCTGTTTCAGAAGATATTGTGGGTCGAATTACCGTTTATAATGAGACGATTTAGAACGGAGTGAACTTGAGACAATGTAAATGAAGAGGTTCTTAAAACAGAATATTAATATTAATTAATATTGATAACTCTTAATTGTTTTAGTTTTCAGTTAGTTTCAAGGTTTTGAGTACATTCGAAACGTGGTTCAAGTCAAGTATTTTTATTTAGTTTTTTTTTTTGTTTTTATTTCCACTGTGTGTACAGTACACTGTGGCTATTGGCTATCATTATGAAGAGTGCTACTGTATCGTGCATCATCTTCAACATCAAGTAATTTTGCTCTACAACTTCTACAAAAGCGTAGAGGCAGAATTAACATAAATTTCAACGAAAATTTTATTCTGGTAGTTCCTAAATGTCTAACAATCAGATTTTGGCTATACACCTAAAAATCCTTAAACACAATTATATTTTTAACTTAATATTTATTTTGAGTTTTTTCCTGGTATTTCTTTAAGCATTGAAAATGGACTACGTTGAAGATACTAAATTGTACAATGTTATTAAAGTAAAAACTCCTGGCAGCTGTGTGTCGGATGACGACTTTCTCAAGGAACCGTACATATGAATAGAATGTGTTGTGAACGTGCTCCCTCAAGGTTGAGGCCGTAATTTAATATTAACGATGACGCCATAACGACTTGATGCGCGAACGACCATCTGCTCGCTTTCTGTGGAGTTTTGACGATATTCGTGACTAAAGTTGTTAAAGATTAAGTTAGGTTATGGTTATGTTGGTTATTTATTAAGTACGTATTAATTTACGAAAAATGAATACGTACAGCAATATTTATTATGCCTAAACATAAGAATAACAACGTAAAAAAATATTGACTTTGTAATAAATAAAGAAGTTTACTTAAAGAACTTTAACCCTATGTAATTTAAAACTTTATTTCACTTCTTTACCATAAAAAATCAACTAAGTTATCCTAATTTAAATCCATAATTGTCTAAATAAACTTAAATGCTCTTGAGACTAATTTGGAATGACAAGACTAGAATAGCTTAACTGTTACTTAAGTGAGATTATTTTGGTCTAGTTTGTACTTGAAACTACTAAAGTAAAGATTTTTGCAAAAATAAAAGGTGCTCAGACGTGCCTAACATAACTGAGTAGCTGCTGAAAAAAGATAAACTGCTGAGTAATAAAGTGAAAATAAAACGATATTTGTGGTGGTCATTCCATCTTTTCAGGTGGCTATTAGGCATAGTAATTGCCAGTGTCCAGATTGCTTACTGCCCTGTTTTAAGGGCAATTGTTTATTTAACAGAAACTCGACACATATTGGGCTTTTACGATTTATAGACACTTCAAGTTTCTTTAAACCGGAACCGAAATACTTCAATCAAAGCAGTTCTTACGGGTTTGAAATAGTCGGTTAAAAAGTAAAAAAAAAAACCGCATCACTATTCACCAATATTATACAGATTTCTCTTCAAACATTTAATTAATCAATTGTAATTTATACAAAGTAGACTATAGTTACATTAATTGTTGCCAAAAAAAAAAAACAGCCCCAGAAACGTCACTCAACTTTCACTGTCTTCTAAAGATCTCACCACGTAGGAAGGAGCAAAAACTGAATCTTGTTTTAAGACAGAACAAAAAAAAAATAGATTAAATTCTCATCATTTCCCTACAAGATTACTTTTCCCTCCACCGTAAATTTACCTGACAAACCCTACTCCAAATTGCTCGAAAGGTCAAACTGTTACCTTAAAACAACGTTAGGCCGTGAGCAATGTTGCCCAAGGTTGGGCAATCTTGCCGAGGCTGGGCATGCGAACATTGTTAGCATAACTATCTAACCACTTAGTTTTAACGAAGTTTGCCTTTAACTTTGTGATTGGTTTACTGATGTTACATGGATCATGGATCGCTAGTTATGGTTATTTAATTTGATGCTAGGTTGTCGAGATGGATAATTTATGATGTGGTGGGGTCTTGACCTGGGTTGTTACCGAGTATGTGTTATAATGGGTAGTACAATGTTTTATTAATGTTACAAGTGAGCTAATTTATTAGTTTGACAAGTTTGTAAGTAGCAGATATAATTTAAAGCGTAATATCTTGTATATCATTAGCAGTGATAGGAATAGGTAGTGCTTATTAGCCTAAACTTCGAAGAAGAACAGAGAAAAGAATCGGAGACTTCCTTAGACTATATTTTATTATGCGACCACGGCGAGTTTTTTTTGTGAATTCTAAGAGTGCGTACCTAAGAGAGCGTATCATAGTTTTATGATGAAGAAGTCGTTTCCAAAATGTTCTTAAAAAGAAAACTTTCAGAAATTTTGATGGTTGTAACGACTGTGTTATGTTATGTCTAGTCGCAAACTTTAGGTAAACATAGACCAATTACTTATTCCAAATAACATTAATTTTTGATGTACTTACGTGATATCCCGGAAAAAAATATAGTCTAAGGAAGTCTCCGATTCTTGTCTCTGTTCTTCGAAGTTTAGGCTAATAAGCACTACCTATTCCTATCACTGATCATTTGGTACGCTTTGAGTTAGCTGCTGGGGAACTCAAAACAAAAGTAAAAATGGTAAATATCCCGCTTTCACTGAAAGCGAAATGCTAAATATCTGGATGACCGAGCTTTGCTCAGTTTTTATTTTTTGGTAAACGACGTTTTCTAAAAATGAAACTTAGCTAGATCGATTTATCGCCCCCGAAACCCCCTGCATACTAAATTTCATGAAAATCGTTGGAGTTGTTTCCGAGAATTAGATTACAGGGAATACAGGGTGTAAAAAACCTCATCACGAAGCTGTCAACCAAGCATGTACAGAGGTACATCAAACTAAGTAACTTTACGCAAAAATTATTGCTGAGAAACGACTTTTTTTTTTTGGGGTGAAAAAATATGTTTTGTAGTAGAACTCAATGTAACGCACTCAAATCATTGTGCTGATGGATGGATTGAATAGTACGGGGGTCGTGGAGGTGTTTAAAGTAAAAATCTTACAATAAAACTTATTTAAAAAACACAGGCACTTTGACCCCCAATATCTCCGTAACTAGAAGGTTCCCAGGTATGGAGTAGAAGAAAAAAAATATCGCAATGACGAGGAGAACAAGTGCCTTTCGGCTTCGTTAAGAGGTCTTTTACACCCTTTATATACAAGAATTGCTCGTTTGAAGGTATTTGATGTTAATGATCATGTCAGTTTAAAAACTCATTGTGTTTGGTTTCTAAAGATCAGGTTTAGTTGTGCATTCAACCTATTCTGTCTATGATTCTCCTTCCATATTTTTCTAGCCTTCTTTGTAATCTAATCTTTTCCTTACCATCCGTTCGCATAAACTTGGCGTCCAAGTTAGAAATTAACAAAGTTGGTGGCGACACAAGCTGCGCATGTAAAGTGGTCTGAGCCATCGTTGGGCAAAGTTGCCATCGTCGGGCAAAGTTGCCACTTTGTTGACAGAACACAATTTATTTCCTTTGTTTACTTTCGCATATAAATCTTTGTTAAACTGTAAGAAGATTGGAGTTTAATCTATTGGTTGTTTTTATAGGCGGTCCAGATAATTTTTCGGTTGTTTGTTATCCGTAATAAGATGATCGCATCTACGAAAAGAAGGACTCGGAAATACCAAGTTTCTTGAAACGTTCTATCAATATGTATTTCTGTCTTTCCGTTTTTCATCTTTTCTAAGGACAAAATATGATAGTGTGATGGTTGACAGGGAATTAAAACACGTGTTGCGCCCACCTTGCAAGTAACACGAGACAAGGACAGCAAGACTGTTTTTCTCTTTTTATCAATAAGATTTTCATGAAAAAAGAACATAATAGCAGAACATATATCGTGACGGCCTATCTTTCCCCGAAGGATAACGGCTCATTTACGGAGACGCGGCGCGTCCTGCGTCGTGTCGGGCGGCGCGGGATGCTTAAAATTCAAACATATGGCAATGTATGAGAGCGTTTACGTAGAAGCGTTTTTACGTCCGTTTGCTTGAGACCAGCGTCGAACACCGCGTCGTACGCGCGCGGCGGGCATAAACACATAAACACTAGATAACAATGGTATTCGTAAGTTGCACTGACAGAAGTATTTATTCAATAAACTTATGCGAATTAGACTGGTATTTTTATTTATTCGCGAGAAGAAAAACACAAAGAGCTTATGGCTGTTTGACATCCGTGACGTGAAATGATGACACCACGCGGCGTGCGACGCCGCGGGCAACACGCCGCAGCACGCGCCGCATCTCCGCAAACAACATCGTACTTTGCCATATGTTTGTGTTTAGGCGAGTGACAACGTGGGCCGCTGCACGCACCGCCTCTCCGTAAACAGAAAAAAATGCACAACGCGCCGCCCGACGCGCCGCGTCTCCAGAAATGGGCACTTAGGCTACCTTAGGAGCTTAGGACCACTCAAACAACGAGACAGTATAAACTCTTTTATAATGCTGCAAATTTGAAAAATACGTAATTCTTTTGAATTAAAAAGAAAAAACGCATTAATATTGGATAAAATAAGGAATGAGTATATTAGAGGAAGTTTGAAAGTTGCGCCAGTTACAGAAAAGTTGAAAGGGAATCGACTGTCTTGGTATGGGCATGTGATGAGGAGGGAAGAATCGCATGTGACTAAAAGAGTGATGAATATAAATGTTGATGGATGGAGGGGGAGAGGAAGACCAAAGAAACGATGGATGGATTGTGTGAGGAATGATATGAATGAAAAAGGTGTAAATGACTGTGTGACGGTTGATAGAGGAGAATGGAAGAAAAAAACATGTTGCGCCGACCCCAAGTAACATGGAATAAGGGCAGGAAGATGATGATTGTCTTAAGTTTCAGCGCTGCCAAACGATTCCAAGAATAACTGGACAAGCACTTAAGTCACCTTTTACGTTTGTTTACTCACTCACCGGCTGTCTTTGATGTTTTCTCTCACGAGTCCTAGTGGGTTATCATCTCATTTATTATGCAATGTCATACCAAAGACTGTCTTCATAAAAGGACCTTTGATAATCCTTTTGAATATTCCGTCTGCTTAAAACTCCTTTGGTAAATAAAATGTTTATTTAGAATAGCTTTTTGACGCGTTTAAAATATATTTTGAACTTTGTTTTTAAAAGGAAATTTAGTGTTCGCAACAACTTTGTGGAGGAAATTATGTAATATACCTCAAATGAAGTACAGTAAGAGGATTATTATTTTTCGAGACAGCATAATATCACGCCTGTAATCCTAAAAGGGTTAGCAGAGGTGTACCTAATAGTAGAGTACACCCACATTTCGCCAGTCATGTAATAGTGCAAGTCTATTTCAATCAAGCCTTGGCTGCTACTGAGAAATTCCTGATGCAAAAACCCAATAACACTTTGCCCGACATAGGAATTGAACCCAGGACTTCACTAGGCCTACGACTATTTTGAGACGATTTATTTCCAAATTCGTTCATAATGTAACTTACGATATGGGTCGTTGGGTTACGCATAGGTAACTGTACACTCACAATTTCCCAATTATTTTGCAGTATTGGGTCGCTATTGGTCCCATGAGTAATGGAATTGATCGCTTCTAGATCCTTATATTTTTAGAAGCGTATTTTGTTTATTTGTTCGAAACAGATTATAATATTGTAAATAATCAAAGGCTAGAATCTAACAAATCAATCAATCCCAAACTGGTTGATTTAGGTGATCGGTCCATTATCTGCCCAGCCGCCGTCTTTTCCCAACTATGTTGGGGTCGGCTTCCAGTTTTACCGGTTGCAGCTGAATACCAGTATTTTACATGGAGCCTATCAGACCTCCACAACCCAGTTAGTACCGGGTAATACGATACCCCTTGGAAAGACTGGTTGTCAGATTTTTTGGGCCCCTGACTACTCAAACTACAAACATCTACAAAGACAGCCGGGATCAACGGCTTAACGTGCTTTCCGAGGCACGGAGGAAACTCGGGTATGTAATGGGTGGTCACCCATCCACAGACCAACCTAAGCTAGTACTTACGGCTTAACCTAACAATCGACCCAAGCGGCTGTTATTATTTAGCCACGAGCTCCTCCTACTTAGGTGATCGGTCCAATGGAGTTTATGTCTGTAACAAGGTAGCGAACAGAATACAAATTCATCGTTTTAGATCTTGTCACAACCTCATCTTACTGTTACTGTAAGCCTGTGTGTCATCCCACTGCTGGACAAAGGCCTCTCCCCATAAGTTCCAAGTGGCAAGAAAGAGCTTATCTATGTTCATTATGTAATACATGTTTTCATCTCTTTTGGGAGTCTGAGAGGTTGGTTCACACGTCTCTGAACATTGTAATTACGAACCAATCTCAAGGGAAAAGAAATCGTACACATTGAGTTTAATATTAGCTGATTTGACACAGAACATACATATTTTTGAAGAAAAAAAGAGTGAAAGGTTATCTTTATAATATGTCATGTATTGGATTTTGAATAAATGAGATACAAAAAAAAAATCAAATGTAACATTTTTCTTTATATAGATATGATCCGTGATATAGGTAAGATAATTTGGTTTTGTGCTATATCTAGATCAAGAGAAGTTCATTTATTAATATAAAAAAACCGGTCAAGTGCGAGTCGGACTCGCGCACGAAGGGTTCCGTACCATTATCTATACATTAGACAAAATGGCAAAAAAAAACACGTTTGTTGTATGGGAGCCCCCCTTAAATATTAACTTTATTCTGTTTTTAGTATTTGTTGTTATAGCGGCAACAGAAATACATCATCTGTGAAAATTTCAACTGTCTAGCTGTCACGGTTCATGAGATACAGCCTGGTGACAGACAGACGGACAGACGGACAGACGGACAGACAGCGAAGTCTTAGTAATAGGTACCCTTTGGGTACGGAACCCTAAAAAATATACGAGTAGCTTAGTTTGTTTTTATATAAGTAGATACATATATTAATTTAGGCGTTGTAAGTAAAAGTTTAAAGTGACTTTAGTTTATTAAGTTACCGATATAAGCTTCTATATTCCTTCAAATTGACTGCAGTGTAGTCAATTTGAAGGAATACAAAACCTTACTACATTACAAATTTATAACAACGATATCAACACTAATCAAACTAAATACAATTTCAATTCAAACATTTTGGACATTCATTTACAAATAACGCGGTCCAATCGGTAAATAATTACGTCGCAGGCGGTCCGATGCACGTTCGATTGCAGTTAATGGATATGTCTATCTACATGTCTGTTTATCTGTTTGTACAGTCAAACAAGCTATTTGCTATACAAGCAAATGTTATATTTTTTCACTACAGACCTTTCACAGTTAATCTGCCCCCTCAATATTATAGCAATCTATTTTCATTGAAATAAGGTTGCTTCTGTTGCGAGTAGATAGGCTGAGGGACAGTAGCTTCAAGATTTTTTCCACACATTCAGCACATAGCATACTGAAGTGCGCGTTCATTATCGCGCTGGTCACGTTTCAGCAGGCTCTCTCTTCTAAAAGACTTTTGATTCATACTATTCATGATGAAGCAAGTGGTCCTGATCATTAAGAATATGTACTATCGGGGTCTTTTCCGCCTGACCAGTTTAACATTATTTCACTTAAATCATGCGGAGGCGCCGAGCCACACCCCCTTAAAGTTTGGGCCTATTAGGAAAGCTTATACTTTGGCGCGCAAAATAACAATATCTCTCGTTGGGCGTGCGTCGTCAGTGCGCTCGGCCGATTCGGTATCATTTCATTCATTATTTCTATACAAAGTCAACGGGGCGGGGCTAGAGACCGTTTCTATGTTGCGAGTGCAAGCAAAAATGAGCTTAGTGGTGGTCAGGCGGGAGTGTCCTCGATAGTACATTATGACAAGAGGCATACAGCACGAATCCCAAAGTTTCTGAGACGACAGCAAAAAGCGTGCGTTGTCGAAAAAAAAAATATGTTGAGTGAACGTGCTCTAAGATAGTGAAAAACATTTGATTAGTCCAGCACACAAACAACTTTGCCTAAAAGTAGTTGCAAGTTGTCTGTACGTACACACCCAATACCTTGTTTGACTGTACGTTATATCAGTATGTATCCATCTGTGTTGGACATTATATATCAGCTGTTTGTATCTATCTGTGTTGGAACTGCATGATTGTGGTCGGAACCGTGCCTGATGCGATCGCGGTTGGACTATTGAAATGAGGTTGTGTGTAGCGGACTAGCGGTTGTGTCCACATTGATGGATCGATTGTTTCGAATTTGTTCGTGCATTACGTGCTTTAAAGTTGGAACTAATTACTTTGCATGTGTACTTAGTATAATATCATCTAGTTTCATGATTATGTGAGAATTTTGAAGTATTGTAAGCCGCACGTCAGTGGCTTTGAACATGAGATGGCCTAGCCATGAAGTTTCAATGGAATAAGAGCCAGCTTATAGGTTATCTGATTTCAAAACTTATACAAGCTGGAAAGGACACCTAACTAAAGCAAACTATTACAACATTTAGTAATTTAGAAAAAAAAAAACGGCTGTTTCCTGTACGGTCAAAATGTGTGGAGCAGTAAAATTAAATAAAACACGTGGGGCAGTCGTTGGGGACTGCCGATAGAAGTGAAAACTAAGTAACTTGTGAATCCATACATTTTGAAACATCCAGCACCCCTCCCCCAACCCTCTCAGGCCCCGCCTTAGTCGTAGCACTGCTACGAGTTGTGATCCGTGCACGCCGAAGTGGTGGTACGCCTTAGCGGATCGGCTACGAGTGCTACGAAGCGTGATGTGAGGTGACAATCATTCAATGTTTTTCCTTCTCCCAAAAATAACTCAACGCGCCTAAAGAAGTATTCACTTCATAAATAACGATGAAAAATTTATGTGTGTGATAAACGTTTGTGCGACAATGGTTCCAACGTGTATATAATGACTACTAATATAGAAGCTACTGTACAATCATAACTTGGTTACAGAGATGTAATACGCGATCAATATACAAATACTTATCTAATATGTCAAAGTTCAAAGTTTCCCAATACTTACCGTGCCCAACTTTCAAGTTTCAGAACAATTGAGCACTTCTAGGGCTGTAACAAAACGTGTTTGCTCACATTATAGTACAGTAGACGAAGCTATTTGGTTTATTTTTTAAAATGCAAATTACATTGTAAAAACAAATATCTTGGTCGACCGTTCATGTGACCTTGAATACCTTGCTTCCTATGAAATGGTTGATATTTGTGAATTAACTATGTATTATAAATAAAAAATCAACACTATAATTTTATGTAAAATTTTTAAGTTTAGATGTAGGAGTTAATCTGCGGTCAATTTTCATTTTGATTTCGAAATTTTAATTCAATCCAATTCAATTCTTTATTGCTTATCACATGTGTTTTTACAAGGTCTTATTATTAAAATAAAGTTCACATGGACCCTGTCGGGCACAACAATTTATAATATTAGGCAGTAAGTAGCATTTAAAAATCATCATAATTAAAAATAACTATGTAACTTCATTCAAATAAGTAAAAAAAAAATATGTCAAAAGTATAAAATAAAAAGATAAAATAGAGAATAAAAAAATCGAATAAAATAAAATTATGGTCAAATAAATTTATTCCTCTAATGCAGTGGTTCCCAATCTTTCTTGGACCAGGGACCACTTTAGTGCCTTTTTTGTTAACAGGGGCCATGAGGTCCTAAATAAAAATTTCAATTAACAAATTCATGAAATAACTAAATAGAACCTAACTTTACCTACCTACTGCCAAAGAAGCGCTTTTTACAAATGACAGCGATCTGCATTGGTACATATTCATAAAAAAACAACTCTCGTCTTACATCATCATCTGCCTAGCCTTTTCCCAACTATATTGGGGTCGGCTTCCAGTTTTACCGGATGCAGCTGAATACCAGTATTTTACATGGAGCGACTGCCTATCTGACCTCCACAACCCAGTTAGTACCGGGTAACACGATACCCTTTGGTAAGACTGGTTGTCAGACTTTTTGGGCCTCTGACTACCTAACGACTGTCAAAGATCTACAAATGACAGCCGGGACCAACTGCTTAACGTGCTTTCCGAGGCACGGAGGAAACTCGGTATGTAATGGGTGGTCACCCATCCACAGACCAACCTAGGCAAGCACGGCTTAACCTAACGATCGACCCGAGCGGCTGTTATTATTTAGCCACGAGCTCCTCTCGTCTCACATATTTTCCTTTATTTTATAAAAATATTCCCAAATATATAGAATATTATGTAACAGAGTTTTTATCTGTTAGGTACTTAATATTCTCTTAAGTCTATACATTACTATCTTTAGACGAAACTTCAATTACTATAAGTAAGTACGGTGTATTTGTGTTATTCCTGTAGTAAAATTACTAAGTAAACTTACTAAAATGACCTTATCCATATTACAAAAGCTTCTAAAAAAATCATGCTTACCTTAAAAGCGTTGTTTATCAAACACTAGGGATAAAAGGATATGTATTTACGATAAGAGAGTGTTATTTTATTGCATCCATATAATACTTAGCTTTGATAAAGTAAGAGTTGTGACGTCATACATGATGTCATCTCTAATCAAAATGTATTTCTCGTATGACGCACGGGAGAACATAAAAAGAACATTTTGTTATATAGTCTTTTTATAGTTAATTTATCTTTTCTTGTGATCTTTGTTAGGTTTCATGTTCCCGAATCATCAAATGACTCCTCCCACTCTGGGCGGAGCAGGAGGGAGTGTCAGACTTTTACTGACTAAAACCCATCCATGTTCCTTCATCGCCCTTTGTGTTCCGGGGCCACGGTACCTCTTTCGAACAGTCTCGCAACCCCGGCAGGCATCGGCCCTTGCGGACCCCTTCCTTTTACTGACTCTCTTTGAGGAGCGCGTGGAACACGAACGCGCCGTCGACACGGCCTGTCGTCATGAGACGGACGGACGGCGAGCTAACCCATAGCCCACCGTCCACAGGCCCGTGCCTACGGTGGCCGGGGGCCACGTGGTGGTCCCGCGGCCCATGGGCCTCTGACTTGGCTTAACATGCCATCGAGAAATATCTCTCTGGCATGCTGGATTTCTCATCATGTTTTCAATACGCATATTATGAATCCAAAAAATCAGAGATGCGCGTCTTGGGTTCAAACTTGAGACCCATGACTTGGGAGTCCGACGACAGTCACACCTACGGCTAACACTGTTTTACTAATATTGAACTTTGTATATATTCAGTTAGTGAAGTAGGTAAGAGTCGAGCCAATAAGATTTGTATTTCTAAATGTCATTTGACAGTCAACCCAGTTGAATACATAGACTTAGTATATACTAAGTCTATGGTTGAATATCATTCATATTTCTTAGCAAGGTTTCCGTGGTAACAAAGTTTATTTTGCAGGTAACTTTTCCGTCATAAGAAATAGCTTGTCATGTGCGTAACAGTTAGCATCGGTAGGTATACAAATTATTTATTTGCATAAAACAGGTTTATAAGGTTTACTGTATTATAACCATGTGAGGTGTGCAAATATATTATATTAGGAACAATAAGACACAATTATCCTAACTCTATACAAGTTTTCTTACCTAAATTATAATATTGTCATTGAAAATATAGATAGTCAGTTTCATTACACATTAATCAATATAGTATCGCATATACAGGTCAGTTATTGCAATTTCAACTTTATTTTTATCGTCATCAGAGTACAAGATTTCGTGGAATAGTCTAACTAAATACATCATATCTTAGTGAGGTACATTTACTGCTATTTTTCCATAAACCGGGAGGTAAATAGGCCTGGTCTTAAATTATTCAAGTCTTCTTCATCCAATAAATCCAGCTGACCTTCAAACGTCATTTACTAAATTCTAACTGAAGGCAGTCACAAATATTAATATTAAAACAGTTTAGTACTAAAAATAAACTTCTCTGAAGATTTCCAGAATTTATTAATTTAGTCTTGGTTGGAGGAGGGTTTGTCACATTTTATATTTCAAAGTAAAAATTGTAATATTTAAGTTCTTAAAAGCCTTTTGACACAGCTCTGTTACTTTAGTTATTAAAAACTTTATTTTTCTGTTGTTTGGTACTGGTTCTATTTTTAGAAGCACTAGACTTTGGGGATTTTGATAAGTGCTCTTGTTTTGTGATAAACAAAGCTTAATTTCATTTGTTTTCATAAAACTAAGTCTTTTGTTTTTTTGTTGTTAGTGCCTAACCTGGGCCCTGTTTTATGAAGCTGACAATCCGACATATATGTCAAAAAATTTCAAAATTGTAGAATTGTCGCGCTTAGGCTGTTTTATGAACGTGACATATGTCAAAAAGCGACAGGTGAAATCTTGACATAATTGTCATCTAAGAACGGCTCATCTCAGACTTGTCGGACAATTCTACACATATGTCATGACGTCATGACAATTTTGTGTTTTATAAAGCAAATTTGACAAGTTTTTCACGACAAATTGTCACCAGTCATCTGTCGCTAATAAAGTTTCATAAAACAGAGATATGTCCGATTTTCGCGACAATTTGACATATTTGTGAATTTTCCAACATGACAATTATGTCACCTGTCAGCTTCATAAAACATGGGATAGGTTACCCCAAGAAATGCTGGATAAATTGATTCTCAGCATGCCCAGGAGGATCTTCGCATGTGTTCGAGCCAGGGGAGGAGTTATATTATATTGAATATAAACCTTTTATTAATACATTGTTGTTTAAATTTGGTTAAACAGTCTTTTTTACATTACGATTAATTACTCAATTTTTATTTATGAAAAATAAAAAATATTGTATTTTTAATTTCAAACAGGGTATTTCTGTTTAAAGAAAACACACAATAAAGAATTTGTCTTGATAAAGTTCAATATAAAAAATTATATCAGCTCATGCTAGTGATCGCAAACTTTTTTTGATGTGTGTATGTCGACTTGTCGGATTGTCAGCTTCATAAAACAGTGCTCTGTTGTCAGAGTTTTAAAGCCACCCATGGGCCTCTGACTTGGCTTTACATGCCGTCGAGAAATATCTCTTAGGCATGTTGCTTGCATAAAACTAAGTAGGTCATTTACCAAATATTTTCTTTTTATAATTGACTAAAAGCTCGTGGTAATTAAGACGGCTTTATAATAATGAAACTGTTTTCGCAATAATCCATCATACTTATGGATAGGTCGAAAATATATAATAACTTCTTTATTAAAGACAGTTTATAGTAAAAAAAAATCGTAATAATTTTTACTAGACTTCTGCTAGAAACCGAGACCTAAGTTCCGATTTAATTAACGGTTCCTACTGAAATCCTACCCAAATAACCAATGGGGATGATTCCTGACTAAAAAAATATGGTTCTGTTTAGTCTGTCATCAGTTAGATTATCGAAAAATATTGGATACGTGTTTTTTATTTAACAAATAAAAAAATAATAAAAATTAACGAAGATAAAACGCGTCAAAGATCATGAGTGGGGGCTTGTGAAATCACTTTCCGGTAAAAAATGTACTCAAATGTGAAGTCACACGAGTTTTCGACGCACTGTTTCGTCTTCATTTTGTGTTTACGTGAAAAAAGAAAAAATAAGTGTCCAATATTTTTTGGGAATCTATCTGACGGACTAATTATATATTTTTTGTTCTCTACCCTTTTACCTACGGTTTTAGTTTTTCGGTATGACACTACAAAAACCCTTAAATCCAAAATGAGGTCATTTCATAGCCAGTTTCCGATAAGCCCTCTACTTGAAAACCCGAACAAAAGCCTGTCGATCAAACACTGAGAAGACTCATTGTTTCCAACAAAGGAGTAAGCTTCCCTTTACAAAGGGATTCTATTTAATATGTATACCAAACACGAGCTATTCTAGATTAGAACAACCTGCGGTAAGTACCCTCAAGCTTTTTGAAGAGGTCCTAGGTTGATTTCAAAATTGTTATGTGGTCATGTGACTCCGGCCCTATAAGGGCTTAATTAAAACTGTGTGTTGTATAGTAGTCTCCTGATAATAGAAAGGGTAGTTATCATCGTATTCATACAAAGAAACGATGGATGGAACAGGATGATATGATGATAACTGTGTACAGGATGATATGGCAAGAAAGGCACCTCTAATGAGATGAAGATTAATAGAAGACTATGGAAAAATAACCACCGTGTGGTATCCGGCAGAGTAGAATAGAACCAACCCATTACACTCACGAGTGTCGTATAAGGCGACTAATGTCTGAGGCAGAACACCTTGCGCCTCCGTAGACCAGAGAATGGGCAGCAGCGTTTTCTGTTAGTCTTTCACCACTGCGATCTCCAATCCGCCTGCCAAGCGTGGAGATTACGGCAAATTCCTCCCTTCATGGGAGAGGCTTATATCCAGCAATAGACGTTATGGGCTGATGTAGTGTAGTGTAGTATGGAAAAATAAGACATTCTGCGCCGGGCCCAAATGAATTGGGATAAAGGCCATAGAATGATAATGAATGATGAATTATCATCGAATACATGCAATGTTTTTGTAATTTTTTGTATCCAGAAAAACATTTTGAGTGAAATAAGAAAAGGATTTAGTAACAGATGTAAAAATGCAAGATTGTAATAAGAAAACCCCCCCTGTATAAATAAATAAAACATCAGTAAATTCGCATTAATATTCCGGGCTCTGAAACTGGCAATAAGGTCACCCTTTTTTACATAAATAACACGTAAAAATGTGGGTCTGTACATACATCACTTGGTGAATATAAAAGTGATGTTCTGTGAAAATAAACCAGAATAAAATGCGTATTTAAATATCAAAGGTCGCAAAATGCGAATGCTATAATCTTTCGGTTTAGAATTTTTGAGTGTTAGTATTATTACATGGTACTTCTACATAACTGAACATGTGTATCTATGTAACGTGGGTGAAATGTGGGTGTAAAAAACTACTTAACGAAGCCATAAGGCACTTGTTCTCCCTGTCATTGCGATCATTTTTTTGTTCTACACCATACCTGGGCACCTTCTAGTTACGAAGATATTGGGGGTCAAAGTTCCAACTTTTTGACAAGTTTTTTTTTTAAATACAAGATTTTACTGTAAGATTTTTATAATACTTTATACCTCTATGACCCCCGTACTATTCAATCCATCCACCAGCACAATGTTTTAAGTGCATTACATTGAGTTCTACCACAAAACATGATTTTTCACCCCAAAAAAAAAAAATCGTTCCCAACAATATTTTTTGCGTAAAGTTACTTAGTTTGATGTACAGAATGCTTGGTTGACGGCTTCGTGATGGGTCTGTTTACACCAAAGAGATTAAAGATTAGTATAATTTAATGTATTTGTTTTACACCATGAATGTAGTTACATTTCTGCTTAACCTGCCTAGCCTGTCGGCGTTGAACATGACATCGTTGAAATATATATATATATATAAATAAAATGAATTACTCGTACACTTATTTATCAATGAAACTTAGATACATTTTTTATAATTATGATTGATACCTATTATTTCCGAAACTATGCATTTTTGGACCACCTATTCTAGGAGCATTATTTTTACCTACAAAATATAACCCTAGAGTTATGGGATATAAAAAAAACAGGTTGTATTATAATATTTACTCTGTATTATGTTAATGTTAATAATTTTAGTTCAAAACCTTCATCATGTTAGTACAATGTTATACTACCTACAGCCTACGGCCTCGGAAAGTAAATAGATATACACGTGCCTGGATCATGAGACATTTACAAAGAAGTACTCAAGGATATTGCCCCCTATTACACACTTGGGACTTATTGCACACAGGTACACCTCTGCCAAACCCTTCGGGGATTACAGGCGTGACGTTATGTTATGTTACGCAAGGATTATGTCGTTTAGAAGAGCTGCGCTGTTTATTGGGAAGCTTCATTTGCCGATGAAAGGATTGAATACGTAAGGCGAAAAACATTTGTTAAAAAATTGTATGTGAACTTTGAATCTGGAATACAAAAACTGTTAGCTGCCGGATGTTATAACAGATGTAGTTCCGTTTACCTACTACGTCCACTGCTGGACATAAGCCTCGCCCATGGTGGCAGGATTTGCCGTAATCTCCACGCTTGGCAGGCGGATTGGAGATCGCAGTGATGAAAGACTAACAGAAAACGCTGCTGCCCATTCTCTGGTCTACGGAGGCGCAAGGTGTTCTGCCTCAGACATTAGTCGCTTTATACCGTTGTTCCTTGTTCCGTTACTCATGTGGATATAGTACGTGCCGACGCAACAGTAGAAAGAGCGTAAGCCTGGAAATACTAAAGGTTGATTTGTTAAAAAAATTGTTATCTATATATATCTACATCTGCACTTTTATCTATACTAATACTAATATAATATTATAAAGAGGTAACATTTGTTTGTAAGTTTGTATGTAGAGGGTAATCTCCGGAAGTAATGAACCAATTTTAAAAATTGTTTCACTGGTAATAGAAAGCTACATTATTCGTGAGTGCTATAGGCTATATTTTATTCCCGTACTCCCACGGGAACGGGAACTACGCGGGTAAAACCGCGGGACGTCAGCTAGTATATTATAAAGATATATTATAAAGAGGAATGATTTGTATTTTTGTGTGTATGTTTGTAATGAAAAAAACTCAAAAATTACAGCGCCAATTTAAAAAATTCTTTCACCATTAGAAAGCTACATTCACCCTGAGTAACATAGGTTATATTTTATCCCCGTACTCCCACGGGGACGGGAACTACGCGAGTGAAACCGCGTGACGTCCGCTAGTGTCTTAAAAAGCTTACTCTGCCGGGATACAGGTCACACAGGCCTTCTAAATTTCGGTTTTGTCACAATGTTTTTCTTTACTATTTTGAGAGTATTTTTGATGAAGTAAATTCTCACGATTGTTTTCTTCACCGTTTTGAGAGTATTGGTGATGAAGTAAATTACAGAAACTAAAGTGCCCGTTCGAATCTATGAATTACAGGGTAATATGGTTGATTTCACCAACAATATCTAAACGAAGGCGTTCAAAAGCTATCAGTGTCAATTTTCTATAACAATATTAACACCGATAGCTCTTGAACGTGGTTTAGATAACCCTGATCGGGTTCATTTTCGTTGGTGAAAGTCGCTCTAAGTTTGGGTTGATAGCATTAAGCCAGCACTACTCAGCTCTTAATTGGTGCATCGCTAAGTGCAATGATTAGTCTGGCTAATGCGATTTCCCACTAGGCTAATGAGACAGCACTATGTCTCACATCAAAGGTAGTGTAAAGGTCACAACGTAACACATAATTACCACTCCATAGCAAGATTTGTAATATACTATCGAGGACACTCCCGCCTGACCACCACTAAGCTCATTTTTGCTTGCACTCGCAACATAAAAACGCTCTCTAGCCCCGCTCGGCGCCTCCGCATGATTCAAGCGAAAAAAATTTAAAATGGTCAGGCGGAAAAGACCCCGATAGTAGGTACAGTCGCCAGCAATGATTGAATGATTTTAAACCATAAAATGTTGATGCTTAAGTTCAAAATTGAAAGAGAAAATTTGACAGTTAAATAAATATTTACTGTTTTCGAATTTCAAAAACACGGGAAAATGGCGGATACTATCCCGTAAGTACTTTGTGTAAATAAATATTGCTGGACGTTACACACAGCGCCATCTAGTGCCACACTAAGCAACAAGGTTTCTTTCGTGGACACCAGATAGTCGATGTACCTACTAAATAGATACGTTTTGTTAGAAGTAACTTGATGCAGTGGCGACTGTACTCAATGTACTATCGGGGACACTCCCGCCTGACCACCACTAAGCTCATTTTTGCTTGCACTCGCAACATAGAAACGCTCTCTAGCCCCGCCCCGTTGACTTTGTGTAGAAAAATGAATGGAAAGATACCGAATCGGCCGAGCGCATTGACGACACACGCCAAACGAGAGTTATTGTAACTTTGCGCGCCAAAGTTGACGCTTTCCTAATAGGTCCAAACTTTAAGGGGGCGTGGCTCGGCGCCTCCGCATAATTTAAGCGAAAAAAATTTAAAATGGTCAGGCGGAAAAGACCCCGATAGTACGGTCAAACTAGATATTTGGTTTACATTTTACAATGTAATTTGTGAGTTAAACTGTAAACCAAATCAAACTATCAATAAAGTAACCTTTCAGCTTTTATATTGAAGAAGACAAATTGGTTCTAACTAATTGCAAAGTTTTTTTTCTTTCTTGAAGGTCTTGGAAGAGCCCTTGAGAATACAATTAGAATTTCTTTTGCATCTAACTTCACTTTACTGGGCTCGTCTCCTCGTCTCTTTAAGGCAAGAGTTTCCAATTTAAATTTATGAGAGTGAATAATTTTATTTACACCTGACGATAATTATAGTCTAAGCTACTTGAAAAACTACTTACTAATTCACTGTTTTAGACTTTCACGGTTTTTCACTACACTTAAAGTACTTACGGGATAATAACCGTGATTTTATTTTGTTTTGATTTTGATGAGCTCCCGATATTTCGACGCTGTTGCAAGCATCATAACCACATCTGATGCGATCAGTATCCCCGCGATCATAAACAGCGTCGAAATATCGGGAGCTCATCAAAATCAAAACAAAAGAAAATCACGGATATTATCCCGTAAGCACTCGGGGGCATCGACCACGGGTGCCTCGACCACTGGGGGCCTAAGCCACGGACCCCTTTAAGTGTACTTACTAATTGTCATCCCAGAAGGAGATGCGAGACGAACTTGACTCCTTCCACAAGGATTGGCGCATAACAGCACTAGATAGGGATAAGTGGAAGGAGGGAAAGGAGGCCTTTGCCCTGCAGTGGGACACGAAAGGCAGATAATAATAATAATAAGCTACACAAAAAAATCTTATAGTGAAAAATACAGGACCTATATACACCGGGCGTAAAAGCACCCTTTGTATAGCTAAAAAGCACTTGTTCGCCCCGTCATTAAGATCATTTGTTTGTTCTTGACCATATCTGGGAACCTTCTAGTTACAAACGTCTCAATGTTTTAACGTTTACACCCTTTTTTTTTCACACATTACGGAGATATTGGAGGTTAATATTTCAACTTTTTCACACGTTCAAAAGGTACTTTATTTTTAAATCCTCCATGGCCCCTGTACAATTCAATGCATACATCAGCACAATGTTTGGGGTGCGCTACACTGAGCGCAACCATAAATCGTAATTTTACACACAAAAAAAGTCATTTCATAGCAATTACTTCGCACAGTGTTACTTAGGTTGATGAATAGAATGCTTGGTTGAAGGCTACGTCAAAGCCCTGTTTATACACTGTATATCATATACTAGCTGACCCACGCAACTTCGTCTGCGTCACATAAGAGAGAAAAAGCTAACAAAAGGAATACATTTTCCCCGTTTTAGGATCATCTTTCATTTATGCTCCGCTCCTTTTGGTCGTAGCGTGATGTTATATAGCCTATAACCTTCCTCAATAAATGGGCTATCCAACACAAAAATAATTTTTCAATTCCAACCAGTAGTTCCTGAGATTAGCGCGTTCAAACAAACAAACAAACTCTTCAGCTTTATAATATTAGTATAGATTTAAAGTAAGCCTTTATAATCTAATGAAAAATAAACCATTCTTTAACCGAAAACATTTACGAAAGTAATACAATAAACAAGTACATCTCCCGTGCCCTTTGGGTACAGATAGCAAAAAAAACTATCGACAAATATTTTTGTGCCGATCTCGTGTTTCACTGTGGGCGTTTCGCCTATCTTATTGATAATACAACATTATCTATTATTCAGACTGTACCAATGCGATCGTATTTTGTTACAAATGTGGCTGAAAGAGTATGAAATAATCAGGGCTGTCGAGCGCCCGCATGTTTTGTTGTTTTACAGGAATATCTGTTTCCAGTATATTCAGTAGAATGTAGGTGGACCATAAGAGTGGATATACATTTACATCCACTTCTAAAACCGGCACTGAACAATGTTGTATGGTGGCAGAAATAGTTTCGGTTATATTGACTCGTTAGAGTTCTTTTTAACGTGCCTCCACTTTTAATAGTTATTTATGATACTAGTGCAGTAGTAGTTTGTAAATACCAATTTCTGCACGTGTGTCATACAATGTTTTTCAACACATTTGCGAGAAAACAGTACAATATTGTAATGAAACAAAGTTTTCAGATAATGATTGAATATTTCTTCGAGTCTTCCATGCTATAAAATTATTATAAATCATTGATTAGCGCTCTCGCGATTTTGGCGGCAAGAGACCGTTTTGTAGCCGTAAGCGTTTTGACCGTGGAGTAGATTCCATGTTAATATCCTTCCTCGCTTGAACTCATATTATTATTTTGTTAATATCAGTCGGAAAGCCGCAACAATCTTTGACGTTTCTAATATGAAAATGGCGCGAATTTACAAATGGCACCACATGCACGTTCTAATTTATCGAACTACATTTTTCGTCTCATTTACTCTTCAGTATTAAAGTGAGACAAACGTATTGAGCAAAAGCGCTTCCAAGGAGGTTAGATCAGTCAGCTTATTTATTCTCGTAATGTGAAACTCCTTGGTAGAATTTTTTTTGGAAATAAAAAAAGAACCGTAAAGAATACGCACGGTGCTATATATGGTGGTATGCGGTAAAATAGGTACTTAAGTGAGAGTACCTATTTTACCGCACGTTCCGTTGTATGGTGCGTAATTTTCAACTTTCGAACAATTTATACAGGCTCCGTAAATGCAGTTTTTGAGCAAATGTGTTGAAAAAGAAAATACGGGACGCGTATTTTGTTTGTAGCCCGCGAAATTGAAATTTTATTACGTTAATTGCAATTTGCCGTTCCCTGTCAGGCTGCTGTATGTTAAAAAAAAAATGATTTGCTGCAGTAATACGTATGTATTTACAGAATAAAAAAAACACACACACAAAAAAACCACCACTATTATTTTGAATTGAATGATTATTTCATGAAAAACTCATATTTTAATCAACATACAACCTGACACGGTCATTTATTTAATAGCAGTGTATTTTGAAAGTGTAGTCCTGTTGGACTGACTATAGTCTGCGCCAGATAAGTAGGAATTAAAGTTCATTGCTCTTTTCTTAATTTCTCTGCGTAGGTACCCCGACAATACATTATGAATCGTTTTTTATTACTAGAAAAAGTCAAGGATCACGATAAAGGTCGTTTCGGGGCAAGTTTATGTCATTATTTCTGTTTTCAGAATTATGTATTTGAATACATGTATGCGGGTTAATGACCTTTATTTCCTACTAGCTGACGTCCCGCGGTTTCACCCGCGTAGTTCCCGTTCCCGTGGGAGTACGGGAATAAAATATAGCCTATGGCACTCACGAATAATGTAGCTTTCTACCAGTGAAACAATTTTTAAAATTGGTTCATTACTTCCGGAGATTACCCCCTACATACAAACTTACAAACAAATGTTACCTCTTTATAATATTAGTATAGATTAGTATAGATATCTGGCGCAGACTATAATTGTTAAATCCTCCATTGAGAGTAGTTAAAAAAAGTAAACTTAAAAATTCCCACTAGCCCTCGTAACCCTAGCCACACTAACCTGTACTCGCCGACGGGAATACACCGGTCCGGAGTCACCGAATTATTCATTCGACCCTCGCCAACTTCGCCCATTTATTATTTGCCACTTAATTCTTGCAATGTTTTAGCTTTTTATCGTGCCATCTCTCTTATGTACGGTTATTGTCTTGTTCATTTGTACATTAATGTGGGTTGTGGTTTATGGTAGAAATGGGATTTTGAGTTTCCAGCAAAGACAGGTGAGGGGTCAGGGGTGATTCAATTTCAGTTTCACAAAATGGATGTATTTCTGATAGAGCTGTTGCCGTGTGTGCGTGTATGTTATCCAGAACGTAAAGTAGCGTAAGTCTTTCTCCAGGATTCAAGGTATCTCCATATCTGTAAATTTCATGACGATCTATTCAGTTTAGGTGTGAAAATGTCACTGTCGCATTTTTGATGATGATTGTTGATTGATGATTGAGCACCACACCCAGCCAGGAGCAAGCCTGACCCGGATAAACCGGATAAACCAGGGGGCACTATTTTTTAAGGAAAGACATGCTCTGGGATGGGAGAGGAAACCCGACCAACCGCAGACAGTCGGGCACAATCAGCCGACTACGCAGCCTAGAGCCAATATAGGAATAGAGGTAAAGACAGGTATAATTCATAGGGATGAGCATTGGTGTTTTGACCTTCGTTTGATTGGTCTCTTCTATTATTGGAGAATCATGTTCGTTTCAGGTGGTAAGGTTACTGTCGCATTTTTTATATTGATTTATGTATTTCAAAACTTACCTTTACTTGACAAGCTGGATAATCTAAGGCCCGTTTTCTATAACTTACGTATAACTGTCAGTTAATATACCACGTCTCGCAGCTATCGGTGTTTATATAAACAAAGCTAGCTTCAAATGTCCTATCCGCGTCACCTACCTGCTACTTGATTCATAGAAAAATCAAAGAAAGATTTTCTGTGACATTTTGTTTCTAACCGTCTGTAAGCAAAATGTCAAACAGATAGAGATAGCAACCTACCGAAACCGAACAGTAAGTTATTGAAAATTGCTGTTTGTCAATAATGAAGTATTGTAATAGTTGTTTATTATACTAGTGCGGTAAGTTGGTTTTTACAAAGAAGTAGACGAATGTAGAGAAAACAGTACAATATGTAATGATACAAACAGCGACCCCAAAAACCACAAAAAAGACACCTATGAAGAAAAAACCAAAAATTTTCGTCGGCGCCATCTTGGATTTTCATTTTGACCTAATTCAAATAAAACCGTAAAGAATACACACGGTGCTAAACAATGGAGTATGCGGTAAAATAGGTATTTAGGTGAGAGTACCTATTTTACCGAACGTTCCGTTTTATTGTGCGTAATTTTTAACTTTCGAACAATGTATACAGGCTCCGTAAATGTATTTTTTGAGCAAATGTGTTGAAAAAGAAATAACATACAACATTGGACTATTATTGTTTTTAACTCCATCCACTGCGCCTAACATCTATAAAACACATTTTATAGACCATTTTCATCAGCCGGCGCTCTCATCCGCCAGGGGAATTGGTAATGGTCGTTTTTTTTCATTCGGGATGAAAAACAGGAATGAAATAGGCTCCGTGATTGGCTTTCGCTACCAATATCTTGGGCTTTTATTTAGGCAAATTGAAAACGTGATAGTGTGCCAACAGTCCAATATGAAGCCGTATACAGTTGTTACGTAAAAAAATATTTTTCCACCAATTTGGATTTGGGTTTATTGAAAACAAACTTTGAGCTGTTGTGTTGAAATTGGTAACGTAACGATAAATTGCTTCTGAAGAATTTAAAAAAAAACCGGTGAAATGGGTCGATTCCCATTAAATGGAGCTTTAACATAACTGGCGAAATGTGGGTGTATTAGAGGCCATTTTTCTTTTCGGATGGGAAATCATCAAATGACTCCTCCCGCTCTGGGCGGAGCAGGAGGGAATGTCAGACTTTTACTGACTAAAACCCACCCATGTTCCTTCATCGCCCTTTGTGTTCCGGGGCCGCGGTATATCTTTCGAACTGTCCCGCAACGTACTAGAGGCCCTTCGGAGTGAATAAAATAATAAACATTAGAGAGTACTTACATGTATGTCGATTGTTCAAAGCTAAAAACAGGCCTAGATTTTTCATTTTCTTTTAATAGTGTTTTACCTTCAGCGTAGTTAAAGCAAGAAAATGGCCTCTTGGGAACAGTATTAGCGTACATATACCTACGTGTAAAATTAATGAAACAAAGATGGTTCCTTTATCAAAGTATATACAATGAGAACTAATTAATAACTCGAAGACTATTATTAAGAAGACTTCGACGAAAAAGATATAACATTTCATTTTCTCCCCCGAGAAACCAAATTCGAGATAAACATAATCTATATTCGGTTCCGCGCCGTTAGCTCAAGTAGAAGATTTTCTTCTTAATGCTCCAGAGACAATGTTACAGATATTAAATGTGGAATATTTTTATTACAGCGTATTAATTAGAGCCTTCACGATTAACGATCTATAACAATGACAGCTCCACTTACTAGCTATGTGGGTAAATAATAACAGAAGTGCAGGTCGATCTTTAAGTTCAGTCTGTGGATGGGTGACCACCCATTACATACCGACTTTCCTCGAGGAGCTCGTGGCTAAATAATAACAGCCGCTCGGGTCGATCTATAGGTTAAGCCGTGCTTGCTTAGAATGGATGCGTGACCACCCATTACATACCGAGTTTTCTCCGTGCCTCGGAAAACACGTTAATCCGTTGGTCCCGGCTCTCATTTGTAGATCTTTGACAGTTGTTACGCAGGTAGTCAGTGGCCCGAAAGCTTGACAACCAATCTTACCAAGGGGTATCTTATTAGCTAATATTTACTGGGTTTCGGAGTTCAGATAGGCATCGTTCACAGAAGCATTCGCCTAGAATGTGACAATCCAAGATTCGATTTTGAACAAGATTGCTACAAATTCGTTACAGAATGCCCACTCTAAATCTCAGTTCATCTAACTCCAATCACTATCTCTAATGTATCAGTATACATTACAGGCGACTGCTGTTGGTGAAGCGCCTTTACACCGACAAGAGAATAAAGATCAATTAGACGTAATACGAGTACACAACCTATTCATTTTAAACTTGGTTTACAGTTAGAAATTAACACATCACAACACCAAGCATGGAGTACTTAAATTCTGAACATTTTATGAAGAAGCTCTTCAATTCAAATCTCATTCAATCGATATTGAATTCGTTAAATTTTAAAATATGCCTCGTAACTGTTAAACGACTCGTTGAATGTTAAACAATGGTTTAATTTAGAAGGTTACTTAAGGGCACGACTGATTGGTTCAATCACCCACCGTCTACGGAATTTATTGGCAATTTGCAACGATTTGTGTTCATAAAATACAGTATACATCATATTTTACAGCGTTGTGTTTACCAATTTAACCCCTTTCGAGGATTAAGGGAAGATGGGGTTATTAAACTGCACAATAGCTTTGTTAGAATAAAGGGTGTAAAAAACCTCTTAACGAAGCCGAAAAGCACTTGTTATCCCCGTCATTGCGATATTTTTTTTGTTCTACACCATACCTGGGAAACTTCTAAAGTTACGGAGATATTGAGAGTCAGTTCCAACTTTTCGACAAGTTTTTTTTTAAAATACAAGTTTTTAATATAAGATTTTTACTTTAAACACCTCCACAACCCCGTATTTATTCAATCCATGCATCAGCACAATGTTTTGAGTGCGTTACATTGAGTTTTACCACAAAATATGTTTTTTCACCCCAAAAAAAAAGTCGTTTCCCAGTAATATTTTTTGCGTTAAGTTACTTATTTTGATGTACAGAATGCTTGGTTGACGGCTTCGTGATGAGGTAGTTTACACCCTAATTGAAGATTATGAATGGTGTTATCGCGAATAATACTTTTGGTTGGCATGAGATCCTGGGTTCGATTCCCGGATTGGGAAAGGTTTTATCTGTATTTTTTATTAGGGGTTTCTCAGTTGCTGCTCGTAGTTCGGATTTGTAACTTTGATGGCAATTGGCTTGCCGTCTATAACATGAGAGTTAAAGATAACTAGCGGAAAGTGGGTTAACTATTGTAAAGTGTAGCTCTACCTATCCTTTTGGAGTCTACTGACACATTTTTTGATTATATTATAATATTCCTTTTGTGTAATGTTATTCTTTTTGTTGATGGAGGGAAAAACTAATTTCCGGGGTTGCGGGACTGTTCGAAAGAGATACCGTGGCCCCGGAACACAAAGGGCGATGAAGGAACATGGATGGGTTTTAGTCAGTAAAAGTCTGACACTCCCTCCTGCTCCGCCCAGAGCGGGAGGAGTTATTTGAAGATTTACGATCCGAAAAAAAAAAAACAATTTAAATCTTGAGTTAAAATAAAAATAGAATGTGTGTTGTTTTTAATGGCAAAGAGCACGAGTGGGTTGAAGTAGTTAATTTCACATTTTAACTTGGATGCTAATAGCTAAATGGTAGCTGACTGCTACAGCAAGCGTGATCTGACTGCAACAGAACTGCAAAACAGACAAAATTTGTGCCATTTGCATTCTAAATGAAGTTCTATTAAACAAAACAGTATTTAGTAGATGCAGACTGTGGTTATGTCAAAATCAAGCAACTTTTTGTTTCTCACCACAGTATACTCGTACATATTAAATTATTGGGTTATATGGTTACCCATCAGGCAGCGCAGAGCGTTAAGAGCTTTGACAACTTTGTTTTCCCATCTAGACAAACCCACTTCTTCTTCTTATCTTACTTCTCACTTCCAATATTTATGCTCTGCGCACAGCAAGAATCTTCGTTCTTCCAATAATCGTCTTCTACGATGTCCTACTCACCGCTCTGGCTTTCTTAAATCTTCTTTTCCTGTCCAGGCGGTTTTCGTTTGGAATGCGTTCCCTCTGAATATCAGGATGGCAACCAGTCGACTTACATTTAAAATAAAAGCTCGGGAAACACTTCCATAAGAAGTTGGCAGACTTGTCCCACAATTAATTTGTTGGTTTTCTTCATCTATGTTTTTCTAATTTTTACCTTTCCTCACTTTGTATAATTTGTTGTATGTATGTATATAAGTATTTATTATTATAATAATATTTTATTCTTCAAAATTTTCTGTTCTGTTGCACCTACTGTTTTGTCTCTGCATCACCCTAAGGTAGACTGGTAAAAAATGCCCAAGGCATTAAATCCGCCTTTGTACATTATGTGTATAAAGTTTTTCTATATTATTATTATTATTAATATTATAAAGAGGAAAACTTTGTTTGTTTGGTTGTTTGTTTGGTTGTAATGAATAGGCTCAAAAACTACTGGACCGATTTAAAAAATTCTTTCACCATTTGAAAGCTACATTATCCACGAGTAACATAGGCTATATTTTATCCCCGTACTCTCACTGGAACGGGAACTACGCGGGTGAAACCGCGGGACGTCCGCTAGTAATAAATAAATAAATAAATAATTTTATATTGGTCAGATTCGACAATGATACACAATTCAGGTAAGTATATATTGTGGGAGAATGGTGCCTAAGCTAGGCTCGTGGCCTGTGTTTCAGGACACCAGGATCCCACCCCTTTACATTTTCATTTCATAAATTATGTACTAGGCGCGCTGACAGAATGTAAGGAATCATACAACATTTTAAAGTTTATATTATTATGCTTAGAAATCTAGGATGAGTATGCGAGACGAATGTTAGTAGATGTGTAGTATGGGTGTGTGAGTGTGTGTGTGTTTGAGGGTGTGTTAGAGTGCTTGATTGAAATGTTTTAGTTTTGTGACAATATGAATTAGGATTTTAGCGATGGCGATACTTCAACAGACCACAATACTATATTTACCCATATTAGACCACAAGAAATATTTGCAGGCTGTTCTCACCTAGTACGGTGTAAGGAAAAAAAGTGACACAAACTTGTACCAATGATTCGTTCAGGTACAGACGCCAAGCACATCAAGCTACTACAAACTGTCAAATTTCTTGAATAGATTTTCAATTTTATCGCTGGTTCAAGGTTGATTAAGAAAATTTATCAGTTACGGTTAGCTCGATTTGCTGGCGTTTGTACATGATTCTAGACCCCTAGCATTGAAAAAAAAATCGGGGCAGTTTTTGGGGACTGCCGATAGAAGTGAAAACAAAAAGTACACAGGCCCCTACCCAGTCGTAGCACTGGTTATGCCCCGCGCATGCCTGTGATGCTACGCCGTAGCGGATCGCCTACGAGTGCTACAAAGCAAGACCGCACGTTACGTCAAGTGACGATGAGTT
Source organism: Xestia xanthographa (assembly GCA_905147715.2). Classification (NCBI taxonomy): domain Eukaryota; kingdom Metazoa; phylum Arthropoda; class Insecta; order Lepidoptera; family Noctuidae; genus Xestia; species Xestia xanthographa. The sequence continues at coordinate 9,136,111 of LR990652.1, forward strand.
CAATGTATTTCCTTCACCCAAAAAGTGCTCAACGCGACTAAAGAACTTTTAACTTCGAAAATGCAACAGTAAAAGTATGTATATGGAACAGTTTTTTTTTTAATAACCGACGATTGATTAGAGTCATGTAATGAATTCAGAAACAGGTAACGGGTCGATGTTTCTTACACTATGTATTCAGTCCTTTACAATACGAAAGTATGTATAAGGAATCAAAAGAAGAGTGTTCTTTTGCTTTGCTCTTCAAAAAACAAAAGACACTGCACCCAAGAAACTGAATTAGAACCAACTTAAACACTCATCCTGTATCCTCCTTCTTAAGAAGAAAGTTCGAAGAATCTTGAAGGCCACACTACTCACACAACGAACTTAAGCTTGAACGATCGTACAGGGGTGTACACTCGGGCACAGACAGTTGAGGTTCACTTGAGAAGTTTACAGTTGAAGAGGAATTCTAAGTTAGAGTGTTACAAACGGTATGTACAATCTGTTCTGTCTTTTGTATTTCCTGAAGAGCAGTCAGAGAGTGAACGCCAGAACTTTCTTGTTTTGCGTTTCATCGATTCAAAACTCACCTTACGTCATTCCCCCCCCATTTCGAGGGAAAAGGCGCTGAAAACCGAAATACAGGCATTGCCTAGTTCGGTTGCAGTGGCTACATTCACTTATTAGAAATTAATACTGCCAAACTATTTTTCTGTAAAATATTACTAAGTTCTTTGAGAAATAAATTTATTATTATTATTTCAATTTTCCGAAGAATTAGTTGAGGTGTACATTTTACGTAAAAGTATTGTTTAAAAAAAATCGTTGTTTTCGCTTTCAGTCGCTAAATAATTCCCACCCCACCGCTCCCCCAATAGTGGGGCCAGCGGGAACCATTTTTTTATTATTTTAATCAATTAATTTTTTGGACGACTCTAAATTCTGTCAATAAAAAATTCAAGAGTTATCTCTTGAATTTTCTGTTTAGAACCTTGAACCGTCAACAATTCATTTCCTATATGCATAGATTAAACAGGAAATGAATAACATTCACATTCACAATGTAAATACCAGCCTGTTGTGACATGTTAGTATATCAGCACACGCAGAGCTTATATGATAACACCGATAGGTACAATGAGTTGATATCAGAAACCTCTGCCCACATCCAAACTGTTGTTCTTATGCGACATACTATATTATCATCACCTTATCGTACGGCTTAGTGCATTTCTATAGAGTTTTTTTGTTGTGAAATGGCATTTATGTATGTAGGTTCGGAGCTAATTATATTTTGCAGGACGTCACAAAATACAGAGCATTATCAAATAATGTTGTCATTTCTGGGACAGGCATCTTCTTCGCCAGAGGGATCGTCATCAATGGATTACGATCCCTCGGACGAAGAAGATACCAACCCGCACGGGGCCACGTCATTACGTGGCCCCGTGGTGGAACTTATTACATCTTTAAGGCGCAGACCCACCGCGGTGCACGCTGTGCACGAACACGCAGCCACGCGGCACACGTTAGCTCCGTGTATTCATTTGTTTGACAACGTGGGTCTACGTTTCCACTGCAGTACACACGTACACATGTTTTTTGACGTGATAAGGTCTTATAAATCGATGAACACCGCCTGCACGCACGAAAAAGTGTCACACCGTTCCGTGCGCCAGTCAATCAAAACCCAGCTCAAACCCTTGGACCTAGAAAACTGAAATTTTGCACAGTGGTTTCCTTTACAATGTAATAGACAAGGAATATGGAAGGGTTTTTTTGTTTTTGCAAACAGTTATTAGCTACGACGTAGCTGACGCTACGCGCTACGTGCTACGCCGTAGCTGCGGTGAATGTGATTTGGCGAAGTATCTACGTAACAAGATTACTACACTAGCTTAGCTATGCAATCATCATCTGCCTAGCCTTTTCCCAACTATATTGGGGTGGGCTTCCAGTCTAACCGGAAGCAGTTGAATACCAGTATTTTACATAGACCGACAATTCTAGTCATCATAGTACTATTCCAGGGATTGAGACCTTTTCTCGTAACATATTTGTTTTTTTATGAATATTTTATTTCAATAACGACAATCACAAAAATATAATAATACCTCTAATACCTTGGTATCAAACCTCTGTGTCGGAAGGCAAAACTAAATACCGAGAGACATTTCCATTAATTTGTGGGAACTGTTAACCACAGTAAACGTTGAGCTGTGGTATCTTCAAACGGATGCCGACGTCAGATGCCAAGCGTTCGACGCAGACATTGTGTTGTAGATAATAAAGTCTTTGGTATTCTAGAGGCTAAGGGAAGTTATGTCAAGTTTAAGACGTCAAACGGTTTGTAAAGTGTTGGCAACAAAGCTGATTGTAAAGTGTATTCTCTTTGTCAAAGAAGCAGTATTTAGTTGAGAGATTCTTTGGTTTGTAAGTATAAGTATTTGTATTTGCATTAGATGTGGCAAATAGGAAAGATGTTACAGATAATCTTAGAGCAGGACTCATTTCACCAGAATATAACAGCATGCACACATACACATATCAAAAAAAGTTTGTGATCACTAGCATATTAAGCTGATATAATTTTATAAATTGAACTTTATCAAGAAAAAAACTTTGTTGTGTGTTTTTTTTAAATAGAAATACCCTGTTTGAAATTAAAAAATAAAACTATTTTTTACCTACACTTCTACGCTAATATTATAAAGAGGAAAGATTTGTATTTTTGTGTGTATGTTTGTAATGAATAAACTCAAAAACTACAGCGTCGATTTTAAAAATTCTTCTCACCATTAGAAAGCTACATTCACTCTGAGTAACATAGGGTATATTTTATCCCTGTACTACCACGGAAACGGGATATCCGCGGGTTCAACCGCGTGACGTCCGCTAGTTTTTTTAAAATAAAAACGTAACAAAAATCATTTCGAATTTTCAAAGTGATCACAAACTTTTTTTGATGTGTGTATGCTGTTCCATTTTTAGATTATTTTGAAGTCCAATATCATTTATTTTGACGTTGAGTTAAAAAGTGATAAGCTATTTAATAACATAGAAGAACCAAAACAAGAACCACAACATAGAACCTACATTCTGGAAAATAAATAGTTTTTTTTTTATAAGTTTAATATTTTAGAAAAGCGTAAACATGTACATATACATGCACACATTTAAGTAAAATGCAGAGTAAAACTCACGCCTGGATTAGCCAAAAGATTAGGTAGAGCTGGAGTGCCTACTATACATCCAGACAGTTATGTTTCAGTCGCATAATGTAATGACGAACCCATTGTTGTCAACCGACCACAAAAATAGACTTCAAGCTGTTACTGCGATGTTTTCTGATGGAAAAGAACCCAATAAAACATTGACCACACATACATAAAACCCGGGATTGGGACCCAGGACTGGAGCTCAGCAGTATTTGATCAGATTTGCGACTATACAACAAGACCAAGAAAGCAGTGGTCGCAAGTGAGCAAAACCAAGCTGAAACATAAAAAAAATTGATCATTAAAAGAAATTCTTCATTAAAATGCATAGCACTGGTTATTACCTCAGCTAATTAGGCTAATAAGCACTCACAGTTATAGGATTGTAAAAGTAAAAAGCCTTGTTTAAAGCGCGTGGAAACTTTTTACTGAGTGCACGGTAATTAGGACTTATTAGTAATTACTCACTCATAACGGTTAATATAATGACGAAGGCGCTCGTGGCTAAATAATAACAGCCGCTCGGGTCGATCTTTAGGTTAAGCCGTGCTTGCCTAGGTTGGTCTGTGCATGGGAAACCACCCTTGCATACCGAGTTTCCTCCTTGCCTCGGAAAGCACGTTAAACTGTTGGTCCCGGCTGTCATTTGTAGATCTTTGACAGTCGTTACAGGTAGTCAGTGGCCCAAAAAGTCTGGCAACCAGTCTTACTAAGGGGTATACTTAAACTATACTAACTACACTTAATTATACTTGTAGGCGCAGTACTTACTGGGTTGTGGAGGTCAGATAGGCACTCGCTCCGTGTAAAATACTGGTATTCAGCTGCATCCGGTTAGACTATATAGTTATATACATATAGTTGGGAACAGGAATATAGTTGGTAAAAGGCTAGACAGATGATGAACGGTTAATGTAATGAATGCAGTAAGCTGAGCGAATGCTACCTATTGTGTTGGTAATTTCAATGAAAAGTGGAGTCTGGTTTTTAAACATGGGTAGGGTTGCGTACCTGAAGGGTAACCAACGGGACCCTATTACTAAGCCTCCGCTGTCCATCCATCTGTCTGTCAGTAGGCTGTATCTCATTATCTGTAATAGGTAGACAGTTGAAATTTTCACAGAATGTTGCCGCTATAACAGAAAATAATAAAAATTCATTAAAAATTTAGGGGGTTCCCCCCTACTGCGATGGCACGGAAGCCTTCACGCGCCAGTCAGACTCTCACCTGGCCGGTTTAATTAACAACAACACTTTTAGTAAAGGCGACTTCAATCATTTTTTCAGAAAAAAAAAATCTTTTTACCGTTTGAAGGCGGCATAGGCTCGTCCCTTATTTCAGTGGACTTAAACATAATTGGTGAAATATATCAAGGTTCATTGGAAGACCAGCGTGAGACAGCATCACCTGTTTGGCATGAATGCTGAAATGTACCTTTTTGGCGCAGCCGTAAGGCACATGGAACATAGTGTGTTTTCCTCTTTCTTTTACATGCCGTTCGGCCGCATTTGAAACCATGATAATAACTGACGTCAAAAAAAATTTTTTTTTCTTTCTTTCTAAATATGTGTGTATTAGGTAAGCCTCTGTCTGACCCTATGAGCATTATAGGCACGATGTTATTATGTGTGTATTTCTTAGTATTGTGTAAAGCCGATTGAATATCACAAGGGTGATTCAGGACAAAAGTTTGAAAGGCATTTTCAAGTTAATTAAATGTTTTAGGTGTGTAAAAGGACTCAATGTTCTTAATTTAATTAAAATTAACATTTCTTATCCCTTTTAGAAACGAATTTTATTGATTCAACCTTTAAATTCCTTTCAAATGTTTTGTCATTGCTTACCCCGATTTAGGAAATCACCCAAATGCGACTGCAAATAAGAGTTTTATTACACCCAACGCCTAATTTGTGTATAACACCGAACTTTAGTGAGATCTTACCTGTGCTTGAAGTCTCTATGAAAAACAGATGTTTGTATCTAGAGGGTGTAAACGGGCCCTTTAAAAAGCCGTCAAATCGAACAGTAACCCTATGCATTTTTTATTTTTTGACATTGTGACATTGTGGTGAGACTATGCACTAGTATTTGACGACCCAAATGGCACAGCGGTGGTGAGGCTGCCTTACGTTCTTAGGGTCCCGGGTTCGAATCCCGGTTGGAGCAAATGTTTGTGTGATGAGCATGGACATTTGTTTCCGAGTCATGGATGTTTATATGTATAATAAGTATGTATTTACAAACAAAAAGTATCTATGTAGTATATCAACTATCTGGTGTCCACGACACAAGCCTCATTGCTTAGTGTGGCACTAGATGGTGCTGTGTGTTCATGTCCAGCGATATTAAAACAATGTCATTCAAACCATACAGATTTCCCACGAAGACATTATATGAGTTGTGCCGGGTATTTACAGTAAGACAACTTTTTATTTTCCAGATTATTACAAAAAAACATGTATCTACCCCCTATGATCCAGGTAAACTTCAAAATAAGCGAACAACACCAAACGTAATTGAATCTGTTAAATGTCGTACGGCTTTTGCAAGACGACAAAATGCTTTTCTTTCTGTATATTTATACAACAAAATTAACAGAATCCTAAATTTTTATCCGCTAACACTACATGAATGTAAACCTATATTAAAGAACTGGCTATTCACTCTTGATTATGAGGATGTGGAGAAAATAATAAATTGTTAATATCACTGTCTCGACATCAAACATACTTTTCCTGCATTCACCTACTCATACACAAACACGAACGACAACCCACCCACACGCGCACTTACACACCTCCCACACACGCACACGTACACACCTCCCACACACACACAAGGCAATTAACTGAAGAACAAATTATATTTTTGATGTTCTTTAATATATTTTTTTCAATACTTTTCATTTCTATAATTTGCTTTTAACACTTCAATACCCGCAATTACAGACACAATTAAAATAACAATGCACCGTGCCTCTGGAGGCACGGCCGGGAGCATACGGGTTAATTTAATTTATTTTTTTAGTTATTATTATTTTTTCTAAAATTTTTATTTATTAAAAAAAAAAGCTTGTGAACAAAATTGGATGGGAAGAATTGGATCCAATATCTCCGTAACCAGAAGGTTCCTAAATATTATAGTACGGAAAAAAAAAATCGGGGAGAACAAGTATCTCTCAGCTTCGTTAAGGGATTAAAACCGTTTTATGCACGACATAACGAAACAGTTTAAAAGAACCATCTACCTAGGTTTATTGGCAAAGGACAAATCAAATTCAAACCCATTTTCGAATTGTCTCGCTACTAAATGAATTGCTACATAGTGCACAATGGTGCTCAAATTAGATTTTTTCATCACAACCCAGCTGAATAGAGGAGCAATTTACACACGAGTAGTTTTATTCAATTTGTGCTATCCAGTGTGAATGGCCTGGCCTAATTTTATGACTATAATGGTGGAGGAAATGGATGTTTCTTCATTACTATTAACCAATATGCGAATTATCACATAGTTTCTTTCGTATTGCAAAATTATTGGATAGAAAGACATGATGATACTTCAATATTTCAGACAAAATAGTGGACCAATTTTTCATTGGTCTGTGTCCAATGATTTTTTTGTTTAACAGCAAAGAAGTCACTTTAATGTCTACAGTTTTTCTTAAATCATTTGCATAGCCGAAAGGCTATGCAAATGAACTACTAATGAACTACTACTACCCATCCGAAAAAAAAGAAGGTAGTCAGCTAGTCTAACCGGATGTGGCTAAATATCAGTATTTCACATGGAGCTAGTGCCTATCTGACCTCCAAAACCCAGTTAGTACCGGGTAATACGATACATCTTGGTAAGCCTAGCTGTCAGACTTTCGGGTTCATACTGCTCGCGTAATGTTAAAGATCTACAAGTGATAGCCAAGGCCCGATGAGCCCATTTTTTCATTTAATTGATCATGTAAATAGTAACTTCGGGGCCTCCTCTCTCTCGGGGAATTCCTCTTTGCCTCTAAAGGGTGTAAAACACCTCTTAATAAAGCTGAAAGGCATTTGTTCTCCCCGTCATTGCAATAATTTTTTTGTTCTACACCATACCTGGGAACCTTCTAGTTTCGGAGATATTGGGGGTCAAAATTCCAACTTTTTGACAAGTTTTTTTTTTATATACAATTTTTTAATGTAAGATTTTTACTTTAAACACCTCCACGACCCCCGTACTATTCAATCCATCAGCACAATGTTTTGAGTGCTTTACATTGACTTCTACCACAAAACATGATTTTTCACCCCAAAAAAATAGTTGTTTTCCAGCAATATTTTTTGCGTAAAGTTACTTAGTTTGATGTACTGTACAAAATGCTTGGTTGACGGCTTCGTGATGAGGTTGTTTACACCCTGTATTTTTTTTACTCCCTGGTTTTGAGTGTTAACGTAAACTATTTACCATCCAAGTTAAACACTGAGGTAATGAACTGTCCTGTTAATTTTAAACTCGCCTTTCAGGATTCAGTTCAGTAAATACAGGGAAACTGAACCGTGAGTAACTTTAAATTAATTTAAAATTTGTTCAAACACACCCTGATTGCCGTATTCAGAGCAAACCGTATGTTAATAGTTACTTGTTTAACTCTATATGCTGGCATTTATGCTTCATGGAAATTTATAATTTATTGCCATTCACACAGTGGCCTAATTTATGTTGTTTAACATTAAAATTAATGCCTGAAATTCAGGTAGGCCACTTTATATAATTGAGTAGATACTGTAACTAACCATTACAGATTGGCTAGCTGGCTGAAATTTGATGTGTATATGTGTGAGTAAAAAAAAAGTAGTATATGTGTTATTAGACTATATTCTATCTTTGTGCTAATTTAATCTCCTCTTTTTTAGAAGTCGGCTGAAGATTGCGGCCGTGGCTCTGGACACTGGACGCTGACAGACAAAGTAGTGAAATATCTGCCAGATTCCATAGCTAAAAGATCTAAATAGCCAGTTCGTAATTTGTCTGAACTAGTTTGATTCATCCTTAAACGGGTACATCCGATTTTTGCGTGGTTAGGGTTTGGGTAAAGCTATTGGTAGCTTTACTTATATGTCTTCTTCTTCTTCTACTGCTGCTGAGTTTGTGTCTCTTTCAAATCTCTCCACTTTTGGCAGATTCGTGTTGCGGGCCCTTCAATGAGATCGTCTGTCCACCTAGTCGGTTGTCTTCCCATGTTCCTCCTCCCTTCCCTTTTCTTCTATCCAGTCTACGGCATATATGGCTCGCCCAGTTCCACTTGTTTTTTGATATCGCCTCTCCTATGTCCGTAAGTCACGTTCGTCTCTATATTTCGGTGTTTTTTACCCGGTCATAGAGGGATATAATACGTATATGTATACTTATACAACACAGATAGAGTCAGAGAAAAAATAAATGTCGCATGAGCGAAGCTGAAGTTGTCATAACGAGTTGAACAATTTCTGTGAGGAAGATTGAGTGAACATAATATAACATTATCCGTTACGAGCCAGAGGGATTACTGGAGATTTCATATTATCTGTGACCTTGTTATTTCAGCACATTTATTATCTGCGATGGTTTTTATTATCTTTTTTTTTGTAATAAATTATGAAAAATGGCCGTTATGCAGTATTGGATGGTATCATGTAAACAAGAAGTTTTTACACAGAGAACACTTAGGGCCTTGTGATCCGAGTGCTGATCTAGTCTTCCGGGACATTGCCAAGCGGTTGGTCGACTTTTCTCATAACCAGAGAGCTCGTGACCTATTTTTTGGTCAAAGTATCAGCATTGCCATCCTTCGTGGCAATACTGTGCCTTTTAAGCACTATTCTTGTTGACAGCGATGTGGACGAATTTTGGACGCCCTTTAATGCTTTTCTTCTTTTATTTAAGTACATATTTTTATTATTATTTTAAGTTAAGATAAATATGTTAATGGGAAAAATAGAAGTTTCCTTCTTCCGGAAACCATTCAAATCAATCTATTTATCATTGCCGAGGCGATTCAACAGAAATAAAAACTGTTGGACGTGGAAAATCCCCATTGATAAAAAAAGGAAACCTGCAAAATATAAATATTTTTACTCTAGACGCTCACAGAGAACTGAAACAAATATTAATCGCTAAACAAATAGAAGAGGTGTGTTCTATTTACTGTTCAAATGTCCACAGACGGTTGCAGTATTTGAACTCATTCTTTCGAACGTGTTCGAAACAGTTTGTTTAGCCAAAAACAAAAGCATAGCGATTTTATTTTTACAATAGGGAATATGCATAAATTTTCTTTTTTTTATTTCGATACGGAATGTTAAAGTACTATAAAAAATAATGTCAAAAAGCGAAAACAAGACATAAATCGGCCAAACGACACAAAAGTTATAACCATTTAAACTTTTGTTTCTATCTCTTTCTAGATAAACGGAATTTAGTATGGAATTTGTACGTCGATGCAGCGAATGACGTCATTCGCTTTATCGGATCTCTCTGTCTAATCAGCGGTTCCAAATGCTTATAACTTAGTATTTTTTGTAGATATGAAAAAAATAATTTCACTTTGCTATTTCTGATGATCATACGCTTTATTTAGACTGATAAAAAAAAATGATGCGTATACCCTATTGTGTTTATTTGGAGTGGTGTTGAAATCAAGTGAGCACGTATTTGTTGCTCGTATAAACTTTATAATAGCCATTAACTTTGTACCAGCTTTGTTTAATACAACATGTTACTATAAACTTTGTTTCTAGTGGGTAGGAAAACTTTTAAGAGCTACTAAACTTGTTAGTATGAAACCGCTAGCGTTCAAAGACTGAACTAGACGCAACATTCATTTTGTTAAATACTTTGAGCAAAAATGTAATATTCGTGTCACAAAAACTGTTTTATAATAATAATAATAATAATAATAAATTTATTTCATAAAAAGGAGATTGTAGTACATGAGCATAATTACACAGAGTTATACATATAGGTTTGTACCGTGTCAATCACAATCTGGTGGGTGAAGTTCTGCTTTCCTAGCTAGGTTATAGAATAACCTGTATTAAGGATTAGCAGTCCCTGTCCCTTACAAAAGTTACATTAAACTAGTACAATATTTTATTTTATTTTTATACTACAATATTTTTTATAATTGAATACATGCAAGTATGTGCGAGTGTGTGATTGATGTGTGTAAGTGTGTGTGATTGATGTGTGTAAGTGGTATGTGCGCGCTTGTGTGTTCGAGAGTGTGTGTGTGTATGTGTGTGTGTGTGTGTGTGTGATGGAGTGAAAGAGAGTGTGTGTTCGTTTTAATTGAAGTTGAGTGAGGTAAAATTTGATCTGTCACTGTCACTGACACCTATTGAGATAATTTTCTGTTTCATCATAGCTTTTATTTTGAAGAAATGAACGTAGAATTTTTTTACACTTAAAGTTGGATAGTCCGTAGATCAAGCAGATTTTGTTAAATTTATTGTACAAAGTCGGGCCTAAGCAGTTGCAAAATCTACGTGCAAATGATGTGCGTACTTGTGGAAGAGTGCAAATTAAGTCTTTCCTACGCTTAGTTACTATTTTATAAGGGGTTTTACGGTGCTGTAGGAGAACTGTTTGAAGGATGAAATGTTGTCGAACGTTAAGAACATTACAACTACTATACAATAGATCAGTAGGAAACATGAAAGGTCTTGAAGTAGCTACTTTCAGTACCGCTCTGTGTGCAATCTCGAGTGGTTTTAGTATAGTTTTCGCAGCACCACCCCAGCATGTGATACAGTATGTAACAATAGATAAACACAGGGAAAAATAAACTAAACGTATAATGTTTGGGTTCGCGATACTTCGGAGGGTTTTAAATATATAAATTAACTTGCGGACTCTACTGGTGAGTTGATTAATTTGAGTTTTGAAATTAAGGTTTTTGTCAATATGTACTCCTAAATATTTGATATTATCGATTACATTTAGGGATGGGCAGAGACAAGAGGCATTTCCTTGTAGACACCTGTATTTGTGGGCTGTAATAGATACAGGAAATCTTGGCTGAGTGGCAGGACTAATTGAATAGGTGATAAAGTTAGTTTTGGAGGTGTTGAGCGTTAGTGAGTGAGAATAGAGCCAATTTAGGGTTTTGTTAAAACCAGACTGTGCAATTTGCTCAAGTTCCGACCAGGTGTCAGCAACAAAGGTTATAGCAGTATCATCTGCAAAAGTTACTATCTTTGCATTTGTAATATTTAGGTTGCATAAGTCGTTTATAAAAACTAGAAAAAGTGTCGGACCCAATATGCTTCCTTGGGGCACTCCGTAATGGATGGGAAGCTCTTCGCTTTTATGGGTATCTATACTAACCATTTGAGCGCGATCCGAGAGATAGTTTCGGAAAAGATCCAATTGCAAGCCCCTGACACCAATCCTCTCCAGTTTTAGTAAGAGCATAGAAATTGGTACGGTGTCAAATGCTTTCGCAAGATCTATAAACATAGTTAATACCCTTTTGTTTTTGTCTAAGTTAAGCACTATATTGTTAAGCAAATCTTGCACTGCATCTGTGGTGGATTTACCTTTGCGAAAGCCAAATTGTTGCGAAGATATAAGATGATAATGTTCAAGGTAATTAACCAGTCTTTTATTTATGAGGCGTTCGAGGACCTTTGACATGGCACTCAGAACAGCTATTGGGCGATAATTACTGGGCACCTTCCCGTCCCCTCCCTTAAAGACCGGGTGAATTATTGCCTTTTTAAGGGATGTAGGAAAGATACCAGTATCGAAGCATATATTAAAAATATGGCTTAGGATAGGTGCCAGGATATCTGCGTATTTTTTGAGAATGTAAGGCGTGATGCCATCCCAGCCAGTAGCAGCGTTAGACCGTAACGTATTAATGACAGTAATGATTTCTTCGGGATCTACACGGTCTAGGACAAATGAAGAAGCCGTCGAGGGATTGTGTGTACCTTGTGGCAGAGCCAGTGCTTGATTCCCGTTATCTTTTATAATGTCATTGGCAAGCTTTTCGCCGATATTAACAAAATATGAATTAACGCTATTACATGATTGTTTAGGTGAGAGTGACAATGAAAGTAATTGTGTAGCTGTGGTTTTAGTTTTTGAAGTATTGGTTACACGTTTGATGGTATCCCATAAGGTTTTTGGGTTATTACCTGCCTTAGCTAACTCTTGAGTATCATACAGTCTTTTTGCTTTCTTTAGAATACTAACACAATGATTTCTGTATCTCTTATAAGTAATTTTAATTATCTCATTCTCTGGAGATTTTTGTACTTTTTTATGAAGCGCGTCTCTATTCCTAATACACCGCAATAAGCCAGGTGTAATCCAGGGCTTTAAAATCCTTTTTTTAGGGGGGACTTTTTTGGTAATCGTATTATCCGAAATGGCAGAACTAATAAGTTTTATGAGTTTATCAGTAACAGTATTAGCGTCTCTTTCGTCGTAAAGAGGCTTAAGATCTAATTGCCTTATACTTTCATCAAGCCCCTCATAGTCTATCTTCGTAATTGTAGAGCAAGCTGCTTTTTTCAAGTCTTGGTTTTGGATGCATAATAAGGTGGAGAAATGATCGGTAATTGTGGAACTGTAGACGAATGTACGAGTGGGACACTTTGTTCTTAGTATCGTGTGGTCTAGACAGTTATCACCTCTGGTTGGAAGAACATGGGCAGGTAGATAACCATGAAAAGCAAGACAGTCCAAGTATTCGTGAGAACGCATGTCAGACGTGTTTGATTTTATATCTAAATTTAAATCACCAGTTATTATTACAGATTTGAATGCGTGAAGCGAAGAGAGGACATTGTTGAGGGCAGCTATAAAACTTCGTATGCAGTCAGTAGATGGTGAGCGATATATGCACACTATCGCTATCTCAGAACCAATTTTTATAATAAGACCAGAGGCTGATTGGTAAAGGTCTGGTTCTTCACAGGTAGCTAACAAGTTTGACTTGAGATATACCACAACACCATCACTTTGGTTTTTATGTTTGGTGGTTTTAAATATATTATAGTTTTGCATGACTGGAATATTATAGTTACTAGCACAAGGTAGCCAGCATTCGGTCAGTACGACCAAATCGCAGTCAAAAGAAATGCGGTGTAAGAGCGTTTGAAGACTTAAAAAGTTACGAGTAATAGATCGAATGTTTTGTGTCAAAATTTTTATATACTTGTGTGGATGCAATAGTATTGAATGAGTATCTTCAGGTGTACATGTATGTGTTATTGACACAGAGAGCTGGTCAATATTGTCAATTATTTGGTTAATGTCATCAGCCATTGAAATGTTTTAAATACGGGCAAAACTGTGGTGATAGCGAGGGTAATTAGTATTCCATAGAGTAATGAGTTTATTTGTGACTGCATTGAGATATAATTCTGTATATTATTTCGATAAGCTAAGTAAGTGAATAGACACCAAATATGGCCACAGAGTGGTTGTTCAAACCAATTATTGAAATGATTGAGTGGTTGTATGAATGTTAGGTGTGTAGTAGGGTTTTGTGAATGAGTTGTGAATATGATGTAGTGGTATGTACGTGTGTTGTGTTTTAGTTTAAGAGGTAAACATACAGTAGTTATTTGTAATTTAAAAAACAAAGGTAGAAAAACGGAATTTAAAAATAGTGAGAATAAACAAAAATAATAGTAAATGAACTTATAGTTACGTAGTCATGCATTGTTGGTTAAGGGCAGCTGTTTCAGTTGTTCTTCATTTTTAACCACTATGGATTGGCTATCCGAGTCCTTCTTGAGAAACACACGTCCGTTCGATGTCCAGCAATAGCTGTATTGATTTGACTTGGCGTATAATCTAGTTAAGTAAAACAGCCGTTTAGAGAGTGGGGTCAGCTGTTCCGCAATGTAGATAGGTGTTTTTTGTGCGGCGTTGAAGTTAAGATGGGCGGAGTTTACTTTATTACTGGCATTCAATTTGTTGTAGTTTTTGACGGCAGTGAGGAACTTAGTCTTCACGAGTGTATTTGAAAACTCAACTGATATATTTGATGTCAAGGCTTCCTTTTTAGACGGTTGTCGGGTTATATCACGAATACAGGTTAGCTCCATGTCAGCTTCCAAGTGTTTAGACAAGTGCATTATAGTTTCAAACAACATTATCTTTGTCTCATGATTTCTTTTGGGAACATTGCGTATTTCTATGGACGTTTTAACGAGGTTCCGATCTAAAGATTCTACCTTTTCCTCTAACGTAGATAGCTTGATCGCCATAGAGCTACGTTCTTTTTCAAGACTCGTAATTTTCACCTCGACAGACTGCAACTGATCCGAAATGAGAGTCATTGTTTTTTCGAGTTCATTATTGGTTGCCTTAATCGAGATGTAGTGATTCTTTATCTCAATAAAATGGTTCTCTAATTTATCTAGCCGGGAATTTTGGGAAGTAATCATTTCATCCAGCATCCTCTTGATCTCGTTTTTAAATGCATCTAATTCTTCTCCAGTATCCCCACCTGATAGGCACCTGCGTTTGGCTCGCTGTGTATTTCCTTGTGTTTTGGTGTCTGCGTAATATAATTTTTGGATATCAGATTCTGACCGGGACGGGTATTGATTTGGCGGTGTTTTTGGTGGTGTTTTATACATTGTTTGTCCCTTACACTATACGTATTTGTTTACACAAAATTTGTTTGTTTTTACGAATGTCTGGTTTCTACAAATAGAAATTAGAACTTATTATTATCATTTTTTCTTTTCTTCGTAGTAAGATTTTTACAATAGTTTTCAAATCATTTTTTTTTACACATCTGCGTACCCCCTTAGAGCATACATACTTAGTTAGTGTTACGTCATGATGTTGTATAAACAATAAACATCCGCGATTGCAGCAATCCGATTTTTGAAGAGTTCCATGTTCCATTGTATATTTCCGAAGATCAGCATCAGATCTTCACCAAATAGGACCACCTCGGGAGCATATTCTTTCAATTAAAAAAAGAATCATCAAAATCGGTTCATAAACGAAGTTATCCGCGAACAAACTTATAAAAATATATACGGTCGAATTGAAAAACCTCCTTTTTGAAGTCGGTTAAAAAGATAATTCAGAGTTCACATTTTCCCTAGGTTACAGCTTAAAATTACACAACCATTCTGTAATCCTCGTTTCAAGGAAAAGCTATCTAGGTGAGTAATTTCCTTGTTAATATTACATGAGTGGAATATGAGTTCTTGAACAAATCTTATCATTTCTAATAGAGCTGAAATGATATTAATTTGTTACAGCGTAATAAACAAAAGAAATGTAAAACACTGAACTTCGTAACTAAACTTACAATATCACTTACGGGATATCTTCTGTGATATACTTTTATTCTATTAATAGCTTTCATGTCTCAAGTTCGAACCCAAGACACGCATCTTTGATTTTTCGGATTCATGTGCGTATTGTATAATTATCACGTAGAATAGAACCAACCCATCACACTCAAGGGTGTCGTATAAGGCGACTAATGTCTGAGGCAGAACACCTTGCGCCTCCGTAGACCTGAGAATGGGCAGCAGCGTTTTCTGTTAGTCTTTCATCACTGCGATCTCCAATCCGCCTGCCAAGCGTGGAGATTACGGTAAATTCCTCCCATCATAGGAGAGGCTTATGTCCAGCAGTGGACGTTATGGGCTGTTGTTGTTGTTGTATGTGCATATTGTATAATTATCACTTGCTTCGGTGAAGGAAAAACATCGTGAGGAAATCAGCATGCTTGAGAGATATTTCTCGACGGCATGTAAAGCCAAGTCAGAGGCCCATGTGCGGCTTAAAAACTCTGTCACCAGGTTAGGTACTAACCACACGATAAAGAAAGAAGAAAAAGAGAATCAAATATGAAAGAGACGGAAGATATCCCGTAAGTGGCAGTGTAATTTAAAGAAATATATTACATTTGAGCAGTAACAATGTGTTTTCATTGATATTTTATCACTGATTTAGTAGTGGATTGTATTGTTATTAACATAAGTTTACTTCAGATATAAAACTAAGGTAAGGATCTAAGTTTCCCTGGGTTAACTTTATGCCTCGTTTACAACTCTCTTGTCAATTCGAAGTCTTGTATCTATGGTTACTAAAACCATAAAGCTTGGAAAATTACTGTCGTAAGTCGAGTAATAACGTGGATTTAAAGGTCATATTCTATTCGGCGAATGTAGGTACCTAAGTCATGCAAATCATAGCATGACGTAGGTATATGTTGATTGTTTATCAGGTCTTGTTGGTATTTGTTCCTGTTTATATTTAAAAGGATATAGTTTCTGATTGGTCTACTCTTGTTACATTTTATCTATATTTATCGGGATGGTCGTTCTAGGTATTTATTCTGGAAATGAAGATTTAATCGTTTTTCAATACGGTGTATAATAAATTGGAAACGCGGAAAAGTTTTATGCAAATACCAAAAGGTCCATTAGACAAAGATCCTCTAAATAAATAGGTCCATCGGCAGTAATTACGCATCGCTGCCATATTTCTTCGAGCTTCATTTATTATCTGATCATAATGAAACGGCTCAAGTTATTAAGAACCACAATAAATGGCCGCCTTGAAAAACGGTTGAATAATAGGAGCTTTACTCTATTTATGTTGAAGAAAAACTAAATTTAAGATAGTATCCGATAACAAAAGTCCATAATATTTACCGAAGTAACTCGTATTAAGTTTCAAGATGGCGGACTCAATATTCCTTGTTCAAAACTCTTATTAGCGCTTCGTGGATTTGGTTATTACTGAAATAAGTATACCTACTTAAATAACTTTTGTCCATTATCCTCCGTCAGATGTTTATGATATTACGAACAAAGTACTTCAAACTTTAAAGATGTACGACGCGTAGCAGCAATCGGAACTAAGTAATTCCGCCATTTTGTATTTTTTGCGCCAAAAGTACCATGGTTGCACTTTACCTAATTTTCCCGCGTCGTAAACTCAAAACAGCGTAAAATTTCTTTTATAACTTGTTTATGACAGGACAAGGGAGGTTGTACGAATGTACTTACGTGTGTTGTTTGAAGACAAAATGGTGTCTTGTCCGCATTGTGACATGTTGCCCTGAACTTGACATCAAGGGAAAAAATACGTGTCGCTAGCATTGAGCTATTACTACTACGTATAGAGAAGATAGCGCAAACAACATCTGTGCGCAGTGCGGAGCGCGCGCGGGGCGGCTAACCTCGTATATAATATAATGGCAAGCGACTGAGTGAACGGCAGCCGCCTGACAGCAGTTGCACGGAGCACACATTTTGTTCGCGCAGTCTTCTCTATACGTAGTAGTAATAGCCAGGCGTGGATACAGGGGGCGGGGGGCAATGGGTGCAATTGCCCCCCCCTGAACCGGACCAAATACGTCATTAGCTAAGCTTGAACTAATTTAAAGGAATTGAAACTAAATATTCTAGTTGTATATCTTATCATGGGCGTCGCCAGGAGGAGGCAGCTGCCCCTAGAGGCTCAGGATTTTTAAAAGTTATAGCTTTTCCTGCCCTGATGCCATAGAATGGTATTTACGTAATAAATTGTAGCGTAAAAAGCATAATTATTTGAGGCAATTTTGTAAAAAATTTCGAGCTCGCTACGCTCGCTTCAGAAGCCTAGTTTTTCATGAGTCTTAACTTTGTCTATAAGAGGCCCAGATAACTTCAGTAGGTCGGTACCTAGGAAAAGTGTTAAAATTTTTCGAGCTCGCTTCGCTCGCTCTACAAACTACTTTCTCTTCAATTTATATAAAGTTCGACCAAGTAACTCCTTTATGAACGTTCGAAACCATTCTAACCTGTCCAAGGCAAGGTGTCGTAAGAATTTCTCGCTACGCTCTCCCCTCCCCTGGCCCGAAAGCTGGCGGCCCCCTTGTATCTTGCATATCATAAATTTTTGTAAAGTAACACAATGGGTGTTATTATCAAAAGTATATCATATTTATATAATATTTTTTTAAATAATTTTCCAGAAATTGCCCCCCCTTATAGGAAATCCTGTATCCGCGCCTGGTAATAGCTCAATGGTCGCGAGTAGAAAATCGAAAGTGCTAAACAAGTTACAAATTAGCACACTTTGAATATTAAGTTATTGCTACCCGACGCAAGAAAATGTTATTTTAGAACAGCTAATTAACTATTCAACATGAGAGAGAACCACACATTGCCTGATAGACAATTTATCGGATTACCTAATAAAATCGAATCTTCTATTTTTGGTAAAGCTTTTGAACCGATCAAAAATGATCTGTTATTCATAAAAGTTCATAGAAGATGAAATTAAATTAACAGAATACCAGGATATTTTATTAATGCTATCATTGTTTGTAATTAATTATAGTAGATTGTATGACAAAGGAGCAAAATGGTATTTTTACGGCGAGGGCGCTATTTTGATTCCAGAGCGAAGCGAAGGATTCTAGAATAGAATCCCGAGCATAGCGAGGGATTCTAAAATAGAATCCTGAGCGTAGCGAGGGATTCAAAGTACATCGCCTGAGGGAAAAATATGTTTGCTTTCGAGTCATATACTCTACTTTTCATCTCGTTCTATGAGAAAATAAATAAGAGACACTTTTAAGTAATTAATGAACAAGTTTAATTTAAAAAAATGACATGATTGTAAAAAAGGTCAATTACAAATTTATATTTATATCTAAAACACTGGCGAAATTTTGAAAATTTATTGTCACTGTGTGTGTTTTGTTTGGGATTGATATAGTTGTGGATTTATTTATACAGGATGACATTTTTATCACTTTCAAAATAAAATGGGTATTATATGTGAACGGAGTAGAATCAAATGTAACACTTAGTTTTTTTTTTAATTCGAAATTTAAAAAAAAAATTTTTTTTTCGTTTGATTTGAAATTCGATATTTTACATTTTTTGTTTTTTAATTTCTCTTTCTTTGTACAAATATGAAAAGTTTACTTGAAATTTGTGGCGTTTTTTGATGGTGATCCATCATCAAAAAACGCTACAAAATTTTATTCTTTTCTAAACTGTGGAAAAAAGAAAAACAAAACTAGGTATGCCTTAAGCTTCTACTCCATTCACCGAATATACCCATTTTTTTGGAAAGTGATAAAAAAGTAATCCAGTATTTTAAGTGTTTTTAATCTCAGTATCTGGCTGGTGCTCAGGAAAAGGCACTGATTCCTTTGATGTAGAAGAGCGCGGTGACAACGGCATGGGCGAACTATGTATCTGCAACTCTTCATTTAATATTTTCTACAATGCGGGTGCTGACCCCCGCATCGTACAAACACTAATTTATACAATTTTCGTTCGATTTCAATGAACGATTCATGTTCCAAATTCAAATCTCATTACTGCCCGCTAAAAAGTCTAGTGGAGAAAAGAGCTACTTTGCTCCCGCTAAACGGGGAACAAAACGACGCTTTTCGAATAGAAGGGATGAAATAGTAGATTATGCACCGAGGGGCTAAAGTTGTGTCTTATGTCACGGGCGTCATATTGAATCTCGAGCGCAATGAAGGATTCGGGATTTAACTCACGAGCGAAGCGAGGGAGTTAATACAAGAATCCTGAATGCAGCGAGGGATTCAAGCTAGCCCAAGGCAAAGACACCTTTAGCCCAGAGGAGGATACTCTACTTTTTACACCTACTGTGAGAAAATAATAGCAATAGTACGAAAAACAAAGTATTTATTAAATAAACAAACAGTAAGAATAATTAACTAATGTTACAGCCAATTACTATTACGGTATTACGGCGCGGTACGGTATTTGTTATTATTAATGCCAGTTTTAATGTTATTCCATTCCTTTTAAAAAATGGTTCGTAGTTATCTAATTATTCTTACAATATTATGTCTTCGAAAACATGGCGACGATATGAAGAAGCAGTCGTTATGATTTTGTAGGAAATCGAGAATATCATCCACGCGTAGTAAGGGTATCGAGAATAGCTTTCCTCTTTCTGGCACCAAAGGGTGTTTGTTAGTACTATACTGCCAATTTAGCTGAGCATGTGAGATTCCAAATTCAAATCACATTATTGACCAGCGGGTCATAATGAAATCCAGTACAACATTATTGACCGGCTGTGCCCCCGGCCACTAATGACTCACTTTAGGTTAAGGTTGCTTGACATATAATTTGACATTTTCGAGCAGGTGGTGTGAAAAGTGTATTATTGGCAATGCTGCCAGCCTTCTGGGCACATTTCCTATTGACAACGATGTAGACGAATTTTTTGACGCCCTGTAATTCTTCTTCCATTTTTAAACTTGTACATATTTTGTTATTATTTTAGATCTATTTGTAGTTTGTAAAATATAATGCACACACTGAATTCAAATAAAGACTATGATGTTCCCATTGTACGTAAGAAATAGTACATTATGATATAAGTGCGGTAAGTTGAAAATTACAGCCGAGGCGATATTGCTAGCTCGAGCCGTAGGCGAGGGCTATAATAAAGCAGAGGCTGTAATTATCAAAGCGCACGTATGTCATACGACGTGTTATAACATATTTGCGAGGAAATAAATAAAACTCGGACTTTCTTATACGAATAAATCTTTTACTTGTTCACAAATTAGCGATGCGCGCGCATCAGCGCTTTTTTTTAAGGCAAAGACACAAAAAACAGCCAGTATTACTAATAAAGTAAATTAATATTTTTGTGTTTTTGTTACAGAAAAATGGTTGTAATTTATTGTCAAAATTAATTAAATTAAAGAAGTAAATGTTTATTTATTATATTTCATCTCCCACAGTTAATTTTATTCATAAAATGTTAACCACTTTTTTGACATAAAAACTCTTTGGTAATTTAAAAAAGTACCGTTCCCTTTTGACGGAGCATCTTGATAAACCGTGCGTCTATATAGATACTCTGTGGTTGTACATTACATTACTGCACAAGTACGTAATGAGATACATTACGATATTGAAATGGGTGAAATAAGAGACCCTTTACGAGCAAATGTGTTATAAATATATAAACTTCTATTTAATCAAAGGACGTTCGCCTTTTCCAAGAATTTCACGTAAAGCATCTATTTCTCTGCCGAGTGCTGAGAAAATGGTTATAAAGTAAGGGTTCTAAATACGGCTTACTAATTAGAGGTTTCAGGTGTCCGTAATTTGTTCTTGAGGTTGTTGGTTTGTATCGCTGTAATGAGTCAAAGGTATCAGGGGTTTGTTAACTAATGAACTTTGTCTTTTTCTTTCTAATAGGGTTTTTGGGTTGTAGAGTGCCTTGTGTGTTTCCTAACCAACGTCTCTTTAGTTATTGGTTGTTGTTCTGAAAAAAAAAATCTTGATTGCATTTTCAAGGACATTTTGTAAAAAGACATGGATTGGCATGGCATAGACGAAGCAAAAGGTGTATTTACTCGTATGGATTGTAGTAAAAAACTCAATAACACTTTGCTAGACCTGGGAATCGAACTCAATTCCGAGCCTGGTTTTATAGATTTTTCCAACTTTTGGTGACAGTAAACAAACTTTGTAAATTTTTGAGTAGCAGGGATAGCATCTGTTGCAAATTCACGTTTTGGAATTAGACGTAACAAGAAAAGTGTTGTTCAACATAAAATGTACAATTAATCAAGATGAAGGTTCGCCTTATTTATCCATTTTTCTTTGGAAGTTTTCTTTTTATGGCGGCTGAGCTTTGTATAGCTTATCTGTTTCTAGAGAAACTTGAGATAGGTTTGATTAAAAACTGTTTACACGTTATAGAAAGGAATGGCACTACCAGCTATATCAGATAATTTTGTTTCTGCTCTTATACATACACACATCAAAAAAAGTTTGTGATCACTAGCATAAGCTGATATAATTTTTTAAATTGAACTTTGTCCAAAAAACTCTTTGTTGTGTGTTTTCTTAAAAAGAAATACCCTGTTTGAAAAAAAAAAAGCACAATAATAAATAATAACAAGAAGAAATCATAATATAATGTACCGTACCAAAAAAAAATCCATTTTGCAAAGTGATGACAAACTTTTTTGATGTTGTATGTATGTAGTTATGTACATTAAAACATAAAATTATCTAAGCAAAAAGTATACTGTTCCCACAAAGCATTCAATGAATCTTTTAACTTACATAAGGATATTTTTGGAAATGTAGTCATTAATTTTGTGTAATCACACTCGCAACTCATTTTGTTGTTTTTAAATAACTTATGGAAATTGGCGTGGAGCAATTCTTAGTTTTTAAAAACTTTTACATAAATACACTTTTAGATAATCTCATAATCTGAAAAAAAATACGAAAGAAATATTAAAACCTCAAATCTTTAACATAAACCTTTCACAAACTATCATAATACAATTTAATCAAACAATACTTACATACATAGCTACACTCTTAGTTGATGCAGGTCAGGAAACCTGACCTATTGCTAGAAAGGGTGCCAGGTCAAACCTAGTACAGTCACGAGCATAAATATGTGTACATTTTCCAAAATACAGAGTGTAAACAACCTCGAATCACGAAGCCGTCAACCAAGCATTCTGTACATCAAACTAAGCAACTTAACGCAAAAATTATTGCTGGGAAACGACTTTTTCTTGGGGTGAAAAATCATGTTTTGTGGTAGAACTCAATGTAACGCACTCAAAACATTGTGCTGATGGATGGACTGAATAGTGCGGGGGGTCGTGGAAGTGTTTAAAGTAAAAATCTTACAATAAAACCTTGTATTTTTTTCCATGTCTGGTGCGTCCCATCGCTGAGTGGGGCCGATTCCACTCGCGCACTTTCTCACGGTTTAGTGGGGCATAGTTGTTAAGTAAAATTATCGCAATGACGGGGAGAACAAGTGCTTTTCGTCTTCGTTAAGAGGTTTTTTACATCCTTTATACAAGCAATTTTCTTGTGGAATAACAATTACCACTTTGACATAAAACCTATGTCTTAATAGAATAGGTTCAAAATACGATCAATACAGTACGTGACTGTATTAATTAAAAACTGGAATTCAGCTGAATCTGAATCACAATATAGTTGGAAAAAGCTAGGCAGATGATGATGACAGTGGAAGAAAATCAGTTTTCAAAGTTGATGAGTGTATAGGTACATGTGAATGCTTTTGACTGTACCTAGGTAAGTGCTATTACCTAATTGAATGCCGCCGAGTTAATTCCATAAGTGAGGCTAATGTAAGTAGTTGATGAAGTTATATATTGTTGTGTGGTTCAAATAACGTTGTTAGGTAATGTGTGTAGTTATTTTTGGAGTGTTTGAGTTAGTACTTGTGACGTCTTTGTATTTTGTGAGTTGAGGAAAAGTGAGGAGGTGCCCTTCATACACACATCAAAAAGAGTTTGTGATCACTAGCATAAGCTGATATATTTTTTTAAATTGAACTTTATCAAGAAAAAAACTTTGTTGTGTGTTTTTTTTAAATAGAAATACACTGTTTGAAATTTGTGTAGAAGTGTAGATAAAACTATTTTTTATCTACACTTCTACACAAATATTATAAAGAGGAATGATTTGTATTTTTGTGTGTGTGTTTGAATTAATAAATTCAAAAATTAGTGCGTCGATTTCAAAAAATCTTTCACCATTAGAAAGCTACATTCACTCTGAGTAACATATTATGCTATATTTTATCCCCGTACTACCACGGAAACGGGAATTACGTGGGTTCAACCGCGTGACGTCCGCCAGTTTTTTTTTTATAAAAACGAAACAAAAAAGATTTCGAATTTTCAAAGTGATCACAAACTTTTTTTGATGTGTGTATGTCATTAGGTAGGACCAGATTCAGATTGGTATATAATTTTTTTAGCCTTCACACTGAGATATTCTCATATTTTTACAGTTGAATCCAGAGTGTTTGACATGTTCAGTTTTCACACATTGTTTTATTCGATTACATTTCATCATTTATAAATACCTATGATAAGATGTAGTAACTCTGTTTTAAGCTTTCACGGTTAAAAACTATACCCCCACCACCCATCACCCACCCACATTCTCCAGTCAACCCACGATCATGGCGATTGCAACAGCGCGAGCGTTGAAACATCGGGTGCTCAAAACAAATAGTAATCACGGAATATATCCCGTAAGTGACAATATAAGTTTAAAATGTATTGAATTATGGTCTTTTTTAGGGTTCCGTGCCCAAAGGGTAAAAACGGAACCCTATTACTAAGACTTCGCTGTCTGTCCGTCTGTCCGTCTGTCTGTCACCAGGCTGTATCTCATGAACCGTGACAGCTAGACAGTTGAAATTTTCACAGATGATGTATTTCTGTTGCCGCTATAACAACAAATACTAAATATAGTCAATGGTACGGAACCCTTCGTGTGCGAGTCTGACTCGCACTTGGCCGGTTTTTTAATTTTCACGTTTGGTTGGTAGCGGCAGCGCTTAACCGTAAATCTATTATTCAGTCTTGGTTTAACAACATGAAACATAACTGGCGCCAAAGTCCCAAGAAATATTTTCTACATTTAAAATCATACAAAACATCACGCTTGTAATCCCTGAAGGGTTAGGCAGAGGTGTACCTAATAGTTATAGGGACCGAGCCTATTGCCATCAACCGGGCACAAATCCAGCCTCCGCGACTGCTAAGTACTGAGAAATTCCTGAAACCCAGTAACTCGTTGCCTAACCGGGAAATCGATTCCAGGACTTCGAGGCAACGAGGCTGTCTTTACAATTAAAATAACAATAACAACCAACAATTAATTTCTTAAAACATCCTTCAAATTGTCATCCCCTCCCACACGAAGTCAACAATACCACCGCCTTCTAATAACTCAAATGACCACGTAAAACAAAACAAAAACAATG
This sequence comes from Xestia xanthographa, assembly GCA_905147715.2. Taxonomy (NCBI): domain Eukaryota; kingdom Metazoa; phylum Arthropoda; class Insecta; order Lepidoptera; family Noctuidae; genus Xestia; species Xestia xanthographa. The sequence continues at coordinate 9,161,110 of LR990652.1, forward strand.
TGGGTAGGTAGGAAAACAAACCAACGTCACTTCCTGTAGACACCGGAGGTAGGTTGGTTATTTCCTTTGCGGTGTCGTGTTTCAAATAGTTATTTTTCTGAGAACTGTTATAAGTATGTGGGTAGTAACAGGTTGTTTTTTTTTTGTTAAACATCAAAATAGGCGCGGGTAAACCAAAAAAAAAATGAAATAATGGTGGCGAGCGTGGCGATCAATCCCGGACATTAGTGACCTGTTGAAGCAGCATGAGATCTACATATTCGCACAACAAGCCAGCTGGTCTCGGGGCACAGAGGGCTGGGTTACAATTTCGTGACTTCGAGTTTGATTCCAGTCTAAGGATTTTCTTTTTGTGAATCGAGTCGTTATGTTTTTATTTTATTTTATGAGTTTGTTTTTTAATATATTGACTTTTTTTTTTAAGCATATTACTTGAATAATTTCGGTGTTTCGCATATGCCAGGCGTCCCGCGACGGCTCTTTTTTTTATAAGCTTTGTGGGATTTAGCCTTTTCGTGGCTAAATAATAACAGCTGCTCGGGTCGGTCTTCAGGTTAAGCCTCGCTTGCCTAGGTTGGTCCGTGGATGTGGTGTAGACCCATTACATACCGAGATTCCTCCGTGCCTCGGAAAGCACGATAAGCGGTTGGTTCCGGCTGTCATCTATAGATCTTTGACAGCCATTACAGTCCAGCGTAAAAAAATATTGTCAATTTTTATGTATTAATTAGGAAACATCAAGCTAGGTATTGTGATAAAATTTTAGGATTTAATCATATAAAAGTATCAGTAAAAAACATCATAACTTTCGAGGCACGGATGATCGCGGTGCCCATCGGAGACCCTATCCACGGAATGACTACAGCTTTATTACTCAGATCATTCGATTCACGCAGTTCTCAAACTCGTATCATTAATCATTTCTCTTCCTTTTGAGCCATTCTAAAAATTTTATTATTAACCTGAAACAAATCTTCAAGTTAGCTTTCCGATATGCCAAAGTAAATAATCAAGAGTTATGAAAATCGTCGCAAAGGAGATATTAATCTGGAATTTCGGGGAACAGGAGATGTCAAATCGTTTATTGTGAATGTTCGTCCGAATTTCCATCTATATTACTTATCGGTTATAATACACGATATGCGATTATTTCGGGAAGTGTGCTTTGGAATTACACAATGGAATCCTCCTATCCCCATTCTATCATCAGACGAGCAGAGATACGGCGAAGCGTCTCCGTTATATGGGTGAAGTTCCACGGAACCGAACAAAGCGCTATGCTTCCACAATGATTGTGCTCTAGATCTATTCAAAGTTCGAATGAATCGGTTTCTTCTAGGCAAGCGTGCTCCACCCTAAACCGCATAATCGGTTCACATCAGGCGAGTTGCGGCCAATGCGAGCCTATTTAGTCTAAATAAAAATACCATCTTCCTGAAGTTAGGCATTAAGGTAGCGGTAAATTCGAACAAGCTACTCGTACATCATACTTAAGTAAGTTTGAATTCATTTTGTTCGTATGATGCATTCAATAATAAATTAATATTAATATTTTACTAGCAAAGAAATAAAAGGGTGTAAAAAGACTCATAACGAAACCGAAAGGCACTCGTTTTCCCCATCATTGCGGTATTTTTTTTGTTCTGGACCTTACTTGGGAACCTTCTAGTTACGGAGATATTGGAGGTCGAAGTTCCACTTTTTCACAAGTTTCTTTTTAAAGTAATAACCCTACTTTAAATACCTTTCTGACCGGTTTACTATTAAATGCATGTACAGAATGCTTGGTTGACGGCCGTATTTATGTTACGAGCAATTTGATAAGTCCGGGCACTATTAATAATGGCTCAATTGGACAATGTGATTAAAACAGCATGATAAATCACTTTTCCCGGCTATTATGAATAATGCCCTATCTTGGGCCAAGTAATAAAATAGGTGAACTGTAGCGTTTTTGTTTATTAAATAAAATTAAACTTACAAAATTTTCATGAAAAGTTAACAAAAAATAAACTATTGAACATAGTAGTTAAAAAATATACAGTTAAAAATGTATTAACATCAGTAGTTATCTACTTATAATTTGATAAAAATATTACTTATCAAACACTATGTCATCATGTAAAAATAGAAATTACACTAGACAGATGGTCGGATCGGGCGGTGTAAAAAAAAAGCTGCCGCCTTATCTCCCGTCAGCCATGTCATCGGAGCTCCGTCGGCCTTCGGCCTACGCTCCTCATGTCCCAAATTCAGACTTCTGGGACATAAAGTTGTAATACTAATTCGGACCAATCATGGATGTCGACCTATGCAGGGCAAGTATCAAAGAAAACAACATTCAAACTTTAAAATTTAGACCGATCGATGGTGCTATCTCAAACACTGACTTATTACATGGACCAGGGGCCGTCGGGCATTATTAATAATGGCCGGTCAAAGTGATAAATTAATCACTTTGCCCATCGCTCTTGGGCATTATTAATAATGGCCGGTCCTTATTAATAATGCCCAGTTAATCACGTTACCCGTAACATTTACACCTCTCCTCACCTCAACTTTTTAGTGAACTATATACCTAAGGAAATACATAAGATTTGGAGTGTTCTATTATATTTGCACTAAGAAGGTGCATTGAAAGCTTTTAAGTCCGTCTCAAAGGGCTTAGGTACAGGATTACAGACGGGTCCTATATTTAGAAGCGTCTGGCAGGAGCGGGTAGGATTACGTGAAAGGTACAAGATTATTTGGTACCTTTTGAGCTTGTGGACTCGGAACATCAATTCTGAGTGTTATGTTATATTTTTGATGGAATGTTTGACGAAAATATCATTATCATTTTTTCATCATCATCTGTACCTACTTAATACAATAAAACAAAAGAGTTTGTTTGTTTGAACGCGTTATTATACCGAAAATAAAAAATAAAAACAAACCATAACGTATTTAACGCAGTTTTCTAATTTACTCCTTCTACTTTCATGTAGGCCAAGACCAGTAGCGATCGCTGTCCAACCTTTTATTTTTCTCCAAAGACGTTCAACATGATTTTCAAAGCATTTCCGTAGCTTCAGTCAGTACCATTATTTTTTTCATTATCGATACCCCTTAGACGATTTCTGATAGAAAACAGGTCCTCTAATTATTGAAAAGCTAAAAGATTTTCTCATTAAGAAGACACTCATTAAGTTTTTTTTAATGTGGCTATATTCATCATAAAACTAAACGCGATAAGAAAGACAGCGAGAAACAAAAGGAAAAAGAACAAAAACACGTGACTTGCGTTGTGTAACAAACATAAAGCAGAGGCATTCAACCATGAAGTTAAAGGTCATATTTGATATTTGTATTCAGACTGGGGTGGAAGAAAGTATTTACATAATCAAGATGGGCTTCCGTACAAAATGGCGCGGGACTTTTGACAACATCTGTTGTTGATGAATTTGTGATGCTACATTGTGATGTTTTGAACGTTGAAACAAATAGCACTTACAACCTCTTTTTGAAATTTGAATCTGTTCTCTTCTTACGTGTTTTGGCGCCATAATGTTTATGGCTGTTTTTTAAAACTTCATATTCTTTATTATACACACATAAATATTAAAAATAAACCCCTTCGGCCATCTACGAAACCGTAGTTTTGTAACTAGTTTCAAAGAACACATATACTTGGAAATGCAAATTTACAGCTTATGTACCTACCTACAAAGGCTACTTTGATATGTACTTCGTTTAGAAACTACTCCGTCAGTAATTTAGTAGAATCTTGGAAGCAATTTAGTTTCCTTCAAAATAGATTCATAGCCATTTTGAATATCGATTAAAATAATTTATTCATTTACTTTGAAGTTTCGCATTGATCCGATTAAATATTCATAACGGCCAGTTTGTAGGCAAACAACTGTAAACTATAAATACATTATTACGTCAGTGTCGTGCAGAGCCTTTGCTAATATTGGATTTTCGGTCCATCTAATATGGCTGAATTTCTAAAATTAATTCGGTGGACGTTTCTGTGAGCCTATAATCCGAATTTCGCGCGTCAAATATTTTGAATTTAGAAGGCTACGTTCTCTGATAAAGTCTAGTTCTGTAAAGAGGTCGCGATCGAGTCTGATCTCTTTGTATTCAGATACGCTTGTTGACCCCGGAGGAGCGAAGAAACTTTATAACAAGTCTCAGGGAATAAATACACAGTTTATTCAGGCGGGTTTATTCGAACGGGTGGTACCTATAATAAACTAAAAGATATTCCCTTAGTTCATTGTAAGAAAATGAACTAAGGGAATAACTTTTGGTTTCTGAGCGCCATATTGTAGGTAACTTTTAACCATAAGTAGCTCCAACAGAATAGGTCTCTTTTCGGAATTGGTATCCTGACATTTGTGCTCAACGTAGTTTTTAAGGTTTAGCATTAATTGAAATTCTACCTTTTAGTTAAGTTTAATTTATTTCATTAATCTGGTTATATTTTATTCATGTAATAAGAGTAATTTAAAAAGAGAATCAATCCCTAATATAAATATCTGCGTTCAAATAAACATGGAACTGCTTTTTTACAAAGATACTAATTAAAGTCGGCATGTCGCGGCCATAGTTAAAACCTAAAACATTCAAAATGTACTGTGGCGCCATCGCAATGCAAATTGAAAAACTAAAAGAGAGAGAGAGAGGGGGAGAGTTCTCCGCGAGATAAAAACATATAAAACCTTAAAAAAAATGTCGGGTATTAACCCATCAGACACACTATCTCGGTTCCGAGGTTCCCTTTACATTCGGGGATGAGGAAGTTGACACCCTGATTTTCATACTCCTAAAAGCTTGTTTAACGGTCCCACTCTGCTACGACACAAGCCTCCTCTCTGTAAGAGGGTCTGGGCTTTATTACTTAATTTAGCCCTACTTTGTCGTGTTATTCATAAAAAAAATACTTTATAATAATATATTTCAGGGGGTAAATGGAATAAACATATATTCCATTCACCCCCTGTCAAGTACAACCAATGATATTCCATTAAACAGATTATTATTGATTATGTTGTGAGCGCGCAATCGTGAAGACTCGAAAACGGGCCAATTGGGTCGTTTTACCTCTATTCTGCGTCACTGCGTGTATGTGAGCTGGCGCTGCCCCGCGGATCACTTTTTTCGGTGGTTTTGTATGTGTATAACATATCTGTTTATTAGGATATCATTGAGTACAACGAATTCTTTAATCGCTAACTTGTACTTCTATAAGTGACCAATTCACTACAGCTAAAATTGTTTGTGATTTCTATATAGACACGTCATGAACCAACATCGCGGCGCTTAAAAACGGCGTAAATACTAGAACTACTTATAAGCGTGAAGAAAGAGAAAGAAAATATGACACCGCACGGCGGGATGCCTGTTGCGAGAGGGAGATAAATATACATCTTCAGTCACGTCACAGGATTTATTAAATTATAAACAAACGTAGCGTCGCGCGACAGGTTGGTGCGTAACTAAGCGCGATGTGGCCAATTGGCTTCATTTCATGTTGTCATTTTAGAGTGCGGACAACGTATCTATAGTTTATATATCATTGGTTCTAGTGAGTAATTCGTTGAAGTGCCATAATAATAAATAAATAAACTTGTAAAGTATGTATTTGTTATTTTATAATAAGTCAAAAGAAAACTTGGTAACCACACTTGTGTTATTTGAAACAATATACTGATACCATCTTAGGTAATATGGCGGCTAAAAGGCTAGAACTACTTACGTATTCAACCCCGTAACGGTTAGAGGCGCAGTAACTTGTTACCCTTGGTTAACTTTTATGACGTGAGGGATAAACAGGAAAGGTACAATTGTGCCGTTTACTTTCTGGAAAGGGCACAATGTACCTATGTAATATGTTTTCTGCGTAATCATCTGCCTAGCCTTTTCGAGTTTGTTGGGATCGGCTTCTATTCTAACCGGTTACAGCTGAATACCAACAGTATTTTAAATGGAGCGACTGAAAATCTGAGCTCCTCAACCCAGTTAGTACTGGGTAATACGATACTCCTTGATACGACTGGTAAAACTTTCGTGCCACTGACTTCCTGTAACGACTCAAGGATGGACTCAATGGAAGTTAGGACTAACAGCTAAACTTCACCCATCTACGGACCGACTTTGGAAAGCACTGCTTAACCTTGAAATCTACCAGCGGCCATTATTATTTAACCACGAGCTCCTTCCTACTTATCCTTGTCTAGTATATTTTCTGCGTACTCATGAATTTACTTCCTTCTATTTTCAACGGAAGATTTTGATTTTTGTTCTTAAATCTTTATTTGACGGATTGAATTCTGCCCTTAAATGCGATGGATTGGCATTTTGTGAGACAGTTTTCACCCGGTCGATCTATGTATAGCTACTTTTTAAAGCGGACTTGGCAGCCATCAAGTGTTTGAAGGGGTAAGCTATAAGAAATTTTAGACGTTCAAAAAGTCAGCCTATTTAGGATACAATGACATGACGTTTTTTTAAAGGTTTTAATAAAACACAACCTCATAAAATTTATTTATTTGCAATTAAACAATTTACAGGTATTTTTGAATAGCCAAAGTATGTTTCAGACAAAAACTAAACGAAGAAGCAACAGCCCAAGTCACAACACATAATAAATATCTGCCAAAATCCTGTAGTTGTCTATACCAAAGCGTAGATCTCCATAAATAAATTGAACAACAAAAAAATGACGATTTGAATTGAACAGACTGATATCAGACACAGAACAACGGAGAGATATTGCCATTTGCAATAATGTAAGAAGGAAAGGAGGACTTTTCAATACTAACATTTATTGATGTGTCGAGATTGCATGTGACGTTTTATATCATTATACCTACATCACATGTCATAAGCTTGTGTGAGCTTCATAACGTTTCCTTTCAAATGTTACTTCAGTGAAGGTCTCAGATGTTCCTTCCTACGTCTAAGTAATTTTATAACACGCTACCTACAATTCGCAAAACGGGGACGGTGGGTCAAAGCTGACTGTAGATGGCATGTCCATAGCTTAGTCCCAATCTGACCAATGAGGTCAAGCTATTTTGAAATATAAAATGACATTGATAGATTTTCAACCAATGACGATGCTTGGTACAAGCTAGGCTAACTAACATCTTTAGCTTTACAGTTGCCTTCCCCACTCGCTAGTCTGAAATGTAACTGTAAACCTAAACTATAACAATATTCACGTTTCCAGCCAGGGTGTGTTTGTAATCGTTAAGTGCTGGAGGCGCGCTGCTATAATACCAATTAACCTTTTGCTTCAATATTATTACACTTACACGTGAAAAACAACGCACAATTGGCGGCGTATTGGCAATAAAACGTTATAGCCACTTGGACTTTATTCTCCAAGCAGTAAAGCTGGTTTTCATTTTCGCTTCAGTCGCTAGGCTTTAGGCATTTGCGTCAGTAATAAATCCAGGCAAATGAATTCGATGTACATTAGAATAAATCGTAATGATAAATTTTGCCAAAGAAGACATAAACCGAAATTGTTTTCTTCGAATCTATTTTTGCGTAGCTTTTAATGAAACCCGACGCTAAATCGAACAGGCCCATATTTCTCGGAATAAAGGATTCCAAATTCGAATTTGATGAGACGGTGATTAAAAAAATATATTTTTAAAATTCTTTTTTTTTCTGCGGCAATGCCAGAAATGATTTTTTGCTTTTTAATGTTGTGGAATAGAAACTAATAATAATATAGATAAATATAAAATAGCGATACATAATTTGAACTTTAGGAAGTTAGATTCGGAAGTTTCTTCTTAAACTATCTACGTTACTATGTATACTTCAGGGCCGATGGTAGAAATTGTTCCAACTTTAATTAAGTGTGGAAAATGTTTGGCGGGTAAACAGTGTAATTTTAAAAATACTGAGTTTGAAACTTGTTTGCGACGGTACTTATCCTTGTGATTAAAACTCGTTTTCTCTAGGGCTCTTCTAGGTTTAAACTATAATATTAGGCTCGATGGTGAGTTTAGTAGGAAGAGTGTAGCTAGCTGATTTATTATGCTTGGTATTACTACCTACTTGAAAAGTTTGTTAGCCCATAATTCTGGAAAATTCTAGAACCCCGTGGGAAAACCATGGTTTATTATGTTCGTCTTTCGAAATTCGATTGTCAATTAGTGTGAAGCTGTCAATTGAACCGATGACTTTTAATATAAGATTAACCGCTAACCGCTCGCTACGTGACCCATCCAGATTGGCAATTCGAAGAAATTGTTAGCCGAATTGTATGGCTTCAATATTATATTTTTACCTGATAGCGGCCGTGTGGTACCCGGCAGAGTAGAATAGAACCAACCCATTACACTCATGGGTGTCGTATAAGGCGACTAATGTCTGCGGCAGAACACCTTGCGCCTCCGTAGACCAGAGAATGGGCAGCAGCGTTTTCTGTTAGCCTTTCATCACTGCGATCTCCAATCCGCCTGCCAAGCGTGGAGATTACGGCAAATTTCTCCCATCATGGGAGAGGCTTATGTCCAGCAGTGGACGTTATGGGCTGTTGTTGTTGTTGTACCTGATAGCGGTGAAGCTCAAAAAGAGAAAAAGTTTCCAATATTCTTTTATCCTACTGTTCAAATTCAAGCTTATTGATTTTTAACAACGAATACGTATGCTTGTCATACATAAGTAAATGTAGGTTACCTACCGAAGAAAAGATGTAGGTCATATTAAAGATTGAAGATGATCGACGCGTATAGCGCCTTTGGTTTTGCGTAGCAGGTGGTTGGCGACGAAATATATAGGCTAGGTTAATAATATAAGAGCGAGTAACTGTAATGAAAAAAAAACTGGCCAAGAGCGAGTCGGACTCACGCACCGAGGGTTCCGTACAAACTTTTTAAAGGACGAACTTAACTTTGCTGTTTAATCCCTAGAAACGGCTATTGCACCAACCGCAAATAATAAGTTTGTAATAGTAAAATTGTTTTTTTTTGTGATACCACATATTTACGGTTTTCAGATTTTTCCCTTTCTATGTGCTGTAAGACATTGCTTCTCGTCAAATTTCGTGATTCTAGGTCAACGGGAACTACAACGGGAACCTTAAAGGTTTTCGATCCAAAACCCAAAGGGTACTTCCGGTTGACCTAGAACTGTCAATTTTGGTTTAAAAGCAAGGTCTTACAGCACAAGTAAAGGGAAAATTTAAAAAAAAGTGTAAAATTAAGGTAAAATTTGGTACAAGTTTTCGCGAAAATCTAAATTTGCCCATATCTTTTATCATGTTGATTCAGGTCCTTTATTTTTATACAACTAATAGGGACTATAAATCTCAGTATCTGGTATAAATTTAAACTTGCTAGGTCCACCCGTTTCTGAGAAAATCGGTGAAAATCAGTGGTGACAGACGGACGGACAGACGGACAAGAAAGTGATCTTGTAAGGGTTCCTTTTTTACCCTTAGTGGTACGGAACCCTAAAAAGGCACATGTGTGCCAGATAGAATGCCGTCTTTTTTTCAAAAGGAAAAGTAACTTAGATACCTACCAAATTTGATGGACAGACGTCAGTATATCAATCTACCCAAAATTGTCAAATTTTCACAATCAACCTTGAACCTAATGCTATGGCGATAAAGTTGAAAATCTATTTAAGAAAGACAGATTTTAGTAGCTCGATGTGCTGGCGTTTGTATATTGGCGCTTTTTTACTTTCTGGAAAATTCGTTTTCATGGTTTTCTAAATATTTATTAATACGCCAGAGACTATAATTGGCTGTAATATTTTGTAACACCAGGAATACATTATATTAAGCTTAATACGCTTATTGCGTTGGCCCTTTTTCCGTCAAGAGTAAATAAATAATGAGAAATAGGATAATAACTCTGTATCCTTCTTTCTCTTATTACGCTCATCAAATATGAAAGTGTTCTGAGTAGGAAATTCTTTGTTTATGACTGAGGGAAGGTATCTATTTATTATGTAGGGTAACTCTAATTGGATGACATACAGATAAAATAAACATACTTTGCAATGGGGGAGACTGGTCAAAGCTGATTGTAGATGGCGCGTCTATAGCTTAGACCCAATCTGACCAATGAGGTCAAACTATTTTGAAATATAAAATGACACTGACAGATTTTCAACCAATGACGATGTTTGGTTCATGCGGTGCTAGCGCCATTAGTTCCACAAGTTGCCCGTCCCATTAGCCTCCTTTGAAATGACTTCAAAATGTTCAGTTTTTTACATACCTACCTACTTTTTTTTCTTAATTTTCAAAACAAATCATAAAACTGTAACGAAATCCCTACCTTTGAAGCCTTTCGAAGCAAGCCATTTCCACAAAACTATTACTGTTCTTTAGCAATATGTTTTCCTTAACTTCCAAATCCTACCACATTTCTCACTAACATTTACGACATGAACCGAACGCGCCCTTGCAAATCTCGCCAATACAACATAATTTTCTCCAATACCCGATGTCGCCTCGGAAAGTAAACGTTGATTCCCGCCATATTTACGCTCGGTTCCTCCGCCATTTTGGTTTTATTGCCGCGTATATAAATCTAGGGTAAAGATCGCGGTATTTGCTTTAGTGCCTACTTTCCAATCTGTTGATACACACGTTTCTAGTAATATTTCGGCGTGTAGCTACAGCTTTATATCGAGTACATAATAAAATATGTTGGTTTTTTCAACAATAGTTTTTCGTGTGGTTAGTCGAATATAGGTACCTACTTTACTGTACCCATAAAACTCGAAACACAGATATTTTACAATATTTCTAGTTCTATATGTAGGCATTTTTCGTGTAATGACGAAATGAAAAATAATTTCAAAATATAAAAAAGAACGGGATTAAACTGGCCAGTTATTAGACTAATAATTACCAATAAGAAACGGGGTAAGGTTTGATATTCTTCCCAAACAAAAATATCTGACAAAATATTATGTTCGTAAAGTATATTTTGAGAAAAACAAATGACTGAGTTTGTTATTCTATCTTTCAAAATGTTTTTGTTTAGAGACGTTAGCCCGTGAAAAGAGACTTGAATTGCCTTTTAAAGTTAGAAAGCAACAATAGAAAGCACTCACTCTTTGTTGATCTTTAATTAAAATGGTTTCCTTGGTGTTAATGATACTTGAGATGTAGCGAAGGTTTAGTTCAAGATAACAATTAGAGTAAAAGAATAAGTGAAAAGATTTCTAGAATATTACGTTCCAATATTTATTTCCTGCTTTCTGTACTAAAATGTTTTAGCGGATAAGCGACGAAACTCAATTTAGGTCGCCCACATCGCCCATTGCCTCGTTTCTTAGAAATACCTTCGATTTCCGTCAACATATTGAGAAAAATATTGCCATTTACATTTATTTTCAGAGTTATCTGGAAAGCGAAATACCTTTTCTACCATACAAAACAACCTATTTAATTCTTTGTGTGAATTATGTTTCCAATTCACTTCAACAATTTTGTTCTTGGAGTTGCTGAAACGACAGCATTTGTGCTATCCCAAAACTTCATCACTTCCACCAATCGTCGAGGGCAGCGCAAAGGTCAGGTTTACTGCAGGTTTTGGGGCACAGAGCGCAGGATTTTTTAATATAAAGCCATTGAGCCAATGATATTCTAATAAACAGATATGTTATACACCTACAAAACCACTGAAAAAAGTGTGCCGCAGGGCAGAGCCAGCTCACATACACGCAGTGACGCAGAATAAAGGCAAAACAGGCCAATTGGCCCGTTTTCGAGTCTTCACGATTGCGCGCTCTCAACATATCTGTTTAATAGAATATAATTGCATTGAGCTATTACTACTACGTATAGAGAAGACAGCGCGAACAAAATCTGTGCAACAAGCGCGGCAGTGCGGGGCCGGGGCGGACCGCAGTTGAACGGAGCACAGATTTTGTTCTCGCTGTCTTTTCTATACGTAGTAGTAATAGCTCAATGTATAAAGCTGGCATATCATACTTATAAGCAATGCACTGGACAGGCATTACCTCTTTTCATTTTCAGCAGAGCAGCATTCTACAGTGTTTATACGGGTGCATTGCGGTGTAGAATTTCATAGTACTTCGAACGGCTCGTAGTTGAGTCCGTGCAGTCCTTATAGCTATGCTGATCATTGAGGATATACTGTCAGTTGATGTGTGGCCTTACTAAAGTTTAATGTATAAGTTCTAAGTAATAAAATAGTATGTTCTTCTACAGGTACTAGGCTCTGACACAGAATGGCATTTCGCGCACCGCGGACTGCCCCACGCGCGCCCGCGCCGCTCCATCGCACACACGCGCATGCTCAAGCAACACCCACTTGTAAGTACTCTGTTATTGTAACCGCAAACCTGCATCAGCCCACTGCTGGGCAAAGGTTTATTCCCATGACTTCCTTTCTTTTTACAAGCTTTTATTTAGTTTCACCTGTCCCGATGTTTGCAAGTTTGTCTGTCTGTAATCAAATCTTGCAAGTTAAATTTGATCCGCTTCCCGGTTACCGATTGAGCTAAAATTTTGCATGCATATGTATATCGCGGGACAATGCAATATTATGGATATTTTCATCATTACACAATTTGTATGATTTAAAAGCTTGTCGCGAGATTTACCTGTGTCGATAAACAAGTAAATTAAATAACTTGATCTAATTGATTTTAATTAAAAAAGTAAATCGTGAATCTCACGACAAGCTTTTAAATCATATAAATTGTGTAATAACGTTATATGTTAGTAAAAATTTTAAAGGAAAAGTTAATTTTATTATTTTTAGCGCATTTAAATAAAAGCTTGTTTTTTAAAAAGTTTTTTTACTATTAATTTTTTATTTTTTCGATTTAAGGCTAATGTGGACCACTGATCGTGTTTGTAAGTGTTCAGATATACAGGGTTTAAACAGACTCTTAACGAAGCCGTCAACCAAGCATTCTGTATATCAAACTAAGTAACTTTACGCAATTTTTTTTCCTGGGAAATGACTTTTGTTTTGGGGTGAAAATCTGACTTTTCAGTATAAATCAATGTAACACACTTTTAACATTGGACTGATGGATGGATTGAATAGTACAGGGGTCGTGAAGGTGTTTAAAGTAAAAATCTTACATTAAAACACGTATGTAAAAAAAACTTGTGAAAAAGTTGAAATTTTGACCCCCAATGTCTCCGTAACTAGAAGGTTCCCAGGTATGGTATAGAACAAAAATATGGGTAGAACAATTGCCGTTCGTCTTCGTAAAGAGTCTTTTTATACCCATTTTTATCTGAACTTTTCGACCAAAAACCTAAATTCAGATGACATTAGTTTCCAACATTCCCACTCACCAAAATACTGTTATGAACCGACACGTGTAACTGGTTAAAACGGTTCTAATTTACTTATTTCGGTGCGCGGTGACTGATCTCATTTACCGAAGCGAGAACGCATTCAGCGAGCAATTTCACTACACTCCAAATTGTCCAACAGTCGATTGGACATCTACATGGATGAATACCCAATACGTTTTGTAGTAAACAACAATTCGAATTTAGGCGGACGAAAATACTATTACTGCCATAGAGTTTAGAAAACTTGCGTAAGTAGGAAGATAGACATTTAAATTTTCATTCGGATGTTTGGATAATGCTGGGTTCGTGGCTAAATAATAACAGCTGCTTGGGTCGGTTAAGCCACGCTTGCCTAGGTTGGTCCTTGGATGGGTCACCCATCTCATACCGAGTTTCCTCCGCGCCTCGGAAAGCACATTCAGCCGTTGGTCCTGGCTGTCAATTGAGATATTTGACAGTAGTTACCTAAGTACCTAGTGTGTCGCCCGAAAGTCTGACAACCATTCTTACCAAGGGGTATCGTTTTAATCAGTACTAACTGGGTTGTGGAGGTCAGATAGGCAGTCGCTCCATGTAAAATACTGGTATTCAGCTGCATCCGATTAGACTGGAAGCTGACCCCAGCATATTTGGGAAAAGGCTAGGTAGATAATGGAGTTCGAAGAATGCTTTTTGTAAGAGTGAATTATGGATCAAGCGTAGACCTGGTTGTGTGGTTTTCAATAAGAAGTATTAACAGCAGTAGAGGTGACATTTTATTCGGTTGTTCGTGCCTAAACCAAACATAATTTGCCTTCTTTTTTCGGATGGAAAATCATCAAATGACTCCTCCCACTCTGGGCGGAGCAGGAGGGAGTGTCAGACTTTTACTGACTAAAATCCATCCATGTTTCTTCATCGCCCTTTGTGTTCCGGGGCCACGGTATCTCTTTCGAACAGTCCCGCAGCCCCGGCAGGCATAGGTCCTTTTGGTGACTCTCTTTGAGGCGCGCGTGGAACACGAATGCGCCGGAATCAACAAGGCCGACATTATGATATAAGTGCGGTAAGTTGAAAATTACGGGCGAGGCGATATTGCTTTCTTATAGCCCTCGCCTACGGCTCGGGCTATAAGAAAGCAGAGGCCGTAATTATCAAAGCGCACGTATGTCATACGACGTTTTATAACATATTTGCGAGGAAATAAATAAAATTCGGACTTTCTAAAACCATTAAATCAGCAGTTATAATATTTTTTTCAATACACTTCCTCGAAAACTGGTCCTTAACGCACTACGATTAGGTACAACATGCAATGTATTTCACACGCGTGCGATTTTTTCCACTTTCCCGCACGTGTGCAGGAATGAAAATTGCCACAGATAACTATACCTATACTTAGTCCAAATTGGTTCAATGCCTATAGTCTGAGGTGAATGTTTTTTTTTAATTTTTGCAAAGCACTACGCGTCTTTACGGCATAAATATTTTTTGAATGTTCAAATTGTGTTTATAAATAGAATATCATAGATAAACATGATTATTTAAAACTAATAGTTAATTTTATACACAAATTAACATTTATTTGTGTTCTGAATTCAAAAATATAAAATAAATCTTTTTTTTATATTAGGCTGTCTAGCGACTTCATACCATTGCCTCTCTTTCAACCTGGCGAGACCAAAGCGCGCAAAAAAAAGAAAATTTAAATCATAGTTTCATAGTTCGTGACAAAAAAAATATTCGTTATTTTATTTTATTTCTTCAAAAGTGTATTGAAAAACGTCGTTTGATACACGTGGACATTTGTTATTGCAATTCTTGGCTCAAAAACACCCTCGCCTACGGCTCGGGAGTTATAATTCCGCCTCGATTGCAATAACAAACTTTCTCCACTTGTATCAAAATGTACTATTCCTTGTTTATAAATTAGCGATGCGCGCGCGTCAGCGCTTTTTTTTAAGGCAAAGGCACAAAAACAGCCAGTATTACTAATAGGTAAAGTAAATTAATATTTTTTGTGTTTTTACAGATAAATGGTTGTAATTTATTGTCATAATTAATTAAATTAAATAATTATATGTTTATTTATTATATTTTATCTCCCAAAATTAATTTTATTCATAAAATGTTGACCACTTTTCTGACATAAAAACTCTTTGCTAAGATTTAAAAAAGTACCGTTCGTTTTTGACGGAGCATCTTGATAAACCGTGCGTTATACATTACATTACTGCACAAGTACGTAATGAGATACATTACGATATTGAAATGGGTGAAATAAGAGACCCTTTACGAGCAAATGTGTTATAAATTATGTTACGGCTAACATAATTTGTCCGCCTTGTTGATTTCGTATATCAGCAATAGAGTTTACGACAACTTGGGTAGTAAACTAACGCGCTGAGCATGGACGGCTTGATTTATAAATCGAGCATATGGAGGGTTATGAAGTTTTTCCATCAGGAATGTATCAGTAATAGCTCGGAGTTAAGATTTTCACTCGGTTGTCCGCGCCCAATTATAAACATAACTGGCGAAATGTGGGAATATAGATACACCTCTGCGGCCCTGCCTAACCCTTCGGTAAACGAAGAAGATAATAATAATAATAAGACTTCAAAGCTCTTAATGTGCACGTATTTCTACATCGTTCTCACATATAATATAATCTCAAAATTAATGATGTAACCAAGATTTTGTAACAACATTTTGATTTAAAAAGGGTCCATGGAGTTTCTTGCCCGTTCTTCTCCATAGAGATCTACACTAGGGAATGGGCAACTACAGTACTTTCTCAAGTTATTATGCCTTGTAACTGGGACTGTAGCTTTGTTTTTTTTTATTATTGACATTCAAAAGTGCCGTAATGGTCTAATTGAAATAAATGCTTTGAGTTTGAATCAATTCATTTCATTGCCAGTGTTTCATTGTTTTTTTTTTCTTAGCCTGTCGTTGTGTCCCACGGCTGGGTAAAGGCCTCCCCTTTCTCCTTCCAAACCTCTCTATCTTGTGCGATATCTAGCCATGTTCGCCCCGCAAACAAGATCAGATCGTCACACCACCTTCGCCGCGGTCTACCTCGACGGCGATTTCCTCCGTCAGGCGTCCAGTGAGTGACGATCTTTGCCCATCTTTCCGGGTGCATTCGCGCTACGTGGCCAGCCCACTCCCACTTTAGTTTGGCTGTTTTTTCTCCGACATCTGCAACCTTAGTTATGGAACGAATAAAAATAATAATAATAAATTTTATTTTCTCCCATAAAGTAAAGTTACAATGTACTGTGTTACAAATATTGGAGGTACAAAGTGGGAGTCAGGAGTTCAAACTAGGATACCCTGTGCTTTGGACTCCATGCCCCCCTCGCCGAGATTGGCGTTATGACAATTTTAGAGCGACATGTCATTGTAGGACTATTATAAAAAATAATTACAAGAAAAAGTACTAATGAAATAATTAAAATATCTTTTCATGATAATAATTCCTCAATAAAACCGAGATCTGTTAACTTAATAGACCGGAAAGTATTAGGTTTTGAAAAATAATAAAGAAGTCTTTAAACCGGCATCGGGTGAATGACGTAATCCGGTCATCCGTATTATTTGCGCTTCATTACCCCTGATAAGACTTATAAAGTCTTCAGAAAGCATTTCCTTTTAATAAGTTTCGTCTTAGTTAACTCATAATCTGCCGAGCGTTTTCCAAAATATATTAGGGTCTCCAAATCTAACCGGATGTAGCTAAATTCCAATATTTTACATGGGGAGTCTGCCTATCTGATCTTCACAATTCAGTAAATGGGTAACACGAATTAACACGATACTCTTTGATAAGACTGGTTGTTAAATCTCACTGATAATATAAATGCGAAAGTTTAGATGGACAGATGTTTGTTACTCAATCACGCCAGAACGGATTTCATGGCGCAGAGACAGATTATAGTCTGGAAAAGCACGTAAGCCCCGTTTATTTTCTCAAACATACTCATCAAAATATCCACTCGAACGAAGTCGCTAACCACAGCTGGTTTAATATAAAGTTCGGGTTTTCCCACCACCCGTAGCGACTGTCTAATATCTACTATTGACAGCCGTAAGCAATGACTTAACGCGCTTTCCCGAGATGCAGGGGGCTTGCTCCAGTCAACTATGACGTGTAATGTTGAAAAGTACCTGATTGTTTGAGTTTATGGGAGTAGACTACCCTAACAATAACAAAAACATTTACATTTTTGACATTCAAAATTCCTGTTTTTGCTCTAGTGGTTTCGAGGCCCATTTAGCATTGAGTCCACTTTTCCGCAGAATACAATATGAAATTGGTCCTTTCCATACCCGGGGACTCGACAAAATAATACGCATACTAAAATACGTAAGTACTCAAAAAACAAGACATTTTCTTTTGTGTATGGAGAAGGGTATTTGCTTTTCTGGATAGCTGTGTATTGTTTTCTAACGTTTTCTAATGAATGAACCTGGCCGCGTATTTCCAAGAAAAATATGCGGCCTGGAGCGTTTGAGTCTCAATCCTCTATTAGTAGAAGAGCCTTCATGGCTTTTCAAACTATTGATAAAGTCAAAATTAAATTAAGCGAACGTAATTTTGACTTGCAAGGAATCAGTACCAGATTGTCAAACGTTTAAGCAAGTTGCAGAAGTAGAAATAATGCGAAAATTAACGACCGTAGTTATTTTCGAAGTCGTTGGAATCCTGTTATTACCATGAAATAGTTGTTACCAAGAGGCCCATTTTCAATTAACGAGTTTAAAATACTTACTGATCGAAGTACGCCCAGATACAATTAATTAAAATACAGAGAGGTATAATAGAAACACCACTTCGACAGAAAGGTAATTAAGCCGTGTTTATTACCAATTACTTTTGTTCTCCGATGTAAAACAAAGGGAATGGGAAAGCCTTTAAATAAGCCCAGCTGTTGAAGCACCTCTTAACATAAAATAACCATAAATTAATAGCTTAGGTAATTTCATGAATGAAGTTAGTTATTTATTAGTTTTTTAATGTGAAAAAAAAAAGCTATGAAAAAAAAGCTGTGAAAAAAAGCTCTAACGCAAAGAGCAAACTCTTTGCGTAAAGACCAAACTCTTTGCGTAAAGAGCAAACTACCAGTAAGACCTCGGGTAGCTGTAGTAATAAAAAGAAAATATGAAGACCAATTTATCAGTTAGAGCCCTATCATTACCACTCTTAAAATGCGTTAAAATATCGTTCTATCCGTCATGTTCATGTGCAGTCATCTTGAGACAAACGATTGACGAAAACTAGTGAATTTAGCATATAAGTGTTTGCCCACTATACCGTAATATACCATGACCGCGCTATGAACGTATCAGCGGCCCTATTCTCTAACGTTTCGTGCGTGTATACGGATCTATCTGTTTCTCTCACTCGCACTCATCTGCAGACGTGCGCGAGAGAGACGGATAGATCCGAATCTGGGCGTCTACGAAACCCGTAATTTCGGCCGAAGTTACGAACGTTTCCTACTCCGTATCACTTACGGACATAAGATTCGTTAGGAGCCTGAACTAAAAATTATAGACAATTCGATTGGTCATCTGTCCTTCCTTACTCCTGATGTGTTTCCAAAACTCATAAATCCGCAAATAATAGGGAGAAGGTTAATTTCAAAGTATATAGCTACTTTTGGACGGGCCCCGTATCTTCGCTGACGGACTTAGGCCCAGCGCATACCGCTGGAGGCGCAGCGGAGCGCATTTGAAGTCATTATGTTTTGTAGAATGAAAAAAACGCTGTCGTTACGTTCTAGTGGTCATAGTAGTCCGTGGCATGTTTCTTTCCGAGCGAGGGGTCTAACTCTCTAAGGCCCAGCGCACACCGCTGGAAGTGCAGCGGAGCGCATTTGTAGACAATTTAATATAAACCTTAACTACCTTGATATACGGTCAATATAAGAATAAATTCGCACGCGGTACTCGGAGCGAATTGTTGTCTTCAAATGCGTTCCGCTGCGCCTCCAGCGGTGTGCGCTGGGCCATAGAGAGTTAGCCCCCCTGGCTCGGATAGAAACATGCTACGGACTACTATACCCACTAGAACATATCTACAGCATTTTTTCATTCTACATAACATATCACCACACCTGTTTTCCCCGAAGGGTTAGACAGAGGTGTGCCTGCGAAATGTGGGTGTACTATTGTACCTACACCCACATTTCGTTAGTTTAATTCTGTTATAGAATAAACTTTGAAAGGCCTTGGGCTAAACCCTTGTTATCGGTTAGTCCCGCTATGGTATGGTCCCGGTATGGCACCCTCTTAAAATACCTATCAAAAAGTCCCGCTATGGTACCCTTCAGTTTTTGGTACTGTTGTAAAGAAAAGTTATACAATGCGTTAAGAAAAAAATAGTATTAATAAAAAATATCTTTTCTTAACTATTATAGTTAAGCAAGATAATATTTATTAATACTATTTTTTAAACAAATCACGCTCGGTAATTGTCGTTTCACTTCAGGTAGTTACCTGACCAACCGGTTTTTTCGTAAAACAATAGAGACGAGCCTTTCCTCGAATTCGTATCTAGCTCTTCCCTTTTGTTTTTATGAAAATAGAGAGAGACAGTATTATTCCGGGTTTAGTTTGCTATTTGCAGCTGTACTTTTGCGATATGAGTAATTAGGATAGCTTGTTAGTTTATCTATTGCAATGTCTGGGTCAAGTAGTTCACGTGGTGTAAATTTAATAATTATTGACAGTCGACGCGGTGGAAAAACTTTATTACGTGCCGGACATAAATATATTAAACGCAGAGAAAATAAAAATTCAAGTACTTGGCATTGTGTAAATAGGAGAAATAGTATTAAATGTAGTGGATATATAACTATTGAGAATACCAATAATACAATAATTAAAGATTATAAACACAGTGATCAGTGCGTGCCACATTTTGAAGACAATGAAGTTCAAATGGCTATAAGTGAGTGCAAAAAAGAAGTAAATTCAAATTACGGATCAGTACAGAAAATTTTCGAAAAACACATGGGTAACTTAAAAGACAAAGGGTTACACCTTACAGGAAATGTTCCTGACTATAAAAAATTAAAAACAGTATTATACAGACACCGAAATAAGTCGCTGAACGTACCAAAAACACAATTTAAGAATGTGGAAGAAATTATAATACCAGAAGAATTTAATAAGTATGTATTGGCTGATTATTGTAATGAAGACTGTAATCGAATAATTATATTTTCCTCGACAGAAGTAAAGGAATATATAAAATGTGTAACGCATTACTTTGGTGATGGCACTTTCGACGGCTGCCCAAACCCATTCGAACAAGTTTATGTCATTCATGGAGACATGGGAAGCACTGAGTTATCCACGAATGTAGCACCATTATTTTATATTCTGTTAAAAAACAAAGAAGGGAAAACTTATGAAAAAGTTTTCGAATTGATTAAACAAACTTTGCCTGAATGGCGTCCATCGAAATTTACCTTCGATTATGAAATAGGAGTAATAAATGCAGCAGCGAAGATTTTTCCTGATATCAAAATAAATGGATGTAACGTACATTTTCAAAAGAACGTTATCAAAAAAGCGAAATCTTTAAATCTCATGGAACACGAAGAGTCCTCGAACCATGTTAAGCAATGCATAGGCTTGGCGTTTTTGCCAAAACAAGATATTGAAGACGGCTGGCTGCATATAATGGAAAATAGGTATAATATCTTGGTTACTTTCCAAAATGATGTTTGAGTACTTAACTCTAATTATATGGCAAAAAAGTAAAGAACAACAATATCAGTAAGGACCTGTTAATTTCATTGCTTTACAAGTACGAACGTTTAATAAGTATTTTTTTCAGTTTCGACGATGAAGCTATGACCAAATTCAATGACTATTTTGTCACTCAGTGGCTTGAATATCCAGACCTCATTTGGTGTTGCCATAATGAACGCCATAGAACAACTAACTTGGCGGAATCATGGAATGGCAGATTCAACAAAATTATTGGAAAAAATCCCAGTTTATTATTGTTTCTGCAAACAATTGGCAACGACACATGTCACTTTGATATAAAACAAGCCAAGTAAGTTGTATTTTTTAGACAATATTTTTAAGCAGATATAATATTTTTAAAAGCAGATATATATTTTTTTACATAATACGAGTACATAGAAGAATTTGAAAATGGATTTGATTTTATTTATTTTGGTAGATATTATTGGTTGTCGCCTTCTATTACAGACGGTTACTGAAAAAAATATAGCTTAACTTAAATAACTGATGATTTTTGTTATAGCTTTCGACTAAAAAGATCACCTATAAATTCAAGAAAAAGAACAAGTATAGAAATCGACCGCCAGATTCAAAAGCTAACAAAAAGTTACGAAAATAAAGCTATCTCCATTGGTGATTTTCTGATTAACATATCAAAGTCAATATTTCGATCAGAACATTTAAAAAAATAGTTTATTTTAATTTTGTTTTTAGCCTATTAAAATGTTTAATACTTTTTCTCGATGTTGATTATTTTTTGTAGTTTATGTTTACAATTTGCGCCTTTTTCTCCATGTTGATTATTTGTAATTAATATATTTGTCTAGTTGGTTGTTGATTATTTTTGTAGTTTATATAAATTTACAATTACTGCCTTTTCTCAATGTTGATTATTTGTAACTAATATTTATGTCTGGATGTTGTTTTTATTTGTAGTTTATAATATTTACAGTAATACTTTTCTGAGATGTGGATTTTTTATATTTTTTTTATTGTTGATTATTGGTAATTAATATTGTTGATTATTTTAAAAATTACATTGCAATTAATATTTCGTTTTACTGTTTGATATTTTTTTATAAATATTTTGAATTAATAAAAGACTGATTTAATATCGCAAACAGACGTTTTATTGATACACTCCTAAAAGTATTTATTTATAGATACACTTTTCTTTTCAGTTGTACCTTCTATTGTCTAACGTAGATCTAAAAGATGGGTACCATAGCGGGACTTTGATAGGTATTTTAAGAGGGTGCCATACCGGGACCATACCATAGCGGGACTAACCCATTGTTATTCTTACAATAATGTCAGCCATTATGATAGTAGGTAGGTGGGTAGTCAAAGAATTAAGTTATGTTTTTGTTTTATGCGTATCAACAATAACAGCCCATAACGTCCACTACTGGACATTAGCCTCTCCCGTGATGGGCGGACTTTGCCGTAATCTCCACGCTTGGCAGGCGGATTGGAGATAGCAGTGATGAAAGACTAACAGAAAACGCTGCTGCCCATTCTCTGGTCTACGGAGGCGCAAGATGTTCTGCCTCAGACATTAATAGTCGCCTTATACGACACCCGTGAGTGTAATGGGTTGGTTCTGTTCTACTCTGCCGGATACCACACGGCTAATGCGTATAGGTTTCATTAAAATATGTTTGTTGAAAAAACGAGATTTATTCTTTGGAGACTTGCTGAGAATCGAGTTAAGTGGCGAGCGATTGAGGAGGCCTATGTCCAGCAGTGGTCTGCTGTAGGCTGATGATGATTCTTTAGGTAACCGAATGCAGCTTAATTTCAGTGTTTTACATGGAACGACTGCCTATCTGACCTCTACAACCCAGTTAGAACTGTTTAATACGATATTTATTAGAAAGTTTGGTTGTCATATTTTCGGGCCACTGATTACTTGTACCGTCTATCAAAGGTCTACAAATGACTTCCGGGACCAACGTCAACGGCTTAACGTGCTTTCCGAGGCACGGAGGAAACTCAGTATGTGATGGGTAGTTACCCACCCACGGACTAACCTAGGCAAGCACGGCTTAACCTAAAGAGTGACCCGTGCGGCTGCCACAAGCTCCTCGCTCCTCACGAAATTTACAGAAAAACAGCATTGTAAATAATAAAAAAGGCCATTATTACAAGTCAACAAACTGACTTTCATAACGCTACATTAATTTAATTTAAACCATTAACCGAGGCTGTGCCAAACCGCACAGTTTCATTAAATAATTATGTATTTTTTTTACATTCACAATGTCCGACAACTTTTTGACCTTTTCTCTTTTACTGGAAGAGGCACAAAAATAAACGCAAACATAAACTCGTATGTTATGTTAGCATTGAAACAATGGCGCGTGAAGTTTTAATGTGAGACTCCAAAATTTTGGTCTGCGTTTAAGGGCGCACAGGATGACAGCTAAAATTTAAATTTTGCCTCCGCTTCCTTAGCTGATATCGTTCTTTCTCGCTCGCACTATCAAAAAGATTATTTTAGGGTGAACTGTAAAAGTAGCCTGAGTTAATGACTCCTTATAACATCAGCTATCTGCCAGTCCCGTTAAGAACGGTCCAGTCGTTTCGAAGATTAGCTGAAACAGACAGGCAAAAGTATATTTATAAGTATTGTTATAAGGACCATATATACTTTCATATGTATTCATTTAAAAACTGTTATTTTGAATTTTAAACATACGCTTCAATTTTATTTATTTGTATCGAAGAAGACGGACAATTTCTCTCCGATAGAAAGCTAGTTAGTCAACTTATAGATGGTTAACGGGCCACAAAAGTCCTAACGTCACCCTTGTATAAAATCCTCAATAGTCTGAATTATTACTTCTATAAGTGAGATGAATTCCAAATGATTGATATGTCATCTGAGTGAAAGGAATGAAGAATGGCCACTACAGTCTAGAATCTGAGTCAATTCGCGCCAAAACCGTCATCCATCACGAAGATAATACCTTCACAGATTGTCACGACATCTGCCGACATTCAGCGTCAAATTTATTGTTTAACGGATTATGGTAATGTATACGTAAGCTAGCAAATAACACATGTGGCCACGCTTTGCATTTGCTCATAATTGTGTGCGATGGTGCGCTCAAAATTTAGATTTCTACAAAGCGGCCCATCCTATTGTGTGCTATCAACTTAGCTTATTGCGGTCCATAGCTGGACGTAGACCTCTCCCAAGCTACGTCACAACTTCCTATTACCAACTTTAGCATCCAGTCTGAGCGTCCAACGCTGCTTTTGCCAATACGCGTCTCCACTTCAGAACTCGTTTGTCGGTCTTTCGTCAGAAATGGCCTAGTTGCCAGTTGCCAGTAGGGCCTTGACCTCTCTTGTGTTCTCTACTACCTATAGTTTCAAATGTAGCTCTGATGATCTAAACTAAAAGTCGCCCTGTATGGACTGATTTAATTCAAGTTTCATCATCATCATGTTTTCATGTTCATGGTTTGAGCTTTAACGCAATGTTAAATTATGTATGCTATGTTTTTTTCTCCTTTAGGAATATATTTTAGCGAAAAACTAAAAGGTCACCATTGTTTCATACATTTTTGTCATTGTCTTTTGGGACCTCCGTAACTTTATTTTTATACTATCAATGTCCATAACAATACGCTCCAAAAAAACCGAATAGCAATATTACGACGATATTTTGTAGCCTCTCTTAATTCACAGTGGCCTAGCAACAGTTCCCAATCAGTCACTTAAACAGAAATTAATTGATAGATGTCTTCGTTCATTATTAGGCCGTTTGGAATCTAGTTTGCATGTCACGTCCTTCGCTGCCAAGCCTGCCATAATTGACAGAATCTGCCAAGCCGCATAAATTACGCGTCAAAACCCAGAAAAATATTTTCCGACTAACTTTTTTCACAAATTCTGACATTACGAAAACTTTTCAGCATTCATTTTTGTGTTGAAACTAATTTTTTGGGCGTTCACTCGTAACTTTCGTTTCGAACTCGGAGGGATCCGGATATTCATTATAACGCCTTTTTGTGGAATTTCGGGAATGAAAAAAGATGAACAGTAATTTTACAAATTAATGAAACGTATAATGGTATGCGTTAGACCCAGCGCACACCGCTGGAGCCGCAGCGGAGCGCATTTGAAGACAAAAATTTAATATAAACCTTAACTACCTTGATATACGATCAATACAAGAATAAATTCGCACGCGGTACTCGGAGCCTTCAAGCTACTACAAGAGCATGCGCGCGACCGTATATCAAGGTAGTTAGGTTTATATTAAATTGTTGTCTTCAAATGCGCTCCGCTGCGCCTCCAGCGGTGTGTGCTGGGCCTTTTTTTTTTTTTCGGATGGGAAATCATCAAATGACTTCTCCCGCTCTGGGCGGAGCAGGAGGGAGTGTCAGACTTTTACTGACTAAAACCCATCCATGTTCCTTCATCGCCCTTTGTGTTCCGGGGCCACGGTATCTCTTTCGAACAGTCCCGCAACCCCGGCAGGCATCGGTCCTTACGGACCCCTTCCTTTTTGCTGACTCTCTTTGAGGCGCGCGTGGAACACGAACGCGCCGTCGACACGGCCTGTCGTCATGAGACGGACGGACGGCGAGCTAGCCCATAGCCCACCGTCCACAGGCCCGCGCCTACGGTGGCCTCCTTCTCTAGCATTACTGCTTCGCAGAAGGAGGTGACGGCGTCCCATTCCGTCTCCCTCCGGACCATGGCTTGCACCAGGGCCGGACGCGAGAGGTCGCTGCCGCCGATCGCCGCTTCGAGAACACGGCGGTGCTCCGCCCACGCGGGGCACACCTCCACCGTGAGTTCCACCGTGTCCTCCGGTCGATCCTCACAATGGAAGCACCCAGGCGTTTCCTCCCGCCCGATTCGGTGCAGGAACCTCCCGAACACACCGTGTCCGGTGAGGACCTGCGACAGGCGGAAGGTGAGGACGCCGTGGCGTCTCTCAAACCACTCCTTAAAGAGGGGACTTATCGCCACTATCGTGGCGTGCCCTGCACGGGTGTGTGCTCGGCCTTAAGGTATAATTATTTTCTCTTTTGACATTGAAATTGAACGATACTGACTTTAAGTAGTCCAATCACTCACCGACTGGTCGACACTTTGCGTGACCAAAAGGCTGGCTCTTTCTTTGGTCAAAGAATTTGCATTGTCATTCAACGTGGCAATGCTGCCAGTCTTCTGGGGACATTTCCGAATGACAGCGATGCGGAGAAGTATTTTGACGCCTAAGTGTCCTATTGACGTCGTATGTGTATAGGGTACTTACGTTTAGTTTTATATTTTGTAATTATATACATATAATTTTAATGATCTTATAATTGTATAGGTAAAGTGCCTCTAATATAAAAATAAATAATTAAGTAACGTTTTTATAGTAAAGAACCACTGGCACAAACGATCAAGGAAATGGAAAAAAGACCTGTAGAAAGTTCCAGCATTTGCAATCAACCTAATTGTTCCTCTTAGAAAAAGTCGGCCCTAATTGAGAACTATACTAATGTGGACATTAACTTCCCTACCTAACCGCTTGGTCACAACCTACACTGAAGCGGCAAGCATGTTGCGACAGCGCTGCTGAAAAAACATAACATAACATAACACTTGTAATCCCAGAAGCGTTATGCAGAGGTGTACCTTATAGTACACTAACATTCGACCAACAACAAATGAGAGAAATTGCTTAGGGCATGCCAGAACACACCGCGACGCGACGGTAGTTTCGCGAACTAAGCCAGTGAAGTACTTACGCCCGTGTCGCTTGTCGCATTGCCTGTGACCGGAACTCAGGCGTTACACTGCCAACCAGATTTATTAACAAAGTAATTTATTCAGAACTTGTTAAATTAACAATGCTTAAAGCTTCGACACCACTATAATAACAGTAAAAAATAAACGCGTTATTGTACTCTCTGCGAGGTAAGAAAACGGAATTGCCTCCAGTCTTGCTCAATTACGAAAGTAGGTACTAGCCACTTTCATGTTTTATTACATTGCTGTAAGATTGTTCAAGTACACGCTTACTCTACAGCCTTAAAAAATATTACGAGCCGAGATTTTTTCACTAAAATAACGAGGTTTTCCGTCTGACAGCGAGATTTCAAAAGGTGTTTTTGTTAGCAAGTAATAGGACGGGTTGGTAATAGGGAGTTTCCTTGTTTTGTCATCCGGTTTGCTTTGCACAAAACGAGGTGTCACTCATTTTAGTACAAGGTCACGTTTAACTGGTTGGTGAGAATTAATTGTCGAAACGGAGACCTGATAATATCATCATCATAATCATTTCAGCCGAAAGACGTCCACTGCTGGATATAGGCCTCCCCCAAGTGTAGCCACATTGACCGGTCTCGTCTGACTCGCATCCAGCGGATTCTCGCAACCCTCACTAGGTCATCGGCCACCTAGTGGGACTTCAACGCAACGTCTCCCGGTGCGCGGTCGCCACTCCAGAACTTTTCGGCCCCATCGGCCATCCGTTCTGCGAGCAATGTGCCCTGCCCACTGCCACTTAAGTTTGGCAATTCGATCGAGCTATGTCGGTAACCTTGGTTCTCTTGCGGGATGTCTTCATTTCTGATACCTGATATCAAAGTTTCTTTTTTTCGTTACTTATTGCTGCCAAGTGGCTAAATAATGACAGCAGCTCGTGGTATTTTTTATTTTTTATTATTACAATATGGGCCTGCTCTTGACTTCGATCACGCCTGATGGAAAGCGATGTTAAGCCGCGCCTAGGTTGGTCCGTAGGTGGGTAACCAGCCATTACATACTGAGTTTCCTCCGTGCCTCAGCAAGCCCGTTAAGCCGTTGGTCGCGGCTGTCATTTGTAGATCTTTGACAGTCGCTAAGTAGTCAGAGGCCCAAAAAGTCTGACAACCAGTCTTACCAAGAGGTATCGTATTACCCACTGCGTACAGGTGCCCCATCATGTGGCATTCAGTCATTCTGGCAACAATGCTCTGGACACTGTTGTAATGACTACTATCTCTTTGTATGTTCATTAAAATTATTATGGACATTATAAAGGGTGTAAAACACGTCTTAACGAAGCCGAAAGGCACTTGTTCTCCTCGTCATTGCGATCATTGCGGCCGAAACTCTGATAACCAGTCTTACCAAGGGGTATCGTATTACCCTGTACTAACTGGATTGTGGAGGTCAGTTAGGCAGTCGCTCCATGTAAAATATTGGTATTCAGCTACATCCAATGAAACTGGAAGCCGACCCCATCATAGTTGGGAATAGGCTAGGCAGATGATGAAGTATACCAATACCTACTTTTAACAGAACAAATGGTTTCGTTCGAAATTTCCCCAATATAACAAAAGTGGTATGTATCGTTCATTACATAACGATTGTGTGCGAACCGAGCGAAGTGTGAAGTGTGTTCACGTGTGGAGTTAAATGGAGTTCGGAATTAGGGCACGTCCATACCAAACGCATGTCAGTCGCAGACTGTCGCTTATTTTGTGTGCATGCTGAACATTTGGGGAGAGAATTTTCCAGGAATTTTAGAAGTGCACTGTTGCAATCAAAAAAGGTTTGCTGTAAAAAAACCCAACTCTGGGTTACACAAGCTATATTATTGCAATTTGTATGTATGTTGTTTTTTATTTTGTGTGCAATAAAGAATAATAATAAGTTCTTTAATTTTTGCTCTTAAATATTATGGTGACTACGCTAATATTACATTCTTAGAAACCGAAAACAAAACGCGTTTTGTTCACTTAAGGAAATGGATAGATGCTGTGAAGCATGTATTTACTTACTATGATACTTGCTAGATTATAGGAGGCCACTCTTTAAAACAGAGGCATACAGAAGTAAGGCCTAAGTAATTCAAAAACCAAATAAAATTCGGTAATTTGATAAATAAGCGAAATACTCTTTACAAATTGTTTTCGAGGGAGAGTAAAGAAAAGATGGATGGATTGTTTGAGGAGTGATATGAAAGAGACGTCAAGAAACGACGTCTGACAAATGGAGAATGGAAGACGAAAACGTGTTGCGTCGATCCCAAATAGACTGGGACAAGGTCATTAAGATACGACTCTTTACAAATCGCCATGAAATATTAAAATCTTAAAAAAAAAAAAAACAATCGGGGCAATCTTTGGGGACTGCCGCTAGAAGTGAAAACAAAAAGTACACACTACACAGGCCCCTCCCCAGTGGTTATGACCCAAGCATGCCTATGTGGTGCTACGCCGTAGCGGATCGCCTACAAGTGCTACGAAGCGTGACCGCACATTACGTCAAGTGACGATGAGTTCAATGTTTTTCCTTCACCCAAAAACTCAACGCGCCTAAATAAGTTTTCACTTCAAAAACGCATATTTTACTTATCTTCTATCTTAAAGTAGGTCAAGTACTACAGCACTAAAGTTGCGCACGTAATGGCAGTAGACTATGAGACACCCTGTTGATGATGTCTGATTAAGAAGGACAGATTGGCTAGGCACCACTCAACCAATTTATTATAAGCCATTAGTGTCCCACTGCAGGGCAAAGGCCTCCCTTCCCACTTTCCACTTATCCCTATCCAGTGCCGATGTTCGCCAATCCTTGTAGAAAGAGTCGAGTTCGTCCCGCCATCTCCTTCTGGGCCTGCCGTGTTGTCGTTTGCTGCTGTTTGGGACCCAATGTGTGGTAATTTTAGCCCATAGTTCCTCCAGCATGCGACAGATGTGGCCAGCCCAGTTCCACTTGAGCTTGGCAGCCGTGTGACCTACTACTCCTTACCTGCTGTTCCATACGATCAGTAAGCTTAACTCCAAGGATACTACGCTCCATTGCTCGCTGACAGACCCCGAGTGCGGACTTTTGACGGTTGGTTAGTGACCATGTCTGCGCTCCGTAGGTGAGGGTAGGAATGCACATGTCCATGAGTTTTCTCTTCAGTGAGAGAGGGAGAGGTTCCTTCATTATTTGTTTCATCGATCAATAGCTCTTCCAGGCACTCAACCAATACTTACTCTAAATGCGCCCTTACATCCGTCACGTACTTAATAGGTACTCAGACGGCTCTGCCAAACATTCGAGCGTTTGAACACAAAGAGCTCTTTATAAGTTCCTCCATACGATTCATGTGTAGGGATTCTATTTTTTTGGACTATTTCTTTTGTGATACATTTGTAAATAGTAAATAGCACATTATTTTCACTCTTTGACATATATGTAAGTACACACATCAAAAGTATCTAGGGATCAACATATATTTTTGCAATAACTTTTCTCCTGATTGATATTAATTAAAATTTTCTTTAAGGATTCATCAAATAAAGTGTTTTCGTTTGTCACAGTAACGATAAACCAAGTCACCTTTGCATTAATAAAGAAATTTGCCATTTTCCTAATAAAGGGATTTTTGACATTTGAACCACTAACATTAAAGTTCGAAAAAATGACTGAAAACACAGTTTTCTTTAAAATTTTATTGGGTAACTTAAACAATTAATAATCCGTGTTTCTACCGCGAACACTAACAACACAAGAACATCGGTTTGGCATACTCAAAATGAGTTCATCCAAATCACGCTGTGGAATGGCCGCCCATGTTCGTTGCAACAACAAAAAAAGGTCTTCTTGCGACTGGATACCCTCCATATTCGGCAGAGCTCTTCTCTGTAGCATATCCCATGCATGCTCAATCGGGTTCAAGTCTGGCGACTGAGCAGGCCAGGGCAGGACATTGATGTTAGCTGCGGCGAGAGTCTGTCTTACAACTCTTGCGGTGTGCGGTCGTGCATTATCATGCATTAACTGAAATAAGGGACCGATTTGCACTTGTAGAGGAACGATGACGTCTGATACAATCGTCTCAGCATAAATTTGAGCGTTGAGGTTGCCTCTGATCCAAATCAACTCAGTTCTTCCGCCGATCCAAATACCCGCCCATACCATGATGGTTCCACCACTATAAGGATGGACTTCCTGGCAGGATTTTAATCGCTGTTGGCGTCCAGTGGTTCTCCAGTGTCGTATACGTCTTGTATCCGGTCTCATACCAAAACGAGACTCATCAGAAAAGCACACGAAACGCCATTGTTCTTCTGCCCAATTTCTGTGTTCAAGAGCCCATTGATATCGAATCCTACGATTGTGCATTGCTATAGGTGGTACCCGTAGCGGTCTTCGGGAATGAAGGTTCACTTCATGCAAGCGGTTTCTGACTGTTTGGTCGCTAATTAAGTTCCCTGAAGAGTGATGAAGCCTCACGGCTAACATCATGGCGGTTATTGTTGGAGCTCTTCGAGTTAAGATTTGAATGTATCGGTCTTGTCTCCGTGTGGTGCAGCGATACCGTCCTCCATGGCGCTCAGCCACGGTACCAGTGCTTCGGTAACGTGTCCAAAGTCGACTGATAACACTCTGACTTGTATTCAGAGCTAAAGCTACAGTACGTTGCCGGGAACCAGCTTCTATCATTCCCACGGCTCTGAGCATTTTTTCCCTGCTTAAATGACGTCGCCGCTCCATAATAACGTTGGTTTTAATCAGTAGTAGGGAAACAGTAGCACTAATAATGTCTTCAATGCGTTGTATGTTTTTATAGGGAAAATATTGACAGCTTATTTTCATCTTTTACTCGAATTTGATTGAGAGTTCCTGATTCAAATTATGAAATGCACCAAAAAGGATCCATATAAATTTATAAAATCATAAATTTATTACAAAGCCACATCTCAATCTCAAGAAATCCGCATAAAAATGCTTGATCCCTAGACACTTTTGATGTGTGTACTTGTGTGGTTTTCGTGTGCGAAATAGTTTAAAACTTCATTTATTTATTTAAAAATAGGTACTCTAACAGTACATACATTTTACATTCATTAAGGTATACAGGTTAGTGTTCTTATGTAGGTACCAATTACAGGTGTACACAACATTATCTAAAATACAATAAAGTTATATCATCGTACAGTAATAGAAATAAAATGTAACTTATAATAGAAAACTAAACATCTTTGACTTAAACTAAAAAAGAAAAACATCAAAATAGTACCGGTAGTATATCTCGTGTAGTTTTAATCCCGAACAAAGCGTTATGCTTTCACATTTGGAGAGGATTAGACCACTCAGAGCACTCAAAGCACTCAGACCACTTTTACATAGACTTATATAAGAGTATTTACATTATTTTTCAATGGTATTGTAAAATGTAAGCATATAAGAAACCTAATCTAATATTATGTAATTTGAGGGGGTTGGCGCTGTTAGCCGAAATCACAGAATAGATAATAGTACTAGCGTACAGAAGTTGCACTCCTTTGATCTTGAAGAAAGCCGACATTTTAAATACCTAAACTGGGCCCGCTCGATCTAAATTGTGCCTTGACGCCACGCGTTAGCGTATTTTATTCGGCGTCTCACTGCTTAATGGTCAGTCGGTAGGGTTGCCTCAAGTACTCAAAATAAAATACTACCAACATTTTTGTATTTTAATGTATTATTATTTCAATGTTTATTAAAACTTTTATAATTACAATTGTTTTACTCTATTATAATGTCTCATAAATATCTTGCCTTCTCTAAAATTACGATTACTTATTACTTAAATTTAATAGCAGCATGCGAAATCTAACAAATAGGTAATTTTAAAATAAACTCTGATGGGAAGCATCATGGAGCAGTAAAATTTATATAAAAAAGATTTTTTTTTCTACATTTATCAACAGCAACAGTTTATCCGGCTTGTCATTTTCACTAGTAATGAATAATGATCAATAAATCAGTCAGTTAACAAACACGAAGTACGAGTAGGTAGGTACGCGATGCAAGGTCAAAAGAGCGCGAAAAATTAACGCGGCATACGTACGCAGTTACGCACGGCTGGAGCGCGACGGCCCTAGAGAGCTTGCATATTCAATATGCGCGAAGCGGTAGGTAATTATCTCATGCCTACACACGGAGTGCAATAGCTCTGCCGAAATACAGGTTCGTGCTAGTTCGGCTACAGAGATGCTAAACCTTTTGTGTACATAATACTGTTCATAGCATTTATTATTTGTAAATTATAATAAGTACTTTTTGAATTTATTATTATTTTTTATTGTGCGAACCACCCGTCTGTGGTTACTACCGGCATCGCGGGGGGTTAGTATTATTTTCAGCCGCCTTAGACTTACTAAGAAAGTATCCGACCATATTTTTCATTCACGAAGAAACGTTAAAACTACAAAGCGAACACAACATGAAAATTCATGAAATTACTTAGGAACATCCTTCATGAATTCAGTAAAGAAAAACAACCGGGGCGCTGTGATTCATATTTAAACGGAGAGCGTACTTGAAGGTTTTATTTGCTTTTCTGTGGTTAGAAGGGTCTCACGTTTATTGTTGATGAGTCTCGTAAAGGTTAGATGAGAGAACTTTATATTAAACTAATGGTTGCCCGCAACCGTCTGCGTGAAATTATTATACAATTTTTACTTCCCTGTTTGAATCTGATTTTGTTCGGTCCAGTCGTTTCGGAGATTAGTCGGAATAAACAGATAGACAGACAGACAAAAAAAATCAGTACCCTATATCCTTTCATTCGCACTCGGTAAAACGCTGTTATTTCGAAATTACAAACAGACATTTTATTTATTTTATGATACCGAGAGCGAAATAGTCGTCAACTGTCTCCAAAACCTAGATTGCAGATATCCAGTTAGGTCTGTGAACGTTTCGCCCGAAGTGTCTAGGAGAGCATCTTTTTGCAGGACTCAGGGGACTCAGAGGACTCACAGGGCTCTTGTAAGTTAGTAACTAAGGCTTTTTGACTACCTCGTGTGACAAGACGGATGTATGTCCCCAGCCTGTATGTCCCCAGCCGTACCCGATCGGGCACGGTGCATTGTTATTTTAATTGTGTCTGTAATTGCGGGTATCGAAGAGCTACACGAGCTTTATAATCTCGATCTTCAGACAATCTACTACTTTCGAGATACTCGTACTTTCTTTTATCGTAATAAGGAAATTAAGATAAAATTGATTAAATTCCCAACATTAAAACTACACGCCTACATACAGCTTCTTACATCATAAACTAAGCCTTACATCATAAAGAAGACGTTTTATACAAGCTGTAACACATGTTTTATGATTTTATTCATGGCGGGCGGCGGCATCGTCGCAGAATATCAACGAGGTGATTATAAACTCTGACTATAAAGGCGCGATTGAACGCCCTGAGTCGAAGACTTTTCTAGCCAGCCAGATGTTTCCACAGAAATGGTTGACGGTTTTTAATAAAAAGTCGTCATATGATATTTTTCATAGGATTTTGTTGGATTGAATTTTGAATAGTTGGTGTGCGCGGTAAGGTTTATTAGATATTTTGTATGTTCATTGGTCAAATGGTCTTATGAAGTTCTGAGTTTAATTTCCAGATGGGGCTAAAGTGTTATTGGGTTATTTCATCAATAATTTCTCTCTAGCAGCTATGGAGTCTGAATTTGTGCCCAGTTGATGACAATGTTTATTGTTATCACTCCTTTTTAGATGGAACTTAAAACATGACGACCAAATGTGGGTGTCCTATTAGGTACACCTCTGCTTAACCCTTCGGGGATCACATGCGTGATTTTAGGTATGTCATCATCACTGCTAGGACACAGGCCTCTTCTTTATGAGAAGGTATGGGCTATAATCCACCACGCGGGCCCAGTGCGGATTGGTAGATGTCACATGTCTTCGAATTTTTTGGTTATAGGACATGCCGGTTTCCTCACGATGTTTTCCTTGACCATTTTGAGAGCAGTGGTATGTATTCAAACACCATATAAGTGTATTATATAGTATTTTATACCCAATAGTTTATTCGATTCATTTTCACGTTAGGCAATGTACCGGATTAATGTAGGTGCAACCACCTGTATTAATTTCGGTCAATAATTTCGGTAAATATGTTTAATAGTACTCGTGCGGTATTCGGGAATTAGGTCAATCATTCTACATTATCTGAATACGTGGGCATTGTAATAGCTGACAAAGGGATAACGTCAAAAGGATGACAGAAGTACCTTCCTGTCGAATAATATACGCACTTATGATTCAATGACATAATTGCGCTCCATCTATCCATTGAAATTTTATCGTTGTAAAATCATATCCGCTTATTTTCTGTATTTGCCCGCGACTTTCATCCACGTAAATTTTTTATAAAGAACTTCCCCGTTTTCGTAACATTTTTTACTGATGCTCCGCTCCAATTAGTCGTAGCGTTAATAACACCCGTCTGGTCGGAGGATCCTCCCTTTTCTATGGGGGATGAAGAGCTTTACACCCTGTTCTTCACTACTCCCAAATTCGTATATAACCTTTCTCGATAAATGGGCTATCCAACACCAAAATATTTTTTCAATTCGAACCAGTAGTTCAGGAACTACTGGTTCGAATTGAAAAAATATTTGAGTTAAATTAAGGTTTTGAGTTGAATTTTTTTTGAGGAGTTTATTTGGTTGAACGCGCTAATCTCAGGAGATTAGCGCGTTCAACCAAATAAACTCCTCAGCTTTACAAAATTAGTATAGATTTGCGAAAAATCCTAAAAGATAGCGTATTTTGTGATGATTCAAACTAACTAATTTGGCTGGTAATTGGTTTGGCAGCGGTGGCCCAGTGGTGGCGGCCCCGACTTACGAACAGTAAGTCGTGGGTTCGAACCCAGGCAGGCGCATTACTTTGTGTAATTTATTTCATCACCGCTGCTCTCAAAACGGTGAAGGAAAACATCGTGAGGAAACCGGCATGTCCTAGAACCAAAAAAAAATCGAATACATGTGACATCTACCAATCCGCACTTGAGACTGCGTGTTGGATTATAGCCCATTCCCTCTCATAGAGAGGAGGCCTGTGTCCCAGCAGTGGGAACATTAATAGGCTGATGATGATGATGAACTAATTTTGTTATGGTAGTTCTTCGGAGAGGATATGATTAATTCTGTAAAGTTTGTATCCTAATGTCATTACTAGGCAGTGGGGACAGAGAGCCTTCCATTGTAACTACAATTTAATACAGTCAATCAATACAGCCTTCACTCTCATACATATTAATGAATTTACAAAAACTTACTTTGATCGACGACATTTTAATAGACAAAACGAGGCCGCAACACTTAATGAATTTTTAACTGTTTTATTTAGACAGACAATTTCAAAATCACAGGACAAAATCACGGACAAGTTCTTAACATTTTCAAAACTTCTAAGTAGTCAGTAAATTAATGTATATCATAAATTATACATTTAAATATGGAACAGTATAAAGTTAATTTAGTTTATGAGACATATGAGCCACTTGGCGAGTTTTGTAAAGTTCGTGAATTGCTTTCATAAAGTTTTCTATGAATGTGTTTCATTTTAAAGTAATTTTCTGATACACTTTAGTGCCTGGAGTTAGGTGCAAAGTTTCCATAACAAGCCGGATATGATTTAGTTAACAAAGTATTTACAAAAGTTTTAATGTATCGTAAGTTTGTAACTTGGAAATTATTTAGTTGCAAAAGAATAAACGTATGTTACTTTGAAATTGGCTTAGATACAAAAGGTATACAAGAAGAAGAAAGAGCATTCGAGACACAGCCTTTTCGGCAAAATGAGTTATGTTACTTTTCTATCAACCAACACTGGTGTCGATTCTGTTGTGCACAAACTAAACTTAATTTAGGCTATTGCTATCTTTTTCTCTCTAATAAAACGAGAAAGAGACGGACGTAATTTAGAGCTGTCAAATTTAGTTGGAACTAATATTTCCAAACAAATGAAGGGTGCACGTAAAAATATGACGACTAATAACACGGTGAAGCGCAAGGCTTAAACTAGTTTGACATCTCTAACTTAGTTCATAGCTATAGCCGTCCTTTTCTCGCACTGCCTTTTAGTATAAGATAGCAATAGCCTAAATAAAGTTTAGTTTGTGCACAACAGAATCGACACCATTGTCAATGTGTTTTGATTAAATTAAATCTATTTATGATTGGAGATCATCCACGTAATGTTCCCACTGTTGGGAACGAGGCTCATATTGCTCTGAAGCCAGCTTATACTGTTTTTGTTAAACCCTGACGTACAACCGACTGTATTTATAAACACGTGTGCGAGTTAACATTCAGGTCAAGTTTAGGGTCACATTAATCAGTTTTTCGGGAACCCATTTATCCCTGAGTTGGTGCCGGGTGGAATACTAATCTAGACAGCTCTTTAGGGAACTGTGACGGTTTTAGTGACGTGAAAGATAGATCGTGCTTTTGAATAAATTTTCAGGGTTACAGACTGTTCATTATGTTTATACAGGGTTTAAGGATAGCCCTCTGCAATGGGGTAGATGATACACCAATCAATTGAGATACTTTTTAAGAGCTGTCAAAACGCGGTTCTCTCATAGATTTTATATGGCAATTGCCAACTGTGACGTCACTGTTTATTCAACTCAATGACTCAACTATTTATTAATTTCAAAGCAACTAAAAATCGAATTTGCCAATTAATGGAAAATAAATCGGGTTTTCAGGCCCAAAATAAAGTGTTTTTTTTAGAGATAGGTGTCTTGGAATTATTGTTTTATGGTGTCATCTACCCTATTCCTTCTAAATTCAATATGATTAAGATACTAAGATGACCGGTACAAGAAATTATTTCAGGAACGTTATGGGAATTCAATAAATTTGATTTGTTTTATTTCCTCATGCGCAAAGCATTGTTACCATAGAAAACGTATAAACCATAGTGAACGGCAAGCGCGACGACGAGTTCAACGAACTCTGTAGTTAGGCAGGAAGTACAGGAAGAACAGCTGAATTCACGAGTCTTTCGTTATAGTATTTCAACATCCATGTTGGATTTGGACATGTTGGATTTTTTATTTCAGCCGTATTTTTTACATAAATGGAGTGCTGCGTATAGAGAATGTAATTTGCTGTGAGCCTTTGGAATTCACTTCCACACTCCGTGCGGGATAGCCCTTTGTTAGAAGTGTTCAAGAGAGGAATAAGTGAACATTTTCTGTCAACATGATCAATAGTATGTATGTATGTTTATATATATATATATGATTTTATAGGTATATATGTACGACGTATATTATATTGTATGTTTGTAGTTTAGTTTATATATATATATATATATCACGGCAGGGAAAGCCTAGAGGAACACTGTCCCAATATTGGCGCCATCCGCCACCATATTGTCTTTCAGTCATCTATCACATCGACTTGCGATATGATTCTTCATTGTTGGTAGATAGGTAGGTGGGTACTGGGTAGTTGAAATCACACACAGCACTTGACTCGAACTCCAAACGTTTATTTCTATTAAACCATTTAGGTACACTCTCATTTTCACAATAATCATTCACTTCACTAAACAGTAAACACTTATAATTACTTAGCATTTCAATTGTTTTGCTAATCTTAGGATAACGTGACTGCCCGTTGCTCAAGCGTCCATTCTTCTGTGTGGGCGGAAGTCCTCCACATAGTACAGGTAACTCATTACATAATAAGTTCATTAAAACTTACAAACAATACTAGAGTAATTCATAATTAATCATTTTAATAATTAAACAATACCAATATTCACAAATGCAAAGGTTTTATCAAGTTAAAGCTAATTAGTTGCTTCAATACTTTTTACCAACAATATTCAATCTTTTAAAACCATTTCCGGCAAATCAAAGTATTTAGTACAAAGAACACCTACGAAGTCTTTCACTAATAAATTGTTCTGTAAAATAATCTTGTTACTTTTTAGTTTGTAATTTAGTTAGATAATCTGATTTAATTGTAGTTTCAAATTATTAATTGATTTATTGATCAAATCGTATTCGGCCTGTAGTGTTGCCTCATAAAAATCTTGTGTCAAAATGAACAATAATAATTACAAATCCAATGTCATAAAATACTTACTTATCATAATTTTAACTATAGATTTAGCTAAAGACTTACCGAGTCTTTAGCTAGACTTTTGTTTAATAAATTACTATTTGAAACCACGAACTATCTAAGTGCTAGTTACGCCAATAGATGGCGCTTAACTCATTTGTCAAGTGATGTAATAACTGTACCACGAAGCAGAGATGGCAGGTTCATGGAATAGAATTATGAGTGTTAATAATTAGATTAAATCTTAGCAGATAGAGCCTCTTGCGGCGACACGGCCATTCTGATCGGCGGTGCGCGCTCTGCACCTGCCGTCGCCGTCAGTATGTGGAGTTTCGTGGTTGTTATCTGAAATAGTGGAGATAAATTTTGTCGGCAGATTATTGTTGCTTTTATTATTATCCTACAATGTTCATTGAATTGTAGGATTTGGTAATAGAAAGTGTCATTATACCCATTGGGCCCTGATGAAATACCAGTAGAAGTATGGAAGTGTTTAAAAGAAGACGGATGTATGTGGCTGACTTTATTCTTCAATAAGTTGTTGTATGAAGGAGCGATCCCACAAGAATGGTGCAATAGTTCGCTAGTGCCCATCTTCAAAAATAAAGGTGATGTGCAGGACTGCAACAACTATCGGGGGATAAAGCTCATGTCACATAGTATGAAAGTATGGGAGAAAGTGATAGAGAAAAGAATAAGAGAAGAGAGTAAGATCACCCAAAATCAGTTTGGGTTTATGCCAGGTCGAGGAACAATGGACGCCACTTTTGCACTCCGCCAATTGTGCGAGAAGTACAGACGTGCACACAAAAACTTGCACATGGTGTTCATTGATCTGGAGAAAGCGTATGATAGGGTACCTCGTGATGTGTTGTGGTGGGCCTTGAAAGAGAAAGGTATACCTGGGAAGTATGTAGAGTTAATTCGTGCTATGTACAGTCAATCTTGTACCTACGTCCGGTCAGCTGCTGGCAACACCGATGAGTTCAGTGTGGCTGTAGGCTTGCATCAAGGGTCGGCTTTAAGTCCTTACCTCTTCTTGTTGATCATGGACGCTTTAACGTCGGACATCCAGGAAGAGGCACCCTGGTGCATGCTGTTTGCCGACGACATTGTTCTTGTCGGTGAAGATGGACCTGAGATCCAGAGCAGATTGGAGAAATGGCAACAGAAACTGGAGAATGTTGGCTTGAAAATCAGCAGAAGTAAAACTGAATACATGTTCTGCGATTTCGGCGGTCTCTCCAGTTCTGGAGCCATAGCGTTAGATGGCGCGCCTCTTCCTGTCTGCTCCGACTTTCGGTATCTCGGTTCACTCGTGCAAAGCGATGGCGAAATAGATCGTAGTGTAAAGCACAGAATTAACACGGGATGGATGAAATGGCGGCAGGTCACGGGAACAATCTGCGACTCCCGCATTCCCCTTAAGCTCAAGGGGAAGATTTATAAAACAATGGTTAGACCTGCTGTCTTGTATGGATCAGGATGTTGGGCCACAAAAGGGATGAATGAAAGGCATTTGCATGTCGCGGAGATGAGGATGCTAAGGGGGATGTGTGGTGTTACGCTAATGGATAAAGTAAGAAATGAGTATATAAGAGGAAGTCTGAAAGTGGCGCCGGTGACTGAAAAGTTGTGTGGTAATCGGTTGTCGTGGTATGGGCATGTGATGCGGAGGGATGAGGAAAATGTCGTGAGGAAAGTTTTGAGTATGAATGTGGATGGGTATATGAGTAGAGGAAGACCAAAGAAACGATGGATGGACTGTGTAAAGAATGATATGGCAAGAAAAGAAGTGTCTGATGAGACGACGAAAAATAGAGAAGTATGGAAGAAGAAGACATGCTGCGCCGACCCCAAATGAATTGGGATAAGGGCAAGAGAATGATGATGGTAATAGAAAGTGTCAGTCAACATAGAAAGCTAGTTATAGATCAGGCATCTATTCAGTTTTCATTGTATTCAAAATTAAATGTGTTTATGTATCACCTAGACATACACACAGTCACAGAGTTAATCTGCTTGAAATTTTTATTTAATCTTTTAGTAGTGTTTAGATTGAAGCTGGTATGAGCTGCTATCTGAATAAAATGTTGTAGCCTGAATTATCAAATAACATTAATTGAATTGAGGTTATTGATTTTGTTTAATCAGCTAACAGCTGAATAAAATATTGTTGCTTCAATTGTCCAACAATATTCGTTGAATTGTTGTTTAGTATCAGTTAGTTTGCAAGCAGTTTTGCAACTTGTATTTGAGTTTGTTGATGCTAAAAGCTATTTGTTAAAAATAACAGCTTGGTATGAGTTTGGGTTTTTAGTTATCTTCAGAACCTTGTAATAGATCTACTGTCTACTAGATTTGTCTTAAATAAAATTATTGATTGCTTTAGATAGTCTGTAATTTGTATTTGTTAAGTGTAGTGTAAGTAGCATGTTTTTATTTGTTCATTCTCACGGGAAGGTAATGCTCTGTGATAGACACAAAGTCTTGGATTTGACAGGATAAAAGGATAGGATCAGGAACACCGCTCTGTGATAAACACAAAGTCTTTGATTTGACAGGATTAAAGGGTAAGGAGTTTAGGACCATTGCTCCGTGACAGGCACAAAGTCTTTGATTTGACAGGATATAAGGAACCAGGCTCTGGGCGTTAGTACGCCGTGGACCCAGCAGGATAACATGAGAGTATTGTTTATCAGTTGCCTCCACGGCTGCTGATAGGATCATTAGTAGTGTTCATTATCAGTGGCCTCCACGGCTGCTGATAGGATTGTTTGTAATTTGTTGTGTTCATTATCAAGTACCTCCACGGCACTGACAGTATTTGTTTGATTTGTTGTGAGTGTTTGTATTACTCATTGCGCTTGTTGTTTCCTCCACGGATACCAATAGCTTGTGAGTTTTTTATTTTTATTTTATTAGTTACTGTTAGGAGTACTAATATTTTGTTATTATTTTTGTAAATAGTTGCTTACAACTGGCAGGATTATAAAAACTAAAATAATCAATGTGGAAACATGTTACTCAATACACATGAGCATCATGTAGGTAAGTTGATTGGGCTATTGTATTAAGTCTTTTGTTGTAACACTGTAGGTATCAGTGGGGAAGTGTAAGAAGTAGTTTGAAAACTCCTCACCTTTTATGTTAGTTTATGATGTGAGGACACTGTAACAGTCATCCCTGGTTGGCTGTTCTCATGCTGTTCCCCATTTTATAGCTCCATAGCTGGCGAGACGGTCATCTGTTCACCAGGCTGTAGTCCTTGAAGTTGTTAGTTTTTGAAATTGTTCATTGAGTCACATTTTTAAGTGACCTTGCTCCATTATCATTTGCTGGGGTAGCGGTTAATTGATGTCATCACTATCTTGGAGTGACTGGGTGCATAGAGTTGCTCTCAATTTCTTTGATAAAACATATCATTTCTTCTATGATAAGACAATTGCCTGGAACCTGAAATGTGAAAAGTCATGCAGGTAAATAACATAACATCACGCCTATTGTTCCTGAAAGGTTAGGCAGAGGTATACCTAATAGTATGCCAACATTTATTTTGAAGTCCCATGTAATAGGGGGCAAGCCTTATTGCCATCAACCAGGCACAAATCTGGACTCTGTGCCTGCTACAGAGAAATTCCTAATGGAAAAACCCAACAACACTGCCTGACCTGGGAATCGAACCCAGGGCCTTATGCTCAACAGTCACGCTTGCAGCCACTAGACCAACAAGGCAGTCAGTGCAGGTAAATATTAATAATAGTGTAATGTCTACACTAATAGTGAAGTGTGTAGGTACATAACATCACACCTGCAATCCCTGAGGGGTTAGGCAGAAGTGAAAATAATAAATCCACACTTTGCCTAAGCCTCTAGTTTAGCGATATGGCTATTTGCCATTCATATGA
This sequence comes from Xestia xanthographa, assembly GCA_905147715.2. Taxonomy (NCBI): domain Eukaryota; kingdom Metazoa; phylum Arthropoda; class Insecta; order Lepidoptera; family Noctuidae; genus Xestia; species Xestia xanthographa. Next base: position 9,203,961 of record LR990652.1, read on the forward strand.
TTGTCTGGCTTGCTACTGAGAAATTCCTGATGGAAAAACCCAATAACACTGCCAGGCCTGGGAATCGAATCCAGGTCCTCATGCTTTAATAACAGGGCTCATGACCACTGGACCAACAAAGCAGTCCTACTATTTTTTTTTAAATTAGTTGGAGTGATAAGTTTTATAGTCGGTATTAAGTTGTTTTGAAATAGTTGTTTACTTAGATTAAGTTAATTAAACTAAGATGGGAAAGTTAAACTGATCAGAACTACTTTAAAAACACTATTCGTTGTATAGTTGAACTGACAAAACATTCACATTTTTTTAACACATCAAAAGCTTTGCTTCGTTGATACAACACGCTAAGATTTCATTGTCATAACTTGTTGAACTGAAATTTGTTTGACATTTCATAAGTTGTCTTGTTTTATAAATCAGTTTCTTAACAAAGTGTTTTGTATGAATCTTGCAACATGTTGTCCAATACAAATGTTTTCAAATTTGCATAATTATTTGAAAAGCCCTCAACGTTGCACTTAACGCAAACAATATCTGATTGTGAGGTATAAACTTATAAGTGTGAATGAAAAGTCAATAACAACATCTTAAATTTGTTACTACTCATTTATCTAATTACTTAGTAGTAATTAAAAAAGTTAATTCATGATTTTAGTTTCTGACACATCATTACTGGTTATATTTTAAAAACCATTGATTGCTTATTGAGTGAATTAAATGGAGTGTTTTTATTTCACTTCCACAGGTGTCAAGTTACCATAACCAGCATGGGATGTGTTAAGTAATAATGTTATCTGTAAAAATTCTCTACAGTAACAAAATACTAAAATAAATGAAACAAAATACTTCCCGGGATTGATGATCCATTAGCAGGTTTATTTATTGATAATTATGCTTTCCCGGAGTCCAATCTTTGTTTATTCTGCTTCGGTCATTCTGTGCTGTACATGTTGGCAATTTTGAGTGCAATAAATGAAGTTTTCCATCACAACTTCATTCTTTGTTTACCAATATAAATTGCATTTTCAGAATGTGTTCTTATGTGTTGTTTTGGGTCAAGTGTTGCAATAAATTATCATGTTGGTATTTGTCAGCCACTTAGATGAAAATGCAGCCAACTCTTAGGCTATCATAGACTTCTTAGGTATCTTCTTGTCTATCAGTTCATTGCCACATAACACTGTATATTGGCTGTGGCAGCATAATAAGTCGCTCTCTCTTGAAAAGCTTCGTGGTGACCACTTCGGTGAAAAATTCTTTGCCACGCCTTCGGCCATGGTCACGAAAGCAAGAGTTCTAGTTCGGTAGTTCCTTGTAATTGTTCTGGATGTCCGGCACTGTGAGCAGCGCGCAAGAGCTATCACCTCTTCTGATATCACGGCAGGGAAAGCCTAGAGGAACACTGTCCCAATATTGGCGCCATCCGCCACCATATTGTCTTTCAGTCATCTATCACATCGACTTGCGATATGATTCTTCATTGTTGGTAGATAGGTAGGTGGGTACTGGGTAGTTGAAATCACACACAGCACTTGACTCGAACTCCAAACGTTTATTTCTATTAAACCATTTAGGTACACTCTCATTTTCACAATAATCATTCACTTCACTAAACAGTAAACACTTATAATTACTTAGCATTTCAATTGTTTTGCTAATCTTAGGATAACGTGACTGCCCGTTGCTCAAGCGTCCATTCTTCTGTGTGGGCGGAAGTCCTCCACACAGTACAGGTAACTCATTACATAATAAGTTCATTAAAACTTACAAACAATACTAGAGTAATTCATAATTAATCATTTTAATAATTAAACAATACCAATATTCACAAATGCAAAGGTTTTATCAAGTTAAAGCTAATTAGTTGCTTCAATACTTTTTACCAACAATATTCAATCTTTTAAAACCATTTCCGGCAAATCAAAGTATTTAGTACAAAGAACACCTACGAAGTCTTTCACTAATAAATTGTTCTGTAAAATAATCTTGTTACTTTTTAGTTTGTAATTTAGTTAGATAATCTGATTTAATTGTAGTTTCAAATTATTAATTGATTTATTGATCAAATCGTATTCGGCCTGTAGTGTTGCCTCATAAAAATCTTGTGTCAAAATGAACAATAATAATTACAAATCCAATGTCATAAAATACTTACTTATCATAATTTTAACTATAGATTTAGCTAAAGACTTACCGAGTCTTTAGCTAGACTTTTGTTTAATAAATTACTATTTGAAACCACGAACTATCTAAGTGCTAGTTACGCCAATAGATGGCGCTTAACTCATTTGTCAAGTGATGTAATAACTGTACCACGAAGCAGAGATGGCAGGTTCATGGAATAGAATTATGAGTGTTAATAATTAGATTAAATCTTAGCAGATAGAGCCTCTTGCGGCGACATATATATTTTAAGTAATGTTATTGTACATTCATAAGTGTATCCTCTTCTGCAAATCTCGCTATCATAATTAGGTTTGCTGTAAGAAAACCCAATTCTGGGTTAAGCTCACCTTTGTACATAAGCTATATAATTGCAATTTTTTTATGTATATTTGTTTTTTTATTGTGTGCAATAAAGAATAAGAATAATTTTAACTGAAAAAATGATAAAAAGACGTAATACATACCATAGTTTGTTGAAGACGTAATATTCAGTAGTTGCCCGGAGTCAAGATTTGTGCTGAGTTACGAGTAGATTACCCATTATTAAAGAATTTACTGCCTCGATGGTCTAGTGGTTGCAAGTGCGACAGCTGAACAGGTTCGATTCCCGGCTCGGGAAAAGCGTTATTTGGTTTTTCCATCAGGGATTTTTCAGTAGCAGTCACGGCGTTTGCATCTGTGGCCGGTTGGTTACATGGGACTGACATAACTTGCGAAATGTGGGTGTACTATAGTACACCTCGAATTAATCCTTGGAGAATACAGGCGTGTTACGTTATGATCTGTTGTAACAGTTGTCATAGGATTTTGACCTTTATAACGTGCCCACGCGACTTTGTCTATCGCTTGACATTGCTTGAACCTGTTGAACAATCTAATCTTGCAGGAGGTTGATCAATTTTATTTACGTTTGTTAATCTTTTGCTACAAGCCAATAATCTTCCAAAGCTCTTGCTTTAATATTGATCTTACTTAATGGTTCCGAAATAACAATAATAATCTTCAAGATCCTTTTATAAAATTCATCAGTGTACGAGTTCGTAGCATCCGTAGCCCGTAGCATCCATAGCCCGTAGCGTCCGTAGCCCGTAGCGTTCGTAGCTCGTAGCGCGCGTAGCTCGTAGCAGTCAAACAGGATATTAATTCTTGCTACAAAATATGGAGATAAGTTTGTTTGTGAGTCTGTTTACATCGCCAACACCGTAAGAAGCACTTAAATTTCTTTAAAAGTAATCAGTTCATTTTATTTGCTGGTGAGAAAATAATTTGCTAAATATAAATTATTTAATCATTTTAACATTTTGCCCGAAAACTACGGAGTCAAGTTAAGTTATGTAACCCATTAAATACACGACCTTTTAAGTACCGAAACTGTATTTTAAACTATTTTATTACCCTTAAATTTTCCCTACAGTTCGCTAGAATCGGCCACTCGTGTAAAACAGTCTATATAGTCCATTCAGGATAACTGCAGTTTTCCCGAACAAGTGCGTTTAGACTTTTTGTTTCTCAACCTCGTTGTTAAGTGGGGATTTTCAGCTTTGTTTAATAGTTTTTAGCTCTCGGGGAATATTTACTGTGTGTAGTAGACCACTAACTACCCTACTCGTACTTAATATCCGGTTAGGGAGTTGTTTAAAACACGATTAGGATTGAATGTTAAATTCCCTTTTTGTTTTCAAATGTTGCTAGTTCCTCTGTGATATAGTCATCTGCCATCTGGTCATCTCTTAGTTGTCATGGCTAATTTGAATGAATTATTTTGTTTTTGAATTGTATTTTTTTTGTTTTTACTGTGGACACTTTTAACGTGCACATCGTGCTACATTGTTCTCACATAATATACCATCTCAACATAAATGATGTAACCAAGATTTTGTAACATAATTTTGATTTAAAAAGAGTGTCCATGGAGTTTCTTGCCCGTTCTTCTCCATAGAGATCTACGCTAGGGAATGGGCAACTACAGCACTTTCACAGTTTTTATGTCTTGTGACTGTAGCTACACTTAGTTTTCGTTTTTATTCGACAATTCACGAGTGCCTGTAACTGGCCTATTTGAAATAAATGCTTTGATTTTGATATCAATGACGAGTTTATGGACTTCTTCTAGTTTTTTGCGCTTAGTCAAAGATAAGTTAAATTGAAATGATGAAAACTGTTTGCTTCCTCGGTTAAGTCAACTGACGCGTGACGCAAAGATGGATAGGATCTAATATTGAACTGCACTACCAACGCGCGCACGCACTACTATAACATTATATTTTTTGATGGCAATAATTATGTTTATCCATAATAATGGTTAGTTTAGGATACACCTGATATTTTGAATGTCCAAAAATGGTGAACTGGTAAATAAGGGCCCAGGCGAGCGCCAGGGTAGCTCGCAAAATTCAAATTTTATTACGTTTTCTGCAATTTGCAGGTCAGTTTGAAATCACAAACAGACACTTCAATTTCATTTATTTGTTTAGATGTGTAGATATTATTTATAAGCCCAAAAACGTGATATCATTCAATTGAACTTGTCTCTCATCACCACCTCTTTTGTCCTCAGGTGCACGCAGCAGTCCAACAAACCGGCTTTAAAAGAGTCAAGCGGGGTTTCCGCCCCCTCAGGCTGCCGGAGCTTGCGCCGGCGCCGGCGGCAGAGCCCCGCGATCCCTACTTTCCCCTGCAATGGTACTTGAAGAACACAGGCCAGAATGGGGGGAAACCCAAGTTGGACTTGAACGTGGAGGCGGCGTGGGCTCTGGGGTATACTGGGATCAATGTTACCACTGCTATAATGGATGACGGTTAGTATCATTTTGTGTTTTATGTACCCTTAAAACAAACGCATGAATTACGTAGAAGCCATGTTTGTTCAATCGGCAGTGCATCAAGTTACCACGAACTCTTAAATTTTCTCATTTGATTTTGAACTTAACCATCAACATTTTATGGTTTAAAATCACTTGATGCGCTGGCGACTGTACCTCCAGAGGTTTTTGAACTTAAGTTTTTGTAATGGCTAGCAAGAAATGTCTTACTGTTACTTTACGCAGGCCCGTATTAATTCTTGTGCTAGGAGTACATTAGAACTCTTTACGCTGAACATTGATTTCGCTTACCAGTACCAGTGTTTGCTTAAAGTAAATGTAGGTAAGTAACGAATTTTCAAGTAGTAATTTATGCTGAGGTTGTAGTCATATCGCAAAATCTTCAAGAATACTTTATTTCATACAGGGTGTAAACAACTTCATCACGAAGCCGTCAACCAAGCATTCTGTACATCAAACTAAGTAACTTTACGCAGAAATGATTGCTGGGAAACGCCTTTTTATTTGGGGTGAAAAATCATGTTTTGTGGTAGAACTCGATGTAACGCACTCAAAACATTGTGCTGATGGATGGATTACATAGTACGGGGGTCGTGGAGGTGTTTAAAGTAAAAATCTTACAATAAAAACTTGTATTAAAAAAAAAAACTTGTCGAAAAGTTGGAACTGACTCTCAATATCTCCGTAACTTTAGAAGTTTCCCAGGTATGGTGTAGAACAAAAAAAATATCACAATGGCGGGGAAAACAAGTGCTTTTCGGCTTCGTTAAGAGGTTTTTTACACCCTTTATATGGCCACTGTGTGAAAAATATGATTTGTCCTTGTCTCTGAATACTTGCGCGATCATCACACGAAAAGTACACATTGCCATCCAATTTTAATTTATAATTTTGTCTGTTACAAAAACACGATCCCAAATTTAAAAAGGAAACTTGTCTCTGAAAACTTTTTAGGTACAGGAACGTACTACATTTTTAATGAATATTAATTAGGAAAACATAATTTAGGCGTATGAGGGGATAATAATGAAAAAAATATATAATACAGAGAGTCTGCTTTTGATGTCGTTTTTAATAAAAAAACACTTCAGATATTATGATTTTACATACGTGATTTGACAGTTCCAATACGATATTTCTATAAGTTTTAATGCACAGTAAACAGCACTTAGTGAATAAGCTACTTTTTATTTTTTAAATATAAATTGTAATCATTAAAAAAAAAGTTTTTGAAAGTAACCTACGAAAATTTATTTGGAGTCTAAAATCATGTATTCATGGTTGGTCGTGGTTGCGTGCTGTTGTCCCTTCTAATGGAAAACATTATTAGAACCGTTTACTAATTATTTATTTATTTAGTACATGGAGGACTTACAGCTAATAAAAACAGGAAAAAAGGAAACCATATTATTTTGTCATATTATTATTTTTTTGTTGCAGGAGTCGACTATATGCATCCAGACTTGAAGTACAACTATGTAAGTATACTCGTTTACTGCTTATAGAATAGTTATCTCTATCTGGAAAACCATTTTATTTGACTCGTCATTCAAATAGACGTGGATCTTTGAGCTTTTGAACGCCAGAGCAGAAAAGCATTCGTGTGCCCTTCACGCCAAGCCACAATTTCAACATGAAAACTCATAAAAGGAATGTAAAAAATGTGAACACCACACAGTTTTTGTTACTTGTGTCATTGGCGTACAGGGCACGCGCTTGATTTTGCTTGTCACGTATATGTGACAATGGCGTTGAAAATGTTAAATAAAAGGACCGCCGCCGGCGACCTCTCCCGTCCGGAATGGAGAGCCGTCACCTCCTGCGAAGCAGTAATGCTAGCAAATGAGGTGGCGGAGCGTGAGAGGGAGATAACCTCACGTCCCAACCGCCGCGGGCTTGTGGATGGTGAGCAAATGGGTTAGCTCGCTGTCCATCTGTCTTATGACGACAAGCCGTGTCGACGGCTCGTTCGTGTTCCACGCGCGCGCAAGGGCCGATGCCAGCTGGGGCTGCGGGACTGTTCGAAAGAGATACCGCGGCCCTGGTACAGAAAGGGCTAAGGAGGAACATGGTTTTAGTCAGTAAAAGCCTGACACTCCCTTCCGCTCCGCCCAGAGCGGGTGGAGTCATTAAATGATTTCCCATCCGAAAAAATGGCTTATAAAAGGACCCTGGGCCATATTTGGTTATGGCAGCAAGCCGTATTATAGGACACACACTGCTGTGTTTAAAAACTGACACGCTCTCTCCTCTCACTCTTATATTCCCAAGGGATGACAATCCGACAAGACCGGAGATAGATTCGGCGGAGGGCCACTGCTGTAGCAACGACTAAATGAACTTTATGACGCACTGGGATATCATATCCTGACTTTCTAACTCCGAGCTGCTACTGATATATTATTCTTAATAAAAAACCCAATGCGCGACCTGGGGATTAGCTCAGAAGACGAGCTCGCGACATCGACACCGTCAAATATAATTCGGGTCTGTAAATACCTAGTCCCAGGCGCAAATTAAACACAAACATATTTTAGACCAATCTTACAAACAACGTTCAACATTTTACAAAAATAAAAACCTCCCCTAATTCAAAGTACACGTTGAATTAAACAAAGATTCATTAATCTGTAACAAAAAAAGAAACGCTTTATCGCCCTGTTCCACGAAATGAGAAGTGAGATTCGTTACACAGTTGAATTTTAAATGAATACCTTCATGGGCACTGAGCTTGTTCAAATATTTAAAGCCGGGCCCGAAATAATACTCTCGTGTAAATAAGCTTTTTTTTATTTAGTAAAGGCTGTGGTAATAAGGGGGAATTTTAAAAACGAGATGGTGGGATAGTTTGAATTTGCAATTTTCGTCAAATTCCTTTCCCATCCACCATTTTAACCTTAGAAAAAGCCTATAACGATTACGGCTACTACTGATAACGGCGTTAGATAGGACTTAAACATAACTGACATGTGGATTAAGTATAACCGTTCGGGGATTACAGGCCTGATCTATATCTATACTAATAATAATAATAAATATTGCTGGACATTACACACAGCGCCATCTAGTGCCACACTAAGCAACGAGGCTTGTGTCGTGGACACCAGATAGTTGATATACTACATAGATACTTTTTGTTTGTAAATACATACTTATTATACATATAAACATCCATGACTCGGAAACAAATGTCCATGCTCATCACACAAAGATTTAATATTATAAAGAGGTAACATTTGTTTGTAAGTTTGTATGTTTGTATGTAGGGGGTAATCTTAGGAAGAAATGAACCAATTTAAAAAATTGTTTCACTGGTAGAAAGCTACATTATTCGTGAGTGCTATAGGCTATATTTTATTCCCGTACTCCCACGGGAACTGCTACGACGGACGGATGGACGTCAGCTAGTGTTAGATAATTTCGTAATTTCGCTAGTTTATTAAACTTACGAAAAGTATTGGAAAAAGAACAAATAAATGCGCCAAATTTTTGTGATTGCCGCAGAAAGAGAGTAAATTGTGGCAAAAAAAATGATATTAAACTTCAAGGTCAATAATTTAGTAGAATAAACCAAACCTTTGTGTAATATTGTTTCTGTAGATATTGTACTTATATTTAACCTAACTTGAAAATTCGATTACATCTAAAACAGTCTGACCTTGAGTTTAATAAACTTAGCGCTTTTCTTCATGAACTTCAAATTGAAAGTAATTTCAGAAATATTTCACGATATTTTTTAACGTTGTCGTAAAAGTTTTAAAAGAACTTCGAACATCTGGTGAAATTTAATTTCATTTTACATGTAATTAAATTATCGCCCAAAATTCTTTGACGTCGTTTTAAGTTTAGCTTGCGTCTTTGCCACGTTATAAAAATATATTATGGTTAAAGTTATTGAGAAAGTTCTAGAACAGCAGGCTTTGAAAAGTTAAGTTATCGGTATGTACTGATAAGAATTTTCGGTACTTTAAAAAAAAACTTGTATACTCACACTTACGGGATATTTTCCGTGATTGTTCATTATTTTGAGCTCCCGATATACTGGATGATATCCCATAGTGACAGTATACAGGATGTAAAAGACCTCATCACGAAGCCGTCAACCAAGCATTCTGTACATCAAACTAAGTAACTTTACGCAAAAAATATTACTGGGAAATGACTTTTTTTTTTGGGGTAATAAATTATGTTTTGTGGTAGAACTCAATGCAATGCACTCAAAACATTATACTGATAGATGGATTGAATGGTACGGGGGTCATGGAGGTGTTTCAATTAAAAATCTTACATTAAAAACTTGTATTTAAAAAAAACTTGTTAAAAAGTTGGAATTTTGACCCCCAATATCTCTGTAACTAGAAGGTTCCCAGGTATGGTGTAGAATAAAAAAAATATCGCAATTACGAGGACAACAAGTGCCTTTCAGCTTCGTTAAGAGGTGTTTTACACCCTATGTTTAGTTTTAAACGGTGAAAGCTTAAAACAGTGTTTGTACATAGTCTACGCAGACAAAGTCAATAAATTTTAGTACACATCAATAACAAGCCTTCACAGAGGATACATCTAAAGATTCTAAAATAAAATAAAAATAAATACCGCTGGACATTACACACAGCGCCATCTGGTGCCACAATAAGCAACGAGGCTTGTGTTGTGGACACCAGACAGTTGATATACACATAATACGTTTTACTTTTGTTTGTAAATACATAAATATAATATTAAATGAAGTTGTCCCATTTAGACTGCTAGAATGTGTAATAACACATTCTAGCAGTTTATACGGGACAATTTCATGGGGCCAGGTGGATTGTGTAAGGAATGATATGAAAGAGAAAGCAATAAATGATGCCGAGATATCTGACAGGGGAAGAATGGAACAAGAAAACGTGTTGCTCTGACCCTAAGTAGAATGGGACAAGGTCATGAAGATGATGAATTGAAGGGGCCAGGAAGATTACAGGCTGGGGCCGTTAACGAAAATGTTAATAATAAGATAATAATGTAGAATAGAACCAACCCATCACACTCACGGGTGTCGTATAAGGCGACTAATGTCTGAGGCAGAACACCTCGCCTCCGTAGACCAGAGAATTGGCAGCAGCGTTTTCTGTTAGTCTTTCATCACTGCGATCTCCAATCCGCCTGCCAAGCGTGGAGATTACGGCAAATTCCTCCCATCATGGGAGAGGCTTATGTCCAGCAGTGGACGTTATGGGCTGTTGTAGTAGTAGTAGTAAGATAATAATGTTAATGTTAAGATTGATCCAGTTCGTTATGTAGACCTCCATCTTTTTCTGGGCTTATTCCACAAATCCCCCCTAAGAGAATCCCGCTCATGGGGGAAAAGTGGACTTTAATGTAAAAATAATCCAGAAAGTTCTCTTTATTTTTGAGTTATTCTACTATTCCCTCTGAGAAAATCTTCCTGGACTGGCACTTTAATATTGGCGACTTGACCGCATATAGAAAGTTCGCAAATCCCGCTAGAAATTCTCCATTTCGATCGTTTCTTCAGAACAGGTTTTAATTGGCAGAGTTTACTGTATCACCTTGACTCTGTTTTCGGTAATTACTGAGAGTTAATTAATCTTTATTTATTCTGGCTTAATACTGAGCTTAACTGTGCGTGCAAATTCATTAGGATTTAGCGGGGATTTCGCTCAATTACCATTAGTTAAAAGTAACCTCGACCAAGTTTAAGTAAATTGAGCGCAATTTGCTTTAACTTCGTACGAAAAGGTCGAGGTTACTTTTGAGTGAAGTTGGTCGTGCAGTTCAATGGAGTCATTTTCGTAATGAAGTTATACTATTGTAGAAACCGGTCTGTTAGAGCCCCGTTTGGATAGTAAACATTTACTACTGCTAAGCTGATACTAAGTACTATGGGGGTCTTTTCCGCCTGACCATTTTAAAATGTTTTCGCTTAAAACATGCGGAGGCGCCGAGCTACGCCCCCTTAAAGTTTGGGCCTATTAGGAAAGCGTCAACTTTGGGGCGCAAAATAACAATAACTCTCGTTTGGCGTGCGTCGTCAATGCGCTCGGCCGATTCGGTATCTTTTCATTCATTTTTTCAACGGGGCGGGGCTAGAGAACGTTTTTATGTTGCGAGTGCAAGCAAAAATGAGCTTAGTGGTGGTCAGGCGGGAGTGTCCTCGATAGTACATATAACATCAAGCCTGTAACGTCCAAAGGATTAGGTAGAGCTATACCTAATAGTAGTACACCCACGTTTCGCCAGTAATGTCTAACTCCCGTGTAAAAACCCAGCACATTCCCAGACTCCGAGGCTGCTACTGAGAAAACCCGGAAATCGAACCCAGGTCTTAATAATCAGTAGTCGCGATTGCGACTATTTAAAATGAAATCGACTATACAAATAACGTAATTCTATGTCAACGGGAACTACCATAGGTTTTCGACCCAAAACCTATATCGTACTTCCAGTTGACCTAAAATTGTCAAAGCAAGGTCTTACAGCACAAGTAAAGCGAAAATCTAAAAAAGTTGAAAATTAAGGTAAATTTTGGTACTTACAAATTTTCGCGAAAATCTAATTTTGCCCATATCTTTTTATCGTGTTGACTCAAGACCGTGATTTTTATACACCTAATAGGAGTCCCTATAGACCTCAGTATCTGGTATAAATTTCAACTTGCTAGGTCCACCCGTTCCTGAGAAAACCAGTGGTGACAGACGGACAGACAGACAGACGGACAAAAAAGTGATCTTACAAGGGTTCCGTTTTTTCTTTTCGAAGTACGTAACCCTAAAAATGAATGTTGAAGTAAACCATCGAGTTATCTTTCATTTAACAGGTCAACAGAATATTTAATTTCGTAAAATTTTACTAAAATTGAAAACATAATCTTTTCAAACAGCTTCAGCGCTTATTAAAACAAAACCATTGAATAAGCTTTTGTAATTCGTCCCACTCTGCTTGGGTAGTAACAACAATAACTGGTTAAAGTATATAATATGTATCCATATGGATATGAAACGTATCCATTTTATCAGTTTGTTTTTTTAGCTGTTTTACATATTACATTGTGTACCCTGTAGGTATCATTCCGTTTTGTTTGACCAGCACAATTACTGTGTTTGTTTAAAATGTTTGGACAAACATTTGCGAGCTCCGATAGCTGTGGAAGTTCTCAAGGGTTTGTTTTGAAATGTAATGTGGTTATAAATGGTAAGAGTTATTGTTGCTAAGCCCCTTTTTACCCTAATACGGCGAAACCAAAAAAAGAGTTATGATTTTAGCCATCAATGTATGTATGTTTGCATTTGATGACCCAAATGGTGCAGCGGTAGTGAAGCTGCCTTGCGTTCTTAGGGTCCCGGGTTCGAATCCCGGTAGAAGCAAATGTTTGTGTGATGAGCATGGACATTTGTTTCCGAGTCATGGATGTTTATATGTATAATAAGTATGTATTTACAAACAATAAGTATCTATGTAGTATATCAACTATCTGGTGTTCACGACACAAGCCTCGTTGCTTAGTGTGGCACTAGACGGCGCTGTGTGTAATGTCCAGCGATATTTATTTATTATCTACGTATGTTCCTCCGTAGCGCCTAAACTTTTCATCCGATTTCGATGAGTAAGGTAATGTCAATCGATTCGTTACTATGGCTCGGGTAACAAAGACTACATTTTAACCAACTTCAACAATAGGAGGAGTCGATTTTACCTTGTTAACCCCGATTTTAATTAGAGCGAGATTTCATTCAGTATAGTTGGGTTTTTTAGTTGTTGACACAAATTCTTGTTGGCAATTGAATTGCCAACAAGAATTGTGCAACAATAATGTTGCCCGTGGAATATAATCATCATCATCATCATAATGATGATGCCTTTAATGTTCCCACTGCTGGGACACAGCCTCCTCTCAATGAGAGTGGAATATAATGAGGAATTGAAAGTGTACCAAAAATATAGCCCTACTTTGCAAATATGATTGAATTTTATCTTTAACTAGTTGTGAGTAGACTTTAACATTGCGCAATTAATAACTAATTCATGTAATTTATTTGTCGTAGAACGCGGAGGCTTCGTATGACTTCAGCAGCAACGATCCCTTCCCCTATCCAAGATATACAGACGACTGGTTCAACAGGTATGTTTATATTTTTAATTATCCTTTTGGTACTGTCCCAGTGCTGGACAAAAATGTCCCTTAAGTCTTTCCAGGAATTCTTATCCTGCGCCACTATTTTCTGGGTACATAACATACGGCGCCAGATATAAGGACATATCGTTATCACATTCATCATCATAATCATCATCAGCCTATTAATGTTCCCACTGCTGGGACACAGGCCTCCTCTCTATGAGAGGGAATGGGCTATAATAATCCACCACGCGGGCCCAGTGCGGATTGGTACATGTCACATGTCTTCGAATTTTTTGGTTCTAGGACATGCAGGTTTCCTCACAATGTTTTCCTTCACCGTTTTTTTAAACAGCGGTGATGAAATAAATTACACAAAGTAATGCGCCTGTCTGGGTTCGTACCCACGACTTACTGCTCGTAAGTCGGGGCCGCCGCCACTGGGCCACCGCTGCTCTCGTTTTGACATTATTATGCATTATTTGGATAGGTTAGGCTACTGCAATGCCCAAAGCTGTGTGCGATTGTGGGAATACATTATTTACTGATCATATCGTCCGCATATAGCATTGTGTTAGAATCTAATGCCTGATTTAATCATATTGCGTGTCATCGGTGTTCTGCACGCTCGCTGTTTTGTGAAAGGATGAATTCAAATAGTGTTTTTGTTTTCTGGGTCAATTTTGCAAGATCACTTCTATTGTTTTGATAACCAGCATTTTTAAAACAGATTCATTTAAAAAATTCAAGGCATTTAAACATAATGTCAATGGTAATTTGGGTTGCATGGATCACAAAAGTCGAGGGTCAAAATTTAACTGTCAAAAATAAAAGCACGCAACGCGCAAACACTGTACCTATGACATCTGACATTTCGGAAGACATTAGTCTACACTACACGAACGCCTCTAGCAGCGAATTCATGCGCGATAGCCCCAATTGAGAACCTCCCCCTTTTTTTGTCGGTTAAAAAAACAAATATAAATGATAAACACTTCCCGCACATTTCTCTGAGACATCTTTCGACGCCATTCACTACACACATATTGCCGATCGGTATTGCCACGACAAAATTACATTTTCCAAAGCATTTTGTCAGCTGTCGAACATTATACGAGTTTCTACGAGTTTTCCACTTAGGCAGCTGTCCTCTAAGTTGAAGTCGTCAAGTTAGAGGCTTTGTACTTATTTCACAAAACAGCGATGCTTTACGAACTGACGCTGTTTGTGTAGTGACTAATCATACAATCCGTTGACTATTTACATTTATTTTTGTTACAAATACAAAAACAGACAATTAATTCAATACGTGCTTTAATTATAAGTAATTATACCTAGTAATAAACGTTCCTCGTTCAAAAACAATTATAATTTATATATATTTTGAAATCTAGAGCAAGCAAGGTCGTCTGCGACATTAAAATAGAATTTCGTTATTAAAATATGTTTAATTTTCTAATACTTAATGGAAAGGGTATAATTACTTAGAACTTAGCAATGTAAACCCATATTAATTAATTCGACTAAGTACCTCAGTTTAGTTAAAGCCTTAATATGTACTTAATAGTTGTTAGTTTAGGCAACGACTACAGATTTTGGGGTTAAAAGTTTGATTTCGGTGGAACTTCTGATGGGATGGAATTGAATGTAAATTCGACGTTTTTTCACTAAAACGTAATTTAAAGTTATTTCCACTGAAATGTAGAGATTTATAAAAAACTAGCACATCGCCCGCGACTTCATCCTCAAACATTGTGATAGCTCGGCTAATATGCATGATATACATATAATATACAACCTCTAGTCATATAATAATAATAATACCAGCCTATTACTGTCCCACTGCTGGGAAAAGACCTCTTCTCAACAGAGAAGGTACGAGCACTGATCAAACCGCTTGCTCAAGAAGGGTTGGCGATTTCAGACTTATATACTTATTACAACAACAACAACAGCACATAACGTCCACTGCTGGACATAAGCCTGTCCCATGATGGGAGGAATTTTCCGTAATCTCCACGCTTGGCAGGCGGATTGGAGATCGCAGTGATGTAAGACTAACAGAAAACGCTGCTGCCCATTCTCTGGTCTACGGAGGCGCAAGGTGTTCTGCCTCAGACATTAGTCGCCTTATACGACACCCGTGAGTGTAATGGGTTGGTTCTATTCTAGTCTGCCGGATACCACACGGCTAATATACTTATTACCTCTATAGGTAATAAGTATATTAGCTGTGACTGGCCGTCACTGGTAAAAAGCTACATTATTCGTGAGTATGACTATTCATACTCACGAATAATGTAGCTTTTTACCAGTGAAAGAATTTTTAGAATTGGTTCGTTAAATGTCGCAATCATAACAGTTATATTCTTCTTCTCAAATCGATGACTCAGATTTTGTCGACCACTTCGTAGCGACCTGGACAGCTCTGTCGTTTGCTTCAGTTCTTTACCTAAAACGTCGAAGGGAGAATCTCCTCCAAAAAAAGAAACAAATATAAATGGAAAACACTTCTCGCACATATCTCTGAAACGTCTTTCCACGCCATTCACTACACACATATTGCCAATCGGTATTGCCACGACAAAATTACATTTTCCCAAGCATTTTGTCAGCTGTCGAACATTATACGAGTTTCTACGAGTTTTCCAGTTAAGCAGCTGTCTTGCTAAGTTGAAGTCGTCAAGTTAGAGGCTTCGTACTTCGAGTGAGGGTAGACTGAAACCTTATCGAAGTAAATAGTCGGAGGGCTAAGTTTTAGACTAGATAGTTGTTAGGTCTTGATCAGTTGAATTGGAGGGCTTTGTTGGTTGAAATTGGTCGCAATTTAGCTTGGTGATTAAGTAACTGGTTAAGATGCAATGGGTAGATGATACACCAATCAATTGAGATACTTTTTAGAGCTGTCAAAACGCGGTTCTCTCATAGATTTTGTTTGTATGGCAATAGCAAACTGTGATGTCACTGTTTAATCAACTCGATGACTCAACTATTTATTGATTTCAAAGCAACTAAAAATCGAATTTGGCAATTAATTGAAAATAAATCGGGTTTTCAGGCCCAAAATAAAGTGTTTTTTTTTTAGAGATCGGTGTCTTGGAATTATTGTTTTATGGTGTCATCTACCCTTTGCAGTTGTGGTCGAAGCACCAGGGTTCATTTGTTGGTTTTTTTTTATTTGCATTTCAGTGGCAGGTTGTATGTTTGACGACTCTAATTTTCGGACTAAACTTATTTTGGTTCGATTTTTGGGTCGGGCAAAGTGTTATTGGGTTTTTCAATAGGAATTTCTCATTCACAATTTTCAATAGTTTAGATTTGTACCTACTCGGTTGGTGGGAACGTTGGTACCTACACCTCTGCTCAACCCTTCAGGGATTACAGGCGTGATGTTATGTTCTTGAGAATTCATAAAAAAAACTGTAATATAAAAAGCATTTGCTAAGAAAATGTAAATGCCATACATATTTTCTTCATGATATTTACATAATTCTTTTAAAATATGCCTTGAACGTGTTTGTTAACGTTGACACGAATTCACATTAGATTCGATTTAAAAATAATTCTCTATTCCACATTTTTCTTTAGTAAAACTTTTCATAAATTTATATGTATTCAGTACTTTACCATTTTTATGAGAGCCAACTAAGTAGAATGCTTTTATTTACATGAAAACATATTTTGTTAATGAAATTGTTTTTTTAGACAAGGCATAAATGTAGTATATTAATTTATTAGTTTGCAAGGCAGTTTGTTTTGGTCTAACTATCAGTTTTTACACATTCTTATTCGTTTAAAATTTCTAATTTGAATAAATCAGTCAAGAGAAATCTAATTATTTAAAGTTTCATACATACAAAAAGACTTTTTTATTCACTTTGAAAAAAATGGGTATAATCGGTGAACGGAGTAGAAGCAAATGGCATATTTAGTTTTGAAAAAAAAAACTCTAATAAAATCGAAATCCGATATTTTTATTTTTCAAAATTTCTTTTTCTTTGTTGTAATACCTATAAAAAGATACTTGAAATTTGTAGCGTTTTTTGATGATGGATATTTTCTTTCTAAGCTGCGGAAATAGCAAAAAACTAGGTACAATTGGGTGTAATACAATTCAAAACAAGATAAACAAATTAAAAAAAAAAACCGTCTGAGACCCTCGAAAAAACAAAAATACGATGCTACCAACAATGAGCCATGTATCCCATAGCTGGGCAGTGGCCTTACCTAATTTAATCTATGCAAATATAAGTTAAATGCTTGATGTTTGTTCCACAGCCACGGCACCCGCTGTGCGGGAGAGGTGGCTGCAGCGCGGGACAACGGCGTCTGTGGCGTGGGAGTGGCGTATCACTCCAAAGTTGCTGGTAAGTCTACACTTTGCTGTTTTTTGCTCTTAGGAAACTTTGTTTCGACAGTCGTGTCATGTTTTTGTGACCTTGATTTATTATTCGTAGTGGTGTTCAAAGAAGCATTCATCTTCAACACGGCAAATTCGTAACCCTGAAAATAAGTAGTAGTTATTGATTCCGTTCGTTTTACGTTCGTTGTCTAATCGATGCTAAAAAGTTTACTAACAATAAACTAAGAACTAAAATTATTTTTTTGGAACGGCCTTGTCTTTCATAAATTTATTTATTTTATCAAATCGTTTTTATTCACTTAATAAAACCACCGTTTTAATTTATTTGCTATAAAACTTTCAATTTAAATCCATCGACACGGACGGACGTTAAAAAAAATAACTGCAATAAAAATCGTAGCGCTTATGGCTACTACGGCGTAGTAGTGACGTCACGTACCTCGTAGCGGTTGCGTAGCTCTTTTTATTTATTCTATAAAAACTCGTAAGCTTGTCATATCAGACTGTGACCTACATAAGTATCTTCCACGACCTATAAAGAGTAATTCCTTAGAGATTGGTGATCGGAATACGCAATTTTCTTTGTAATAAATCTAGGAATATATTTTACGAAGAAAACGGTGTTTGCCATTAAACAAAAAGCTGTTTCAGATTCAGTCTGGGACTAACTCCCACATAATGTATGCATTAGTTGTATAAGCATATGGATTTTTCCACACCATGTCACAGACTTCGACGTGAGATGATTTGAAAAAGAGTAAAGAAAAGAAAAAATGCTTATAAAATGTGTTTTCATGAAAACGTAGTCGAAAAAAAAAACTGCAATCGTCGGGATTGATTCGATGGCCTTTTTTCTTAAATTTTAACTGATGATGCCGGTCCAATCTACTAAAGAAAACCAAATAAAAATAATAATTTAGTAAACTCATCCCGCGGGTCCCAAATCACTCATTTGGGACCCACGGGATGAGTTTACTAAATTATTATTTTTTGATCAGTTCACTAAAGAGCCATTAGCGTATCGAAACATTTTACAAATCTTAGGCTTAAGAATTTTTGTGTCTTTCCGTGTGACAGCGTAGTTCTTTTAAACTAAGCAATGGACTTGTTGCAGATTTCACCGTCATTTATCAAATATGTATCGGAAGTTTTGTTTATATAATGCATTGATATTAATCTTATTTCTGAGTACATTGCGCGAAAAATGATATGGGATATGGTTTTAGTTCAACTTACATACATAAAGCAAGCTCAGCAAGTAAAAGCCGTGCGAAACAGGAGCGGGACGTAGTTATATTATAATTTCGCTCGATACCCATCCGGGTTAGATCACAGCACGATGTTATTAGTTTCCCTCCCCTCCTGCTTCCCCCAGATATATGAGATCATCTAATTTGTAACCGGAGACTAACATATCGATTACCGTCCTCTATTGGTGATAATTATTAGGTATCCAATGGCTAGGAGCTTTTGTTTATGTAAGATAGTATGAGGGATGGGATAGGTCGATAGTTTTTTGTTTGTACAGTGTTTATTGTATTTGTTGGTATTAATTAATATATTCCTTGTACAACCATTGTTTAACTTATAGACAAATGTAGGCGCGACTCAAGGAGTAAACACCTCCAAAAATACTTAGGTACTAGTACCTAACCTTCAACAACAATCTCTCCAACAAAGAAAGATGTGGACTTTTGGTTGTTTCATTGACTTTTTTGCCAACGATTTTCGGAAGGTAAGTTATTTTCTTGGAAGATGGTTACTGTTTTTGCAAAAAAGTTTTTTTTAACCTTTTTTCATTGTTACCAAAAGTGATTGGAAGATCATCCACATAGACATAGAAGAACAATATGTGTTATAGAAGATAACTCTAAGAAATTACCTTACGTACCTAACTCTAATCACGTAAATCAGAGCAGTAAACACGAAGTGAATTGAGAACCTCCTCTTTTTAGAATTCGGTTAAAAATGCATTCTTTCGACAAATCCACAGCCCAGCTCTCACATTAGCATCAGCTTAATTAACCATTAACCAGAGCTATTTATATCGCTTTATAAATGTATCCACATTGCCCCCACTAGCCGTCGGCCATTGCTCGTCCGTTACCCGAGACCTCTGCAAGGGCAAACTGACAGTATTATAAATTATACACAGACAGTATTAGAAAAAATGGTTGCGGACTAATGTTTTTTAATTTTAAATAAAGATTTGAAGAGCAGTGATATATCATGCCTTGCCTTGTTTACATATTGTAATCATAGTTTTCATCACAGACTACTTGTAATTATTTTAAAGTTCAATGGTTTTTCTGGAGTATAATTAGGAATGAAGGAAGAAGGCCATGTGCAAGGCCTCGGGGCCTAAAATGGCCACTTTAGCAGCATCTTAATAGGATAATATTATAAATGACTTTAAAATTCTTAAAATGTTCACAGACGCAGTTGATATTATGAAATGTCACTTTGTGACCATTTTACGAATTGTAATGTATGTAATTCATATTATTATCGTATTTATAATTCTGCTGCTCTTTTAAGTGACCATTTTAGGCCCCCTAGTTTGCGAAAAAATGCTTGCTACGGATTCTGCCTTTTCTATGCAGGATGAGGAACTTTCCGTCTTTTTTACTAGTATGAACTTCTGAAGGACTGTACTAATGTGGTCTCTCATAATGCTCAGTTGGTCACTACAGCTTAAAAACTCTGCGAAGTTTGCGCTGACGCCAGATGTCACAGATAGCGATGTCACAGATAGAAGATTTGACGTAATCTCTTGAAGATAGTCTTCAGCAAAACTAAGAATAAAGAATAAGAATAAGAATAATTTATTTAAAAAGTAGATATTACAAAAGTGTACATTTAGGTGCAGTAGTGTTATTTCTTAAAGAATTGTATAATTAGTGCATAAAAGTAAACTATAACTACAGTATAATATAACAGTTGCAAGTAAAAAAAATGTCGAATTCAAATGTTAGGTAGCGACCTGCCTGATCTAGGCACTAACTGTGCTAAGCTTATGTTTTACAGGCGTAGGCGTAACTTTCACGCTATGAAGAGAAATTCTAAATCTATATTAGTTTCATGTCTATGCATTAATGAAGGCTTGTTTAGGATTCTGTGGTCTGGATATCCGTAGGTACTTATTATCTGTCTGAAACCTTTTCACTCCGATTGAATAGGTTTTGATAAAATCGGTTGGGGCTGTGTCGGTGCACAGCGCCGTTGGTTTTAACGTCAAACGTATATATCAGCGAGTCGCTTTTAGTGTTAAAGATTGAAAGAAAACCAATAAGTGTTAATTTTTAACACATATTGTTTTTTTTTTAACTCTTATTGGTTTTCTTTCAATCTTTAACACCAAAAGTCGAGTCGAATCGAGTGAGTCGTGAGTAATACTGAATAGAATCCAGCGAGAGCGCATTGCCCCTCCTCCGCCGCCCCGCCCGGCCCCGATGCAAACTTAGCAGCGAATTGACTAATAAACGCTAAATAATGACATTAAATTCATGATTCTACGATTAATAGTTTTGTAGTTATTCATGTCAGACGATATAACCCAATTCGTTACGGTCCGGTTGTCGGACATGGTACCCCGTGTACGGTACTGATTTTAAAGACGTTTCACGTCAAAAGGCACACAAGTTGACATTGGCTGGGGTTAGGACATACGTCATTATTTTTATCCGGGTACCATGTACGAGTACGTCCCGTGGAATAATTTTTAAATTCCACGCGGTCGAAACTGCGAAAAAATCTGATGTCTATTTATGTTTTTATTAAATTTATATATTTTTTCAACATATTAAACGGAAGACGTATAAACACAAAAACTTGATTCAAAATTTCGGCATTCCGCAGTGCCGGTCTAATCAGATTCGTAGAAATCAGAAGGTATCTACCTAAATACAAACAGATTTTCTTTCTTCATATAACTAACAGGTACCACGTAACTGGTATTAGCAGCAAGAGCTTGGAAAGTAATTTGATTTTGGTTCGGCACAAATTCAGTTATACACATCCGAAGTAGGAATAAAATGATAAAATGAAATCAACCGCAATATTTCGAATTTCCGGAAATCGAGTTTACCTCTGGAGTTTTGAAGGACGATTCCTATAATATAATTTCGTTCGGATATTTTTTTTAAGGGTTGTTTCCTGTTCTGGTTTAAACGCGAGTGCATAGCTTAGTGTAAACAGACGGCCAACTCGACAACAAATACTCTAAAAGCGATTGCCAGCTGCAATCGCTTTCAAAGTGTTTCGCATGGGTTATGCCTACCTTCAAAAAAATTGACGTAAGCGTTTCTTTTGTTGGAAAGTAATTGAAATAGACTTGGCTCTGTTCTCTTCATCGGATGGTGGTGTATGAAATAACAAGTCTAATGATATACCTCTCCTGGTCTAATGCAGGTGTGTTCAAAGAGTTTGATAACAAAATAATTCATAGAGTATCTACTGAATACATCGTATTGACGTATTCTCTAGCATAAAGAGTAGAGATGTATACTTATCATAGGCATTCAAGGCGTGAAAGGGTTCTGTTTGCGGTTGAGTTCCATTTGTAATAGGGGCTTATATGGATGTTGGAAAGGACTCAATTGACACAGTTTGGTAATGTATGAAAAGGGATCTAGAATTGCGAACTCCGATATGAGTAAGGCAGTGTTCTGTTCTGTTTCATCTTCATCATCATTTTAGCCGAAAGACGTCCACTGCTGGACATAGCCTTCTCCCAAGTGTCGCCACATTTACCGGTCCCGTGCGACTCGCATCCAGCGAATTCCCGCAACCTTAACCAGGTCATCGGTCCAACTAGTGGGAGGCCTTCCAACGCAACATCTTCCAGTTCGCGGTCGCCACTACAAAACTTTTCAGCCCCATCGGCCATCCGTACTGCGAGCAATGTGCCCTGCTCACTACCACTTAAATTTGGTAATTCTTCGGGCTACGTCGGTAACCTTGGTTCTCTTCTCCGTTCTGTTTACCATAAGTATAACCAGGCTACAATGTTCCCACTGTTGGGACACTGGCTGTTTTCCTTTTCCGTTTTGAGAGCAGTGGCAGTGGCCTGGGTTCCAACCCACGACTTACTGCTCTTAAGTCGGCGGGTCCGCCACCACTGGGCCACCTCTGCTCATAGGGTGGAAGGGTCATCGACGCACAAAAGACGTTTTATTTATTATTGTTTGTCTAATTCGATGGAACTTCTCTGTTACATAACCTAACTGTGGTGGCATCTACTTATACCCTTTCTAGACAAACAGACATGATGTGCGCATTACATTCTAAAATTTTCCACTTTTAAAGCGAAAAATATTTACCATTTTAACAGTTGACCTGCTAATCCCTCGACGATGTCCCCGGCAGTATATGACGCGGTCGGTATCTGTCCCTCCCAGACATTACTCGCGCTCCGCCGGACCGCGTGATTACACATTTTGAAACCCGGTCCTTTCAGACTACACTCAATGTAGGTACTGGCCGTTATCTGTTCGAGGTTTAAATTAGAAAAAAAGGTGGATGAGATTTTAGATTGGGTCGCTATTTTAAATGTGTGTTTACGGTAGGTGTTAATTTTGTGTGGTAAGATGACCTTTGAATAGAATATTCTTTCTTATCTACAGCTAAGCTTCACTATGCAAGTAACATTCATAGAAGAAAACGTGACAGACTGGACGGCCTTATCGCTGAAAATGCACATGCATTGAAACCAAATGTGCATTTACGTAGTAGTATAGCTGGCGTGAGTTTATCTACTATAAACCCTTTTTTTTTTCTTTTTTTTTTTTTTTCGTATGGGAAATCATCAAATAACCTCCCGCTCTGGGCGGAGCAGGAGGGAGTGTCAGACTTTTACTGACTAAAACCCATCCATGTTCCTTCATCGCCCTTTGTGTTCCGGGGCCACGGTATCTCTTTCGAATAGTCCCGCAACCCCGGATCTACTATAACCCCTTACGTTCTAGTTTTATTTTAAAATTAAATTTCCAATTTTTAAACAATGGTGCCGATTCCCTTGTTCACAAACTAAACTAAATTTAAGTTGAATGCATCTTTTTCTTTTTATTTCATTATGAAAAGGACAGAAGATAAATATTAGTTTAATCCTGTCAAATTAGTCAGCACCTGACGTAATTTGATGTAATTTTAGTAGTCAACTTTTTAATCGCGTCTAAAACTTGTATGGCGCTGATTAATTTGACAGAACATAACTAAAATTTATCTTCTGTCCTTTTCTGAATGAAATAGAAAGAAAAAGATGCATTGAACTTAAATTTGGTTTAGTTTGTGAACAAGGGAATCGGCACCATTAGATATGTTTCAAAAAGTAACATAGATTGATTTGAATTTGATTGAAGTTGTTCTTTTTTCTTAAAAATAAAGAACTTCTCCTACACTCTTCTTTACGCGGGTGGAATCGCGGAGAGTTGCATTTACATTTCTCAGAACTGTCACATACACAATGCCGTATTTAATTTCTTTTGCACGTTAGTTTCCACACTGTTTTTAACTAGTTTGTCGGTTGTTAATTCCGTTAAAATAACAAGTTAATAGTTTAAATTGTAAAGGAATTTCCATCAAAGTAATAGCTGTGCTAAGTTTCAACATTTAATGTTGAATTTACATTCTGTTTTAGTTGTTATGTGAATACAAATTTTACAGGAATATGTGTATAATTATGTAGAAATGAAATAGTTTACGTATACTATATTCAATTGTATTATATTCTATCTTGTGAAAGTTCCATAAAGAGAACATACTACTTTGTCCATATACTGTCAAAGCATTAGCTAGCTATTTTCGAACTCTCTCTTAAACAGCAGCCCTTTAAGAAAAATACCAAGAATATTTTCACTTGATATTTACTTTCTTCGAGAATCGCAAACTCTCACAGAATTTCAACGCTTTTGTGTTTGCTTAAGAATAGCGTTCTTTACTCTTCTATTGAAGAACGTAAAATATATCCAAAGAATTCGTTGAGTGGTTGAGAAGCATCATTCACCAGCTCTTTGCCAATATTTATTTTTATTTGTTAATCGTGATGTTGGTTGGCTTCATGGTTTTGAATTCATATTACAGAGTAAGCATTGAATTGAAAAGCCAATATAGTAATGTTTATGTGTATATAGAATGTAAAAATATTATATTTCATTACAAGTGCGGAAAGGCTGTCATTGCAAAGAGTTCCGACAAATGTCTACCCAAGCCGAGGCGCAGCCGAAGGCGAGGGTTGACGGTCGGAACAAGTTGCAATGACGGGTCCGCAGGTGTACTGAACGACTATTATTAATACAGTTGCAAAAAAATGAAGCAATTTAATAAAATAATAAAAAAACACAATAAACTCAACTAACTATTCATTTTTTCTCTTCTCTCGACGCAATAAATTCGTCGTATGTAGATATGTAATGACTTTTAGACTTTTCCGGTAAAATGTTCTCCGAAGCATTTTGTGCAATTATACTGAGTTCCGGTGGTGTTAATTAAAAAAAAATAGGGTCGAAATTACTCATTTTGTGCAACAAACAACTAAACTCGCAAAGAAAATTTCTAGAAAATGGCGCCAACCGTAGAATATAAGCAGAGTTTTTTTTTCTTCACCCATTTTGGTAGGCAAAGGGAACTATCCATACAGGTTAGTCTTCAGTAGATTTTTTTTATTGATATGAAATGAAAATGAAATTTAATGAGATGAAATGAAATGAAACCTAACCTATCTCATTCAATTAAATCATTAAATCTAATCGTAGCTTCTTTTTAGAAATATACGTATTTGTATGAATCACAAAAACTTCATGGTTGGTTTTTCTTTTTAATAGACATTATTTTGACAGTTGGGAAAGAGAACGCACGAGTTCGGGAAAGGTAAAAAAAAGCACTAGTATGTAATAGCCCACATCCCGAACGCTATACGTCCCTGCAATACACCACTTTTTGAGCAACTGTATTAAAAACCTCTTAACGAAGCCGAAAGGCACTTGTTCTCCTTGTCATTGCGATTATTTTTTTGTTCTATATACGTAGCTAGAAGATTCCCAGGTATGGACCTGGGAACCTTCTAGTTACGGAGATATTGGGGGTCGAATTTCCACCTTAAAAGGTGGAAATTCGACCCCCAATAAAAAACTAATAAAAAAATAAAAAAAACTTGTCTAAAGACAAGTTTTTTTTTAAATAAATAAAATAAAAAATAAAAAAGCTTTTCCACACAATTGAACAATAATCAAATTACAATCCAATAACAACAATAAATATTAATAATAATAATCAGTTATCAGTTAACTAATAACTAAAAAATAACCTTAATTATAAAATTAACAAACAAATTACATTAAATTAAAAAAACATTACTTAATTATTATTTTGATTAAAAAAATACTTCACATTATTGAATTTCATATGATAAAATATTATAAATTCAGATATACGTTTTTTTGATATGTGATCACGATAAACAATCAAATAATAACAATAAATATTTACAATAATCAAATAAAATTACAATTAAAAACAACCTTAATTATAAAATCAACAATATAAATAACATTTAATTAAAACATTCATTAAACTAAATCGATTTAAAATTACTTGAAATTCTCATAATAAAATTGTAAGTTAGAATAATGTAATTATGATAATAACATGTAATCATGATTAACAAGTATAAAATAAAATGAATGTGTGGACCCCCTTCGGGTAAAAGCCTCCTCCAAAGAATTCCACTTTTCTCTATCCGAAGCGGTGGCTATCCAGTCTCGTCCAGCATTCGCTATTATCTCGTCCTGCCAACGGGCGCAGGGTCGGCCGCTATTTCTGGTGCCCTGTGGACCTTTTTTTAAATACATACAAGTTATTAATGTAAGATTTTTACTTCAAACACCTCCACGACCCCCGAATTATTCAATCCGTCCATCGGCACAATGTTTTGAGCGCGTTACATTGAGTTTTACCACAAAACATGATTTTTCACCCCAAAAACAAAGTCGTTTCCCAGCAATAATCTTTGCATACTTAGTTACTTAGTTTGATGTGCTGAATGCTTCGTTGACGGCTTCGTGATGAGGTTGTTTACACCCTGTATATTAGTCTGAATGTGACTATCAATTTATGAATAACAGGCAGTTGTTTAACAATACAACGCACAAGCAAACGACTTAACCTTGTTCAAGGCAAAGAAAGCAAAGAGGTGTACCATCTCCAAAACCTCGAGCTCCCCAATAACAGTTTTGCTCAAATTGGAAATCAAACCAAATACCAGCAATTATATTTGTGACCACGAGACCAACGGCTTAAGAGTCCTATTACATTTTTTTTGCAAATTTTTGATTTTTACTTCCTGGATCAAATTATTTCGATCGGCGTACACGAGTCGATAATAATAGCGATCTCCAGACTATATGTATTGTTATTGACGAAAATTATAGACGAGACTGACATGAGACTGAGGAGCGAGCTGAATTGACGCAGAATTATAGTACTTCAATTTTATATTTTGTAATTTTGACTTATTATATTGACAAACGAAAACTAATGAAACGTATTCATTGTAGATCGAAGTTTTATATCATATTAATTTATTTGATAAAATTGAGTTTATTTAAAATACAATGGACGCTGAATCAAGACATTTATGGCTTAAATTACGCTTTCTTTACGTTTTTTTCCGTGAAAACTCTAGGAATTTAAAGAAATTCTAGAACTTCAATAAACAAGTAAAACATTCAACTTTTCTTTTAGTAATTTTAGCTTTTATAAGAATTGAATGTAACAATGTGAATTTGAGCGTCAAAGTTCCATCACCGTCGGTTTTTCTTGCAAACTGAGTTCGTAAAATATTTATAGTCAATTACACGAAAAGAAAAATGAAAATGTGTAACACCAACTTACAACAACTTACTTACACTATCGTTATTCATAAGCAAATAATTAAAATATCTTACTGCTGCTGAAAATTACTGCGTCAAAAATCCTAAATTTACGTAAAAAATGTAATAGGACTCTTAAGGTTATTCAAATAAAGACTGTAACAAAACAGGGGCTCTAAACATAAAACGCTCCGTGTCCGTTTTATTGTGCCGTATATCCGTTCGTCCGTAATATATCTATTTGTGAACCCATATTACCATACGTTACTGAGTAGGTTGTTTCTTTCAAGGTTTATTGCTTACAACTGTAAATAACATGTTTTTGTACTGAAGTAGTGATTTGGCAATAGGGAAGTTATATTTTTGTATTTAATAGAGAACCGCGATGGTATTACAAGTAGGTAAAATTGGTTTGTAAGTTTGTGGGTGACCACCCACATACCGAGTTTCCTTCGTACCTCGGAAAGCACGTTAAGCCGTTGGTGCCGGCTGTCATTTGTAGATCTTTGAAAGTCGTTAGGTGGTCAGAGGTATTCAGGTATGCAGGTATTCAGACAACCAGTCTTACCAAGGGGTATCGTATATTATCCGGTACCTACTAACTGGGTTGTGGAGGTTTGATAGGCAGTCGCTCCATGTAAAATACTGGTATTCAGCTGCATCCGGTAAAACTGGAAGCCGACCCCAACATAGTTGGGAAAAGGCTAGGGAGATGATGAAGTTTGTATGCAGGGTGTAATCTCCGGAACTAATGATACAATTCTAAAAATTCTTTCACTTGCAGAAAGCTACATTATTTGTAGGTGCTATAGGCTATAAATTACATTTACATCATGGATATTAGACGAGCTATCACAATTTTTGTGGACGAAGTCTCGGTCGAAGTGCTAGTGTGTTATAAAATTGTCCAATTTGTATTACTATTCTTTGAGGATTCCAATAATTTGTAATCACTATCTGAATCCCGTAATTCAAATCGTTTTACCTTTTTGCACTTAGGTCGGGCTAAAAAGTGATTTTGCACTACCCGCTTGGAACTTTAACTTTAAGTAAGCCTATTGCAGCTCATTGCTGGACGTAGGCTTGTGACAAAGGAACTATGACGCATTCTAGTTAATTTTCCTTACCTATATATAAGGAAATATGTGACGCATATCATGACCTACACCACACCCACTATTAATATCTCGCAAAATCTTGTAATGCAAGCCGAGTTCTCAAAAAATGGAAAACATTTTGCAAACAGCTCGTATTACATACAAGACAAATCTGACGACGCGGAAAATGGCGGCCGTTTTGAATTTTTGTTCTCGAATTTTCGCTTTTGTTTTGTTTTTTGTTTGAATAAGTTTCATTTGGTTTTATAATACGAGTACATATTATGTGGTCTCCGTGCAGAATGATGGTTATTATGCAGTAATAGGGAATATGCATAAACTTTCTTTTTTTATATCGATACGGAATGTTAAAGTAGGTACTATAAAAATAATGACAAAAAGCGAAAACAAGACGTAAATCGGCCAAACAACGCAAAAGTCATAACCATTTAAACTTTTGTTTCTATCTCTTTCTAGAAAAACGGAATTTAGTATGTATTTTGGACGTCGATGCAGCGAATGACGTCATTCGCTGTATCGGATCTCTCTGTCTAATCAGCAGTTTCAAATGCTTATAACTTAGTATTTTTTATAGATATTAAAAAAATAATTTGACTTTGCCATTTCTGATGTTAATACGCTTTGTTTAGAGTGCCAAATAAAATCATGCATAATATACCCTAATCCACGAAATTTTAGAAGCGCCTGTCTGGGTTCGAACTCACGACCGGCCACTGGGCCACCATTGTTCCATTCATTTAAAGCTTAGGCTTATGCTTTTTTTAAAAATCACACTAATATTATAAAGGCGAAAGTTTGTATGTGTGTATGTTTGTTACTCCTTCACGCTCAAACGACTGAACGGATTTGCATGAAATTTGGCACACAGATACTTTATAACTTGGATTAACGCATATGATAATTTTATCCCGGTAGTATGATCTGGTGGGACAATTACCGCACTCAACGTGGGCAAAGCCGCGAGCATAAGTTGTACATTATACATGCTATAGCAAAATAGGTTTTAAGCAGATTACCTGTTTGTCGCGGAGAGCTTTTAGCTATACGATTTTCGGAGCTCACTCTCTTATGGCTGATGTTCCAGGGTAGCCCGCGAAATTCAAATTTTCTTACGGTTTTGCAATTTGTAGGCCCGTGCTAGGTTGTATGTTGATTAAAATATTGTTAGTGAATTATAATCATCAAAATCATCAATACAACCCTCCAAGTTCATAAAGGTGCAAGAATGATTTTGACCTTGGAAAAGTAACTTTTCCACCTTTATGAACTTTGAGGGTTGTATTGATGTTTTGATGAATATAATTGTATAACTACATACGTCTTACAACCGCGAATAATATTTTAATCAACATACAACCTAGCACTGGCCTGCAAATTGCAAAAAAAGTAAGAAAATTTGAATTTCGCGGGCTACCCTGAAGCATTCACCTTAAACATGAGTATTTTCATTACATACACACCTACATACCATACACCTCTGCCTATCTCTTAGACGAGTGATGTAATTATGTAATATTGTTATACGCAAACATTAGTGGAAGGCCGTGGCCCTTTCAAATGTTAAAGTGCAAGACTAATAAGTTTATAGGTCCAGTGTGTGCTCTTAGGTGAATGCAATGGTATAGAGGTCGTGTTCTCGTGGGGGTTTTAAGGGGTTTAATATTTCCTCTAAAGGGCAAAAGTTAAAACCTTCAATTTCGTTTTCAGATAAAAAATAACAGAATGACGGGAAAAATAATATTGTTACGTCGTACCCATACCTACAATACAAGTAGCTTCTAATAGTAGGTACCTACAACTAAGTAGGTAGGTAGTAGTAGGTATGTATCGAATGATGTAGGTACAAATTCGCAAACTACCTATAAAATACATAAGGAAGTTGTCATTGTAATTTCGACCGTACGCCCAGGGCATAAAGTACCTATTTCTTTCCTTTGTACAAAAGTTGTGGAAGTTTCTCGAAGGACAATGACCTAGTATGAATTACCTAGAAGATTCTGGGAACTTATGGATCTTTCTCAAACGTTCGGTCGTCGTATAAATAGTCGACGTGTTTGTGGGAGCGGGCAGTATTATTTTGGCTACAGTACGGAGCGAATCGAAGTGATCTAGCAGTGCGATATCTAAGTGAATAGTGATCAGTACTGTATAAGTGATTGTGTTTTAAGTGTTTTGTGATTAATTAAAGTTATCCAAGTGTTCAATCGGTAGTAATTAATTTATCCCGTACCCAGCTCGTAACAATTTGGTGCCAGAAGTGAGGGATAAATTATGCCAGTTCTACCTAAGGACAACACGGAAGGTATCCGTACCAGAAGTCAGCGACAGCAGGACATGGACCAAAGGCGGTTTGGAGATTCTCCGACACAGACACCGGGTGGTGTCCAGCCTACGTCATTGCCAGTCGCTGGTCCATCCGAAGTTTCTCCAGCATCAGTAGCGCCAGACTTGTCAGCTTTAATGGCGCTGCTGCAGGAGCAGGCTCGCCGTCAAGAGGATCAGGCTCGCCAGTTACAAGAGCAGTTACAACGAGATAAGGAGGAGCAGGCTCGCCGTCAAGAGGAGCAGGCTCGCCGGTTGGAAGAGCAGTTGCAACGAGAAAAGGAGGAGCAGGCTCGCCGTCAAGAGGAGCAGGCTCGCCGTCAAGAGGAGCAGGCTCGCCGGCTGGAAGAGCAGTTGCAACGAGATAAGGAGGAGCAGGCTTGCCGTCAAGAGGAGCAGGCTCGCCGTCAAGAGGAGCAGACTCGCCGGTTGGAAGAGCAGTTGCAACGAGATAAGGAGGAGTAGGCTCGTCGTCAAGAAGAACAGATGATCCTCATAAAGGATCTTCATTCAACTTTCGGCAAAGAGCTGAAGGTAATGAAGGATCAGGTTCACCAGCACGAGAATCGCATCTCAGAGGCCGAAGTGCAAATCGCTGGGATGAAGAAGGCTTTGGGAGAACTGAAGACTGGAGATGTGACTGTGGCTTCAGTAGTTCCTGCACCTTCAGCGCGGGGCTTTAAGGTGCCTCCATTCGATGGAACATCCTCGTGGTCGGCGTATAAAATTCAATTTGAGGCCGTTATGAAGGCGAATGGATGGACAAAATCTCAAGCCATGACCGCGCTCACTTTGGGCCTCCGAGACCAGGCCCTCAACATTCTTGAAGCGCTTGGCAAGGATGTGACCTACGAACAGCTGCTGGAGGCGTTAGAGTCCAGATACGGCGACGCCCACCTGGAGCACGTATTTCGTGCTAAGTTGAAGGATCGTGTCCAGCGTAATGCCGAGAACCTACAGCAGTGGGCCCTGGAAGTTGAAAAGCTGGTTCGGAAAGCATACCAGTCTGCCCCTGCACTGATCGATGGGAATCTGGTACAAGCGTTCGTTGATGGAATACGTGACTTAGAAGTTAGAGCTGCCGTGAGACTTGGGCATCATGAAACATTGAAGGACGCCTTAGCCCATGCTTTAGAAGTAGAGGCAGTGAGGCAAGACCACCGAACGCACCGCGTTAGGGAGGTTGTAGCATCACCTGTACGCGAGCGCCCGCAAGGGTACAGTCCTAGGTGCTACACTTGTGGAGAAAGGGGTCACCTTCGGTCAAGCTGTCCAAAGCGCAACACCCCGCGAGAAGATCAGCAAGGAAGGGTGGCTGAAGTGACTGCCCAGCCACAGCAGGGAAACGAGTAAATGCCAGGACTGGGGGGCGGGTGCTGGCTGGTATTGAAAGAGCCCCGAGAATCTTGATCTCGCAAGCACATGACGGGAACAGCCTGACCATCAGAGGCGAAGTCAACGGAACACCATGCAAACTGACGTTGGATACTGGAGCTTCTTACACGGTCGTTAACTCTCACCTAGCAAGTCGGTTTCTTGGGGACTACTTTGATAACCACGACCGTATACGATTACTAACAGCTACCGGTCAGCACATAACCGTCCGAGGCAAGAAGGAGGTGGAGTTAAAATTGGGTGACAGATTTTACAAGCACAATGTCATCGTGGCCGACATAGTGGACGATTGCATCTTGGGCTTGGATTTTATGCGGAAGTATCGTTGTGAGATTGACGTTGATCAAGGAGTATTGAAATGTGGTTCAGAGGAAGTCTTCATGGAAGGTGCACCATCAGGGAAAGTGTACTGCTTGAAGGAGATTGTTCTTCCTCGCAGATCAGAAACGATTGTGCCAATTAGTTTACCACGTAATCCTGGACAAAAAGATCGAAGTGTTCTGATAGAGAGGGTTAACAATGACTTTCCATGGAAGATGGCACGGACTCTGGTCAAGGCCAACAACGTCTCAGCAGTACGCATACTGAATCCTAGTGACAAGGAGCAAGTGATTAAGAAGGACACCTTAATCGGCACTTGCGAGGAAGTAGCTTGGATGCGTCAATTGCAAAATCTGCCTACCGGAAATAAAATTCGTAGTACCAAGTTTGACGTGTCAACACTTTTGGAAAACTGCGATTTATCTAAAGAAGAAATGGACAAGGCTAAGAAGATGTTACTTGAGTACGCCGACATTTTCTCTTCAAATGATGCTGACATAGGGAGAACTGGACTAGTTCAGCATAAAATTAATACGGGTAACGAGTTACCAATCCGTCAGCGACCAAGAAGACTGCCAGTTGCACGTGAAAAAGAGGTAGAAACCATGATGAAGGGAATGATGGAGGACGGTGTTATAGAGCCTTCATCGAGTCCATGGTGTTCTCCTGTGGTCCTGGTAAAGAAAAAGGACGGCAGTATGCGCTTCTGTGTGGACTATCGACGACTGAACGATGTCACGAAAAAGGACAGCTATCCGCTGCCTAGGATCGATGACACACTGGATACGCTGACTGGTATGAAGTGGTTTACCACACTTGACCTGAAAAGTGGCTACTGGCAAGTAGAAATAGACCCCAAGGATAAGGAAAAAACTGCATTATCTACAGGGAAGGGCTTGTGGCAGTTTAAAGTTATGCCATTCGGATTGTGCAATGCTCCTGCGACGTTTGAAAGGCTGATGGAGCAAGTACTCGCCGGATTGATTGGTGACGCATGTCTTGTCTATTTAGACGACATAATCATTGTGGGCCGAACATTTGAAGATCACCTTAAAAACCTCAACCAAGTGCTGTCGAAAATCCAAACAGCAAATCTCAAGTTAAGTCCGAAAAAGTGCTCGTTTTTCAGACAACAAGTGAACTTTTTAGGACACATAGTTTCGGGGGAAGGTGTTCAAACAGACCCAGAAAAAGTAGTCGCCGTCAAGGATTGGCCAGTTCCGAAAGACAAGACGCAGGTCAGAGCATTTCTGGGTTTGTGCTCCTACTATCGAAGGTTTGTCAAGAATTTTGCCGACATTGCAAAACCTTTGCACAAACTCACTGAGGAAAAGCGACAATTCTGTTGGGACGAGAACTGCGACGTTGCATTTCAGGAGTTGAAGAAACGTCTGTGCAATACGCCTATTTTGGGATATCCTGACACTGAAAATGACTTCATAGTTGACACAGATGCAAGTAATACTGGAATTGGGGGCGTGCTGTCTCAACGGAAAGGAAACCAAGAGGTTGTGATAGCTTACTTCAGCAAGTCTTTATCCAAACCAGAAAGAAATTACTGCGTTACAAGACGAGAGCTACTCGCCGTAGTAAAGACATTGCAGCACTTTAGTAAATATTTGTTGGGACGTAAATTCCAATTAAGAACTGACCATGCTGCATTGAAGTGGCTATTGCAGTTCAAGAATCCAGAGGGGCAAGTGGCGAGATGGATTGAGCTACTGCAAGAATTTGACTTCGTAACTGAACATCGCAGTGGAAGAACTCACGGTAACGCAGACGCCTTGTCAAGAAGACCTTGTCCTGAAGACTGTAAGCACTGTGCCAGGCAAGAAACTAAGGAAGTAGTGCCCGTGAGGATGCTTAGAACGGATCTCAGCGATGAATGGAAGGAAACTCTACAGCAGGCTCAGCAAAATGACTCGGACATCAAACCGATCTTCGAGTGGATCAAAGCTGGTGCTCCTAAACCCAAGTGGAGTGATGTGGCTGCGATGAGTTCCATCACGAAGAGTTATTGGGCGCAATGGAACAGCTTGGTGATCCAGGACGGAGTCTTGTGCCGTAAATGGGAAAACGCTCGAGGGGACAGCTGTCATCTACAAATGGTTGTCCCTAAAGCTAAGGTACCGGATGTTTTACGGCTCTACCATGATGGATGTTCAGGAGGACATATGGGGGTAAAAAGGACTTTACTAAAAATTCGAGAACGCTTTTACTGGATCCACTGTCGAGATGATGTGGAGGACTGGTGTCGCAAATGTACCAGTTGTGCGGCCGTGAAAGGACCCCACACACGGAGCAGAGGTGCATTAAAAGTGTACAACGTTGGAGCCCCCTGGGAACGGATAGCACTAGACGTTGCGGGACCATTTCCAGAAAGTGAGAGCGGAAACAAGTACTTCTTGGTGGTCATGGATTACTTCACAAAGTGGCCAGAAGTCTTCGCCGTTCCTAATCAAGAAGCTACAACTGTTGCGGATAAATTAGTGCAGGAAGTCTTCTGTCGTTTTGGAGTACCCTTAGAAATACACAGCGATCAAGGAAGGAATTTCGAATCGCAAGTATTTCAGGAGACTTGTCGATTGATGGGTACCCACAAAACCAGAACCACCTCTTACCACCCACAATCTGATGGAATGGTGGAACGATTTAACCAAACGTTGGAAAGATATCTGGCAAAAGTCGTGGAAAGCAGACAGAGGGATTGGGACAAGCACATACAGCCGTTTCTTCTGTCCTACCGCAGCGCAGTCCACGAAAGTACGACTGTGACGCCCGCCTTCGCGAACTTTGGAAGGGAATTACGGTTGCCTGCAGATTTAATCACTGGAACTCCCCCTGATGCTCCACGCAGTGTAACAGATTACGCAAATGACTTGCGTAACAAGTTGAATGATGTTTATGAGCATATTAGACAATCCGGCCAACAGATGTCTGAGAAGATGAAGACCCGTTATGACCGGAAGGCAAATAGTAGGGGTTTCGACGAGAGTTCACTGGTGTGGTTGCATAACCCAGTACGGAGCAAAGGGAAGTCTCCGAAATTACAAGCAAACTGGGATGGACCATACCGAGTCGTGACTAGGATCAACGATGTCACCTACCGAATACAGAAGGGTCCACGAGGTGCGCCTAAGATTGTCCATGTAGACCGATTGGCGCGATACTACGGGCCTAATGATGCTCGGGACGAGCATGTCTAAGGAGGGGGCAGTGTTACGTCGTACCCATACCTACAATACAAGTAGCTTCTAATAGTAGGTACCTACAACTAAGTAGGTAGGTAGTAGTAGGTATGTATCGAATGATGTAGGTACAAATTCGCAAACTACCTATAAAATACATCAGGAAGTTGTCATTGTAATTTCGACCGTACGCCCAGGGCATAAAGTACCTATTTCTTTCCTTTGTACAAAAGTTGTGGAAGTTTCTCGAAGGACAATGACCTAGTATGAATTGCCTAGAAGATTCTGGGAACTTATGGATCTTTCTCAAACGTTCGGTCATCGTATAAATAGTCGACGTGTTTGTGGGAGCGGGCAGTATTATTTTGGCTACAGTACGGAGCGAATCGAAGTGATCTAGCAGTGCGATATCTAAGTGAATAGTGATCAGTACTGTATAAGTGATTGTGTTTTAGGTGTTTTGTGATTAATTAAAGTTATCCAAGTGTTCAATCGGTAGTAATTAATTTATCCCGTACCCAGCTCGTAACAATATATAGGCCTCTTTAAGAGGTTGTGTTAAGAGGTAGCCTCGGTCGCGATAGCTGTCATATATTAAGCTGCTGCATTGATAAGATGAATTTCTCGAATGGAATACGCTCTGTTACTTTCAGAATGCATACTTCAAAAGTCGCCTTATTTGATTACTGTAAATTAATCATTTTTTCTTTTCAAAAGTGCCTGTAACTGGATTACCTGAAATTAATGCATTAATTTTGATTTTTTCAAAGATTTATTTTTCAAAAAAACTTTAATTAAACAACTTTTAGCCCTGACCTACACCTAAACCAGTGGCCTCACAAGTAATAAGTTATTCTTAGATTACTTAAGGCCTTAATATAACGTGTGTGTAAGTACTAAGTCCCCAG
This sequence comes from Xestia xanthographa, assembly GCA_905147715.2. Taxonomy (NCBI): domain Eukaryota; kingdom Metazoa; phylum Arthropoda; class Insecta; order Lepidoptera; family Noctuidae; genus Xestia; species Xestia xanthographa. The sequence continues at coordinate 9,240,546 of LR990652.1, forward strand.
AGTAAGGCCGAGGCCCGGAGTAATGCTATTTAAGGCTCCCCCCGCTCAAGATTAGGATCGTAGGTACTTTCTTATACATACACAAACAGTGCTTTATTATGTTTGCGTATGGATAAGAAAGTGGGTTAGTCTGAATTACGAAGCTTAAGTTTTCCCACGCAACGGCCAGGGCTTGGTGAAGTCGTAAAGCTCAACGAATTTTAAGTCTCTTAAAAAAAAATTGTTAGCTTACTAATATCCCGTATTTTAAACCTTACTGCTGTTATAAACGTGAAAGTTTGCAAGGATGGATGGTATTTTTTTGTTGCTCTTTCACGCAAACACTACTACAAGTTTCGTCAAAATCCTTTAAGCCTTTAATAATATAGCTTATAGATTAGAATAGACATAGACTATAATTTATTAGGATATTGTAGATAGAAATGTAAGCGTGCAAAGCCTTGGGCGGAAGCTAGGGATAAATAAATCTATTAAAACAACAAAATTGTACAGTCCGTGTAGTTTCGCAGTCTACTTAAGTGGGTACGGTAGAAATATGTTTTAAACGGTGAAAATGCTTTCTATATTAATATTAAACATTTGTTACATTGTGGCATAGCCAAAAATACAAAAAGATCAGCAGCACCACCTATGACTCAACACTATAACTAAAAATCCTGCATCACGCAATGCTTCTGGGCCATTGCGTGACGCAGTAACCCACCAGCCTCCCTTTTTAATGGGAGATGAGGAAATACACTCTGATCTTCATGCCGTTAAAGTTAATTCATCTGTCAAGTTTAGCTAGTCAGAAATAGTCATATCTGTGTGTCGGTGTTCGAGAGGTTGTCAGCGCCAAAACTCGTAGCAACTTCTCATTTCCTGATATCAATTCAAACTATATAAAGCGAAATTGATACTAAATGTACTGTCGGGTATATGAAGTTTCGACAATTTGGAAATGTCAAACAACATACTGGTTGGCTTAGAATCGATTGACTGTGTTTCTTTAGTTGAAAGTAGGTACCTACAGCCTACTCATAATAACGAACTAGTTTTCGATGAAACCATGTACGATATCGAAAAAAACCTGTTTTAAGACTTCAGCGAGCTAACTATTGCATGATTAGAGAACGCTAAAGCGTTGAAATTTTACGTAGGTTATATAAAAAAACAGCTGTTTTATAAAAATAAGCCAATTATAGTAGGTATTGATGGCACAGTCAAATATATGGAAAAGCTAATCTTTATATCTATACTTCTGTAAGATTTGTATTTTTGCATGTTACGAATAAACTTAAAAACTACTGGACCGAATTGAAAATTCTTTCAGCAATGGATAGCTACATTATCAGCGAGTAACATAGGCTATATTTTATCTACGTACTCCCACGGGAACGGGAACTACGGGGGTGAAACCGCGTGATGTCTGCAGTCGTATATATTTTTCAATACACTTCCTCGAAAACTGGTCCTTAACGCACTACGATTAGGTACAACATGCAATGTATTTCACACGCGTGCGATTTTTTCCACTTTCCCGCACGTGTGCGGGAATGAAAATTGCCACAGATAACTATACATATACTTAGGCATAAATATTTTTTGAATATTCAAATTGTGTTTTTATATAGAATATCATAGATAAACATGATTATTTAAAACTAAAAGTTACTTTTATACACAAATTAACATTTATTTGTGTTCTGAATCCAAAAATATAAAATAAATCTATTTTTTATATTAGGCTGTTTAACGGCTTCATACCATTGCCTCTCTTTCAACCTGGCGAGACCAAAGCGCGAAAAAAAAAAAAAACAAGTCATAGTTTCATAGTTCGTGACAAAAATATTATTCGTTATTTTATTTGATTTCTTCAAAAGTGTATTGAAAAACGTCGTTTGATACACGTGGACATTTGTTATTGCAATTCTCGGCTCAAAAACACCCTCGCCTACGGCTCGTGTGTTATAATTCCGCCTCGATTGCAATAACAAACTTTCTCCACTTGTATCAAAATGTACTATTCTATTTCGTTATCTCACTAGTTAACACTACATAGTGCTTTTCATTTAGAATTGTAGACAAAGCTTTCAACTTCTAGCTAATTGTCATAAGTCAGAGAAAATGAAGCGTTAAAAGTGCATTGGTATTGTTTTTCTATCTTTTATAGTCTTCCTACCGCGTCACCAGAAATTAACGACTAGTGTGGGATGACACTTAAACTTTTCCTTTGTTCCGGTTTTCCGGTGAAGAAAAATACCCACCGCTTTTATTTGCGTCGCGGGACGCCTTTTTTTTGCTCCTAAAAATGCTACAAAATAATATGCTTAAAAAAGAGTCAATATAAAAAAAAACAACACTTAAAAGAAAATATAAACAAAATGACTCGATTCACAAAAATAATTCACAGATCCTTATGCTGGAATCGAACTCGAAGTCACGAGATTGTAACCCAGCGCTCTTTGCCCCGAGACCAGCTGGCTTGTTGTAAATGGTGGCGAATATGTAGATCTTATGTTGCTTCAACAAGTCGGTAATGTTCGGGATTGTTCGGGCCGGGTTCAATCACCACGCTCGCCACGAATTTTTCATTTGTTTTTTTGGTTTACCCGCGCATATAGATGTTTCACACCAAAAATATAGATAGAAAGAGTGTGAATGTGGATGGGTTTAACAGTAGAGGAAGACCAAAGAAACGGTAGATGGACTGTGTGAAGCATGTTATGGCTAGTAAGGAGGTAACTGTTCTTCTTAGCGTGTCGATGGCAAATATTTATTAAATACTAGCTTCTGCCCGCGACTTCGTACGCGGATCCTGTTGCTTATGCCAGCGACAATGGGGTCGTCAAAATCGAAGATCTGAAACGTCTGATGTCGAATTTTAAGAGCCCGGGGACGGGAATACAACGGGATGCGCGAGACGATTCGAGACGTTCCAGATCTTTCATTTTTGTAAGTCAACAGGAAATGCCCATCAGACTAAACATTTTTATAAGTCAACAGGAAATGCCCATCAGACCAAACAACACTTGCGAAGACGTCATTCCTATGTGTTATGGTGTAGCTGGGCTCTTGGAGTTCCACAACAGGTGTTCCAGATCTTCGATTTTTATAAGTCGACAGAGAGTGCTCATCAGATTGAACAACTTTTGCTAAAACTTCATTCCTATATATATGTTATAGTGTAGCTGGGCTCTTGGAGTTCCACATCAGGTGTTCCAGATCTTCAAATTTATTCTCTCAGCAGAAAATGCCCATCACGTGGAACAATTTTTGCTATGGTACCATTTTTGTATCTCTTATAGTTTAGCTGGTCTGTTGCGGTTCTGTATCAGGTGTTTATGTTTTTTCCAAGATAAAACTCAACAGGAAATTCCCATCAGACCAAACAACTTTTGCTAAGACGTCATACCTACATGTGTTATGGTGTCGCTGGGCTCTTGGAGTTCCACAAGAGGTGTTCCAGATCTTCGATTTTTATAAGTCAACAGAAAGTGCTCATCAGATTGAACAACTTTTGTTAAAACGTCATTCCTATAAATATGTTATAGTGTAGCTGGGCTCTTGGAGTTCCACATCAGGTGTTCCAGATCTTCAAATTTATTCTCTCAGCAGAAAATGCTCATCACGTGCAACAATTTTTGCTATGGTACCATTTTTGTATTTCTTATGGTCTGTTGCGGTTCTGCATTAGGTGTTCAAGTTTCCAAGAAAAATTATAGCCTATATGTTGCCCAGACTTAATACCTATACAACAAAAAAAAAACATCCAAATCCGTCCAGTAATTCCGAAGATTAGCGTGTACAAACAAACAGACACACAGACACACAGACACACAGACAAACAGACACACAGACAAACAGACACACAGACAAACATACATTTTTTTTTTTGCATTCGTGCTCTATTACTGTTTCTAAACCTCCTAACTCAATTATTTCTTTTTTAATACAATGTACAGACACAGTTTTTTTTTTACTGTTTTATTATAATTATTATGTATAGATATAGATAGATATAGATGTTTGGCCCAAAATTCAGCTATGCGAACTCCGCTCGCTGATGCAGTCATAAGGTCGTCAAGTGTGCAGGTGTCAGGGCATGCGGCGCAAGATGGAAGATGGGCCATTGTCTGTGGAGACACGCCGCATACACATTTGAGGTCTGAGCCGTCCATAAACCCCCATTTAAGGAGATTGTCTTTGCTACGGCCGACCTGGGTTCGAAGTCTATTCAGATATTTCCAAGTCGGCCACGGCAAAGCATTCCTAGGTGGAAGGCTTTCAGACGGCTCGATGAAGCCGTCATGGGAGGTAACTGTTGTGATGACGAGTAATTGAGAAGTATGGAAGAAGACAAGCTGCGCCGACCACAAATGAATGAGGAGAATTATTAATAGATAGGTTCTTGTTTTTTCATGTTCCAAAATAATGAAAGGAACAAGTACAGTTGAGGAAAAAAAGTTAAAAACAATGAAATCTATTGAATGTACCGCTAACAATAAAGGGTGTAAATAGACTATAGCCGAAAGGCACTTGTTTTCCCCGTCATTGAGATCCTTTGTTTGTTCTACGCCTTACATATTGAGATATTGGGGGTCAAAGTTCCAACGTTTTCACAAGTTTTTTTAAAAAAATACATGTTTTTATTCATGAAGATTTTTACTTTAAACACCTCCACGACCCCTGTACTATTTAGTCCATCCATTACCACGTTTTTTCATGTTTTGAGTGTGTTACATTGAGTCCTACCGTAAAACGTGATTTTTCACCCAAAAAAATAGTCGTTTTCCAGCGATAATTTTTGCGTAAAGTTAGGTACTTAGTTTGATGTACAGAATGCTTGGTTGACGGCTTCGTGATGGGTCCGTTTACACCCTGTATGTAAGATAAGGATGACAGTCCGAAAAACTGACAGTGACAGGTGACCGTGTTAATACAGTCATGTCTCAATGATTTTTATTGTTATGAAAATAAGGTTCTTTTTGGTTTGTCTGACAAGTCTGACAAAACCAAAAAGATCTTTATTTTAGAAAGAACTAAAGTCCCACAGGACAGCTGTTTTTGATTAATTTATAGTTTCGAGTAGTAGTAACAGACTATGAACAATCTACCTGTTTTCAGTTTATCCTTATTCGAATTTGTTATTCTTTCATTGAAAGTTTGTGTTTGTTCGAAATTGAGTTTTTAAACTAAAATGCTTTTTTTCTGAAAGAATCAGCATTAAAATAAATGGAAAAGAGTTTGAAATGTGTTGTATGTATGTATGTGTGTTGTAAAATATTGTTAATGTATTATTCAGAGGTGCATAAGATAACATGAAGAAAGAAAGAAAAAGTATGTATTAGACTCGCACAGGACAAAACAATAAAATAAAAACAGAACCACAAAAAATGTATAAAAATCTTATTTAAGATATAAAATAAACTAAATTGTTCCTGTACGAGGCCAATAGGCCCCAATATAGGCTTCTATAGAAGACATAACTTCTGCTCTAAGGTCACTTCATACGGAACCCTTGTTCGCTTTGGAACAGATTCGCCTTAGGACAGATTTGCTTAACAACAGATTTGCTTTACGGCAGAAGTACAGTGAAGTCCATTTTCTATATCGAGTAGTTCACTGTAGGTACTTATTAATAAAACAATAAACAAAAATTCTACTTGTTTTTTATCTTACGATAAATATGTGCTTATTTTATTTTCTGTTCAGCCTGAAAAAAAATCAGCAACAAATCAATCGCAGTAACTAAGTACATAAGACAATGTCATATATAATAAAAATATATCATGACATAATTAAGAGTGGTCATTATCATGATCTTGACAGAAACAAAGAGTTTTTACCACCTTAGATAACAAAAAGAGTGTTTACTCTCTTCTTTTAAAAAGAGCACTTTAAAAAAACGCAAATAATATTTAAAAAAATGTGAATCGCTTCGTTTAAAAAAGCAATCGGAATTCATATGAAAAGGCGACAACATCTTCATTTTATATCTAAATATTGTAATCCAATACCGCTTCAAGCACTTGCAAAAGCTAATATAACATTTATTGCTAGATGCATAAAGCCGTTTTAAGTACTTAAATAAGATAAACGGGTAAATTACCGTTATCAGTTCGGCTTCGTGGAACGACGAAGAGTATCGTGGCATTACGGAAGCATTACTACGCTTTTGACGCATCGCTCGGGGATTTGCGGCTTCAACAGCTTAACCACCCTTTGTAAACTTAATTGAGGATTATATCTATCCAAACATAAATTTATTTTTAGATTGCCAATCTCAAATAATTGAATTTAGTTTAATATTCGCGTTCCAAATAAAACCGTTCAGACTGAGACTAAATGACTTAATGAATGGGGTTGTTTCCCGGAAATTTCGCCGCAAGATGGCGCTGATAGTTTGTTACCAGTCAAAAGTTTTTGATATAAACGTGTGCACATTGCGTGGACGATTTTTTAAGTGTTTGCGTGTTTTTTTTACTCACTTTGTGTTGCTGTACAATGTATGATACCTGGCTTATCATCCAGTTGAAGGAGAAATTGAAAAAACGAGGAGCAACGTAACAAGGAAAGAAAGCGGAGCTTGTCGAAAAGTACATTATATTTAACATTTTATCGACTTAGAGCTGTTTTCTGGGCAATATTATGGTTCTATAAGTTGTAAAATAAACTTTACTAACTAACTTTTTGCTTTTTAATGATCTAATGATAAACAAACTAAAGTCGTCGGTCGTCGTCGGTATCGTTGGTTACATGTTACAAAATGTAAGGTTATTTGAAAAGAACCCATTTTTTCTTCAGCTTACGACAGAAATTTCAACTTCGACAGTGTGTGTAACAGTCCTGAAGTGGTCTCGTAGTCTGTTTCGTTGAAATGTTTCCCACATAACCTTGAAAAATAACTTGTTTTTTTTTTTTTTTAGTTTTAGTGCCTTTTCCCGCTTTCTCTTCATGCGCAAATTTCTTGGAAATGTGACAACGCCTATTTCTTTGCATCCAAAGGCTACACAACGACCCATAATATTGAAAAAAGTCACAAAATAATAAGATATTGTTCAATTTCTATGGAGTTTGACAGTTTGTTTGTAACAAACAGTCAGCGGCATCTACGTGGAACTATTTGACAGTTTTCTTCCCCATTGGAAACCATTTTGAATATTTGAATTTGGAGCTGTTTCAACTAAATGGGTAGTCTATTAGTTTTAAAGTTTTATTTTTAAATTGCCTTTGTATTTATCTTCTTTGTCTAATCATCGGTAGTTTTCAAGAACTTCGTTGGTATAAAGTTTTCTTTTAGTTGAACGAGTTTCGTTCCTTTGTGCATTGTTGGATTCTTTTTTATAGAAATACAATTCGGTCCATTCCGTACTTTATTTGCTTGATTAAAAACTTTTTAGTTTGTTACTTAGCAAGATTAAATCAAGCAATAAATGAGTTCTATTCAACTTCTTTCTTTCAAACTGAAAGTTTAATCTCACTACGATTAACATATTCAATTGAACCTACCTACCGATCTAGAGCATCGATCTATACTAATTTAACTCCTCCATTTTGTTTTTTTTTTTTACTTTATGAAAGAAAACAAAATGAATCTATCATTTTTGCCGCATAACTGAGCACTTTCGTTTTGACTCTTTTTGAACCAGTATTAAAATATGCAAAAGTTCAGGCCTATCTACAGCATCTAACCATACTAATTTAACTGCACCATTCCTTTCCAACTGCTCCCCTATTCCCAGGCCACTTTCTCTAACTAAAATAAACACTTCTCTTTTTGCCCCCAGGTATAAGAATGTTGGATCAGCCCTACATGACGGACCTGATCGAGGCCAACTCGATGGGTCACGAGCCCCACAAGATCCACATCTACAGTGCGTCGTGGGGGCCCACAGATGACGGCAGGACCGTCGATGGGCCACGCAACGCCACTATGAGAGCCATCGTCCGAGGTGTTAACGAGGTAAGACTGTGTTAAACTTATAAGGGAAATCTTGATTATTCGTTATTTTGAGCTCCCGATATTTCGACGCTGTAGCAAGCGCCGTGATCGCGGGATGACTGGAGAATACGGGCAGATGGTAAATAAATTGTCTTATTGTCGAGTTCCAGTAGTGCGTGTAGCAAAAGACTGAGTATAGGCAGATTTGTCTGGTTTTTTGGATGAAAAGCTCTGGATTGTGATTAAAAGTGAGTATCTATAGGCCCCGTAAGATTTTCATCTGTATGGCAACGCTAAGCTTTTGTCCATGGTAAAAGACAGCCCCGGGGTTGCGGGACTGTTCGAAAGAGATACCGTGACACCGGAACACAAAGGGCGATGAAGGAACATGGATGGGATTTAGTCAGTAAAAGTCTGACACTCCCTTCTGCTCCGCCCAGAGCGGGGGGAGTCATTTGATGATTTCCGATCCGAAAAAAAAATAAGAAAAAAAGGTAAAAGCCAGCCCTTGGGTAACGGGAAGTGTCAACTATGTCGTTTAATATTATAATAAATACATCTTTATGCGTTTTGACATTTTCTTGAAAAGGCTGTTATCATTCGGACCCCACGAACCATATGTAAGTTGTATAAAACATTTATAAATAGTACAAATAATAATTTCAAAAGGTATTTCAAGCACACAATCTATCACAAGTCCGTAACCAAATCCGGCCAGTTATAGACTTTCAGAATTCTATTCTAGCCGGAAATAGAAACTGTCATGTGTAGGTATTTTAACAAACTGCTGGATCGGACAGTATTGGAAATAGAACCTACACGTGTTGCCAGAAATGTTATTTTAGTAACTATTTTTGAACATGTATTCGTAGGTTGGACTTGGCAAAAAACGTTTCGTTACAGACTTGTTTTTATGTTTTGATGTAAACGTGCTACCTACTAAGCGAGTTAATGGTGTCGATTCTGTTGTGCACAAACTAAACTTATTTTAGGCTATTGCTATCTTTTACTAAAAAGGCAGTGCGAGAAAAGGACGGCTATAGCTATGAACTAAGTTAGAGATGTCAAACTAGTTAATGCCTTGCGCTTCACCGTGTTTTTAGTCGACACGTTTTTACGTGCACCCTTCATTTGCATGGAAATATTAGTTCCAACTAAATTTGACAGCTCTAAATTACGTCCGCCTCTTTCTCGTTCTATTATAGAGAAAAAGATAGCAATAGCCTAAATTAAGTTTAGTTTGTGCACAACGAATCGACATCATTATTCGTCTGAAGAGGTGGCATCATGGACCTGAATATGCAACCTTATTTTAGAGGGAATAGAGGCTACGATTCTCCTTACAAATGTATTCCCCTTTTTTGTTCCCGAATAGTGCCTTTAGACTATAAATTTCATTTAATCAAGACCTACTGTAAACACATCCCTTTTTTTTTTCGGATGGGATCTGAGCCCGCTCTGAGCAGGAGAGAGTGTCAGACTTTTACTGACTAAAACCCATCCATGTTCCTTCATCGCCCTTTGTGTTCCGGGGCCACGGTATCTCCTTTCGAACTGTCCCGCAACTCCGGCAGGCATCGGCCCTTGCGGACCCCTTCCTATTGCTGACTCTCTTTGAGGCGCGCGTGGAATACGAACGCGCCGTCGAGACGGCCTGTCGTCATGAGACAGACGGACGGCGAGCTAGCCCATAGCCCACCGCCCACAGGCCCGCGCCTACGGTGGCCCCCGACGCCCAGGGCGTCTCCCGTGGTGGCCGGGATGCTGAGAGGTTCTCTCCTTCTCCCGTTCCGCCACCTCCTTCTCTAGCATTACTGCTTCGCAGAAGGAGGTGACGGCATCCCATCCCGTCTCGCTCCGGACCATGTCTTGAACCAGGGCCGGACGCGAGAGGTCGCCGTCGCCAATCGCCGCTTCGAGGACACGGCGGTGATCCGCCCACGCGGGGCACACCTCCACCGTGTCCTCCGGTCGATCCTCGCAGTGGAAACACCCGGGCGTTTCCTCCCGCCCGATTCGGTGCAGGAACTTCCCGAAACAACCGTGTCCGGTGAGGACCTGCGTCAGGCGGAAGGTGAGGACGCCGTGACGTCTCTCAAGCCACTCCTCAAAGAGGGGACTTGTATTGTATTGTATTGTATAGCGGGCTGGTGTCCGCAACTCCACGTCAAAGCGCGTATTTTGCGTACGGGTGGGAATTTTATTCGATCCACCCTAACTCCCCGAGAAAGGCCAGCAGCGCCTTGGTGTTGCTGACAATCTCGTGGAGAGTACCTGGGTTACCGAAGTACTTTGCCCTGTATGTTGCAACCACTGGGCAGTGCAGAAGCACGTGGGCTGCTGTCTCGTCTTCCTCCATGCAGGCACGGCACAAGGGGCTGTCCGTGATTCCTATGACAAAGAGGTGTTTATTAAAAGAGCCGTGTCCAGTAATGGCGGCTGTAACTGTGCGCAGCTGCGGTTTGGTCAACCGAAGCGCGCGTTTGGTGAGGCGGCCGTCGATAGTAGGAAGTGCTTCCTTGGCCTGCCTGCACTCGCCGTGGTCTAGCCATAGCTTGTGGTGTTGTTCACTAGTTCGGTTCCTTACCAGTGTGCGTAGGTATCTGAAAGGGAGTGGCACGATAGGTTCGGGTCCCACCGCTGCCATGCTCGATCCCCTTCTAGCGAGTTCGTCCGCCGCATCATTGCCACGGGAATCGCTGTGTCCTTTAATCCATTGGATGGTTATATTATTGAGATTACCAACCTGGTTCAGGCGTTGGTGACACTCGTGTATTAACCCAGAGTTCACTCTGTGGTTGTTTAGTGCCAGCAGTACAGCCATGCTGTCTGAGAGTATACGGATTGAGTGGTCCACAACCTTCCTGGCTAAGATGGCAGATGCCGCCAGGGAAATGCCCATGCATTCTGCCTGAAATACCGTGTTGTGGGCCCCCAGAGGTTTGGCTATCTGGATGTTGAGATCCTCGGAGAAGACTCCAGCACCTGTGCCAGTACCTGTTTTAGATCCATCCGTGAAGATCCGTAGTTCCGCGGGGTTTAATCCCTCGCAGCGGTGATCCTCGTGGAGCTGGAGTTCTGTATCGAAAAGTTTGGGTAGGCGATAAGGGCCTAGTGTTCGTTTTTGGGTAAACATGACTAGTTCAGTTTTCGTGGGGTTCACTGAGAGATCGAACTCTCTGCACCACCGCTCAACGATGCGTAGTGCTTGTTGAGTGAGGTTGCAGATTGTCCCCGTCACTTTACCTGAAATGAGGATAGCGAGGTCGTCAGCATACCCTATTGTGTAGAAATGGTTCGCGTTGAGTTTTGTGATGAGATCATTTATCACCAGATTCCAGAGGAGCGGGGATAGTACTCCACCTTGGGGGCAGCCTCTGGCTATCAAGGCCATCTGCTGTTCCCCTTCAAGTCGAACCACTCGTTTACTTAACATGTTGGTGATCCAGTCTGTCAGTACCTGTTCTACTCCGTGACGGGAGAGCGCGGTGTTGATGCTGGCGAAGTTTGTTTTATCGAAGGCTCCTTCGATGTCTATGAAGGTGCCCAGGCAGATGCCCTTCTGGTGAATCTCCTCTTCTATCCGACCGACCACTAGATGAAGGGCGGATTCAGTGGACTTGCCCGAGCTGTATGCGTGTTGGTTAGTATAGAGTGGGATAGTTTTCAAAACGCCGTCCCTCAGCTCTCTCTCGCAAATTCTCTCCAAAGTTTTAAGGAGAAAGGAGGTCAGGCTGATTGGTCGGTGGTGTTTGGCGTTGGTATAGTCACTCTTACCTGGCTTAGGAATGAATATGACTTTCACTTCCCTCCATCCTTTTGGAACGTATCTGAAGGCCAGGCACGCTCTCATTATGGGTACCAGTCTGTTGGCGACAGAGGTCCCACCCCACTGCAGTAAGGCAGGAAAGACCCCGTCCGGACCGGCCGCCTTGAAAGGATGGAAGCACCGGATCGCCCACTGGAGTTTTTCCAGCGTGACGACTTTGTGTGCATAGCGCCAGTCGTTTTCTGACGGTGTTTGAGTTACCTCTGTCCAGTCGATAGCCTGTGTGAAAGCGCAGCCTGGGAAGTGAGTTTCAATAAGGACGCGCGTCGCCTCTTCTGGTGAGGTGGTAAGTGTGTTGTCGGGTTTACGGAGGACAGCAGGCCCAGTCGGGTTCTGCTGTGCCAATATTTTCCTTACCCTGTTTGCTTGTTGGCAGGATTCGATGTTGCCACAGTATTTGCGCCATCCAGTGGAGCTCCTGAATCTGATGCATTTTTTATATGATTTTTTGGCCGCGTAGTACGCGTCCCAATCCTCATCAGCACAGGTGTTCATGGCTCTGTTTAGGGCTGACCTTACCTTCCCGCGCTTACGTTCCAGATCCGCTCCCCACCATGGTTGTTTCCCTGGTGTTGTGGGCGGAGTGGTCTCGGGGCAGGATGAATGGTAGCTGTCTAGCATTGATTTCGTGAGATGACTTACACGCTCGTCGATCTGCTGCGTGTCCTCGTAGGTCATTCCGTAGTTTATTGACGCAAGTTTGGTTTCGAGGATGCGTGTATAAGCAGCACGGTCAGTGTTTCGCGGGTTTCGCCGTGGCAGTGTTGGTGTCACACAGACCTGAATATCGAAGCGGATCCACCTGTGGTCCGAGCAGGAGGCCTCCTTGGAGACCTGCCAGCCGGTGGTGATGGCCGCTGCACCCTCCGATGCCAGAGTGAGGTCTATGATTGTTTGGCTACGTCTGTTTACGAAGGTTGGTTCGGAACCTGTATTTAGTAGGGTTAGGTTAGTTGTAAATAAGTAATCTACTAGCGCCTTACCCCTTGCATTTTGTGTGTCCATGCCCCACAGAGGGTGATGAGCGTTCGCATCGGCGCCTATGACAACCTCCAGCCCAGTGCTCTCGCAATAAGTCACGAGGCGGGCGAGGTCATGCGGCGGCGGCTCTTCTGCCTCGGGCATGTAAACGGAGGCGAAGACCACAGTTGCTACTGTGTCCCCCCGCTGTATCAGTAGCCTAGCTGCAGAGACATCCCTGCAACAGAGATCTGTTAGTGGCTGTGTTTTTATGTTACGTGTCACATAGATGCACGATCTTGGTTTATCATGATCTGTACTAACTAAGAGCTTACCACCAAGATTGGAGAGTCCTTGTATTTGGCCCGCCCTAATCCACGGCTCTTGGATCAAGGCAATGGCCGTATGTTGTACCTCCAGCCACTTCCGCAGCTGAGCCGTCGCGGTCTGACTGTGGTGGAGGTTGGCCTGCAGGACCTTACAGGTCAACGAAGGGGACGCCATCACTGGACGTTCCTTCCTCGTCACCTGCCAGCCGCAGCCTGGCAAAAAGGTCACCCGCGTCGAAGCCGTCCCTCTCCAGGTCAGAGGCCGAGGACAGGATTATGTCCTCGAGCTCCTCCCCCGAGTGGACGGCGCCCACGCTAGCGGCGGTAGGGGCGGCTGGCGCTGCTACTGCAGGCTCAACCGCGGGTGTTTCCGCGGTGTTTGTTGGGGGGGGAGTTGCTTTCTCCACCTGTGTCCCAGCGCTGGCTTCGGCGCCCGGATATCCCTGCGGGACGTCGTCAAATCTGCCGTTCGGACCCTGGAACTTAACGTACACCGTCCCTGCACCAAATGAGAGACGGCGTTCGGCTTCCATCAGGGTCGGAATTTGGTCCTCAGGGACCCCGACCATCACGTACCACGCTTCGGCCTGTTTGTTGGCGCCCAGCAACACCCACTCCCTGATGCTAACCCAAGAGTTCTGGTAGCACAGAGCACGCCCGATGTCGGACGGCTCCGCGAAGATCCCCTGCTCATCAGGAATGAGGATGCCGCATCTTACCCGGCGCTTGATGTCCGCCTGCTTCCTGACCACTAGCGAGGTGCTAGTGGGGGGAGGCAGCTCGGAGATCAGTTTCCTTAGCCATGCTAAGGTGTGGTCGTTCCCGCACCACAGTCTGAGGACCCCGCTGCTGAACACCGGCCTCCCATTGAAGGTCGGTGCAGGTGAGTCCTGTATGGGAGAAGAGGCCTCGACGAGTATCTTCTTCTGGATAGCCGCGAGAACCAGGGTTGACACCTCCTTGCTGATTTGCCCCGTACGGCCGCAGGTGACTGCGACATCAAGGTCGGAGCATACAGCTTGGGCGTTGGCTTTGCGTCCCGTTCGGATTTATCAAGACGCGGCCGCTTGCGCTCTCCTCGAGGTGTTTAAGTCTCGTTGAGAGCTCGCTTGGCCGCGGCCTGATCCATCCGAATGGGTTGCGGTGTCGTTTGTGTGGCTAGTCCACTCGCGCCGCTGGCTGCTGGTTGGCTGGGTCCCGGTCGGCTGGTGCCGGCCGCGGCCTGCGACCGCCTGCCTGCGGAGAAGTTGACATTGCCATGGGTCGGTTTAACCCGGCCCGTGGCGTTAGCCTGTATAGGTTGAGGGGACTTACCCGTCCTCAGTGTCTGCCGCTGCCTCAGGGACGGCCTGTTCTTCCTTCTCGGTTTACCCGTCGAAGGGACCGGGGCAGCCTGCACTGAAGGTTCAGCGCAGTGGCGTTGTTTGCCGGAATCCTCCTTCCTGCCTTTGCGCCTGCTCCTCTGCACCTGCCAGGTTAGCGCGAACGCGTCGCCTGTGGTGCTGGTCTCCGCCGGTTGACCAGTGACGGCCACCGGGGGGGGGGCAGTAGGTGGAGGAAGATGTATGAGGGGAGCCCGGCCAGAGGAATTAACCGTCGTGGCGGGCTCCACGCCTGAAAAAAAGGGAGGAGCGGTACTGGTCCCGAGCAGCGCCGCGGTCCTCCGTTTATTACGGGACCTGGTTTTGGTCCTGGCAGCGGTTCTCGCCACTGCCGGACCTGTACCCGCACTGGAGCTCGCTACGTTAGCAGCGGAGCATCCGGGGGCTAGAGAGGTGCTGCAAGCACCCCTCTTGGGAGAATCCTTGGCTTTTGCCTCCTCTCCGGTGTGTGTTTGTGCAGTATGTGCGTGCGAATGTGTGTGAGGTTTGTGAGTTTGTGTGGTTGTTGTGTGTGTGTGTGTGTGTGTGGTGTCGTATGGTCTTTGAGTATCCATAGTATAGTATAAAAAATTCATCTCTCAGGCTTCCCACCCTCCATGGAGCCCGCACCTGGGAACGTCTCGCTACAAACTAGCTCAACCGTTAGGACTACCTTCGAGATATAGGGGCGTGAGGCTGGTTTACAGTGCGACATCAAGCGCTTGATCGGGTTGACGACTAATCAAACCTTCACTTACACCTTCAGCATGACCTTCACCAACCGCTTCGGCCATCCGAGGACGACCTCCGCGGACCTCCCACCCCTCGCCGTGGCCCTCTGACGGAACACTGTGGCCATTTCCCTACCCTTGGCTATTGGGTAGGGCCACCGTTTCACTTGAAATCCAGACCAAAGAGGGCGTGTTGCCTCACGGACGCATTACCACCAGCGCCGATCGGCTCAACCCTCCAGGACTCCTTCATCCCCGCTTACGGTGCTCAACTGCGCAGGTCCTAGCGCAGGTGACCAGATTACCTACTCGACGCCAGCTGGGTTTAGTGGCGGCCGAGCCCACGCCCACTCGGTCACGGAGGGTCGTGGTTAGGTTAAAATGCGCCTGGTGATTTTCGTTGCGTCTATTTCTTAGGGAAATAGACCAAAAGCAGGGCGGCAACCACGTGAAGGAGAACACACCAGACTTGCCTTGAGGATCTACACGACTGTAGCGCTCTCCCTCAAGACCCCGCCACCTTACCGCCTCTGAGGGAGGCAGTAAGGTAGGCCTGCATCTATACTACCAAGCAAAGCGCAAGCAAAGCATGTCGTTGTGCAACCGCGAAAGCATAAATACAAGTCCTCCCCAAAAAGAGGGGACTTATCGCCACTATCGCGGCGGGCCCTGCACGGGGTTGCGACTGTCGCTCTCTCCATGTCGCCATGAGATCCCGCCGGTAGTCTGTCCGCTGAGCGACAATTTCCCGCAGCAGCGGAGTTTCCCCCCGACGCAGCGCCTCCGCGCGCCATTCATGAAGGCGCGCGAGGACTATCGCCTCCAGATCCCATGGCGGCAATCCGCCACGGAGGCTGTAAACACATCCCTGTGATTTCCTTTTTTTTAGCTACTAAAAAGTATATAAATAAAATAAATAAATATCGCTGGACATTACACACAGCGCCATCTAGTGCCACGCTAAACAACGAGGCTTGTGTCGTGGACACCAGATAGTTGATATACTACATAGATACTTTACTTTTTTATTGAAAATATCTTCAAAAAGACAAAAATGCCTCATTTTTACAGCCGTGATTAGAGGACTGCCACCTCATACTTATTTTAGACATTTCTTAATGAAAACTGACGTACCTAAACCACTGTAGAAGATGAAACTGCACTTTAAAATAAATCGATTTAATAGTCTGTATCAGTTTTAACATAACCATAAGCTCGTTTAAATAGTGACATAAAACTTTAGTAGCTACGATAGATTCTTTTATAGCGAAAATAGCGTTATCCATGACGCCTTTTTACGATCCACGCGATCTAGTTTATGCCAAGTTTAAACTATAGCATAAAGAATCTAAATTTATGCTTAAATTAAAATTTAAATGTTAACTTTAGCTTAAGGCGATATTACAAGGTATAATAAAACTGATTGACTTTAATTAGAAGTCTAAAAGTTTGGGCGCTTTTCGATGATGCAGTTTTATGTTATACGATTCAATTAGGTTGCTTCATTCAACTTTAATACCAATCCCATCATCATCTAGCTAGCCTTTTCCCAACCATATGTTGGGGTCGGCTTTAAGTCTAATCGGATGCAGCTGAATACGAGTATTTTACAAGAAGCGACTGCCTATCTGACCTCCACAACCCAGTTAGTACTGGGTAATACTAATACGATACCCTTGGTAAGACTGGTTGTCAGACTTTCGGGCCACTGATTACCTGTACCGACTGTCAAAGATCTACAAATGACAGCCCGGACCAACTGCTTAACGTGCTTTCCGAGGCACGGAGGAAACTCGGTATGTAATAGGTGGTCATCCATCCACAGACCTACCTAGGCAAGCATGGCTCAAGATCGACCCGAGCGGCTGTTATTTAGCCACGAGCTCCTCTTTAGTAAAATCTATATATATGTATATATATACATATAAAAAACAGTAAAAAAACTGTGTCTGTACATTGAATATATTAAAAAAGTAATAATTGAGGGGGGTTTAGAAACGGTAATAGAGCACGAATCCAAAAAAAAACATCTGTCTGTTTGTCTGTGTGTCTGTTTGTCTATGGGTCTGTTTGTTTGTACACGCTAATCTTCGGAACTACTGGACGGATTTGAATGATTTTTTTGTTGTTGTATAGGTATTAAGTCTGGGCAAGATATAGGCTATAATTTATCTTGGAAACTTGAACACCTGATGTAGAACCACAACAGACCAGCTGAACTATAAGAGATACAAAAATGGTACCATAGCAAAAATTGTTCCACGTGATGAGAATTTTCTACTGAGAGAATAAATTTGAAGATCTGGAACACCTGATGTGGAACTCCAAGAGCCCAGCTACACTAACATATATATAGGAATGACGTTTTAGCAAAAGTTGTTCAATCTGATGAGCACTCTCTGTTGACTTATAAAAATCGAAGATCTGTAACACCTGTTATGGAACTCTAAGAGCCCAGCTATGCCATAACACATATAGGAATGACGTCTTAGCAAGTGTTGTTTGGTCTGATGGGCATTTCCTGTTGACTTTTATCTTGGAAACAAACACCTGATGCAGAACCGCAACAGACCAGCTGAACTATAAGAGACACAAAAATGGTACCATAGCAAAAATTGTTCCACGTGATGAGCATTTTCTGCTGAGAGAATAAATTTGAAGATCTGGAACACCTGATGTGTAACTCCAAGAGCCCAGCTACACTATAACATATAAATAGGAATGAAGTTTTAGCAAAAGTTGTTAAATCTGATGAGCACTCTCTGTTGACTTATAAAAATCGAAGATCTGGAACACCTGTTGTGGAACTCCAAGAGCCCAGCTACACCATAACACATAGGAATGACGTCTTAGCAAGTGTTGTTTGGTCTGATGGGCATTTCCTGTTGACTTATAAAAATGTTTAGTCTGATGGGCATTTCCTGTTGACTTACAAAAATGAAAGATCTGGAACGTCTCGAATCGTCTCGCGCATCCCGTTGTATTCCCATCCCGGGGCTCTTAAAATTCGACATCAGACGTTTTAGATCTTCGATTTTGACGACCCCGTTGTCGCTGGCATAAGCAACAGGATCCGCGTACGAAGTCGCGGGCAGAAGCTAGTCTTTAATAATAATCTAAATTATTATTTTGACAATGGTGAAATAGTGTAGTGTAATGGACAAATAGTGGTTCCGAATAAAGATTTATCTACCAGTGGGCTATAAGATCAAGTGTGATTTATCAGAGATAACGACGGTGGTTCTATATCCATTATCTATATCTATTTTCGACTAGGTCTAGGTCTAGGTCTGCTAGGTAGGTAGGTAAATTTAGGAAAGTATACATAAACCAAAGTCTCTGTTGCAGACAACCATAAGATGATATTGAGATAGAAGGAAAAAAAACAAACGCGGGAAGGCCATCCAAAATTAAAATCATAAGTACTTGTACTGAGAATCAAAGTGTGCGATTGAGGAGGCCTATGTCCAGCAGTGGACTGCTGTAGGCTGATGATGATGATGAAGTACTTGTACCATTATGTATTCCGTGCCAAAAGCAAACAGTGCCATATAACTTTTACGATTAAAATCACTCAACTAGCAATCTTACCACTAAATACCAGCTTACGAATCTACTCCATTAAGAGTTGACATTAAAACCTCTTAGGGAGGGATTAGTTTCAACCCAGGTGGTCGAAAGGGGTGGGTCACCTGAATAAATACTAGCCTCCCGTCGGCTTTGATATTCTTTCTGTCACTTGCGTTAATGGAAGTTTCTTTCGACTGAATGTAATGCGGTTAAGTAGTGGGAAAAATACTTGATATTTTGGTCTTCGTTGTAATGTACTTAAAAGACTATACAGGGTGAAATTTTTGCATGCCACCTGGAGGGAAAGAACTCTTAATACCGGAGATAGCAAAATTTACTCAAAGGAAACATTCCTTTATTTTTAAAAAGAAATTAATCTGCATTCAAAGATTGAAAATTTGCGTGCCACACTCGGGAATCGAACCGGCTAAATTCCAAAAAATTAACATCCTGTACTTTTATGCCACCAATCGATAGGGTCAATCATAAGGATCAAATCTCTCTAACATTATAAATTAAATGAAAGGAAAACCATGAAATCTAAAGTTATAAATTCAATGGGATAAATTTATTACGATAAAGCACTTTTATTCAAAGGATGGACCTTTACAATTGAAGAAAGAAGATTCAATTTGCACGTGTTTGTTTGTGCAAATTGTTATCTTCCTGTCTAAATAGTTCTTCTCATTTTAATCAATAAATGTCGTCAAAAGATAATTATAATTAGGTTCTAACATAAGTAATTGGATCGGACCTTTGAAGAAAAGTGCTTTATGTTGTCCCATTGAATTTATAAGTTAAGATTTTATGGTTTTCCTTTCATTTAATTTATCATGTTTGATAGAGGGATTTGATCTTTATGATTGACCCTATCGATTGGTGCTATAAAAGTACAGGATGTTATTTTTTTTCAATGTAGCCGGTTCGATTCCCGAGTATGGCACGTGAATTTTCAAAATCTTTGAATGTAGATTAATTCCTTTCTAAAACTAAAGGAATGTTTCCTTTGAGTAAAATTTGTTATCTCCAGTATTTCGAGTACTTTCCCTCCAGGTAGCATGCAAAAAATCCACCCTGTATATACTTATGTTTGGAAGGTAATTGATGCCACAGGATTTATGTCGAACTGGCTTATGTATGTGAGACCGAAACAAAGCCGATTTATAAACGTAATTTAGCACTACTTTAGTTGTGTATACCCATCACTATCTAGCACTTGGAGTTTGATAGTTTTTTTTTTATGTTGTTGCACAGGCACCAGCGCCTTCCAGAATAAGTTACATAAAAAGAAAAATCGAACGTGGTACAAAGAGACTAGTCTAGTAGTTAAGATATTTAAATGGTCATGAATAGTTTTAAAATAAAGTAAAACTTATTAAAAAAAAAAAACATAAAAAAAAACAATTAATACTTTAAACTAAAATTAAATATCAAAATTAAATTGTTGTGTTACAGTGACAGGTATAGCACACGTATATTCATCCTTTTCAAAGGGGATGTCTCAACAATACACGAAACTGGGATCGAATATCTTGATCTTTTATTACAGAAATAGGTACAAAGGAGCTTTTGTTGTGATCCTGACTTTCTATTCTTGTTAAAAATACCCATTTTTAGGGAAATTAAAATAAATCCTAAAGAAGAATTTTGTAGTGCCCCTAGCCTAACCTTTTGTAGTGCTTACTTCAATGTACTAATAAATACCGGTTTCTGAATTGAAAATTTGAAGTTGAGAACTTGTCAAACTTTACCGTGGTAATTCTTTTTATTTTTATTTTATTTATTAGGGATAAAAAAAAACAGTTACATGTTCAGGTTTAAAATTATAAGTAGTTACATAAATTGGTAAACATATTTCCCACACCATTGTCCACGGGATTAATAAATGAACAAATAAAGAACGGAAAGATAATTTTGTTGAATTACTTAATTAATTTTAGATTAAGATTGTGGTGAAAGACTGTTCATAGCCAGTGTTTTAAATTTGTTACTAGAAAGAGAGAAGATATTATAAGTCAATGAAGTGTGTGTTATAGGTTTCCACGGTTTTTCAACACACTTGCTCATAAAATAGCTCTAATTTCAGCGCAATTAGTCACATAATTACACCTGTAATCAAACTGTGACTTTTTCATTGCTATTATTCACATGTGAGTTGTAGGTTTTTTTTTATTGGTTTAGGTGCTTGTTGCTTTGTTCTTAAAAAAGTTTCAATACAAAAAAGATCGTGTCCAATAGTACAAATAAATTAATGTACCTATTGCTTGCTTATTTAATGCAACTTCGTAGGTATATAAATAGATAATTTGGACTTGTACGTTTTTAATAAATAAATAAAACTTTCACTCAAATATAAATTTTGTTTTCTCTGTAATAAATAAAACATTGAATCCCCGATTTTGTACGTGACTAAAACGCTATCCGCGAAAAGCCAAAAAAAAGAAACCTCATTCTTTTAGTCTATGGCTGATCGCCATTGTTGGACGCGCGCGCATAGGAAAAAAAAATTCTCAACTCGTTTTCACTGTTGAAATTATAGTTATTTATTAATTAAAATGTCCACAAGTACTAGTTATGAAGAAAATGATTTATGCTGTACACCGCCCGATATACTTAAGATGTGAATAGTTATGTTATGGACAGTTTACTATCTGAAAACTCCAAGGACAAATATCTATTATCTACTAATTAGAATGATATTTTAGTATTATTTTCTTCACAAGTGTGTTGAAAAACGTCGTATAATACACGTGTGTATTGATGATTATATCCGTCCTCGGCTCTCTTAAAACCCTCGCCTGACGGCTCGGGTCTCAATAGCGCCTCAGCGGTAATCAACAACATTACACACTTGTACAATGTACTTACCATAATGTACTATTAATGTACATAACATAACATCATTTTTTCTCAAATACTTTAATCGTTCCTGTGCGATAATCTCCAAACATAACGCGAGTAAACCCGCGGGCAAAAAGTAGAATTAAAAAAACCATTAAGTACTATACTGAAACTCATCTCATCCGTAATTAAACTTCTGGAATAGTTAACTAAGCCACTTCATACTAACGTTAAAAGCTACTTCATTTCCCCCCACCAGTCGTCGTCATTTCCGCTGCTGGAAACTGAAAGTGGAACGTTTGAAAAAGGAACACGGCAACTTCCGGTCTTTAACTAGAAAGTACTAGCTGGGAATGGAGCTATTTGAGATAAAATGAGTTTAATCTTGTAGATCTAGGTAGGTATAATAGATCTATGTAGCGAAACAGAGCAAGCGGTTTCTTTGAAAGTTCAATAAAATTGTAGAAAGAAAAGAAAGTTGGAATCTTGTCAGAAAATGGAAAATGTACTATCACTAGCTGTCGGTGAAGGAAAACATCGTGAGGAAACCAGCATGCCTGATGAGAGATATTTCTCGATGGTATGTAAAGCCAAGTCAGAGGCCCAAGGACGGCATAAAAACTCTGACACCTTTCGTGTATTTATCACTTGTTTTTGTAAATAAATATACTGTTGCGTTGTTAGTTAAATTTTGTATATTTAGCTACGTACGTACTACGGAATCATTGAGTTAGTCGCTAATAAAACCGCTGAATGCATTTGTGATTTTCTAACAAGTTTCCTGTACACACAAAAATGAACCTAAACCATAATAATATTTGGTCGACATCTCGCCGGATTAATTATTATCAGTTACCGAAGCTCTGAAGCGCACGTGTCAAGCGGCTGGATTGCGAGAATAAAGGATACCGATTCCTGAGCGATAGGGATTTGTAACGATGACTGATACGAAGGAATTATTAAATATATTGGAAGATACTACTTCATAACTGCAAAAAACTCAAGTCTAATCAACATCTAAAATCATCATTATCTTGCCCTTATCCCAATTCATTTGGCGTCGGCGCAGCATATCTTCTTCTTCACATCTCTAATCTCAAAAAATAAAACCTTTAACTAAAACTTTTACTAAAGAGTTTCCGCATCGTAGGTTTTAGTTGAATGATAAACAAAATAATTAAATTACTAACTATTTTTGCTTTTTTATTTAATTCATTTATATTATCTATTGTTTATTATTCACATAATATAGGTATAAGTTGCGTAATTTATTAATGAGGGATTTTCTTTTTAGCTCTTCTCTAGTCGCTGGATAGATGGCGCTAGGAGTAAGTATGATAATGCAAGGAACGAAACCTAAAAAAACTGATTTTAACAAAGAGCGAGAGATGTTGGTTATATTCGGAAGGTTAAGCAAATGAAAGTGTCAGTCAACGAGAGTACGTGTCGTGACACTATGTTTTTTTTTCAAGCGTTTTGGCTTTGGCATAGTAAGTTCAACGCCATCTATAGAGTTCTTGGAAACTAAGTTTTTTTTAAAAACCTCAAAAGGAAAACCACTCATTGTGTCCATCGACGGCAACTAAAACCTACGAAGCGAAAACTCTTTGGTAAAAGTTTTCATGTTATTTTTCATAGTTCCAAATTCAAATCACATTATTGATCAGAGGATGGCCATGAAACTCAGTACAATATTATTGCCCGGGTGAAGTGGAGGGCAGTAAGACTTGCTTTACTTTATGTTTGATTATATATAATTTGACATTTACGAGGAGATAATGTGAAATAGTACATTACTGCAGCGGCCAGCAACAGAGGCATTGATGGACGAAGCCAAGGCACACATACGTAAGTCCATCAATGCCTAGTTGTGGCCAAGGCTTGTATAGTACTTTTCTCAAATAATGCGAGGAAATTAAAACTCTCGCGTTGAAGAGTTCATTTGTTTTTTTTTTCATTAGACCGTTTTCTATTTGCAAGCCAATTCGAAATTTAAATAGAACCTTGATTAGTTACCTCCTTGGTTGCCATGTTTCAGAGTAAAAGATTGTTCCATTTAAATATATAATATAATAAATAACACAACAGATATGAGTTTACTATATAATTTATACTACACCTGCTTGGAAAGTACCTTGATACTTTATCAAATTTACTGTAGAAAGTACGTCATTGCATATCGAACAAATATGCGGGGAGAAAACGCATCTGAGCGGGAGAGAAAAGTGTATGAAAATCCATTTCTTACGTGGTTTCTCTTTTTAATTTTGGGTAAGACTATGCGCCGGTAACCTAAATATCAAAAGCCAAAAAGTTTTTACAGTGAGTTTTTATCTACAAGTTCGCAAAATGACACTGGCCACCAGCTGTGTGTTGGATGGTGTCGGGCTGGCAGTGCGATGTGCGACCCTGCGGCGGCAGGATAAACAATTTGAAAAAAGAACATGTGAAAATTGCAGACGCCATTGGCGCCATTTCCAATTTGTGTGTTGTTTGAGTTTTTTTATTTTCCTCGTAGGTGTAGTATAAAGCACTATGTATCACTCGAGAGAAAGTGCGATTCCCGATCTCGGGTGTTTTAAAGCCCTCGCCTACGGCTCGGGCTTCAAACGACACCCTCGACGGTAATCGGTCACTTTCTCCTCTCGGTGAACAATGTACTATTATTGGGCAACTAAACACGACAGATATGGATTTTCATCAAACTTTTGCCGGCCGCTGGTCGCATGTATCTGGCCAGTACAGCAATTTCGATTTATCTCGAAGAAGGTTGTCAAAATATTGCTCAAATTTCCAAGCATGTTTGAGAACATATAATTTCAGTACACGACAATTAAATTATACTCCAGACAATAGACCCACACGAAGAGGTAAATACAATAGTCAAAGGCAGTATAATAGTTTAACAGCCATTTCTATCGCTTTCAATTCCAATTCCCCGTTTATATCCTCCCTTTATTTCATCGCTAAACCGGCCGCCATTCCTTTTAACATCTCCGTTTTTATGTGCACAAGATAATCGATTCAGGGTCCCATCACAAAGCAGGTATAACCCTTTGGCCACGATTTACATGCTCAACGACACGTGTATTGCGACGATGACTATGGCAAAAAACAAATGAAAGTAACTGTCTCTAAGTACAGTATGGGCCAATT
The DNA here is from genome assembly GCA_905147715.2 of Xestia xanthographa. NCBI lineage: Eukaryota > Metazoa > Arthropoda > Insecta > Lepidoptera > Noctuidae > Xestia > Xestia xanthographa. The sequence continues at coordinate 9,265,247 of LR990652.1, forward strand.
TAATAGACCACATTTGACGTCTGTCATTTTAGTACAACTGCATTTTAATGTTCCCTTATTTTGTCATTATTACAATAAATATGTAATCGTAATGAGGGATTTTCTTTTTAGCTCTTCCCTAGTCGCTGGATAGATGGCGCTAGGAGTAAGTATGATAATGCCAGGAACGGAACCTAAAAACACTGATTTTAACAAAGCGCGAGAAATGTAGGTTATATTCGGAAGGTTATGTGACGTGACACAATGTTTTTTTTTCAAGCGTTTTGGCTTTGGCCCCAACTATCATAGTAAGTTCAACGCCATCTATAGAGTTCTTGGAAACTAAGTTTTTTTTTAAAACCTCAAAAGGAAAACCTCTCATTGAAAAAAGTTAAGAAATTGAACAGTTGTAACTTCGAAGAAATAAATAATATTTTATGCCAGCCGTTACAAGGTTACGTTGTTCAGATTCAGATTCATTTATTTATTGTAAAACATGGGTACCTACATTATAAGTTCTTATTTGGTAATACATTGAGGGCGCTATGTTTTGCCTCTAGGGCGTACAAAAGTTGCAAAAGTTGGGCGTTGTTGTATTTGGATGAAGTGCCAAATGTGGTATATTAAATTGGCCTTACTTTAAGTATGCCATGACCACTTCGTTTGACTGCCTCGTTGTCTACTGAGCATGAGGTCCTGCGTTCGATTCCCGGGTCAGGCAAAGTGTTATTGGGTTTTTCCATTAGGAATTTCTCTGTAGCATTCTCTATTTGTTTCAGGTTGATGGTAATAGGCTCGTTACATGGAACTTAAAAAATAACAGGCGATTTTTGGGTGTTTTATTAGGAACACTTATGCCCAACCCTTCAGGGGTTACAGGCGTGATGTTATGATGATGATGATTATGCCATGACCAAGCGTCGGGCACTAGTTGCCCAGCAGTTTGCTAAACTGGGCCTATTTGGTGCAGTCGTGAGATACACAGTATTATACTTCTTTTTTCTTTATATTGTGTGGACTTGTGGCATGAGCCAAATAAACCTTTTTAGGGTTCCGTAGCCACCTGGGAACCCTTATAGTTTCGCCATGTCTGTCCGTCCGTCCGTCCTCGCTTAATCTCTGTGACCGTTAGCACTAGAAAGCTGAAATTTGGTACCAATATGTATATCAATCACGTTGACAAAGTGGTAAAATAAAAAATGGAAAAAATGTTTTATTAGGGTAGCCCCCCTATATGTAAAGTGGGAAGTGATTTTTTTTAAATTTCAACCCTAACGTGTGATATATTGTTGGAAAGGTATTTAAAAATGAATAGGGGTTTCCTAAAATCATTTTTTAATAATGTCAATAATTTCGGAAATAATCGCTCCAAAAGTAAAAAACAATGTGTTGCGCCCCTCTAACTTTTGAACCATAAGTTTAGAAAATATGGAAAAAATCTGAAAAGTAGAACTTTATAAGGACTTTCTAGAAAAATCATTTTGAACTTGATGGAAATAACAGTTTTTGTACAAAAAAGACAAAAAGTTGTACAAAATAATTTCTGGACCAAGTTTGTAGTATATTCGTATATGCAAGCATTTTTACATAATGGATACCCACCTTTAAACTCATAAGTGGGAACACTTATTGTGACGGCTACGGAAAACTACGGAACCCTACACTGAGCGTGGCCCGACACGCTCTTGGCCGGTTTTTTTTTAATGTGTTTTTAGGGTTGAAGTACGATCTTAGGAGATATTAGATCTTATTCTTACAAGATACGTGAATTGCCAAGCCTACTAACACGAAAAAAAAAAGTGACGAGCGCGTCTGCCTAGACGCAAGTCGTATCGTTGGAGGTCGTGTACTGAGTCTTATTCCGGCCCACACAAGCGGTCTACGATAAACAAAGGAGGATACTCACTGAAATAAATTATGTTCCTTCGATATGTTCTTATTTTTATTTCAGAAGATTTTTGAAGGGAATCTTGTTGAAAATTAACTTTGTTTGTATTGAGCTTTTATTAAAGGATGTTTTCATAAGTTAAATATTTAAGATAGCTTTGAAGATTTTTATTGGTAAAGTTTGTTTTACGATAAACCGAAATTGCGTTTTCTTAAGAATTTATTTTGATTCTTAACTTTTAACACAGAGGTTCATATTTTATCTATCAGAATAAATATCCTGAAAATGCAAAAAAAGAAGAAATGTTTAAATATTCTTCACTCTCTGTTCCTTTACTCTCATTTAGGAAGGCAATTCGACAAGACCTGAGAGAGATTAAGCGTAGGCTTAACGTGCTCTCCGAGGCACGAGGATATCATGCCGCCAACTAATATTTTTTAAATATTTATTTCTAATAGAAAAACTTTTTTGCAAAAAATAAAACCGACTTCAAAAACACAAAAAAGTGAAAACTAACTTTAGCTTCAGAAGTCGGTGACAAAAAAAAACTAAATGAATCAAACAAAGGTCACCGACTTCTACTTCTAAAAAAGTTTATTTTTTTTATTTTTCCATTTTTAGTTGTAATATCCTATACAAATATTTGCTATGCATTTATTTTACATTGTTAACAATACATGTCATGGTAATAGGCTTATCCCCAATAAATGGAACTTAACATACCTAAACTGTCGAAATTTGGGTGTATTGTACACATCTGCGTACCCCTCAGAGCATACAGGCGTGATGTTACATCATGATGTTGTATAAACAATAAATATCCAAGCGATTGCAGCAATCACGACTGATCTACCATATAGTTTTGAGGAGTTCGATTGTATATCTCCGAAGATCAGCATCAGATCTTCATCAAATTTAAATGCGACTATCTCAGGAGTATATTCTTTCAAATAAAAAAATAAATAAAAAAAATCGCTCCACAACTGGAGGAGAAATCGGTGAACATACATAAAATTATACCACACGACTGAATTAAAAATGTTCATAAAATGAAAACTACTTAAACTACACACATCAAAAGTATCTAGGGATCAACATATATTTTTGCAATAACTTTTCTCCTGATTGATATTAATTAAAATTTTCTTTAAGGATTCATCAAATAAAGTGTTTTCGTTTGTCACAGTAACGATAAACCAAGTCACCTTTGCATTAATAAAGAAATTTGCCATTTTCCTAATAAAGGGATTTTTGACATTTGAACCACTAACATTAAAGTTCGAAAAAATGACTGAAAACACAGTTTTCTTTAAAATTTTATTGGGTAACTTAAACAATTAATAATCCGTGTTTCTACCGCGAACACTAACAACACAAGAACATCGGTTTGGCATACTCAAAATGAGTTCATCCAAATCACGCTGTGGAATGGCCGCCCATGTTCGTTGCAACAACAAAAAAGGTCTTCTTGCGACTGGATACCCTCCATATTCGGCAGAGCTCTTCTCTGTAGCATATCCCATGCATGCTCAATCGGGTTCAAGTCTGGCGACTGAGCAGGCCAGGGCAGGACATTGATGTTAGCTGCGGCGAGAGTCTGTCTTACAACTCTTGCGGTGTGCGGTCGTGCATTATCATGCATTAACTGAAATAAGGGACCGATTTGCACTTGTAGAGGAACGATGACGTCTGATACAATCGTCTCAGCATAAATTTGAGCGTTGAGGTTGCCTCTGATCCAAATCAACTCAGTTCTTCCGCCGATCCACATACCCGCCCATACCATGATGGTTCCACCACTATAAGGATGGACTTCCTGGCAGGATTTTAATCGCTGTTGGCGTCCAGGGGTTCTCCAGTGTCGTATACGTCTTGTATCCGGTCTCATACCAAAACGAGACTCATCAGAAAAGCACACGAAACGCCATTGTTCTTCTGCCCAATTTCTGTGTTCAAGAGCCCATTGATATCGAATCCTACGATTGTGCATTGCTATAGGTGGTACCCGTAGCGGTCTTCGGGAATGAAGGTTCACTTCATGCAAGCGGTTTCTGACTGTTTGGTCGCTAATTAAGTTCCCTGAAGAGTGATGAAGCCTCACGGCTAACATCATGGCGGTTATTGTTGGAGCTCTTCGAGTTAAGATTTGAATGTATCGGTCTTGTCTCCGTGTGGTGCAGCGATACCGTCCTCCATGGCGCTCAGCCACGGTACCAGTGCTTCGGTAACGTGTCCAAAGTCGACTGATAACACTCTGACTTGTATTCAGAGCTAAAGCTACAGTACGTTGCCGGGAACCAGCTTCTATCATTCCCACGGCTCTGAGCATTTCTTCCCTGCTTAAATGACGTCGCCGCTCCATAATAACGTTGGTTTTAATCAGTAGTAGGGAAACAGTAGCACTAATAATGTCTTCAATGCGTTGTATGTTTTTATAGGGAAAATATTGACAGCTTATTTTCATCTTTTACTCGAATTTGATTGAGAGTTCCTGATTCAAATTATGAAATGCACCAAAAAGGATCCATATAAATTTATAAAATCATAAATTTATTACAAAGCCACATCTCAATCTCAAGAAATCCGCATAAAAATGCTTGATCCCTAGACACTTTTGATGTGTGTATGTTAAATTTTTATGGGACATTTGGTCCCATAAAAATTTAACAGGCAACTATTCCGGATCAAACTAAAGAAGAATCACGTAAATCGGATCATAAATGTCAGCGTAATCGGTGTACATACATAAAAAAAAAACAATCGAATTAAGAAACTCCTCCTTTTGGAAGTCGGTTAAAAACTCAAGAGCACTTTTTGTCCGACCCAGGAATCGAACCCAGGACCCCACGCTCAATAGTCACGCTTGCGACCACGAGACCGACGGGGTAGTCATTTCCAACAACAACAACAACAGCCCATAACGTCCACTGCTGGACATAAGCCTCTCCCATGATTGGAGGAATTTGCCATAATCTCCACGCTTCGCAGGCGGATTGGAGATCGCAGTGATGAAAGACTAACAGAAAACGCTGCTGCCCATTCTCTGGTCTACGGAGGCGCAAGGTGTTCTGCCTCAGACATTAGTCGCCTTATATGTACGACACCCGTGAGTGTAATGGGTTGGTTTATTCTATTGTCTTTTTTAACCCGTATGCTCCCGGTCGTGCCTCGTGAGGCACAGTGCATTGTTATTTTAATTGTGTCTGTAATTGCGGGTATTGAAGTGCTACACTTTCATGATCAAAACACATTATAATACACTGTAAACGGGTATTTTCGCGAATTTTTACCTTTAATATAAGCCCGACGTTTCGACCGGATTGCACCAGCCGTGGTCGCGGGAAGACTGAAGTATTGGAGGTACCGCCACAGCAAAGCGATGGTGTTTATTCAACTATGGTGGTGATGGTGTCCGCTATAGCGGAGCATGTGATAGACTCAGGACCCAACCACTGGATGGAGTTACACAACCCAAAAATCCTTGCAAATGAGAAGCACTACTATAAGAGAATGGTTCGGGAAGCGATTGAGATCAAGAAGTATCCTAATTTCAATCGCGAAGACGGCTTCCGACTCTCTCCCGCTTGGAATCCAGTGATCACTAAGTGTACTCGTCAAGTGAAATCATCTCAGTATGCGGACACTGTTAGTGTAGTGTGCTGTCCTAGTGTGAATCGGCCCTAATTAACATTTATGAAGATCAAGTGAGGGTAGTTGAATAAACACCATCGCTTTGCTGTGGCGGTACCTCCAATACTTCAGTCTTCCCGCGACCACGGCTGGTGCAATCCGGTCGAAACGTCGGGCTTATATTAAAGGTAAAAATTCGCGAAAATACCCGTTTACAGTGTATTATAATGGTTCTATTCTACTCTGCCGGATACCACACGGCTTCTCCATGTACTATAATAATAATAAACCTCTAAAATCATAGCAGGTGGCTAAAAGCCGACCTAATATTACCATGTTGTCGACATTAACAGAGTGTCAAAGACTTGCTGTATTTACAAAATGGCGGCTCCTAAATACTTGTAATTCCAGTCACATATGGTAACGAGTCTCAAAGTCATAAGTTTGAAATGTTGAGGGAATTTTGGCAAAGGGATCTGACGTAGGGCTGTAATTGTCAATTTAACTTTAGTTAGTTATCAACTTATCGTATTATTATTTGCTCTGAAATTATTTGATCAATGTTTGATTACGTTAAAGTGTGTTGTGTAATTTGAACATAAGTTTGATTGCCTATATCGAAAACTCCAACTAGGCTGTTCAATATACAAATTGATGTTAAGGTCAAAGTAAGTTAGTGGTGGTGGTACTTACATTATAAAAATAAATTAGAGAAAATAATCTTCATAGAAAGCCTATCAAATACTCGATACACTTTTACTTATCCTGTTTTTAAAAGCCTGTTTGTCACCTTTTCACAACTTTACGGATTTAGATGTATTAATTGGCATACAATTAACGACCCACCAGATTTAGCAAAATGTAACGGCAAAAAAATCACTTTTGATATCCAAAATTAGCAAATGATCACCAAAATTAATCCCCATTTTATCGTGAAATTAGAACCAACAATTGTTTTTTTTTGTTAATGACCACCAAAAGTTGAACTGTTATGCTCTTGCATCCGAGTCATAGGAGATGGTCGACGGAACCCCGCTTCGCAAGAAGTAGGAGCCCCGCAATGGTTTATAAAAAATGTGTCGGGGTGCCCCAAGTCGGCCTAGGCAAAACTAGTTTGTCATCAACCACCTCATTAAAATTTGGTGCTCAATTGATATTTTATAGGTGATAGATGTTAGTGGTCAGTGTGGTCACAAAGTTATTTTTGGTGGTCATTATATTTTCCCCCGATGTTATTTGGCACACGGATACAACATGAAGTGGACATAGAATACTTTTTATCCCCTTAGTAAGCTACCGTGGTATAACTGCCGACCTCCATGCAGGGAAGCCGCGAGAAATTATTTGACGTTATTTGTAATGAAGTCCGAACTCGATCATCAGTTAATACTGACAATAGACTTGATCACAATTTCTAGACTTTAAAACAGACAGTGATCTTTGAGTTTATTTTTGTTGGTTCTTCTCAAAGTAGTCAGGTACGAAATACTAGGCCCATCTAGTTTTCAAACATAACTTGATGTGACGCGTACAAGTGTTTTGTAAAAACCAATTTACCGAAATAAATAAACGATTTATGATTTACTTTACCGGCTTCTTTTTAACATTACAATTATTTTCTTAGAACTCAATTTAAATTAAGTTACGGGCCCGGACAAATTATGTATTCTATAACTATTTGAAAATACCTATCAAAATGTATAAATAATCTAAAAACATAATAAATTACTATTTTTCTTCAATCGGAATCTACCTAATACCAGCCCACGCAATAGACTGATTACAGGGTAAAGCAATCAAATTATCTTTTCTTTGATTTTTTTTTATTTTTAAAAATACTCACAAATTATATAAATGAAGATGATTGGCTTGACTAAAATAACGAGTCTTTGTTATGTATTTATGTATTTTCAAAGCAAAAAAGTATCCCTTAGTTACTTTGATCCGCCTACAATAAGATCCAGGGAAGGTATATAATACGTAGATTGGCGTGGAAAGTGGATAGGCAGAGCTTAACAACCGGAGGCTTTGAAGCAATTACTTAAACTTAGTCCATCGTATTTGGTGCCAAAGGTTGGGAGAATCGTCTCTTGATCTATGAATCTTATGACGTATACGGATCTTAGTAAGTAAAGAGTAGGTGAGCTAAACAAAAAAACTAATCTAGAATGACATCACCTCAACGTTAAATCACGTTATCAACACAACCGAATAGAATGTTCGTAGACAAGTTTACATCGTTAAAAATGATCGAATAGAATGTTATCGTTTCTACAATGTTGATTGCTATACTCTTTGGTAGGAACGCTCACTATAGACTAAAGTGTAGGTTTTTTTCTACAGACTTAGAGAACGAGCGATCGACTCAGTCGTGTCAACTTGGCTACCAATTTAGCGCTTTCTACAATCGCTTACCGAGGTGTTTACAATTGTAGAAAGAGAATCGAAATAAAACGATTGTAACTTGGCTAGGTAGGTTACAAAAGGATTGATGATTGAAATTTGAATTTTGAAATTGAATAGGAATGATAGGTGTCTCATACTTGTATTGTCGTATAGCCGGTATGGTTATTCTCCATTGACCGTTTAGTAGAGTTTGGTAGTATAAACAGGGTTTTAGAATTTAATAAAAATAAAACCGGCCAAGAGCGTGTCGGGCCACGCTTAGTGTAGGGTTCCGGTCCAGAAATTATTTTGTACAACTTTTTGTCTTTTTTGTACAAAAACTGTTGTTTCCATCAAGTTCAAAATAATTTTCCTAGAAAGTACTTATAAAGTTCTACTTTTCAGATTTTTTTCATAATTTCTAAACTTATGGTTCAAAAGTTAGAGGGGGGGGGGACACATTGTTTTTTACTTTTGGAGCGATTATTTCCGAAATTATTGACATTATCAAAAAATGATTTTAGAAAACCCCTATTCATTTTTAAATACCTTTCCAACAATATATCACACGTTAGGGTTGAAATTAAAAAAAAAATCACTTCCCACTTTACATATGGGGGGCTACCCTAATATTTTTTTTTTTTCTAATTTTTATTTTACCACTTTGTCGGCGTGATTGATATACATATTGGCACCAAATTTCAGCTTTCTAGTGCTAACGGTCACAGAGATTAAGCGAGGACGGACAGACGGACGGACGGACAGACATGGCGAAACTATAAGGGTTCCTAGTTGACTACGGAACCCTAAAAATCAAGTACAATTGTATTCATAACCGTGTGTGTATAGCCCAAGTCCACCTGTGGTCGTCTTTTAACTGTAATAATGATGACAATCTATGTATCAATTTCTTTAGAAAGTCCTCGTTCTAATAAGTGTAATTATTTCTATGTGATGATATTCATATTTTGTCTTTGTCTCCACAGGGACGAAACGGTTTGGGCAACATCTACGTCTGGGCGAGTGGCGACGGTGGAGAAGATGATGACTGTAACTGCGACGGATACGCAGCCTCCATGTGGACCGTCTCCATCAACAGGTGGGTGTAGTTAGGGTTGAGTAACTATGCAGTTATGTTGTTAAAGGCCATCTACGGTCTCTACCGGGGAGTATTTATCCCAAAGATACAGGCATACGCCTAGTTGGGAGGCGTCGTTCAAATTGTTCTTTTATAATTTTATAATAATGACTGAATGAATAAATAACAGAATATGAATATAATAGATGGTATACAGGGTTAGGTTAGTTTTCAATGACCGGCCAAATTTTCAGAAATTGTTTAGAATCCATAATATCGGCGTTTTACCTGAAATAAAACGCTTATTAAACTACTTACCTTATTCGAAGCATAATTAAACAATTGAGATAGGCTGTATCTTGTTTCCTGTGCCATTTTTCCTTACGATTCTAGCCGTATAGCTCTGTCTCGCTCTCGTGACGTCACCAGGTCAGGGAGGGGAGTGCACTTGCGAGTGCGCGAGCCTCCGTCTTGTTCATTGGATGATTGACTTTGTCACCAGGCAGAAATTACTATTATGCTTCGAATAAGGTAAGTAGTTTAATAAGCGTTTTATTTCAGGTAAAACGCCGATATTAAACCACTTGACCGTTATTCGAAGCATAATTAAACAATTGAGATGTGTCTGTTATCGCCTGGTGACGTTCACGACGAACGCCAATGTGAAGGGATAGATCAAGAAAAAAAGGAGAATAGCTATAATAGAAAATGCATTGTATTACAAAAACAGAAAAAACAAAACTAAATATTAAATCAACTTGCTACTTAGTTCACTGGATTGAATAGACCAGTAATGTTGTTACTCCTAGAAGAATCCAAAACTTGTCGCTTATAAAATCGAATAAAAGTATTAGAGGACCTCCAATTTCCCCGAGCCATAATATCTTCTATGGGGAAGTTGTCCAACCAATTCTTAGAAGCAACAGCGGACCGGATACTTCCAGGAGTAGCAACAATGCCTGCCTGACGCATCAGGGTTTTTATCCAGCCTGCAATAACCGTTCGTGAGGCCGCACGAGCTGCATCTCTTGTTGTGATAAACAAGTTATGACATTTTGCTTCCTGACGTCTAATGGAAAGCAGTGATTCGGTCCGTTCAACCCAGTATACCGGATCCAAATTCCTATAATCATTATTTTTAAATAATCTCCATCCTGATTGCCTGTGGTCTGATGAATCAGTCTTACACCCAAAGGCAGGCCATAAAGTTATAAAATCGTGCTCTGGTGATTTTAAATAATTATCTTTATCAGTCCTAAGGAGGGTCAAATCATGAATACCTACGTCTACCAGAACAGAGTACTAAAAGGGCAGCAGCTTGACTCGATACATCAAAAATATTATCATTTTAAGACAGTTTATCTATACTAATATTATAAAGCTGAAGAGTTTGTTTGTTTGTTTGTTTGAACGCGCTAATCTCAGGAACTACTGGTTGGAATTGAAATATTATTTTTGTGCTGGATAGCCCATTTATTGAGGAAGGTTATAGGCTATATAACATCACGCTACGACCAAAAGGAGCGGAGCATAAATGAAAGATGTTGCATTTTATATGCAGATCAGCTAGAAAACGAGCCAGGTCAGAACCTGAGGGGTTCTTAGGGTTAACACGCTTAGCTTTACACCATGAGACCCAGCGGTCCCATGCAGGCTTATAAGTTCTCCGGGTGGAAGCGCGCCAAGAACTCTTCAATAGATCTATTTGAGAATTATCCCAATCACCTAAATTATGTGTCCACCCCCACATTTCCATATTTTCAATACAAGATCCTGGACGCGAGGTGGTGGTAGTCCTGTCGTCACATCGATTAATACTTTGTCCAGGTTCTGTATTGTGAAAGGTGGGGCTAAAGCCCGAGCTTTGAGATCGCCGAGCCAGAACACTTTTTCCCACCTCGGTGCTACCAGTAAGTAGGTTCCCGATGCCTGATTGAGGTAGCTCAAAACTTTGGGTATCAGAAACGGGGGCGGGAACACCCATGCCAGATTGAATGTCCAAGCAACCGAGAATGCGTCGTGGGCTACGGCTTGTTTGTCGTTCTGATCCTTCGATACGTAATGAGGGACTACGTGGGCGTTGCTGGAGGCAAACAGGCAACAGGAACTTGGGGAATGACCCATTTTAGGAATACCGTTTTTGTGACTTCGGGCAACAGATGCCATTCGGGGACCTGGCGAAACCGTGATAGGTGGTCGGCATATAAGTTATGTCCATCAATTGCGTGGATTTGGTCCCCCTTCGTGACGAAGATACGCTATTACTGTGCGATTGTTGCATTGTATGGTGACTGTAGATTGGCTCAGATACATGGAATGACTTTGAAAGACCTTCAATATTGCCAACATCTCTTTTACGTTGCAGTGGTCATCTTTCTCGTTTTGAGACCAAGTTCCCCTTAGGGACTGGTTGTCCATCTGGGCGCCCCAGCCTAGGTCGGAGGCGTCCGTCGTGATAAAATGAGTCGCTGGTGCGTGGTGTAGAATTGATGGATGTTGCAAATTCTGGGACCACCACTGTAGGTCGCCCATTGCATCTGCAGGTACAGAATATACCTTGACAGGATTGTTTAGTTCTAGAGCGTTTACGAATTTCAATAGAGCTCGATAATGCAATCTCCCTCTTTGTACGACAAAACTCGCAAAGTTTGGTGCTCCTATCACGCTCTGCAACTTTTTTAAGTCTGCTTTTCCATGACATATGATGTGGCGAATTTTTGCCATCAATGAATTTACTTTTTCCTTTGGTAAACATTTGAGGTTTGGCCAAGGGTCCCACAGCACGCCCAGATAAACCAGCGATTTCTTTGGTGTTAAGATGGATTTTTCGAAATTTATTTGCCACCCCAGATATTGTAATGTTTTTACTAGAAGGCTCACATGGCTTGCGAGAATTTCTGGGTCTTGGTGGGCCAAGAGAAAATCGTCGAGAAATACCAATATTCTCACACCTTTGCTTCTCATTACTTGGGCAATCCAATTTGTCAAACTGGCAAAAGTTTTTGGGGCCGTACTGAGACCAAATGGAAGGCAGGTCATTTGCAGAAGTTGTTTGTTGTAAATAAGGCGTAGGAACCGCCTGTGGGCCTGTGCTATGTTTAGGTGGAAGTATGCCTGGGAAATGTCCAGCTTGCACATCCAATCTTTGGGCTGAATGAAATCTGGGACTCTGAATACATTTATCAGACTGAATGAGGTGGTCAGTACGCATTCGTTTAAAGCTTTTAAATTGAAAATCGGTCGGGCCGATCCATCGCTCTTTGGTACTAGGAAGAGGGTGGATAAGAAACTTGGAAGTTGGACTTACAATTTCTAGAATTCCTTGATTCAACATTTTTTTGAATGATTAAAGTCATTTCTGACGACACTAGTGTGTGAAATGCTTTGTTGTTGAAGTTGGGTATAATTAACGGAGGTTTTTTCTGAAAGGGTATACGGTACCCTTGAATTATTCGAACAAGAAATTCTGGTGCTTGCATTTCCCTCCAATGATCGACGAAATTCGATAACTGACCGGCTTGAAATATGTTCATGTCAATATTTATTTCTCTTGGCATTGAAGCCTGAAGGTGATGACCTTCGCTTATGGCTGCCACGTCTGTGAGCGTGGTATCTTTGGTTCTGTCTTGCCCCGCGAGAGCGAAAGGAACCTCTATCTACGCATGTGCTGTTCCCTGCGAAGAACATTGTATATTATGCTGCTAAAAGTCACCATGCGAAGGGACATTACAGTTCTGACAGCCATGTGAGGGCATGCTAGTATTATAGTTCTTACCCTGCGAGGGCGGAACCGAATGCTGCCCCTGCGAGGGACGGATTAGCCATTTTCCAACTTGCGAAGTTGAGGCCGAACCATAAGTCAATTTAGATGAGCTAGACGACTTAGAAGCAGGCCAGAAAGCCTTTTTGATGCCACCAACTTTTTCTAAAGCGACAGCAAACTGTTCAGAATTAAATAAGTTTACTTCGGATGGAGGTATTTTCCTAATTGATGCTTTAACTACCGGGTCGCGAACTGCATTAGTTATGCTATCTCTGCGCATTTGTATGGTTTCAGCCCTATGTCCACAAACCATTTGCAAAAGGTCTGCCGAAACCTTGCTAAATTCACCAGAAGTAAAAATATCATTAAGCTTTTGGTTTACAGCCTCGAAGCTAATTTCTTCTTTTTGGTCTCGGACTCATGTCATAAACGCACAAAGTTCCTTCTTTAAGGACTCTTTTTGCTTTAACAAACCGTAAGTTAACGAAGCATAAGCTCTCTCTGAGTAGCTTAGGTGCTTAAGTGTGTCATAGGGTCTGATCTCCTCGTTTGCCTCCAGTTCAACAAAACCCGGGCTATGGATATAAGACTTTTGGGTTTCCACGTAACGCACTTCACTCCTCCAGTCCGGTTTATTGAAAAACTGAATTTATTTTAAAATGTTTACGTAACGCACGTCAGTCTTTGGAATAGCCGGTTCTTTAAGCTCAATCTCAACACCCAAATTATTAAGAAAATTACTACCTTCCTGTTCGAATTCATCCTCGGCAAAGAGGGAAATGGCATCATCGGCCTCTGGTAGTACTGATACACTGTTATTTAAATACTGAGTAAATCACTGATATGTTTCACTTTACGCTCTGGGTGGCGACGCTTGTGCTTGCCCCCCTTTTTTTTATGACGGCGGCGACGCGCACTTTTATGTTTTGACCTATGGTCAGAAGAACTAGATGAACTGGAACTGGAACTATCAGAGCTACTACTACTGCTGCTGCTGGAATTTGAACGCTTACGTTTTGAACTAGATTCCTTATTATTAGCAGCGTGGGCAGGGCCTGCGACCGGTTCATCTTGTGAAATCAACGTTATTTCTTTATCCATTACGATATCACTCCGTTATTTCTTTATATTTAAACAATCACACCAAAACACTGGAATAAAAAATGAATAAACAACACCCGAACGGAAAAACCGTTAATTTAAATATATCAACATTGATTTACAAAACAGTTAAACATAATAAACACTAGAAACAGTTTAGTACATGTCGAAAACTGATAGACAGTTTTCGATCGTAAGGAAAAAATAATGACGGTTATAAAATTTTAAAACTCACCTGCTAGGTACAACCGTCTTCGGCAAGGAAAAGAACGCCAATGAACAAGACGGAGGCTCGCGCACTCGCAAGTGCACTCCCCTCCCTGACCTGGTGACGTCACGAGAGCGAGACAGAGCTATACGGCTAGAATCGTAAGGAAAAATGGCACAGGAAACAAGATACAGCCTATCTCAATTGTTTAATTATGCTTCGAATAACGGTCAAGTGGTTTAATATTTTCAATATATATATATATATTTTTTAATGTAATAAATTTTAATTCCTGTCCACCACTTAAAAGCAAACGTGTGGATATTACAACAGCACAATCCATTTCAACAGTTTAGATAGGTAGCAGTTAGCACACACATACATTTTTGACGGTGCATGCACGCACACAAGTGCATTGATTCCCACTAGGTTTATGATTTAGGAAATTTGTAGGACATTTTCAAATAAATGCTTTTATTTTATATTTTTCGACAATAATATTTAAAATGCACTCTTGATTTGATATTTAAATCTTAATTTTAAATTTTGGCTGGTCATTTAAAACTAACCCTGTATAATATGCTATAATATTATTATTATCTATACTATTACTATTTACTATAATATTATAAAGAGGTAACATTTGTTTGTAAGTTTGTATGTAGGGGGTAATCTCCGGAAGTAATGATCCAATTTTAAAAATTGTTTCACTTGCAGAAAGCTACATTATTCGTGAGTGCTATAGACTATATTTTATTCCCGTACTCCCACGGGAACGGGAACTACGCGGGTGAAACCGTGGGACGTCAGCTAGTATGCTATATTCCTCTGGATTCTAGGGCGTGTTTTGGTATCGGCATTTATTGCTTTTGTCAGTTAAAAAATGCGGGACATATCTACTCGTAGTTTTGAAAAGAACTTTCAAAACTCCTGAAAATGTTTAAATGTACCTTTAGAATTCATTATCATTTTATTTTATAAAATATCCTGTTTCTCTGTTACTTTTCCGTAAAATTAAAAACTTCGTGTTTGCTTAAAGTTTTTAAACAAGTAAGATTACTTACAGTATCGTCCGTTGATCATTTGTCAGGATTGACCCAGTTTGAAAAACTTTGAAATACTCTTAAGCTATTTTCTGTTTCACTTCAAACTGACAGAAAATAAAATTAATGACAATAATAATACGATAGTCGGGTAAATAATAATACGATAGTCGGGTAAATAATAATACGATAGTCGGGTAAATAAATGATGAATGAGTTCTTTCTGACTGATAGGTACCCATATCAAAACATCTTATCAGTATCCTAAGTAAGTTACCAATATTTGTTTAGTGGACGATAAATCATTCAATCGAGTTGGGAGAGGAAAGTACATAATTAAATTAGGTCCATATGGGTTAGTAAAACATAAATTAAACCTAAATGTAATTTAGCCAAATTTCTCGAAATAACATAAAAAAAAACAATACTATATCCTCTTGATTAGGCCAGCCCAAAGGGCCCGGCTAACATCGACGGCGTGAAAAAAATTGTCGCTGCATTCAGAACAAGATATCGTTGTTGAAGTTCTAACACTACGTTAGTCAAAAATAGCAACTTTACAGGAGAATGTGAGTTTGTATCAGAAAGCTGTGGTTATAATTCCAGGATGCGGTATAGACTGTCCAACTGATCAACTTTCTCCAATCACCCATCATCGTAATCTCCAAAAAACATACAGCTGATTTATTTAAGGCCCTTCTAACCCTAAAATTAGCAACTCTATTTGTGGTGGTTCAAACTTCATTTAAGACACTGTTAGAATAAAGTTCTAATCAGCTTGCACTACAAAGCGGTTGTTACGTCAGTCACTGCGGCCGAATAATGCGAAATGGTGGTTTTTTGCGATTTACAAAAAATCTATTGATTGAACTAAAAAAAATAAAACACATAAGACCTGCTTTATAGTTAGTTCAGTTAGTATGCAAAGTTTCATGATCTAATTTGAAGTACTTTTTGAATACCAGCGATTTATTGTTCGATTTGGAGGTAAGGTTGGAATTTTTTTCAATCGAGAAAAATTTATGGAATCGTGTTTTCGTCACACATAATACTTAGCATTAATCTTCAACTTTACCATATATTTATTTCAAAATTAATGCTGCAGTATTTTAGGCGTAACGGAGGATCATGCTAAGCCATTTAAGGGGGTATATAGGCTTAATGTAGCAGCCTTGTATGTATCCAAACCAAAAAGTAGGTTGAATTTAGGTTTAATTCGATATACAGTAGTCTAGACTAGATAAAGTACCTAGTCTGACATGTAATACGTGCAATTTAGTTCTTACAGAATAAAACTTCTTTTTTCTGTGAAAAATGGCAAGCTTTTAGTTTCATCCAAGCAGGGCGTCTATCTTTTACCAAATTGCTAAAGTAAAACCTTTTAATGGTGCCATTTATTTGTCGACTTAGAATCTTTTATTTACTTTAAAAACATAAAGAGCTAGGAGTACTATTTTAATTGAGTTCGATTCGAATTTGATTTTTTATGGTTTTCGATTTGTTCGTATTTTTCACTAGCTGATGCCCGCGGCTTCGCCCGCGAGGATGTCGGTTCATCATTATCATCATCAGCCTATCAATGTTCCCACTGCTGGGGCACAGGCCTCCTCTCTATGAGAGGGAATGGGCTATAATCCAACACGCGGGCCCAGTGCGGATTGGTATAATTATGTCACATGTCTTCGAATTTTTTGGTTCTAGGACATGCCGGTTTCCTCACGATGTTTTCCTTCACCGTTTTTGAGAGCAGTGGTGATGTAATAAATTAGACAAAGTAATGCGCCTGTCTGGGTGCGAACCCACGACTTACTGTTTGTAAGTCGGGGCCGCCGCCACTGGGCCACCGCTTCTCTCGGATGTCGGTTATGGCGACCAAAAGTAAAGCTCCCAGACAGCTTATTTTTTTCCGACACCTCCAACAAATATCATTACATTTTAGCCAATATATACAAAAACTTGACAAATTATATACTAAAACGTTCCTCGAGAATCACTCTACATTGGTGAAAACAGCTTGAAAATCGGTGCAGCAGTTTTTGAGCTTATCGCGAACAGACAGACAGACGCGGCGGAGGACTTTGTTTTATAATATGTAGTGATAGTAATTTACTATCACATCACGACTATAATCCCCGATAGGTTAAGCAGAGCTTTACCTAACAGTACACCCACATTTATTATAAGTAGTTACGGCTCTTTGTGGCCGCTACTCAGAAATTCCTGTTTATCTGTCATTCTCATTACATAATCAAAGTATTATCATGTTGTGTATTGTTCTAGTTACTTTGTCTCTACACGTGCGAGACTAATGAAAACCTTTCTATTAGAAATACCCACAACTTTCTTCTGGAAGCCTGATCAATTGTGATTAGCTATAGAAATCGTAGTAGTTGAAATGATTGTTAGACAAGAACAAAGCATCATATTTTATTTCTTGTGCACTAAAAATGCGGCATAAAATCGTTACCTACCTACTGTATGTTAGAGCGGTAAGACGGCATCGCGGCAGCCTACAATAGTAAATTGTATCATAAGGGAGCAAAATAATATTTTTACGGCGAGGGCGCGCGCTTTTTTGAATCCAGAGCGAAGTGCTACGTTCAGGATTCTACTAAAGAGTCCCTACTCTTTAGTAGAATCCTGAACGTAGCGAGGGATTCAAAGTACGTCACCCGAGCCAAAAATATATTTTGCGCCCGAGTGATACGCTCTACTTTTCATCACACACTATGAGAAAATAAAAGGTGCCTCATATTTTATTCACTATCACTTGAAGAACTCATTTTTCAAAACAAAACCATGAATTACTAACAATCCGTGAAAATTTACGAAAACGCTGGCTGTAGTTTGCGCGTCAATTTAATTTATTTTTTATTATTTATTCCACCGGCGCGCGCGACTATGGGCCATCGTACCAGCCAGTCTTTATTCAAACAATATTTGCGTTCGATTTCTTTGGCGCTGAACACTAAGATGTTCCAAATTCATAAAGTGCGCGGCAAAGATAAAGCGCATAAGATGCGGCGCATATAAAGAGGATTAAAAACTCATTACTGCCCGCTAAAAGTTTCTTATAGAAAACACCACCTTTGGTTGCACTTAAAGGCGTACCAAGTCGTCCTTTTCGAATAAATGGGATGAAAAAAAATTTGCGCGACCACTCACCCAACTATCTTGGGGTCGGCGTCCAGTCTAACCGTATGCAGCAGAATACCATTATTTTACATGGAGCGACTACCTATCTGACCTCCACAACCCAGTTAGTACTGAGTAATTAAGTATTAACTATAAATTACTGTATTATTAACGTGGATTTAAGAACGTTAAAGATGCAAAAGGCTCAGCCGAACCCCTATGGGTAAAATGTGTGAGTTTATAAAAGTCAATTTTAATAATAATAATATAATAATCATTTATTTAACAGATCATACTGATAATAATTATAAATAATGTCAAAATAATTAATAATAAATATGTCAAAATCAGCAAACAATAATGTCAAATTCACCATTAATCATCTCAAAATCATTAATAATACATAGTCAGGAAAAAAAAAAAAAAAAAGTCTATTCACAGCGTTAGGTATATCAACTAAACACCCATTTTAACCTCATAAACCATATTTCAGTGCGATAAACGACGGTCAAAACGCCCACTACGACGAGTCCTGCTCATCAACTCTTGCGAGCACGTTCAGCAATGGCGCCCGAGACCCCAGCACTGGGGTTGCTACTACGGACTTGTATGGAAAGTGCACTGCTACACATTCGGGAACTTCTGCTGCGGCCCCTGAAGCTGCGGGCGTGTTTGCGCTGGCCTTGCATGCCAAGTAAGTTTCTACCTTTCAGAACCTTACTTACGGTTATCAGTCATAATAATGTTGGAAACTGCACTGCTAAGAACTTGGGCAACGTAATTTGAAGCATCGCAACGTTTCAATTTAGCTTCAATATACATTGAAAGTCATCATAATTAAATCATCTGATTTAAAGTAGGCACTCAATGACAAATAAGTAATGAATGATGTGCTTACCTGTAAGAAATTGGTACACTAGTCTATAAATCTATTGGATGTATCTCATATCTTTGTATCAATGTGTGTTCAGTTCCGGGAGTCAAATAAAGTTAAAATATGGAAATCAGAATCCACATTCTACAACGTAGCGTTTATTTACGTCTTTCAAAACGTTGCCATATTGCGTTCATTTAAAAACCTCACGCGCCAAGTTTTTTATAAAAGAAAAACCCTCATTAAACACGACGAACCTACGGAGCGATGTTATTTTTCTTCTTATAGGTGACGCTTTGTTCACAGTCCCAGCTTAACTTGGCGAGACATCCAACACTTGACTGTTTTGACTTCAAAGAGGAACTCGCTTTACGATGCTAAGGTATGCATTATATTATTGTATGAAATGTTTTTAGATAAATCTTGTGTATAAGATACTTCTTTTTTCCTCATGTGGTTTTCAGACAGTAAATAGATTTGTCGTAGAAGGTAAGTAAACGTATCAAAAGGATAAAAAGTTGCCGTATTTTTTTACGTTTTAAAAAAAGAATGATAAAAGCTTCTTGGCCAAGTGTTACTTTTGCCATGTTTTAATGTAGAACAGAATGGAATGAGTTTGTTTTGTTTTATTGTTTATGCCTCTGCATCTATTATAATCTGTAAATAAAAGTTATCTGGTGATTGAAAATTGGATCTCTATTCAATGAGGGATTTTCTTTTTAGCTCTTCCCTAGTCGCTGGATAAATGGCGCTAGGAGTAAGTATGATAATGCAAGGAACGGAACCTAAAAAAACTGATTTTAACAAAGCGCGAGAAATGTTGGTTATATTCGGAAGGTTAAGCAAATGAAAGTGTCAGTCAACGAGAGTATGTGACGTGACACAATGTTTTTTTTTCAAGCGTTTTGGCTTTGGCATAGTAAGTTCAACGCCATCTATAGAGTTCTTGGAAACTAAGTTTTTTTTTAAAACCTCAAAAGGAAAACCTCTCATTTTCAATCACCAGATAACTTTTATTTACAGATTATAATAGATTAGTTTCCACCTCTCAAACTCTATAGTTTTATTCGAATAAAAGTTATGTTTTCTGATAAACCTGGTTTAACCTAAAACAAATATTATTCAAATTACGAAAATCATAATGGGAGTTGTTGTTGTTGTTATAAAGGTACTTGTACGTCAAAGAGTAAAGCCTCCAGGCTAGTCTATAAACTTTTGTCTTCAAGTTTAAATGCCAAGGTTAAAAAGTCTCAAAAGCCATGATTTAGCCAAGTTTACTGTTTCATTTGGATTTTGTTTTATTGCTCTTCCCTCTGTTTCGCACTGTGCTTTTGTTAACAAGACTAAGCGTGGGTGAAAACTCCATAGATTAATTAATTTATTCGAATATTATTTAGCGAGTCGAAAGTTCAAGGGAAATCTTTGAAAATCAATTTATATTTCGTCTTTGGAATTTGTTTACGAGGTAATTATTCGAGTTTGATTGTTATTTCTAAAAGCTTTAGGTATTATTTACAATTGATTTTAAGCCTTATGAATCTTAGGGATCATCATTATCTTGAAAGTCTTCAATAATATTCAGTTTTCTCATCGAGTTTCTAACTGAAAAACTTTTGAGATTAATCTTAACTTTAACTTTCTTTTTATGACAAAACTTGTCAAAAACAGAACCAGGTCGTTGTTTACGAGAATTATAACAATGTGAGTTGTTTCCTAGTTGATATTTAGGTATATATTTCGGGTAATACAGGGTGCAAAGGACATTGACGCAGAAACGGTTTGCGCGTTAGATTCAGAACATCATTGCAAACGTACGTAAGTTCTGAATTCGTGTTATTCGTTTGTGTGTCAATGGATCCCATCCTGTATTTTGACATTAGTTCCTATTTTCTAAAGCAGATGCGCTGTCTGTTAGAAATCACCCTAAGCAAACATTTCAGATTTTTATTTGTTTTTACACCCGCTACACAAGGTCTAAATGGACCGTTCACGAAACCATCAACCAAGCATTCTGTACATCAAACTATGTAACCCTACGCTATAATTATTGCTGGGAATAGCCTTTTTTTTGGGGTAAAAAATCACGTTTTACGGTAAAACTTAATGTAACGCATTCAAAAAAATGTTCTGGTGGATTTATTGAATACTGCGGCAGTCGTGGAAGTATTTAAAGTTACAACATTAAAACCTTGTATTAAAAAAAAAAAAACTTGTGAAAATGTCGGAACTTTGACCCCCAATATTTCCGTAACTAGAAGGTTCCCAGGTATGGTGTAGAACAAAAATGATCGCAATAGCGGGGAAAACAAATGCCTTTCGGCTTCGTTAAGGGTGTTTTACACCCGTTATATGGGACTATACTGTATGTATTGTCAATGTTTCACATCCTCAGGGTCGTTTCCACTGGACCATGAACGGCGTAGGACTGGAGTTCAACCACCTGTTTGGGTTCGGAGTGCTGGACGCGGGAGCCATGACGGCGCTCTCAGCCAACTGGCGCTCTGTGCCGCCGCGATATCATTGCGAGGCTGGATCTGTTAATACGCACTCGTAAGTACTAGACGATTTTATTGATTTTTCAGTTAATAGATGGCAAACATGCTTAGACAAGTAGCTAAATGTTGACAGGCCAGAAAGCCAGTTGTGATTTCCTTATGTGATGTCAGTTGCACAAAATGTTGACAGGCCAGAAAGCCAGTTGTGATTTCCTTATGTGATGTCAGTTGCACAAAATGTTGACAGGCCAGAAAGCCAGTTGTGATTTCCTTATGTGATGTCAGTTGCACAAAATGTTGACAGGCCAGAAAGCCAGTTGTGATTTCTTTATGTGATGTCAGTTGCACAAAATGTTGACAGGCCAGAAAGCCAGTTGTGATTTCCTTATGTGATGTCAGTTGCACAAAATGTTGACAGGCCAGAAAGCCAGTTGTGATTTCCCTATGTGATGCAAGTTGCACAAAATTACAAACGGACAAAAAAAAAGTTAAATGCGAAATCTACTAAATATTACTAAATATTTTTTATTAAACACAGACTATTATTATTTACATGATTTACACACTAAGTCTATAATAGAACTAAACATATTTTATTTATTTTTTTATTTATACTAAATTAAAAATTAAGAATTGCTTCGTTGGTCGAGTGGTCAAAAGTGCGAATACTGAGTATGAGGTCCTGGTTTCGATTCCTGGTTCGGGCAAAGTGTTATTGGGTTTACATTCTTTCTTTCTTTTACATGGGGCTATTAAGAGCGCGTATCCAAAAAGTTGGCAACGTCAAATATTTAGGTACCTATTTTAATTAATTTGGCAATATTACAGTATCGAAATAAGAAATATGACTAGCTAGTGAACTAGAATATTAATAGTGAATTTCAATTAAAACACTGATTTTGGAGAAGAAAGTGGCATTTTTATTTTCTATAATATTTACATTATTTACATACTAACTCTATATTAGAAATAAAAATATTTACAAGCATCAAAAAGAGTTACAGGGCGTCGAAAAATTCGTCCACATCGCTGATTTTGATGTTGTAACCGTTTTAGGTGTATAAAAGGCATTTGGAAAGTTCCAAATTTAAAAAAAAAAACTAAAACTGTTTATTCGGTGTTACGATATTAATTAGTAATATTGCGAAATTAATTAAAATAGGTACATATTTGACAGATATTTGCGAGGTTGCCAACTTTCTGAATAAATAATAATATCTCAAAAAATAACTGGTGTAATTTGGGTGTACTACTTATTAGGTACTATGGGGGTCTTTTCCGCCTGACCATTTTAATTTTTCGCCGAGCCACGCCCCCTTAAAGTTTGGGCCCCTTAAAGTTGATGCTTTCCCAATGGAAAGCATCAACTTTGGCGCGCAAAATAACAATAACTCTCGTTTGGCGTGCGTCGTCAGTGCGCTCGGCCGATTCGTTATCTTTTCATTCATTTTTTCTACACAAAGTCAACGGGCGGGGCTAGAGAGCGTTTTTATGTTGCGAGTGCAAGCAAAAATGAGCTTAGTGGTGGTCAGGCGGGTGTGTCCTCGATAGTACACCTCTGCCTAAGTCTTCGGAGATTACAGGCGTTATGTTATGTTATGTAAAAATTAAAGATAACGGTTACGATTCTCGATCTTCACGAATAAGGTACTGCTGAAGGGGTGAAATATTTGCATAGGTTCACATTGAAACCGTGTCACCGACGGAATCTAATTGTCAGCTTAGAAACATGAAAGTATTTCACCTATTTTACGTCACATCTATCACAGTGTCGCGTTTTGCGTAATATTAACGGAAGCCGTACAATAGGCTAGTTTCCACCATCAATAATTTGCAAATCTATTTAGTCCGTCATGATAGAGTATTGGAAAATAATGGACAAGTATTTTGTTTTTGTAAATCAATGAATATTGACAAAGATAAAACGCATCAAAACTCGGAAGTGGGGGCTCGTGACGTCACAACACACTAAAAACTATAGCATGATTAGCATGGCGTGACGTATTAAGAATTCCAAAAGCGTCGTATCTTCGTCAATTTTGGTTTACCCAACAAAACAAAAAATACGTGTCAAATATTTTTTGATTATCTAACTAATTAGATTTTTCAGGACACAAGCCTATTATTTTAAGCTGATAGTACTTGTGCTCAAGCTAAATGGTCCGCAACCGTTTAAAGCCTGATTAAAACACTGTACGTATACCTATCTGTAAGTAGAAATAGTATGACCAGTCTATTTTTATTGTAAGGCGAAAGAATTGACATGCCTTTGTTTTAAGTACTTTGGTTAAGTACTACCGCGTTCAGTATGCTCTTCTATACTGTAATATTATTCAGAGGAAAGATTTTAAACTTATTTGTGTACCTTATAAGCTTCGAAACAACGGGACCGATTTTAACCATTTTCACCAATAGAAAGCTTAATTATCAGGATGTAACATACATTTTAAAAAAATCTATATAATCAATCAATCTATCTAATAATCCATTGTTTTATTGAAAAAGAAAATCATGAAAAATTAAATTTTATAATACTTTTTTCTTTTTATAATTTTTAGAAAAAAAAATGTCCCAATCGTTCCGAGTTCGATGATCGAGTTTATGCCTTTCGGTTCCAGAACGACCTAAAAATAATACCTAGTGCAATTAGCAGCGAATTAACACTGCAACTTTTCCGCTTTTCCAGTGAAATCCTATCCGAAGGGATGCTGACGATGAAGATTGAGACGACGGCATGTGCCGGCACGCCCAGCGAGGTGCGCTACCTGGAGCACGTGCAGGCCGTGGTCAGTGCCAACGCCAGCCGGCGCGGAGACCTGGAGCTGTTCCTCACCAGTCCTATGGCCACCAGGTAAGAGTCACCAGCTGATCTTTGACATTTGCATGTGTTGGCTGTTCACTGTAAAGGTAAGCGTCCCGACGTCTGCATGGGACGCATCGCATCAAACGGATCGTAGTATTATTAAACGGGGGGTCTAAAATGGCCGCTTTAGCAGAATCGTAATCATATTATAAATTTAAAATTCTTAAAATGAACTTTGTAGTTATGATCATAAAGTCCATTTTAGGAATTTTTAACGTGATTCATACTAAGATGATGCGTGGATTTTGCTAAAGCGGCCATTTTAGACCCCCAGATTCGAGCGATCCTTACGGTGCGTATCAGTGGACGCACTTGTGTGACTTTCTATGCAAAAAATACTACGATCCGTTTGATGCGATGCGGACATGTGGACGCTTACTTTAGGGACGTTCTTGTATATCTGCTTATTTCGCGGATAACTTTGATTGCGCGATGCAGGATTTTTAGTTTTTGACTTGCGTCTTGCGTTATAGATACTTACTCTTGTTGTGTTTTGCGGCTATATTGCTACAGATCTATTATTTACTCTGAATCACCGGAATAGTGTATGATTTTAGAACCGCTTGTTGATCGATTGAGCAACCTGGTTCTTTCAGTGAAAGTTTTCAGAAATTGGACGTTCTTCTTCCTTTTCTTCTTGCTCCTTTTTTTTGTTAGCCAGAACAGTCCAACTCCTAGGCTAAGGCCTCCCCCACTCATTCCACTTTCTCGGCAATATGGATGATGACTAAATAAAAAAATATGATTCTGTTAAGTCCGTCAGTTAGATTATCGAAAAATATTGGATACGTGTTTTTTTGTTATACCAAATTAATAAAAAAATACAAAGAAAAAGTGGCAAAGATCATGAGTGGGGTCTTGTGACGTGACATTTGAGTAAAAAAATGTACATGTGACGTCACACAAGTTTTCGACGCACTCTGGGTCGGGGGGCTTTTTCTGCATTTTTTGTTTACGGGAAAAAAGAAAAAATATGTGTCCAATATTTTTTGGAAATCTATCTGACGGACTTATTAGATATTTTTTTTGTCATCACTACCATATCCAAAGCGTCCCGCCATCTTCTCGGTCTGCCGCGACCCCGTCTGTCTGTCTCTTCTTACCTACTACTACCAACCACTCACACTACCTAATGTTGTCTATTACAGATCAATGATCCTGAGCAGGCGCGCGAATGACGATGACTCCCGCGACGGCTTTACCAAGTGGCCATTCATGACCACTCACACATGGGGAGAGTACCCGCAGGGCACGTGGATATTAGAGGTAATTATACTCTTACTTTACTTGAGAAATTAAAGTATTTTGTGTTTTTAGTTCAAGTAGATAAATAATTAAATATGTCAGTCATGCGCCAAGAATTATCGCCTTTGAGTGCGATACCCAAATGTTGAAAATAAGAGTAGGAATAGTTAGTAAAGTTGTTTTAAAAAGAAATCGATGGTTTCTTAAAAAAAGGCAATACCTACCAAAACGGTCAAAATGTATGGAATAGCAGATTTTACAAAACTATCAACTTAAGTGTCTACTGAATCCACGGTAAGATTGTGTCATGATATCATAGTACCGTGTAAGTAAACCTAAAACTGTATTACTTAAATATCTATTCTGAAACTTGATTGGATTTACCCTATGTTACTTTCTATTACAAATGTGAAAGTTTGAAAGGATGGATAGATTTCTCTTTTACGCAAAAACTACTGAGGGATTTAGATGAAATTTAGAACACAGCCGTGTAGGTAAGCCGAGTGATATCCGGAAGAGTAGAATAGAACCAACCCATTACACTGACAGGTGTCGTATAAGGCGACTAATGTCTGAGGCAGAACACCTTGCGCCTCCGTAGACCAGAGAATGGGCAGCAGCGTTTTCTGTTAGTCTTTCATCACTGCGAACTCCAATCCGCCTGCCAAGCGTGGAGATTACAGCAAATTTCTCCCATCATGGGAGAGGCTTATGTCCAGCAGTGGACGTTATGGGCTGTTGTTGTTGTTGTTAGAACACAGATAGATTAACCATAGGATACTTTTTATCTCAGTGGTACGATCTCGTGGTACAACTAATTCGTGTTTCATTTTCTAGGCACGCTACAACGGTGGTCCAAACAGCAACCCGAATGACTGGTCGGGTTTCTTCCGCGGTTGGTCCCTAGTCCTCCACGGCACTCGGGCTCCGCCCTACGCGCAGCTGCAGCCCCAGGACCCTCACTCCAAGCTCGCCGTCGTCAAGAAGGCACATGAAGAAAACGCGACAATCTAATAGACCAACACACCCAGGTTTTATGAACTGATCAAGTTTGGTTTTAAGAGGTTTTAACGGTGTTATGATTCAAATGACTATCTAATAATGACGTTCGGTAAAAGTTTCTGGTAACTGGTTAAAGTCGGTTAAGTTGTACAATTTGCTAGCGTAAATAAAAAAAATTCCGATCGAATTGAGAACCTCCTCCTTTTTGGAAGTCGGTTAAAAATGAAGGGTAATTACCGTAATAAAAGTTAATGAATATTACCCACAAAAGAGTTGATCATTATTACCCTACCATCCCCAACTACACAATAGGAGTACAGTCACGAACAGTTTGAGAATTAAGTAAGTTAGTATTAGAGAGCATGTTCAGAAACAAAAGCCAAGGAGTATTTATGTACTAAACCAGCCATGATCAGCGAAGTAAAACCTGGAATTTAAAAAAATGTAGGCGTAACATAGACAACCAAGCGACGACAAAGGATTCATTGTATTTAGCTTTTATAATAATAATATCCTCTATCTTCCTTTACATACTTTCTTCTAAATCTGTTAAAAAGCTCCCGAGTCGTGGCGCGTTGCTCATGTTATGCCTGCTGACTTCAGCGTCTGTAAAAACCTATGTATTTTTGTACATAGCTTCACAGAAGCCATAGGCGTTCTTTTTTTAAATTGTAGTTATGAATTTTATTTTTCGTTTTAATAAACGGTAACTGCACACTTTTTAGAGACTTTTTTATTTATATTTTTTTAAAGTTATTATATTTTTTTATTTAAGTACACAGGTTACATAGGTATATTCTATACCTATACGATGAGTTTTATTTGGATTATTATCGTTTGCTGTTACCGTTTGTTATAAAATATGAAAGTAACGATAAAAATGGCGGTAAAGTTTGATTATATTAAAAAAAAGGGAATTGATAGGGTTGGATTGATTCCTTGCTTTATTTTATTTGGGCTTTATTGTTTTATATTTATTTTTTCAAGCCAAATCGCTGCCATTTTTATTTAAAAAACGGTCAAAGAAGGATAATTACTATTCTAAATGGTGTTTAATTTCCTTAAAAGCTAAAAACCTTCTTTTTCTTTGATTTTCTACTGTATTTCATTTAAACACTTTTTTAATCTTTATCCTATTGAACTAGTCATGATTTAAAAACAATGTTATTTATTTGAGAAAACTATTCTAGTCAATTTTTTTTTAACCTTGATTTTTATTGTGTTGCATTTTAAAAACCTTTGTATTGAAAAACGCGTAGACGAAAACTATAAAAAAAGTAATGTTGAACAGTTACGGTGAAAAGTCATACGAAGAGAATATAAATTTATTTGACATTATATTTGTAACAAACCTCGTCGTAGAGACGAAATAATTTTATTTTCTTTGAATTTTGTTCATCTTCTTTAGAAATCTATAAGTTACTAGACAGACGGACATATCAGGTAGCGTCGTAATGCTGAACTTTACAAACTTACACAAATATCTAATATTTATTTAAAACTTGAAGTTGAACAAGATTCTAATATGAGTTTATGATATCGTTATTTTAGCATTTATTAATTGTATATGTTGGCAAAATTATTTGTAGAATGGTTAGTTGAATTTCAGTTTATTTTTATTAATAAAATGTATGTTCCTTAGGTTTTATTAAATTCAAATGGTCTTGATTTAACCCAGCTAAATAAAGCTCATTTGAATACTTTTGTGTTTAATAATAATATGTGTCGAAAGACACGCATGTTAGAGTATTTACAAAGAATATATTAGAAAATTATCGTTATCGAGTAAGATGTAATAAAGCTATTTATATGACAACATGATTAAACTTCCTTTTGGGGCCCACTAACACAGAATATGGTTATTTATCAACAGCCTCTTTGCATCTATTTTCTTAAAGAATAAAATTTATTATTAAAATAACGTTTCAAGCATTTTCACTTCCATATTTATGGGCGTAACCGTAGGTTTTATTACAAAGTCGTTAGGATAATGGTTAAGAAATTTAAAAAAATCATATAAAGAAAAATATATTATGTACTACTATTATAGAAAATATAATGTGATTTGGTGTTGTATTTGAATTAAATGACGTTTTTGTAATTGCTACTCCTTTCCCTTTTGTATTGTTTACGTGAGGGTTTGATGCAACTTCAATCTTTGCAAACAATTGCCTATTTCTGAAGTAATTGAAGTTTAGGGCTCGTCAAACTCCGCTTGAGTTTTAAATGTTGAGTGCTACATTACACTGAAGGAGAAGTCCCCAGGAGTTAAAGAGAATTTGACTAGTTCTCTATTTAAATACTAAAATCAGAAACTGGCTGCTGGTCTTTTATCACATTATCAATGTACGAAATCTTCTAATTCTTTGTTTGCCACATTGCTGTATTTCTACTGAAGTACCTACTTAATTATAAAAATGGGGTCCAATTATATGGTCTTCTATTATGGTTATAATTCAAAATTAAAATCCGCAGTATGTTTTAACATTTTATTTTCATTAACAAATGTAGGTATTGGGCAGTTTGTTTATCTTACAATAGTAATAACTATACAGAAGTGTAGTGGAATTATGTATAAAACTATTTATTACACTATATACAATTACTTTATGGAGTATTTCTTGGTCTTGCTAAACCGCCAGCGTCCTAGAAACAGTGATAAGAGAAATGCAAGTCTACTTTCAAACCCACATACATAGATACAGTCTACTGCAAGTCTGTAGTAACATTTTGATCTTGTGCGGACTTCGCGGAGTACGAGGTTTCAATATAATAAGAGGCCAGCTTATACTTGAATGTTTGCCATTAAAGTGCGGCCTACTGTACGTTTAAGCGACTTAGTTTCTTTTCTTCATTTTTATCTCTATTTCAAAACATATTGTATTGCATATTGCAACTAACATTGTTTTAACGTACTTTACCCTCCCTACATATTACTAAGGGTAAAGGTAATTAACATACCTATTTTCTTACCTTACTTTATATTTTAACTCTTAGGATTCAGTTTATAATTCAAGGACCACGGATTAGCTTTATACATAAAATATAGATAGCGTATCGGCGCAGGTTTAATTCTGAAAATGTATATACAATAATGTACGTGAAAGCTGGGGTAAATAATGACTTTATTAAAATAAATTTTGATCTAATAATTTAAAACACAATAAGTGATACAGCTTAACTTTTTAATGGATATCACATCAGGTTTTTATTTTAAATATATTTATTTTGTTTACTGGAAAATAAACTAACTTAATGCATTTAAATGTTTGGAAACTGTATTTTTATACAAGTTTTTCCATAAGTTAATACTAATTATTGAATTATAAGAGGTATCACAGTCAATTCATTGATACCGCTTACATTCAATAGGTACTTAAAATAAATCCCATACTGTCATTCTCATGTAATATTTTCTATTGAATGCGATGTATCGATTGGTGTATGTATGGTACACCTTGCTTAAAAAAATATTAAATTAAAGTAGGTACAGAAGACTAAAATAAAAATACATACACTAATGTTTGTCACCGTTTCACTTATTCACAATTTGATTTGGTACAGTCACACTCATGTATGTATAGTCTCATGCAATTTTATTTGTTTTGTTTGACTGTTTCACTGTCATTGCATAGTACAATTTGCATTTGTATGAGTATTTTATGGTCTCATACACCCATTTAGTTAAAGTTCATGACGTGTATTGATGATATTAGATGATTATGAAATCGGATTTAGTACTCAAATCCGTTTGGTTGGTTGTATGGGCTCATACACCCATCTCGTTGTATGGCCTGCCGTTGTGCGTATCTACATCAACGCCGCGCTCCGAGATCCCGTTGAGCCCATTGGTGTGCCCACGGGAAGTTAACTGTCAGAGATCTGTGAACAAAAGAGTGTGTGTGTCAGTTATGCGATGATTAAATATGATGAAAAGGTATAATAAGTATGTGAATTTGAAATAAAATGAACGCCTGGCAATTCCTGGGAAATTAAAATATACTACAAAAGTTCAACTTGCACTTGTTTACCAAGAAAGAGCTAAACTCACATTAACGCTTGTTACATTACATTACAAGAAAAATCGTAGTTTTAAAAGTGTTTTGTTTTGGGTAAAACTCGTAAATTGAAAAACAATTTTGATTACGGTAAAACCCATAATCCTGAAAAAGATTTTTGCTAAGGGTAAAACTCGTTAACTCGAGAATGGTTTAGTTTAGGGTTAACTCGTAATTCATAGTTTCACTTAGGGTAACTTACCCATGGTTTCCTGCTGTAACTCTAGTTTGTACGCCGGATTGTCATACGGCGGGAGGGACGACTCTCGGGGAGCGGATGGCACGGCTATAAACATGAATTGTCGTTACATGCCCAATTTGAAGGGGTAAACAAATTATATGACGTTTGAATTTGGCTAAGTAGTGGTCAAATCATTCAATAAATATTATTTTTTAGCAAACAGGCCGATATCTAGAGCATAGCTTATTTAGCAAAAACTTGGGTTGGTTGACATTTTCCTACAAACACTGTTTGAAGCACTATTGCATATTCTACTAGCAAAATTGAATAGAAAAGCTAATTTTCACTAACATAAGGCAAGAAAGCAACAATGTGTTAATGAAAATAGGCCACAACAGCCGTTATCTTCGGAAATTTTACACGGAATTCAATTAATCACAGTCATGGCACAGTAAAATTATAAGCAGTAGGTTGACTTCAAAGAAACGACCGAAACGCTGACGTAATTAACCAAGAGCCCCTTTCTCCACTCGTAAGGATACTTCAAGGTGTAAAAAGACTGATAGTCGAGCGCAGCGCGTCATTTTCTTAACGATAAACCACACAGTATACCCGCTAGGAGCAACCCTAGCGCTCTGATCGACAGTAGGCATTGAATTCAATGACACGTCCGAGTCACACTACTGCTTATCTTTTTACTGTGTCCATCATGAAGATCAAAAGAAAACCACTTCCAGCTAGTCTAGACACATAAATACATACTGGTAATAGGCACAGATCGTGGCCGATGTCTCCTCAACACGACGAGGAGCAACAACAGCGACGTGAGAGCCCCCAGCGCGGCTACTGCGCCCACGCCGACCAGCGCGCTGTAGTAGTCGCCGCGCTGGTGCCCTGCTACTGAGGACGCTTCTATCTCGTCTGGAAGGAAAACATTTAAAGTAGAGATAACAGAGAAAAGCAAGTAACATCTCTTTCTATTTAAAGTTGTCTAAAGGACCTCTGCTTGTTGGTTCCTCAGGGTCGTTTATTTTGCAAATAGGTTTTTAAAAACACTTACGCCATTTTTTTTTAAACTAGTTGGGGCCGATGTTTCGTACCTGACTACTCTGAGAAGAAACAGCTGAAACTAACTCAGAGGTCATAGTCTCTTTTAAAGTCCAGAGATTTATTTATTTATTTATTAATAAAGGTTCACCAACAGCTTCTGTGTATAACATTTAGGTATACATTAAGAGATTGCTAAACTCACATGAGAATTATGCAGATTAGTGTCTGAGATGGTTTTTTGAAGAAAGAACCATACAGATTTGAGTGGACCTGTCCAGTCAGTGCAAGCATTTGTCGGTTATCATGTAGCTCGACTTACAACTCAAGGACCTCAAGGCTTAACATAACATTACACCTGTAATCTCTTAGGTGTACTTATAATTCATTCACATTTCACCAGCAAAGTCCCGTGATGCGACCTTAGTGCGCAAATGCAAACTCCGGACTGCTATTGAGAAATTCCTGATGAAAGAACCTAATAACACTTTGGTCAACCTGGGAATCGAACCCAGGACCTCAGCGTCAGCACCACCAGACCAACAGACCAACAGAGGCTGTCAGTCATTTATTGTGCAGTTTAACTTTAAACCAAAATTAGGCACAGTAAATTTTATTATTGGCTCAGAAAAACAATTCTGGAGATCCATGCAGTTATTTTTAAATGTACGGTCGAAGAAGCTATTTGGTTTACATTTTGCAATGTAATTTGTTGGTTAAACTGTAAACTAAATAGATTGTTCGACCGTACATCTGACTGTTTTTTTTAAAGGTCTAAAATGCCGAGAATTCTCACTGAATGGTGTCCTGAACGGTTAAACTGCTGAGCAGGAATGTATGAATTCTTTTAACAGACAGAAAAAAAGTTAATCGCTGAACGTTAGTAAGTTTAAAAAACTGGATACTCACTGTCGATTGGTTCTGGAGAGTCTTCCGATTTTGTATTGATTTCCAACACATTGCTAGTTTTTACTTTTCCGTTGGTCAGGAACATTTCAAGCCAGACACGACATCTGTAGGGAAACATATCAAATAAGAAATTAGCTCTGTTACTGTTGAAAGTTGCTATAGAAATAAGTAAAGTATGGAATTTTTTTTTTTTTTTTAAATCGTCCCTCACTAGTAATTTCTCCTGTATCGTGGATGCGTTTACAAACATTTTAACTCACAAACACAAACAACCCGACCCGGAACAACTAACTGTAGGCCATATAAATAGTTGTTCCATGCGGGAATCGAACCTCACACAGCCAATCGCTCAGTCACTGCGACAACCGTGCTACTCGTAAAGGCCTATAATGGATTCTAAATCATCAAATGAGTCCTCCAGCTCCGGGCGGAGCAGGAGGGAGTGTCAGACTTTAACTGACTAAAACCCATCCATGTTCCTTCATCGCCAAAGGGCGATGAAGGAACATGGATGGGTTTCATGGATGGGTTTGGGTATTTATTGTTGGGTGTGGGACTGTTCGAAATAGATACCGTGGCCCCGGAACACAAAGGTGTTCCGGGGCCACGGTATCTATTTCGAACAGTCCCGCAACCCCGGCAGGCATCGGTCCTTGCGGACCCCTTCCCTTTTGCTGACTCTCTTTGAGGCGCGCGTGGAACACTCCTGCGCCGTCGA
This sequence comes from Xestia xanthographa, assembly GCA_905147715.2. Classification (NCBI taxonomy): domain Eukaryota; kingdom Metazoa; phylum Arthropoda; class Insecta; order Lepidoptera; family Noctuidae; genus Xestia; species Xestia xanthographa. Next base: position 9,298,849 of record LR990652.1, read on the forward strand.
CACGGCCTGTCGTCATGAGACGGACGGACGGCGAGCTAGCCCATAGCCCACCGTCCACAGGCCCACCAACTAGTATAGGCCCTCAGGTATCTTAATAAAACTGGTGCTCACTTGCTGTCAGGCTGAAGTCCAGTAAGCGTTATAGCTGGTGGAAGGTCCCTCGTTGCAAGCCTGAAGGCATCCTTCTCCCGTTTGGCGCCACACGCATGCGCACCGCGGTACACGCGCACCCAGCGCTCGGCGGGGGAGGGGATGCCGCGCCACCAGACCTCGGCGGCTTCCGAGCCTACTGCGCGAGCCTCAATAGTAACTGTCCAGTTGTATGGGTCTGTAAGAGAAGAAATGGGTTAAAGAAATGGATGTTGGTCACATACGCCATAGTTGTGCATTCATAGGGAACCAGGCTTGATCTTCAGGGACACAGGGTTATTTTATTTTTCATTATCAGTCCGATAAGTGGCTTTAGGCTTATATGCGTATTTAATTTGGGCCTTAACATTTGTAATGAAATCTGAGTACCACACCTCTGCATACCTAATTCAGAGAAAAAGCGTGACATTAGTTAGGTTACTTATGGACTGAACCGGCTAAAAACTTAACTTAGTGTTATTAAGTACCAGATTCAGGAATCAAAAAAGTGGTAATAAGTACTTTAGAAGCCTATTTCGAATACAGAATGCGACAAGTTTCACACTAGCATACCTTATTTAACATATCATCAGCTGACGGTACTTTTAAGCTAAACTGACCTTTAATTGACTTTATCAAGGTGAAAAAAAATCGGGGTCTTCCGGGACGGGAGCCTCCGGGATCGGGGTACTCAGCGAATAACCCACCCACTCTACGCTGGACGTCTTTCGACATAATAACCATGAGTTACTTACCAACATAAGGAGCAGTATTGAACTCGATTCTCCCGGGATCGATCAGTTCAGTGGTAGCTTTAGGTGGTGGTACCAATACGAGGTTCGCTTCGTAATGGCTGCCGGGGCGCAAGTCGTGCAGTTCGGCGTTCGACCGGCTGTGGTGGAGCAGTTCCGTCATGCTGTAGATCGGAGTACCCACTGGACGGTATCTGGGGAGGTAGGAGACAGAACCTTTGAAAACTAATCATGAATTAATCATAGAACGTTTTAGAACTCTTGAAGCGTTGATTTTAAATGAGAGAATCATGTCAGTGAAGCAGAATCAGCCTTAAAACAGTTCGCTAATTTATTAAAGCTTGATGATAAGATAGATACATTGTGTAAGAGAAGTCTCACTACAAACATTTTCATTGAGACCCATATACAGGGTGTAAACGGACCCTTCACGAAGCCGTTAACCAAGCATTCTGTATATCAAACTAACTACCCTGTAACTTTACGCAAAAAATATCGTTTCGAATGACTTTTTTTTGGGGAGAAAAATTACGTTTTATGGTAAAACTCAATGTAACGCACTCAAAACAATGTGCTGGTGGACGCATTTAATAGTAAACGGGTTATTGAGTTATTTAAAGTAAAGTTATGTCCTTAAAAACTAGTAATTAAAAAAAACTTGTTAAAAAGTTGAAACTTTGAACTCCAATATCTGAGTAAATAGAAGGTTCCCAGGTATGGTGTAGAACACAAAAATGATCCCAATGACAGGGAGAACAAGTGCCTTTCGGCTTCGTTAAAGGTCTATTTACACCCTTTATACGTCTCAAGTGTTGTTTAGTTTGCGTTCTAGCTACTTGTAACATTTTACAGTCCAATAAAAACATTTTCTTAGTTGGAAGGAATATTCTTATAAAACTGCTTTAAAAGGTCGTCATCTCACCTGACTTGTATAGCATCGATGAACTGCAGCTCGTCCTCTCCGAAGCGTCTCCACGTGACGTGTGCTGTTGTGTCGTTCACGTCCATGATCGTCAGGCGACTGTCGATCTCTTTGCGTTTCTCCTCTATTTTTGGGACCGCCTGCAGAAGAACATTACATTTAAGTAATCTGGATAAACGATTCGAGTTACCAATGAATTGGAAAGGAAACCAAACCAATTTCTCCTTTTTGTTCAAAGCTAGCACTTGTTTTGCACGTCTTTTGTTTAGTTGTCGAAATGGGTTACGAGATGGGACGTTCCCTACTTAGGCCTGAATTTCTGTCGCGCGTACGAGTATGCATTGTGTTCTATATAGCACCATACTGCGACGCTGACGTCAGCAGCGTGTATTTGCTACTGTTTTTCTCCCTGACGTACGCGACCGACAGTGCGTGACCGACCGTCAGTGTGACAGGCATTCAAGCCTAAACTAGAAACAGACTATTTTGAATATGTAGTCTACAGTGGTATAGGAACGTAAAGTTCCATAACCCTCATAGAAAAGGGAGAATCCTCCAACTATCTAGATTGATGTTGTGTCTAGTGGGCTGCTGTATTCTAATCTCGCTAACTCTGCTTACGCGATGCGAGGTTTTGCTTGACGTTAGAAATGACACTTCGATCGGATGAGGCGTTGGAAATGCCGCAACAAACGCCTTATACTATGGAGTAAACTCAGAGAAATTTCTTTGTTTCTGATCAACTAACCCAACAAAATAAAAAGTCCTATCTCTAAACATACCTTCTTCAGTTCCAGCGTTCTCACAGTATAGATCTCGCTCTCCGGCTCAACGGGTAGATTGTGGAGATACAGCTTCCCCCTGATTTTGTACGTAGTGGCCGGAGAGAGGCCACCCAGGCGGAACTCCAGGCGAGGAGTCGTGAGGACCTCGTCTGCGGGCGCGAATACTTGGGAGTACCAGTGGGATACATCTTCATCACTGTAAGTTGGAAAAAATCTTTGGATTAGATGGAAAGAGGGATTACAATCGGGTAGATGACACCATAAAACAATAATTCCAAGACACCAATCTCCAAAAAAAACACTTTATTTTGGGCCTGAAAACCCGATTTATTTTCAATTAATTGCCAAATGTAAATAGTTGAGTCATTGAGTTGACGAAACAGTGACGTCACAGTTTGCCATTGCCATACAAAATCTATGAGAGAACCGCGTTTTGACAGCTCTTAAAAAGTATCTCAATTGATTGGTGTGTCAATTGAGTGTCTGTGTTCCGAACTGGGGTAGCCCACATATATCCCAATTATGGTGTGGATACACCGACTGGACCGGACTCCGGACACCTTACTTTGACACATATCATCATCATCATTTTCCTGCCCTTTTGTCAATTTATTTTATTTGGCGCAAAATGTCTTCTTCTTCCATACTTCTATCATCCCTCCGCATCACATGCCCATACCACGACAACCGATTACCACACAACTTTTCAGTCACCGGCGCCAGTTTCAGGCTTCCTCTTATACTACTTCTCATTTTTTGTACTTTATTTTGTCAGATAATGTACTGAGATATCTATGAAATATCAGTGCCTGCAGCTAGACGAGAGTTCTGTCCTGTTGGGCGGACTGCACCTTTTAACAGTCGCCTTCAACCATTACTGTGGACCGCATGTATCAAGCGCGTTTGTGGATCTAAGTTTTTTGTAGAGCAGTTGACAAAATAATGATCCACAACTAAGATTCAATAAATTCTATAATATTGTACCTAGTATAATTTAATAATATACAATAAAAGTATTTATTTAAAAAAACATAGCATTTTGCAGTGTATACATTATTTGAACATAATATTTACATTATGATGCATTATTAGACTATCTTTGAAACTAGGACTAGCCTGTAGTATCTTAAATTAAAAGATAGGGTTCAGCCAAGTGGATTCTGTTAATATTCACAACCAGAAACAAGTGAAGACAGTCAATATTCTGTACTAACAGCTGTACAGAAATAAAAAAATATCAAAAACGAATCCTAAGTAACACGAGGAGTGTGAAGTCACTGTGGTGTCAAGGAGTGTGTATAGGTAGTGTGATGGAAGAACTATCTATTACGACTAAAATAACTGAATACTTACGCCTTATCAGTATATCTCAAGTCCACGCTTCCCCTCAATCCAACCAGAACAGGTGGAAGACCAAACAGCATCTTAACACTAGTTGGCGAATCCGCTTGAAGAGAGATTACTGTCAACTTCTTGTTCATGTCCGAGAAGCCTGGAGGTAAGGTCAGCCCTGGAGGTAGGCCCTCCAAAGCAGGCTGGTCACCAGAATGCGGTGGCCTATGGATATTGTTCTGGTCGTAGTCGGGAATATTCTCATCTTGAGGGAAATGTATCTCAGGGGGAATTGTTGGTAGGAACGAATGCTGGGGTGGTTCTTCTGATGTTGGTTGACCTAGAAAACGAAGAATCATTTGGTACTGACACAGATAATATAATACTTCGTGTACTGATGAAGTTAAAGCAAAGAGATCTTTAGAGACATTTTACATAGGAGTTGGTTTGGACGGGCCAAATCATCCGCTTCCTATAATAAATTGTATACAAATAGATAGTTAACGATTGTGGGTTAGTATGTACAATGAGATGACATAAAATGATTGATGAGCTATTGTGTTATTATTTGTGAAACAGGACACGACACAACATGATATTGTTACTAACCCAATGGATCTTGGCTAATTATATAATTGATATTAATTAATTATTTGAAACATCAGCACTATATCTGTAGTTTACGGCCGCTTGTCTTCTTACACAAGGCTTAAAAATCAAAATCTAGAAGGACAGAAAAAAGGCCAAAATAGTCAGTCAAAGTTGGGAGTCAGTCGTTATATAATACATTAAGGAGACACATGAAGCTAACAGCAAGACGAGGCAACAAACCTGCCACGTCTCCAGGATCTTTGACTGCTGACCGTCCCAGGTTCTTATTCACTACAGACTCCTCCACCTCCATCTGATTGAGCATATGCTCCAGATCCAATGTGTGAGATTTACCAGACATATGTGTCGTCTTTGAATTCTGTGCGTACGTAGAATGCGTATCAAGCTTGGTGTTGGGAACAGGTCTTAGCAGCACAGTCTCGTAATGGGTCGGTTGTTTAGTCAATACATGATGAGGTTCCAGACCATCCTGCCACAACGCTTCACGGTATATTTCAGTCGGTTTCTGAGTCTTCATGCTCTTAGCATTAAGTAGGGTCAGGTGCTTCCGTAATTGATATTGGTCTCGATAATTACTCTGGGGATGGATAACTCTAGGGGTAACGCGGTAGTCAATGGAAACGTTTTGTGCAGTAGGCTCGAACAAATTTTGCTTTAGTTTCGGTTTCTCTGGCATGGTATAAGATTTAGGCGCATTATGACTTAAGGAAAGAGAAGATTCAGGTGTTCTTGTGTATGAAGGTACGAAGAAATTTAGGTTATCAACTTTTGAGATTGGTACTTTAATGATCTTCTCATAAATAGATTTCACTGGGATTTTCTGAGATTCTATAGACTGCGTCGGGGGCCTTGGTGTAAGATGTTGTCTATGAATGTGGTCGTGCGGTTTAGGTTCTGAGTTAACAAGATTCGTGTGTCCAAGGCGTATATTATACGATGGTGGACTGTAGGCTGTAGGAAATTTCCTGGAAGTGTCTATTATCTGTGGCGATTCTGGTTTGAGGGGTTGACCCCGCCAGTTATCATGAGAATTCACTAATGGTGGTCCGGGAGGCATAGTTTTGAATGGTGCATCGGTATCATCTAGGGTGAAAGCCGAGACATTTTTTGCTTCGGCATAAGGAGGTGGAGGTGTTTCCGTTGCGGGAGCTGGTGTGACTCCGGGAGGGAAAACCGATTTAAAGTATTTAGGAAACGATTTGACGGGGCTTAAGTGTCTGTAGTATGAGTCAGTAGGAAGGGAAGGTGTGGGTATGACGGGTAATGAAGTCGGTTCGTCAGGTACAGGCGTCACATAGTTCATGATTTCACCGAGAACCGGCATCTTGTAAGGCTGAAAAAATGATCCGTTTGCAGCTGCAAGCAATAATGTGAATGAGTGACATGCATGTGATATTGTGAGATGAATTATTATGATGATGCTGATGTGGATTTTATTATGCAAAACTTGTGAAGTGACAATTAGATCTTTTAATGAATAATGATGTAAGCTTTTCAGAAAACGAATGTCGTTGGTGAGCATTATAAAAGTTTATCATGGCTATCACACATTAGGTGAAGTCTAGTTGTGGTTTTATATTCTTGAAAGTAATTCTTACCGCTATTGGACACACATCCCCAGTGTTTGCAACAGTCCTCATCAGAGATGTTTACGGCAGCTGGCCTGTGGCCCAGGGGACACCGGAGGGTCTGAGGAGGAATGGCGGGGAGGGGAGAGCAGACCTCCTGGCAGTCCAGCTCACCATTCTCACAGAAACAGCGTTGTTCACATCCAGTTAGGTCTAATGGTACTTCACTCCAGTTTGGTACTCTGGAAACAAAGATGGTTGTTACAAAACTCAAATGCAAAGCATTTATTTCAATTAGATCAGTAAGACACTTAAGAATGTTAAAAAATAACAAAAAAGAAGCGACGCTACAGGCACACTCACAAGGCGTAATATAATAACTTGAGAAAGTACTGTAGTTGCAGATTACAAAGCGTAGATCTCTATGGAGAAAAAAGGCAAGAAACTTCATGTACACTCTTTTCAATCAAAACATTGTCACACAATCTTGGTTACATCATTCACGTTGAGATTATACCTATATGTGAGAACGGTGTAGAAAGACGTGCACATTAAGTGCGTCCAGAGTTATAGATTAAATCAACAATTTAAAAATAAAGTAACTAAAATTAACCGTGGCAGCTAAAAGATGACCAGTAAAGGGACGTGACGACCAATTGAAGGGAACTAAATGGCCCAACACACCCGCCAGCATCAGCGAGACTACTACCATTACGGGTCCGTGATTAAGATTAATATATTTTCAGAATACAGGCATTTACCAGACCGTGGCTCGGGTGCAATAGCACCCGAGCCACGGTCTGGTAAATGCCTGTAAGTTTCTACGTCATCAGTGATCGGCTAAGCCACGTGCTCTTACCAGAAGCACAGCATTCATTACATGCACGGCTTAGGCTGAGGCAAAACGAGCGTAATTTTGTGAGTCGTGAGTCGCAGAATTTCGGTCGCAGAAATTCTGCGGCAGAAATTCTGTTTTGGGATGCCATACGAGCGCATTTTATTCAGTTAATATCCAACGTTTATAGCGGATGTTTATGTTTGCACTGGAACCGTTGAAAATTTTGTGTATTTACGAAGCATATTTAGAAGACGAAGAAGTAGCTAATGCCAGAAAAAGATGCTGGGTAAATCCGCTTAATAGTAAAATACTGATGCTTGGACAGCCCCACACTTTATACAGGTTGTAAACAACCTCATCACGAAGCCAAAAACACGAAGTCAAAACACGGCCTAAGCGTGAGGCCTTAGGCCGTGTTTTTACAATAGTGGTGGTCGCTCTTACTCAAGACAGTCGGATTATTTTGTTTGGGGAACCGGAATTCGCGCTGACAGAGCACAGAGACACGACGATCGCGTTTTCGCGTCACCGAAATAATTAGTTAGGTCTTAGGGTCTCGATTCCTCCTGATAGAGTAAAATAATGCAGAGTAAGTTTTCAATATCCGGCCAAATTTTCAGAGATGGTTTAGAATCGATAATATTTTCATTCCTGTCCAAGTGTCCACCTCTAAAAAGCGAACGTGTGGATATTGCAACAGCACAATTCAGTTCAACAACCTAGATAGGTAGCAGTTAGCACACACATCAATTTGGCGGTGCATGCACGCCCACAAGTACATTGATTCCCACTAGGTTTATGATTTAGGACATTTTTAGGACACTTTCAAATGAATGCTATTATTTTATTTTTATTTTTTCGCCCAAAATTTTTAAAATGCACTTTTGGTTTGATATCCAAATCTTAATTCAAAATTTTGGCTGGTCATTGACTTTAACTAACCCTGTATCCCAAAATGATCAACTTACGCAACTCCTTTATAATGGCACGTCCCGTCGCTCAGACACCTGGCCGACCTAGGGCAGCAGTTGGGCGGGGTCGCGGGGGGCGATGGGGCCCAGCGCACGCAGCCCTTGGACACCAGCTCTAGTCCTACGTGGGAGGGACACACCAGAGCTGCACACTCTTTCTCGTCTGGACCTGTGCACTCGCAGAGTTCTGTGCAGCCGATGTGGAACTCAGCACCTGGGAGGAACGACGTGATAATAATCAGGATTATCATAAGCTTATTTTGTTTGAGGAATTCTCTTATAAGTTTTGTGTTCCAAGTATGTTGAAAAGACTTTTGGAAGGTCGTAATTATGCATATCCTGTGAAATGTGTAAGTGATATGATATTGGCTTTTCAAGGTCCAATTATTTTTGATTCGAATAAGTTGGATGAGTTAATGGATGATGCATTGAAAAATCGTTTATTGTTTGTTAGTGGCTTTAAATACTCTGTTTAAAGGTAGAAAGGGTTAGGAAACAACTAGTTACCAAATTTTTTATTTTGGACTTCCACATCACACATTAGAGATGACCAAAAACAAGACTATTTAACCAGAAAATATAAATCAAGCTATAACAGCTTGAGCCAGCGTGGTGATCAACGCCCATGCCTTCTGTGTATAAAAAAGGCTTTATCCTGCAGTCGGACAGTATTAGGCGAAAACAGCATATATTGTCTAGGAAAAGACAAGTCAAAGTTTTAAAATTCATCGGAGCATTTGTCTATTACCGATTTGTGATAAATTATGCATTCGTGAACCAGGATGCTCTCCGTTACGTTTCCATATTCATGTACAGTCAACAAAAGATTTAGGCATGCAGGCTAGCAATCTTCTTACTATTATATAAATGCGAGTGGGCTATAATCAATCTGTTTGCCAAATTTCATCCAAATCCGTTCAGGAGATTCTGCGTGGAAGAAGATCGATCCTTACAAACTTTCGCATTTATAATAGTAGTAAGAAGATTGCTAGCCTGCATTCAAACCCTTTTGTTGACTGCACATCTATTAATACAACAACAACAACAGCCCATAACGCCCACTGCTGGATATAAGCCTCTCCCATGATGGGAGGAATTTGCCGTAATCTCCACGCTTGGCAGGCGGATTGGAGATCGCAGTGATGAAAGACTAACAGAAAACGCTGCTGTCCATTGTCTGGTCTACTGAGGCACAAGGTGTTCTACCTCAGACATTAGTCGCCTTATACGACACCCGTGAGTGTAATGGGTTGGTTCTATTCTACTCTGCCGGATACCACACGGCTACATCTATTATTTTATTGATTAAATAAGTAGAAGTGTTATAACTTTTAGGAATCAAGATAAAATACTCCTGAAATATCTGTCAATCTCTAGTGATCCTAAAGGCCTGGAAACAGGCAAGAGCGGCGTGGATTGCGGCGCGGCGTAAGGCGCGGCGAGCGGTGAGCGGCGAAAACAAATGGTAGACAACATAAGAAGTATGCCACAGCTACCGGTGACGCGAACTATAGCATACTTCTTATGTTGCGCCACAATCCGCGCCGCTCTTGGCTGTGCCCAGGCCGTTAGGATAACTAGAGATTGAGAGATCCTTCAGGAGTATTTTTAAGGAGGTGTCCGTGTCAAGAGCTGCGTCCGCTATTTATCCGTTCCAGTTTGAGCGATGAGATTTGTTTTTTTTTTTCGGATTTGATTGAGATTAATTTAATCTATAACTAAATTGTGTTAACGAACAAATGCTTAGTTTTAGCAATTGAATCTTGGCATTAAACCAGAAAATCTCTTCTAAAATCACTGGGAGAAACCCTAGTAAACACTTTTTATCGGACAGAAGATAATTAATCGTATCCAAAAAAATACTTACCAACATCATAAAAATGTCCATCATGGTAGCACCCAACCTTGGAAACATTGTGAATATCATAATTCGGAACATTGTGAATATCATCACTCGGAACCTCATTGACTCCGATTCCACCATCAGACGCTGTCATGGTAAAGTTAAACTTGGTTCCAGTTTCCTTGGTCTTTAGGACATAGTCTTTTCCACCTTCTAAGTTCAGGATTAAGTTGGAGTACTTCAATTCTACATCGCTAAAAGATTTTCCTCCGTCGTTGCTTAAGAGAAGATGTATAGGGTCTTCGCTCTCGTTCAAATGCATCAGGTTGACCTGAACCGAGTTGTTCTGGAGTACCTTCACGGAGCCTATAGGTTCAGACAGGACTAGAGGTCTCGTGTGAATGTGTTCAGCATTATCATCGTAGTCTTCGAGGCCTTTGTTTACGTGCTGAAAAAAGAAATAACATTAAATATATAACGTCACTCACGAAGTTGCCATCAATCGGGCACAAATTCGACTGTAACTGAAAAAATCCGAAATGAAAATACGAATTACACTAACCACTGGCCCGGGAATCGAACCCAGGACCTCATGCTCATCTGCAGTGTTTCCACGAGAACAACGAGGCTGTCAAACTGCTGCTGAGAAAGTAATGGAATTAAAGATTTAAAAAATACCATAGGAAGAATTGGCCATTACACGGCCATTGGCGTAACAGACAGATAGTCCGGAGTTTATGAGTATGAATATGAATGACATGCCATCCCCAAGACGTAGCCCGAAGACTTGCCAAACTTAAGTGGCAGTGGGCAGGGCACATTGCTCGCAGGACGCATGGCCGATGGGGCCGAAAAGTTCTGGAGTGGCGACCGCGAACCGGAAGACGTTGCGTTGGAAGGCCTCTCACTAGCTGGACCGATGACCTGGTGAAGGTTGCGGGAATCCGCTGAATGCGAGTCGCACGGGACCGGTAAATGTGGCGACACTTGGGGGAGGCCTACTTCCAGCGGTGGACGTCTTGCGGCTGAAATGATGATGATGATGATGATGGATATGAATTACCATGGGTGAAGTATTAGATGCCTCAGTAGTTGTAGTAGTGGACGTCGTGGAATTGTCTGGTTCTTCGTGGACATCATGACTGACGTCACACACTTGCACCTCACAGCATGCGTCGTTTGGATCCTGCACGTTGATGCATTTGTCTGATACCGGCAGTGGATGACATCTGTTGGGAGAAAAAAATCATTGTTCGTGGCGAATAATGGAATCAAGACTCTATGGAATATATTTGCTGAGTAGAAGTTTACATTAATTCAATACTAGCGGGCGTCATGCGGTTTCACCCGCGTAGTTTCCGCTCCCGTGGGAGTACGGGGATAAAATATAGCCTATAGCACTCACGAATAATGTATAGCTTTCTACCAGTGAAACAATTTTTAAAATTGGTTCATTACTTCCGGAGATTACCCCTACATACAAACTTACAAACAAATGTTTCCTCTTTATAATATTAGTATTCAATACTAGCGGACGTCACGCGGTTTCACCCGCGTAGTTCCCGTTCCCGTGGGAGTACCGGGATAAAATATAGCTTATGTTACTCATGGTGAATGAAGCTTTGTAATGGTGAAAGAATTTTTGAAATCGGCTCAGTGGTTTTTGAGTTTATTCATTACAAACATCCACACAAAAATACAAAAATAAAAATCTGGCCTCTTTATAATATTACTAGCTGACGTCCCGCGGTTTCACTCGCGTAGTTCCCGTTCCCGTGGAAGTACGGGAATAAAATATAGCCTATAGCACTCACGAATAATTAAGCTTTCTACCAGTGAAACAATTTTTAAAATCGGTTCATTACTTCCGGAGATTACCCCCTACATACAAACTTACAAACTTACAAACAAATGTAACCTCTTTATAATATTATTATATATTATATTATATATATTATATTATTATATTATATTAATTATAGTATAGATATAGTGTAGACTAGCGTCCCGCCCCGGCTTCGCACATGTGCAATGTAGATATAAACCTTCCTCTTGAATCACTCTATCTATTGCTGAAAATTACATTTAAATCCATTGCGTAGTTTAAAATATCTAAGCGTACAAACACCGGAAGTGACTTTGTTTTAAACTATGTAAATATATAGACTCATTTCTCTCATTTGTTTTTTTTTTTGTGGTCGCCGTTAAGAACAGGCGTGCCGCTTGTGTGTGTGGAGTGGAGTTCCTGGCCATACCGTTTTAGAGGCTTTTACGTATGGGAAAAGAATTTAGTCTGTGCCTTTTTAATTTTTTTTTTTACTCTTCGCGGAGCCGTCAACCAAGCATTCTGTACTTCAAACAAAATAACTTTGCAGGCAAAAAATATTGCTGGGAAATGAAATATATTTCTTTTGGGGTGAAAAATCACGTTTTTCGATAGGACTCAATGTAATGCACTCAACGTTGCTAATTGTTGATCGAAACACTCAAAAAATGTGCTGATGGATACATTGAATAGTAAGGGATCGTGAAGATATTTAAAGTAAAGGTCTATCATTAAAAAAATGTATTTAATAAAACTTGTTTATAGTTGGAACTTTGACCCCAATATCTCCCGTAACTAGAAGGTTCCCAGGTATGGTCTAGTACAAAAAAAATATCGCAATGACGAGGAGAACAAGTGCCTTTCGGCTTCGGTGGGGTACTTTTATACTCATTATTATGAAGGTTACCGATAAAAGATTTATACAAACATGAAATCCTAACTAACCTGGGTTTGCAAGTCACAATAGACTTAGGTTCACAAGAGCACGTCTGTTCGCAGCCGATGGTCCACTTGGAGCCGACCGGGTGTGTCTCATTCCCGTATCGACATAATTCTACCTTTGATATCTTCGCATCTGAAAACAACAATAAAAGTAAGTCATTGCTGAATGTTTTGGGCATTTGTGGTTTATTACAGTACGCACAAATGACATTGTAAAATGTAAACCAGATAGCTTGTTCGACCTTTTACAAAGTTGATTTTATTAACTGTCTCGATGGTCTAGTGGTTGCAAGAGCGACTGCTGAGCATAAGGTCCTGGGTTCGATTCCCAGGTCTGGCAAAGTGTTATTGGGTTTTTCCTTCAGGACTTTCTCAGTAGCAGCCACAGAGTCTTGACCGGTGTCCGGTTGATGGCAATAGGCTCAGGCCTTATTACATGGGACTTAAACATAAGCAAAGAAATGACGGTGTCCTATTACTTAGGTACTCCCCTGCCCAACCGTTCGAATATTACAAGCGTGATGTAATATGTTGATTTTATTATGTTTTCAAAGATTGGCATTATTTCCTCAATTTTTTTCCTGAAAGATTGGCATTATTTGAACGACGTTCAGCGTACATTGAGCAACAATCAGAACCGCTATCGTTTTGCTGACTGGCTAATGGTTACCAAGGAATGATCTCGTAAAGCTTTAAAAAGTTTGATAAACAATCTCATCAAGAATACAGGTATCAGTCACTCCATGTTATATAATGGTATTCAGCTGCATACAGTTAGACTAGATCCCGATTTAAGGCTAAGCACACGATAATTTATAGTTCGTTTCAAACTTAATGGCGGCTCGGAAGTTAGCTGCAAGTGTCGGTCTGCGCATTATACAGACAAAACTATGCGTCATCTGCGCCCCGTTGATACCTAAAATTGTTGTCCGCACAGCTTTACATTAGATGTTCCGAATCGCCATAAAGTTTAAAGCGTTATTCCTGCGCAGACCGTCACTCGCAGCTAACTTCCGAGCCGCCATTAAATTTTAATCAAACCATACCTCATACAGGATTTTATTAAACCGAAATAAGAAAAATAATCTCTTCCTGTGGAGCAGAAGTGGCCCACTGGTGGCGGCCCCGACTTACGAACAGTAAGTCGTGGGTTTGAACCCAGACAGGCGCATTACTTTGTGTAATTTATTTCATCACCACTGCTCTCAAAACGGTGAAGGAAAACATAGAGGAAACTAGAACCAAAAAATTCGAAGACATGTGATATCTACCATTCCGCACTGGGCCAGCGTGGTGGATTATAGCCCTTTCTCTCATAGAGGGGAGGCCGTGTCCCAGCAGAGGGAACATTATAGGCCGATGATGATGATGATGATGAATCTCTTCCTTACCTGCATTATTCGTAGCGCATGCTATAATTGAACAGCACTCGTCAACCGGGGACTCAAAGCAGAGCGGATCGTTTAGTCTTCTACCACGACGGATGTAGGGGTGCTTGCAGCGAGGAGAGCACTCGAAAGTACCACCGATAACGCACTCGCACGTCTCTTCACATCCTCGGTCCAGTCGCTCACCGAGCTAAAGAATAAAGCAACATATCAAGGGTGTAAACAGACTCTTCACGAAGCCGTAAACCAAGCATTCTGTACATCAAACTGAGTAACTCTGCGCAAATTTTTTTGTTGGGAAACGATCTTTTTTTTGGGGTGAAAAATCACATTTTACGGTGTAACTCAATGTAACGCATTCAACATATTGTGCTGATGAATGCATTGAGTAGTAAACGGGACATGGTGGTATTTAACGTTAAGTATAAAAAAAAAAACTTGTGGAAAAGTTTGAACTTTGACCCTCAATATCTCCGTAACTAGAAGGTTCCCAGGACAAAAAAAAAAGATCGCAGTAACGAGGAGAACAAAAGCCTTTCGGCTTCGTTAAGAGTCTAATTATACCCTTTATTATTACGTGAAATCTACATCTCCATACAAGTAAATAAATTGAAGAGTCTGTTTGTAATTTCAAAATAACAGCTTTTTAACTGAATGCATATTATTATGAAAATATCTACGGCACTTATAACAAAAATAACAAAAACACTTTTTTTAATATTTGTCTAGTCTGCCTTTCTGTTTGTTCCGGCTAATCTCCGAAACGACTAGAGCGATCTTGACAGGACTTTTACTCGCGGATAGCCGATTTTATAAGGAGGGAGTAACTTGATTTTATTTCAGAAAAAGAATTTGAGCTCCACGCAAAAAATTAAAACCCTTGAAATTGATACCTAACAAAATTATATTCAAAAAGGGAAGTGTTTTTTTGTAATAATTTCAAGGTCGCAGGCAACAGTTAGTCTAAACTAATATTGTAAAGAGGAAAGATTTGATTTTTTGTTTGTTTGTTTGTTACGATTTAACTCAAGAACAACTCAACCGTCAAACTTTATCGAAATGCTTTCACGATTAAAAAGCTACATTTTTACCGAGTAACATAGGCTATAAACTATATTGATATCATGCAAATTAGCCGAGTTATCACAATTTTCGCGGACAAAGTCGCGGGCGAAGTGCTAGTAGAAAATAAACTGAGGGCTTAGTGCGAGTGTTTATATACGTATAATTATACAATATTCGATCGCGTCAACGCTAAAGCGCTATCTGCTGACAAAATGAGAAGAACATTAAATTGTCGCTACAAATTGATGTTCACTTAAGGCCATTTCAATAACTTACTAACAGGTATCGGTAGGTTGCTATCTCTGTCTGTTTGACATTTAGCTTACGGACGGTTAGAAACAAAACATCACAGAAAAGCTTTTTTTGATTTTTCTTTGAATCAAGTGACACGGAGGTCACAGTCACAGTAGGACGATAGGATATTTCAAGCTAATTTTGTTTCTACGTCTCGACGTAGGCATTTTAACTGTCTTAACTGACAGTTATACGTAAGTAAGTTATAGAGAACGGCCTTTAAACGCGATCGAGTACGTTTAGTCTGTGACTCGCGCTACGCTACTTTGTGTGTTTGACGAGTAGGTTACCGGACCTGCCGTAAATAATAGGACTTTAAACGTTTTTAACATTTACACTGCCTTTCACCATTATTTTTTTTTATATATCACAGACATAGCAAATTGATGGTATAATATTTGTCCTTCAAAAAGAAGGACGTGATTTTTTTTTGTCCTCTCAAAGAAACTTATACTAATAGTTCTGACTCTATGTTTTTACTAACCTTATAATTCATGTCATTTTCTTTACATTCCACCTCCTCTGATCCTACCCTAGCACTCGACATCAACGGGTGGAACGGAGCCTGCAGATTATCATAAAACTTCTCAGGAATTTCCTTATGCTTTTGTTCTGGCATCATTCTTGGCTCATCCTCATCATCCACATCTAAATTGACATCACTCAGATCTGGCATAGGTTTCTTGCGATTATTTGAATTTGTGTCATTGTGTAGTGCAATGGCAAAATTTTGTAGTTCATCTACGTTTAGGTTTAGTAGTCTGGCTCTAGGTTTTATTGTTTCCCGGGTAGGCATTACTGTGTCTCCTACATCCGGTTGGGTTGTCTGATCTATTTCTTCATCTGGTTTGCGTTCTGTGGTTTGTTTTTCGGCTATCTTCGGCTTCACCGTCGTTGTAGTCGTTTCCCGATGGTGCGGTGCTTCTGTTGTTCGGTCTTCAGGTGGTCCGTCTCGACTTGGTATCGTTTGTGATCGCACATCTTCTTCTTCACCTGTTATTTTACCTGGAAAAGAGAATTGATTTTTTTTTGAGTTTGTAAAAAAGGAATTACGGGGAACGGTGCAAAATCGACATTTATTTTTTCCTTTTAAACAGGCAGTTCAGTACTACTTTTTTTTAATTTCCTATGTCCTGTACTTATTGCGAATGTAATTATACGAATCTATTTAATTTTAACAAAAAACAGATTACATTTGGACGTTGAATAGATTACTAAGACTTTTTTCATAATAGCGTTATCAAAAGCAATTTTACGATGGACGGAGGTTAATCTCAAGCAGGAAACGTTTGTCTCCGCAAAAACGTAACATAACTGGTCTGAAAACTGGGGCAGGGTCAGTAGGCTGTACCATTAGACTCACTGTGTATACTATAAACAATAATAAATCTTACGGCATAGAGATAAGGTCTACAATATAATGTGCTAGAGATGAAATCGGAACCACCCGTAAACGACCTGTCGATCGAAATCAACGTAACTGTCAACCAACATCGATTACGATAAAACAATTTATGGTGCTCCAAAATTCTGTCAAGCTATTGTTAACCTTAAGTCTGTAGACATAAGAATAGATTTGTCTGTTCGCTTTACCAAGAAAAATGTGTGATGAATTTAGGACGATGCGGAACTTAAGACAATGATTGTTGAACGTGAGAAAGTTGGCCGTGATTTGTATTAAAACAAATGGTTATTGTATTCGGTTCCTATAAATTAGCGAAGGTGAGACGTGTATCCTTATATTCGAAACCATTAACCATACCTGACCTTGACTTCTCACGTTTGATATTGATGGGTCTCATCTTTCCATTGTTAACTTCTATACGTACTTTGATTGCGCTTTTATTAAAGAGACAAGTATAATTTTCTAAATATTGGTTAGCATCGTGTTTATTGGTGTGAGCCTACGTGCCTAATTTTTGGTGTGAGCCTACGTGCCTAATTTTTGGTGTGAGCCTACGTGCCTAATTTTTGGTGTGAGTTTTAAATCCAATGACCCCGTTCATGATGCCGTCTTGTTTTCTGATAATGATGCTCTTAGATAGAAGAATGCCATCATTGGCGAACAAGATATTTTGGAGGAAGATCATCTGACATAGTTTTTATGGTAACGCACTTTGAACTGAATCATGGAACTATTATCATTGAATGAGTTTTGCCTGTTGATAAATCTGGCGTTTTGATTAATGTTTAGAATATTGATACGTTTACTCAAGCCACCTGCATGAGGACACTGGAAGCTTTGGGAAACAATTTTGAAAGTCATTGGGCGTTGTGTGGCGTTTCTTTTCCTAAACAAAGAACAAGGGTTCTAACATAGCTTGCAGAGTAAGCAAGTGAGAGAGAGAAAGAGTGCCGGCCATGTTTATCGTCTATCTATTTAAATAGCTGACGGTAAAAAGGTGGCTGGGACAGACTAGATGCGAAAGGCAGAAGTCAGAGAAATGTGTCAGGGCTTGGAAGATAGGTCATCTCCAGCAGAAGACGACGATACGCTGAGTCGGTTAATTGAAGACTTTGCCAGATTTCAATTTTATAAGGCGCACCCAAGAAATTACACTGTTTTACGACATGTCATACTCTACAAAATGTCATACAGTAAATAAATGACGTTTAATGTGAAGGTAATGACTTCGTGTGCACCTGCGGGCTACATTAGCATACTGTTGGCCCTGCATGGCCTAACATCTAGCTATACAGAGTGTATCAGTAATGTGGGTCGTTTAGGTCGACTAGGTCTCGAAATTGATTTATGGAACTCAAATCGAGTTGGGCAGGACACCTAGCAAGGCGCGATGATGGCAGGTAGAGTAAAGCCGTGACTGAGTGGCGTCCAAGGAATGGAAAGAGAAGTGTTGGTCGTCCGGCGGCGAGATGGGCAGACGATATTGTTGCCATCGCGGGAATATCCTGGATGAGGCTGAGACAAGAATGTGGAGCTTTGCACAAACAAAGAGAGGCCTATACCCAGCAGTGGGTGAAGTCGGGCTGTAGACGTTGATGATGAGGTATTGAAATGTTGAATGGGTCAGCAGATTATTTTTTTCGTGATAACGATGTTGTTCCCACAAAAAAAGTTGTTCAGTTTGATGGTCTTGAGCTAAATTAGCAACTCTATTTGTGGTGGTTCAAATTTCGTTAGAAATACTGTTAGAGTAAAGTTCTAATCAGCTTGCACTACAAGGTGTTGTTACGTCAGTCACTGCGGCCGAATAGTGCGAAATCAGTGGTTTTTTACGATTTACAGAAAATCTATTGATTGGACTAAAAAAGTAAAACACTATGATGCTAGTATGTTGCTTGTAGAATTATTTTCCAAAAAATCAGAATGATCGCATGTATTTTAGTAGGGTTTTTACTCGTTAAAAGAAATTTTTAGAGATAAGTTCGTGATTTTTTCTATCGAATAATATTTGTTGTATTCTGTTTTCAAAACACTATCGTACTAGCATATAACCTGAAGAATATCATATATTTTTCTGGTTTTGTTTATTTTAGTGAATCATATGCTTTTTTGCATTATAAAACTCGCGTTTAGCTCCTGCAGTCACCTTAAAATATGACCACACATTTCTGATACACACTGTATGTATCAATCATTTGTATGGCTCTATTATGTAGTGCATTATTATGTTTGATTGCACTTAAGTGGAGCAAACGTTAATGATTTGAAGTTAGGATATGTTCAAGTATAGTATGCGTCTTGCTGTAGGTCATCCTTTCATTTTCTCTCAGATTTCTTTTTTATTCTGAAGTGTATGTAATGTACGCTATTGAAACAGCGGCCGTGAATATATTATGAACTATTCAATAGTTCATACGATTATAAATAAACTAGGGCGCTAAAGGATAATTTAGTCTACCTGGACGATATGGCTAAGGAGACGACAGAGTGTCAACTAGCAGGATCCAGGTACGTAAGTCTAAATTTTAAGATGAGGATCATCGTGTACAGATGCAATGCTCTCTAACGCTTCGTCCTTATATTGGGATCTATCCGTCTCTCTCACTCGCACTTATCTGCAGACGTGCGCGAAAGAGACGGATAGATCCGAATATACGGACGAAGCGTTAGAGAGTAGGGTCCCTGGTCAGGAAGCCGAAACGATATGCTCCGACGATTGCCGAGGTCGCCCGAAGGCTCCCGAGGTTGCGTTGCGTGGACGTTTTATAGAGTGCAAATAGGTATTTATTAGTATTGTTCAGCACAAGTGATGTACACTAAAAAAGATGGAGACTCGCATCTCCATCTTTTGATCGAATATTAATTTACGATAAGAGGAAAAAAATGTGGCAAAAGCTTAAAGCTAAGCTATCATTCAGTAGCTTATAGAATCTTTCAAGGTACGATACTGTGTCCTCTAAAATATCCGCGATCAAGCACAAAATCTCATAGTCTACGAATCGATCTATAGCTAGCGGATATCCTTATAGATAAGTGAATGATGGCCTCAAGTCGACCTCAGATGAATGTAGGTTAGTTAAAGGACGCGGGTGGCTGAGCGGTGGACCGGTTGTACCTACACTGTGTTCGCGATTTACTTTCCGAACAAGTAAACATGCTTTTTAGGGTTCCGTAGCCCTGTCAAGGAACCTTTATAGTTTCGTCACGTCCGTCCGTCTGTCTGTCCGAGGTTTTGCTAAGAGACGGTTAGTACTAGAAAGCTATAATTTTGTAGGGGTGTGTATATCAATTACGCCGACAAAGTGGTAAAAAAAATGTTTAAAAATATATATTTTTTAGGGTAGCTCACCTACATTCTGAAGTGGGGATGTTTATTTTTTTCGTCGTCTGCCCCATTGTGTGGAGTATCGTTGAATAGGTCTTTTAAAATGACTTAGGGGTTGCTAATACTATTTTTCGATTGAATGGTCCATATACGAAATATTAAACTTTAAAGTGCAAATTTTAGTTCCAGTAAAGGCAAACTGCTGGCTTGAAAAATCTGGAAAAATTCATAATGGTAGTGCATTTTATGAACTATAGAAAAAAAATATAGCGGTTAAGATAACTTTATTTTACTTTTAGCAGTCGTTGAACTTGGGTGTTGGATAATTTTGCACCAAATACAAAATCCTTAGAATAAATCCTTAACAGTGACTAAGATGAAGATGGGCCGGAGCCGTTTATAGGGTTTATAGACATGCATTGAAAAACAAAATCTAAAATATAGCGGGCTACTACGGAACCCTACACGGCGCGTGGCCCGACACACACTTGGCTGCTTTTGCACTCTGCAAATTCAAAAATTGTTTATAATCCTTTAATTAAACTTAACGCACAAAAAGCAGCCAACCAAGGAGTGGAAGATAACATCCAACGATTTCTTCATGGACTTCTTAGCGACAGTCTCAAAAATACCTACTAGCTAAGATAAAAACAACTTAATCTAAACTAACATAAAGTCGATATGCGCTTAAGTGGAAATAATATAAATTGGAAATAAGTTTTTGAATAAACTTCAAGCGCGTGCGCAAGACGCGAAGCTGTCTACCGATCGATGTTTACGTTCATTGGGAGTTGAAGGCTGTATGCTAATGTTGATTTAAACGTCGTAATTGTATCACTCGCTGATTTAATTACTACTGTTGCTATTAAGATTTTCGTAAGCGGTTTATAGAATACTAGCGGACGTCACGCGGTTTCACCCGCGTAGTTCCCGTTCCCGTGGGAGTACGGGGATAAAATATAGCCTATGTTACTCAGGGTGAATATAGCTTTGTAATAGTGAAAGATTTTTTGAAATCGGCGCAGTAGTTTTTGAGTTTATTCATTACAAACATACACACACACAAAAATACAAATCTTTCCTCTTTATAATATTAGTGTAGATTCCACCTTATTGCAATGATTATAATTTGTTCTGCGCAATTACTTCACAATATGTATGGCAGCTATATAATACATATAAGGATGGTATTTGCATGAAAGAAAAATTCTTCTGAAGATTTATGTAGAGTAGGTTTTTTCATCATGAATTCTTCAGTTACATCTGCGGCGTCTATTACATCGGACTATTTCATCCCCTGCATTTCTATTCTTCTCTATTTTGAGCCTATCTGAACCAATCGTGTCCGTAGAGTATATGCATAAAACAATAAAATACTGACATCTGTAAAGTCAATATGTTTCTTGCTATTATGCCTAGTGGGACGTGTTGCAGCCAGCGAAATCATCGATTGATTTATAAGCTAGCTCGTCTTGTGTCTAGACTAGACATGGCCACTAGCTATTTATCCATAATACATGAGACCGAATGAGGCACTAGGTACCTAGGTAGTCACACCCACTGCTAAAGCTGCTTGACCTTAATAGTAAATAAAGAGAAATAGCTTTACAACTAAACTTGAAACCTAGGACATCTACCTAAAAAAATAAAGTTAGTAGTAATAAATCTGAAGATTTAGTTTGAGCGAGATTAGCGAATCTCCAAAAATACTAGACGGCTTTAAATAAATCTTCTTGCATTTGATAGCCTGATTTTTGAGGAAGGTTAAATAAAAGGCTATATAAAAAAATTACTTTTCCATACATTTTGACAGGTTTGTTATTTTTAATAACCGAAAAATTTCGTGTGGTAGAGTTCGAAATGATGTACTGCACGATAATATTATGTAGGTATCTGTGCACTCAGACCAAATAAAAACGTAAAGACGGAATTCTGCGAACAGCAAAAGTGAGGCCCGTCAAATTACGTCTCGCTCTGTTCATACACGCTCACACGCACACATTTACATCAAACTACAATTAAACTACGCCTCAATAAATGCACAACATGTTTACGAACCCAGCCTCACTTCTCTGTTCGCAGAGTTCCGTCTTAACTATTTTTTCCTTTAGGCACATAAAGTCTACTTAACCTACCTCCCCCCCCCCCCCCCCACCTTCCTACCTTCTTACCTTAAGACTTCCTGAAAAATTTATTGTTTGAAATCAGTACATTTTGTTAGTTCATATTTGTACGCTTCACGGCAAAACAGAGAATCTAAGTTCTACATTGTAACATCCCACACACTGTGTAACAACCTATGTTTACAAATAAAAGTTTCTTATTCTTAACCAAAAATACCATTTTACCAAAATGACCACTTTACCAAAACGACTGTATCCTTAGAGGTCAGGGTGTCTACTTTCCCGAAACTTTTGGTCTGAGTCTGTGCACTGAGAACCACCAGCAAAAGTAGACTATGTTTAATTACCATAAGGTTAAGGTTAACCATAAGGTTAAAATTTTCTCCTATTCAGTAGTCCCATCAATTATTAACACTAATTACTAATTAAGAACTCCGTGTAGTAACGAATAAATCTTTTGTTTCTCATTATTTTCACTTTGTTGTGCTCTTTCTTATTATTAGTTCTCATGGGAAGCGCTTTCTTCGTACTCTGTGTAATTGAAGTATCTTCGTTAACCAAATTAAGGTTAATCTTGTTTTAAATTAGGTATCTAATCTATTCATGAGCAACTGTGCAATGTTGAAAAGTAGGTCAGTAATTTCATATATACCCAGCTGACAGATTTCGTTTTGATTTTGTTTTTTTCGTTTTTGTTTAGTGAAATTAAATTGGCATAAAACAAACGTTATCTCCAAGTAAATTCTCCAAATCAAAATGACCTAAATTGCTGTTTATTTGCAGCGTCTACGTTCGGAATACTTATTAAAAAGGTAGCATTTCTCTGCTCCAAAACAAGACGTCACTCGCTTTTTATTTTATTACCCTACAATAATACTTCCAATAAAAACTCAAACTCAAAGCATTTATTTCAATTAGACCATTAGGGCACTTTTGAATGTCAAAAATACAATAAAAAAAAGCTACAGTCCCAGTCACAAGACATAACAACTTGAAAAAGTACAGTAGTTGCCCATTCCATAGCGTAGATCTCTATGGAGAAGAACGGGCAAGAAACTCCATGGACACTCTTTTAAATCCAAATATTGTTACAAAACACTGTAAAACAACATCCTACCGTTATTATCATCTTGAACTTGTACGAAAATTCGCTTACAGTTACCAGGAAAGTGGGCCGCGCTCCACCACGCATACCGAAAATGCACCTCACGAAATTCCAGTGACTAAGTAGTCGCGCAAGTGTGGGCCATAATCGACACATGTTGCGTAAATCGCGGCGAGCATCCGTCTCGCTAAGGGCGATGACACATTGTCGCGACAAGACGCAAAATTACGCAAAAATGCGAGACAATGTCATGAACGCCGCGCTTTGACTGCTAATTACGCGGCGAATTCTGAATTTTGCATCATCGAATATGTATGACAATATAATATATTCAGACTTGAATTTATTATTCTTTAGAGTAGCTTCTAACCAGTGAAGTAGCTAGGTAACCAAGGGCCCTGGTGCAAATAAAAAAGGGGCCCCAATAGTATCTAATCTGGTTATGTAAAAATATTAAATATATAAATACTTTAAAAATCCTTAGCTACTTTATCTTCAGCTCTTTTTCTTGCACTGCGGGGTAGGTAATAAAAATATTAAACAGTAATGACATAAATTACAAATACGTATTGGGCAATAAAACGAAATAGAAAAGAGTTTATTTTATAAAGGACCTATCAACTGACAAAATGAAATTTTTTGAAAGTTCAGTTCGATCGAGGTTTTCTGGTAAGGATTCGAGGGCCCCCTGAGCTTGAGGGCCCCGGGGCACTGCACCGCCTAGCCCTTAGGTAGCTACGCCACTGCTTCTAACCGCCTGTCCCGTTCGTTACAAAGCTAAGTTTACCGTGTACTGAGTCAAGGCCGTTAGTTTGAAATAACAGATATTTATTAAGATATTCTCCATCGAAGAGACGCACGATTTGCCTTAAGGTTCGACGGGTATGATGGATTAGCTCACGACTGGGCTCGTCACTGCATGTTGATTACTGAATAAAGGTTATGAAGGGCAGCATCTGTCACGATTGTAGGTTTAACAGCGTTATAAAGCGGTGTTAAATAGCCACGTTTAATAATGATTAAGTAGGTATTTATTTGTTGATCTTTGGAGTATAAAATTAAGGACTCACATAAAACGTAACATTACGCCTGCAGTCTCCGTTGGATTAGGCAGTGGCGTATCTACAGTACACCCACAGTTCGCTGGTTAAGTCCTAAGGACTCTTAAAAAAAAAGGGGTATATATACATATAGGTGTGGACGTTGCCATTAGTTTTGTATTTTATTAAAGAGAGTAAAGAGATTAAAGCCTCTGTATGAAATATATATTATTGTATGTTTTTATAGTAACCGTCAACAAATTTATATGTGGGTTCAGAATGATGTAATAAATACGTGGTAACAGTTTTAGCGTCGATGTAATTCCACCCTGTATATTTAAAGATTATAAGAGTTAGAGAAAAAATGGTATTTTATGTCCTGATAAACAATTATATATTTCACAAGATTTCTATCTTCCTTTGTTACGTTTGCACAATAAGGTCTGAATTCCTGCTACGCTGATGTCGGTCACGTACGTTGGTCGCGCGTACGAGTATACATCGTCCTATATAGCGCCATTCTGCGACGCTAACGTCAGCGGCGCGTATGTTGCTACTGTATTTCTCGCTGATGTACGCGACCGACCGTACGCGACCGACATCAGCGTAGAAGGAATTCAGGCCTAAGAAACACGAAAACTCTTAATGCACCAATGTGCCCAAACCCTTACCGCATGCGTCCAAGCGGATGTTTTGTTTATCCGCTCAATGAATCGATTCTCAAGGAAGTCCGACATCTCTCGCTTGAACGAGATCACCTGTTGTACTCGATCGATTACGTATCGGAACTGTTTTGTAACATCCTGTGTTCAAGTTCATTTAACAACATAATTTGTTCAACATGTTTGGGTAATTTGATTACGATGTGTAGAAGCAATTTGTAACTTGGTTCGTTTCTGTGTTGAACATTGATAACAAGTTTCTAGACATAAACCAATATAGGCCAAATTATACTTGTATTCAGAAAACCCTACTTTTTTTATTTTTTATTACAAAATTGACCTGCTCTTGACCTCGACCACGCCTGATAGAACGCGATGGATGAGGTCTATGATGGAACGAGCGTGCCCAGAAGATGCCTGTTCACTCTTGCTTTGAAGGCAGGCGGGTTAAATATATGGTTTGAAACACAGACGCAGGCATAGAGTTCCACACTTTGGCTGTGCGCATAATAAAAGTGGAGGAGAAGCGCTTAGTACGACGCGTCGAGATATCAACCAAGTACGGATGGTACGCCGCAGTACGTCTGCTAGTCCGGTGGTAAAAGGGTGATGGTGGGATCAGGTCATGGAGCTCCTGCGCACACTCTCTGAAGTACAGTCTGTAGAAGACTGACAGGCAGGCAACATTACTCCGATGAGCTAGGCTGCGAAGCTACCAACGTCTCGTCACCTCCCAAGTAACACAGGAAGCATTATAACAAACGAATAGTAAACTTATTTAGAACCTAAGGTCCGTATAAACTCTTATTTGAGTTCACCGAGCATCTTGACGCTTTATATTGGTATTTCAAAAGCATTATGATGCTTTACGATGCATAACGGTTGCATAATGGCATATGAAAATGCTTTTGTAAAGCCTTTAGTTTGAATGCAGCAAACCACTAGGCAGCTGTATAGCGTTTAGCTGTTTTTAGTGCGTTTGGATCTACAATAGCATTTTTAAGTAGTACGATAATGCCTATTGCCGCTTAATAGCATAAACTTGTACCATTATAATGCACCGTAAATCCGTTATACAGCTTTGAGCTGTTTTTAGTGCCCTTTGTTGTGTAATAGCACTATTAAGCGGTAAGTAAAAGCCTAGGACCGCTGAACAGCATCAACGTGAATCAATGTAATGCTTGCATTTATAGAGTTCAACTGAGTTCTGTTGTACAGCTATCAGGTATTTAATCAAATACATGTGAGTTATTGTAATGCGTAAAGCTGTATATACATTCATTTCACTGTATTCGTAAAACTATTTGTCGGCCATATTGGGGAAAAGCACATATTATATGATCAACAAAACAACATCCATTTTTAGGGTGGATTTTTTTATTTTAATTTCTTCTTGATTTTGAACTACGGTCGTCCGGGGTCCAACCATGCCTATGTCATTCGAATCTGTGTCTGATTTTTCTCCATTATGGATAATTCAAGTCTACTGGTATACCGGTGAACCCATATAGAGCTACTTTATAGACAATGGTATTACAGTGGCACATCAAAAGTCTTTTCTCTGGCCTCTAGCTTAATAATTGTTCACGTGTGAGTATTGATACTACCGGTGGCATTAATTAGCCTTTTTAAGGGCTCACCTGGCTGCTATAGATCGACACCATTTTGTAAATATTTTATAACCAAAAAATATTATCATTTGGACCTATTTATAAAAGCAATAGACCTATATCATAATAATATAACTTTATTAAATAATGCTCAACCAATACCATTATGTTAATTATGCAAAATTCGTTCTAAACTAGGAATACACAATTGTTTTGGGCATGTCACACATATTTTCATGTCACATTTTATATGAAAACCACAAAAAAACGAAGGCGCGTGAAAATTTTCAATGAAACTTATATAGACATTTACAGTAAACTACATTGCGAATAATATTTACAGGCATAAAATAAGAAAAGAGTCAAAATCCAGGATTGTAATTTTTGTTTTGATGCAAACAAATATGGTGTCATTCACTCAGTTTTGACCGTCTTCGTCCATAATACACACATCAAAAGTGTCTAGGGATCAAGCATTTTTATGCGGATTTCTTGAGATTGAGATGTGGCTTTGTAATAAATTTATGATTTTATAAATTTATATGGATCCTTTTTGGTGCATTTCATAATTTGAATCAGGAACTCTCAATCAAATTCGAGTAAAAGATGAAAATAAGCTGTCAATATTTTCCCTATAAAAACATACAACGCATTGAAGACATTATTAGTGCTACTGTTTCCCTACTACTGATTAAAACCAAC
Organism: Xestia xanthographa; assembly: GCA_905147715.2. Lineage (NCBI taxonomy): Eukaryota > Metazoa > Arthropoda > Insecta > Lepidoptera > Noctuidae > Xestia > Xestia xanthographa. The sequence continues at coordinate 9,326,087 of LR990652.1, forward strand.
GTTATTATGGAGCGGCGACGTCATTTAAGCAGGGAAGAAATGCTCAGAGCCGTGGGAATGATAGAAGCTGGTTCCCGGCAACGTACTGTAGCTTTAGCTCTGAATACAAGTCAGAGTGTTATCAGTCGACTTTGGACACGTTACCGAAGCACTGGTACCGTGGCTGAGCGTCATGGAGGACGGTATCGCTGCACCACACGGAGACAAGACCGATACATTCAAATCTTAACTCGAAGAGCTCCAACAATAACCGCCATGATGTTAGCCGTGAGGCTTCATCACTCTTCAGGGAACTTAATTAGCGACCAAACAGTCAGAAACCGCTTGCATGAAGTGAACCTTCATTCCCGAAGACCGCTACGGGTACCACCTATAGCAATGCACAATCGTAGGATTCGATATCAATGGGCTCTTGAACACAGAAATTGGGCAGAAGAACAATGGCGTTTCGTGTGCTTTTCTGATGAGTCTCGTTTTGGTATGAGACCGGATACAAGACGTATACGACACTGGAGAACCCCTGGACGCCAACAGCGATTAAAATCCTGCCAGGAAGTCCATCCTTATAGTGGTGGAACCATCATGGTATGGGCGGGTATTTGGATCGGCGGAAGAACTGAGTTGATTTGGATCAGAGGCAACCTCAACGCTCAAATTTATGCTGAGACGATTGTATCAGACGTCATCGTTCCTCTACAAGTGCAAATCGGTCCCTTATTTCAGTTAATGCATGATAATGCACGACCGCACACCGCAAGAGTTGTAAGACAGACTCTCGCCGCAGCTAACATCAATGTCCTGCCCTGGCCTGCTCAGTCGCCAGACTTGAACCCGATTGAGCATGCATGGGATATGCTACAGAGAAGAGCTCTGCCGAATATGGAGGGTATCCAGTCGCAAGAAGACCTTTTTTTGTTGTTGCAACGAACATGGGCGGCCATTCCACAGCGTGATTTGGATGAACTCATTTTGAGTATGCCAAACCGATGTTCTTGTGTTGTTAGTGTTCGCGGTAGAAACACGGATTATTAATTGTTTAAGTTACCCAATAACATTTTAAAGAAAACTGTGTTTTCAGTCATTTTTTCGAACTTTAATGTTAGTGGTTCAAATGTCAAAAATCCCTTTATTAGGAAAATGGCAAATTTCTTTATTAATGCAAAGGTGACTTGGTTTATCGTTACTGTGACAAACGAAAACACTTTATTTGATGAATCCTTAAAGAAAATTTTAATTAATATCAATCAGGAGAAAAGTTATTGCAAAAATATATGTTGATCCCTAGATACTTTTGATGTGTGTATATTGCTTGACATAGTTAATTGTATTATAACATTTGTACCGTAGTATTAGAGATGTTTTTGCAATGATGTAGGGTTTATTTAAGTTCTAACTGTGAACACTTAGATAGCCTCAATCATTCTTTTAGAACAATCTAATGCCAGTCTAATGCTTTTGTAATGCAATTAACATCTTCATTATCAATAATATTGCTAATATAATGTTTCTGTAATGCGATTGGCAACTTCATTGTCCGTAATAATGTTTCTGTAATGCGATTGGCAACTTCATTGACCGTAATAATGTTTCTATAATGCGATTCGCAACTTATTTGGTCACACTAATGCTAATATAATGCGCCTGTAATGCAATTAAACAACTAATTGTGAACTTATTTATGATCTAAAACCGGATAATTTGTGCCCAAATAAGCATTACAGTAGCCGTATAAACGTTTGTAATGCTATCATAGAACTAATTCAAAATGCGAAAACGATACAGAAATGCTGTAAGTCGGCCGATATAATGTGTTGATGTGTTACTTGGGCTATAAGCCTTTTGGCTCTGCGTTCCACCGAATCTTTAATATTTTTGACTATGTCCTCAAACAAAAGGAAGAGAATGGAGCCAATGTTGTTGTCATTAAACCAATCAAAGATGAACCAGATGTATTCAATGCTCTGCGGAATCGAGAAGGTCGATCAAACGGGCTCGAACTAGATGGTAAAGGCCGCTCTATATTTGGGGCAGTCATAAATTTTGCTGTTGGTGGTTCCAAATTGAGGTCGGTAAAGACGACGGAGGATACATTCCTTAAAGAGAATAAGCTTGTGTCCTGAAAAAATCTAATTAGTTCGTCAGTTAGAAGATCAAAAAATATTTGACACGTATTTTTTCTATTGTCACGTAAACTAAAATTGACGAAGATACTACACTTTTAAAATTCTCAATACGTCACGCTGTGCTATAATTTTAAGTGCGTTGTGACGTCACAAGCCCCCACTGAGTTTTGATGCGTTTTATCTTTGTCAATATTCATTGATTTACAAAAACAAAAAATACGTGTCCATTATTTTCCAATACTCTAACTGACGGACTAAATAGATTTGCAATTTATTGATGGTGGAAACTAGCCTATTATTCTATCAGGTGTTGGCTGTAAGAGTAGGGAAATACACACCACAGACATTACAAATGGAAGATGATATGGCTTGAATGGGAATGAGCATACAAAAAAATATAAAGGAGCTTAAGCTGCGTCGACCTTAAAATAAATTGAGAGAGCAGAAGGATTGAAGCTGACGGATGGTGGTCAACCTGTAAGAAACCGGATGCAATCCTTATGACTTGGCTTCCGACAGGGAAGTGCACTAAGCCCCTGATAGATTTTGCTAGTTCATTGAACAACAAAGAACAGATAGATGCTTGGCTACAAACTTGGCTACAAACTGGAAAATCTAGGTTGTAACGGAATTTGGATATGATGTAACCTAATTCTAAGGCCAAGGTCGTTGAGATACTTAGTAGTTGTAAACTGAGCCGGATTTGTCGTAGGTGTGATGTCTGTACTAACAGAAATACCGGTATTTTGAGATTAACATGAGAAGAGTAGACAGCCGTAATAAATAAGCAATATTAGCTGTAGGTTATTCAAGATTTGTTAGTATGGGGGGATCTAGGAGCTAATCCCAACTCTGACGAGATTTAGTTAGATAAATAATAAATGCTTTAATTCCAAGTTTACAATTTAGTAGAACAGCATAGCACTATGTATAACAGATATTCTGATTGTATTCAGTTTCATCGGTGAAATTCGTCAGAATCAGAATCAGAATCAGAATTATTTATTTGTAAAACATAGGTGAAGAACATACATACATTAATCAAATAATCATACATGTCAAGGTCTTAAATAGATAAGTGTTACACTATGCTTTGTCATTGTTGACATACAAATATCAAAGTAAAAGAAAAAAAATGACCAAAAAAAAAAATTTTTCAAATGTCCAAATATCGTCCAAGTCGTCATCTATACATTGTGTCTGTCTGTCGGTCTGTCTGTCTGTTTGTTTGTTCCGGCTAATCTCTAAAACAGCTGGACTGATTTTGACAGGACTGTTACTGGTGCGTGCGCCAAAGTTCACCTAAATTTTCAACTCCGATAATTGGAAATCCGAAAATGTTATTCCTAACATTTTTCATCCTAACAATCACAATTCCTAACTACTCTGTCTCTAATGTTCATAATTCCGAAGCATTCAACTTCATAATGTCAGTAGCAATAAACATCTATTATACTTTTATTTGTTTTCCTATATTTTCTCAACATAACCATCTTTTACACTATTATTCAAAGTCATATCTTTTTTGTTTAGATTTCTTTTTATTCCTTAATCAGTATTATATAAATTAATTTTGCGTAACTTTATTTTCACATAACATGTTTAACATATAAGAATAACAGTACCATACAAAATAATAGGGGGGGAAATATAATGACCATCAAAATTAACTTTGTGATCACTAACATCTATCACCTAAAATATCAATTTATCACCAAATATAGTAAATTGAGCACCAAATTTTAATAAGGTGGTTGATGACAAACTAGTTTTGCCTAGGCCGACTTGGGGCACCCCGACACGGATAGATTAGGTTAGAAGGGTATGGCGGGGTCGAATGAGCGAGCGAAGCGAGCGAATAGACCCCGCCATACCCTTCGTGGTTATTTTTTTATAAACCATTCAGAAGTAGGAGCCCCGCGAAGCGGGACTCCGTCGACCGGGTCTCCCTCGACTCGGATTCAAGAGCATAGCAGTTCAATTTCGGGTGGTCTAAAATAAATGTTTGGTTCTAATTTCACGATAAAATGGAGATTAATTTTGGTGATCATTTACTGATTTTGGCAACCAAAAGTGATTTTTTGCCGTTACATTTTGCTAAATCTGGTGGTTCGTAGTTAATACATGTTTTCATATATATTTATAGCAGTGTGTACCTGCAAAGATATCCATAGGTTAGGTTAGAACTGTGACCAACTACCTCGAAATTGGTCGCGAAATTTTTCCAAGTATTTTTTTCATAGTGCCCCATAACGACTCTGACCTGAATTTCATTCATTTAAGACAAAAATCTGTGAAACGACCTTTAATCATTCTAAACAGTTGGTTTTTAGGGTTCCGTACCCAAAGGGTAAAAAAGGGAACCCTATTACTAAGACTTCGCTGTCTGTCCGTCTGTCCGTCTGTCCGTCTGTCTGTCACCAGGCTGTATCTCATGAACCGTGACAGCTAGACAGTTGAAATTTTCACAGATGATGTATTTCTGTTGCCGCTATAACAACAAATACTAAAAACATAATAAAATTAATATTTAAGGGGGGCTCCCATACAACAAACGTGATTTTTTTATAATAATTGGTACGGAACCCTTCGTGCGCGAGTCCGACTCGCACTTGGCCGGTTTTTTAGACATAATCTAATCATAATCATAATCTCAGGTATAGTTATAGTAATAAGTACGTTATGTAAAGCATACCCCCAAATAATAATCATACCCTCAAATAAAAAATATAAATATCATCTTCTACCCACATATATTTTTTATGACACTTGGTAAATGTTTCTTTCTGTGTATGAATGAAAATATTATGGTAATTATGTTTAGGGATAAAAGCGTTATGATAAAAAACAGTAGGAGTTTAAATATATTCACATTAATGATATTATTAATTACAATTTTCGGAAACATGAGTGTTATGAACATCGCCGGTAGCACAACAAATAGTATGAATGAAAACTTTAGGATGAAAAATTTTAGGAAGAGTGATCATTCGGATTACAAATCATTAGGAAGAACAATTTCGGGTAAAGAACTTTAGGTGAGCCAATATGGACCCGTTACTGGTAGATAGCTGATGTTATAAGAATTAAGTTAGGCTACTTTTATTTTAGAAAAATGATTACAATTCCGTGCAAAAAAATAAACCCTTGAAATTGTTAACCAAATCCGAATTAAATAGGGAAGTAATAGTATTTTTATAATTATTTTACGCGGACAAAGGTTTCCGGGCACACTACACTACACTACTACAACAGCCCATAACGTCCACTTCTGGACATAAGCCTTTCCCATGATGGGAGGAATTTGCCGTAATCTCCACGCTTGGCAGGCGGATTGGAGATCGCAGTGATGAAAGACTAACAGAAAACGCTGCTGCCCATTCTCTGGTCTACGGAGGCGCAAGGTGTTCTGCCTCAGACATTAGTCGCCTTATACGACACCCGTGAGTGTAATGGTTTGGTTCTATTCTACTCTGCCGGATACCACACGGCTAACAGCTAGTCTATAAAATTAAACCTAGTAAAAAGTACTTTTTAAGTTTAAGCAATCTCCAATTCTCCACACATCGTACGTTCATCTCAATCGCGGATACAGCAGATATTCATCATATCTTAAGTCGTACATCCTCTTTCAATCAGTGTGTAATTGGAAATCAGAAGCAATGTGTCATCTTTCACGGTCGACAACACTTTCACTACGACTTCTGCCTATCCATGTATGTAGGTATGTATATAGTGGTGTATAACTGGGACAAGGTCGATTAAACAATAGATATTCAATCACATAAGGCTTAATGATTGGTGAAGACAACTTGTTGACGAAGATTAAAGATTGCGTTTTTAGGGTTCCGTTTTTTTTTTTTTTTTTTTTTTAGGAGGGACCACTCGCAGTTGCAACTGTAGACGGTTGCTTGACTGCTTAACCGGACAATCCTGTGGTGGCCAAAAATTACTTTCAGGCCCCCAGCCAGGGCTTACAAACTAACACGAATTACACATTAAATGAACCGTCACTAAGGGCACCCCCTGTGGGGTTCGGGCCTCGGCTTAGTGGGTCATTGACAAGAGGGCTGCAAGGGACAACAACAGGCTGGGTCGGATCATTTAGGGTTCCGTAGTCAACTAGGAACCCTTATAGTTTCGCCATGTCTGTCCGTCCGTCTGTCCGTCCTCGCTTAATCTCTGTGACCGTTAGCACTAGAAAGCTGAAATTTGGTACCAATATGTATATCAATCACGCCGATAAAGTGGTAAAATAAAAATTGGAAAAAAATGTTTTATTAGGGTAGCCCCCCTATATGTAAAGTGGGAAGTGATTTTTTTTAAATTTCCATCCTAACGTGTGATATATTGTTGGAAAGGTATTTAAAAATGAATAGGGGTTTCCTAAAATCATTTTTTGATAATGTCAATAATTTCGGAAATAATCGCTCCAAAAGTAAAAAACAATGTGTCCCCCCCCTCTAACTTTTAAAGTAGAACTTTATAAGTACTTTCTAGGAAAATCATTTTGAACTTGATGGAAACAACAGTTTTTGTACAAAAAAGACAAAAAGTTGTACAAAATAATTTCTGGACTAAGTTTGTAGTATATTCGTATATGCAAGCATTTTTACATAATGGATACCCACCTTTAAACTCATAAGTGGGAACACTTATTGTGACGGATGGGAAACTACGGAACCCTACACTGAGCGTGGCCCGACACGCTCTTGGCCGGTTTTTTTGTTTTTTTGTAATGTTTCTTTACTTAGATTTATTGTAATGTGTGCGCGTTTGTTTTGATGCCGCAAGAGCGACTGCAGTGCATGAGATCCTAGGTTCGATTCGCAGGTCGCGCAAAGGTTTATTGGGTTGTTCCATCAGGAATTTCTTAGTAGCAGTCACGGAGCCTGGATTTGTGCCCGGTTGATGGCAATAGGCTTGCCCCCTATTACATGGGACTTAAATATAACTGAGGAAATGTGGGTATAGGTACTATTAGGTACACCTCTGCCTAACCCTTCGGGGATAACAGGCGTGATGTTATGTTTTGTCTCTTGGTTTTTCCATAACGCCCGACAAAGCCACTTTTTTGTGTTAATCGGTAAACATATTATTATTAAGTATGTTTTCGTACAAGTAGGTATTGAATATTATTCACTTTTATAGCTTGTTACGCTTGATTTTGAAAGGAGCTCGTGGCTAAATAATAACAGCCGCACGGGTCGATCTTTAGGTCAAGCCGTGCTTGCCTAGGTTGGGATGTGGATGGGTGACCATGACCACCCTTACATACCGTGTTTCCTCCGTGCCTCGGAAAGCACGTTAAGCTGTTGGTCCTGGCTGTCATTTGTAGATCTTTGACAGTCAGTGGCCCAAAAAGTCTGACAACCAGTCTTACCAAGGGGTATCGTATTACCCAGTACTAACTGGGTTGTGGAGGTCAGATAGGCAGTCGCTCCATGTAAAATACTGGTATTCAGCTGCATCCGGATAGACTGGAGGCCGACCTCAATATAGTTGGGAAAAGGCTAGGCAGATGATGAGGCTTGATTTTTAAACTCCATGTAATTATTACATAGTTTACTCACACACACCCAATACAAACGTAAAATATATGCCACATTCTTATGGAAATTGCACGTGTTAACACGTCTGGTGACCGCTGTTGCGATATGTTATTTAATTTATGTATTAGGAACAGCAAACTGCTCCGTTTGCGCGACAGCTGAGCGATGATAGATTCTGAATTCGATTCCCAAGTCGGGTAAAGGGTACCTAATTGTTTTTTTGTCATCTCATCAGGAATTTCAGTATAGCATCACAGAGTTTGGAAGTTGACAGTGAGATACCCCAGTGCCACGGAAACTACGATAAGCCGTTGGCCCGATCTCCCAGCGCCTGATATCTCCAAGGACTATGATAGTGAGAGGAAAAAGAGAGCACCTGTGTTTACTCATTGTCACTTCATGTATTCATACCTCATGTGTCAATGGCTAGTTTCTACGGAGGCTGGCCACCTTGACTGGATTTCGGTCAGGAGGCCGGAATCACCCATCATCTGCCTAGCCTTTTCCCAACAATGTTGGGGTCGGCATCCAGTCTAACCAGATGCAGCTGAATACCAGTATTTTACATGGAACGACTGCTTATCTGACCTCCACAATCCAGTTAGTATTGGGTAATACGATACCCCTTGGTAAGACTTTTTGGGCCACTGACTACCTGTAACGACTGTCAAAGAGCTACAAATGACAGCCGGGACCAACAGCTTAACGTGCTTTCCGAGGCAGGGAGGAAACTCGGTATGCAAGGGTGGTCACCCATTCACAGACCAACCTAGGCAAGCACCGCTTAACCTAAAGATTGACCCGAGCGGCCGTTATTGTTTAGCCACGAGCTCGTCAGAGGCCGGAATCACCCGCTGTTGGGAATAGGCCTCCCCTTTCTTCTGACATTCTTCTATATTCTGTGCGTCCCTAATCCATCTGCTCCCCGCAATTTTGACGATATCGTTACGTGAGTTAGATAGTAGCCGAATTCTTTACCATTACTCACTCACTAATAATGCGATCAACTACCAAAGAAACAGTCACCAACACAAAACAACAATTTCGCAAACAGGCAAACCCGCAGACATTTCTAAGGCTCTCTAAACGGCTTTTTGTTAATCTGACACAAATATTGCATCACGTAAAAATTATCACACAATGTGACACGAAACCTCAATTACCAGAACCTCTATTGTCTTAATCTTAAGGTAGATATTCGTGTGTGTTTTATTTTGAGCTGACTTTCCCGCGCAGACAATGCTGCGCGCGCGCACGATGCGGTCTCGCATGACAGGAGCGTGTTATGTCAACGTTACGTGTCTTCCGATGCACTGCCGTCTTGGTTATTGACTGTTGATTGCAGTCTTTATTGGTTTTGTAAGTTTTTAATAAAAATAACTAGCTGCAGCCCGCGCTTTCGCCCGCGTGTTGGTCGGAAATTAAGGAATCAGAATTTACTATCGAAACGTAACCTCTACGTGTACTACCCGTGGCATTAAGCATCAAAATAACCTCATGTGGTTTTCTTTTAAAAAGTACGTATAGTGAAAAAAATTGTGTCTGTAAAAACTTTTCCCAAGTTTGAGTTCGTCTGGTGTACAAAAAAATAAAGGATCTGGCTGTCCGTATTTTTTTAAAGTTGTCCTTTTATTGTATAGATTCCAAAATGGTATAACAATATTCCGTATCTTTTTTAGATACCAAATTGTTGCTATTAAACTGGATGGAGCTATTTTATTTCTTTTTGCAATAAAATTCAACTAAATTGTCGTTAATCGTTAAAGGCATTAGGCATTAGTGAAAGAAAACAACAAAATATTTGTTAAAATTGCATTTATTTTAAAAACAATTACACAAAATGCTCGAAATGAGCACCACCTACTGTGATGAAAAATTGCGCATGCCCATCGACTCGGGGATTTGATTTTTTTTTTATATTATAGGGCTTGAGGTCCCCCACCCCACAGATACAGGATAATCCATTAATTACGCTTCACCCTGTATAGGCCCGAAGTAGGCAAACTGTAGGCTATCGGAGAGGATAATCTAAGAGGTAGTGTATCTCTAAATCTCAAAAGGAAAGAGTAGGAATACTTTTAATCGTAATGCGTTTAATCACCATCATAAATAATTACATCCCACAAACGTTCCATTATTCGCCAAGAAACTCATTCAATTTAAATTTATTGAAACACCAACCGGGCAAAATTAGCGTCTTCTATTTACGACGCCATTGCGGTAGGTGTAAAAACCTATTTCATGCCTTTTATGGGTTTTATTATGGGGTTGCAAGGTCTGTGCCTACAATAGATAGTGCTTAGCACCTACGCTAGGCTGGGCGTTAATCAGACCTGCAGAACTGTGGGTCGGAGATAATGGTCTGGTCAGACAGTGCATATTACAAAAATATATTTAGTTAAATAGGTACATTTCTGCATTGTATACCTATAGGTTCAAATTCAATTTGATGGCGAATCTACCCAGATGTAAAGGATATGGTTTTAAGCTTTCACGGTTGATAACTATACTTAAAATGTCACTTACGGGATATCTTCCGTTATTATGAGCTCAAAAATAATCAATAATCACGGAAGATATCCCGTAAGTGACATTTTAAGTATTGTAAAGGATTGCCCAGCAGTGGGACAGCACAGGCTAAAAAAATAAAAAAAAAAAAAAAAAGGATATTGATATCTAATGACGACACTCATCAGTCATCACATTTACAGGTTATATTACTATTTATTTTGTGTAGGTACAAGTTTATAGGCAAAAAATGCTTTTGTAAAAGTTGCAGATATCTTTAAAGAAAGCGAGTGTACCCATTATCCTATATGTTTTCAGGTAAACTATTATACCTACCTACGTTATAATCTATTTCTTTAAGAAATGTTAACTATTAAGTATATTACTTTAGTTTACTTTGGTCTTCCTTGAGAATTGGAAAGAAATAGCACAGAATCGTGAATTAATAATAATACCTACTATTATTTTACATTAATTTAATAACATTTAATTTAATTTAAAATAATAATTAATGAACCTGCGAAACTTTGGTGGTCAAAACTGTTGATGATTAAAAATTTAAAAGTTTTTACTTACTGCCGGAAGTCCGGTAAAACATTAATAAAATAATAAGTGTAGGGTGAAATAAATTGCTCTGATTCCTCGATTTATTGACCTCGGCAACTAAATGTCATCTGAAATTTATTATTTTTGTAGAGGTTATCTAGCCAATTAATTATCATTTGTTTGTGTCCCAGCCAATCCCAGCAGTGGGAACGTTTAGGCCGATTATATACCAGAAAGAATATTTTTGATTATTAAAAAAACTGAAAATAATTTATCTCGTAACAAAAGGGAAGCAAAAATTATCATTGTTATGGCTTTATCTCAAAAAGTAATATAACCAAAACATCAAGCACGATTTGACAAAACAAAAGAATAACAAAAACATGGTTGTTACATTTTATAATAACGTGCTTTGTTTCATCGCAGGCGCGGGTTGCCGAGAACCAGCGCCTGCGCAGCTAGGGTAACCATTCCGAAATTTTAAAAGTCTGTATAAAAAGCTGAACGGTGAGAAAGCACACCCACATCTGGCCCGTTATGTTTTAAATGTCATGCATTAGAGGGCGACCCTATTACCATCATCCAGGCATGAATACAGGAAACTCAACAACTTTTTTCCCATCCCGGGAATCCTCAAAACTCGATAATAAGCCTATCAAAGTCCTGACAGGAGTTAAAAAGGTGAGTCCGCGAAAATCCGGACGAATGGTAACCTTACACGCAATGTTTCTTTTATCTCAGTCTTTTATTCGTTTATTTTTTCAAAAGAGAATCATATTAGTCAAAATTCAAAAGACAAGTAATAGTACATTGTTACCCTAGGGGTGAAAGTAACTTATTTAGTCCCGAGACGGGGTTTGGTGCCCGAGCGAAGCGAGGGCGCTAATAGTTCGAGGGACTAAATAAGTCTTTAACCCGAGGTAAACACTGTGCTTTTCATTACGAATACAAGGAAAGTAAAAAAAAAACATACAACTCGAAAAATCTAATGAAGATCGGAATTCGAATGGGGTAGATGACACACCAATCAATTGAGATACTTTTTAAGAGCTGTCAAAACGCGGTTCTCTAATAGACTTCGTATGGCAATAGCCTACTGTGACGTCACTGTTTATTCAACTCAACGACTCGACTATTTATTGATTTCAAAGCAACTAAAAATCGAATTTGGCAATTAATTGAAAATAAATCGGGTTTTCAGGCACAAAATAAAGTGTTTTTTTAGAGAAAGGTGTCTTGGAATTATTGTTTTATGGTGTCATCTACCCTATTGCCGCTTTCCCACCTATTTTGCTTTTTTTTTCTGTGGCCGGCCAGCTATTCAGCCAATACCTATTTTTCATTTTCATCATCGAAAAATGGTAAATATTTTTCCCAAATCTATGTTATTTTAAAGAAATAGTTGAAACTTAAGTATAATAAAGATATTTAAAATAAATATATTCTATAATTAATACTTAACTTTATGTTATTTCAATTTTACATCGTGGCTGTATAGAAAGTTAGAACATGGTTCACTAGAAAAATGAACCATTTTTTTTTTTTTTAATTTGACAGCTGTCAGTTGAAAACGATTCTCCCTAGGGCTGAAAAGTATTACTTTCAACCCGCTCCTCAGGCAACTTCAGACCTACTTTCAGAGTATGAGTAATGAAAAAAATATTAAACGACTTCTTTCAACACTCAAGTTTTTGAGATCAAAGACTCGGGAACCTTACAAGAAGCTTTTAAATACTTTAAATAAATGCTAAACGGAAATGTTTAGCCAAAAACATTGAGTTTGTTTTAGTTTAAAGTGATACTCATGTTAAATTCACGCTTCAAGAGTTACATGTCCACTAATTATGTTGTAAGAATAAATTAGTTAGTCAACATGTCGGACATGCCAAAGGCAGTTACGGTCTAACAGTTCAAGTATTCACACACACACACACATTTTCCTTTATTAAAGCCAGTCAGCACGAGGAAAAATGCTCCTTGAGCTTCTTAATCAGTAATCAATGGTGTCGATTCCGTTGTGCACAAACTAAATTTAATTTAGGCTATTGCTATCTTTTACTAAAAGGCAGTGCGAGTAAAGGATGGCCATAGCTACGAACTAAGTTAGAGATGTCAAACTAGTTTATGCCTTGCCCTTCACCGTGTTTTTAGTCGACATGTTTTTACGTACATCCTTCATTTGTATGGAAATATTAATTCTAACTAAATTTGACAGTTCTAAAACACGTCCGTCTCTTTCTCATTTTATTAGAGTGAATAAGACAGCAATAGCCTAAGTTAAGTTTAGTTTGTGCACAACAGAATCGACACCATTATATTACGAGGGGTGCGCCAAAGTTCACCTAAATTTTCAACTCCGATAATTGGAAATCCGAAAATGTTCTTCCTAACATTTTTCATCCTAACAATCACAATTCCTAACTACTCTGTCTCTAATGTTCATAATTCCGAAGCATTCAACTTCATAATGTCAGTAGCAATAAACATCTATTATACTTTTATTTGTTTTCCTATATTTTCTCATTATAACCATTTTTTACACTATTATTCAAAGTCATATCTTTTTTGTTTAGATTTCTTTTTATTCATAATAATCAGTATTATATACATTAATTTTGCGTAACTTTATTTTCACATAACATGTATAACATATAAGAATAATAGTACCATACAAAATAATAGGGGGGAAAACATAATGACCACCAAAATTAACTTTGTGACCACTAACATCTATCACCTAAAATATCAATTGATCACTAAATTTAGTAAATTGAGCACCAAATTTTAATGAGGTGGTTGATGACAAACTAGTTTTGCCTAGGCCGACTTGGGGCACCCCGACACGGATAGATTAGGTTAGAAGGGTATGGCGGGGTCGAATGAGCGAGCAAAGCGAGCGAATAGACCCCGCCATACCCTTCGTGGTTATTTTTTTATAAACCATTCAGAAGTAGGAGCCCCGCGTGGCGGGGCTCCGTCGACCGGGTCTCCCTCGACTTGGATGCAAGAGAGACACTCTGACCTGAATTTCATTCATTTAAGACAAAAATCAGTGAAACGACCTTTAATCATTCTAAACAGTTGGTTTTTTAGACATAATTATCTCAGGTATAGTTATAGTAATAAGTACGTTATGTAAAGCATACCCCCAAATAATAATCATACCCTCAAATTAAAACTATAAATATCATCTTCTATCCACATATATTTTTTATTACACTTGGTAAATTTTTCTTTCTGAGTATGAGTGAACATATTATGGTAATTATGTGTAGGGATAAAAGCGTTAGGATAAAAAACAGTAGGAGATTAAATATATTCACATTAATAATATTATTAATTACAATTTTCGGAAACATGAGTGTTATGAATATCGCCGGTAGCACTACAAATAGTATGAATGAAAACTTTAGAATGAAAAATTTTAGGAAGAGTGATCATTCGGATTACAAATCATTAGGAAGAACAAATTCGGGTAAAGAACTTTAGGTGAGCCAATATGGACCCTATTACGAGTATTGCGTCTCTTGACAATATGTTTCTTTTAAATGAGACGAACATGAGTTGTGTGCCGTTGTACACCACGAGGGCTCGTTGTCGGTTCCTTAATCAACTAATAGCGTTCCCACAGTTATGGGACCACAAGCCTACTGTCTGTGTATCAATCAGCGAAGTAGGCCATAATCTACCACGTGAGCCACTTGTATGGATAATCAGATTGCAAAAATCTCTTAAAAAAACTATCAAAAGATATATCTCTTGTCTATTTTAAACTTTCACGATCAGAACACATTATAAAACTCATGTAAACGGGTTATTGGTACGGGTAAGTTTGGGTAGTTGAATAAACATTCGCTTTGCTGTGGCGGTACCTCCAATACTTCAGTCTTGGAGTATACACGAGTTAGTAAAATTCGCGATAAATACCCGTTTACATGTGTTTTATAATAAGAAATATCTCTTCCCACGAAGAGAAAATATCTCTCAACTATACCGAATTGGTAGCAAAGCAACCAATACCAACTACCATTTCCACCAATTACCAACTGCTGCAGACAAAAGCCTCTATCGTCACCGCCACCTGGTATGAAATCCGTTGACATGATTCTGTACAATCATCCCACAAAACGAGACAGATTAGAAAAAGAGCAAGAGGCTGAGAATGCGTTGGTAGGGATGTGACAGAGTCGACACCTGAGTGGTAACGATACTTTTTTTAAGATTGTGTATTGTGATTTTGAACTGGGAATAAAAATGTGGGACGTCCGGCGGCGAGATGGGAAGACGACATAGTTACCGGAGAAAAATCTGTATAGGCTGACACAGGATGGTGGAGATTGGCACATTTTTTATTTATTTTTCCATTTTTAGTTGTTCCCAAACAAATCGCCATGAATTTATTTTAAGTTATTAACAATACATGCCATCATGCCATGGTTATAAGCTTAGCATACCTAACTGTCGAAATCTGGGTGTATTGTACACATCTACGTACCCCCTCAGAGCGTACAGGTGTGATGTTACGTCATGATGATGTATAAACAATAAACATCCAAGCGATTGCAGAAATCACGACAGATTTCCAGTCTATACAATGGACTCCTTAAAAAATATGAAGAGTTCCTTTGTATATCTCCGAAGATCAGCATCAGATCTTCACCAAATTTAAATGGGACCACCTCAGGAGTATAATCTTTCAAATAAAAAGAATAAATAAATAGAATATTTTTGAGAATCGGTCCACAAATGGGGGAGAAATCGAGTAACATACATTAAAAAAAAAACATGCACACGAACATAGAACCTCCTCCTTTTTTGAACTCGGTTAAAAAGTGAGGCCTTTACCCAGCAGTAAGTGAATTCAGGCTGTGAATGATTATTATAATTTTAGTAAATGACGCCTGTTTGTGAGCTTTTATTATAGTGTCGGGAATTCAGACATTATAAAACACATATAAACGGGTATTTTCGCGAATTTTTACCTTTTAATATTTGCCCGACGTTTCGACCGGATTGCACCAGCCGTGGTCGCGGGAAGACTGAAGTATTGGAGGTACCGCCACAGCAAAGCGAAGGTGTTTATTCAACTACCCTCACTTGATCTTCATAAATGTTAATTAGGGCCGGTTCACACTAGGACAGCACACTACACTAACAGTGTCCGCATACTGAGATGATTTCACTTGACGAGTACACTTAGTGATCACTGGATTCCAAGCGGGAGAGAGTCTGAAGCCGTCTTCGCGATTGAAATTAGGATACTTCTTGATCTCAATCGCTTCCCGAACCATTCTCTTATAGTAGTGCTTCTCATTTGCAAGGATTTTTCAAAATCGACAAACAAACAAGTCCGCTATAGCGGAGCATGTGATAGACTCAGGACCCAACCACTGGATGGAGTTACACAACCCAAAAATCCTTGCAAATGAGAAGCACTACTATAAGAGAATGGTTCGGGAAGCGATTGAGATCAAGAAGTATCCTAATTTCAATCGCGAAGACGGCTTCAGACTCTCTCCCGCTTGGAATCCAGTGATCACTAAGTGTACTCGTCAAGTGAAATCATCTCAGTATGCGGACACTGTTAGTGTAGTGTGCTGTCCTAGTGTGAACCGGCCCTAATTAACATTTATGAAGATCAAGTGAGGGTAGTTGAATAAACACCTTCGCTTTGCTGTGGCGGTACCTCCAATACTTCAGTCTTCCCGCGACCACGGCTGGTGCAATCCGGTCGAAACGTCGGGCAAATATTAAAAGGTAAAAATTCGCGAAAATACCCGTTTATATGTGTTTTATAATGTGTTTTGATCGTGAAAGTTTAAAAAAGACAATTCAGACATTGGTCTAAAAGAAACAAAATACGGAATACTTGAGCAAGTAGATATACCACATAATAATATGTCCATGTTACGTCAGTGACTGTAGGAGAGCTATTTCTAGTGATATATTCTAGTGATTTCTATATTTATAAAATGCTATCATCTCAAGACCAATCTTGAGTCGGATCTTGGAGAAAATAGGAAATCTTGTAAGAAAATATGTGATATGTAGCTTCTTTAATTTGGTTCTAGTATATCGATAATTTTATCACGCGACCACATCCCTAAGCGTCGGTCTCCGAAAAAGGCGTTCGGAGTCACGACTATCCACGGCCGCCATACTTTTAGATGAGCGTTACCAATTGGGAGGACATGCCTCGAGGCTTAACTAATGCCCACCTGACTCACAAATGGTTGAAATATTTGGGATTAACCGACTAAGGGAAGTTAATGGTTTCCATTTAGAGTTTTAAGTCTTCTAAGTAGGTGGAAACTACTTATAAGACTTAAAACTTTAACTAGGTACTGTACTTAATGTAAGAAATGATTCTACTGCTATTTTTTTACGATATGAATAATTTTAAAATATATTTTTTAATTTTATAATTTCTTGGGAAACACATTCAAAAATTCTAAGAAATCGCCAAACAGACTTATCAAACAGATAATTGTCGTCATGTATTATGAGTCAGACGTATTAATAAATATGTTTTGCAATAACTTATTATGTTTATTGTGTCAAAACATCGCGTAACGGATAAAAACCGGTCGATTCTTAATAGTTTTATATCCGTAAAGGCTGTGGGACCTCGGATAGGTTATTTCTGATCATTATTAACGGTATTCACTCTAACCGTGAAGCTGTTGTTACGAAAATACTTATAAAAACTAAGGTTTTTGGGTAAATGAAGAAATGTTGTAAGATTTCAGTATTTGTTCAACGTTGTCGAGTTAATTTGTAAATTGAATAGAATTGAGTAAATGAAACTTAGATGATAGCTGCTGTCTCAACATCATATTATTTCAGTCCGGAATTACTCACTGCTGCGCATAAGCCTCCACTTGCTTCTGTTTTACTATCCAGATCCCTGCATCTTTCAGCTAAACACGTTTTTTGACTACTTCAGCAACAAATAATTGACAATTCTGACAAAATAAAGTTTTAAAAAAAATCTGCCCAAACTCATCCATGTTAACCCAACGTTACGTAGTCTCCGAAGCATGCCCTAATAACGTGGCTCAACATAAACGCGAAATCATCGACCAAAATTGTTACAGCCAAAACTGTTAAAATATGTATTTACAAATAACATAAAAAGATCAACTTAACAAGTTAACTTTGAAACATACTAGCATAGTATAATGGATACACAATTTTTTGTCAGTCATTTTTGCGAGCTTCTTTAGACGTTTTTTGTGATAATAAATATTGGAATGGAGTGTTTTATTTGTTTGTCTGTTGAATTATTAAGTTTTGTTCTTTATGTAATGACTGTATCTTGATGTATATACTTATCATTTTCGTAACCATGAAAATGATAAGTAAACCTCTCCAGAAGTCTCAACGCGTAAATAAAATGTTAGCAATCATGCAGGTATTTCCAAAGTCGAGATATTAAGTCATACCCATTTTCGCGAACAATAAATTAATATAGCTCAATATAAATATGGGACTGGGTGGGTCACTTTTCCAGGATGGGTTTGAATCGTCATACAGTGGGTGCTTGAATACGGTCATCGTCACCGAGGCAGGCCTAAGAAACGCTGACGTGACGATTTGGACTCGTTTCTGACTGATTGGCCAGAGAAGGTAAAACGCTGGGAAAATTGGGTAGAAATAAGGGAGGCTTTTGCCCAACAGTGGGACAGAATAGGCAATAAAATATATATATATATATTATATAATAATATTATAAAGAGGTAACATTTGTTTGTAAGTTTGTATGTAGGGGGTAATCTCCGGAAGTAATGAACCAATTTTAAAAATTGTTTCACTGGTAGAAAGCTACATTATTCGTGAATGCTATAGGCTATATTTTATTCCCGTACTCCCACGGGAACGGGACCTACGCGGGTGAAACCGCGGGACGTCAGCTAGTAAAAAATAAAAATAAAGTTGCAGTTTTTAACCTTCAGTGCTAAATGGAACAGTGTGCTTTTAGTTAGGCATTCAATTAAGTATAGTCTATAAGTACCCACATTTCGCAAGTTATGTTTTAAGTCCCATGTAATAGGGGGCGAGCCTATTGCCATAAACCGGCCTCAAATCCAGACTCCATGGCTGCTACTGAGACATTAATTGCTAATGAAAACAATAAGTAACTCGTGAACAATAAGTAACTCTGAGGAGCTCGTGGCTAAATAATAACAGCCGCTCGGGTCGATCGTTAGGTTAAGCTGTGCTTGCCTAGGTTGGTCTGTGGATGGGTGACCGCCCATTACATACCGAGTTTCCTCCGTGCCTCGGAAAGCACGTTAAGACGTTGGACCCGGCATGTCATTTGTAGATCTTTGACAGTCGTTAGGTAGGCAGAGGCCCGAAAAGTCTGACAACCAGTATTACCAAGGGGTATCGTATTACCCGGTACTAACTGGGTTGTGGAGGTCAGATAGGCAGTCGCTCCATGTAAAATACTGGTATTCAGCTGCATCCGGTAAAACTGGAAGCCGACCCCAACACAGTTGGGAAAAGGCTAGGCAGATGATGATGAAAACAATAAGTAACTATCATCAGAACAAGAAAGCAATATCAAAAGCAAGAAAATGGCAATATCAAAGGCAATGGAATGGCAATAAGGCGGTCATAGCCTTATTGCAAAGCATGATTGGCTTGCAAAACTTAGGATTGTGCGAATCTCAAACGAACTTGCTCCACCATATTCGATGCGGCCTCAAAGCCTGTTCAATACCTTTTTTGTTCACACTTTCGGAGAATGATGACTTGAAATATCTGGTTAATCTGGTTCTTATCGGAAGTGGAAATATTGCAATAATGAATAACCACATCGTACCTACATAGGGGCAGCTGCAGCTGGTTTATATTGGTGACCGGATTTTGTCGAAGATCGTTGTGCTACCTGAAGAGAGGAGAAATCATCCTCATCAAGGTTCTAAGAAGAGTTAGGTTGCTTAAACCCGTTTTTCCTTACGCAAAGCCCGCGAAATTCAAATGTGTAACGTTTTTTTCAATTAGCAGGTCAAATAATTATGATTCGTAGCCGTAACAAATATGGCCTTACAGAGTTTTAATCTCTAAATTAAAACCATCAATACAACCCCTTAAGCTTATTTAATCCCATTGAACGACTATTTCATAAAAAAGTCATTACAAGTCATACAAAAAATATGAATTTTACTTCGTGGCAATCTTTCAAATAATTATTATAACTTGGTAGTATTTATTATATCTACGTTACTTCACCGCGGTTTTTATAGAATTAAAAAATAACATTTTTTAAGAATTGCAACCTTCGTATGCCTTTCTCATCTGACACATGACGCGGTACGTCACTTTTTTTATTGGCGCGTTATCGACACCGCAAGAAAAAATCTTTCTCGTCAAATTATTCATTTATAACTAAGTTTACATTACATTTTACCAAAATAACAAAATGTCGAGTGACAGGAAGTGTACTAAGTGCATCTTTAGTGAAATTCGTAAACCCGAAACAGAAATCCAAGCATTTACAAATAACGCTCGCTACCGACCAGGACGTAAATTGGAAGGACATTATTTATCAGAAGACATCAGAGACGAAGCAGGAAAAGTGTATTCCTGACAACAACTTGGATGCCCGACTTTAAATGACCCCCGGATACGCGATATCCACAGTGCTCATTGAAGCACTAAGGGGGTTGTAAGCTCGTTAAAGCTTTTTTCCTCCAGTGGGTACGCGATACCTCAGTAACACTACTACTGGTTACTAGCTGGATGGTGATCTATCAGTGGAGATACGAGATATCCTTTAGCTGAGTCTTTGAACGATGCTAACACTGAAAATCTAATGGCATAGCATTCAACGGCAGGTAAGTGCCATTTTCAAGACCAGTAACACCTCATGTTACTAGCTGCATGGTAAATTATCAGTTTGACACGCGGTGTCCAGCTAAATTTATCGAACAATGCTAGCAAAGGGCAGGTACTTTCATTACCTTGATCAGGTAATTACAAAATTGTGCTATATATCCATGACCATGCAGGTCGTAAGACGACCCTGCTTAACTTAGCACATCCCGTGTGTGTTATAACCTTGCAAATGCATTATACTCTCGCAGTGAATGTGGAACCATTCCTTGCCTGGATTCCCATCAGGGAGTAAAGTTGCTGGCTGGCTGACATACATTTGTCAGGACCACACATTCTTAAGTACGAGATACTAACAGCATGTTAAGCCCATATAATGTGTTTTTAATAATAATAACTTATTTATTTCGAGCAACAAGACTCAGCGTTAGTAACAATATACTTACAAACTATGTTAGTAATACATTTACAAACAAAATAAAACAGAAAACAGATTGTGACATCATTGCTGCAAAGTGACTGGCGCAGATTTAGCTTGAACATCAAGTATAAATTAATGTTACACATACGTTTAACTAATGAAAACACCAGCCCAAAAAGTGTATTTATTCTATTTTGGTGGAAGTTATGTCAGACTATACAGGATATTTATAATATCTACATGCCTAAATACGAGATATTTACAGCATGTTATAATCCACACTATGTGTGTAAGCTTTGACGTCAAGTATGATATTATCAAAGAACCCTGTGGCTATGCCATAAACTTGTCATTTTGATCTTTCAGTGATGAAGTAATATTTACATTTAAACATAACACTTTTCATTCAAATAATAGAACAAGATTCTTTGTTCACTTAATACTATGAGAGAACAGCTGATGGAAAATGTTCCAGACACTTATGACAGACTTCTGTTTCACTACTATACATATGGTGAACCAGTGAACCAAGGTATTGAGATGTTCTAAACCAAATTAGAATGTTACTGTTATCATAAGCAAAGCAACCGATGAATGGCTTGAATGACACTGCATAACACAACCTACCAATGTTCAATGTCAACCTCGAGATTAAATTAATATTATTTATATTTCCTTTAATGAAATGAAACACCAAACCTATAAGGACAATAGTTATATTCTTAGCTTATTATGTATATTTCCAAATAACTAATACATGTAGCCAAAGAGATTTTACCACCAACAACAAGAAGATCAATTAATCTGTTTGTGCCTAGCACAATAAAATTCAACACCCAAAAAAGTATCCCGTTAACAAAAATCTTTCAAGACTGAACACAATAATAGATACTGGAGTGCTAAGTCAGTACCCCCAAAAGAGAACACATCAAGGATGGTACCGGAATGATTTAACCATATTATATACCAGTTATAAAGTAATGATCTGGGTACTTGGTTTAAGTACAATGGTTCAAGAAACCATTTGTTATCAAATCTATACACCATAATGTCATAATACTCAAAACTATTAGTATTGAGAGGGAAAGGGTTACAGACTTACAAAGTTTGGAGGTCATAACAGCCTGTCAATGTACAAATGACATTAACAACTAAACCTGTTTTAGTTCTAACCCTTGCTCCCGGCCGTGCCTCGTGAGGCACAGTGCATTGTTATTTTAATTGTGTCTGTAATTGCGGGTATTGAAGTGTTAAATCAAATTGCAAAGTGGAACTAAATCCCACCCCAGCTTCGAACAAAGATAATATTCTTATCATCATTATGTATAAGGCCAATCTAAAATAACATCTCCAATAGTAACCTATTGCTTTATCTAGCAATCCATAGATACAATATTAAATTATGGGTATATTAATCATGCAATTTTTTTAAGTACCCCTTAAGTCAAGAGTATTTTTGGAAGGGTTCTCATGACCAGATAGTTTTTCCTGCATTGCATTGCATTTTAAAATCACTTAAACCTTACCCATAATAATTAAGCACCTTTCTTAATCATATTGTTGCTGACTCATACCTTAAAACTAAAATGAAATATAATTATTACTTTGACTGCCTTATGAAGACAGTAGTAAAACATAACTTCATTGCTCCCTGGTTCCGGGCGTTGACCCCTATAATCAGCTGTAGCCTACTAGAAAATGAACCATGCTGAAAACAAATTAATCCCTATCAAATAACAACAGATAATTTGGCATGTCATCTACCTACATTGAATCATAACATAAAATTAAAATCACAATTAAAATACCCGAAAAGATAGATGGGCAGACATTATTGTGAGATTTATACGAACTCATAAAAATAAATTTTAACTAAGAAATCTCATTTATTCTCAGTTTTCATTACCAATTGGAGTATTGGCTTTAATAGCTTCATAGCTTTCTATTGAAAATAACCATAAAGTGAAACAAAAGGGGGGGGGGGGTGCATGCGAGTGCAGAGATCAATGGATTGTGACTAGAAGATAAAATGCCATACATTTCGTGTAGAGCTAATAAAATCCAACTAAAATTCATAACAATTGACAGTACATTACGGCAATGTAGCCAATTACCTACACAATGTTGACTGAATATGGTCAACACATATCCACTAATTGCACAACATTTAGTCAATTCTTTAGAATTACTAGATGATTAAACAGGAGTGTTCGAGACCCTTGAAAGACATTGTCATGAAAACACTGCTGATTCTTGTAGAAGTTCCTAATATTTGAAATAGTTTGGGAAATTATACTAATATAGCAAATATTCATCGTGGAGACCAGACCTCTAAGTATTATATTTTTTCTACTATGAAACCGCAAAAACTTATTGCTCCTTTACAAGGTGCCTGGGAAAACATAATAATAACAATGTTTTTATTTATATTGTTTCTATCATTATAGGAATAATAGGTTAAAAAATGAATTATAAACGAAATCATAATGTACAAAATGTACCAGACTAAAAGTATTAAGCAGAAATCAGTTTCTAAGACTTAAATACAAACAGTTTTGAGAAAATAGCTGTAGTAACTGTCCTTTTCGAGCCAATTGACTAAATCTCAAATTCTGTTTTACCAGTAAGGAGTGAATCCCTTAACATTCATAATATTTAGTCATAAGACTACCAGACCCTTAGCAAAATTTTGAGCTTTATTTATACTATGTACTACTAGGTACTAATTAATAATAAAAACAGTTTAATCCACACTGTAATAAAGAGGTTTCTCTTTCTTTTCTTATTAATTGTATGTAACTATATTAATTGGTGATGATAGAGTGAACACTTTAATATCCATAATATTTGATCAAGGATCTACCTAGACCCTTAAAAAATGACTGAGCTTTATTGATAAGAAGTACTTACTACTAGGTACTGATTAATAAAATCAGTTTAATTCTCACGACAATAAAGTGAAGAGATTTCTGTATTCTGATTAATTGGCTGTAATATTAATTGGAAACAGTGTTTTGAATGGACTCGGGCTCTTCTACTATTGAACAATAGTTAGACATTGTATGTGATCATAAAATCATTACATTAATTTTTTTATAGTTATACAATCACCTTTTGAGACAATATATCTATGGAACTCTATACTTGCCTTGTTTGCACTCTTCTGTTGCAAGTATTGTAACAAAAGGCCCTAAGTGAATAAACATTGCCTTGGTTGCACTATTCTGTTGCAAGTATTTTAACAAAAGGCCCTAAGTGAATAAAAATAATGCCAGTGGCATTCCTTGATAGTACTTCCAGACAATTCAACACTAAATAATGGAGTTGATGAGCCTTTTTTATTTGCAGACACATCTATAAAATACTAACACTACAACTGGATTTCAAATTACTTACTGAGAGATCTGAGGCTATCATTGCCTCAATCATAGAATCTATCAAAAGTATCATTAATTTCGTCATAGTTTGATAATATGAGCAAAATTTAGAAAACAAAGACATTGATTGTTCTCCTAGCTCTAACTTTAACCCATTGGAGCAATAAAACAGTTATTAAAATATATCAAACCCTAATATTCGTAAGTTTGTCAGATTTCAAGTGAAAGGGGCATCTAAACTCCAGAATTAAACTCTCACTATACAACCAAAACAACAGCTCAAATTAGAGCTGGCATCAACGAAGTCAGACATAATGTGGATTACATGGTTATCAAAGTTATTTTACAAAATGTAATATATTTATTGTAAAGTATCCTTGAAGCTTTATTATGGAAGCTTTAATATTCTTACAGAAGAAGGTCCAATGTAATTATCACAGATCAACACTCAGAATTACTTGCATTTTAATCAGTTAATAAATTAATTATTGCAGCCAACTCTGAACATCTACCAAGTTATAATAATTATTTGAAAGATTGCCACGAAGTAAAATTGGGAATCAAACGAGCTTACCTGTTAAGCGAAGTCTTGATTCAATTTTTATGAGTGGCAATCTGAAAAATAATTACCCACCCGCCGCTATAATATAGTTAACACTAACAGCCCCAAAGCTGCAATAATTAGTCTACCTAATTCAATTTTAACCTTTCAGGAAAATATAGTGAATATAGGTATTTGGAACTACTCTGTACATAAAACAGAGATTGTTCCAATGATAAGATCTCTAAAATAAGTGACGTACCGCGTCATGTGTCAGATGAGAAAGGCATACGAAGGTTGCAATTCTTAAAAAATGTTATTTTTTAATTCTCTAAAAACCGCGGTGAAGTAACGTAGATATAAGAAATACTACCAAGTTATAATAATTATTTTTCAGATTGCCACTCATAAAATTTGAATCAAGACTTCGCTTAACAGGTAAGCTCGTTTGATTCCCAATTTTGAGGCTACCCTGGCGCTTCCCCCTTAAGGGGTTGTTTTCTCCACAATAAAGGGGACCTTTTTGAGGAGTGGCTTGAGAGACGCCACGGCGTCCTCACCTTCCGCCTGACGCAGGTCCTCACCGGACACGGTTGTTTCAGGAGGTTCCTGCACCGAATCGGGCGGGAGGAAACGCCCATGTGTTTCCACTGCGAGGATCGACCGGAGGACACGGTGGAGCACACGGTGGAGGTGTGCCCCGCGTGGGCGGAGCCACGCCGTGTTCTCGAAGCGGCGATCGGCGGCGGCGACCTCTCGCGTCCTGCCCTGGTTCAAGCCATGGTCCGGAGCGAGACGGAATAGGACGCCGTCACCTCTTATTGTGAAGCAGACATGCTAGAGAAGGAGATGGCGGAACGTGAGAGGGAGAGAACCTCACGTCCCGGCCGCCGCGGGAGACGCCCCGGGCGACTGGGGCCACCACGTGGCTCCCGGCCACCGTAGGCGCTGGCCTGTGGACGATGGGCTATGGGCTAGCTCGCCGTCCGTACGTCTCGACGGCGCGTTCGTGTTCCACGCGCGCCACAAAGAGAGTCAGCAATAGGAAGGGGTCTGCAAGGACCGATGCCTGCCGGAGCTACGGGACTGTTCGACAGAGATATCGTGGCCCCGGAACACAAAGGGCGATGAAGGAACATGGATGTGTTTTACTCAGTAAAAGTCTGACACTCCCTCCTGCTCTGCCCAGAGCGGGAGGAGTCATTTGATGATTTCCCATCCGAAAAAATATAAAATAAAAATGGGTTGTTATCTGCTAACGAGAGGTTTTGTCCATGTAACCTCTTTGATGAGTGAATGTATAAAAAAAATGAATGAATTAATGCATAATATAATATAAAAGTAGAAAAAAATGTATGTTGCTTATTAGACTCTAAAATTTAATTGGTACAATTGAAATAATTCTAACTTTTTTATTACTAAGTATTTGAAAAATATATTCTAAGTGAAGCATTTTTTCTTTGAAATTTCGTAGCTACTCCTAAATGGCATTAAGTTATAGTTTTTTTTTCCGACAAATATTATGTCACTTTTTTTTCACAAAGTGTACAATTGGCTTTTTTGATCTAATTATTTATTAGGCTACAATTAAATAAAAAACACTAATTTCACACTATTCGGCCCGCAGTGACTGACGTAACAACCACTTTATAGTGCAAGCTGATTAGAACTTTATTCTTACAGTATTTCAAACGAAGTTTGAACCACCACAAATAGAGTTGCTAATTTAGCAGATACCCCAGCCTAAATGCCTCGGAGCTATGCTTACCTAGTGTTAATTCAACAGTGGGATTTTTTTTCGGCAGTAATTTCAGTATCGCC
The DNA here is from genome assembly GCA_905147715.2 of Xestia xanthographa. Taxonomy (NCBI): domain Eukaryota; kingdom Metazoa; phylum Arthropoda; class Insecta; order Lepidoptera; family Noctuidae; genus Xestia; species Xestia xanthographa. The sequence goes on from LR990652.1 coordinate 9,352,819, forward strand.
AGATGTTAGTGAAAATAGGCATTAGGAGAAGTAGTATGGGCTCATTATTTTAGTGGCAACACACTAACAAACTACAAATCATTACTAAACTTCACAAGCTCTATAAATCAAACAGTTTTACTGCTGACTTGATTGAGACGTTTCCGCCGTCAAAATAATTTATAATTAAATTATTCGCACCACTTAATTTATTAGGTCGTAACTTCACGCTAATAAACTGTATTTAATTCGAAAGTAACGGTGTTGATACTATTGACCCTAAAACCATCTATCAAAGACTTCGATTAGTTAACTAATGACACGCCAAAAAAGGATACGCCTTTGACATCTTATTAAAAGAGCACCAAGGACTTCGATCAATACTAATGGAATTAATTTTAATCTTCGTCATGGCATGCTATCCATCTGGAGCCAGGGCACAAGTTACATATTAAGCTAAACAGGGTGAATGCTTCAAGTGGGCGTGAATCCAAATCCGAAACTATAAGGAAAAGCCAAAAACACTCAAAGACCCAATTTTTTAATGGATGAAAAGTATTTTATATCAAATTAAATGTATATTAACCTGTAGAGGCTTCATAACTTTTGCATATTTTAAAGCCTATAGAATATGCAAACGTTAGGTTAACGCTTTAAAATAAAAGTTTTCTTACTTTCGATTGGTATGGAATTTGTCTATTAGCCAAACCAGTGAATGGTTGAAAAGAAAAAGAAAATTGTATTCTGGACTAAAATTTTTTAGACAACCATTTGCAATATATTTTTTGACATATTTAATTTGATATAAAATACTTTTCATCCACTACCACCAGCTTTACCAGATTGGTGAAGGTCGTTCTTTAAGGGATCTTAAACTAATTGAATTTTCGGAAAATCAATATTCGTAGACAGGAACCGTATCCATTGATTTTGAAAAAAGAACATGCACTTATAACTTTTATCACTTGGTAAACTGTTGTAACTTATAACTACTCTAGTGTATTATGTACCTAAACCTGTGATAATAGATGTAGGTATATGTTGTTGAAATAAATAAATAAATAAAATACCATTCGATAGCGTCGCTATTAAGGATGAAATTCTGGGAAGTACTCCAGTTTGAGCTCACGTTAGTTGCTACCTACAACAGTATAATATATCTAGGTCTTTTAACTATCGAATATTAACACACGTACCCTATCTTTACAACAATCTACAATTATACTACTTAAACACCTGAGAAACAAGTATGTCTGTTTATATTTTTATCACGTATCCTTTGAAGTGCAAAAAAAGCATTAGCATGTACGGCAATGACCTCCCATACCATCACACTGTCTGATATGTGACACCAGGGATTAAGCCGTGTTGTAACGAATATAATCTATTAGCTACCGTTATAACTAATTTATTAACAGCTAAATACATAACATGGGAATTTGATTTTTTTGCAGATTGTATGATGTATGACTTGTAATATGATATTGAGAAGTGTCCAGTTTGTTGGATAGTTTTTTTGTAAACATCTAGAAAGAGTTGAATTACTTATTTAATCCTAGCAATTAGGATTAAATACTTAATTCAACCATTCGTGACTAAACCAATAATATTCGGTTTACTCCGAACGTCGCGGATTAGTTTAGCAACTTGAAAAAAAAAAAAGAAAATTGTTCCGAACGTAACCCTATTCTTAACCTACCCGACGACGTATCGTTCCTGTCCTAACCCGAATTGCGATATAGATAAAATAATTTACCTTCATTAATTGATACGTAATTTTTTTTTCACATACTGATTTTCATGACATTTGGCACACAGACTAGGTAGGATAAAGATAAAGACATAGGTTACTTTTATCCTGACACTGCGTTCCCGTAGGATAATTTACGACCTTCAAAACGTAGTTTGAATGAGGTATTAATAAAGTAATGATTACCTTATGAACCAACCACTAACTGCCCGTGTAAATCTAAAAATTGCATGACTTTGATTTTATACTTTTAATTGGAAAAAGTTACACTACCTGAAATCCTTGCTCTGAATTCAAAACTGCTAATGAAAAGAACATTAAAATGTTACCTTCACAAATGAAGACATTAAAAGAATATATACAAACTTGAATAATCAACAATGTTTTTTAATGAATCAATGACACTTTTTATGGCGCCAATGTAAACCAGTGTTAACTTTAGAACTTCAATAAAAGAGCTTTTAAGTTGAGCTTAAGTTACCGCCAAAGTTAACACCCATAAAAATACTAAATATACAAGTCAAAATTAAGATTTGGCCTCGATTTGGGTTCGATTCAGCATGTCTTCCTATTAGGTAGGACTTAAAGATAACTGGCAAAATGTAGGTGTACTATTACGTACACGTCTGTCTTACCTTTCGGAGATTACAGACGTGATGTTGTTTTATAAATTATTTATCGTTAAGGTGACTACAGGAGTTAAATTAGCAACTCTATTTGTGGTGGTTCAAACTTCGTTTGAAATACTTTTAGAATAAAGTTCTAATCAGCTTGCACTACAAAATTGTTACGTCAGTCACTGCGGGCTGAATAGTGCGAAATAAGTGAATTTTTACGATTTACAAAAAATGTATTGATTGGACTAAAAAAATAACACTATGATGCTAATATGTCGCTTGTAGACTTATTTGCCAAAAAATCAAAATGATCGCATGTATTTTAGTACGGTTTTAACTCGTTAAAACAATTTTTTTGAGATAAGTTAGTGATTTTTTTATCGAGTATAATTAGTTGTATTATGTTTTCAAAACACTGTCGTACTAGCATATATCCTGAAGAATATCATATATTTTTCTCGTTTTGTTTATTGCAGTGAATCATATGCTTTTTTGCATAACAAAACTCGCGTTTAGCTCCTGTAGTCCCCTTAAGAAATAAAAGCAGAAATGTGACTGAAACTTAAATCTAGTAAATAGTTAGATAAGAACTCGTAACTATATAATATACTAGCGGACGTTCCGCGGTTTCACCCGCGTAGTTCCCGTTCCCGTGGGAGTACGGGGATAAAATATAGCCTATGTTACTCAGGGTGAAGCTAGCTTTGTAATGGTGAAAGAATTTTTGCAATCGGTTCATTACTTCCGGAGATTACCCCCTACATCATCATCAGCCTATTAATGTTCCCACTGCTGGGACACAGGCCTCCTCTCTATGAGAGGGCATGGGCTATAATCCACCACGCGGGCCCAGTGCGGATTGGTAGATGTCACATGTCTTCGAATTTTGTGGTTCTAGGACATGCCGGTTTCCTCACGATATTTTCCTTCACCGTTTTGAGAGCAGTGGTGATGAAATAAATTACACAAAATAATGCGCCTATCTGGGTTCGAACCCACGACTTACTGTTCGTAAGTCGGGGCCGCCACCACTGGGCCACCACTGCTACGCCCTACATACAAACTTACAAACATATACAAACTTACAAACAAATGTTACCTCTTTATAATATTAGTATAGATAAATACATAATTCATTATTATTAGTATAGCTTAGTCGAAGTATTCAAGTACAGCTATAGATTCAATACTCTGATAAAAGTTCAGCTACTTTTAATATGTATTATTAATTAGACAGGCTGAGCTATCAGATTAATGTATTTGGATAAGTTCAATGACTTTTATGTCACTGTAAATGTTACCACAAAAAATAATTATATCGTCGGATTTTCATTACCTTTGTGAGCTCGTGGCTAAATAATAACAGGCGCTCGGGTCGATCGTTAGGTTAAGCCGTGCTTGCCTAGGTTGGTCTGTGGATGGGTGACCACCCATTACATACCGAGTTTCCTCCGTGCCTCGGAAAGCACGTTAAGCAGTTGGTCCCGGCTGTCATTTGTGATCTTTGACAGTCGTTACAGGTAGTCAGTGGCCTAAAAAGTCTGACAACCAGTCTTACCAAGGGGTATCGTATTACCCAGTACTAACTGGGTTGTGGAGGTCAGATAGGCAGTCGCTCCATGTAAAATACTGGTATTCAGCTGCATCCGGTTAGACTGGAAGCCGACCCCAATAAAACTTGGGAAAAGGCTAGGCAGATGATGACTTTCATTACCTTTGTCTCCCAAACTAAATAACATGACATTGGCTAAATGCGCAATCCGTGCGAAGCCAGAAAAAAAAACGGTAACTTTCAGGTAATACTATTAATTTAATACCTTTAGGAAACGACATCAAATCACATTTATCATTAAAGCAATTAAAAATTCTACTTTAATCTTCAAAATAGTATTTGTTCTTTATGTATAAAATGAAAAAGAAGCTAACCAAAATAAATATTACGAAAACCTAAGAAAATCTGCATAAAATCCCATACCCAGCAACATATTATAATAAACTAAGATGATATGATAACATACAATAGTTGCAAGCATGTGTGGTCTCTGTTTTGTTTAGGTAGTCGCTCGATAGCTTGTCCGTGCATTATGAGGACCGGTTATGACGTCATAGGTCAGACGTTAGGTCACGATGTAGCCTGGCCTTCTAGGAACCCTTGCTGATTCACTTTTAGTTATATAGCTCGTTTTATGTGTTAGGAAGTAGCGCCGATAAACGTGTTGATATTTTTTTTACTATTTTGCAGAAGAATGAGCAAGGAATAGGTAGTTCTTTAACAACGTACCTGGCAGTTTTTAATACAAGTTTTATTGAAATAATCAGCTTTAAATGAAACATTAAGAGGACATGAGGCAAGTCCTAGAACCATTGGAGACAATCATGAGATCACCTACCAACCCGTACTGGGTCCGAGTGGTGGATTACAGTCCACTCCCGCTCACAGAGAAGAGGCACGCATCTCAGGATGAGAGGATACCTGCGATGTAGTAGCATAACCTTTATGCTACTCAATCTTGACAAACAACTGATTTCCTGGATGGATATACCTTACTGCTAAGCGGAGATCCATAACCCACAGGGGGTACCCACTTCACCCCCTGTGGGTTATGAATCTCCGCTCTAAAAGCGTGTAATCGCTTAGTTTATATAAGCCTTACCCTGGTTTGAAGGCTTTGGTTAAAAGGCATGCACCGGAATACCCGATTAAGCAGCAAACCTTAAGTTGACTCAGTTTTAATAATATTTTTATACATACGTTTGAAAGCAACGTAGAATCTTGCAAGTACTTATTCTAGAACATCATGTGTACTTATTCTAGAACATCATGTATGTACCTGATGTGATGGACAAAATGCCACTATAATTACTTAGATAAGGAAACATAACTGACTATTATACAGTAACAAAGCATTATGAGTTTTTTTAGGACCTTGATAAAAGTTTTCAATGGCATCCGGACCCTACTTAAAACTACTTGCTTGCTGCCCTATGCTGTATGTTGGCAAAGTACTGATTTTCTGCTTGTAACAAGCGTAGTTAGATGAACTGAGATTTAATCACCATGATGAAAAAATCTACCACGTTTTGGGATAGAAAGATTCTCAGTAGCAGGCCATAGTTTGGAACTGGGATCTACCAGCTGGCCAAAAGCGGGTGATGAATATACCTCCGCCATCTCTTCTGGCAGAAAGATTAAAGAAAGGAAGTAACTTACTTAGTTCAGTATCACAGTCGGTATACTCGTGGTTGCAGTCGACGGTGTAGGCGGCGGCGCGCACGCTCGCCGCGACCAGCAGGGCGCACCACAGCGCCACTGCGCGGGCGCTCATGTTTGGTCACCGTAGCGCCATCTGGTGAAAAGACATAGGTTTGAATGAGTTGATATTTAATATGAGACACACAGACAAAAATATACAATGTACAGCCACATATGGGCAATGAAACTACTGGTAATGGAGGTCGATTTAACGATTCATTTATAAAAAGAAACTACTAACTTAAAACCTGTACCTAATGCAACAACCACGCAGGAGATTTGAATGCCTTATGCAGTATCTGACCACTGAATCAGCTGTACTTACTTTACTGTTTTGGTTGCTTTACTAAACAGCAAGTTTACACAGGGGTTGGAAAATGTTTGCATGAAGCGTGGCCTCCCTAACTTTCGCCAATTTAATTTATTTTCAAAATAGCGGCCACGCATAAAACCTTCATTTATCAATAGTTGGTATCAATACAACCAAGTTTAGTAAGAAAATATCGTCTGAAGCGTCACATTTCCAAAATATAAGCTTTCGCGTAAGCAGAAGTTAGGCAGGCCAAATGATTCGATTCAATGATTGAATTCATAATCTTGTAACTAGAGCTTGCACACCTAAGGCACTTAATTATGCAGAACATAATGTTTCCCGCTGCACCTCTGTGTTGATTATGTCATTCTCATTAATTAGGTACAATGTCATTATGTGCGGACGTGGGCGAGTATCAAAGAAGACACGATTAACCAACCCATATTTGGCACATGACGTCTTTTAAGTCGTTTTTTTTTTGTGTTTAGTCTTAAACATATTCTTAATTCTCCGAAGAGAACCCATACTAAACGGTATCATCATTAGGTGAGTCAACAGCTAAAGTTGTTTAACAGCTGTGTTTCTATCAAATGCAGAGGTGACATTAAGGTCACGGCCGCGGTGTGACTACGGCAATAATGAGAACGTATGAATTTCTCAAGACGCGTTTTCTTGCAGCGATCGGGCTGACTGCTAGTGGGTTTATTACACGGTCTTTTTAATGGTGTTGCACCTGGACAGTGTAAATGTGCCTTACAATAGGGGAATGGTGGAAATTATGTTTTTCCAACTGCTCTACTCCCACGATCATGATGCTTGCAACAGCGTCGAAATATCGGGACCTCATTAATAAAGAAAATCACAGATATTATCCCGTAAGTACTTTAAGTGAACTGCTCTGCTATTATTTTCTGATTAATTTCGTTGCAGGATTCAAGAGACTTAAATTGTTTATCTGGAAGTTCGTCGAGCTTCATTGTCTCGACGCTTTTCTAGTGGTTGCCACTGTAGATTCTGGCTTTCAGGAGTTGCAGTGGTTTGGAAATAATGTCCCATTAAAAAATAAAATAGGAGAAGGGTGTTCTTCAAGAATCTTCGTCACGTGCCGAGCGGTCTACACTGCAGAAGACCGCTCAACTTGGAGACGCGTGTGTGACTTTGAATGTGATCGCGATCTGAGCATAGATGGGAAAACGAAGAAGAAGAGAATCCTCGACGGTAAAACTTTGTAAGATTTTGATGTTTTTGATTTGGATGCCTAATTGCCTATAGTTGGTGCCAGTTAAGATCGCAAAAGAGGTCATTGACCCACCTACATTTATAAAGGTTCTTAACTATGAAATCCAAAAATAAGCCTGTTCAAGTCTGGAATCGTCATCTATCGTGATCTTCAACATTTTTTGTAATGAAAAACGATACATGGATTATTTGTTTCGGTTCGTACGAAGAGATATTAGGGAAAGGGCAATGACCGCTATTCTCATCTTAACTGGCACCAACTATACCTAAGCGATGGTGTCCAAAGACTTACCAAAGTCTGTACAAGTGACTCAAGATAAAAGAACTTTAGTAGTCCGAAGATCTCTTCAATAATTACGAGTATGTGTCCTTAACTTACTTTACTTTGGCTTACTTATTAATTAGGTGCCAGTTCCCAAATTGCGCTACACAAAATATTTACCACAATAGTTTTTAGCCTGATTATAATGACAGCCATAAATGGAATATTTTGAGGTGGCGCAGGAGAAGAGTGCCTGGAAGGATATGATATGGGGAGGCCTTTGCCCAGCAGTGGGACAAACAAGGCTACTAAAAAAATGGCATATAAGTCATCATTCTCTTGCCTTATCCCAATTCATTTGGAGTCGGCACAGCATGTCTTCTTCCATATTTCTCTATTACACGTCATCTCATCAGACACCTCTTTTCTCTTGCCATCTCATTCTTTACACAGTCCATCCATCGTTTCTTTGGTCTTCCTCTACTCATATACCCATCCACATTCATACTCAAAACTTTCCTCACGACATTTTCCTCATCCCACCGCATCACATGCCCATACCACGACAACCGATTACCACACAATTTCTCAGTCACCGGCGCCACTTTCATTCAGACTTCCTCTTAGGTACTCATTTCTTATCTTATCCATTTGCGTAACACTACACATCTCTCTTAGTATTCTCATCTCAGCCCCATGCAACAACAACAACAACAACAGCCAATAACGTCCACTGCTGAACATAAGCCTCTCCCATGATGGGAGGAATTTACCGTAATCTCCACGCTTGGCAGGCGGATTGGAGATCGTAGTGATGAAAGACTAACAGAAAACGCTGCTGCCCATTCTCTGGTCTACGGAGGCGCAAGGTGTTCTGCCGCAGACATTAGTCGCCTTATACGACACCCGTGAGTGTAATGGGTTGGTTCTATTCTACTCTGCCGGATACCACATGGCCCGACTGACAGCCCCATGCAAATGCCTTTTATTCATCCCTTTTGTGGGTCAACAACAATAAGTAATTGAATCAAAACAAAATAATGTCGATTAAAATTCTTAGATTCCTTTCCATGGAAACCAAACAGGTTTCCATTGAAAGGAATCTAAGAATTTTAACTTTAAAAGAATTACTGCAATTATCAAAGTATTTGTAATTATCTTTACAAGGTTTTCAAAGCTCCATTGTTTTAATGTAATCTGATCTTTATTTAGTTAGTGTGTATTGTATTGTATACGTATTATACCGTTGTTAACCGACTTCAAAAAAAAGGAAAAGGTTTCCAATTTGGTTGTTTTTTACTGCCATTTTGGACCGGTGGTTGCAAGTGCATTTACCGAGCAAGAGATCCTAATATCGATTCCCAGATCAGGCAAAGTGTTATTAGATTATTCCACCAGGAATTTCTCAGAAGCAGCCGGTCTGAATTTTTGTCCAGTCGGTGGCAATAATCTCGTCCAAATTACATGCAATGGAACCGTACGATATATGGGTGTATCATTAGGTAAACCTCTACCAAACCCTCCTGGAATTACAGGCGTGAGATTATGCTATGTACAGTTATTTGAAACCAAGCCCGCACCTGTATCAAATGATGACCGAAGTCGTGTTGACGCTATTTGTGGCCGTGTCTGCGGTTGAAATTAGGTGAGATATTTATTTATTTACGGTTTTATTCACATTAAGAGTAGGTAATATATCTTAGGGTAGAAGGTTTGTTCTAAGATGCATGGAAGAAGACGAAAATCGTTTAGAAATTTTCACCTTCTTGCGAAATACAGGTCAATTCTTTATCTGGGCGTTGGTGGTATTGTAACAGTAGTCAGTGGCGTGACTAGGGGCCCATAATACGGCAAGGCCCACGAGGCAAACAGACTGTTCAGAAACACTAACACCATGAAGAGTAGTACGTTATAAGGGCAATTAGGCAAGCCATGCATTTAGGCTTATATGAAAGAACCGCCGCTAAACAGTAGGCAGCTAATTTTGTCATACTACCCATAACGTAATAGCTTTCAAATAACTTGGTAGATAAATCTCCGTTCAGAAGGAAAATATCAAAAAAATCTGCTAAGTCTTCAACCGCAAAGTATGACAAACCAAACGAAAAATGAATGGCAGAAAAAAATTGCATAAACACCAATCGATTAAAATGTTACTCAATTCAGTAGCCAAATAAAATTTTTACATAAGCCTTTATTTACCTAATCATAACGTCACAATGATTTGCTGACTCCCACTCAAATACCATTGTTCGGATACCGTGGTGTTAAATAATTGTATTAAAATTAGTTTTCGCTTTCGCACGAGGTAGGGTCACAAAAAATAATCAGGACACTGATCGGAATCAAGGTGTCATCGGCATTGTTATCCTATGTGTGAAAGTCGGAAGAATAATCCATCGCGTCAGTCAAGAATCCATAGATAATATAATATTTGTCCCTTTATATCAGACTAGCTGATGTCCCGCGGTTTCACCCGCGTAGTTCCCGTTCCCGTGGGAGTACGGGAATAAAATATAGCCTACAGCACTCACGAATAATGTAGCTTTCTACCAGTGAAACAATTTTTAAAATTGGTTCATTACCTCCGGAGATTACCCCCTACATACAAACTTACAAATGTTACCTCTTTATAATATTATTATAGTATAGAAGTTCCCTGGTGAACATCGATAGTTTTCTTTTCAGCGACCAGGCAAACCATAGGTGTAAGCAGTATGCAACTATGGGTTTGATTAGGAGGCACCCTTCACCTACCAAGGAGGTACCTTATTAGAAGTACCAGTAATTGCGATTAAGAATACCATTTGGTGGGCGTTTTGGCGCCATTGTCATGACGACCCCTGACGAGCCTGAGTTAAGTTGCGAAGGTTGAAATCTAATCTTTGTATTTAAAGCGTTTATTTACTTAATGATTACGTCACAATGATTCAGAGACACCCACTCAAAGACCATTGTTCGGATACCATACTGTTAAATAATTCGCTTTCGCACGAGGTAGGGTCACAAAAAATAATTAGGACACTGATCGGAATCAAGGTGTCATCGGCATTGTTATCCTTTGTGCGAAGGTCGGAAGAAGTGAGCATCATTAAACGTAGTCGAAGTATTATTTTGATCGGCTTCAACGTGCCTTGAGCCGGCTGTTCTACCTAGATATCAAAAGTCGATTGTTGAACATGGGACCTTTTTGTTTTATGTATGACATTTAGCCTGCTAAATGTCATACATAAAACAACATGAGACAACCTCCTAGATCCTGACTTAGGAGGTTGTCTGCTCCTTAACCAGACTTACTGTGGGTGGCTTGAATGTCGAAACTACAGTCAATGCAATAAAAACTTAAAAACTAAACAACTACACCTAGAGGAAGGCCTAAGTCGTGGCCCTTACCCCACCATGCCATCCATGCCTTACCTTGTCATCGCTGGGAGAGGATAACAGCGGACAGGCTGTCGGATAAAACGGATTATTTTAACGTAGTCTAGTAGGCTCTATCTCAATAGAATGAAGTTAGTAGAGTCTGCGACGATCTTCATATTGCAATGTTTAATCAAGAGGGAGAGGGCATAGTTCTTTAGATACTAATCAAAAGTAATCAAAATGCTGATAATCAGCAATTTTCGAACGTCAATATTACTAAAGACAGCCCCCCAAGCTCTTTTTGCTATTTATATTTAGATCCGTTGCATTAGAAACACTATTTTAGAGAAAACATATTCATTTCTTTCTTTTTTTCGATCACTCAAGAAAGTGTAACTAAACGATTCACAGCAAACACATCTACAATAAGCACATACATTTACATAATAAAACATATTCATTCATTATTTACTTATGTTAATACAGCACCAATACATATTTGGCACGATTCACGCTGTGTTTGTAATAAGGTCACTTTCTTCTGCACCTGCTTTTTCCTAGAACTGTGCTTGTGTTTTATTTATTCCATTTGTTTTATTATTGGAGTGGACTGGTTGTCGACCCATACATAGTTGTGAAAAGACTAGGCTAGGTGATGATGTATGGGCAGGGTTTCTTGGATTTAACCGTAGACTTAGGTATATCGGGAATATCCTGAATGAGGCTGGCACAAGAAAATGGAGCTTAGTACAAGTACGGTTACCATTTAGGAATTTGAAAAGTCCTGACAAAAAGCCGGACATTTCATTCATTTCATTTCATTTTCATTTTTGTGGGTAAATTACACTCAGCGGGCTGCTAATGCTCTGCGTGTCCACTATAACAACATTTTCAGGATGCTTAGCTTATGCGGCTGCCTCGCTATTGTAGTGCATCTGGTATGTTTGCGGAGGCGCGTACGGACGGCTTCCATGCGATTGTGCGCAAGAGGGTAGCTTCCTTGTCACTACGTGTGCGAGGCAGTAGCAATGGCATTCTGCAGATGATTGTATCTCGTACGGATTGCCCTATCCAAAATAAATGGATGCGCATTGTTTTGGGCGCTCACTGACACAATTCATTGTTTTTGTCCAATTCCTACTTACACAATTTTGTTTTAATTTTAATGTTATTTTGATTTGGTTGTAAATTATTTAATTGTTTTGAAATAAACACAAAATAATAAACATAACATATGTACATATAACATATGTTAATATGAAATTGTATTGTAATTGATTTTAATTTAGTTTTATGTAATTGTGTTTGTGTTATAAGTGTGCAAATTTATTTTAATATGTATTTTATGGATTTTAATAATCTGAAATAAATGGATTAATTATAATTTCGATAAAAGTCCTTTAGACTTTTGGGTCACAAAATGGAAACATTAACCACTTAGTTAGTGGTATGGTAGGCATGGTATTGATATTGTTGTATTTATTTTTGTTTTGATTGAAGAAAATATTTTATCTTTGAACTAGTTGATTGTTTGCAAATTTCGCAACAGAAGATTTATTATTAAGTTGATTGCTTGTTGACTAAAGACTGATTTGATATTTGTTTAAGTACTTAATATGTAGTTTTAGGGTCTACCCTTTATAGCAGAACTTTTTATGTCATAATATTACTTTGCATAACAGTAGATGGCATAAACTTCATTTCGCAGAAAATTGTTTGGCAGACACTCATTTATCATACATTCAAAACTCATAATTTTGTAAGTCAGAATCATCTTTAGGCATACATTTCATATGCATAAGAATTAAAAGTAGAACCATCTTAACGCAGAAAGTTCACAGTCAGAATCATCTTTTGGCATAAATTTCATATCGATAGTCATTAAAAGGCAGAACTATCATATTACAGAAATTTTACAGTTAGAATCATCTTTTGGCATACATTTCATTATGCATAATAATGGAAGCCTCATCTGATCTATCACATAACAAAAAAATCATAGTTTTACTAATTTTGTATTTCTTACCATATCTAATAATAAAATTGATTGAACATTTTTTTTTCGCCACAAATATACGACGATAATGTTAATTGCTGCATATTTTTGATCAGGCAAGCATACATCATGGTTATGTTAGGTAAGGCACATAATATCTATTCTCTTCTTTTTCTCACACACTATTGTCTACATTTCTTTTTAATTTCTCCTTTTGCAGATCTGCTGGCAGAAATTTCTTAAGAAATAAGTAGTTCCTATGTACTCATATTTTATAATGTACTTTCCTTTGTTGTATACTGTGTGTACATAACTAGTAAAATAAATAAATCATGCATGCAGCAAGCATGCTGTATGCAAACATGGAAACCAGCACACACCATGCATGCAGCCAGCATGCAGCATGCAAGCAAGCATGCAGACTGCAAGCAAGCATGCAGCATGCAAGCAAGGATGCAGAATGCAAGCAAGCATGCAGAATGCAAGCAAGCATGCAACATGCAGCAGGCATGGTTTCTGTCACGGCTCCGGCGCTGCAGGGTTCCGGCGGTCCCACGTGAGCTTATCGTCGCAGATGTGTTTTACGCTCACCACCGCAGCTTCGGCTTGCTGGCCGGCTTTGCCGGCCAGCCTCAGCTACGGCGGCGAGCGTTAAAACCACCTGCTCCTCAGCTCACGGGCCGCCTCACCCCTCCGCGCCTACGCGGATTTAAATTACACTCTAGGGGTAGGGCAGACAAGACTACGTGGAGTCGGTTTTGGAGCGATTCGTTTCTGTCACTAACTTTTTTATCGTAACATATTGTCTTTTGAAGACAATATTTTAATTCTAATTTAAGGTTAAAAATGCTATTTTATGAAATGGCATTAATGCCAAATAAAATTATTCCAAATGGAATTCTGCCATCTTCATAGTATGCCAAGTGAAATTGTACCAAATAATCGTCGCTCTAAATAAACGTTATTCTAAACGAAATTATGCGGAATTTGAACAATGCCAAAGGTAATTATGCCAAATAAAATTCTGCCATCTTAAAAGTATGCCATTGTAAATTCGGACATACAAACATTCGGCCAAACAATAACTATATTAAATATTTTTTATGCCTTAAAAATATTCGTTTAAAGAAGATTATGCCAAGTGTGTTATGCCAAATAAATTTCGGAGCATCAAAATTCTGCAAGATAGAAGGAACCCGTAGTTTTATTACTCATATTCCATCTAATTTTAAAAAATCCGGACAAATTAAAGAGCCAGACAAAGTCCGGACAAGAGTATAAAAGTCCGGACTAATCCGGACGGATGGTAACCCTATACAAGCAAAGAAATGATTTGATGTGATTTGATAACCCAAAAAAAGAGAGGCCTAAGCACCACCCATTGGTAACCACCCACCCATTGGTGGTTTTATGTAATTGTATTTGTGTTATAAGTGTGCAAATTTATTTTAATATGTATTTTATGGATTTTAATAATCTGAAATAAATGAATTAATAATAATTGGTGAAGTCGAACGGTGGAAGATGATACGTACGTAGGTATGGCAGTGTGTGTATGGTTCAGTACATAGAATCTACAAGATTCCGATTTAGTTTCGTGTTTTTCTTTCGTTTTCTTAGTCATGGCCATCATCATCGTCATCTTTATTTCCATTAATTATTTTATTTACATATAAGTACTCAATTGTTATTTTTTTTGCTTTTTTTCTGTCTTAAGTTATTTTGTATTTAATGTAGGTAATTTATTTGATTTTAACATGTTGATTATTCTTTTTTTTATAATAATGACTGTGAATATGAAAGAGTGTACACCTTTAAGGTAGATTTTTGAGAAACTATTTATTTATTTTAAGATCTCATGTAAAAACATTTACCTAAAATCACACCCAATTAATTAATTTGAATTTGAATGGAAAATAATGTGTTAGTTTGAAATTAGGAAAACTAATATTTGTTAACTAAAAAAATTAAAATGACCCAATTTCTTCAAAATCAAAATTCCTATGTCCTGTAATCATTGCCTGACTAGATAAGCCAAGAGACAGATGGTAACAACGATTATGTAAACAACAAAAAAAACTATAGCAACTTACATTTCTATTGTTTGGAGTTAAAAATTAAAACAAAAGAAAACACCACAGTATTTAAATGTCAAAACTGTCTTAAAGAGAGTTTAACAAAAAAAAACAAATTCTTTCATTATGTGCTTTGTTCTTTAGAATAATATTGTGCTTAGTTGCAACTTCATTGGTATTGTGAAACGACTCATAATAATGCTATTAAGGTGAAAGAAAGTAAGCTTCGCGTAGAAATGTATATTTTGTGTCTGCATGGCTAGTTAGGGCTAGGAAAGTCATCTTGGCTATCAATGTGTATTTAAAATATGTATGCATGTGTGTGTGTGTGTTGTATGTGCATTTTAAATATTTAAACAATGCACATTGGTTGGCCGTGGGACCATAAATACGAGCCTAACCTAAACCTATGACCTTAGAAAAGTAAATAAAGCAAGTAAATAAGAAAGGTCAACGACAAATTGTACTGGAAATGAAATCTAAGTAGTTACAGTACAGCATGACGTGTAAAAGTGTTTGTATGACGTGTAGAAGTGTTTGTATGACGTGCTAAAGTGTTTGTAAAAACCTACTTGCAAAATAAACATCATTTATCATTATCATTTATCATTTATAGCTGATGAACTAGACTCAACGCTGTCGAACTTTTATTGATAAAAATCTTTAGCAGCACTCATACATCCCTCACCCAAGCAGGCTCCATTTACTATGTCTGATAATAAAAAGGTGGAGGAACACATCGAAGCATGTGCTAGGACCAAAAATTCTCCGACATGATTGTGATATCTATGTCTCATTGGTGGCTGTATATCCTCGCCGAGACACTCCGAGGCAGGGCGAATGCGAGAGTTTATTTAGTAGAGCTCTTCAGTTTCGGTGTTCCTCGCATGATTTCCGTCCCGTGTTTTTATTTACGAGACGTCTCGTGCGAGACATAATTGGTGTAAAAGTACCTTTAACGAAGCCGAAAGGTAAAAGTACACCCCATCACTACCTCAGATTAGCAACTCTATTTGTGGTGGTTCAAACTTCATTTGTTATACTGTTAGAATAAAGTTCTAATCAGATTGCACTACAAAGCGGTTGTTACGTCAGTCACTGCGGCTGAATAGTGCGAAATGAGTGGTTTTTATTCGTTATAAAATCGAATTTTCATCTTTTGGAAAAAATAAAAAACATAAGACCTGCTTTATAGTTAGTTCAGTTAGTATGCAAAGTTTCATGATCTAATTTGAAGTACTTTTTGAATACCAGTGGTTTATTGTTTGATTTGGAGGTAACTTTGGGATTTTTTTCTATAGAGAAAATTTTATGAAATCGTGTTTTCGCCAAACATAAAACCTAACATTAATCCTTAACTTTACCATATATTTATTTCAAAATTAATGCTGAAGTATTTTAGGCGTAACGGAGGATCATGCTAAGCCATTTGAGGTAGTATAGGCCCTTAAGACCTAACCATAGATATTGGGGGTCAAAGTTCTTTTTCAGTTTTCCAGCAATAGTTTTTTGCGTAGTTACTAATTTGATGTACAGAATGATTGGTTGACGCCTTTGAATGATTGGACACCTTGTAGAGTGAGCTCTCGGTCGAGAGTGTACTATCACTTTACAGGGCCCGCGAAATCAGCGATAACCCACTCTTTCTCACAGAGAGGAGATCTGCCCGGCAGTGGGAACGTTGTAGGCTCATTATGCAAATATGCTCCCGTAACCCATTTGGTTAATGTCTATGTAGAGCTAAAACATAATCAACAAAGAAGATGATTAGAACTACGTCATCATAATCATAACTTTTCAGCCTCCCCTTTTTTCTGCCACACTTCCCGGTTCTGTGCGTCACTTATCCAGGTGTTTCCCGCGACTTTAACGATATCGTCGATCCAACGAGCTTTAGGACGGCCCTGGTTCCTTTGGCCTAACCTTGGCCACCACTCGGTCAAAGCCTTGCTCGAACGACGTAATCTTACCAAAATACTAACTTTACGATTACCCATAATTCATGACCCACAGAAAAATCCAAAAGTAGGTAGGTTTATTGCAATAATTAATTGAAAACGCTTCCTACCGCTAACATCATCGCCAAATTTGAAACCCACATTCAAAATTTGTAAGGTCATATGCATTTTGTCGAGTGTCTGCAAATACAACTTTATTTGAAAGAAGATTTTTATCGTTTTCCCTATAAAATGATATTCATCGACATAGGTGGATACTGACTTTGCAGTCTCAAACCCGTTTGTCGTAGCATAAGACTTTAGATGTATCCTTCCTGCTTCATAAAAAGGGCATTCTTGCGTCCAGTTGCGCATAATATTTCCTACATTACGTAAGGTAAAAAATTGAGAACTGCCCTATTAAATCTATAACTTGTAAAGGTGGATCCACTTCAATGAGAGTAAAATAATCAACAATAACGTTACTTATTTTTCACAATAAATTAAAACCCAGACATGAAAAAAAAACCATAGGTCAAACCATCTTGAAATCTGATTGAAACATGTATTGCGTGTGAAGAAGGCTTGAATTGGTAAATTATGCTAAAAATTTGTATTTTTAACTCGCAGTAAGAATTTCGTTACTTGTCCTAATCTAGATTTCATTGAAGATAATCGGAATACAAGGTTATAAACCGTAGAAATATTCCGAAAATCAAACAAAATAAAGAAAGAAAATAGGTTTAATTGGCACACTTATTACATTGCCACAAGTGCACACAACATTAAACAAAATAACAAAAAAAATGATCTAAACAAAACAAAAAATAAAAACAGCTGGTGGTAACAACATCAAAATCAACACACAACACAAACATTATTCTTGCTCTTAACTAAAAAGGAGTGTTGACTCTGCAATCCACATCACATCGATATTGCAACCGGCATGACACCGTGGGTAGATCGCGAGATGATGGTACAGTAACAGCGGACATAATAAGTATTGACATACAGTATTTCAACTTTGAACAAATTATCGGAATCGGCTCAAACACTGAGAAGTGACGGTAATAGATTCTTCAAATACCTTTTTTTTAATTCTTCGTAGGCCCTGTTTCCTCTTAAGACGACTACGGGAGCTAAATTAGCAACTCTATTTGTGGTGGTTCTAGAATACTGTTAGAATAAAGTTCTAATCAGCTTGCACTTCAAAGTGGTTCTTACGTCAGTCACTGCAGGCTGAATAGTGCCAAATGAGTGGTTTTTCTATTTACAAAAAATCTATTGATTGGACTAAAAAAATAAATTACTATCATGCTAATATGTTGCTTGTAGAATTATTTGCCAAAAAATCAGAATGATCGCATACGTATGTTAGTACGGTTTTTACTCGTTAAAATAAATTTGTAGAGATAATCTCGTGATTTTTTTTTATTGAGTAAAATTAGTCTTATTATGTTTTCAAAACACTATCATACTAGCCTATATCCTGAAGAATTTCATATATTTTTCGGGTTTTGTTCATTGCAGTGAATCATATGCTTTTTTGCATTATAAAACTCGCGTTTAGCTCATGTAGTCCCCTTAAGTTACTATAAGCGACCCGACCCTGCTTCGCACGGCACCACCTATCGGATCAAAACTTTTAATTTCTATCTTCAGCAAAGAAGCGTTTACTCGAACTCTATTAATTAATTAATTTTTTTTTTTATTCATTGACACACCAACGACTTATTTATTAAATAATTACATTAAATGTATTTTATTGCAACAGCTTGCTTTTGTATTAATGCTTAAAGTTCGAGTAAATGCTTCTTCGCTGAAGATAATTGCTTCAGGTACTAGGTTACTCGTGGATTATATTATCTATGCTCGTGGATAGGGTTGCCATACGTCCGGAATCGAATTGTGAAAAAAAAAACAGAAAAAAAAAGAAATTGCAGAAAGAAAAATCCGGAATTTTATTCAAATCTCTGGAATTTTCCAGCCATTAAAAAGTGTATTTGACAACCCCATTTCCTCAGGGTGTAGTTGGTTTTCTAGTTATCTTTATATACAGTGGTACAGCTTAGTTGCGCTTGCGTCATATTCAGGTCACACTGTAGCGCATCGCACTCGCACCGCTTGCGTAGTTTGATTTACTTGAGAACGTCTATGTAGGTAGGTTATGTGGTTATGTTTATGTAATAGTTCTTGGTGGTGAATGTTTTAGTCACAGGAAGGCAAAAAATAGAAAGGTCAGGCTCTTGAAGTCATGGTGTTCGAGAATAAAGACGAAATAAGTATTGTTTTTCATCTTTAAACTGCCATCAAGTGTGTTATCAAAATAACTGTACATAAAAAAAAATGAGACGAGCTCTTGGTTTTAGGAAAAGTATCTATTTCACTGAAGAAAAGAGTTAAACGCGTAGAAAAAACTCTATTGAATCCAAACTTTCATTGAAAACAAGATTTTTCTCAGGTATGTTTGAATTTGAAGACAAGTTTTCTTATTCAATCATAAACAAAATCAAAATAATTTATTTCACATAAGTCTACGACGTTTTATAAGTACCCATGTACTTATAAAATGTCGAGAAAAGATGTACGGTTCGGATTGGTCGTTTTCTATGGAGAACTAGCAATAAACTCCATGCGGAATCAGTAATGATTACCTATTTTGTACATACTTCCGGTACGCAGAACTTTATTTGTTTATTAAATTTTATAATAGATGTATGTATAGAAATTCTCCCTTACTATCATTACAGGTTTGTTGTCCCTAATGCGATAGATTTTCTTCCAATCTGTATAAAATTTTCAAAATTAACATTAGGAACTAGGTAAATCATTTGTACTGTACAGAAACCAATTCATTACTAAAATACTACAAAGGGCCCACTAATTGCTCTAACATTGTTCTACAAAAAGAAAAACTATAAACACTTAATCTTTTTGTCCAATCAGTGTCAGCAAATCTACTTTCCACGTGCGATCTCGTGAAAAGACGCAGGCGCATCGAACCGGCCCGATTTCTTCACAAACCTTCCCATAGACTATATAGACGCGTGACACACGAAACTGTGCCATTGTCTGCCTTAGACATTTACTAAGTGCCAATAAGCTCTGACGTTGAAGCAATAAGATTAATTATTGTGACTGTTATGAACATAAAGAATGGCGTCGTAAGTTATGACTATACAGCATTATGGTAGAAACTTCCATTATGTATTTACCTAATTGGCCATTTTATTCAAAATAAATATTTATGTAATTAAAATACCGGTTTAGCTCTATTAATTAACTTTTAAATCTTAATCATCGAGAGAAATCTTAAATCTTTACAAAAACATTTCATTCTTAAATAATTATTTATTTGTCTTACAAAGACCATATAAATTAAATATAAACGTTTTAAATGCACAATGTGTTAAAAGTCTCACCGTTTGCGTCCAAGTTATTTGGCTAACATTTAAGTTACAACTCGACGCAATAGCAGTTAACAAGGAATTCGTTTGCTAACAGTAATCATGAGCCCCTGTGTGATTCGTTAAGATTAAGGCGAATTCATACGTAAGACTTAAAAAAAGACTACAGGTACCACGTCATGGCCTCGGGCATGCGGGTACAGTGGTTCCTAAATGCTTTAGTCTAGAAAGGCAAGAGATAGCCGATGATACCAGCTCAGTTCTACATGAAATGAAGAAAGTACTGGATCTTCTTAGCGCAATTTAAATTGAGTCAGTCCAAAATTTGGCGACGATTTTGGCACTGATTGCCAGCGTTGATTAGCTCCTGTGATGTGCAAGAAACAGGACAGGCAGGACACGATATCCGATGTGCCATCGTTTGTGGGGCAACACCACATTGTACTGGATGATGTTGTATACTTTTAAACTGGAGGATTTATATTTGATGAAGGTACGTAGAAGACTATCACGTTAATTTGTCTTGATGTATAATCGCAGCTACTTAATTCAGATTGCCAGTTATCAAGTAGCATCTCAGTTTACCGCCTACTTATCAACCTGCTATTTAGCTAATTAACAACAACAAATTAACGAGTAATGAGATCTTTACGCAATTAGTTAAGTACTTATCTAACAATATCGTACAATTTCGTTATACTACTCAGGTCAATCAGATAATGGCATCATCATCTGCTTAGCCTTTTCCCAACTATATTGGGGTCGGCTTCCAGTCTAACCGGATGCAGCTGAATACCTGTATTTTACATAGAGCGACTGCCTATCTGACCTCCACAACCCAGTTAGTACTGGGTAATACGATATCCCTTGGTAAGACTGGTTGTCAGACTTTTTGGGTCACTGACTACCTGTAACGACTGTCAAAGATCTACAAATGACAGCCGGGACCAACGGCTTAACGTGCTTTCCGAGGCACGGAGGAAACCCGGTATGTAATGGGTGGTCACCCATCCACAGACCAACCTAGGCAAGCACGGCTTAACCTAAAGATCGACCCGAGCGGCTGTTATTATTTAGCCACGGGCTCCTCAGATAATGGCAGCGATCACGAAAAATTTGCTGTCAATTTTTGAAGAGTTCTGTTGTATATCTCCGACTATCAGCATCAGATCTTCACCAAATTAAAACGAGACCACCGCGAAATAATATTCTTCCTACGAAAAAAAGAATCATCGAAATCGGTTCACAATTGGTGAAGATGTCTTATGAAACTCGTTTAAAAATCAGTAAAAAATAAAGAGACTCCAAAAATGGTCGCTTCTCTACTTTCACTGATTCGATTCTTCTTCTTCATGTCAAAATTCATCATCTGCCTAGCCTTTTCCCACCTACCAACCCAGGCAGCACGGCTTAACCTGATGATCGACCCGAGCAGCTCTTACTATTTAGCTAGGAGTTTTAATATTGACGTTAAGCTCCAGAATACATAAACATGGTTGCTGACACGTACACCAGCTCTGACGGATGTCCTAGCGTCCTATAATTACTAACATTTAGTTTCCTATGACTACTCTGTCATTGCCGTTTCTCTGAGACCAATGACTATCATTAATCTTTCTCCAGTAGTCGAGCAGCTCTCGCTTTGAAGGATATGTTTAATCTAGTATGACAACATGTGTGCTAGCAATTTTCTAGTTCAATAGCCTTTTCAGACTGGTAAAATCAAGCTACAAATGAGTTGGTTTTACCAGAAAATCTAATAATTATGTCAATAGCCCAATTTTTGTACACATTGTAGACACTTTTGTCAGTCTGACGCATCATTGGCAGTCTATCAACTTGCTGACCATGTCTCGAATCAATCAGGAACGTTGATAGCCAGTCACGCCACGTTTTAGAATATTCTAGAACGTAGATCTTCCTTGTCTTAGAAACTGCAGATCAATGATCCGCCTTCTGTCCTGATAGGTGCATGATTTGGATCATGCAGTTAATGTGACTTCTGCTCGGCCACAATGGACGATGTAGAAGTGTTGTAGTTTGGGGATATCATAAAACACTGTCATGCCAACGACACGAAAGAAAAGAAGCTAAAGAAACATTTCATCTTCAAGGTAGACGCTGGCTTTCACGATTGACCAAAACGACAAATACGAGGTACTAAATAGCCTGATTGCATGCTCAGTCGTTACTATGCATATGCCCTTACATACATTGCCACACACCGTATTCCCACGTACTATAGAACAATAGTTTTAATACACCCGCGGTTTTTCTCGCCTAATCGCCCACCAGTTTCGTAACTTATTGTATGCATATACGTAAGTTTTCTTGTAAGAAAAGTGCATTGTTTAATCGCAAACATTGATAATGTACGTTTGGTGAATTAATACCAGCCAAATTGAATTATTAACCCGAAATAATTCATCGTTAGGCATTGTAAGAGCGTTATCTAATATTTTATTGAAGGTTGCTGCTCTTTGGCATGCTGTACTAATTACTTCATTAAATATTACACCAGAATATAGATAATATCTTATTTCTGTAAACTTTATTACACTCAAGGCCAGACTTCCTCGTAAAACTATTGATGTTTATGAAAACATACCGTTTATGATACGATTAAAATCTTTAAATATTTGCTCTCATTAATGACATCATACACGATTCGTGTCATAAACGATGTTTAACATAATGGGTGGTAAGAGATAGTAGTCAAAGTTTGGTCAAACCACCATTTATGCGAAGTCCCAGAATCACAAAATAAATTGAAATTAAAAGAATGCCCGAAAAAGAGAAGGATTATGTACTTGACATACCTACTTAATAGTAATTGCTTCGTATAGTGATATTAACATAAATATCTCACTTCGTATCGAAGACTATCAAAAGCTATTAGTAGTGTTATGACATGATTCCATATTTGCACATCCATCAAGATCTTACATGACGTCAGAGAAAGTGAGTAGCACCTCCAAAAAACCATTGCGACAGTATGACGCGCATACGCACGTCTTATTGAGGGTCTTTCGTAAGTAAAAAATGTATTGAACTATTGATCGATAGAAAGTCTATAATATTATTATAGAAAATGTACAGACGGCACATCAAACTACTAAAATCTGTAAAATTTCTTTAATACATTTTCAACTTTATTGCTCAAGGTTTATTGGGAAAATTTGACAGTTTCAGGTAGGTTGATGTACTAGCGTCTGAACATTTCCTATTACCAATATGGTAATATTATAGACCTTCTATAGATCAATAGTTCAAAAAGATTCATTTAAACGCTGGACGCTATCGCCAGTCGTAGCTATCGTTACCTTTAGCTTTTTCAATAAAGCTGTTACAACATCGATAGCTTGAAGGAAGTTATAAATATGGCAGCTTTAAATATTTTACCGATTCAATTTAATAATATTGTGGCCGGTTGATAACATAAATGGCGGAATGTGGGTGGACATTAGGGTACACCTTTTTTTTTCGAAATGGAAATCATCAAATGACTCCTCCTGCTCTAGGCGGAGCAGGAGGGAGTGTCAGACTTTTACTGACTAAAACCCATCCATGTTCCTTCATCGCCCTTTGTGTTCCGGGGCCACGGTATCTCTTTCGAACTGTCCCGCAACCCCGGCAGGCATCGGTCCTTACGGACCCCTTCCTTTTTGCTGACTCTCTTTGAGGCGCGCGTGGAACACGAACGCGCCGTCGACACGGCCTGTCGTCATGAGACGGACGGACGGCGAGCTAGCCTATAGCCCACCGTCCACAGGCTCGCGCCTACGGTGGCCGGGGGCCACGTGGTGGCCCCCGACGCCCGGGGCGTCTCCCGCGGCGGCCGGGACGCTGAGAAGTTCTCTCCCTCTCCCGTTCTGCCACCTCCTTCTCTAGCATTACTGCTTCGCAGAAGGAGGTGACGGCGTCCCATTCCGCCTCGCTCCGGACCATGGCTTGCAACGGGGCCGGACGCGAGAGGTCGCCGCCGCCTTTAGGGTACACCTCTGCTTCATACTCTGGGGATTACAGGCATGATATTTTGTATGTTAGTTTAATCATTCTTTAGCACATCCACAGCAGGGCCACTCTTTCGTAGCCAGGACTCCTGGCTACGAAGGAGTGGCCCTGCTGGATAGATACTTCCTCCTGGCCCAGGAGGAAGTATTTATCCTACCGAGCGCAGACTTCCATGTTATCCTCATTACTTGGGAATTATCACTACATATTCTAAAACAAAGCCGCCGCGTCTGTCTGTCCCTGTGTATACTTCAATCTTTAAAACTCCGCAACAAATTTTGATGCAGGTTCAAGAGGAAGGTTTTAATAGATATATAATAGCGGGCGGGCGAAGCCGCGGGCATCAGCTAGTTTTACCTATAAATCAGCCTCCATCTTACGTCTTAACGGGAAACAGATATCTTGCAATAAATAACTACGGTTAAATCAATCTTGGAGTTAATTACTCTAACAATCACGCTCGCACACCGCTATGTTTGAGTATGAAGTAATTATTTTCTTACTAAACAACTCAGATAAACAAGGTGTAAGAATTAAGAATTAACCGATAAATTGTAAAAACTACTTGAGGTTTTTGATAGAATAGTCTTCGTATTTTGAAAGGCAGGCAAGTACTTTACTTTGAGTACGGTCGAACAAGCTATTTGGTTTACATTTTACAATGTAATTTGTGCGTTAAACTGTAAACCAAATAGCTTGTTCGACCGTACCTTATCTTATCACTATTGCTCTGAAACCGGTGAATCAATCACCATGGAGACCAGCGTGTTCTAGAACCAAAAATTCAAAAACATGTGCCATCCACCGGGCTGCGTCCATTGAGCTTTTACTACTACGTATAGAGAAGACAGCGCGAACAAAATCTGTGCGCAGTGCGGGGCGCTCGGGGGTCTAACCCCGTATAATGCTGTGGCGAGCAAGCGACTGAGTGAACTGCAGCCGGCTGACAGCAGTTGAACGGAGCACAGATTTTGTTCGCGGTGTCTTCACTATTCGTAGTAGTAATAGCTCAATGGCTGCGTCATGGATTCTGACCCTGTCCGTCTTACAGAGAGGCAATCTGTATCCCGACAGTTTAATTTTGCTATTACGCCATTCAAGAATGAGTCGAAAGACGTCGAAGATTTTAATTAGAGACAAGTTTTATGAAAACCAAAACCTAGTAGCTTCTGCTGAGTTCACGCCTAATAAATGAGCAGGTGGCAGGAAGATAGCTATCCTTGTTCTTACCGGGAATCACGTAGGTAGGAAGGTACAGTCCTACCAACCATAAAGATAACGACAGGTAGCATCCCATATATTGACATCCTTTTTCCATTCCCGTCATCTAAAACTGTCGCCAGAGCTGAATCTCCTGTATGTCGTACTCTTAAGACGCTCAACGCCCTTCTGATTACCAACCCTGAATGTGATGTGTTTGCGGATGAATGGAGTAAGATTATGCGAATATGTCTGATATTCTGTGAGAGAAAGTATGCAAGGGTGTCCACTGTGCCGTGTTAGTATTAGTAATTTAATTCAAACCATTGAATGGTGTCAACTGGATGTTTTCAATCTTGTTTTGTTCATTATTGTAATTGGTGTTTACCGTTTTAATTAACTATAAATAAATAAATTAATTTCCATTCCTTCACAAGCAGTAAGTGGAAGGAAATACAACCACTAAGTAAATAAAAACCCATAGCAAACATCATGTACAAGAAGTCAACACATTAAAGTCCCTGAAACTGAAAAATTTTCAAAATCAACCTTGAACGCAATGCTTTAGCGATATAGTTGACTACAGGAGCTAAACGCGAGTTTTATAATGCAAAAAAGCACATGATTCACTGCAATAAACAAAACCAGAAAAATATATGATATTCTTCAGGATATATGCTCGTATGATAGTGTTTTGAAAACATAATACAACTAATTTTAATCGATAAAAAAAAATCACGATATTATCTCTAAAAAATTCTTCTATCGAGTAAAAACCATACTAAAATACATGCAATCATTCTGATTTTTTGGTAAATAATTCTACAAGCAACATATTAGCATCATAGTGTTTTACTTTTATAGTGCAATCAATAGATTTTTTGTAAATCGCAAAAAACCACTCATTTCGCACTATTCGGCCCGCAGTGACTGTCGTAACAACCACTTTGTAGTGCAAGCGGATAAGAACTTTATTCTAACAGTAATTCAAACGAAGTTTGAACCACCACAAATAGCGTTGCTAATTTAGCTCCTGTAATCGCCTTAAGGAAATTTGACAGATTGTTGTAGCTTGATGTGCTGGCGTCTGTGTGTACATAAAAACCCATAGCAAACATAATCTAAGTACTTAAGATTGAGATAAACGAAATATCCTGAAGCGCTAAGTCCAGGAAGCATTAAATATTAAGGAAAGACTCAGATTTCTGAAAATTCATCAGCTGAAGAAGCTATAAGGGGCGTAAATGTACCGTCAACGAAGCAATGCATTTGTTCTCCCCATCATTGCGACCATTTATAAGTTAGTGGCAATGATATTCTAACAAACAGATATGTTATACACCTACAAAACCACCGAAAAAAGTGTGCCGCGGGGCAGAGCCAGCTCACATACACGCAGTGACGCAGAATAAAGGCAAAACAGGCCAATTGGCTCGTTTTCGAGTCTTCACGATTGCGCGCTCACAACATATCTGTTTAATAGAATATCATTGGATCAGACGCAGTAGTAGTAATAGCTCAATGCTTTTTCAAAAGTTTTTAAAAGTTATAACTTTACTTCAAATACCTCCAAGACCCCCGTACTATTCAATGCATCATGTTTCGTTATCAGCACGTTTTGAGAGCGTCACATTGAGTCCTACCGTATAATGTGATTTTTTCACCCCTAAAAAATGACGTTTTTCGAATAATTTTTGGGTAGAGTTACTTAGTTCGATGTTCTTGGTTCGGGGGTCACGGCTTCGTGAAGGGTCCTGAAGGGTCCCAGGGCCCACAAGGGGGTTAAGTTTTAAGGAACGTTGTCTTTTAGTCGATGGTAGATACCATAGAGCGCGCGGCTTGTTATATAACAAAAAATGCCATATTATAATTTTGAAAGACACAATCGCCATTGTTTGACTAATATTCGCGCCAAAAAACCTTCGTATCTATTTTTACTAGAGCATACAGCCAGGCAAAGGTATGCACATAATGCCAGAGACGTCAAAAACCTCAAGATCCCTTATCTTGAAGCGAGGGAGGATAAACGGAGCGCAACCAGTTCTCCGCTATTTGCGAAATCATCTTATCGTTGAGTGGAATTCTCCTTTTGAGGCTTGTTGTTTTTTTCTTTTTTAAATGCGCCTTTATTTAGAGCTGAATCATTGCACTGTATGGCAACAATAAGTTCAATGAATTTCATACTTATCATAGTGATTTTTGTAGTGTTTAGTTGTTTTTTTTTAGGAAATGAGTAGCAGCCCCAATTCGGGATTTGAGCGCAGTTGATGATAAATAGGCTCGTTGTAATGGGGATATTACATGGGACCCCTTCGGGGATACCAGGTGTGGAGTCATGTCAAGTTTATTAATGAGGATATCACTGGTCCTATGGGCAAGGATGAGTTTGGTCCTTCAAAAACTTTGAGCATAAAGTTACTACACGAGCAGGAAAACACATTAGCCCAACACGCAAAACTAAAAAGCCGTTATGGCAATTTGATCTAAAAATAAAATCACACCGGCTGGCAACTGGGGATTCTCCATGAGACCATAGCTGCATACTAATATCATGGCACCAATGGCCCTTGTAGTATTTAGTTAGCGCACAAACGTGTTTCGAAATCAATTAATTTATTTGAAAATCACGCTAAAAAGTGGCTGGATCAAACTGGATACAAAAGGGGGACGACAAGTTGTTGTGGCTCAGTTTGGGAGAAGCCTATGTCCAGCAGTGGACCGCAATAAACTGAATTGATTAATTGATTGCGTCCCAGTAGTCAAGTCCCAGTTATAACAAAGAAAAAACCAGCTATAAAAAAGCTGAACTTCATAAATTTTAAGAATGATTATTAGGCAGTATTACATTCTCGATTTATCAAAGCATTTGTTCTGTGAATCGTATTTGAATGGCCGATTATTCAAAGTTTCCCATCGTGTGACTTGCGCAAGTTGACCTTGTGGATCGGGCTTCGAGTCACACGCGGGCCACGCGAGCCATTCGGGGTCATGTTCACAGCTTGAGAGCTTTTGGCGGGTCATTGAGGTAAATACTCGGGTGTCGGTCTTGAAACGTGTTTTATTTAAAAAAAAAAGAACGCGTTATGGCAGTCTTTAGGCAGTTTAAACACTTTCTGCACACACATTTGCTCGGATGTATTGCTGACACCGGACATTGATAGATTCTTCAATAAATTAGCTTATCTAACTAGTCGTGTCCATAGTTTTTGTTTGTACTGGATTGATCGAACATTTATTTACACGGGACTTAAAGAGTCCTATTACATTTTTTAGGCAAATTTTTGATTTTTACTTCCTGGATCAAATTATTTCGGTCTGCGTACACGAGTCGATAATAATAGCAATATTTGGACGATTATCGATTGATATTGACGAATATTAGAGACGAGACTGACATGAGACTGAGGAGCGAGCTGAATTGAGAATTATAGTAGGTACTTTAATTTTATTTATTGTATTTTTGTCTTATTATATTGACAAACGAAAACTAATGAAACTTATTCATTTTAGATCGAAGTTTTATATCATATTAATTTGTTTGATAAAATTTAGTTTATTTGGAATATAATGGACGCTGAATAAAGACATTTATGGCTTAAATTACTATTTCTTTACGATTTTTTCCGTGAAAACTCAAGGAATTTAAAGAAATTCTAAAACTCCAATAAACAAGTAAAACATTCAACTTATCTTTTAGTAATTTTAGCTTTTATAAGAATTGAATGTAACTATGTGAATTTGAGCGTTAAAGTTCCATCGTCGACGGTTTTTCTTGCAAACTGAGTTCGTAAATTTATAGTAAATTACACGAAAAGAAAAATGAAAATGTGTAACTCCAACTTACAAGAAAGAGAATGGCACTATCGTTATTCTTAAGCAAATAATTAAAATATCTTACTGCTGCTGAGAATTACTGCGTCAAAAATCATGAATTTACGGAAAAAATGTAATAGGACTCTTAAACATAACTGGGTTACAAGCTTCGGGAATTACAAGCGCCATGCTTTCTCCACACGATCGAATTTTTAGTTTCTCATATGAGTAAAATTCGCAAAAAATAACTGTCAATTTGCAAATTCGTGTGATAGCAACGATAATGTTAAAATGATAGTTCTGCGAATGATTTATGTTCAAAATCTCGTTTTTATAACCTGTATGTGTAATTAATGAGCATTTTAAAAATTAATGGCCATTTTAATCATTCTTCCTCATGCCAAAGCATCGTTTGCATGCAAAGTGAAATCATTTCAACCATTTTTAATACTTTGACATACAATTCGGTACAATTGAAGTAAATTAAACTTGACATAAAATCGTACATTCATTGTGGAAAAATGTGAAGAAAAGAGAAAGCATTTTTATTGCACTATTGTTTTTACTATTTTGTAAGGAATTAATTATTTTATATTAGTAGGTGCGATAGCACTGACTTTTAAGGGTTTTATACCAAAGGTGTTAAACTAGACAGTGGGTATCTCTTGTTGTCCATCTCTCTCTAATAAGAGATAGCAATAGTTCAGTTTAGGTCATCACACACAGGGTCAAATATTGTTGAAGAGAACAACATTTTCATTGAACAATGACGTCTTGTAGTTGCAAAGAATACTGCTTATGAACAATAGCCTAGCTTTTAATGAACATAGATTATCAATTAGTTTGATTACGACTTGTTGGTAAGGTATCGTTTCTGAGAAAACTATGAAACTAGAGCGTTGTGAATGCGGTCGGCTGCAATAATACTTGCTTGTGTTATTTCAGCTGGTGTTCGAGTTTTTCCAAGGGAATGTTTTATGGACGAATATTTGTTTTACAACTGATACTTACTAAAGTGATTGACAAGACTTAGGGTAACTTACAATAGGCTAGTTTCCACCATCAATAAATTGCAAATCTATTTAGTCCGTCAGTTAGAGTATTGGAAAATAATGGACACGTATTTTTTGTTTTTGGAAATCAATGAGTATTGACAAAGATAAAATGCATCAAAACTCAAGAGTGGGGGCTCGTGACGTCACAACGCAATAAAAATTATAGCATGGCGTGACGTATTGAGAATTTTAAAAGTGTCGTATCTTCGTCAATTTTGGTTTACGTAACAAAAGAAAAAATACGTGTCAAATATTTTTTGATAATCTAACCGACGGACTAACTAGATTATTCAGGGCACAAGCCTATTTGTGAAGAATGCAAAGGCAGTACCTGCCTAATTGAGGAAGGACCGGGAAGGACACATCATTCAGCAAAATATGAGTTTTGTCTAAATCCAGCTACACAAGGAAATCAAGTGAAGTGTCATCAGTGACAGAAAATGGTGCGGTAAGCGACTGTCATGGTGGGGCCATGTTAAGGAAAGTTTTGAGTAGGCAGGTAGGAAAGGTATGACTGCGGATAGCTACACTACAAGGCAAGAGTCGGAAAAGACCAAAGACACGATGACGACGTACTTAGGAGCCGCCTCCACGAGCGAGAGAATCGCGGCGATATTATCGTCCTTGCCACGTTTTTCTATACACTCTCTTTTGGGCCGTCTCCACGAGCGAGAGAATTGCAGCGATATTTTCGTATAGAAATACGTTGAATCGCCGCGATTCGCTCGCTCATGGAGGCGGCCCCTAGCTGTAATGATATTGACAGATGATAGAAAGAAAGTAACTACTGCGATAACGATTATTAATTAGAGGCGTCAAAAAGGGGCAAGAGAATAATGACAAACTAATTTTGATAATTTTAGATAGACCACATACCTAAATATATTTGTAGAAACTGAAGAATATAAGGTTCATAATCCAACACAACACGGCTAAATGCACGACAGAATACCTCACACACAGTAAAAATCCGTAGGCTGGCCAACTGGTCACCTATTTAACCAATTATAGTTAAGCCTACTGTACGGTGCAACCGCACATACTGCAATTCAGCAGTTTACGCCACATTCATTTCACTTATAATAAATAATCAGTTCAGTTCGCGTTGAGCTATCAAGTCAGCCAGGCGTTCTCATTACAGCCAACAAGGGCCGCGTCACTCACGTCATTTCCACACCAGTTCATTAAGCTCATTTTACTTTAAATACCTTTCGAACAATATAGTAGTTTCAGTACTTTACTTTCTTTTATTCAATTCGTCTATCATTCAAAAGTAATGTGTGGTCTAGCAAGGGACCATACATTCTTTTTGGTCCTTCGACTGTGAACATAGGACGCTACATAGTCCATTTCGCGCGCGTGGACAGTGTAGCGGACAGCTATCCAGTGACTCAAGTGTGTGCTGTGTTGAGTGACAATAAAACTTTGGGACTAACAAGTGACCCAGGGTCAACAAGGATCCGTAAACTATCAGGTGCTAAGTGTTGAGATTTCAGACTTAGAGACTAACAAGTGTCTTAGGGATCGTCAAGGATCCGTGAACTATCAGGAGTTCAGTGCAACAATTTTGGACTTTGGGACAACCAGGTGTCTCAGGGAGCGTTTTATTATCAAGATCAGAGGCTAGCAGGTGCCTCAGGGGATCATCAAGGATCCGTAAGCAGTTATCAAGAACATTCAAGTAAGATCTTTCCATTTATTTCTTACTTCAATTAAGTCCTCGTCATGGAGGACATACATGCAAATCAGGACGAACTTTACACAGCCATCCTAAAGTTGGCTACAAATATCAAAAAGGACTCGGCGGATCGTAAGACTGCCGACTATTTCAAGCGACGTTTAGAAAATTTAAATCAGTATTGGTCCAATTACCAGTACAATCACGATCGTCTTCTTACGGAAGAAAGCAAGTCTCATCCGTATTTTAGTGACCGTGCATACGAAAAAACAAAAGAGCTATATATCTCGACCAAGGCATTCATCAATCAACAATATCAAGTTTTGATGATAAAGATGAAAGAAGCTCAACAGGGAGGTTCCACACAGGAGGAACAAGGTCCTGCATGGTCTGAGCAAGCAGATCCGGTGGGATGTGAAACACCGCCCGTCGAGGTATGCTCCAGAGGTTCATCTAGCAAGCTTGATGAACTGTTGAAGAAACAAGCAAGCAATTTCAGGGCGCTGCAGCGCACTGTCGCAGGGATAAATTTGGATTTTATGTCCGAAAAGTGGGAGTTGAAAGATGCCTTACGTACTCTACAGTCTCGATGGTCTATCATAGATTCCTTACATTGGGAATTAGACAGCGAATTGGAGGGTACCAATCAAGAATATGAGGTATCTTATACGAAGCAAGAAACTATTTACAATAAATTAAAAAATGCAATTAATAGAAAACTAGGGTCCGTAGTTCACAAGGAGAATTGGACACCAAAAATTGACATCCCGTTCTTCAATGGCAATTATCAAAATTGGGTGTCTTTTAAGGACTTGTTTGTTGAAGCTATCCACAGTAACGTCTCCTTATCAAACGCGCACAAGATGCAGTTTCTTAAAAGCAAGGTTCGGGGAGAAGCTGAACGTTTGATACAGCATTTACAAATCAGTTCGGACAACTACACTGTTTGCTGGGAAATATTGAACAATAGGTACAACAACACATGGTTGATTTTTACATCTCACATAGATCTCGTACTAAATCTTCCAGTAGTTCAACAAGCAAACGTCCCTCAGATCAAGAAAATTCACGATACCACACTAGAGTGTTTGAACTCAATAAGGAACCTAGGCGTTAATATAGACAGCTGGGATCCATTCATCGTGCGTATTTTATTGCTAAAATTAGATGCGGACACGCATGATCATTATTTGGAATCTCTGAAGAAACCCAGAGAACTGCCAAAATTGACGGAGTTTCTAAGCTTCTTAGAGAGCAAATTCACCGCCTTGGAATCTTCGCGCAAGAAAAACGAAAATTCCAAACCATCAACAAGCAAGCAAAATAAACCATCATCGTCAAATTTCAAGAATAAATATTCAGCAGGTAAGACTTCGGTGAATAATATCGAATTAACATGTCCGTTGTGTAAAGAGTCACACGGAATATACTATTGCAGTAAGTTTTTAAATATGACACCAAGTTCAAAGCGACAAGCTATAACACGATTGCATTTGTGCAAAAATTGTCTTTATTCGCATGGGGATAAAGAATGTACGTCAGAAAGACGCTGCCGCGAATGCCGCGGCAAACATAATACACTTTTACATGAAGCATTTAACAATAAGTCTTCATGTAACACAATTACGGAGAATGACACTCCAGCAGTACTTGCAACTAGCACGCAAAATCAAGAATCACAAGAAAATCACGTTTCGCAACAAGGCAACAACGTGATCGAAACATTATTAGCAACAGCAATGATCAAAGTTCAAGCAAGTGACGGATCGTACCACAAAATGCGTGCGCTAATAGATCAAGGCTCTCAAGCCTCCCTTATCTCAGCTAGAGCGACACAACAGCTAGCTTTATCAAGAAAGTATTGCAGGGCCGTTATCTGCGGGATAGGAGAGAAGGAGAGCAGTAGCAAAGGTGTCACGAACATAACATGTTGTTCGCATTTTAATGACTTTACATTTAAAACAGATGTGGTAATCATGGACACGCTGATTAATCAATTACCAAGATGTACATTTACCAAGCCAACATGGGCACACCTGGCCGGCATGCAACTAGCCGATCCAGAATACAATGTCAGCCGTCCAATCGACATCTTATTGGGAGCCGATGTGTATTCCCATATCATTTTAGAAGGTATTGTCAGGGCGGATCTATCATTACCGGTCGCGCAACAGACACGACTGGGATGGATCTTATGCGGTAATTTCAAAACTTTCCACTGTAACGTAGTCCAGAATCAAGTGGACGAAGTACAAAGGTTTTGGGAGATCGAAGACATCACCGAATCATCCAATTTATCCGCAGAAGATCTACAATGCATGGAGTATTACAAGAAAACCACAACAAGACATGAAAATGGCATGTATGAAGTAAGATTGCCTTTTCAAGAAAACTTTGAGACACATTTGGGATTGTCTAAAAATAAAGCTATGGCGCAATTTCAGCAGTTGGAAAGGAAATTTCACAATAATGAAGAAGTAGCAAAAAATTATAAATTGTTTATCCAAGAATATAAAACTTTAGGACATATGATACCAGCGTCCGGTAACAAGCAACCGGATTATTATTTACCGCACCATTGTGTTTTGCGAAACGATTCCACTACGACAGCACTTCGCGTAGTTTTCAACGCTTCTTCAAAAACAACAACAGGAACCAGCTTAAATGACGTCATGTTAAAAGGCCCAAATCTACAGCAAGATCTCCAATCTTTACTATTAAGGTGGAGACAATATCGCGTAGCTTTTACGGCAGATATTGAAAAAATGTTTCGTTTTATTTGGATAAATAAACAGGATCAAAGATTTCAAAAAATCATTTGGAGAGATAACATTGACATGCGTCATCAGGTATACCAGCTATGCACCGTTACTTACGGCACCAAGGCCGCACCATTCTTAGCAATGATGACATTAAAACAATTGGCTGAAGATGAGAGACACAATTTCGACAGTGTTGCAATCAAGGCATTGGAGCAGTCATTCTACATGGATGATGTTCTACACGGGTCTCATTCGGTCGAGTTAGCAGTAAAACTAAAGCAAGATTTAATCACGTTGTTAAAATCAGGGGGGTTCAATTTAAGAAAGTGGTCTTCCAACGCATCAGCCTTACAAGACGATACAATCGGGGCGAATAGCAAGCAAGAAAATTTCGATTTCAAGGAAATGGAAACATCAAAAACCTTGGGATTACGTTGGAATTCAGAAGCAGACTTATTTACATTTCAATCAAAAATTGAACCATCTAACAAAACACCAACTAAGAGATCCATGTTGTCAGACATATCAAAATTGTTTGACCCTCTTGGTTGGCTGTCGCCGATATCAACCAAGCTAAAACTGCTATTTCAGCAAGTTTGGATGTCAAGTAGTCAATGGGATGACAAATTACCCGATCAAATTAGCAATGAATGGCTCAAGATTAAAGATGACATGTACAAAATCAATCAAATCAAGTTGGAGCGTTGGTTGGGTACAGGAGAAAACAACACGCTAGAATTACATGGATTCTGCGATTCTTCTAATAAAGCCTACGCATGCGTTGTTTATTGCAAGACTAAAAACAACGGCGAAACGAAGATCTCGTTAGTAGCAGGAAAAGCAAGATTAGCTCCAGTAAACAAATCATTTTCATTACCAAGATTAGAGCTTAGCGGTGCTCTACTACTGGCAAAATTGTTGTGTAAAATTCAACAATGCTTCATCAGTCATAACATGAAGATACATACTTGGACAGATTCAATGGTAGTCCTAGCCTGGTTACAAAGAGAGCCAGGACGATGGAAGCCTTTTGTCGCCAACAGGGTGCGACAAATATCAAGCATGATACCTACAAACAGCTGGCGTCACGTCAAGTCAGCAGAAAATCCAGCGGACTGTGCAAG
The DNA here is from genome assembly GCA_905147715.2 of Xestia xanthographa. Taxonomy (NCBI): domain Eukaryota; kingdom Metazoa; phylum Arthropoda; class Insecta; order Lepidoptera; family Noctuidae; genus Xestia; species Xestia xanthographa. The sequence goes on from LR990652.1 coordinate 9,388,656, forward strand.
CCGCGGATTGGGAATCGATCAACTGAAAAACCATTCGCTGTGGTGGGAAGGACCGTCGTGGCTGCGGAACTACGACCCTGACCATGAAACTGGACAAGCAGTGTTTACCACAGACGAAGAAGCAAGAAAAGCCGAGCAGCTTATTAATCACACATCGCAGCAAGAAAGCGATAACATTTTGGGTGAATTATTATCAAGATATAGTTCACTCGCAAAACTAACAAGAGTTTTTGCATGGATATTAAGATTTATCAAGCAAGCGAGATACAAGGCAAACCGCATGCAAACTTATTTTACATTACAAGAATTAGTAAATGCTAAGCATAAAATAATTTTATATGTACAGCAGAGAGAATTTGCTCAGGAAGTACATAGTTTACAAGAAAATAAGCCGCTATCAGCAAAAAACAAGTTATTGCAATTAAATCCATTCCTTGACAACGAGGGACTTCTCAGAGTCAGAGGAAGACTAAGCAAGGCCAACATTAATCAAGATATGATGCATCCGATTATCATAGCTCATGAAGGACACTTAACAAACTTAATTATAGATCAAGCACATAAACTTACCTTTCATGGAGGAGCGCGGGTGACATCAGCATTCATTCGCAAGAATTACTGGATCTTAGGCGGTAATCGAGCTGTCAAAAAGCGTATACGTACCTGCGTTACCTGTCGTAAACATAATCCAAGCAAGATGACACAGTTGATGGGTGATTTACCTACGCAGAGATGTAACGTTGCAAAGCCTTTTGAACATACAGGCGTCGATTTTACCGGGCACGTGCTCATAAAGGCCAACAAGGGCCGTGGGATCAAGACCACAAAGGGCTACGTGGTGGTATTTGTCTGTATGGTGACCAAGCTTGTTCATATAGATTTGGTCTCAGACCTTACATCATCAGCTTTCATAGCTGCGTTGCGAAGAATGGCTGGAAGAAAGGGCACGCCGAAACACTTGTACAGCGACAACGGTACAAACTTTGTCGGCGCCAACAAAATTTTACAAGAACAATTGGAGCAGATACAAGAAACATTCGATCAAGATTTCATCAAGGAAATTACTAGCATGGAGATCGAATGGCATTTTAATGCGCCCTCATGGCCTACAGCAGGAGGGCTATGGGAGGCTGCTGTCAAAAGTTTAAAATACCATTTAAGAAGAGTAGTTGGAGAGCAAAAGCTCACCTTTGAAGAGTTCAGCACAGTTCTGGCCCAATTAGAAGCAGTACTTAACTCGAGGCCACTGTGTCCTCTGACTGAAGATCCCAACGACTTGGAATTCCTCTCTCCGTCAAGCTTTATCAATCTAAATCAAAACATGACTATATTAGAAACAGAAACAGATATGAGGACGAGATGGCATTTAACTCAAAAAATAGTGCAAGATATTTGGAAACGTTGGCATACAGAATATCTCACTCAGCTGTCAGCAAGAAGCAAGTGGAGACATTCTCAACCAGACATTCAACTAAATGACATTGTTACAATTAACGATGCAAACTTACCTCCTGGGAAGTGGGCAGTTGGCCGCGTCGTCCAGCTGCATCCCGGTTCCGATGGCCACATCAGGGTGGTCACATTGAAAACAAAGAATGGGCTTATCAAGAGGCCTAGTCTCAAGCTGTCTATTCTCCCAGTGAATGATAGAATCGACAAACAAGAGTTGCGTTCTAAGGAAGAGAAAGATGGCAAGCCACATCAAAACAAGAAAGTAAACTACAGCTTCTCATCGCTGGTAATGTTACTTTTGTCATTTATGAGCATTTTGACCACAGCTCACTGTTCATACAATATAACACAATTAAAAGACAATCAAGGTCTTTATTTTGACAAAATTGCAAACATGCAATTAATCAGAGATGAATGGAAGATAGTCACATACTATGACATGAATTCATTTTGGCAAGGTACAGAAGCATGCAGCAAATACCTTAGCTACTTGGATCAATTATGCAACAAGTTTAAAGAAACGTCACATTGTGACGTCATTCAAGTTCAATTGCAGCAAGAATTCTCAGAACTCGAGTATTATAACCACCTGTTGCTGAGTCAGCATTCCAGCACGCGTCGCGCACACGTACTGCGCCGACGCAAGCGAGGCCTTATCAACGGTATAGGGTATCTTGCAAACAGCTTATTCGGTGTACTTGATGAGAGATTCGCAGAACAATATAAACAAGATATTCAATCAATACATGACAATGAAAATCATTTGCTCTCGCTCTTGAAACAACAAACAACGGTCATTGAAGCAGAATACAACGTTTTGAAAAGGAACGGGCAAGCAATTAATAAGCAACACAAGATGCTTAATACACTATCAATCAAGTTAGATAAGATGGAGAACGTTTTATTGAACGAATCAGAGAGAAATCGAGCCATGAACGATTTCAGTACGGGAGCAATCGCTACGAGCAATGTTTTAAGACAACTCAAAACAATCCAAACAAGTTTATTAGATACCATAACAGATGTTTATCACGGGAGACTCAATTTTCATTTATTGTCACCAGAACAACTGAAGGACACTCTGAATACAATATCGAGTCATCTTTCGAAGGATCTTACGTTACCGATCAATAACTTACAAAATAACTTTAGAAACATATATCATTTATTGACAGTCAAAGCAAGAATGACTGAAGAATTTTTAATCTTCGAATTGAAATTGCCTCTGGTGTCTAGAGATACATTTTCAATCATGAAAATTATTCCAATACCACAACTTGTTGGTAACTCAAGCATGGCTACTTTAACTCCGATTGTTAAACATGTTGCAATCAATTTGAAGAAGGACTCATATTTACCGATGTCTATAAACGACGTCCAGACATGTCTACGTGACAATGTCGATAATTATCTATGTCATATAGAGAAACCTATTTATCATCTCAAGAATGATGAAAAATTATGTGAAGTAGAAGCTGATTCCAGCAAATGCAAGATCAGCATTACGACTTGTTCGAATCAATGGACAGCTCTTAGCAAAATAAACAATTATGCATTTTTCTGCTGTAGTCAGTGTCAAATAAGAGTTCTATGCGACAATAATGTGTCGCCGGGGCAGTTAGTAAAAGCAGGCATATTGGGAGTCGAACACGACTGTCTAATTAAAACCGAAAGTTTTACGGTTTACTCACACAATGAAGGTTTTAGCACTTTAGACATAAAACTATCTTTCAAGCTGCCTGAGATAGAACCAATCAATCATATCATAGACGTAGGCATCCCAACTCCACTAATACAGAACTATACACTCCTATCGAGCAATAAGGAGCTTGACGAAATCAAGAAGCAACTCCACATTCTTAAGGCAACTGAAAATTTGCCAAATCAACTTTCTTATCATGATATCCATCACTACACAGCATTTTATGTGGTGATCGGAGTTGTGTTGGTGATTGGAGCAGGCTTTATGATACGACGACTGCGTAACAGGCGAACCGCATCTCTCGAGGTGGCAAGGGCCGCATTGGCGAGTCTACAGACCACACAACACGTGACTCCGGCACGGGCAGAGGCTGGGGCCTCTATATCATCGTCCACAGTTAAATATAGTGTTAGTGCGCGTAATCAGTGTGAGATTCCGTGTGTATCAGATTGTACAGTGAAATTCCAAAAGTGCATAAGTTAGACAAGTGTATAGTGCCTATGTCTCGTAAAACCGAGTTCAAGTAGAGACTCTAAACATAGAATAAGGACCAATTGGAATCACCTTGTCAATCATCTAGTATAAGGACCAATTGGCATCACCTTGTTACTCATCTTTTCATGTTCATTTCATATTCATTTTCCCGCTCGGGAGCATGTACGGTGCAACCGCACATACTGCAATTCAGCAGTTTACGCCACATTCATTTCACTTATAATAAATAATCAGTTCAGTTCGCGTTGAGCTATCAAGTCAGCCAGGCGTTCTCATTACAGCCAACAAGGGCCGCGTCACTCACGTCATTTCCACACCAGTTCATTAAGCTCATTTTACTTTAAATACCTTTCGAACAATATAGTAGTTTCAGTACTTTACTTTCTTTTATTCAATTCGTCTATCATTCAAAAGTAATGTGTGGTCTAGCAAGGGACCATACACCTACTTACATTTAGTTAAACCAGTTTTCAAAAAAACCTTAGGCGCGTCGATTAAATATGCCCACTACATTTTAACTGTTAAAAAGAAAAAAATGTCGTTCTTGTAAATGGAAATTCTCGAAGAAAAATATTTTATGTCGTAAACAAGCCTTATTAGAAACAATAAAACAAAAAATGCTGTTTTTGTAAATGGAAATTCTCGAAGAAAACTATTTGATGTAGTAAACGAGCATTATTAGAAACAATAATTAAAGCATCATAGAAAAAGAGGCCGGTGTTGAAACAATAGTAGATTATACAACAAGTGAATAAAAAGGGAATTTAGTTCGAGGTACGAAGTTGGATCCCGAGAGCAGCGAAGGATTCTAGAGTAGAATCACGAGCGTAGCGAGGGATTCTAGATTAGAATCCTGAGCGGAGCGAGGGATACAAGTACCGAGATAAATTTTTTATTCACGTGTTGTGTACTCTACTTTTTACCATTGACTGTGAGAAAATAAAAAGGAGCATGTTATTTATATTTATCAGTTTTTATTATATAATCAGTATTATAACAACAAAGGATTAAATATTAAATTAAAATTAAAAATGTATAGTAAAATTAGAACAATTTTTAAAATTTAGTGTTATAGGCTGGTTTGGGTTTGAAACTGTTGTATTAGACAACACTTGGGTATTTGGCAAAGTCGCCGTATTTTGTGGTTGCTGTTGCTGAGACAGCTGTAATGTAGTCGTTTCACAACCTTTCGATGTAGAAGGGCGCGCCGGAGATAGTGGCGCAGAAGGCTCAACAGCAGACGGTTTTAGATTTATACTTTCAACTATCCGGCTGCATCTTTTCGATTTGTTTTCGATTGAATCCTCGATATAATTTTCTGCTACTGTGCTGGACCTCCACCCTCCGTGGCGTTTTAGTTCTATAAGATCACCACCTGAATTTGCTAAAAGGGTGGCAGAGCTTCTGCGGAAGCAATGTCCTGTGTACTTTTCGGGATTCGATAGATTTAAGAAACTGGCAATCTCTTTTGGCATCGCACCTATTTTGTTGATTCCAATAGGTTGGCGAGTACATTTTCCGCCATGGTATTGTAAGAAAAACCTGTCGGTTTTTGTATTAGTGGGCCGTAAAGCTTGATATTTTTCGACGATTTTTACGTATTCTTGGCGTATTACAAACGTTCTATCAATTTTAGTTTTCGTATCAGTTAAAACGATAAGTAATAAATTATCCGAGTGTTTTTGGATGTCGTTTATAGTTATCTGTAATAATTCATTACTGCGACTGGCTCCATTCACGGCGAAAATTACCATAACCTGTGAACAATAATTTAAAAAATATGTATTGACAGGAAAACCTTAGAAGCACAGTAGGTTTGTAAATAAATATACATATATTAAGTAGGTACATACTTACTTTTACGGCCAGAAAACTGTGGTCAGGCGCATCATTTAGAAAACGTTCAATGTTTTCGGAGCTAAGCACTCTAGATTTGTTTGGCTTATTACCCTCGGATAGCCGTTTTAACTTAGATTAAATAATGTCCAGATTCCGTGTTCGAAACAAAACGGAACGTTTTAAGTGAAGCCACTTTTTTTGAATGTATGTATCGGATTTGCGTTTGTGTGCAATGTGCGTGTAATACCAGTGGCGGAGACTTACCCATAAATGTGGGAGATTTTCAGTATTTTACGTTCAGCGTAAAATATATCATCAACAGTAATGACATGATTTTTTATCATTACGGTTGGTGATTTTCAACGTTATTTCTTTAATTTGTGTAATTTTTCATATGCGACTTTATCAGAAATTATTATGTTACGACTTTTTGTGATATTTGCTTGCAAGTTAATTAAATGTTTGTTGTTTTGGTGTACTTAAATACCAAGTCTGAATGTGTCTGAACGTGTCAAACCAAGTCTGAACGTGTCTGCCCGAGTCTGACTGAGTCTGACCGAGTCTGACCCAGTTCGACCGAATTAGACTGAGTCTGAACGTGTTAGACCGAATCTGACCAAGCCTGAACGTGTCTGACCGAGTCCAAACGAATCTGACTGAGTCTGAACGTGTCTGACCGAGTCCGACTGATTCTGAACGTGTCTAACCGAATCTGATCGAGTCTGACCGAGTCTGACCGAGTCCGACCGTTAAGCCGGGTCCAGACTAGCGTAATGTAACGCGACTCCACCGTGTAATGTAACGCGAATTCTAGGTGTGGACGGCACCGCGAGCATTACATGTAACGCTCGCGGTTGATCCATCGGCTGTCGGTTTTTGCGCGAACACAAAGGCGCACGCAGTATTCGCGTTTTCAATTCGCTTTGAGTTCGTGTGCCGTCCACATTGTTGACATGAATTAAACGTAATCGTTACATTCGCGTTACACCAGTCTGGACCCTATTTATTAGTTAGTTTGACTCTTAATCTGACTCTGACTCTAAATGAGACTTTGAGGCAATGGACAAAGCGTTTCGAATTCAGTAATTGAGCCAAAGCTTTTACATTTATAAAAAAAAACATCGTTTAAGTAAATAAAACTCTTTTGTAATTTCTCGTTCTGAAAAGATTTTTAAAAGTTACAAATAATGGGTAAAAAAAATTATGCCCCTGGCAACACTCAACAAATATGGCGTGACAGTAATGTCAAATTATACTTTTTGTTTACTTATGTTTAAAATGCGGTAACTAAGAAATACAAAGTGAAATTGAATACTTACTTGTGAAATGATATATAGTGGCACATTCCTTTTTTTTAGTGTGATTTCTACACCATTTCACAACACAAACCTTCATTTTAAAATATCAAAACACGGACTCGTGACGTAGTTTACGCGGGGAACGTTCCTAGGCGACTGACGTATGGATCGTACGATGCGGGACATGTGTCCCGCGTGTTTTTGGCTTCAATTCTCAGTGGCCTACTATCAATCTGGACATTATTTAATCTAAGCGTTTTAAGTATGTCACTAACTTTGAGTAGTTTGAAATATAAATGTTGTGTTTGATTCTCACTGTGGCTTTTAGCATAGAATATATGCTCCAGTGTCGACGGCTTCTTAGTCTTGGTTAATTCATTGAAATAGTTAAGAAATATGCACTCAGAGAAGGAATTGGCGCCATTCGTGGTTTTCCAGTCGCAGAACAAATTGTATGTTTTCATAGGTACAACTCCCGAGATTTTGGCGGCAACCAATCATCTACTAATGACTATAACTGCTGCTTTAGAACGAAATGATTCCGGAGTCAGTCTCTCATTTTCGATATCGGAAGAACTCATTTTATTATAATTACTTAAGTTAATAGATTTTCCAATAACACAAAACAAAAACAACCACAATAACAGATAAAAAAGAACGTAACTAAATTGGCGGGTTTTTTTTTTTAATTTGGAATAGAATAGCTCCATTCAGCCTCCCAGTACGTACTTTCAGCAGCAGCGTTTTTTTTTTGTACGTAATTCGTTTTTGTTCCAAATTCAAAATGTCTTTATTCACTCAGTGAGTAAAAGAGAGTTTTATTCACTGTTATCGATGAATAAAATGCCCTTTTTCGAGTGGCAATGGTAAAAAGATTATTTATGGTTATAAAAAACCCTACCTGAGATACTATGGCCTTTCGACCCTTGGGCTACGTAGCCGTGGCCATGATAGGACAGGTGAGCAGATGTGTGGTCGACCTTCGGAAGTGACCGGCTATATGTATTCATTGATAGCCATACAAATACAAGTGTTATAGTACCTAACTGATTGGCAATACGTTATTAAATATGTTTTACTGCTGATTCAAATCATCATTACGTTTAAAATGAAAACGTACAGACGCGCCAGCACATCAAGACAGCCGAAACTGTTAAATTTTCCGAATCAATTGTGAACATAATGCTTTAGCGATAAAGTTGTAAATCTATTAAAGAAATTTGAAAGATTTTAGTAGCTTGAGGTAAGTAAATCTCGCCCAGAGCGGGAGGAGTCATTTGATGATTTCCCATCCGAAAAAAAAAAAAAGTCTGTAAATCTTAGCGATAGGTAGATCGATCCAGTATTAAATACGTGTAGAATTTGAAGGTAACGATTTACCTGAGACGATGAGGAAAACTTGGATTTGTCGTGAAGAGGCTATATGATTGGAATCGAAGTCACAAAAATGACTAGAAACTTGGTAGTAGGCATTGTTGAACGATTTCAATTCATAGGATAGAGCCGCTGACCTCAATGTTAGCTCTCAACTTAGGTTTCCTTTATTGGCGAAATCTGAAGATCAAGTTTTTCACGAATGGATAAACACGATTCGCCTAAATTGACTTCAGAAAAATATAAGGTGAAGAACCGGTAAATACATTTTTATTTTGAGATTTGCTTATAGTTCTTCATTAGGTACTTTTCAAGAAGTAAAACCGAGGAGAAGATGGCTGAGAGGCCGGAGACCTTTGCCCAGGACAGTACAGGCTAACAAAAAAATATACCTTCATCTCGTTTTCGCATCGTTTTTCGGAAAAGGCAAAGCTCCTCCAAAACGAAATAAGGGATGTTGGAGCAGCTTCTTTTAAAGCCGATGTTAAACCACTTATTTCAACAACTTACAAGGAAATATAATTGATTTTAGGTGCCAAGTTGTTGAAGGTAGACCTAATCAAATACGGTTGACATCGTTCAGTGCATAACTTCAAAACGTTACGTCAAACAGGACGACTTGGTCCTTCGAGTCGGATACGTTCATATTAGACGCAATTTCACACCCACCACATTTGCATGTAAATTCGACGCAAGCGCAACGCAAGGAACCGTCGTCGCATGCTAGTGGAATATTGATGTAATGAACTGAAGTAGGGCTGACGAGTGATGCGTGTTTTGGATTTGTGAGACAAAGTTTTGTGGTCGCAAAGGCATAGTTTTGAATAAGACACCATACATAATTAGCCTATATTGTTTCCACCGGTGGAACATAATACTACAGCACCTCTCAGTGAATAGAATTGCTATTGGCAGTATAAAATAAGAAGGCGAAAATTTTTATTTTTAGTGACCTCACCTTGGCTCGTCCCGCCGCGCCGCCTAGCCGCCACAACATCTGCTACTTTTATTGCTAGCATAATTTGCTACCTCTATTCATTATTATGTGCTATTGCAATTTTAAGCAAAAAATGTATGTATTAAAACAAGCGCTAATCCCGCCGACAAACTGTTACGCAGTTTGGTGGGTGCATAAAATGTACAAAATGTTTGGTCCTAATTAAATGATTTATTATTATTTCCTTTATTCATTTAGCATCCTAATTATTTACATTTTTAAATATTTCTTAAAAAAAAAACAAAAACATTTAAAAATATAAAAAAAATAGTAGTCCGCCAGTGTCGGGAGCAGGGTCCAAGCCACCGGTGGTTAGGGCTGCAGAGACAGGAACCTCCTCACAATGCGAGCCGTATCGAGGAGTACTATTATTATTATTATTTCGGAAATTGTTTTTCTTCTCAGCTCTTAGACTGGATTTTAGCTACATTTATGGGCCGAAGCCAAAGCAAATGTAGAGTGTGGTGTGTTAGTTTTGTGATGTGTTGTGATGAGGTCCTATTTCGTTCTCTTCTATCTTTATTATTATTATTACCTGACTAACAACTATCTGGTGTCCACGACACAAGCCTCGTTGCTTAGTGTGGCACTAGATGGCGCTGTGTGTAATGTCCAGCAATATTTATTTATTTTTTTAACATAAGATTCCCATCTAGAGAAAGAGTTCATAGAGTTGGAAAAAAATATAAGTTTGGACTTGAAGATGTATACTTAGTAGGTTTCACATTAGTAGAAGACCTTTCCCAAGAAAAAAAATCATCCTGTAAAAAATAGCATCAGAAAAATAATTTTTAAATGACCAGGTAGAATGTTTTTGCTTGACATTAGGTACTTCCTACTTCGTGACTAACATAACTAATGCTTTGTAACACATTTCTCAGTACCAATCACATAAGAACCACACATAACTCAACATTACATGAACTCGTGCCAACCCTAGCGTGCCAATCGACCGGTACATTTAACGCGATAGCATTTCTCCCACGTTGCGCAGGCGCCACTATACATGGTCACTTGTAAAACAATCCCACTTCTACCATACCTATACTTAAGTCTCTTTTTTTCATACTTTCTATTGAGTAGGTAGGTAGGTTATTTAACCCAAAGGTTGACTGGTAGAGAATGCCTTGTGGCATTAAGTCCGCCTTTGTACCACTATTGTACATGAAGTTTAAATAAATAAATAGTAGGTATGCTGTACCCTAGGTAGAGTCACAAACAAGCACTAATATGTAGACGAAAGTAATGTACGGTCTATTATTTTCTTATCAGAGCAGCCAGCTAGGATACACCGACCTCAACAATTTATTGTAGTTAATTTACAGAAATAAATATCATTTATCTACTACATGGCAAATTCGGAAGTGATTTTGACTCATTTCATGGGGTTCAAAATACTATATTCGTAAAAACAAAACTCCAATCAATACGGTTAGAGAAAATCTAAAAGGTGTTATTTTGCTAAATGATTTTAAATTGGTGCTTGTGACTGTAATACTTATGTAGGTGTACGGGTTACACGCCTCCAAATGGGCCTTTACAATGCCCGAGAGAATAGAATAGCAACTATTTGCATACCAAAAATTAACACATTCTGTACAAAACAATAAAATGTACAAATTGGTAGTCTTATCGCGTTTGGAGATCAATTTTAAACAACCATGTTTGAATTGGAATGGTAGTTGCAAAATGACCTAATCACCACGGATGCCAAACGGATTAGTGATTTAAACATATTTTAATAAAGCTTAAAATGATCCTGTCTCATAAACTAAGCACTGACATTGGAGTCCCATAATTATGCTTCCCAAATGCCCATAGATTCGACTGAAACCCACAGCAAGAATGGGGTTAACTAAGTTACTCTCCGAGGTTAACCCATCCGGAATCACGTTTAATAAGTTAACCCATGTACGTACGTTCGTCTATATTTCTAGCACATTAAGTAAACGCCGCTCGTAAAAACGGTTTGTGTTAATAGATTCGCGGGTTAACGCACTTTAATAGGAAATGAGAAAAAATAATGCATTGTGTGTGCATTGCGGTTATCGGTGTCGGCAATGTTGTTGTTCTCAAACATTTAGTGGTAGCTTTCGCTTTTTGCTGGTTATAATCAAGTAGGTTAACTGTTTCTGTGATTTCATATTAGAATATTTTCTGTGAAGATGGTTTTGTTTCTTCGGTTTCTCTCGTTGATGTCTATTGTATGGAGGTAAGTGGCCTTTCCAATTTTCAAAGAAAATTCTAGATAAATTCTACTAGTTGACAGTTTTTGGTGATCAAAAGACCAAAATAATTAAAAATATATTATATTTAAGCATGACCTGCTCATTTTGATAAAATTGTTAATGATTACAAAAACCGATAAATCATCGTAACAAAAAGCTCATTAAATGCCACATTACTGCTGACCGCTACAAGAAGGCCCACAATTTCTTAGGAAGTGGAAAGTTTCTTATGTTTGTAACCATTTGTAAACGCTTAGACACTGTAGAGATGCGCCAGTGAGAGGCTTCGTTCCAAAGTCGGTCCGTGGCGTTGACGGCGATGCGTCCCTAAATAATACCGCTATTATACGCTCAAAACTTCAAACAACATACCGGTGGACTATAAAAAACACTCCTGGCAGGTAGAAACACTTTCTAACAAAAAAAAAACTTAACAGTCCGTTCACATTCACTGGCACAACACTGGGTCAAAAAACTAGTGGAATATCGGAGAATAGTTTCAAAATTGTAGAGCGTTTGTTCAGAAATGTTTTGTATGTTGATGACACGAGTTGGTGTTGATTCTGCGCGTGCGCCGGTTGCGCGTGCGTTGTGGTGTGTTGACGCGGTGCGCGGGACTGACGCTCTGCGCGCGCGGCCGCCGCCGACCGGTCGAGATTTCTCCCCGTAAACAACGAAAGCGAGCCTCCAAGCCTTTCTTCGACTCGTGGCGAAACGTGAAAGAGCCCCTACTAACGGCTCTTGGCACTCGAAGATGAGAGAGCGTTCCGATTTGCCTTTTACGGAGATTCTGGAAATGGAATCGGTTGGTGTTAGGGTTTTATACGATACGTGATTTATGAAAAAAGTAATTTAATATAGTGGTCAGATTTAATATTTTACTAGCAATAAACGCACATGTTCCGTGATACTCCGACTTATAGTTTTAGACTAGATGATAGGTCGCATAACTAACTCGCTGTCTATTTTTTGCGAGATAACTCTCGCAACAAATCCTCAAACGTATTCCGCCAGTTGGATTCATATTCCACCGTAAGACCTATCCTTTGACATTCAAAACATTGTTTATGGGCGGATGTTTTGACATCTAACATGTCGAAATAAAAATATATAAAAATAAACGATAGATTGAATGACCCAACTTAGCGTCCTCTTTCAACCGAGTTCAACGTTGACGCTGCGGATTTTCTGAGCATCTTACTTAACTCATCGACATCTTGTGCTTATGAAATGCTATATCCTACTCCGGTTCTCGATTAAACGGACCTTATCATACCATAAACAAGTAGTAGAGGTCACGCCGGCTTTCATTTAACTCTTTTGAGTCACATCACCCGATGACGAGGGTCGTGCAGTCAGGATACACATATTCGGTCAAGGTGGAGACGACACATCACTAAAAATATGCAAATTTTACATATTACCACACCACCTACACTGGACGGAATTTTAGCATTTTACGAATCAAGTTTTCGACATGAAAAGGATAAAATTGAGTTTTTATTGAGACTTTTGAGGTGGCATTTTAAGAGGTTGATAATATTTTGTAATCTCTCATATCGCTTTGAATAATGTTGAGAATGTATCATAGTCAAAAGAATGGGTTCGAGGGCCAATGCTCGAATCCGGCTCGAAGGACCAATTAATTGATGGTGCGAGGTCAACAATTCAACATATTAAAAAAGACAGAGTTTATGCTTAAAAAATTAAAAATATTTAAGAAATAATATGTGACAATGAAGCACTTTTGCTCGATAGGTGCCTAGCAATCCAAGTAAGAAGGAAAGTTCTAAAGATCATTTACGAAACAGGATACAATGTTTTTGCTTGCTTTGCTTTGCTCTAGCCGACATCGATAACTGTCCAGCTGTTTAGATAATGGTACTGTTTATTGTTAATGACTTGATCGATCGATCTGTCACTGACCTTAATGTACACATAATTATGTCGATATGTCTATCTACACTATGTATAACGACCTACCTACGCCAAACGAAATTTGAAATTCATTAAAACTTATGATTTTTACACAGATACTTTACTAACCGCTAATTTTTGATAGCTAAAAACTTTGTGTCAGTCTAAAATGATAACTGGATCGCAAAAAAGACATTTTGGGAATTTATAACGTTGCCATTTTTATTTAATTTAGCTTAGCTCTCCTTTATATCTTACGTCGGTAATAATTGGCCTCTGGTATACCAAAGGGTTATCAAATATGATTTTTAACATGCTAATAAAATTATGTAGGTAGGTACTATTTTGTTTTCACATTGTTTTGACATTAGAACTTGTTAATTTTAATTAAATAAAAACCAGTATTAATGTCTGCGCTAATACGTACCCAAGTTATTCAATTTTATAACGTATAACTTTCTAAACTTTCGAGCTAAATCTTGTCTAGCTAATAGGTATCAATTTGATGAATGAACCGACCGACGTCGGAGTTCGTTGACCCTCAACACGACGATAGTAAGTTTATGTAGACAAAACATGAAACGATAAGCTTGTAATCTAAGAATGCGGTTGGTAGTACTTCACATAAAGTTATTTTAGTTTATTTTTTATTTATTTTTAGGGTTCCGTACCCAAAGGGTAAAAACCGAACCCTATTACTAAGACTTCGTTGTCTGTCCGTCTGTCCGTCTGTCCGTCTGTCTGTCACCAGGCTGTATCTCATGAACCGTGACAGCTAGACAGTTGAAATTTTCACAGATGATGTATTTCTGTTGCCGCTATAACAACAAATACTAAAAACAGAATAAAAATAATAAATAATATTTAAGGGGGGCTCCCATACAACAAACGTGATTTTTTTATAATAATTGGTACGGAACCCTTCGTGCGCGAGTCCGACTCGCACTTGGCCGATTTTTTTTTTCTCTTTATTTTCTTAATTCCACTTAGATATTTCTTAATTATTTTGACATTATATACCCTGACATTACTTATTAATTTTAATCTATGACATAACCTACTTAAATTAAATTTATAACATTGTACACGTTATTATTTGGGAATTAAGGACATTGTGTAACGGATTTATTTGACTTTATGACATTGTATACGTTCAGGGTTTTGTATTTTTTATTAATTATTTCCTAATTTATGATATTTTATAACGTATTAATTTGAAGTTATGACATTGTAAAAGGTATTAACTCGATTTTATTTTCTTTTCGACTCTGATTGTGGTATTAATTGATTTTTATGAAATTGTATAATTATAAATTTTGCATGCCTGAATTGGTACAATACAGTGGACTGCGCATTCACTTAACATCTGGAAATGTATAAAATGTACTGTGTTGAGCAAAAAATATTTGAATTTGAATTTGAAAGTGTGTAAATCACCTCTTAACGAAGCCGAAAGGCACTTGTTCTCCCCGTCATTGCGATCATTTTTTTGTTCTACACCATACCTGGGATACTTGGGAACCTTCTAGTTACAGAGATATTGGGGGTCAAAGTTACGACTTTTTGACAAGATTTTTTTAAATATAAATTTTTAATGTAAGATTTTTACTTTAAACACCTCCATGACCCCAGTATACCGTTTAATCCATCCATCAGCACAATGTTTTGAGTGCGTAACATTGAGTTCTACCACAAAACATGATTTTTCACCCCAACAAAAAAGTCGTTTCCCAGCAATAATTTTTGCATAAAGTTAATTAGTTTGATGTACAGAATGCTTGGTTGACGGCTTCGTGATGAGGTCTTTTACACCCCAAATAATTAGGCTACCCTATACCGTCTCGATTGTTACAATAAAGTGGCGCCTAAGGAGAAACAGTAAACATGGTAAATATCCCGTTTCTAGTGTTAATTATAACATTTAAATATGGTTGAGTTCCTCCAAACCTTGGATTTCCTTATCATCATCATTCATCGTCATCATTTCAGCCGAAAGACGTCCACTGCTGGAAATAGGCCTCCCGAAAGTGTCGCCACATTGACCGGTCCCGTGCGACTCGCATCCAGCGGATTCCTGCAACCTTCACCAGGTCATCGGTACACCTGGTGGGAGGCCTTCCAACACAACGTCTTCCGGTTCGCGGTCGCCACTCCAGAATATTTCGGCCCCATCGGCCATCCGTTCTGCGAGCAATGTGCCCTGCCCACTGCCACTTAAGTTTGGCAATGAGGGATTTTCTTTTTAGCTCTTCCCTAGTCGCTGGATAGATGGCGCTAGGTGTAAGTATGATAATGCAAGGAACGGAACCTAAAAAAACTGATTTTAACAAAGCGCGAGAAATGTTGGTTATATTCGGAAGGTTAAGCAAATGAAAGTGTCAGTCAACGAGAGTATGTGACGTGACACAATGGTTTTTTTTCAAGCGTTTTGGCTCTGGCATAGTAACTTCAACGCCATCTATAGAGTTCTTGGAAACTAAGTTTTTTTTTAAAACCTCAAAAGGAAAACTTCTCATTCTTCAGTTCTTGGCAGTTGGATTTCCTTATAGACTTACAGCCTTATTCATAAAAAGTTAGAGCCTCCTTGAAGGCTCCTTGATGGCCCGATGCTAAAAAACACTAATCAGTCCATCAAGGCTCTGCTAAAGTTAGAAGACTGTTGACCCTCCTTTATCTCTCTGCTAAGTCACAAAATGGCGGCCGCAAATTTGAACAGCTGACTTTGACAAGAGCAAAAAGCCATACCGATGATAATTTTAGTGAAGGGAGGGTTAAGCAGATTAAAAAAAAACCAGGAAAATTTATTTTTTGGAATTTGTATTTAAAAATCCTTTTAATTAGGTATTAAAGATGATACGTGTACTAACAATAAATATGAAAAAAAAAATTAGGATGATTAACATAGTTACGGCTTTTTGCACTTAGGTACAACATAAACATGCGGATCGGAAATGGCGGGAAAACAAAAATCTCGTTTTTTTTTAAAGTTGATCTTGGGGTTGTATCGTCAAATTTTTATCTTTTCTTATTGGTTTATCATTTCTGTTTTTTTATTTCTTTTCTTTTTTCTCGTGTGTATTTGTAAAAAAATGTATTTTCCCGCTAATTTGCTGTCATTGCTGTCAATTTTTTTTTAATTGTCGATGAGGCCATTTTTAGGGTTCCGTAGCCAAATGGCAAAAAACGGAACCCTTATGGATTCGTCATTATGTCTGTCTGTCCGTCCGTATTTCACAGCCACGTTTTTTCGAAACTATTTGGTAAGTAGATGTATTCTGTGAATCGCATTAAGATTTTCACACAAATATAAAAAAAAACAATACATTTTGGGGGTTTCCAAACTTAAAACTGAAACTCAAAAATTGTTTTCATCAAACCCATACGTGTGGGGTATCTATGGATAGGTCTTCAAAAATGATATTGAGGTTTCTGATATTTTTTTTCTTCTAAACTGATTAGTTTGCGCGAGAGACACTTCCAAAGTGGTAAAATGTGTCCCCTGTAACTTCTAAAATAATAGAATGATAAAACTAAAAAAATATATGATGTACATTACCATGTAAACTTCCACCGTAAACTGGTTTTAACTTAATTTTTGAACTTTTATATTATGTTACTTGCTGCTACGGAACTTTTTTGTCTGTTGATTTGTCAAGATGGCCAACATAACGCGTCTAATCCGTCTATCAGCAGCTCATTAGCTAGCAGACTGCTAGCAAGCGTTTATGAATCATACTTCTTGACAACCGTCTAACAAGCCTAATGAGCCTGCTAGCTAACAGACCAATCAAACCTCAATTAAGGATTTTTTATGAATAAGGCTGTTAGACTATTATACTAAGGGCCGCCTCCACGAGCGAGAAAATCGCGGCGATTTAACGTAGTTCTATACGAAAATATCGCCGCAATTCTCTCGCTCGTGGAGACGGCCCAAAAGAGAGTGTATAGAAAAACGTGGCAAGGACGATAATATCGCCGCGATTCTCTCGCTCGTGGAGACGGCCCCTTAGACTTGAAAAGGCATAAATAGAAAAGTACGCGCATCAACAATCATGCCAAAAGTAGACCGTATGTTTCACTTATTACAATACTACATTTATGTCATTCTCAACAAGACTATTGTCAATGTTCTTTCAAACACAAAGAAATTCTTGGCTAACACAATAGTCGGAAATAATCAAAATCTTATCATTCCGAGAACTCAAATAAAACTGTTTACCAACATTATTTTTTGTAAACAATTTTCGTTGATGGACAAAACAATGAATGTGGGGACTCAAAAAGACAACTGCACGCAGTGTTTCTTGGCGGGCACCCATCTAGGTACCTAAGGCGCGCTATGTTGCTTAACTTTGGTGATCGAAGGAGAACCGGAGTTGTATATTAGTGTTCTTCTTCTTCGTGTCGTTTTTTCCGAAAATCGGGACCTCCTCAAGATTTTAGAACAAATAGGTACAATGAGGTCGGACGAAATCTCACCACCAATACGACTCTTTTTGCTTGCAGCATTCGGCCGCTATTGAAGCGCTTAGTTAAGCTCGTCAACCAATAGCATAGCAGCATCTAATCCCCTGTTTTTGTTAATGAAAAAAAGGGTCGAAAGAAAAAATAATAAAAATAAAATAAAAAAATATAATAACATAAGACAAATTAATATCTAGTTCTTCTTCTTCTTCGTATCGATGTGTGCACGGGATTTTGTTTAAAAAATGAGCAATTTCAGATATTGGTGTCGATTCTGCTGTGCACAAAGTTGCTATCTTTTACTAAAAGGCAGTGCGAGAAAAGGACGGCTATAGCTATGAATTAAGTTAGAGATCGTCTGATGTCAAACTAGTTTATGCCTTGCGCTTCACCGTGTTTTTAGTCGACATGTTTTTACATGCACCCTTCATTTGTATGGAAATATTAGTTCCAACTTGACAGCTCTAAATTACGTCCGTCTCTTTCTCGTTTGATAGCAATAGCCTAAATCACGTTTAGTTTGTGCACAACAGAATCGACACCTGTCATAAAATTCGTGACTCTAACAATTAGGTGGTAGATGTTTTATCTATGCCGAATGTTTTCAGAGGTCTGTGTCAATGAAGGAATTGTACACTGCTATGGTAAATTCTTTGTGTTGGATTTTACTGCCATGATAATTTGCAAGCGTTATGTGAAATAGCGGCTGATACAAATATTAATTACATACTAGTTCGGATGTGCTTATTGCTATCGAAAAGGGCTTATTCAATCAGTGTATATGCTCCCGGCCGTGCCTCCAGAGGCACGGTGCATTGTTATTTTAATTGTGTCTGTAATTGCGGGTATTGAAGTGTTAATTATCTATTTAACTGTTAAGTGGACTTAAACTAAAAAAAATGTAGTTAACTAGTAATAAATATCTTAACTGTAAAAACCTGTACTATTGCATGCTATATATTGGCCAAATGTGTGTTACTAAATATTTTATATAAAAACTTCATGTACCTACCTACGAATAAAAAAACGATAAAAATCAATATAATATATACAATATAAGTATATACATTCTCGTTAGCAAGAAGTTAGTTTTTTAGACATTATTTTGTACCCTATCACTATGTTTTCCTTAACCCAAAGGTTGACTGGTAGAGAATGCCTCGTGGCATTAAGTCCGCCTATATACCACTCATGTACTATCGAGGACACTCCCGCCTGACCACCACTAAGCTTATTTTTGCTTGCACTCGCAACATATGTAACGTTGTTAATTAATAATTTTAGAAAAGGTGAACAAATAAAAAAAAGAAGTCATTTTAATATCGTTTCTAGCCGACCAAATCACCTGATCGCGCCTGTACTTTTGTCTCACTCGCTCACGTTCTTAAAACCAGTTTTTTCCCACTCCATCATTCTACGCGCGCCGCGAGCGGCGACCACGCTCGATACCTGCAGAGGCCAGTCGTCATCTACGCGCGGGCAATCTTCACATATATTAGACGACATATGCGCAGCCTCGCCATTTAGACTTTTAGACTACTGATAATTTCCAAAACTTTTTATTAATTTTACTTTTTTGAAAAGTTCAATAAAGTAACATTAACTTCAGTGTTTAATTCCCCATATCGGCTAAGTGGCTAAGTGTTGACAAATTCACGCAGTGCTTGTTTTTAAATGTCATGTCAAGGTCAATGATGTGCAAAATTATTTCATCATCTTTTTCTTACACATCATTTTAGCTATTCGTTTAACCACAAACCTTGCTACATCAGTGTTGTATGTACCTATATAAATATTAATTTAAAAGTGCTTCACACCTTTTTTTTCTCTTTTCTTTTTCCCTGTAAACTCCGCTTCTGAAGGTGACCTCTACACACATACGCCCTAAGCGCAATAGTACCCATCCCGCTTACGCTTACGCTGCTGTGGTCACCGTCAGGAGAGGATAAGCAGAGAACCCATGAACCCATTCTGGACGTAATTTCCAGGGACCAAAGTTCGGGATTTTCTTTCACCGGGTTTAACCCGTGTGTGCCGTTGCCGCGTCACCTGGTGCCGACACTCGCAACTGACGAGTCGCTTTCACCGGCATCCGGCATCCAACGACGCCTCTACGGGCATCGGGCATCCGGCACCGCTACCACCTACCCTGCGGGTCCTGCATCCTGCTCCTCGGCTCCAGCGTCCATACAGCTACGCGCAAGCCAGGGCAGTACTTGACGCGCCTACCTCCATTGACAGAAAATAATATGACGGGCTTTTTGTAATTCCACAACCTAAATTAAGTTTTATTGAAAGTGTTGGTGAGTTTTGTTTAAGGGCCTACCCCATGGCACACTAGCGCCACTTTAGTAAACAAATCAGAACTCGTTAAATACACAATTAATATAAAATCTGATAGACAAAATCAATCTTTTGGTCTTCTAAATTATTTACGTCTGCCTATCTCATTGAAACATAGCTCGCTGTCGTTACAGATACAAAATGGAAAAAAACGGCCGTTTTTAGCAATTTTTCTAACTGTAACTACAGTGAAGTATATTTTAATGAATTAAATAGACGTCAATAATCTAGAACTCTAAAGCATTGATTTTGTCTATCAGATTTTATATTATATTTGTATTTAACGAGTTCTGATTTTTTTACTAAAGTGGCGCTAGTGTGCCATGGGGTAGGCCCTTAACCTATTAGGGTTCCATATTCCCACCTTCAAATAGAAACGCTCTCTAGCCCCCCCGCCCCGTTGACTTTGTATAGAAATAATAAATGAAAAGATACCGAATCGGCCGAGCGCACTGACGACGCACGCCAAACGAGAGTTATTGTTATTTTGCGCGCCAAAGTTAAGGCTTTCCTAATAGGCCCAAACTTTAAGGGGGCGTGGTTCGGCGCCTCCGCATGTTTTAAGCGAAAAAAAATTAAAAGGGTCAGGCGGAAAAGACCCCGACTGTACATGAAGTTTAAATTTATCTAAAGCTTTCGATTGCGTTCTTCATAAAACATTAATCAGGAAACTACACCATTTTATTGTATTGTTTGCAGACGACACTTCTCTTTTATTTAAACTCAAACGTCAGCATTTAGTTACGGATGATGTTAATAGCGCCCTGGCAAAAGTCGTTAATTGGTTTAATGTTAATAACCTACTCCTAAATGAGAAAAAAACTAAATGTATTAAGTTTACGATACCCCATGTAAGACAAGTGGAAACTACTGTACTAATTATGGATGAAGAGTTGAAACCGGAAGATAGCACAGTGTTCCTAGGCATAACTTTGGATGCCAAGCTTCAGTGGGACCCGCATATAGACAAATTGTCAAAAAAACTTAGCTCTGCAGCATACGCCATTAGAAGAATTCGTGAGTTAACTGATTTAGAGACAGCCCGTTTAGTTTACTTTAGTTATTTCCATAGCGTGATGTCGTATGGTAATCTCTTATGGGGGGCAATGCTGCCGATATTCAGACAATATTTGTTTTGCAAAAAAGGGCAATTCGTTCAATTTATAAATTAAGTCCTAGATACTCCCTCAGAGAAAAATTTAAAGAGATTAATGTTCTTACTGTCCCTTCTCAGTTTATTTATGAAAACCTTTTGTACGCACACAAAAATATTAATTTGTTTAAAAAATACAGTCATATCCACAACATAAATACGAGGAACAAACACAAATTTGTTGCTCCTGCAACGAGGCTCAAAAAATAGGGGGTACGTTCAGATGCCAATGTATACGTTTTTACAATAAACTTCCGAGCCAAATTCAAGCACTAAGCCTAAATAAATTCAAATCGTTTATAAAACGGCAGCTGTGCCTGAAAGCCTACTATCATGTTAATCACTATCTCGAAGATAAAAAGGCTTGGGATTAAGCTACTCCAATGAAATTTGCTCTGTGAATGTCGAAGCTTCGGACTTCGCTTGTTTATTATTTATTCCTTTCTTCTCCTTTTTTATACACTCTGACATTTAATGTTTTGACATGTATTTTATTATTTTTTACTTTATTATTTTTTTATTTGACATTTACTGATTTGACATGAATACTTATTTTGTTAAGTATTTTACTTTTTTTTATCATAATTGTGACTTTTAATGATTTTTGTGATTTTTATTAGGGTTCCGTACCCAAAGGGTAAAAACGGAACCCTATTACTAAGACTTCGCTGTCTGTCTGTCACCAGGCTGTATCTCATGAACCGTGACAGCTAGACAGTTGAAATTTTCACAGATGATGTATTTTTGTTGCCGCTATAACAACAAATACTAAATATAGTCAATGGTACGGAACCGTTTTTTTTTTTCGGGAAATCATCAAATAACCCCTCCCGCTCTGGGCGGAGCAGGAGGGAGTGTCAGACTTTTACTGACTAAAACCCATCCATGTTCCTTCATCGCCCTTTGTGTTCCGGGGCCACGGTATCTCTTTCGAACAGTCCCGCAACCCCGGCAGGCATCGGTCCCTACGGACCCCTTCCCTTTTGCTGACTCTCTTTGAGGCGCGCGTGGAACACGAACGCGCCGTCGACACGGCCTGTCGTCATGAGACGGACGGACGGCGAGCTAGCCCATAGCCCACCGTCCACAGGCCCGCGCCTACGGTGGCCGGGGGCCACGTGGTGGTGGCCCCCGACGCCCGGGGCGTCTCCCGCGGCGGCCGGGACGTTGAGAGGTTCGCTCTCTCTCACGTTCCGCCACCTCCTTCTCCAGCATTACTGCTTCGCAGAAGGAGGTGACGGCGTCCCATTCCGTGTCGCTCCGGACCATGGCTTGCACCAGGGCCGGACGCGAGAGGTCGCCGCCGCCAATCGCCGCTTCGAGGACACGGCGGTGCTCCGCCCACGCGGGGCACACCTCCACCGTGTGTTCCACCGTGTCCTCCGGTCGATCCTCACAATGGAAGCACCCGGGCGTTTCCTCCCGCCCGATTCGGTGCAGGAACCTCCCGAACACTCCGTGTCCGGTGAGGACCTGCGTCAGGCGGAAGTTGAGGACGCCGTGGCGTCTCTCAAGCCACTCCTCAAAGAGGGGACTTATCGCCACTATCGTGGCGTGCCCTATGGTACGGAACCCTTTGTGTGCGAGTCCGACTCGCACTTAGCCGGTTTTTTTACATTCTTTTTGAATAGAACTTGTTATGAATTTTATATGATTATTGTGAATGTGGGGACCATGTGGGTCACATTTATATTTTTTATTTTTTCCCACAACTGTCTGACAGTTTGAGTACTCTAAGCGACCTACCCAAATGTCCTTTCTTTAGTATTGTTCGTCGTTTCGTTGAGCTCCTTGAGTTAAGTCGAGCTACACGTTAACTGACAAATGCTAGCACTGACTGGACAGGTCCACTCAAATCTGTATGGTTCTCTTTCTTCAAAAGACCATCTCAGACACTAATCTGCATAGTCCTCATGTGAATTGAGCAAAATTGTCTGGACTTTAAAAGAGACTATGACCTCTGAGTTTGTTTCGGCTGTTTCATCTCAGAGTAGTCAGGTCACACCAGCAGGACACCGGCCCCATCTAGTTTTAAAAAATTACGTGTAAAAGTGTTTGTAAAAACCTACTTGCAAAATAAACATCATTTATCATAAATAAATAAAAATGCGGGATGGGAAACCTTATACTCTGATGATAACAGTATCAGTTTGACGACATAACATCACGCCTGTAATCCCCAAAAGGTTAGACAGACGTGTACCTAATAGTACACACCCATATTTCGCCACCTATGTTCTAGTTCCGGTAGCCGTGTGGTACCTATCCGGCAGAGTAGAATAGAACCAACCCATTACACTGACGGGTGTCGTATAAGGCGACTAATGCCTGAGGCAGAACACCTTGCGCCTCCGTAGACCAGAGAATGGGCAGCAGCGTTTTCTGTTAGTCTTTCATCACTGCGATCTCCAATCCGCCTGCCAAGCGTGGAGATTACGGCAAATCCTCCCATCATGGGAGAGGCTTCTGTCCAGCAGTGGACGTTATGGGCTGTTGTAGTAGTAGTATGTTCTAGTTCCATATAATAAGACCCTATTGCCATCAACGACGACCCGAATGGCACAGCGGTAGTGAGGCTGCCTTACGTTCTTAGGGTCCCGGGTTCGAATCCCGGTTGGAGCAAATGTTTGTGTGATGAGCATGGACATTTGTTTCAAGTCAAGGATGTTTATATTATTATGTGTAATAAGTATTTACTAACAAAAAGTATCTACCTGTAGTATATCAACTATCAGGTGTCCACGACACAAGTCTCGTTGCTTAGTGTCTCCGTGAATACACTATAGATGGCGCTGTGTGTAATGTCCAACAATATTTATTTATTACTTTCGAAAAGGACTTCAATAAAAAAATCGATAAAGAAGCGAGGGGAACCTCGTGCTCTGGTGATAACAGTATCAGTTTGACGACATATAATCACGCCTGTAATCCCCGAAGGGTTAGGCAGACATGTACCTAATAGTATACACCCATATTTCGCCAGCTATGTTCTCATCATCATCAATTCAGCCGAAAGACGTCCACCGTTGGACATAGGCCTCCCCCAAGTGTCGCCACATTGACCGGTTCCGTGCGACTCGCATCCAGCGGATCCCCTCCACCTTCACCAGGCCCCTTATTCACAACGCTTCGATTCGATTTTCGATTCGGAAAGTCGGTATTTCTATTTTTGACATTACGAAATCGAGCGAGATAGACATACGACTTTCCGAATCGAATCGAAGGGTTGTGAATAGCAGCTATGCAGGTCACCGCTCCACCTAGTGGGAGGCCTTCCAACGCAACATCTTCCGGTTCGCGGTCGCCACTCCACAACTTGTCGGCCCCATCGGCCATCCGTTCTGCGAACAATGTGCCCTGCCCACTGCCACTTTAGTTTGGAAATTCTTCGGGGACGTCGGTATAGCTATGTTCTAGTTCCATATAATAAGAGCCTAAGGCCCAGCGCACACCGCTGGAAGCGCAGCGCAGCGTATTTGAAGACAACAATTTAATATAAACCTTAACTACCTTGATATAAGGTCAATTACGAAATGAATTCGCACGCGGTACTTGGAGCGCCCTCAAGCTACTACAAGAGCATGCGCGCGACAGTATATCAAGGTAGTTAAGGTTTATATTAAATTGTTGTCTTCAAAGGCGCTGCGCTGCGCCTCCAGCGGTGTGCGCTGGGCCTATTGCCATTTCATACTCCATGCCGGTTACTAAGAAATCCTGATGTGAAAACCTGATAACAGTACTTAGCTCGACCCAGGAATCGAACCCAGGAAGTTTTGCTCAACAGTCGCATTTGCGTCCACTAAACCGGACAATCACAACGACGAGTTATCAGAGGCCCTACTCTATAACGTCCGTCTGTTCCTCTCGCGCACGTCTGCAGATGAGTGCGAGTGAGAGAGAGACGGATAGAGACAGATTGACGGACGGACGTTAGGTAGTTTCCCAGTTTGAGGAATAAAAAAACAAAGTATATAAATAAATATTTATTCGGAGCTCTACTCCATCATCAATTTATAAAACAAGATTCAGACCGGATTACATTTACGCAACATTCAGCGACTTCAGAATATCCAGCCTTAGTAAAATAATAGTTTTAAATTACATGTCAATAACTCAATACATTTTACACCTAATTTTGTTTACAATATACAATAATAAAACTACTATTAAAGGATGAATTATTTGTAAATTAATAGTAATAATTAATATTTGAGGCACTTTAATTTCTCATTATAGTATTAGGACTAAAATTTAAGTTTTTACAACTATTTACTTGCTGTTTTTGATAGGTCCAGGAAGATTTATCAGTCTGAAAAAGAAAAGCACTATATAAGTATAAAATATCTCTTCAATACACTTCCTCGAAAACTGGTCCATAACGCACTACGATTAGGTACAACATGCAATGTATTTCACACCCGTGCGTTTTTGCATTTTCCCGCACGTGTGCGGAAATGAAAATTGCCACAGATAATACCTATACTTAGTCCAAATTGGTTCAATGCCTATCGTCTGAGGTGAATGTTTTTTTTTTTAATTTCGGCAAAGCACAACGCGTCTTTACGGCATAAATATTTTTTGAATATTCAAATTGTGTTTATAAATAGAATATCATAGATAAACATGATTATTAAAAACTAGTAGTTACTTTTATACACAAATTAACATTTATTTGTGTTCTGAATTGAAAAATATATAATAAATATTTTTTTTTATATTAGGCTGTTTAACGGCTTCTTAACTTGGCCTCTCCTTCAACCTGGCTAAAGCAAAGCGCGAAAAAAAAAAAAAGAAAATTAAAATCATAGTTTCTTAGTTCGTGACAAAAATATTTTTCGTTATTTTATTTCTTCAAAAGTGTATTGAAAAACGTCGTTTGATACACGTGGACATATGTTATTGCAGTTCTCGGCTCAAAAACACCCTTGCCTGTGGCTGGGGTGTTATAATTCCGCCTCGAATGCAATAACAAACTTTCTCCACTTGTATCAAAATGTACTATTCCTACATTTGTCTATAGGGCGGATGTTTGCATAGTGGATATTAACTACCAAACGATAACGTAAAGTACGGTCGAACAAGCTCTTTGGTTTACAGTTTAACCAACAAATTACATTGTCAAATGTTTTCGTTTTTAATCTTTAGATTTTAGGATTAATGGACGATTTTTTTTTGTTTAGCTTATTCTGTCCCACTGCTGGGCAAAGCCTCCCCAATCGTCTCACCAGCGTTTCTTGGGCCTGCCTCGATGACAATGACCGCCTTCAGGTACCCACTGTGTGAAGATTCTGGCCTATATAAATAAAAAGTCACGTGTCACTATGTTCGTACACACTAATATCCAAAACCACCCAACCGATTTCAATGACATTTTATGAATATGTATGGTCGATTCCTGCTTGAAAGATAGGATTGATTTGGACCCGGCGTAAATAAGCTAGCGAAACCGTAGGTATTGATTTTAGAACATGATAAAACAATTAAATAAAATCACGTTACTTTTGAGATCAACGACAACAAGTCGTTGATTAATACCAATGTGAAGTTTTGCTAGGTCCTTCAGACTGTCTCTGTGTTTCCAAAGCGATAGACAGTTTCGTGTGCCTTTAGAGGTACAGTCCTGGTCTTTTCCGCCTGATCAGTTAAATTTTTTTTCGCTTAAATCATCCGGACGCGCCGAGCCACGCCCCCTTAAAGTTTAGGCCTATTAGGAAAGCGTCAACTTTGTCACGCAAAATAACAATAACTCTCGTTTGGCGTGAGTCGTCAGTGCGCTCGGCCGATTGGTATCTTTTCATTCATTATTTCTATACAAAGTCAACGGGGCGGGACTAGAGAGCGTTTCTATGTTGTAAGTGCAATCAAAAATTAGCTTAGTGATGATCAGGCGGGAGTGTCCTCCACATAGTACATACCTTTAATTGCATTCCCCTAATCATGCGGGAAAAAGTAACTCTTCTTCTTTTTAACGTATGTAGCATCAAGGTGTCCTCTGTAAATAAATAATACGTTAATTAATACAACAATACAGGCTAACGAACATCGGATATTAAGGAGATTAATGACTTGTGTTGAATGGGCTATTTAAAGTCAGACTAAATTACTTTCTAGTCATTACTAGTGTCGTAGTAATTATTATAAGGTTTCTCGTATTTCGGACTATTTGTATGTATTTTAATATATAATGGTTTAAAGAGTTCACTTGAGAACAATACTAGAATTTAAAATTACATAAAGTTCGTTGCCATCAGTTACAAACTAGACTACACGCATTCAATACCTTCATTTCTCTTGAAGTGCTCGATCCGCCATAATAAACTGACCAAGTTGAGTTTTGAATGCATTGAAAGAGTGCAGATTTCTTATACTAGAGGGTATTCTATTAAAAAGCTGTGCTCCTTCAAAAGTAAGATTTTTTTTGCCGTAGTTAGTTCTAGTTTTGGCTAAAACTACCAAGCTAGCTCGCCGTGTGCTACGTTGACTGACTTGTTTATATTGGGTGAGTGTTATGTTCGTGTTTTAATATATATTAGTTTATTTTAGCGTAAATATTATATGTATTAGTATGTAGGTACCCATTTATTTCTATTGTACGGGTGCGCCAAAGTTCACCTAAATTTTCAACTCCGATAATTGGAAATCCGAAAATGTTCTTCCTAACATTTTTCGTCCTAACAATCACAATTCCTAACTACTCTGTCTCTAATGTTCATAATTCCGAAGCATTCAACTTCATAATGTCAGTAGCAATAAACATCTATTATACTTTTATTTTTTTTCCTATATTTTCTTAACATAACCATCTTTTACACTATTATTCAAAGACATATCTTTTTTGTTTAGATTTCTTTTTATTCATAATAATCAGTATCATATAAATTAATTTTGCGTAACTTTATTTTCACATAACATGTATAACATATAAGAATAATAGTACCATACAAAATAATAGGGGGGGAAATATAATGACCACCAAAATTAACTTTGTGACCACTAACATCTATCACCTAAAATATCAATTAATCACCAAATTTAGTAAATTGAGCATCAAATTTTAATGAGGTGGTTGATGACAAACTAGTTTTGCCTAGGCCGACTTGGGGCACCCCGACACGGATAGATTAGGTTAGAAGGGTATGGCGGGGTCGAATGAGCGAGCGAAGCGAGCGAATAGACCCCGCCATACCCTTCGTGGTTATTTTTTTATAAACAATCCAGAAGTAGGAGCCCCGCGGAGCGGGGCTCCGTCGACCAGGTCTCCTTCGACTCGGATGCAAGAGCATAACAGTTCAATTTCTAGTGGTCAAAATTAATTTTTGAGTCTAATTTCACGATAAAATGGGGATTAATTTTGATGATCATTTACTAATTTTGGCAACCAAAAGTGATTTTTTTGCCGTTATGCTAAATCTGTTGGATCGTTAATTGTATGCAAAATAATAGTACGGTACAAGTAGTTAAATACATGTTTTCATATATATTTATAGCGGTGTGTATCTGCAAAGATATCCATAGGTTAGGTTAGAACTGTGACCAACTACCTCGAAATTGGTCGCGAAATTTTTCTCCAAGTATTTTTATCATAGTGCCCCCAAGACGACACTCTGACCTGAATTTCATTTATTAAAGACAAGAATCAGTGAAACGACCTTTAATCATTCTAAACAGTTAGTTTTTAGCCATAATTATCTCAGGTATAGATAGTAATAAGTACGTTATGTAAAGCATACCCCCCAAATAATAATCATACCCATAAATTAAAACTATAAATATCATCTTCTACCCATATATATTTTTTAATACACTTAGTAAATGTTTCTTTCTGAGTATGAGTGAAAATATTATGGTAATTATGTTTAGGGCTAAAAGCGTTATGATAAAAAACAGTAGGAGTTTAAATATATTCACGTTAATGACATTATTAATTAAAATTTTCGGAAACATGAGTGTTATGAACATCGCCGGTAGCACTACAAATAGTATGAATGAGAACTTTAGGATGAAAAATTTTAGGAAGAGTGATCATTCGGATTACAAATCGTTAGGAAGAACAATTTCGGGTAAAGAACTTTAGGTGAGCCAATATGGACCCCTATTGTACTCTATCACAATGCTATCCTATTTGACCCAAAGGTTGACTGGTAGAGAATGCCTTGTGGCATTAAGTCCGCCTATGTACCACCCTTGTACATGAAGATTAAATAAATAAATGGGCATTATTGCTCAGTTAGGCCCCGTTCACACGACGTTGATTTGTACGATATTATACAGTATAATTTCGGGATTATTCAGCAGTTTTTTTTAACGTTGCTCCACACAAAGATTTCTCCTGTATCGTTAATGCGTTTACAAACATTTAAACTCGCATACAAACAGCCAGAGCCGGAACAACTTATCTGTAAGGCAAACAAATATTTGGCGGCGCGGGAATCGAACCAGTCGCTCAGCCACTGTGCCAACCGTGCAGTCAACAGTTCCATACTGTATTTGTTTTTAACCTATGGGCATTGGGTATACGTCAATACTGTTAGGTCGTACCCGTACCTACAATCACGGTAGTAGGTACCTACAAATAGGTAGGTACAAATTCGCAAACTACCTACAAAAGAACATCAGAAGTTGTCATTGTAATTTCGACCGTACGCCGAGGGCATAAAGTACCTACTTCTTTATTTTGTACAAGTTGTGGAAGGACAATGACCTATGGAATTGTCTAGACCAATTCGAGAAAGTCGTGGATCTTTCTTGAAGGATCGGTCGCCATATAAATAGCCGACATGTTTGCCGGAGAGGCAGTCTGATTTTGGCTTTAAAACGAAGCGAATTGAAGTGAACTAGAAGTGCTATATCTAAGCAAATAGTGATCAGTATTGTATTTGTGATTGAGTAGTAAGTGTTTAGTGATTAATAAAGTTATTTGCTGTATAATCGGTAGTAATTAATTTATCCCATACCCAGCTCGTAACAATACGTATGATCCCAACATTGTACAGTAAAATAAAGTGCAGAACAGCGCCGTATGAACGGCCATTTATACGTGTGTAAATCATGGACCATTTTGTTGTCAACATGATTAAAAACTTATAGATGACGAGAGTAAAATTTTTCAATAAATATGAGATTTTTTTTCCAAGTATAAGCAGTGTTGCCTTCAGTTATTATAAGTACATAGTTCTGCAAGATTTAAAAATAAAAACGCAAATATTTAACCACTTAAACAATACTCAATCAATATTCTCTAAATACCCGGAAAAAGCATTCAAAATTACGAATTTCGTACAAAACAGCTACGATTTGATCATAATCATGATTTCTATTGTTTTATAATCAGCTACAAAATGGGGAGGCGTTTGCCCAGTAATGGGATATTGCAGGCTAGTTCAATAACTACAAAAAATCTACACATTGCAGAACTATGCACTTACATAGAAAGCCGTTTGTTTATATCGTATCCCTCTTCTTAAATATGTGCCAAATTCCAGATATATTTTTATAAAACGAATACTTCTTTGAATGCCTTGAAACAAGAAAAGAGTTTGTTAAATTGTGTTTAAACCTTTTCGGTGAAGTTCCATATAAGAGCATAGTCCGCAAGTTTGTGGTTGAGGGTTAAACGTGAGATATGACCTGGCGTATTAGTTAAAAGCATCTTTATAGAATTTAATAGATAGGTAAATAAAAGGGCGCTTCTATCAGTCGATCGGAAAGAGCAGAATATTATGGAACCGTTTCGTAAAACCTTTGAAATGCATAATATTCAGATATACGACGTGTTTCCGGACGATATCAATAAACTTCGACCAGTCATTGTACTCATCATTATGAACAACTTTTACTATGGGACCAAACCCTGAATCGCGAAAAAAAAATCAGCTGTTCAATACATTTTGTCGAGCTAAGCGAACGTAATTAATTGTAGGGAACAGTTGATTTTTTTTCGCGATTCATGGTTTGGTCCCTTATTAAAAGTTGTTCATAATGATGAATGAGTACAATGACCGGTCGAAGTTTATCGATATCGTCCGGATACACGGTGTAGACACAAGATAGATTTTAGAAGCCTATTCACTGCTGCTTATAAAATCTATTAAGTTTCGGTAGCCATGCGGTAGGTTTTAAATATGGGATATATTTAAATCGTCTTGAAACTTTGCTTGCAAGGGTGCAGTCACGCAAAAGATAGCATTGAGTATGCTGAATTTCGTAACTAATTTGCTATCGTATTTTATTTGAATAATGAACAATAGCTATCATGCTCCTGCCCTGACAGTCAATGCAGACATTGGTGTCGATTCTGTTGTGCACAAACTAAACTTAATTTAGGCTATTGCTATATTTTACTAAAAGGCAGTGCTAGAAAAGGACGGCTTTAGCTATGAACTAAGTTAGAGATATCAAACTTGTTTATGCCTTGCACTTCATCGTGTTTTTAGTCGACACGTGCACCCTTCATTTTATGGAAATATTAGTTCCAACTAAATTTGACAGCTCTAAATTACGTCCGTCTCTTTCTCGTTTTACTAGAGAGAAAAAGATAGCAATAGCCTAAGTTTAGTTTGTGCACAACAGAATCGACACCAATGTCTTATTCGATTAATTTACCAGACAGTTTTCTCTTTTGTTTCCAATCGACCAACAGAAGCCCTCAATCAAACTAAACAAAAAAAAAAAGACACGCCATGCCACAATCCAATCAAATGAACAAGTAACCTCTCTCAGAAAGTACTTGAAGACGTTAGATATCACGTTATACTTCGCGACATCCATGCCGTACTGCAGAATATTGTTCGCGCAGTACCCAGACATCGGAGCAATACAAGTATTGTATACCAGTAGTGCATACATCCATTTCTGAGTTGAATTGCTGGATATAGGCCGCAACGGTCGGTTAACTTTGACTTTAGTCGACGATCCTGGTTTTAGGTCTGTGGTTTTGTTGCTAGCAGTTTCTTTTGTCGTTTCGTTGTCAATGGGTTCTCTTGTTGAATCACTTAGTTCTGCCGAGGTTTCAAATCTGGAGAAGGATGGGGGTTAGATAGGATTGGGTCAAGTAGGGATGAAAAAGTGGGATGGACTTACCGTTTGTCGAAATATGATGGTGGTGTCGTGTCGAGTGATAATTCCGTGCTTGAAGGCTGTGAAACAAATGAGGCATTTATTAATCTTTGACAAATTAATTACAAGATATCTTTTTAAAATTAGACGTCAACTGTGAATGCGTAAACAAGGCAACTGTAACTCAAACATCGTATGATCGTTCATCGAATCATATATAGGTAACTTCTCAATAAGTTTTATTCAAGCGTGTTGGAAAATAATTATGATCTTAATAGTCCTTGGTCTAGCACAGGGTTGCTCAAAGTGGGGTTCGCGAACCCCTTGGGGTTCTCTATGCGACGGTAGGCGGTTCGCGACAAAATGAACGTAATGGCGGCTGGGTGACCGGCAGGCGCGTGCGCGGTGCGCGGGAGGACGCAATCCACAGAGCATCTATATATACGGGGAATAGAGTGCCCTCTTTAGGGCGTTTTTTGCCAACCTGTCGCGAAAAGCGCCCTCTGGTAATCTTGCCCCGCAACTAACGTACACACTACACACACATACATACGCAACCCACACACATATACGCATACTTTCATTTCATTACTTTTGCATATTTTTTCCATAGTTACAGATTGATTTAAGTATGTAAAACCACATTTGGTAGTGTGAAATTAGTAGTTTGAAAATAAAAACAACTCCACATGAATTGCAATCAATCTATAAGCATGGAAAATGTGCACATTTATTATTTTAGATAGTTCGTAAAGGTTAATTTACTTTTGAATGAAACAAGCTTCTTGAATACTCAAGACATAGATTTATTTTTACGTATGCTATAAACTTATGTACTCTTGTGCACATTTTTCACTGCAAGCATGTTGACAGACATATTTACAACTAACGGACGTACAACAACACAACACAACACAGATAATGGCTTTGGCTCAGGTTAAACTTAGAAATAGGAGTGATAGATAAACAAATTTGCAGCAAAGAAAACAAAAATAACACGAAAATATGCAAAACGTAGCCTCACAACAGTTTTCTTTTGACAGTTTTGAATGTTGACCAAAGAGTACAGGAAAAGGACATTGACCACAATCAGAGTCGCTTTATAGTAAAAGAGTATGGCCATAAAAATAAACTCATAAATTATAAAATATTTTTTTAACTTCTCTTAATTCACTTGAACGAAATCGTATGTGGGGTTACTATTTTGTATTTTATTAGCTACAGTATTGGATTTTATTGCTTACTTTTTAAAATGGCGTATTTCGGTAAAATCAATGTTGCCAATTTATTAAAACCTGGGACATAATCCGTCAGACTCAGTTTTAAAAATAAATTCAACTATGACTTTATCCTCGTTATATATATTTTTAATTAGCACAATTGAAATAATAATATTTTCTTAGTTCCTCCACATCCTATAGATAAGATTAATTTGCTAATTAAAAATCTTTCTTTAGTTGACAGTCAGAGTGATTTATATTGACTGTTGGTAACACTATCACAATGTGATATGTGAACTGTCTCTGTCAATTTGTCAAACAAACTAAACAAACAACACCGAACTTTTGTTTTCACTTGTGCATCGATAGTTGTTGAGTTTGTTGTGCTTATAAATAACTTATCATTGCGTACTGTTCGTGTCATAAGTCAATTCAAGTCATACTGTTGTAATGGGCTGCTGCTTTTAGTGGAAGGTTCGTTACAAAACTAACCTTAAAACTGAACAGAAAATCAAAGAACAACTAAAACCCCCACAAAATAAATGGATATTTCTTTTTCCTTAGAAAGTACGACATCACCCCTCTTTTATATTCAATTTATGCTATCATACAAAAAGTTTTGATGCGCAACGGCGGTCAGTAGAAAAATGGGCATTCTCCTTTTGCTAGTTGTTTTTTATTTGTTTTGTCTATAGCATCCAATTAAAACAATCGATTAACTCAAAATTAAAAACTCAAAATGAAATTTTAACACGTAATTTACGTTTTAAAAATTAAACTAATATAATGAAAATAAATTAGAAATTATAATCGCAATTTTCAACTACTAATAGGTCGAAGTTGATTTGTATCTAGTACATTTTAAATGAATTAAAAATTGTAGAGACATCTAGTAAGCCGTAAGTGAACTAAAAAAACTTCGGGGCAAGAACCATAGATGGCGCATCCAAAACTTTTGCTGTGTACGTGAAGGCGAGTTTTCCCCCCCCTGACGCAATCCCGCCCCACCGCTCAGCGCGCAACGTACTCGTTGCAGTAACACAGTATTTGCTCAGCTATTATTACTTGCGCACATTTCACTTGACATCGAACTCTCACGCAAAGCGATAAATGTCCTTTCACCCTTTGCTACAAAATACTTAAATATGTGAGAGTGGGTTTTCACACCTAATTAGGATAAAAACGAAATACAGAAATCGACTTGATGCGGAGTCAGATTTAAGGCTTAAATTGTCCAATATTATTCCAAAAATTGACTCAATTTGTGACAAGAAACAAGCCTATCGCATTAATATTAATATTTGTTTTTGGCCTGTATTTGTTATCTTTTGTTTAATTAATAAACTTTATTTTATGCTTTAAACCATGTTATTGTTTTCTTGTTGGGGGGGGGGTCGCTGTCATCTGGACGCTTGAATGGGGGTACGTGGAGCCAGAAGTTTGAGAAACCCTGGTCCGATCCCGTACAAACTAGATTCATTAACCTACCGAGGGCGTATGATACGCTGCGGGCGTGTTATGAGACGTTATTTTAATTAGATTTTTCAACTCACATTATTCTCCTTATTATCCTCGCTGTCGGACGACACCCGCCTGTTCTTGCAGAGCTCGGGCGGACAGCGGCAGGTGTTCCCGCAGCCCTTGTCGGACTTCTGGCAGCCGCAGATCTTGGTGGAGCACGAGCCCTTGCACATGCAGTGCGCCGCGCCGTCCGAGCCACGCTTCACAGCGCGCGCGCTCGCGTCCGGGATGCTCACGTCGGCTTGCGTGAAGTTCATGGTGAGCCGGGAGCGTTGTGCCTGTACGGAGGAAATCTTAAGATTATTATACCTACTACAACAGCCCATAACGTCCACTGCTGGACATAAGGCTCTCCCATGACGGGAGGATTTGCCGTAATCTCCACGCTTGGCGGGCGGATTGGAGATAGCAGTAATGAAAGACTAACAGAAAACGCTGCTGCCCATTCTCAGATCTACGGAGGCGAGAGGTGTTCTGCCTCAGATATTAGTCGCCTTATACGACACCCGTGAGTGCAATAGGTTGGTTCTATTCTACTCTGCCGGATACCAGACGGCCAATGCACCATATTATACCTATACACCATTATTTTTAGGTCGTTCTGGAACCGAAAGCCATAAACTAGATCATCGAACTCGGGACCAAACTAAAAATATCATCATCATTGCCTAGCTTTTTCCCAACTATGTTGGGGTCAGCTTCCAGTCTAACCGGCTGAAGCTGAGTACCAGTATTTTACATGGAGCGACTACCTATCTGACCTCCACAACCCAGTTAGAACTAACCTAACCTAAAGATCGACCCGATCGGCTGTTTTACCATTTACCATGGCATTATTTAACCACAAGCTCCTCAATATTAGGGTTTATTATACACCATTATTTCAAGGTCGTTCTGGAACAGAAAGCTATAAACTAGATCTTCGAACTCTGAACGATTGGGGCTATTTTATTTTTATTTTTTAAATACAATAAAAAAATATATAAATTTATTTTTTCGTGTTTTTTTTATTGTTATTTTTTTTTTATAAAACACATCAAAAGAATTTTACAATCATTTTGTTTTTCGATGATCGAGTTTATGGCTTTCGGATCCAGAACGACCTAAAATTAACCGTGTATAATGAGCAACATATCAGCAAATATAAGGTAAGACAAAAGGTAACAGCAAAGCACGATTCTCACAGGGTGGCTAGAAGGATGAGAGTTGCCGCGATAGAGATTGGAGGTGCCTATAACCAGCAGTGTACTGCTGTAAGCTGATGGGATGGGTAAATAATATGCCATGTTTCTTTTTTTGCCTGGTCGAATGACTAACTCGAATTTCCTACAGGTCAAAGCCTCTCCAAGTGGAGGTACAGTCACGGACTATAATTGATAAGCCACTTTCAAGATTTCCAATTTTGCAGTTGTATACATTCACGAGATTACACGATTACACACGCACTCAAACCGAATGCTCGGAAACAAAATGACACATTACTAATAATCGGAAATAGTCTTATCCATAGAGGTTGAAAAATGACTTATAAGTTGTCAATGATAAAACCATACAATGGTGCTGATGTGTATCCCAAACTATTTGATACTGACCTCCTTTGAAGAAATAGTCCTAATTAAATACTCTTTATTTCTGAAAACCTATCCGAAGCCAAAGTGACAGTTGAAATGTCGATGTTAGAAAAGATACAATTTCTCCGTACGCCAACGTTACTATGGCTACGCTAAAACAATATTGTCGCTAGGTTACGGTTGCTACACCTGCAATTCGTCGACTTTAGGTAGTCACTCTGTACAGTTCCCGGCACGTAAGTTGGCAAGGTTTTGGCGTAGTGGGGGCAAGTTCGCGCATCGTGCACTTAGTGGAACAAAAAACTGGTCACTTTTATTGATTGTCATTATGCGGTTATTGCCATCATTTATTTTTAATCATGTAGTTAAACAAAGCAGAGGAATTCGTGACATTTAATAAGTGTTATAAATAAAATATAATATGCATTTTTTTTATTAAGAAAAAAAAAAGTATCATTATTAAAAATTATAGGTTCTCGTCGTCACTATCGGTTAATAATACTGTTACCCCTGGCATCAAATTAGAACTACCACTTGAGCTGGCATATTATGTAATAAACATAACAAAAACTAAATTTAAAACAATAACAACAACTCGTAATAAAAACTAAATTTAAAACAATAACAATAACTCGTAACAAAAACTTAATTTAAAACTAAAACTGAACTCGTAACTAAAAGTCAACAAAAACAAAGGGCACAACTTTCAAATTGTAATCGGGAGCGAACGGAATGTAGACGCGGTGCGGGAGGCAGGGGTCGACTGACGCACCAATCGCGCGCTTGGATCGGCGCTACGTCATACCCCGCGTCCCGCTTGACCACCAAAGAGACCTAAAAAACGACTTCTGCGCATCTAACGACTCTTGCCAAGTTACGTGCCGGGGATTATACTAAGTACGAATATAACCGACTAAACCCGATTTGCATTACACGGCCAAAATACGAATGGTGGCAAGTGGCTCATCATTTATTGTCCGTGACTGTACATACATTCTACGCATTTTACAGCCTATTTCTTCGAGAAAATGTTACACAGCGGAAATTTTTCAGCGAATAATTTGACGGAGTGCGCAACATACACTTAATGGAATCTCCATATGTGAAGGCTCCTTGAAGGAGCATGTCTATGGTGATAATGCCTACATCAAGTCGAGCTGTCGTAGACATTTACGTATAGTGGGACTGGTAACTAGTGTACGATACTTAAACACGTGATTGTACTCATGATAACAAACAACTTTTACACTCAAAACAAACAGTGCAAACAACTTTTACTACGGGACCAAACCTGAAATCGCAAAAAAATACAGCTGTTGACTGTTGCTGTTGTCCGTTGTTGTTTGTTGGCTGTTGTTGTTGTTGCCGACTTTGACCAGGCCTAACTGGTCAAAATGTACTGAATGTAATGTACTGAATAGCTGATTTTTTTTTCGCGATTTCAGGTTTGGCGCCATAGTAAAAGTTGTTTGTTATAGTACAATCACGTGTTTAAGGTATCATCATCAGCCTATTAATGTTCCCAC
Source organism: Xestia xanthographa (assembly GCA_905147715.2). Taxonomy (NCBI): domain Eukaryota; kingdom Metazoa; phylum Arthropoda; class Insecta; order Lepidoptera; family Noctuidae; genus Xestia; species Xestia xanthographa. Next base: position 9,426,811 of record LR990652.1, read on the forward strand.
TGCTGGGACACAGGCCTCCTCTCTATGAGAGGGAATGGGCTATAATCCACCACGCGGGCCCAGTGCGGATTGGTGGATGTCACATGTCTTCGAATTTTTGGTTCTAGGACATGCCGGTTTCCTCACGATGTTTTCCTTCACCGTTTTGAGAGCAGTGGTGATGAAATAAATTACACAAAGTAATGCGCCTGTCTGGGTTCGAACCCACGACTTATTGTTCGTAAGTCGGGGCCGCCACCACTGGGCCACCACTGCTCCCGTTTAAGTATCGTGCACTAATTACGTCACCCTATAATTTTTTTTTTGTGACCATTTAATATGTCAAAGCAAGCTCACCTGTATACGTTTAAACAGTGGCGTAGCTCTCCAGTCAGGGTCCTTGTTCCTATCCTCAAACTCGTCGTTTTCCTCATCAGTAATTTCCACATACTCCACTTTAGGTTCAACCTTGGGTTCCACTTCCTCCTTCTTCGGCTTCCGTTTAGCTTTCTTACTTGCTGATACTGATCGCAGTTGTTCTAACTCGTCTACGAGTTTTTTCTGTGGAAGAGATATGTTTTATAGATATTTCACTTTGTTTAAGTCCAATAATACGTATTTATTTGTATAAGTTAAGATAATTATTGTATAATTTATGGTGTATTTGTTTGAGCTTAGTGTGAAGTAATGACGTGGTTTTTTACTTTATTAGAAAATCAAAACAAAATATAGAATATGGGAATGTTTAGTTTCAAATCTCAAAAAAAATGCAGGGGCCTGTAAAAACTACGATCAGAAATGCGTCATATGTCATCATTGTCATCTGAATTGATATTTAATCGTTGTGTTAATAAGGTGCACAATCGAGGGAACAAAATCTTCTCCCTACATAATCTAACTACGACATAAAACGCTCATGTCATCATCTTGATCTTTAATCTTAAAGCAATAAAGTTCACAATCGTACATTTTCCTCCTCGACTTGTTCCAGCTTTTCCTGTTGGTATTGAATCACGTTTTGTAGATGTTTGCACGCTTCACTTTTGTCCCCTTTGCCGACTACGCCGCGTTGGAGTGCCACCAGGGCTGATAACTGTAAAAAAAAGAATAAAATGTCATCATTATTCATAGTATTGTTTCACTGTTATAATTATATCTTTTTATTCTTGGTTTTAGGACTAATCGGTTTCTAATCAAATATAGGACTCTCAATCTAACCCCATTGCTGTTCATTTAAAATATATCGCAGTTAAGTCGATAAGAATCGATTTTTAATTTTACTACTTTTTTAAGACATGACATTTATTACAAAAATCAAAGCACACGGTATGATCAAATCTTTGTCGCTTCCACCGACACAAAACTGAGAACTCCAGAGACATGGAAAAATCATACAGTGCTGCATGCTTGTTTTGGCGCGCGGCCATATTCAGTATTAACGCCACCAAATAGTTATCTCAAAACGATAGCGACGGAGAATTTTACGAATGTTTACTAAAAATGTCATACAAGCGGAAAAAGAATAAAAGAACCACGAAGTAAAGCAAGCAAGCTACGAGTAATACAATACATGCTGACAATACACATTTACCTAAAAATGCTGTTGAAAATGTTTTTATTGGTGCTTTTAGTAATAACTTCAAAATTCACATTGAAAACAAGTATTTAAAGCTTCATAATCTTACCTTCTGCTCACTCTGCAGCTTTACCATAGACAACTGCCTCTCAAACTCAGTCTTGCTATTTTCAAAGTCCATAGCGAGCCTATCATGAGCCTCCTTGATCTCCTCATATCAAAATTCACATTGAAAACAAGTATTTAAAGCTACATAATCTTACCTTCTGCTCACTCTGCAGCTTCACCATAGCCAACTGCCTCTCAAACTCAGTCTTGCTATTTTCAAACTCCATAGCGAGCCTGTCATGGGCCTCCTTGATCTCCTCATATCTTGCCTGGAAACCTTTCTCGCTCTGACTGCTCAACTCTCTCTTAGCGTCGACAAGTAGCTCGAACAGACATTTGAGGGCTACTTTAGCTTCTAGCATTGATTGTATGTTGTCCCATTGAGTGCGAGCTTTGTTTTCTGTGAATTAGAAATTGATAATCTTTTAGTCACACCAACGCATCAAAATATTACTATAAAATTTCCTTACTGCTTTTAAGAGCGGCCAACCCGCCATACTTTTCGCGAGAATTTTGACAAACGCTCGTGCGTGATTATGCCTTTGTTACACATATATTTTTTATTTTATTTATACTGATAGGTATATTGTGCACTATATCTAGGCTTCTATCGAAGAAAAAAATAAAAAATTGCAGAAACGAATTCATTATAAGCCTCCAAAAATTGCTTTTTTGCACAAATTTACCTCAACTTTGGCCGTTAATAATGTAGTCATAAATTGTAAAAGTAAAGAAAATAGCCTGATAGAAGCCTTGCAATTGTAGTGGAGATTCTAAATGACAAATATTTATTTTTACAAACTTCTAAGACTTATTCAAAAACACGTATTTCTTGGAACAAGATGACCTCGGGTTGGGCGGTATGAGGTGCGCAGGTGACGAGTAGTGCGGGATCGGGGCTAGGTAAGACAGGGCAGTTGAAAGAATACCACCGCTGTGGCTCTGGATGAAACAACAATATTTTCGACCATGCTCGCATTGACGATAAACGGGTCGGGTAGGACCCTCTTAGGCTGAGGCTACAGTAGGGAGCGATTTGCGATGCGACTGGAAGAGCGAAACGAGAAAAACATGGTATGGCTACATTACAAGCGAAATTCCGGCGTATATTCGGCGATGACATGGCTACAGTACACATGCTCAACAACGAATTAGCAGGAGCGATTCATGAGGCTACACTATAAAAAGAGAAAAACAGCGATTTCGCTGAGAATTCGCTAGTTCATCGCATTTTAATGATCTTAAAACATTCGCGGCGACTCCGTGTCAAGATGGCTACATAGAGGGAGCACACACAGGCGAAACATGCGACGCGCGCGGGACGCGAGGGGAGGTTGTTTAGTTCGCGGCATTCACACAGTCGAAAGGTTGCTGTAGCTTTGTATAAACGTAACGTGTATTATTTTCAATGGCTTTGTCAAAACCAAACCTTGTATTTTTGCTTGAAAGCTCTTAACTCAAGTACGAACTATTTTTGAAAAAGAGATTATGTTGGATTCACGAAATAAATAAAGAGCGCAGTATATATGGAGAATTTCATCATTTTCACCATTGCAGGACGTGCTTGAATTTCGGATACAAACAACTCAACGTCCATCGTAGATTCATAGACAAACCTCTTTAGATGAGCGATCAAAACAAACTGGTTTGAACGTGTCGCACTGTCATGAGCGAGCGCCGAGTCATGTCATTTCCGTAGCGTGATTATGTAGCCACTTGACAGCGGACCCACTAAAACAGTAACTTTGAACTTCTCGCAAAATTAATCGCTCATTAATTTAAATTCGCTCAAATAATGTAGCCATTTAATATAACTGACGAGCATTTGTTTTTTACGCTCTGAAGTACAGTTGTAATGTAGCCGCTATCATAACAATGACTCATTTGAATCGGTCGTTTTCTTAGAATGCGATAAAATCATCCATCGCGGTTTACTATACGCATAATGTAGCCACACGCATATTTAGCAGCACTATTGAACTAGTCGTGCAAGTGAGAAATTTTCTAATAAATTCGCTTCAATTTCGCTCATATGTTGATGTAGCCGATGCCGTGATTTCAGTAATGTTGTTCCTATCGCATAAAGAAATCAAAGATCGGTAGTAATATTTGATGTACGGTGTAGCCATATACGTGAGCATTCATTTACTTGTTTTAATCGCTCATGTGTCGCAGGTCGCGTCGCGGCCTAATGTAGCCTCAGCCTTAATGCGCATACTCGTACAAATAATAATAGTTATTGTTTCATTGGAATTGGGCCAGGATTTCCAAAGTTAAACAGTGTTGTAAAATTTCACCGCTTTTTGTAATTTGCGTGCCTTCGCGAGCTACTGCGATGACGTCACGCCGCGAGTGTCATGTCCGATTGCGGGTGATGCGGAGTGTTTACATTGATAATTTTTTTATAGATTCTTCTTTACATGCTGATAAAAACAACATTGGTGTGACAAAAAAAACTTTGGTGTGACTCATTGTTTCAGCAAACATTGTAGTAGATAGGCTTTATAACTACTGTAATATTACTGTAATGTTTACTACATAATTGAATTCATTTGTAAAGCCAAAGGGTGCACCATTTGCAGTAAAAAAATGAATTAAAAACTTACCTTGATCAGCCGTCAAAATCTTCTGCTGCAGATCAGATATCTGCGCTTTACGCAGAGCGAGGTCATCTTCTAACTCTGCTATCTTCTTTCTGTCCACTTCTTCGTCCGTGCTGTTACGTAGATTCTCTATCTGCTCGGTAATCCAAGCCCTGTGGATAAGATGGGTTAGTAGGGGTCACCCTGATGATAAACTTGACGAAGCCTGGTCAAAAGTCTTGAGCAATGAATGGAGAGGCTAACTGTGGAACTAATGGCGCTAGCATAGTTAGTACTCAAACATCGTCATTGGTTGAAAATGTGGTAATGTCATTTTATTTTTCAAAATAGCTTGACCTCATTAACATCATATAACCATTGGTCAGATTGAGACCAACTATGGTGGCGCCATCCAAGATTTCTTTTGCCTTAGCCACCCCATTGATCTCATGATCAATACTACAATCAGTTTAGTAAGTGCCCTTAATTACAAAAAGGAATATCTCTTAATCGGCATGAGTCTCTTATTTGATACGTAGAGAGCGTCAATTATTTCAGGAATTAAATTAAAACTCAATTTTCAGGAAAATACATAATGAGAAACACTTTTCTACTGACCCTAGGCTCTACGAATGTGTGAAACTTCCCTTTTTAGGCGGTGTTGATATTTTGATGCCGTTTGCTAGAAAATCGGGAGACGCGTTATTTCAGCCAATCAGAAACTCTCTATTAAATTTGAAGGGAAATCGAAATCCATTTTTTAATTGAGCACAAATAATAATTGGTTTTGTACTGCTTGTTATCTGGTTTTTCACTCTCCTGTAAATTTGCAGTTGCTATTTATGACACACACATCAAAAAATGTTTGTGATCACTAGCATAAGCTGATTATATTTTTTAAATTGAACTTTATCAAGTAAAAGTCTTTGTTGTGTGTGTTTTTTTACTGTTGTATTGTTTTATATTCTAAATCTATATTTTTAAATAAATAATCTAAAAATAAAGAAAAAATCATATTATAATCTACCGTTACAAAAAGATTTCGATTTTTCAAAGTAATAGCGACCTTTTTTGATGTGTGTACGTGGTGTTAGAAGATCACCGACGATATGCCGATCGACACGAGCTTTGCTTCGGAACAACTAGCTTACTTATTTACAAATACTGCCAAAAGTCGCAACTCCAAAAACTGTCTCGCGACCACTTATAACATTTTATATCTAGATGGGATTCTTACCTATACTCCATCAACTCCTCAAGGGACTTCTCCGCCTCCACGATACTGAGATGCACTTCCAACTCCTGCTCTATGTATTGTTGCACGGCGCCGGCTTTGACGTTGCCTTTAGCACTGCGCTTCATTTGTGTTGATTTCTGGCGTTCTAGGGCTTCCTGTGAAGCATAGATAGATAGAACATCCTTTATTCTGAACAAGGGAATATGCATGAAATACAAAACTCTTTTTATTTATTAAAAATGCCTTGTAAATGCCGTGTGGTATCAGGCAGAGTAAAATAGAACAAACCCATTACACTGACGGGTGTCGTATAAGGCGACTAATGTCTGAGGCAGAACACCTTGCGCCTCCGTAGACCAGAGAATGGGCAGCAGCGTTTTCTGTTAGTCTTTCATCACTGCGATCTCCAATCCGCCTGCCAAGCGTGGAGATTACGGCAAATTCCTCCCATCATGGGAGAGGCTTATGTCCAGCAGTGGACGTTATGGGCTGTTGTTGTTGCCTTGTATTGGCCCATAGAAACATTGTGGTACACTTGTTGCTTATACATCACTTATTTTACAATTTACTGTTTTATGTAGCATGTTTTAGGTGAAACGGAACGCAATCTCAAAACGCGTCGTTCTCGGTATCGCCGGTAGTGACGTCAAAGTTCTATGTGTTCTTTTATTTGAAAAGTACTTAAAGTTTCACTAAGATTTTATTATAATATTGTTATTGCAATTTTTACTTGACTAGAGCACATACAAATAGTAAAATTACTGTACTGTACTTTATTGATTTAAATGAAAGAAAATTACGTGCATATTCCCTATTACATTACAGGTATAAAACGTAGACATTTTACATAGGGTGACACAATGGGCGGTCTTATAGCTAAAAGCAATATTATCGTAGGTCAACAAGCATGATTGCGTAGGTCAATAAACATAAGATTTTGGTCTCGATTCCCAGGCCATCATCTGCCGAGCCTTTTCCCAACTATGTTGGAGTCAGCTTCCAGTCTAACTGGATGCATCTTAATACCAGCATTTTGAATAGAGCGACTGCCTATCTGACCTCCACAACCCAGTTAGTACTGGATAATACAATACCCCTTGGTAAGACAGGTTGTCAGACTTTTTGGGCCACTGACTACCGGTAACGACTGTTAAAGGTCTACAAATGACAGCTGGGACCAACAGCTTAACGTGCTTTCCGAGCCACGGAGGAAACTCAGTATGTAAAGGTGGTCACCCATCCACAGACCAACCTAGGCAAGCACGGCTTAACCTAAAGATCGACCCGAGCGGCTATTATTATTTAGCCACGAGCTCCTCCTTCCCGAGCGGCTGTTATTATTTAGCCACGAGCTCCTCCCTCCCGAGCGGCTGTTATTAGCCACGAGCTCCTCCTTCCCGAGCGGCTGTCATTGTTTAGCCACGAGCTCCTCCGTCCCGAGCGGCTGTTATTGTTTAGCCACGAGCTCCTCCTTCCCGAGCGGCTGTTATTATTTAGCCACGAGCTCCTTTTCCTTACCGAGCGGCTGTTATTATTTAGCCACGAGCTCCTGCTTACCGAGCGGCTGTTATTATTTAGTCTCGATTACCAGGTCAGGCAGGGTTAATGGATTTTTTCATCAGGAATTTCTTAGTAGCAGCCATGGACGATTAATTAAAAACTGAGAAAAAATTGACACAAACCTTGAGTCTCTTGTTGACAGCGACGGCCTCCTCCATCTTGTGCTTGAGAACGTTCTGCTGCTTGGCGTGCAAGTTCTCAATATCGGCCATGACCGTGGCGCGCTTGGTCTAGTTTAGTATAAGGGCAGTGGAATGAAGTTGAGTCACGAACCTTGAGTCTCTTGTTGACAGCGACGGCCTCCTCCATCTTGTGGTTGAGAACGTTCTGCTGCTTGGCGTGCAAGTTCTCAATCTCGGCTATGACCGTGGCGCGCTTGGTCTAGTTTAGTATAAGGGCAGTGGAATGAAGTTGAGTCACGAACCTTGAGTCTCTTGTTGACAGCGACGGCCTCCTCCATCTTGTGGTTGAGAACGTTCTGCTGCTTGGCGAGCAAGTTCTCAATCTCGGCTATGACCGTGGCGCGCTTGGTCTAGTTTAGTATAAGGGCAGAGGAATGAAGTTGAGTCACAAACCTTGAGTCTCTTGTTGACAGCGACGGCCTCCTCCATCTTGTGCTTGAGAACGTTCTGCTGCTTGGCGTGCAAGTTCTCCATCTTGGCCATGGCCGTGGCGCGCTTAGTCTAGTTTAGTATAAGGGCAGAGGAATGAAGTTGAGTCACAAAACTTGAGTCTCTTGTTGACAGCGACGGCCTCCTCCATCTTGCGCTTGAGAACGTTCTCCTGCTTGGCGTGCAAGTTCTCCATGTTGGCCATGGCTGTGGCGCGCTTGGTCTAGTTTAGTATACGGGCAGAGGAATGAAGTTGAGTCACAAACCGTGAGTCTCTTGTTGACAGCGACGGCCTCCTCCATTTTGCGCTTGAGAACGCTCTGCTGCTTGGCGTGCAAGTTCTCCATCTTGGCCATGGCCGTGGCGCGCTTGGTCTAGTTTAGTATAAGGGCAGAGGAATGAAGTTGAGTCACAAACCTTGAGTCTCTTGTTGACAGCGACGGCCTCCTCCATCTTGCGCTTGAGAACGTTCTGCTGCTTGGCGTGCAAGTTCTCCATCTTAGCCATGGCCGTGGCGCGCTTGCGGTCCTCGTTACGCAGGCGCAGCATGGCGCGCTCGTTGTCCGCCTTCCACTTGCGGAACTTCTCGCTCTCTTCGCGCATTTGTTTTATTATTTTCACCTACAATTATTTTTTTATATTAGTTTGTACATTAGTTTGTATTTGCTAAAAGTGAAATTGAATCGCCAATAACGCGGAATATGATGCGCAAGATGCAAGTTACCAAGGTTTTAGCAACATAAATATTTTCAACTTCGAAAATATGCAATAGGTATAATAATATAAAATTACACCCATTGCTGTGATTTCATAATTGGAGCCAACGCCTCTTATTTGGTACATTAGTTCTATACATTGTAAAAATTCGAATCAAAACATCCTAATTTCAACCTGGAATTAAGTACTGCAGGATTTCTGTATATTCAATCCTGTTAAAATCAAATCTTCAAACGATTTTCTTTTGTAAACATTGGTGTCGATTCTGTTGTGCACAAACTAAACTTAATATAGGCTATTGCTATCTTTTTCTCTCTAATAAAACGAGAAAAAGACGGACGTAATTCAGAGCTGTCAAATTTAATTGGAACTAATATTTCCATACAAATGAAGGGTGCACGTAAAAACATGTTGACTAAAAACACGGTGAAGCGCAAGGCATAAACTTGTTTGACATTTCTAACTTAGTTCATAGCCTTAGCCGTCCTTTTCACACACTGCCTTTTAGTAAAAGATAGCAATAGCCTAAATTAAGTTTAGTTTGTGCACAACAGAATCGACACCATTATACGAAAAGCAACACATACCTTAGTAGCCTTCATGGCCTGTAACTCAGCGTTGAGCGACGCGATCTTGGCTTCGTTCTTCTCCTTGGTCTTGATGATGTGCGCCTGTTGCTGACACGTCTTCTTGAGGTCTGAGATCTCGTGTTCTAGGGTCGACACCTTCGTGCGACGCTCCTCGTGAGACGGGTCTTTGCTCTGGGGAGAAGATAATACGATCAGATTTGTTATCACTACATATTATAAAACAAACTTACCCGCCACGTACAGACGTGGCGGGTAAGTTTGTTTGTTACAATATGGAATGCAAAATAAATTAATATGAATAAGCATACATAAGGACAGCCTTATGTATGCTTATTCATATTAATTTATTTTGCATTCCATATTGTATAAAAGGTGTTACAAAGGGCTTAAAGCTAGGTACATAAATATGGACCCTGTAAGGGCACAGTAAAGTAGGACAGAGACAGAGGGCTTTAATTTTTCTAATAAGTTGGAAGTTGTTGTTGTTGGTTTGTTCTTCATCTTTAAAACTATGCAACGGATTTTGATGCGGGTTTTTTACTAGATAGAGTGATTAAAGATGAAGGTTTTAGTATATAATTTGCGGGCGGACGAAGCCGCGGGCATCAGCTAGTTTTTCTGATAATCATAACTCCGCCGAGACCGAGCTGTTGATATAAAGCGAATCGTGGCTCGAAGTGCTTCCCAATTATGTTGGGGTTGGCTTTTAGTCAAACCGGATGAAGCTGAATACCAGTATTTTAAGTGGAGCGACTGCGTATCTGACCTTCACAAGCCAGTCAATGGCCCTCATTCGCCCATTTTCAGTCTGCAGAAACTAAGCCAGTACTACTACCACAACACCATTCTTATTATCAGCTAGTCAAAATCAATTTTAATGGTTTCTGGTCAGTATTAGAAAACACAAAGAAATATAGAACATTTTAGATGTGTCTGTAATCCACCCAATGTTGGGAATGCATTTAAAAATACGTCGATTACAGCTACTTTCCATGAGCGAGGACTTGCCTCATATCATTCAGTCTACACTTTGATATAAACCAAACAGTGTCTGGCGAAGCTTTTGATGTTTAATTCTCATCACCATTCATCATTTCAGCCGAAAGACGTCCACTGCTGCCCGCTTAGCATGAACGCCGTAGACACGAAAAAGAAACGACAAATCTTTTGTTCATCTGTCATTTTGTCGATTCAATGACAGATGAACAAAAGATTTGTCGTTTCTCTTTCGTGTCTATAGCGTTCATGCTAAGCGGGCTGGACATAGGCCTCCCCCAACTGTCGCCACATTGACCGGACCCGTGCGACTCGCATCCTACGGATAGCCCTCTCCATTGCCCTTTGGGTGACTTAAGCCTTCTGATGAGGCCCATTGTGAGCAACGACGTTTCTGTCCCGTATGTAATCACTGGCAACATACACTGGTTACTTTCGTCTTGAGACACTGCAGTGAATTGGACGAGAAGATACCACGCTTCTTCCCGAACGCTGCCCAGCCGAGTCAGATTCGTCGATTGACGTCTTTCTTGTAGTTAGACCTACCTAACCGGACAGTTTGTCCCAGCTACCTACACATAATCGTCTGCAACTTCGAGTGTAGAGTCTCCGATCTTGATAGGAGTGGGGTAACATTTATTTCTGTTTCGACCAAAATACCAGAACTAAATTCTCACCTTAGTCTGCTTCAACTGCTGCAACAACTCATCTCTCTCCTTCTCTAGATGCGCGATCTTGTCCTCGTTGTCTCGTAGATTCTTGTGGCTGTCCAACATATCCTTGTTGTTGGCTAGTATCGCCTGCACTACGGACGCCTTGATCGCCATCGCGCGGTTCAGTTCTTGAAGCTCTTGGTTTAGCGCCACCTGGTGATTAGGAGATTGAATTAGAGGACTTTTATCCCAAGTAGGAAAGTAGAAATTGTCAAAAGGGCCACGAACTATGGAGTTATAGATAGCGCACTCCTAAGCTGTGGAAATTAACCCAAACAGACAGGAATGATTCCTTGAAATGTAGTTAAGGGCTATATATCCCTCAAATGGCTTAACATGATCCTCCGTTACGCCTAAATACTGCAGTATTTCTGCAGCATTCATTTTGAAATAAATATATGGTAAAGTTGAGGATTAATGCTAAGTACTATGTGACGAAAACACGATTCCATAAACTTTTCTCTAAAGAACAAAAATCCAAAGTTACCTTCAAATCGAACAATAAACCGCTGGTATTCAAAAAGTACTTCAAATTAAATCATGAAACTTTGCATACTAACTGAAGTAACTATAAAGCAGGTCTTAATGTGTTTCCAATCAATAGATTTTTTGTAAATCGCAAAAAATCACTCATTTCGCACTATTCGGCCGCGGTGACTGACGTAACTACCGCATTGTAGTGCAACCTGATTAGAACTTTATTCTAACAGTAATTCAAACGAAGTTTGAACCACCACAAATAGAGTTGCTAATTTTAGGGTTAGAAGGGCCTTAAAATTTGACTTGTGTAAATAATATAACAAGGACACGGACGATATATACGGTTTTTGAAGCATAGTGGGATTAGTTAAGTAGAACATCGAAACTTAAAGGAGTCAACCTCTACAATATTTATAATTGGGAACATAACATAAAGGGTCTAAAACACCTCTTAACGAAGCCGAAAGGCACTTGTTCTCCTCGTCATTGCAACCATTTTTTTGTTCTACACCATACCTGGGGACCTTCTAGTTACGGAGATATTGGGGGTCAAAGTTCCAACTTTTTTTTTTAATATTTGTTTTTCTTGTATGATTTTTACTTTAAACACCTCCACGACCCCCGTACTACTCAATGCATCCATCAGCACAATGTTTTGAGTGCGTTACATTGAGTTCTACCACAAAACACGATTTTTCACCCAAAAAAAAGTCGTTTCCCAGCAATATTTTTTGCGTAGTTACTTAGTTTGATGTACAGAATGCTTGGTTGACGGCTTTGTGATGAGGTTGTTTACACCCTATATTCTAATAGACCACAAAGTATATTAGAGATGTTTTCAATACACTTCCTCGAAAACTGGTCCATAACGCACTACGAACATGCAATATATTCACACGCGTGCGTTTTTTTCCAAATGGAAATTGCCACAGATAACTATACCTATACTTAGTCTAAATTGGTTCAATGTCTATAGTCTGATGTTGAATGTTTTTTTTTTAAATTTCGGAAATTTATAATCTCGAATAAAAATGGTTCGTTTTGTGCACTTGTTGTAAAATCTACATTCTTCTTACCTGTCCCATAGCTCTCTTCTCCTCTTCCAACACAGCCTGGTCCTCATTCATGGGCATCGCATCGTCACCCTTCTCATGATCGCCATCATTAACAAATGACAATTTAATCTCATGATCAATCAACTCCTCATTACTCTTCAAGTTAACCGACTGTAGATCTTCCAAACGAATTTTAATTTCTTTCAGATAGTCCACAACTGTTGTCTTTTGATGCTCGTCATCTTTGTCTGTGGAGTTCAAATTCTCTATGGTTTGGTTACATTGTTCTGTCAGCTCGTTTAACTTGCGTTCTATCTTGTCTTTGGCGGCTTCAGCTAGTAAAGCTTTTTCACATAGATTCGTGTTTTCTATCAACATGTTGCTCAAATGTTCTGTAACTTGTTTGTGTTTTTTCAATAATTCGTTGTATCGACCTCGTTCTCGTTCTAAGTCTTCTTGGAGTTGTTCGTTGTTTTGTTCAGAGGCGGTCGGGCTTTTTCCAATGAGTTGCAGCCTTAGTTCATTTACTAAGTTATTCAACCTAGATGGGAAATTAAAGTTTCGTTAGTGAATGAGTTATAAATTACTCAACGTATAAATCAGCTGAGTGATGCAATTGTGGACTGTAGTCCTACTTTAATATTATAAATTGTAATGTTTGTGAGGATGTATGGTTGTTTGCTACTATTTCACGCAAAAACTGCTGACCGGATTCGGGTGAAATTTGGCACACAGATAGTTCATAACCAGGATTAACACTTAGAATTTTTGTTTTTGTTCTAGTAGTACGATCCCGTGGGACAATTACAGAACTCAACGCGGACGAAAGTTTAATTTATTTGATGCAGGAGACGTCACTGCGGCCTTACTAGTGGTAACTCCTACGAATTACGGATTATATGCCAGCACCAAATTATGCTGAAATAACACACTGACTTACCTAACAATCTCCGCGGCCTTCGCGTCCTGGTTAATGATAGGCTTGTTGCGTATCCTGCGCGCTCGATCAGCGTATCGCAGCGTAGAGACCGTCTCGTCCAAGTTGTAGTCAGCCGGGCTCACACAAGCCACCATCAAAGTCAGAGAATTTCCGCCCAAACTGTCTGGAAGTAGATATAATGATTGCTTGTTAAGCCGGGTACAGACTTCCGAAATGTAACATGAAATGTAACACGCAATAAAAGAATTTGCCGTCCACATTGTCGCAACGTATCATGCAATGAAACAGAATTCCCATAGTGTGGACGCCTTGCGCGCACTAACCGCGCACACTACGCGCGCGAACAGAGCATTACAACTCGTGCGCGCCGCGATCCGCAGTTTGTCGGTTTTTTCGACGAACACAAAGGGGCGCGCAGTGTGCACGGAGCGCCAGTGTGGACGGGTTGCGTGTGTCTGTAGGTACTGCGGAACGCGCGCGAACAATTGAGGAAAAAGACGAAGCTACACTAAGACTTGAATCATGGATTGAAGAAAAAGTAATGCAGTTAATTGAGGCGTACAGAATAAGATACATTTTATGGAATCTCCAAAATGAGTATTTTTACAAAAAACATCTCATTCGCTTGTTCTCGGCAGACTGAGCTATGTTCGCCGCAAACAGATGCGAGTAGGTACATGCTCGGTTCCTGCGTGCGCTGCGTCCACACTTATGAAATGCTCCTTTTATGTTACTTCGCATGTTACGTTGCAGCAGTCTGTACGCGGCTTTAGTACAGGGGCCCTATTCTGTAACTTTGTTTTAAGCAACACGCCATTGACACTCTATCGACACACTACAGACATTATGTTGCCACTGTTGCAAATTTGGTATTCTGCAAAAACTTCACTGGCGTTTCAGTGGTGTCTCAGTAGTGTGGCGGTACAATATTTATTTAGTGTTTTCGTTGTTCGATGGCTTCACAATGGCGGTTCGATGGCCAAAACACTTTTCAAACATGATAGACACAACTTTCAAATACATTTAAAATATTTACAGACTACCGTAACTTTGGCCATCATGATGACTTTGACACATTATAGACGAGCAGAATACAAATTATTACAATAGTCTTCTATGGCGTTTCAATGGCACTACAGTGGTAAGTCAATGACCATAGATAATTTGTAGAATACCAAATGTCAATGATTAGCCTATTGAGACACTACTTACACACTACCGACTATTGACAAGTTGGTCATTTTACAGAATTGGGCCCCAGCAGTGACCAATATACACAGTAAAGGAAAAAGTCTAAGTATCTTATTTAAATTGAAATACAAAAATGTTTTTTATACACCTGAATTAGGCTATAGTTGGTTATTTTGGTGTTTATTTGTCGTTGCGGGTCTACTGGTCACAGGGACGACTGCTGAGCATATTAGGTCCTGGGTTCGATTATCAGTTCGGGCACTGTTATTGGGTTTTTCATCACGAATTTCTCAGTAGCAGCACGGTTTGACCCGGTTGATAAAAATAGGCTGCGGTTCCACTGAAGCGTAGCGGAGCGCGATTCACCAATCACATGGCAGGAGTGGAGAAGAGTTGTGTATTTTAAGCCATGTGATTGGTGAATAGCGCTCCGCTTCCGCAACCGCAGCCATAGGCTCGCCACCATAACTTAAAACATAACTGGCGCAATGTGGGTGTATATTACGTACACCTCTGCTAAATCTTCTAGGATTACAGGCGTAAAGTTATGTTATTTGTACTGCTAGTGCTATGTTGTTTCTAATGACTATAACTACATAGATACAAAACTTTATACAACATTTTATTCCCCAATACGGATTGCACACGCCTATCAAAATTCGCGCGGCAAGGAAACTTAGAAAGACTTCACTACATATTATAAAACAAAGTCGCCCGCGTCTGTCTGTCGCTATGTATGCGTAGATCTTTAAAACTACGCAACGGAGTTTGATGCGGGTTTTTTTTAATAGATAGAGTGATTAAAGAGGAAGGTTTTAGTATATTATTTGCGAGCGGGCATCAGCTAGTTATCTATAAAAAATAATCGGTATCTTACCTTGCAACAGCCTAGTAAGCTTGCTATCTCTATAACTGATAAAGCTCCTATTGGTTCCGTCTCCTAATGCTGAGATCACATTGCCGAGTGCTAGGAGCCCCTGGTTGATCTTGACGCCCTCCCTCAGACGCTCACCGCTTGCCTTAGTCTTCTTAATACGTTCGGATCCTGCTAAATCTACCAGGTGGAACTTTGATGTTGTTGCTATGTTTCTGTGGAAGAAATAATAATATTTGTCGAGCGAAAACAAATGTAGGCATAGGAATCCAAATAATAATGGTTTTGGTGGTTACCTAATAATAAAGATCATAATCGCAATAACCCGAAAGTACGGCCAAAGTGAGAGCGCAAAAGATTTCGCGTGAAATACACACTTTTTCCGGAATGCTGAATTTTTCTTTTCGAAAAAAAGTATGATAGATACCAAATAGTGTTGGCCCCTAATGTGCCCCAATTCAGGGACTTGGTGGAAACAATCAGGAGAGATGCCTATAATCAACTATCAATGGATACAGCCTTGGACAGTGGCTGCCAACAGGGGTTCGAAACAGCATGGCCGCAACGGCCACGTGTGACAAGGATGGCTTCGTGAAGGTGGAGAGGAAGAAGAGGAAGAAGCCTCCTAGTCGGAACCAGTGCGGAACCGCGCTGGCAGGACCCAATACAAGTCCGGCGATACCAACGATATTATTAGATTAACATAAGATTGTTTTTACAGGAAAGATAAATTTATATTTTACTCACTTGTCAGTGCGACTCTCCTTAAAAATAACGATGGTGAAGACGGCGTGGCTGCGACTGGAGGCCTGGTTCATGGCTGTGGAACCTGTTACTCGGCCTGATGAACCTCGCTCTAGTACCATCATGGTCTCCATTGTTGACGTCACTGGAAGTTCTGTTATGCCTGGAAAGAATAAACATGGTTTTTTCAATGTTTCCCAGTTTTTGATGTCTGAGAATACACATGATCATACCATGGTGCTAAAAAGCTTAAATAAACAAACCAAAATATTTTATTTCTTGACAATCTTAGTTGGGCAACATGGAAAAAATATTTGAACATTATGTACTATCGAGGGCACTCCCTCCTGACCACCTTTAAGCTAATTTTTGCTTGCACTCGCAACATAGAAACGCTCTCTAGCCCCGCCCCGTTGACTTTGTATAGAAATAATGAATGAAAAGATACCGAATCGGCCGAGCGCACTGACGACGCACGCCAAACGAGAGTTATTGTTATTTTTCGCCAAAGTTGACGCTTTCCTAATAGGCCCAAACTTTAAGGGGGCGTGGCTCCGCATGATTTAAGCGAAAAATTTAAACTGGTCAAGCGGAAAAGACCACGATAGTACATTTCAGGAAATGATATGAGGATGGATGTATAGATGTTTGTTAATCTTTCAGATTTGGATCTAATTTTGCACATAGATAGTTTATAACCTGGATTAACACTTTTTATCCCGGTCATATGATCCCGTGGAACAAATATCGAACTTCACGCAGGTGAAGCCGCCGGCATAAGCTAGTAGGTAATCTGATAAAATAAAACTGGCTCTAGTCAGATGAGTTGTCTAGAAAAACGCTTGCCTGAGCAATAACTTTTTTATTTTTATTTTATTCTGAAATAAAAGTACAACAACAATATTGTACTGTATAACGGGCTGGTGTCCGCAACTCCACGTCAAAGCGCGTATTTTGCGTATGGGCCTATAATCCATCACGCGGGCCCAGTGCGAATTGGTAGATGTCACATGTCTTCGAATTTTTGGTTCTAGGACATGTCGGTTTCCTCACAATGTTTTCCTTCACCGTTTTGAGAGCAGTGGTGATGAAATAAATTACACAAAGTAAAGCGCCTGCCCCGACGTACTGTTCGTAAGTCAGGGCCGCCACCAGTGGGCCACCGCTGCTCTTTACAACAACAATAAAAAATATTCTTACCGGGCAAAATAACTCCTTTATTAATATCCTCTCTAATCTCAATAATACTGTGTCCCCTCTCCTTTCCTGAGAGCAGGTCATAACACTGTTCTTGATACAGCTCCATGAAGGAAACATTTACTTTGAAGATGAACTTGTCCTCATGATCGTCTATGTAGTCAAATATGTCTGCCACGGCCTGGGGTATCACACCTGGAGATAAATATGAAGACAGGTAATAAATAAATAGTTTTAACTAAAACACTAGGAAAAGGCGAAGGGTGGGTGTTTTGAGGGATGGTCTCTTGTTTGGTGCTTTTTAGGGTACCGTACCTCAAAAGGTAAAAAGGAACCATTATAAGATCACTTTCTTGTCCGTCTGTCACCACCGATTTTCTCAGAAACGGGTGGACCTAGCAAGTTGAAATTTATACTAGATACTGAGGTCTATAGTCCCTATTAGGTGTATAAAAATCAAGGTCCTGAGTCAACATGATGAAAAGATAAAAAATGAAAAAAAGAAAAGATGAAAAAAACTTGTAAGTACCAAAATTTACCTTAATTTTTTTTTTTTTCGGAATATTCCCTTTACTTGTGCTGTAAGACCTTGCTTTTAAGCAAAATTGACAATTCTAAGGTTTTTTTTTATATTTAGGTATAAATATTAAGCCTAATTTGAATAAATGACTTTGATTTTGAAAGTGAAAGTAGTGAAGTTGTCAGATCTCTGTGGGGGAGGTTTCAGCCAGTCTTACTGCTTTTGTAACTGCAACTGTTTCATCTCATTATTTCCCCACTTCTGACAATGCTATTTTACACCATGTTAGTCAAAAATAGCAGCTTTAAGGGCCTACATCGATACCTCGCACCGGGCGACTGTTCTACTAAGCGAGCGAAAGTGATGCAATTACTTTTGAAACGCAAAAGAAGAGAGATGGCTTTAATGTGCGTGCGCTCGGAGTGAAACGGCGTATGAGCCAAAACGAATTTACTCTTTTTTTAACAAAATAAAGAATTAAATTTAAAACTACTTTGAGTAAACTTTGATACAATAATTATCTATGTTTTAAAGTAAATTCCATTGAATAACCCTTAAACGTTACGCCATGATGTCGTAAAAAGTAAAAAATTAGATATAACTTTGCAATTTTTTTGTATCGAGAAAAAATCATTTAATCGTGTATTCCTTTTACACGATACTAGACCAAAGAGTCAAAAAGCATATACCAAAATGTTAAATCCGCATTCCACATACTCAACAAGTTACACGAAATAGAAAAAACACATCTTTTTCAACATATCACCTTAAAGAAGAGTCAAAAAGCTGTATAATTATGATTAGATAATGTCATTAAGGTACAATACCATGACACGCAGATAATTTTGCACCCAAAAGCTAATACAATATAAAACAAACTCAAAACACCCCTTTTTCCTTCATCATCATCATTTCAGCCGAAAGACGTCCACCGCTGGACACGGGCCTCCCCCAAAGGGGGATTTTTGCCATAATCGCCACGCTTGGCAGGCGGGTTTGCGATCGCAGTACGGTTGTTACAAAAGAACAGAGAACGCTGCTGCCCATTCTCTGGTAACCTGGTGCCTTTTTCCTTAAGGGGTTAAAAAGAGAAGTCACAAAATGAAAATAATAAAGCACAATACAAACCCAGTTTAGTGGAGTCTCCATCAGATCCAGAATAGTTGGTCCCCATTGTATATGTTTTGCCAGATCCTGTCTGGCCGTATGCTAGTATCGTTACATTATATCCTGGAAAAAAAAGGTCAATTTCAAATAATACTACTACTACTACACTACAATAGCCCATAACGTCCACTGCGGGACGTAAGCCTCTCCCATGATGGGAGGAATTTGCCGTAATCTCCACGCTTGGCAGGCGGATTGGAGATCGCAGTGATGAAAGACTAACAGAAAACGCTGCTGCCCATTCTCTGGTCTACGGTATGGTCCTCAAATAATACATAATTGTATATTTAAGTACTAGCTGTTGTCCGCGGCTTCGCCCGCGTTAAGTTCGGTAACTGTCCCGGGGGATCATACTAGAGGGATAAATAGTATCCTACATGTTAATCCAGGTTATAAACTATCTATGTGCCAAATCATAATGATGCCTGCATGACTTTTATCCCATCATTCGCAAACGTTGTGCGTCGATGTTGCGGCGATTCAGAGGTAGCCCGAACAGTATTTTAGCTACACTGGCGGACAAGGTTGACGGACCTTTTGTAAGACTCTGGGCTGGCAGACATGTGCGTGCACATATGTATATATCCAATTAGCATGTATGTTCAAGTTATTGTTATTTTTTGTAATTTGTTATTTACTAACATAGGTTAAGTTCTGACTAACAATGTATGGATCTAGTGGTCTGAAATAAAAAATTTGAATTTGAATTTGAATAATCATCACAATTATAATCATTAAAATCGCTATCACAATCACTATCACTATCACCATCATTATCACTGTCACAATCACCATCACCATCATCGTTATCACAACAACCATCACCATCAGTATTCCAATCACTATCACTATCACAATCACCATCATTGTTATCACAATCATCACAATAAATAATAATAATAATCCTGTATAGAAGTCAAATCTGCCATCTTTTGGATCTAAAAATAAATGCCATATTCGTAATCAGCACCAATGATAATCTCGGAATCGACACCCATATTGATTTTTAGATATTCAACCCCATCGCACACCAACAGGGGATGATGGTATTTCAGGTCCGTCACATTAAATCTTAAAATCGCTGTTTTTGTAATACACCCGACCCGATACACCATACAAACAATACCAAACCCATTTCCCCATTTAGGGGTTAAATTCTGAAAAGACCTGAAACCCATTTCTACCCATTTATCGATAGGAGTACTCCTGTGTGAAGTTTCGAATAAAACAGTCTAACTAATCTTGTTTCCCCATACAAACTTTCGACTCCCGTTTCACCCCCTTAGGGAGTAAATTTTGAAAAATCCTTTCTTAGTGCACCGTTAGACCTCATACGAAACGTACGCGTGCTAAATTTTAAATCTCAAGACCCAGTGGTTTGAGCTGTGAGTTGATTTTCAGACTTTGTCACCCCATTTCTCCATATTAGGAGTCGAATTCTGAAAAAATCTGAAACACAAATGTTTACTCATTTATCGATAGGAGTACTCCTGTTAAGTTTCGAATAAAATAGTTAACTAATGTTATTTCCCCATGTAAATTTTGGACCCCCGTTTCAGCCTCTTAGGGCGTGAATTTTGAAAAATCCTTTCTTAGTGCACCCCTAAACCTCATAAGGAATCTATGTGACAAATTTGGAATCTCTAGACTCAGCGGTTTGGGCTGTGCATTGATTTTTATACTTTGTCAACCCATTTCCCTCTCTTGGGGGTTTAATTCTGAAAAAACCTGAAACACAAATGTTTACTTAATTATCGATAGGAGTACTCCTGTTAAGTTTCGAATAAAACAGTTTAACTAATCTTGTTTCCCCATACAAACTTTGGAGCCCTTTTTCACACCCTTATGGAGTGAATTTTGAAAAATCCTTTCTTAGTTCACTCCTTGACCACATAAGGAACCTACTTGCCAAATTTGGAATCTGTAGACCCAGTGGTTTAGGCTGTGCGTTGATATGTCAGCCAGTCAGTCAGTCTCTTCTTCTTTTATATATTTTACCCGACTGCGCCAGAAGGAGGGTTACTGTATAGATTTTATCTAAAATATAAGTAGTCTAAGTTACTCCTTATTTCATCAGCTATCTGCCAGTGAAAGTCCCGTCAAAATCGGTCCCGCCGTTCCAGAGATTAGCCGGAACAAACAGACAACATACAAAAATTGAAAAAAAAAAATCGTATATGTACCCTATATACATTCATATGCATGTAGTAAAATGCGGTTGTTTTAATATTACAAACAGACACTTCAATTTTATTTATTTCTACAGATAAAGCCCCATTTTCATATTTCACCCCCTTAGGGGTTGAAATTTTTAAAAACACCGTTGCGTTAGCTTCCAACCATAAGCCTAGATAATAAATTTAGTGAGTTTTACTTCGAAAATTAAGGACTTTCCATAAACAACTTCATTCTCCTTTTTAACCCTTCGGCGGTGGTATTATGAAAAACGCTGAGACACGTATCAATTAATTTTTAAATCATCAGCCTAAACACAAAATTTGATGATCCTTACTTTAAAACTGACGATTTCATATAAACAACTTCATCCCCGTTTTTAACCCTTCGGGGGTGGAATTGTGAAAAACGATGAGCACGTATCAATTAATTTTTAATCATGAGCCTAAACACAAAATTTGAAGATCCTAACTTTAAAACTGACAGACTTTCATACACAACAGCTTCATCCCTTTTTTAACCCTTTGAGGGTAGAATTATGAAAAACGCTGAGACACGTATCAATTAATTTGTAATCATCAGCCTAAACACAAAATTTGAAGATCCTAACTCAATTTTCCATAAACAAGTTCATCCCCCTTTTTAACCCTTCGGGGGTGGAATTGTGAAAAACGCTGAGACTATCTATCTATCTAAAAAATTTGAAGATCCTAACTTTAAAACTGACGATTTTCCATATACAACTTCATCCCCCTTTTTAACCCTTTGAGGGTGAAATTATCAAAACGCTGAGACACGTATAAATTAATTTTTAATCGTCAGCCTAAATACAACATTTGAAGATACTAACTTTAAAACTGACGGACTTTCATACAAACTTCCATCCCCTATTTAACTCCCTTAGGGGTTGAATTTCTAAGAATCCTTCCTTATTCCTTGTTTATTTTATAAAGGGAACCTCTGTGCAAAATTTCAGCTTTCTAGGTCCAAGGGTTTGGGCTGGGCGTTGATGAGTCAGTCAGTCAGTCAGTCAATCAGTCAGTCAGTCAGGCCTTTTGTTTTTATTTATCTATACTAATATTATAAAGAGGAAAACTTTGTTTGTTTGTTTGTTTGTTTGTAATGAATAGGCTCAAAAACTACTGGACCGATTTAAAAAATTCTTTCACCATTCGAAAGCTACATTATCCACGAGTAACATAGGCTATATTTTATTCCCGTACTCCTACGGGAACGGGAACTACGCGGGTGAAACCGCGGGAAGTCCGCTAGTATAGATTATAGAGAGGAAGTAAAAGTGATCTCCAAGCAAAACATTTCAGATAACAACCAATAATAGTAGATTGTATCATAAGGGAGCAAAATAATATTTTTACGGCGAGGGCGCTTTTTTGAATCCCGAGCGTAGCGAGGGATTCTTTAATAGAATCCTGAACGTAGCGAGGGATTCAAAGTACGTCGCCCGAGCCAAAAATATATTTTGCGCCCGAGTGATACACTCTACTTTTCATCACCCACTATGAGAAAATAAAAGGCGCCTCATAATTTTAACCGACTTCAAAAAGGAGAAGGTTCTCAATTCTACTGTTTTTTTTAATGTATTTACACCGATTACGCTGGTATTAATGAGCCGATGGACGTGATTATTCTTTAGTTTGATGCGGAATAGTTGCCATTTGGTCCTATAAAAATTTAACATAGTTTGGCCCAGTAGTTTTCATTTTATGAACATTTTTACTTCAGTCGTGTGG
Source organism: Xestia xanthographa (assembly GCA_905147715.2). Classification (NCBI taxonomy): domain Eukaryota; kingdom Metazoa; phylum Arthropoda; class Insecta; order Lepidoptera; family Noctuidae; genus Xestia; species Xestia xanthographa. The sequence goes on from LR990652.1 coordinate 9,449,574, forward strand.
TCTAATTTCAACATGTAAAATAAATGCATATCTAATATTTGGATAAAAAAATCTTTTTTGCAAAATATAAAACCGACTTTACAAAACACAAAAACGTTAAAAATAACTTTAGCTTCAGAAGTCGGTGACAAAAAAAAAACTAAATGAATCAAACAAAGGTCACCGACTTCTGAAGATCTAAAGTTATTTTTCACTTTATTGTGTTTTTTATTCACTGTCACTTGAAGAACTAATTTTTCAAAACAAAACCATGAATTTCTAACAATTCATGAAAATTGACGAAAACGCGGTCTGTAGTTCGCGCGTTTTTTTTTTAATCAGCCAGCGCGGCGGCGCGCGGCGGGCGCGACTATGGGCCGTCGACCAGCCAGTCTTTATTCAAACAATATTTGCGTTCGATTTCTTTCGGCGCTGAACACTAAGATGTTCCAAATTCAAAAAGTGCGCCGCAAAGATAGTTGCGGCGCACTTATAAAGAGGAATAAAAACTCATTACTGCCCGCTAAAAGTTTATTATAGAAAACACCACCTTTGGGTGCACTTAAAGGCTAACCAAGTCGTCCTTTTCGAATAGGTGGGATGAAAAAATTACTATAAAAAGCTTTTCGTAGGTTCTACAGCAGACAAACTAATAAATTGCTTTGCTCACATTATTTTGTAAGTCATCTGTACTATTATGACTAAAATTAATTTGGCAAGTTCAGTTTAAAGTTTTCTGAAGCATTGTTCTTTTATCTCTACTTCAGACATTTCTGCATAAGCTCACACCTACACAATGTCACTCCAATTACTTCATAAACAATTTCATATCTCAGTTTTAGAACTATTAAATCTTCTTACCTTGAAAAAGTCTCCCAATGAGACTCTTGACTGCAGTATCATAGAACTCTTGCTGGGTTATGTGCTGCGGGAACACATGATTGTATGTAAACGCCAAGTCTTTAATCTGGACTTGAGGCTGACCGGGCACCACATCAATGCACTCGTCACATCCTCTATCTGTCTCCAGTTGCATCAACGGCCTAATCCGAAGTGCAACTTGCACTGTATCAATAGTGGCTTGCTTATCAGCCTCTACCATCTTGATATTTAATTTTTCTAATAATAAAAACACCTCTCCTCTCCTATATCAACAACAAATATTGCATATCCTTCGTTTTCTTTCTTTCAGGATGACCAGGGATGTCAGTTGTCAGGTTTCTTTTTAAGTCAAGTTCGTTTCCTTTTTCGTCAGGCCTGACATTGGTGTTAATTTCTGCAAGGAGGTTTGATATAAACTTAATTAATACGTGCCAAAAAGGATTATAATTGGAAGGTGCGAATTGGGCTTTTAAACATAATATTCTTTGGATGTTTTAACAACAGATGCAAAGCTGTTTGGAAATGATAACAAAAACCATAAAATGGACCGACTTGTGCCAAAATGTTTCAACCCACTTAATTATCGAAATTGAGTTATCTATACTAAACAATCTAAAATGAGCCTTATTTTCATGCAGAAAAGACTCATTTTATTATCTGCTCCCTAGGAAAAGATATACTGAAAGTATACCACACACAAGTATATCTATGGGACTTTAGGAAAACAAATAGCGGAAATGATTCATGTCATTTGGAACAAAATGTTTCTGGACCGATTTGTATTAATTTACTATATACTGAAAGTATACCACACACAAGTATATCTATGGGACTTTAGGAAAACAAATAGCGGAAATGATTCATGTCATTTGGAACAAAATGTTTCTGGACCGATTTGTATAATTAATTTACTTCTGGTAAATTAATACAAATCAATTAATTAATCAAAAAATCAATGAATTAATTATCAGTTTTGCCACAATGATTCAGGTACACATGAATCGTTGCACATAGGGTTATTTGACCAAAAAAAGCGGACAATATTCAACAAGATCAAAGTACAGTATCTTCGCAAATTGGATGTACTTGAGGGTACCTAGATAAATTAAGAACCTAAAAATACCCACATTAAAAATTTAAAAAAATGTTGTGTATCATTATTTTGCCTATCAATTGAACGGTTGCAAACGGTCACGTAACAATCATTGAGTTTAACGATTTTTTATCGCGCAATTTTGGTTGTTATTAACTAAACAAAGTCTTGTGAAGTGATATTCATGATGGATATTAATGAAGCAGGTATTCATTATTCGTTTTATTTTATTTGTTTTGATGTAGTATTAGTTTGCATAAAGATATGAACAATTCTTTAGACTGCATAAAAACGTAGTAAGATTTTACAACAAACATATACATAATAGTGTTTTTGTTATGTCTCAGGGCGTCTCACGGCATTTTTTGTTTTTTTTTATAACAAGATTAACTATTCTACTATTGAAAACATAGAAATTTAGGTGCCTAAATCTGCCTATCATATTTTTTTCGTATTATTTTGTTAATACTATTTTTACAAAACAAAGTTATATTATTCACTTGATATTGAAAACTTGACAATACACGAGTTTTTCTTTAGCAGGTAGTTCTGGAAATAATGTTATTACGCGGGAATACTTATTTAAATTGATGAAAAAAAGTACAGAAGTAGAATTTGGAAAGAAATTGGACTCTGTGGAGAAAGATATTGTAAGTAAGCCGACTTTCCCCGAGGAACAAAAACAACAGTTTCTGCACAAATTTTCTGCCATTAAGTCAGAAATGAAGACCAGATGGGTTGCTGCGAGTAGGACAGAAAAGGTTTTCTTGAAAAAAAATCACCGTTGGCTTAAGGTCAAGGTACCGTAGAAATACCTACGGGATCAAGTAGAAATTCGGGTCGTCCATCGAAAACATTTAGTGATTTATGTGATCGCAGTAAAAGGCGAAGAGTTGAGAGCCTTAAAGATGAGGGTGACTCTCAACAACTCTTATATAGTCAAATGAAGCTTCGAGAATGTGGTTATCCACAGGCTGCAAAAGTGGTCAAAGATATCAGTAAAAGTCCAACCCGAGGATCTATGTACTGAAACTGAAGCAAGTAGTGATTCTTTCAGTTAGGATTAATTGATTGATTCATCCATGTCACAACATTTGCTAATACTATGTAAAAAAAATTTTTCACAACTTTTTTTTAACTAAAATAATATCATAAAATAAGTAATAATACATTCTACATAGTGATTTTTGATCAATAAACAGGATAAGAGCATAAAATAATATTGTCCGCTTTTTTTGGTCAAATACCCCTATGTGCGTTGTTGCAAAACAGTTTTTAATAATTTACCTTAAACATTTTGTTCCAAATGGCTTGAATCATTGCAGCAAATTAGAAATATGGGTGTACAATAGCAGTATACATTCTGCATCAAACAACAAGGTTATGTATGGCTTGAAGGCGAAGCAGGGAGGGGGGCACAGAGAGTTGGATCATGCCTATTGCATCACATCGACAATAAACTATCAGGAGATAAAGAACATCTAATACTATGGAGTGATTCCTGTGGGGAACAGAAATATAAAGTTAACTTTAAATGTTAAAAGCAGCATTACACTCCCAAATTAATTTGAAGACCATTTCGATAAGATTTTTAGAACCCGGACATACATTTTTACCCAACGACACGGACTTTTCAACAATTGAGACGCTCCTAAAAGGTATACAAAGAGTTTACACCGTAGAAGAGTACATGGACATCATGAAGCATTGTAAAAAACAAAATCCATTACAGTAGTGAGAATGAAGTCAGATTTGTTTTTAAGCTGCAGTGTTAATGAGAAGTATATAGTTATAGAAAGATGTATGTAAATAAAACTAAAGCTAATTGGCTGGCGACTAAAGAAATTCTATTAAAAAGGATTGCCACTACTCAATTTTTATGAGTTTTATTATTCATAGTCACTCTATGTAAGAAAAACTTGCGTAGATATTAAACTGTTTACGGAAGTGATTTGGATCATTATTCCAAAATTAATTTTGACAGTGTCATACAAATTTATTTTTTGCTGAAAGCATCCAGACGATATTTCTCTCAATATCTTAAAAAGTAGCAGCGGCTGTTGTAAAATATACTTTTAGAAACCATATTCAATATTCCAAATATTGATACCTTCATAAGTAACAAAATCGGAATGATTAAATGGAAAAACTTCGTCTGAATGTTTAAACTGAAATAACTCAAAATGTGTTCATTGTGGGGTGGAACATTCTGGCACAACTCGGTCCATAAATATAAGGCAACATGCCAAAACGATACTTACCGTAATATTAAACAAAGGCAAACACTAGAACAACCAATATCAAGACACAAAACGGTTTAAATTTGATTCTAATTCAGTTTTTACTTCCAAACAGCACAAATCACGACAGTAAACGTTTTAAAAATACAACGGTTCAGAATCAACGACATATTCAAATTTAGGGTTACAAGTACCACATACAAAAAACTACACCAACCAAAAACCGAATAAGATTTATTATTTCTTTACTTTCTATACGGCCATAGAGTAAAACTTTTTTGCAAAAAAATAAAACCGACTTCAAAAAACACAAAAAAGTGAAAAATAACTTTAGCTTCAGAAGTCGGTGACAAAAAAAAACTAAATAAATCAAACAAAGGTTACCGACTTCTGAAGCTAAAGTTATTTTTCACTTTTTTGTGTTTTTTGAAGTCGGTTTTATTTTTTTGCAAAAAAGTTTTTTTATTTTTCCATTTTTAGTTGTAATATCCTATACAAATATTTGCTATGCATTTATTTTACATTGTTAAAAATATATGTCATGGTAATAGGCTTATCCCCAATAAATGGAACTTATCATACCTAAACTGTCGAAATTTGTTGTACACATCTGCGTATCCCTCAGAGTATACAGGCGTGATGTTACGTCATGATGTTGTATAAACAATAAACATCCAAGCGATTGTAGCAATCACGACCGATTTACCATCTATTTTTGAAGAGTTCCATTGTATATCTCCGAAGATCAGCATCAGATCTTCACCAAATTTAAATACGACCATTTCAGGAGTATCTTTTTCAAACAAAAAAAAGAATTTTGTTAATCGCTCCGCAAATGAAGGAGAAATCGGTGAACATACATGAAATTATACCACACGACTGAAGTAAAAATGTTCATAAAATGAAAACTACTGGGCCAAATTAGGTTAAATTTTTATGGGACCAAATGGCAACTATTCCGCATCAAACTAAAAAAGAATCACGTAAATCGGATCATAAATCTCAGCGTAATCGGTGTACATACATTAAAAAAAAAAAACCGGTCGAATTGAGAACCTCCTCCTTTTGGAAGTCGGTTAAAAATAAGTGACGCACACACGCAGGCTAGCAAGCTCTATAGTCCAAGACTCCAAGTACTTTTTGCAAAATGGGGAAGGATTGCAGTCATAAAGCATAAATCGATATTTATGGAGGAAGCAAGGAGCTACAGCTAACAATATTTTCTGCCACTTTTTGCGGAAAGACATTAGTGGAGTTTGTCAATCACACAAAGAGACAGTAATCCTAATGCTCTAAACGCACGTCATGAAGAAAAAAACATCCACATACTAAACGAAAGGTCCCATTAACCCAAAATAAAGATGGTAAAATTTTAACACGCCGTTCAGTACGTCTACCAGGTGCGGATACAGGATTTCCTGTAAGGGGGGGGCAATTTTTGGAAAATTCATTAAAAAAAATCGATAAACTTTTGATAATAAATGGGCGTTACTTTACAAAAATCCATGATAGGCAAGATACAAGGGGCAACCAGCTTTTGGGCCAGGGGGAGGGGAGCGTAGCGAAAAATTCTTACGACACCTTGCCTTGGACAGGTTAGAATGGTTTCGAACGTTCCTATAGGAGTTTCTTGGTTGAATTTTAGATAAATTCAAGAGAAAGTAGTGCGAGCGAAGCGAGCTCGAATATTTCAACACTTTTCTTACCGACCTACTGGAGTTACCTGTGCCTCATAAAGACAAAGTTAAGACTCATGAAAGACTCATTTTTACAACATTGCCTCAGATAATTATGCTATAATACCATTCTATGGCATCAGGCAGGAAAAGCTATAACTTAAAAATCCTGAGCCTCTAGGGGCAGCTGCCTCCTCCTGGCGACGTCCATGACAGGCTATGCAACTAGAATATTTAGTTTCAATCCCGTCAAACTAGTTCAAGCTTGGTTAGATGACGTATTTGGTCCGGTTCAGGGAGGGGCAATTGCACCCCTTGCCCCCCCCTGTATCCGCGCCTGCGTCTAACCAAAGATATCCAACCAAAAAAAACACTCCCAGTCACTGTAGTACTACACATCACCTTTTTATGATGGTGTTGATAAGCTAAGTAGAAGACAGTAGGTAATTACGCACAAAATAAAATCACTATAATCAGTGTTTTTTTACTTAGATACCTTTGGTTTGATGTACTGAACGCCGTGTTAAAATTTGTCCATCTATTTTAATGGGACCTTAAAGGTATAATATTTGTCCCAACACTTTGCCTATTTTACTTAGTTCACACAGAAATAAAACGTAGTCTGACCAGCGAAACCGCATAGGTCTGCGGGTCTAAAATGGCCGCTGTATCAGAATCTACGCAGAATCTTAGCACGAATCACGTTAAAAAAATTAAATTCTTAAAATGGACTTTATGTCAATAACCATAAAGTCCATTTTAAGAATTTTAAATTTTTAACGTGATTCACGAAACGATTCTGCTAAAGCGGCCATTTTAGACCCCAATAAGGTACGGTAACGAAAGTATTTATTTATTTTATTACATGTACCTACAGTGCGACACAAAAGAGTAGAAAATAAATGAGGGCGCTGCGATCGCTCAGGTGGCAACCCAGTTAGTACGAACTAGCTGATCTTGATACTTGAATAGTATTATTGGTCTAATAGCTATAAATAATGAGAAAATAATTATTTTAAATAAGTATGTTTATTAATTCATTGCTTTCATTAAGTTCCTCGCAGATAATAAATAGATTTGGTACGTAATAGTAATAAAACTACAAGTTCACTCAAATATATATTATGAGGGACGACCCTTTCTGTGTATAGCTGGAGTCTAGAATTTTCCGCCGTTTTGCACAATTCTGCGCACTGTGCTCACAGAAACACCTAAAACAAACAAAGCATGTTATTAACATAAGCTTATAGATACAACTTTAAATTAGTGCTCTATCTTCATAAATAATATAACTGCTGTCAGTCCGACGAAAAAAGTCCCGCGCAAATATGTTCGTAACGTGAAAATATTTTAAAATTGTTTCTTTCCATTAGTCGGTTGCTTCAACAAATATGGTATAGCAAAAACGTATTTGGTAATACGCAATTAATTATATTAAATGTTGTTGCCTTACTATCAATGTTGTTAAGTCGCGCTATAACCACAACGGTATTTGTTTATCTTAGCATAACCTCAAAAATGGTACACAACTAATTTGTAAATACTATTAAGATCGAAAATTTTGTTCCCTGAATATATTAATCGTTTGTAATTAAGTTTACTGCAACTTTCAATAGTAACTTACAAGTAAAATCTGCTGTACGATGGCAAACATCTTCGAAGTAGGATAGTAGCTTCCCAGCTTAATTCGGTCAAACACCGTATGAAACCTTGATAAATTATTTCACGGGCACCTCCACGAATTACCTTATTCATGATATGTCGCTGTTTTCCTGTCCACACTCAGAAATAACACACAAAAACCAAAATTCTAATGAAAAACGAAACCGATCGAGAAGAATTGACAGCTCAAGTACTCATTTCAGATGTTGCCAGAAAATGAAAAATTTTAGTTCCCAAATATTTAATTTCTACTCTTTTATGTCGCACTGTATAGAGGCTGCTTTACGCCATGGCAACACTGCGACATTGCAGCATTCCACTAGGCCGCATGCTACAGTAAATAAAAATGTTGCACATCGTGGCAAGAATCGTGCGGCATGGCAACATCTTGCGTCATACTGCTAAAGTTACTTCATCAGCCATATCCTACTGTGTCTTGTCCCCTCGATCAATCAAGTTGGTAGACCAAGGTTATATATCGACAATTTACTACAGTATAGACGAGTGTACGTATGCTCAATCTAAACGTCTTCTTCGTAAGAAGAAACGTTCGGGTTGGGTTAAGTTTTGCACTTCTCTATCCCCCTCCACTCCCGTATCAGCAGTCTGGAAGAGTATAAACCGCTTTAGGCGTGGTTACTCCACGTCAATCTCTTCCCCCATCACCAGACAAACTGCTGAATCCTTTTTCGATAAAATTGCTCCGCCTTTTTTTTTTTTTTTTTTTTCAGATGGGAAATCATCAAATAACTCCTCCCGCTCTGGGCGGAGCAGGAGGGAGTGTCAGACTTTTACTGACAAAAACCCATCCATGTTCCTTCATCGCCCTTTGTGTTCCGGGGCCACGGTATCTCTATTGAACAGTCCCGCAACCCCGGCAGGCATCGGTCCTTACCGACCCCTTCCCTTTTGCTGACTCTCTTTGAGGTGCGCGTGGAACACGAACGCGCCGTCGACACGGCCTGTCGTCATGAGACGGACGGACGGCGAGCTAGCCCATAGCCCACCGTCCACAGGCCCGCGCCTACGGTGGCCGGGGGCCAAGTGGTGGTGGCCCCCGACGCCCGGGGCGTCTCCCGCGGCGGCCGGGACGTTGAGAGGTTCGCTCCCTCTCACGTTCTGCCACCTCCTTCTCTAGCATTACTGCTTCGCAGAAGGAGGTGACGGCGTCCCATTCCTTCTCGCTCCGGACCATGGCTTGCACCAGGGACGGACGCGAGAGGTCGCCGCCGCTGATCGCCGCTTCGAGGACACGGCGGTGCTCCGCCCACGCTGGGCACACCTCCACCGTGTGTTCCACCGTGTCCTCCGGTCGATCCTCACAATGGAAGCACCCGGGCGTTTCCTCCCGCCCGATTCGGTGCAGGAACCTCCCGAACACTCCGTGTCCGGTGAGGACCTGCGTCAGGCGGAAGGTGAGGACGCCGTGGCGTCTCTCAAGCCACTCCTCAAAGAGGGGACTTATCGCCACTATTGTGGCGTGCCCTAAATTGCTCCGCCTTAGGTTCCCCTTTAGAATTATTACTCACGCCTGTAAATACTGCGGATGATCCGCTGGATTACCCCTTCTCAATGGAGGAAATGAATACGGTGCTTCGAAATGCACGGGATACCGCCCCTGGCAAGGATGTCATCCCATACTCTTTTATAGTCCACTCTGGTACCAACGCTAGAACTATTTTTATCGTTTTGGTTGGGTACCGGATCAGTGGAAACTACAAAATCGTCATTCCTCTTTTGAAACCGGGCAAGAATGCCGATGACCCGAATGGACTTAGACCAATTGCTTTGTCGTCCGTCTTGGCCAAGTTACTGGAACATTTAATTAAAAATAGACTTGAGTGGTTTGTTGAGTCTCGGGATCTACTACCCAGCCATCAATTTGGCTTTAGGAAGAGACTTAGTACAATGGACCCCGTGGCAACGTTAGTTACAGATATACGTACAGCCTTTTACAAAAATTAATCTGCTGTAGCCGCCTTCCTAGATATATCTTCCGCATAGGACAACGTCCTTCTTCCCATTCGCAGGCAAAAATTGCAACAGCTGAGTATTCCGGCGAAGATGGTACCTACAGTGCATATGCGGGCTTTTTATGTCCCGCTCTTTGGTGTTGAGAGTCCAGGGTGAGATATTTGAGAAAAGACAGACGTGGAAGGGTCTTCCCCAAGGCTCTGTCCTCAGCCCATTACTGTACAACTTTTATACAGCTGACATTGGCTCATGCCTTAATACTGACTGTCATCTCTTACAGTATGTCGACGATCTTGTCCTGTACGTAGCCAATGCATCAGTTGTTGATTCTGATTCATCTCTCTGTCTCTCTCTGGACTCTTTAAATCAATGGCTTTTAGACCATGGTCTCTCCCCATCTGCTCCGAAAAGTTTGGTTGTCATTTTCTTCCGGAAACAACGGATCCCTCAAGTCTCAGTTAGCATTTCCAGTAGTTAATAAAGCAACATTTTTAGGCATGTATAGTTAATAAAGCAACATTTTTAGGCGTGTATCTGGATTCCAAATTATCTGGTTTACCCCACATTAATTATTTAGTTGAAAAATGCGAAAGGGTTATCCCTATTTAAAAAGTCCTTGCTGGTGTCTGGTGGGGTGCGGGTGCCCATCCTTACACTATGAAATTAGTCTATAATGCTATAGTTCGTAGTATTATAGATTATGGCTATTTTTTGTTGATTCCATGTAACAAAGGCGGTTTAGTTGGATTAGATTAGTAGTTTAGTTATTGAATTTTGACGACCTGATTGGCGCAGCGGTAGAGAGGCTGCCTTACGTTCTTAGGGTCCCGGGTTCGAATCCCGGTCGGAACAAATGTTTGTGTGATGGATGAGCATCGTCAATGGCCCTTTACGGGGCCCCGGTGTGGGCGCGTTCATTGAGGTGGCGAGCCGCCCACTACCTGAACGTGCCCCAAAAGGTGGTAGCCGTAAGGCTGGCCCGGGGCTACCGCACGATCTCCCGCGAGGCGGCGAGCCTCCTTGCCGGATTGCCTCCATGGGATCTGGAGGCAATAGTCCTCGCGCGCCTACATGAATGGCGCACGGAGGCGCTACGCCGGGGAGAAACTCCGCTGCCGCGGCAAATTGTCGCTCAGCGGACAGACTTCCGGCAGGATCTCATGGCGACATGGAGAGAGCGACTGTCGCAACCCCGTGCAGGGCACGCCACGATAGTGGCGATAAGTCCCCTCTTTGAGGAGTGGCTTGAGCGACGCCACGGCGTCCTCACCTTCCGCCTGACGCAGGTCCTCACCGGACACGGGGTGTACGGGAGGTTCCTGCACCGAATCGGGCGGGAGGAAACGTCCGGGTGCTTCCACTGTGAGGATCGACCGGAGGACACGGTGCAGCACACAGTGGAGGTGTGCCCCGCGTGGGCGGAGCACCGCCGTGTCCTCGAAGCGGCCTCTCGCGTCCGGCCCTGGTGCAAGCCATGGTCCGGAGCGAGACGGAATGGGACGCCGTCACCTCCTTCTGCGAAGCAGTAATGCTAGAGAAGGAGGTGGCAGAACGTGAGAGGGAGCGAACCTCTCAACGTCCCGGCCGCCGCGGGAGACGCCCCGGGCGTCGGGGGCCACCACCACTTGGCCCCCGGCCACCGTAGGCGCGGGCCTGTGGACGGTGGGCTATGGGCTAGCTCGCCGTCCGTCCGTCTCATGACGACAGGCCGTGTCGACGGCGCGTTCGTGTTCCACGCGCACCTCAAAGAGAGTCAGCAAAAAGGAAGGGGTCCGTAAGGACCGATGCCTGCCGGGGTTGCGAGACAGTTCGAAAGAGATACCGCGGCCCCGGAACACAAAGGGCGATGAAGGAACATGGATGGGTTTTAGTCAGTAAAAGTCTGACACTCCCTCCTGAACCGCCCAGAGCGGGAGGAGTTATTTGATGATTTCCCATCCGAAAAAAAAAAAAAAAAAAAAAAATGGATGAGCATGGACATTAATTTGTTTCCGAGTCATGGATGTTTATATGTATATTATGTATGTATTTACAAACAAAAAGTATCTATGTAGTATATCAACTATCTGGTGTCCACCACACAAGCCACGTTGCTTAGTGTGACTAGATGGCGCTGTGTGTAATGTCCAGCAATATTTATTTATTTATTTATATTTATTAGATAGGGTTCAGTCTCAATGCCTTCGAATCATCTCAGGTTGCATGAAGTCCTCTCCCATTAACGTCTTGCAGGTCGAATGCGCCGAACCTCCCTTAGCCCTGAGGAGGCAGTATCTGGCGTCCCGGTTCCTGTCTAGGGTTATCCCCAAAACTCTACATCCCCTTATACCAAAATTAAAAGAATTAGAGGCCTTGTACAGACATTCAAAAAATTGGAAATGCAAGGAATCTCCTCTAATATTAAAAGCATTTTGCCAGCTCCAAAATTTAGATTGCCCTATTGTCCAAAATCCCAGATTACCATTGTTTAACTTCCCGTATGAAGTACTCTGCTTCAAACCCCAAATATTTTACAACATTGGTGTTAAAGTATTAAAAAACAGCATAAAGAAAACCGGTAACTTAGTCTTTTGCACAAGTCACCACATCCCTATTCCTTCTCGTCTTTGTTTCCATTTCCTGTGCGAACCTCACTAGCGCGCACACACATAGACACTTTTCGTTCAAACACCAAATCAAAAGGGCGGCACGCAAGCCGGCTCCGTATAAAACAGAGAAAACGCCAGAAACCCTCAAGATAATTGTGAGATAAATCATTAAGGGACGTCCCAGACTATTTAACATAAAAACGTAGTGCACTGTGGAAGAAAATCGGGTGTGAAGTGAATAACTGTGCAGCACTCCACGGCCACGTGAGTACCCACAACATTTCCGGCTAAAAGCTATTTTACCGGTGGTTTATACAGTCAGTTTATCGAAGGGATAGAACTACAACAATTGGTATTTCCAAAAAGTCCCCTTTGGCAAACTCAATCTTTAATGTATGTGGTGGTGTGTGAGCGATGGAATGGGTTTCAAAGGTTTTTTACTGATGCCTCTAAGTTAGGTAAGTAACAGTTATACGGGTGCTGCTGTTTATTACCACAATTCTAAAATTATCCTGCAATTTAAATGACCAAAGGAATCTTCTGTGTTTACAGGCGAGAGTGTGGCTTTATTGGAAGCATGCCTTTTCATTGAATCCCATAATATTAACTCTGGTGTCATTTTTACAGATTCACTCAGCTCTCTTCAATCCCTATCCTAGAACCCCTTCAAAAGCAAACTACATAGCCCACTAATTTTAAATATTCAAAAGACACTCCTATCCTGTGCCAATCAGCAAAAAAACATTCATCTAGTTTGGATACCCAGCCACTGTGGCATTATATGCAATGAATGTGATGATATTGGCTAAGGACGCATGCACCTCCCCAACTGCAGACCTAAAACATCTTAATCCAAGTTCATAAAGGTCTAGCAATGACTTTGACCTTGAAAAAATCGTTTCTCGACTTTTATGAACTTGGAGGGTTGTATTGATGGTTTTGATGATTATAATTCTGTAACTACATACGTCTTACAATCGCGTCCAATATTTTAATCAACATACAACCTAGCACTGGCCTGCAATTTGCCAAAAACGTAAGAAAATTTGAATTTCGCGGGCTACCCTCTGGAGCATCAGCCTTAACTGTTATATTACTTCTCTCTGGTTTTTCTTTAGTCATCACTTGCTTTCTCATTCACTTCTGATTGGCATCGATAGCATTTGCCATAAATAAAAATAGAATAGAATAGAAAGCAGCCTATAACTTGACCTGCGAGATGCCATTACAAAAAAAAAACAAAATACTTTAAATATATACTAGCTTTTGCCCGCGGCTTCGCTCACGTAGCATGCTGCAATGCCGCACAGTGTCTCCCCGGTGTAAAGCAGCCTTTACACCCTGTATAATATGCAAAATTTCAGGATGATCGGTTCAGTGGTCGCGTGAAAAGGTAACAAACTGTCTCACTTTCGCATCTAAAATAATAATTAAAGTAGTTAAGATAGTTTTAACATTATTTTCATAAAATTAAAACATGCCCCGTAGCTGGGCATTTCACCTTTCTTAAAAGAATGATCCTACAAGACGTGGCTTATCATCTTCATCATCCACTGCCTGAATTCACCTACTGCTGGTTATAGGCCTCTCTTTTCTTGTGCCAATCTTTACGTCACGCCAGCTTCAACCAGGTTTTCCCTCGATGGAAACACTGTCGTTTTACAGATGAATGTATTACTGTTAATAACAAATAATTGGTATTTTTTTTACTTCAACATAACTTCTGTTTTTTTTGTTCAGACACTTAAAAGCAAAAAAAAAATACAAGAAAATTATAATTTTGATAATTTAATAATTAATTCTAAGATGACGAATGAAATACCACAATGTTTGACGATATGTTCCATGCCAAGTCTAGAGGCTTTTTTTTTTTTGGAATTTACCCGATTGATTTATCGATGGTAAGTCCATGCCAACTCTAGAGCTTATTCCTCTAGGTCATAACCATAAATGGAAAAGAAAAAAGTAAGTATTATATTATTTTTGTCTATGACCACAAACTGTCAAAACCTCAAAACAAAACTGTCAAAAAAACGAGCGAAAACGAAAAGAAAGTTCTACGCAATACGAGCCTTACTTTACGTTTTGTACATGTTTTTGAATAGTGAGTGTGATTTTTAGTAAAAAGTGTGGTTAACAACGATATTGGTGACAGTAAAATTCTTGCAAACGTGTTTCAGTGCCGTACATCCATGTTAAATGTTTGTTTTTACATAGCGTCATGCCCCCGCGAATTAGAACGCGGGCTTCCAAAGCTCTGAAAGAAAACATTGATGTCACCGCAAACAAAAAACCAGTAAAAAATACTACCAAAGCACCAAGGAAAGCTTTAGCAGATAAAACAAACTCCGCATCAGATGACGCCTCCTTAGAAATCCCAACGAAAACAAAGAAAACAGTTACTAAAACTTCGAAGACAGGTTCAAACAAGAATGGAGAACAGAAACAAACTGTTAAACAGAAACGAACGGCAGAGCCTAAAGAAAATATGGAACCTGCAACTGAAGTGCGGACACGTCGAGACAGGCGGTTACCAAATCGGTTTGTGGAAAATACTGTTTTGAATGATTTGATTATCTGTAAAGATAGTCCAAATGTGACTCTACACAGCTCGCCAGCTATCCTCAAAGCTGACATTACACTAGCAAAGAAAGAAAGTTTATCTAAAACTGATAAGTTAGAACCATCTCCATTCAAAACACCAGATAAAGCTGACAGTAGTTTATTTGCGAGCCGTCCCAGGAGGATTTGCCGCTTACCATCACGATTTGAAGATCATTCCATGAGCCCTAATAAATACATACCTATACAACCTTCAAATGCCAGCACTCCTATTCAGCAGAGTAAAACTAAGCCTGTAGAACTAAATAACAAAGAAAATGTTAGCAAAACTGTAGGTAAGGAACAAGAAAAACAACAAGTAACCGCAAGGCCAACTAGATTAGCAAAAATCAATGCTCTGCAAAAAGAATCAAGTGATAACTCATCTGATAAAAGTAGTCCTGATAGTAACAATAATGCTAAAGGTAGAACAAGTAGGAAGAAAACAACTAAAACTCAAGCAACAGCCAAGAAACTGTCCCCAGTCAGGAAAACACAATCACCAACCAAGAACCCATCCCCAGTCAAGAAAACACAATCACCAACCATGAAACCTTCCCCAGTGAATAAAACACAATCACCAATAAGAAAATTTCTGACACCAATGAGCAGGTTTTCATCATTTGAAAACAAAACACAATCGGCAACAAAAAAACTAAGCCCAAAACAGTCTACCAATAATAAAAAGTCAGATAATAATCTGTCATTCAAATTACTAGGGAGCAAGAAAACTTCTCAGGAAAGTGACAAGAATGAGCAAGACATCTATGAGTTCACATTTGACCCTGATGAAGAACCTAAACCTCAGAAAAAGAAACGTAAAAGAACTGTAACAAAGAAACCTACTTCTGCTCCAACTGCTAGGCCTAAAAAGACTGTATTTAAAAGCAGTTATGATCAAAACATATCAAAAGCATTGGCTGCATTAAAGAATGCTGTCAAATCTAGCAAAGCTGGAGAAACTGCTAAACTAACACAAATAACCGAAATCAGTGAAGAAGTAGAAGAGAATGTTGTACAAAACAATGTAAATACACACAATAATGTTAATCCAGTACAAATTACAAATGTTGCAAAAGACAACAATATGGCTTTAAATGATACTGGCAAGAACTCAGTACATGAATGTAACTATCCTTCAATAAGAGTGGAAGATATAGCAGCAGATATAGAACCGAGCATGGATCACCATGATGATATCAATTATTCTCCTGTAAACTCACCAAGGCCTAATGCTCTAAGGACTTCTAGTGTTCATGAACCTGTTAGAGATACTCCTGAAAGATCTGTACATAATGATGACCCTCTAAATTTGATTCAGGAACTTAGTTTCTTTGATGAGGTGCCTGTTGCTAGTAGTAGTATGAATAAGTCTGTAAGAGACCCCTTGGCTAGCCCATGGAGAGTAGAATTTGGTAGCCTGCCCATTAAATGGCCTAACAATACTTATGTAAAGCCTAACATGACACCTGCAGTTGAGACTTCATTCATCAATCCAGAAGATTCTATGAAAAAGAAACATGTTTACACTAACATGTTGCCAGAAACAAATGAAATGTTTACAGATGTAGCTGATACACCTAATCTGAAGCAGACTAGTATAATATCATTTATTAAAGAAATGGCTGAGAAGAGAGCTAAAAAGAGAAGAGGAAGGTCTGTTTCACCAACTAAAGCAATTTATCAGGATGTTGTTGATATAAATGGGGAAACAGATAGAAATAAGAAATCAGCAAAGAAAGCAACTGAGAATCAATCAGCTCCACCTAGTAATAATACTTCTGAGGAGGTCTTAAGTAGTGCTAATGATGCGTCTACTGACAAAGAGAATTCTAAGGAAGAAAGAAGAACAAGAAAACGCAAGAATGATGAAAATATCTGTAATTTACCTGCAAAGTCCCCTCGAAAGCAGAAAGATAAAGATCTCACATTCTTTGGTTTTGATGAAAGCGAAAATCAGGATGAGAATGTTTCTCCAATCAAAGTTAATAATAATCCTATTAGAGAAAGATCATTAAGGCTTAGATCTAAAGCTGTCCTTCAAGAAATTAATGGACCAACAAGAGCAGTGTTGCCAGTTGCTGCTAAAACTAAGATAGCTTCAAGTTCTGAGGCAGTTAATCAGGTGTATGAGGAGTTGAAGTCAGGTGCTGATGCACCAGTATTCCCTGAAAAGAATGTTGATGATAATGCAACCAATATTAAGGATCTAGATATCAATGATGATTCTGAGTCTGTGCATTTGTTTGAGGACATTGAACTTGTACATCATTTGAAGGTAATCCTTAATCAATTTAAAGTTTACTTACTTATAGTACTATTTCTATTGTCTATTGTATGATCCATCTTTAACTCACTGGGCCGGCAGTCTCGACATAGATAAACTTTCAATCGCTAAATAATAACGTAAAATTTCGGTTCCAATAACGATGCTTGCGGGAAACGCAAGTCTCTACATCCAAGATGCGTTTGTGAGACTGTCGACCCTGTACTATGGTTTGTTAGTGTGTCTTGATTCCTGTGTCTGATGTTCTATTCTGAAATGATGATTCTGAATTGTGTTGAATCAAGGGATCTATCAACAGTAAAAAAAATATTACAGATAACACAAATTGTAGAAAATTTCTTCATGTCTTTCCTAAATCTAATCATTTTTCTTCAATATTTTCAGCCAACACGTAAAAGCTATGGGAAACCCAAGAAGGTGACATTCCGCCAACGTTCCACATCAGACAGTGACACCCAAGAACCCATTGTGGCTGATCCAAATGAATCAAGTGATTATGATGATCTGGGTGACCTCACCTTTGAGATACATAATGTGCCGGAAAAGAAAGCCACTAAGAAGAAATATCCTAAGAAACAGAGGACCAAGAAAGAGGTTTAATATTAGTTGCCATTATGCTTGTCATTAGCAAGAATAGAATGAATTTCTCTACATCTCTGATATTATTTCAGTAGGAGTCAAAATTGACCATGCCAATAAGTGCATCCTATTCCTAACCAAAGCATTAACCTAACGACTCATTGATTGGTTCGGAAAACCAAAAAGCGCTCTCTGCTGTTGCGATCACGTGTTCGGATTTGCCGAATACTATCAATGCACAAAAACTATCTCGTGTTCCAGGCGAACACGAGATTGATCTTTCGCTTTGATTAGGACGTGGCCTAAGGGCATATCAAGTAGGTTATTACATATCTGCCTTTGTAATCAAAGCAGTATGTATACGTATACGCTTCCTCTGTGATTCTTATGACTGAATTTTGTGCCTAAATTAGATTTATATTGTATACATTCTGTTGTGCGCAAACTAAATTAAATTTAGGCTATTGCTATCTTTTTCTCTCTAATAAAACAAGAAAGAGACAGACGTAATTTAGAGCTGTGAAATTTAGTTGGAACTAATATTTCCATACAAATGAAGGGTGCACGTAAAACATGTCGACTAAAAACACGGTGAAGCGCAAGGCATAAACTAGTTTGAAATCTCTAACTTAGTTCATAGCTATAGCCGTCCTTTTCTCGCACTGCCGTTTAGTAGTTAAGTAGTGCACAACAGAATCGACAAAAATAACCAATTCATTATTCTTAATTTACAGGAGAAAGAGGCAGAGGCATGGGCAGCCAACTTCAACTCCATGTGTGAAGATATAGAGGAGTTCCCCCTACTTGTTGAGTAAAATTAATATATTTACTAATCATGACAATATTCATACTCAAAATTATTTTAACTTTGAAATTATGTGATATAATTATGCTAGCTTTCACCATTGAAAGAGAATGTGACCAGCACATCTGAACACAGTTCAAATGCAGCCAGTGTCAATATTTCATGACTGATGGATCTAGAACACTGTTTAGACAAGCTGATCTCATTCAGATTCAATGGTGACATCTGTCCTCAATCAATAAAAAATACTCATTGATGTGAAAGGTGATTTCACCTACAAAAAATCTTAAAAAAGTATCTCAATAAGAAAATTACGTTCACAATTTTTTACAATGTAAGTTATAATGAAAATTCTTTGCATTTCTTGTGTAAATAATTTGAGTCTAATTTATACTCTAAGTTAAAGTTAGTTGTGGTTAATTATGGTTTAAGTGTACCTCAAAAAAGTACAATTTTCTAATCAAGAGAGATCTTATATTGTGGCCATGTGTATTTGCCATTTTAGTTTATACAGTGTGACTATGACATGACATTTTAAGTAGAAATTAAGTTGAATTAGAATATTGGTTTAATTTATACACAATTTTGATTAACAGCAATAATTATGATTCTGTAGAAATCAAGATGCACAATTCTTGAACATCATGTCTATAAATGGAATGGACTTGAAGATAAAAGATTGCCAAGTTTTTAAAGAACTGGCAACTCACAAAATCATAATTATTGTTAATCAACAGCGGCAATTGTATTATTACTTGAAATATTTCGTGTTTAAGTTAAGAATGAGATCGTAAGTAAGCAAATGATTTTTACCTCAATTTAAATAATAAGGTCCTTTTTTGTAGGATTTTAGAAAAAGTAAAACTGGGTCTATGTTAATGTTATCTAATAAGAATTCTCAAAGTTGCATTTAATATTGCAAGATACTTCATTGTGATTTTAATTTTGGGTTTTAATCTCGTGAGAATTTAATTATTAAAAGAAATAATTTTGTCGTCGTTTTGTGTTGTTCAGATTTTCGTTTTTATTTTCTCGAGACGTCGAGACGTAATGCTGGTTTAATCGCGTCTCTAATTCTATGTTTTCCCTACGGACGCAACTAAGTTTTAATAAAAATAAGAGTTTCTTAAATTTATTGTTTTACTTCGGTCTCTTCGAAATTCTGCTCCGAATTCTCCAACAGCAGACAAAATATCTTTATTCTGGCAACATTGCGGTGGGTATTCTGGGCACTTTTCGTTTCAAGCTGTACAAGATAGATGGCGCGTTTGTCTTGTGACAGGAGCGTCTCATATAAACTTGTAGCGCTAGATGGCGCTATGGTCACCTTTCCTCAGAAAAGGGAACTGGGTTTGATTCTGCTAGCTAGAGGATTCGAGAAAGTATCTTTTGTGATATTTTAACATCGATGTAGTACATTAACAGTTACTGTTTTTCTTTTCAGGTCAATCGGTTTTGAACTTACATTTTTAAATCGACATCCCAATATTTACTTCATGCTGTCGTGTTCTTTTTATTTTCTGCTTGTATTTTGTTATTATGTTTAAGAACTCTTTACCATGGTAGACAGTTAAGACCTAATCTTTGTATCCTGATCTCGCTTTCTTTCAGTCTAAGCAAGTATGAGCATTGTGTAGGAAAAAAAAAAGACGGTAGAAAAAATACTAAGTTTGCTTTGTCGTGTTTTTTTGTAGCGGATCCAATTCATCCCATGGTCATAATCAGGGGCCAAGTCCACGGCAAGTATTCTTTTTGCACTTGAGAACTGATTTACATGCTTGTTTTTTCTCCTAGCTTGTCTGTATCTAGCTACTCGAGAAGGTTGTAATCGGGGCATCTTTTGAGAGAGGCACCTTTTTGTTATTTTACACACGTAGGTACCTATATGATGTTCCCTAAGTCGTCGTTTAGGTAAATAGCTTAGGCGATATTAATAGCTATCTACCTAGGTACTTGGTTTTAGCGTTCGCTGTTTATAGGAACATTTGAATATAGGTATGAAGATTGGCTGCTGACTCCATGGTTACCTTAGCTAGGTAGTCTATCAATGAAAATTTAAAACGTCTATTCAAAATGACAATCAAGCTAAAACAAAGAAAGCATCACAAACCATAATTAAAATTGTAAAATTAATTAATTCAACAAAGTAAGTATCCACTCAGCCCTAATGTGATGTCTGACGATATTAAAATGATTGCTCTTTGGCAAATATGGCGGCCGGCTGAATTATACAGCGGAAGCAAATATTACCCTCGCAAACATACGTCCCGAGAGAGCGAGCTAGTTCGCGCACTCAAAATTAAAAGCACACAATGAAAACAGTACCGAGGGCCCCTACTCGGATACCTATGTCGCGAAAAGTAAGTGCGTACTCCAACCATAGCTCTTAACACTACGCGTGGAGTGGCCCACGCATTGTTGTCAATGAAAACAGTCGCCGCCAGAGTGTTTTTTTGTTTATAGACTCTTCGATGTTGCCACTCGAAAATAAATAGCCGCGCGGTAACGAGCAATATGGGCCTAACAAGCTGTAACGATGTTTTGTCTTTACAATCGATTCGCGATTGTTTGTTATTGTTCCATCTCGCCTCGATAACAACTGAGTTTCGCGTTGATCGCGAGCCAATTGAAAAACAACGAGGTTATTGGGTCGTTAAATGCATAAAGCGATGATGAAGTTGGTGGCTAGCTGTTATCTAGATGAGTGCGTAGTGAGGTGATAGGTATCCGAGTACTTTGAGCTTTTCTTTAATCCTGTAAATCTTTTTGTTTGACGATCAAATCAGATCTGTCGATTTTACCAATTAAGTAATTAAGTTTGTTTTCCTGTACTTAGACTGTCTTGAGCCTTCTGTAGGTACCTACTGAATAACCCAACCAATCACGCTGTAGTAACAATTAATAATTGAACACCTAATAATATCCACCCCGAGAGTAGACTTAATAAATTAACAATTGGACTATTTCAGTCATTTAATTAAAGGGTGGCCGCGCACACCCAGGTTGTTCGGGTTGGGAATATTAACCGCAATTCTCGGTCAACATTCACAAAATTGACACGTCAAATATTTGTAACTTCGTCCTGGGACCACGTTAGACGGCAAACAGAATCGTGTCTGGTCCTCCCTTAATTTCCGATGTTTCTACACCACCGGGCCTTTGTCCCAATATGATTCTAAGTGGTCTGTTCTTACGGTTAAGATTGGTTTGTCTCGCATTGGTGGAGATAGCCGCTTGTCAAAACAAAATGGCGCTGACTGTGTTTGAATTGGGCCGTATCAGTCGCTAGCGGAGATTCATTTTGTCGCGTTGCTTAAGATCGTAGTAGAGTCTCCTACATATTGTCTCAGTACACAAGGTGAGTGTGTGCCCGCGTGTTAGGCTTGCATTTAAAGCTAGCTACAAATTTGTTGTTTCAGTACAAATACTACGATGATATTGTTTGCAGTTTGACTTTGCGTTCGATCGAGGAGTTTGTTTGGCAGCCTAGTGCCGACGTCGTAATAAGTCAACACTTGTATATTGATTATGATGATCGTGGTGCTACTGTCTGCTTTTGACGCTGGTAGCTACTCAATTATGCCTTTCGTTTGAAGAGAAACAGTCGCTGTAGTGATATGAAATTCTTATACAAATGAGATTCTAATTGACACGGAAAATTGTTGGTTTTTAGGGGCGGCTACTGTTATTTACGTTGTCTAAAACGATTTACATAGGTATAAAATAACTGATAAAAATACCCACTATGATGTAAATACAAGATTAACTTAGAAAAAATAGGGTAGGTAAATATAAATAAATATAACAAGTGTGCCAACTGCTTATAATCCAATAGGCAAAACGAAATCTCGCCTATGTTTAGTCTTCAAATTTACCTATGATTAAAAACCACATGTAAGGAGTAAACACTAACTTTCAAAAGAGGAGCATACTTAACAAATATTATATTGTAAACTTTACATTGGAATGGTAAATATTAAATAATATGTGTACAGGTAAATAATATTGTCGCTAGCCGAGTCTACCTGCTCTCAGTGTTGCCATTATCATAAACCAAACACGTCAATATTTACCCACACAAACAAGGGCGTAATTTTTAAATAAATTGTGGCATTTCGCGAAATTGCTTCCGCAAATAGAATTGTGGACAAGAGCCCGCGTGAATGTGTGCGAAACTTTTTTCGGCCCGTTATTCGACCATGAGCTTTGTCGCTTTAATGGGACGCCCAACATGATTTTGGAAACTGTAAAACCTAATTATCCTTCATAAAACTTTTACCTATAAACAGCTTGGTTTTAAATAAAAATATTGTGATGCATTTTTGTGCCTGAGGATCCTTTCTTCGTAGTCAATATTGTTGAGTACTCAAAGACAGATGGCGCTACTTGTATTGTTTTTGTTGAGACAATATATTATTTCCAAGGGAAAGTCATATTGTTTAGTTGTAAATAGGTCGAAATGGTCTGGTATTTATGAATACCTTTTTATGACTCGAAGGGCACGTTTTATCGATGATTTTTACAAGCCTGTCTATGTAGTTATACCTAACAATGGGTACTTAAGGGGCTACCCCATGGCACACTAGCGCCACTTTAGTAAAAAAATCAGAACTCGTTAAATACACAATTAATATAAAATCTGATTGACAAAATCAATGCTTTAGAGTTCTAGATTATTGACGTCTATTTAATTCATTAAAATATACTACACTGTAGTTACAGTTAGAAAAATTGCTAAAAACGGGCGTTTTTTTCCATTTTGTATCTGTAACGACAGCGAGCTATGTTTCAATGAGATAGGCAGACGTAAATAATTTACAAGACCAAAAGATTGATTTTGTCTATCAGATTTTATATTAATTGTGTATTTAACGAGTTCTGATTTTTTTACTAAAGTGGCGCTAGTGTGCCATGGGGTAGGCCCTTAAATGACAAAGTTACATACGTGTAGAGTTGTAGACAAACGACTCAAATTTATTATAATTAAGTATACAGACAGTTTCCCATTATTCTGAAAATCTTAACCTATAAGTAACTAGGTATTTACTAAGATACACACAACATGCGTGCCCGAACCCCCACCGTTTATTTCTCCGCCGTTTTAAGATAATTAAAGACCATTAAAGCAGGGCTAAGTGTATTAATGAAAGCAATATCTTAAACGAGCGGGGCCCGGCGGCCATCTTGTCTCGGATTTCCCGCCATTACACTGGGGTAGTGTAGCGTTCGGAGCAAGAAAGATAATCCTTGGATTGGTCAGGCTAAACGCGGGCTGACGTGCCGTAGGGTGGAGATAGAAGAGACCCAATTTCGTACGGCCACTTACGTACTAGACGTAAATTGAACATTATTCAGTTGTGTCTATGGCAGCTGGTGTGTTGTTTGGTTTGGGCATGATTTACAAAACAAAAATCTAACGACAAAGGTAGAAATAGTACATAGCTACCTACCTACTGTAGGTACTTACAATATGTTCGTTATCTATAGGTAATTATAGGTATGACTTTCATCCCTTGTGACACATAATTAGTGGGCATTCGCTAAACAGAAATAAAAAGTAGTACCTAGGTACATAAATAAGAAATCGTAATTAATTAAATGGAAACATCTATGTTCTTTATCTATACATAACAACATCTTATAACCTTCCTGCGGATACTTGTGTGGTATCTGTGGGTTGTGGTTTTAGGTAGGTCCCTCTTACATCTGCGTTAGTCCGACGGCAAACTATAGTATTAAGACTCGGTAAGAGATACCAATGGGCTTTCACTGAAAACCACTTAGGTATCTACTTCCAACTTTCGAATTTAATATAGATTATTAGAAATGATATAGGTAAGCAAACTCAAACTCAAAGCATTTATTTCAATTAGACCATTACGGCACTTTTGAAAGTCAAAAATACAAAAAAGAAAATCAAAGCTACAGTCCCAGTCACAAGGCATAATAACTTGAGAAAGTACTGTTGTTGCCCATTCCCTAGCGTAGATCTCTATGGAGAAGAACGGGCAAGAAACTCCATGGACACTCTTTTAAAATCAAAATATTGTTACAAAATCTTGGTTACATCATTAATTTTGAGATTATACATATATGTGAGAACGATGTAGAAAGACGTGCACACTAAGAGCATCCAGAGTAAAAGATTAGATCAAAATTTATGAATAAAGTAATTAAAATGAACCTTGGCAGCTAAGAGATGACCAGTCCCAACTGACAGCGCCCGTTCACAGACATGACGCATGTACCGGCGCCATTCAACTCAACCATATTGAAGGGAACTAAGTGACCCGACACACCCGCCACCATCAGCGAGACATTTCAGTGAGCATGACATTCTCTCAGCCACCAAGGCATATTCAAGTCAATGAAAGATAAATAAATGTAAATGGTGGCTGAACAGTACACAGTACTCACACATGTGCTATGCAATTATATAATACTAAGAGCTGGAATCTATACAATGCAAGTATATTTTTACAATCTTCTGCAGCTTCCACAATACATTAACATGGGAATCAATTCTTCATCTTCTTCTTTACGTGACGATGGACTCCAAATAATGCCCGACCAGTACAAACAATTAGTTTGCCCCCCCCCCACCTATGGTTGTGGAGCAGGACCAGCATTTAGCCAAAATTAAGCTGGGACCATCTTTACTATTGGGCCCACTGGGCCCGGTTCTCAGGGCCCACGATCCAGGGAGGCCACAGTCCCTGTAAGTGTCATTAGCTGTCAAACGAAACAACTTACCCCAGGTGGGATACCTACAAAATTTTTAAAGCTCGCTTCGCTCTCTTTTGCATCCTCAATTCTTCCAATTCTTTTCAGCATAAGTCAATAGTTACATACATTACTGTATTAACTATCACATAAGAAAACCACGTGCAAAAAAATCCAGTTTGTTTCGCTAGCTTTTGCATTCTTCAAGGGCCCCATTTTTCTTAAGAGCCCAGAACCTACAATTGGTTAAATAATAAAATTCATTTAATTCAGACAACAAAGATCCATATTTTGTTAGTATTACACACAGCTTATATTCTAGTGTTAGTAACATTGATATAAAAACAATATTATTAAAACAAAGGACGACCAGGCAGAAAGTCCTACCTAGTCAACCTCCGCACCAAATGCCTGATATTTGGAGTATAGCTCTCCGCCATAGCTCTCAGGATATAGTTGCGACCACTCCGCACTCTGCACAGCAGCGAAGCTGTTTTTTTGCGCATTATGGCATGAAAGCCATCTGTGTGGGTCGCAGCAAACATTTCTGAAGCGCTACAGAAACGAGGCAGTCGCAACAACATCCTGAAAGCATTATTATATTGAACGCGCAGGACATCCAGCGATCTCTTGGTGTAGTTGACCCATAGTTTGCTCGTGTAAAAGCTCTGACAGTAGGCCAAAGACGGCCCTGATACGTATAGGCAAAGTATTCAGTTGCATACGGTCTCGATTCACGATAACAGTAATATCGTGTGAGTTCTCCCTTATCATTGCAATAACTTGTACGGAGGAAGGTATTCCTGTAATTCCCCGAATCGATAGACAAACATCCTTCGATAGATGTTACCAAGAACAGCTTTATTGCTTGCTTTACTTGATATTAAATGATTAAAGAGCCTTTATTAACAGGAGATCCGTTACATTGGAGATAAAAATTCCAAGAATCGATGGAAATATCCGCTTTCTCTGATTCTTGGGAAGCTTTTAGATGTCTGCGCTATTATTAAGTATCTAATAAGTACATAAATGGTTCGTTCTTGACTTCAATCTCGCCTTCTTGTGTCGATGACGATCTAAATTGATCAAGCCCAGAATTTGTCTACTAGTTTGGCGCTTTCAGTAGCGTCTAACAGTTCCTATAATGAGCAGACTACAAGACACGCAGGGATCGATATTAGGTGGCTCGTCGTTTGTAGATCAGCACCACATTTATTCTTTATAGGGTTGATAGGAAGCGATAGAAAACGTTGGAAAGAGCGCGACAAAAGACAATAGTCTGCAATCCTTGAAGCTATTCCTAAAGAACGCTCAAATTTCGCCCGAATTTTTGTTTAAATAGGCCTATTACCAAAGAAAGTCACATCCACTAAACTGTTTTCAAAAATGAAAGTAAGTACTTAAACTAAAACGGTACATCTCAGCAATATCTATCAAGAATTATCCTGTCGTAGCAACAGTCAACTTTGTTCGATAGATTATGTAGAGGGGCCGTATAGAGGCAGATGCGTTCAAGTTTCTATATTTACTTAGGCGGCGTGGCCCGCTTTATCAGAACTATGCATGTCTGGGGGCCCTCGTTTGATCGTACACGCCTGACAGAATAATTGAAAGCTCGATGCGCACCTAAATATATTGATGGGACGTCATAAATAACGGAATTTAAGGATTAAAGTTTGCTGGGTTGTTAGCGAATTTTTGTACTTAGTTGTCATTTTTGGTGTATTTGTTGATTTTAATCTACTAAATAATTTTTGCGAGGGTATTTGAAAGTATCACAATAGGTACTCTTTCTATGTATAAATAAACAGAAAATGCAAAACAGCATAAACATCGTTAGGTATGTCATAAAACCAAAATGTTACTGTATATGTAATACCTACCAACGCGCGTTGGATTACGGCACACTCCCTCTAGCAAAAAGGAAAGTACCTAATTGGCTTTTAATACTATAGAAAAAGTAACGCAAAATTTTCGAAGACAACATACATAAGTATAGGTAGATTTTCTACTCTAGAAGCAAGTAGTAAGCTTCTCATTAAACCTTATCAACGAAGAAAGCAACACAATTTACAACAATACAAAACAAAATTCAAAGCGGACAAATTCTAATTTATTACATTACTTAAGTTCCAAGTACATCTGAGCCAGCACGAATTCATTAATTATCGAAACTTAAGTAAGTCGCGAGGCCTTAAAGCTCCGAATCTACAATTTATGTAAAACGGCCCGCCGATTTGCAAACACACTACTCGGTAATACTTGGAAACTGTTCGCTGTACTAAGAAGATTAAGTATGTAAGTACTTTGGTTGCCGACTTTGTAACACCTAGTCATGTTTTGTGGTGAGTACCTATCTGAAAATTTATAGCGCCGGTGCCTGAATTTGAAGTAAATTCTTCGGATCTTGTGTTTGATTATCAGTGCTAAGTATTCCTGGATTTAAAACTTGCAAAGTGATACCTAGATTGAATCCATGTGTGAATGCTATCATGAACCAAATAAACGATCCTAAATCCCCCAAAATAATCCCCATAATTTCTAATCAACATCAAATACGATAAAGAAAAATCGCCGCTAATACCTCGCCAGTATTACACCAGCGAATTAATTCCCCAGCGTTCCCACCGGCCATAAATAAAGGCCTCGCTTCTGCAAACACACGGAAAGTGCGCAAACAACATAAAACACGGAATGATTGCAATTAAAAACGCATTGTGAGGTCACGTGACCCGGCCGCCATCTTGAAACCGCGCGCCTACTATGCTTCGACCGTTAATTATGAATTAGGTATGGGTAGAAAGTGGACAGTTTATTGTTTGTTGATCAGGTGAGGGCTGTGGGCTGTGTTAGTTGTTGTGCAAATAACAGTGGATTAGGTAATATTCGAAGGTGAAAGCATTATGGGCCCTTTACTGTATTCTAAAAGCAAAGAGTATGTCATTAATTGTTGAAATTAGCTCTAGGTTATGGGCCTGTGGACGGTGGGCTATGGGCTAGCTAGCCGTCCGTCCGTCTCATGACGACAGGCCGTGTCGACGGCGCGTTCGTGTCCCCCGCGCGCCTCAAAGAGAGTCAGCAAAAGGAAGGGGTCCGCAAGGACCGATGCCTGCCGGGGTTGCGGGACTGTTCGAAAGAGATACCGTGGCCCCGGAACACAAAGGGCGATGAAGGAAAATGGATGGGTTTTAGTAAGTAAAAGTCTGACACTCCCTCCTGCTCCGCCCAGAGCGGGAGGAGTCATTTGATGATTTCCCATACGAAAAAAAAAGCTCTAGGTTATGAAGGTGTTATTTTTTTCGTGTTTTCAACCTAGATTTACATTCATCTTGAACAAAAAGCACTGAAGAATGAGTGCCTACTGCGTCGGTTTGAATAAGCGCAGATGTTGATGCAACATCCAAACCTCACACGATAAGAGCCCATTGCTGCGTTTTAGAAGAAATTGGTGTTAAAGTTAGCTATTTGAAATATTTTTATTCAAGCTGGATTTACTGTCGTCTTTAGTCAAAAGCACTGAAAAAAGAGTACGTACTGTGTTGCGTTGAATAAATCGCAAATGTAGATGAAAAAATACTTTTAATATAGCAACACATCAATTGCAAATCAACGACCCGCGAAAAAAATTTGAAACTAGGACCGGATATCTGGGATTTGCCTGCGAGCGGTGTTTGCGAACGAACTAGCGATTAAAGTAAATAGAGATGGGAAGCTTTGAATGCATGTCAGCCTATCGAAGAGTGATGCCAGATAGATTTCACATAGTCAATCTGTTAGAGTAGGTCGAGCAGAAACTTTTTGACCCAGAATTCCGGCTTCGAAATGCTTTTTTTATTGGTTTAGATAGATTTCCATTTAGGAGGCAGGTTGTCCTGGGTGGATATGCTTTTTGGCTTGCTCTTAAGACATCTAAAGGTACTAAACCTACCTACTATAGTTGCTTAAGAGGTTGAGGTTGAACTTCCAGAAAGTTATAGCCTCTTCCTGGAACCTAAGGCATTTCTTCCGTCGATGCAGTCTTTCCGCTGCTATTCTGACGGTGATGTCACCCATCCTGGCTAGTTGTCTGTCTTAATGTCTCTAAAATGCGAATAGAAAGATACACTACCCTAATAGCACATCAACTCGACTTCACCGTCGAAATAGCTCTAGCCTTGGAGTAAAATTCTAAAGGCCTGCAAAATAATTTCATTATATATTTAAGCATAGATGCCAACAATAACTTATAGCAAATCCCCTATGTCTACCTTCATTGAAAACATCCCTTCAAAATTGCAAGATCAAAAAAAAAACCGGGAACATATAGAAACCGGAACCCACCCTACAGATTGTAATAAGTATTTTTTTATTTATAGGCCCTTATTGCCCGCGGTGCTAATATCGGCCAAGATCACGGATGATCCCGAGTAAGGGTAAGCGGTGCCGGGGGATATACAAGCGATTTTATGCACCACGTCTTTTATACGACTTTTATTGAGTAACGCTTTGTTATGAGAAACAAACTGTTATCGTTGTTTTTAATATATTTGTTCTGCATATTTTTTAATATATACGTACTTAGGAACAAAGTTATGGATCTAGAAGTTTTCTTTTGTTACTATATTTTTTCTGATTTCAATATTGCAGCTCTACATTATATCGGAAATAGTAATCGAAAAATATTCAACGGTAAATAAAAATCTAGGGATTGGATTTTTTGTAAAAATGCTTTCAGGGTTTTAAAATTAAACCTGCATCGAAATGGTGAAAAGAGTTTTCTATTTTATAGGTAGTTAAGTGTAAAATAATTATATCCATCTATTTTCGGTGAAAATACTGCTGAAAAAGTTGATGGCTTAATCGTTGGTTGAAGTTGTCTGAATATTTAGAAAACATCTGCTTATACTACACTGTCTTAGTTACTGAATAACACTACTACAACAGCCCATAACGTCCACTGCTGGACAAAAGCCTCTCCCATGATGGGAGGAATTTGCCGTAATCTCCACGCTTGGCAGGCGGATTGGAGATCGCAGTGATGAAAGACTAACAGAAAACGCTGCTGCCCATTCTCTGGTCTATGGAGGCGCAAGGTGTTCTGCCTCAGACATTAGTCGCCTTATACGACACCCGTGAGTGTGATAGGTTGGTTCTATTCTACTCTGCCGGATACCACACGGCTAATATGAATATGAATACCTAACACTATACATATTATAAATGCTGCTCTCAAAACGGTGAAGGAAAACATCGTGTAGAAACCGGCATGTCCTAGAACCAAAAAATCAAAAAATCGAATACAAGTGACATCTACCAATCTGCACTAGGCCCGCGTAATGGATTATAGCCCATTCCCTCTCATTGAGAGGAGGCCGTGTCGCAGCAGTGGGAACATTATAGGCTGATGATGATGATAATAATATCATCATCAAATGCGAAACTTTGTATGTGTGTTACTCTGTCACGCAAAAACAGCTGAACAGATTTTGATTAAATTTAGTACACATATAGTTGGATTAACAAATTGGATAATTTTTATCTCAGTATTATGATGCCGTGGGACAATTATCGAACTCGACGCGGTCGAAGCCGCGGGCTTAAGATAGTCTTTCATAATTTTTTCTTCTCTCTATACTTATGTATTGTATTGTATTGTATTGTATAGCGGGCTGGTGTCCGCAACTCCACGTCAAAGCGCGTATTTTGCGTGCGGGTGGGAATTTTATTCGATCCACCCTAACTCCCCGAGAAAGGCCAGCAGCGCCTTGGTGTTGCTGACAATCTCGCGGAGAGTACCTGGGTTACCGAAGTACTTTGCCCTGTATGTTGCAACCCCTGGGCAGTGCAGAAGCACGTGGGCTGCTGTCTCGTCTTCCTCCATGCAGGCACGGCACAGGGGGCTGTCCGTGACTCCTATGACAAAGAGGTGTTTATTAAAAGAGCCGTGTCCAGTAATGGCAGCTGTAACTGTGCGCAGCTGCGGTTTGGTCAACCGAAGCGCGCGTTTAGTGAGGCGGCCGTCGATAGTAGGAAGTGCTTCCTTGGCCTGCCTGCACTCGCCGTGGTCTAGCCATAGCTTGTGGTGTTGTTCACTAGTTCGGTTCCTTACCAGTGTGCGTAGGTATCCGAAAGGGAGTGGCACGATAGGTTCGGGTCCCACCGCTGCCATGCTCGATCCCCTTCTAGCGAGTTCGTCCGCGGCATCATTGCCTCGGGAATCGCTGTGTCCCTTAATCCATTGGATGGTTATATTATTGAGATTACCAACCTGGTTCAGGCGTTGGTGACACTCGTGTATTAACCCAGAGTTGACTGTGTGGTTGTTTAGTGCCAGCAGTACAGCCATGCTGTCTGAGAGTATACGGATTGAGTGGTCCACAACCTTCCTGGCTAAGATGGCAGATGCCGCCAGGGAAATGCCTATGCATTCTGCCTGAAATACCGTGTTGTGGGCCCCCAGAGGTTTGGCTATCTGGATGTTGAGATCCTCGGAGAAGACTCCAGCACCTGTGCCAGTACCTGTTTTAGATCCATCCGTGAAGATCCGTAGTTCCGCGGGGTTTAATCCCTCGCAGCGGTGATCCTCGTGGAGCTGGATTTTGTACTTCTTATCGAATACGAATTGTTTTGGTATCCGATCGTTTATTGCTTTCGTCAGGGGGAACTCGTTGTGGAATCCCTCCAGTACCGCGGTGTGCTGTGTTTTTTTCTTACCCCATAGTTGAAGTGTATTAAGGCGTACAGCCGTCATCGTCGCTTCCTGCTGTATGAACAGATGAAGCGGTGGGAGCCCCAGCATGGCTTCGAGAGCTGCGGTCGGGGTAGTCCTCATGCAGCCTGTGATCGCCATGCAGGCAAGCCTTTGCATGCGTTGCAGTTTGATGGAGGCTGTAGTTAGTTTGGTACGGGGCCACCAGACCACTGCCCCATAAGTGATCATAGGTCGGATAACCGCGCAGTATAACCAAAGTATAATTTTAGGGGATAGGCCCCACTTCTTACCTATCATCCTCCTGCATTGCCAAAAGGTGATGCAGGCCCTGTTTATTTTATTATCTAAGTGACTACTCCAATTTAACTTACTGTCCAGGATGACTCCCAGATATTTGACCTCGTCGGCTAACTGGAGTTCCGTATCGAAAAGTTTGGGTAGGCGATAAGGGCCTAGTGTTCGTTTTTGGGTAAACATGACTAGTTCAGTTTTCGTGGGGTTCACTGAGAGATCGAACTCTCTGCACCACCGCTCAACGATGCGTAGTGCTTGTTGAGTGAGGTTGCAGATTGTCCCTGTCACTTTACCTGAAATGAGGATAGCGAGGTCGTCAGCATACCCTATTGTGTAGAAATGGTTCGCGTTGAGTTTTGTGATGAGGTCATTTATCACCAGATTCCAGAGGAGCGGGGATAGTACTCCACCTTGGGGGCAGCCTCTGGCTATCAAGGCCATCTGCTGTTCCCCTTCAAGTCGAACCACTCGTTTGCTTAACATATTGGTGATCCAGTCTGTCAGTACCTGTTCTACTCCGTGACGGGAGAGCGCGGTGTTGATGCTGGCGAAGTTTGTTTTATCGAAGGCTCCTTCGATGTCTATGAAGGTGCCCAGGCAGATGCCCTTCTGGTGAATCTCCTCTTCTATCCGGCCGACCACTAGATGGAGGGCGGATTCAGTGGACTTGCCCGAGCTGTATGCGTGTTGGTTAGTGTGGAGTGGGATAGTTTTCAAAACGCCGTCCCTCAGCTCTCTCTCGCAAATTCTCTCCAAAGTTTTAAGGAGAAAGGAGGTCAGGCTGATTGGTCGGTGGTGTTTGGCGTTGGTATAGTCACTCTTACCTGGCTTAGGAATGAATATGACTTTCACTTCCCTCCATCCTTTTGGAACGTATCTGAAGGCCAGGCACGCTCTCATTATGGGTACCAGTATGTTGGCGACAGAGGTCCCACCCCACTGCAGTAAGGCAGGAAAGACCCCGTCTGGACCGGCCGCCTTGAAAGGATGGAAGCACCGAATCGCCCACTGGAGTTTTTCCAGCGTGACGACTTTGTGTGCATAGCGCCAGTCGTTTTCTGACGGTGTTTGATTTACCTCTGTCCAGTCGATAGCCTGTGTAAAAGCGCAGCCTGGGAAGTGAGTTTCAATAAGGACGCGCGTCGCCTCTTCTGGTGAGGTGGTAAGTGTGTTGTCAGGTTTACGGAGGACAGCAGGCCCAGTCGGGTTCTGCTGTGCCAATATTTTCCTTACCCTGTTTGCTTGTTGGCAGGATTCGATGTTGCCACAGTATTTGCGCCATCCAGTGGAGCTCCTGAATCTGATGCATTTTTTATATGATTTTTTGGCCGCGTAGTACGCGTCCCAATCCTCATCAGCACAGGTGTTCATGGCTCTGTTTAGGGCTGACCTTACCTTCCCGCGCTTACGTTCCAGATCCGCACCCCACCATGGTTGCTTCCCTGGTGTTGTGGGCGGAGTGGTCTCCGGGCAGGATGAATGGTAGCTGTCTAGCATTGATTTTGTGAGATGACTTACACGCTCGTCGATCTGCTGCGTGTCCTCGTAGGTCATTCCGTAGTTTACTGACGCAAGTTTGGTTTCGAGGATGCGTGTATAAGCAGCACGGTCAGTGTTTCGCGGGTTTCGCCGTGGCAGTGTTGGTGTCACACAGACCTCAATATCGAAGCGGATCCACCTGTGGTCCGAGCAGGAGGCCTCCTTGGAGACCTGCCAGCCGGTGGTGATGGCCGCAGCACCCTCCGATGCCAGAGTGAGGTCTATGATTGTTTGGCTACGTCTGTTTACGAAGGTTGGTTCGGAACCTGTATTTAGTAGGGTTAGGTTAGTTGTAAATAAGTAATCTACTAGCGCCTTACCCCTTGCGTTTTGTGTGTCCATGCCCCACAGAGGGTGATGAGCGTTCGCATCGGCGCCTATGACAAGCTCCAGCCCAGTGCTCTCGCAGTAAGTCACGAGGCGGGCGAGGTCATGCGGCGGCGGCTCTTCTGCCTCGGGCATGTAAGCGGAGGCGAAGACCACAGTTGCTACTGTGTCCCCCCGCTGTATCAGTAGCCTAGCTGCAGAGACATCCCTGCAACAGAAATCTGTTAGTGGCTGTGTTTTTATGTTACGTGTCACATAGATGCATGATCTTGGTTTATCATGATCTGTACTTACTAAGAGCTTACCACCAAGATTGGTGAGTCCTTGTATTTGGCCCGCCCTAATCCACGGCTCTTGGATCAAGGCAATGGCCGTATGTTGTACCTCCAGCCACTTCCGCAGCTGAGCCGTTGCGGTCTGACTGTGGTGGAGGTTGGCCTGCAGGACCTTACAGGTCGACGAAGGGGACGCCATCACTGGACGTTCCTTCCTCGTCTCCTGCCAGCCGCAGCCCAGCAAACAGGTCGCCCGCGTCGAAGCCGTCCCCCTCCAGGTCAGAGGCCGAGGACAGGATGATGTCCTCGAGCTCCTCCCCCGAGAGGACGGCGCCCACGCTAGCGGCGGTAGGGGCGGCTGGCGCTGCTACTGCAGGCTCAACCGCGGGTGTTTCCGCGGTGTTTGTTGGGGGGGGAGTTGCCTCCTCCACCTGTGTCCCAGCGCTGGCGGCGCCCGGATATCCCTGAGGGACGTCGACAAATCTGCCGTTCGGACCCTGGAACTTAACGTACACCGTCCCTGCACCAAATGAGAGACGGCGTTCGGCTTCCATCAGGGTCGGAATTTGGTCCTCAGGGACCCCGACCATCACGTACCACGCTTCGGCCTGTTTGTTGGCGCCCAGCAACACCCACTCCTTGATGCCAACCCAAGAGTTCTGGTAGCACAGAGCACGCCCGATGTCGGACGGCTCCGCGAAGATCCCCTGCTCATCAGGAATGAGGATGCCGCATCTTACCCGGCGCTTGATGTCCGCCTGCCTCCTGACCACTAGCGGGGTGCTAGGGGGGGGAGGCAACTCGGAGATCAGTTTCCTTAGCCATGCTAAGGTGTGGTCGTTCCCGCACCACAGTCTGAGGACCCCGCTGCTGAACACCGGCCTCGCATTGAAGGTCGGTGCAGGTGAGTCTTGTGTAGGAGAAGAGGCCTCGACGAGTATCTTCTTCTGGATAGCCGCGAGAACCAGGGTTGACACCTCCTTGCTGATGTGCCCCGTACGGCCGCAGGTGACTGCGACATCAAGGTCGGAGCTCACAGCTTGGGCGTAGCTACGCTTAGCATCCCGTTTGGATTTATCAAGACGCGGCCGCTTGCGCTCTCCTCGAGGTGTTAAAGTCTCGTTGAGGGCTCGCTTGGCCGCGGCCTGATCCATCCGAACGGGTTGCGGTGGCGTTTGCGTGGCTGGTCCACTCGCGCCGCTGGCTGCTGGTTGGCTGGGTCCCGGTCGGCTGCTGCCGGCCGCGGCCTGCGACCGCTTGCCTGCGGAGAAATTGACATTGCCATGGGTCGGTTTAACCCGGCCCGTGGCGTTAGCCTGTATAGATTGAGGGGACTTACCCGTCCTCAGTGTCTGCCGCTGCCTCAGGGACGGCCTGTTCTTCCTTCTCGGTTTACCCGTCGAAGGGACCGGGGCAGCCTGCACTGAGGGTTCAGCGCAGTGGCGTTGTTTGCCGGAATCCTCCTTCCTGCCTTTGCGCCTGCTCCTCTGCACCTGCCAAGTGAGCGCGAACGCGTCACCTGTGGTGCTGGTCTCCGCCGGTTGACCAGTGACGGCCACCGGGGGGGGAGCAGTAGGCGGAGGAAGATGTATGAGGGGAGCCCGGCCAGAGGAATTAACCGTCGTGGCGGGCTCCGCGCCTGAAAAAGAGGGAGGTGCGGTACTGGTCCCGAGCAGCGCCGCGGTCCTCCGTTTATTACGGGACCTGGTTTTGGTCCTGGCAGCGGTTCTCGCCACTGCCGGACCTGTACCCGCACTGGAGCTCGCTACGTTAGCAGCGGAGCATCCGGGGGCTAGAGAGGTGCTGCAAGCACCCCTCTTGGGAGAATCCTTGGCTTTTGCCTCCTCTCCGGTGTGTGTTTGTGCAGTATGTGCGTGCGAATGTGTGTGAGGTTTGTGAGTTTGTGTGGTTGTTGTGTGTGTGTGTGTGTGTGTGGTGTCGTATGGTCTTTGAGTATCCATAGTATAGTATAAAAAATTCATCTCTCCGGCTTCCCACCCTCCATGGAGCCCGCACCTGGGAACGTCTCGCTACAAACTAGCTCAACCGTTAGGACTACCTTCGAGATATAGGGGCGTGAGGCTGGTTTACAGTGCGACATCGGGCGCTTGATCGGGTTGACGACTAATCAAACCTTCACTTACACCTTCAGCATGACCTTCACCAACCGCTTCGGCCATCCGAGGACGACCTCCGCGGACCTCCCACCCCTCGCCGTGGCCCTCTGACGGGACACTGTGGCCATTTCCCTACCCTTGGCTATTGGGTAGGGCCACCGTTTCGCTTGAAATCCAGACCAAACAGGGCGTGTTGCCTCACGGACGCATAACCACCAGCGCCGATCGGCTCAACCCTCCAGGACTCCTTCATCCCCGCTTACGGCGCTCAACTGCGCAGGTCCTAGCGCAGGTGACCAGATTACCTACTCGACGCCAGCTGGGTTTAGTGGCGGCCGAGCCCACGCCCACTCGGTCACGGAGAGTCGTGGTTAGGTTAAAATGCGCCTGGTGATTTTCGTTGCGTCTATTTCTTAGGGAAATAGACCAAAAGCAGGGCGGCAACCACGTGAAGGAGAACACACCAGACTTGCCTTGAGGATCTACACGACTGTAGCGCTCCCCCTCAAGACCCCGCCACCTTACCACCTCTGAGGGAGGCAGTAAGGTAGGCCTGCATCTATACTACCAAGCAAAGCTCAAGCAAAGCATGTCGTTGTGCAACCGCGAAAGCATAAATACAAGCCCGCCCCCTATACTTATGTATTACAAATCACGATTAGACAAACGGGTACCTACGGATTTTTGGCCGCCTTTATGAATGAGGTCACCTCCATGCTTGGACATGGCAGACATGCAGCATCTGTTGGAGTCCGTGTTCGGAGCCACGACGTAATTTGTCCGTACCGGATTGGCCAATCCTTTACCGTTATAAAAGCGTACTTATAATATGAAATCAAATGCTATAATAGATACTACAAGCAGAGGAGGAACGACCAAAGCTGTACTTCTTAGATTGGCGCCTAAAAAACGAATTCCCAAAATGGCGTCCAACGAACATTTTTAAATTCCTTTCCAAAGGTTGAAAATAATCTGTCGTGGGTAAGTTTCCCCGGGTTTTTTATATGTTTTTTATCTGAGTTCTAAGAAATTCTTACGTTAGTCGAGGTATGGAAATATTTTAAGATACAGCGAGTGAAGTTTGTTCAGTAAGATAAGCGATGTAGCGGATGCCGGCTTGTTTGCATTTATGTATAGTTATGTATAGGTATACATATACGGGCACGGCTGTTGCGTGGAGTATTCTTTGGTACATAATAGAATAGTAATATATTACCTACTTAGTACATAATTCAATTGGTGTTCAATTTCTTTAAAAGTACTTGCGCATTTGTTTGTCTACTTAGGTACTTTAGCTTCTGATTTTGTAACTATGTAGGTATTTATAATGTTACTCAATAGCATCTGATTTTAGAACTATGTAGGCATTTATAATTTTACTCCCTTTCAAAAAAGGCTTTCGACTGATCTGTAGGAAGGTAGGTATGTGATTCCTGCAACCTAATAAAAACATTGGTCTAAAAACAAATAAGACACTCAGTGCTTCGATCTTCAATCGATGCTGGGTGGGTACTCAAGGTATAGGTCCAATTACTAAAACCACAATCTCGATATTTTTACTACTTCAAACGGTCGGATTCTAATAGACAATCGCAGAAGTGTTATATTTTGTTTTTGGCATGAAAAGTTGGAGTTCGGAGTCTAGATTTGTCCCCGATTGATGACAATAGGCTCGCCCCCTATTATAAAGGACCTAAACATAACTGGCGAAATGTGGGTGTACTATAAAAGATGTAAACGATTCCTTCACGAAGCCGTCAACCAAGCATTCTGTACATCAAACTAAGTAACTTTACGCTAAAATTATTGCTGGGAAACGACTTTTTTTTTTCGGGTGAAAAATCATGTTTTGGGGTAGAAC
Source organism: Xestia xanthographa (assembly GCA_905147715.2). Classification (NCBI taxonomy): domain Eukaryota; kingdom Metazoa; phylum Arthropoda; class Insecta; order Lepidoptera; family Noctuidae; genus Xestia; species Xestia xanthographa. The sequence continues at coordinate 9,487,767 of LR990652.1, forward strand.
TCAATGTAACTCACTCAAAACATTGTGCTGATGGATGGATTGAATAGAACGGGGGTCGTGGAGGTGTTTAAAGTAAAAATCTTACATTTAAAACTTGTATTTAAAAAAAACCTTGTCAGAACTTAGACCCCCAATTTCTCCGTATAACTAGAAGGTTCCCTGGTATGATGTAGAACAAAAAAACCGGCCAAGTGCCAGTCGGACTCGCGCACGAAGGGTTCCGTACCAATTATTATAAAAAAATCACGTTTGTTGTATGGGAGCCCCCCTTAAATATTAATTTTATTCTTTTTTTTAGTATTTGTTGTTATAGCGGCAACAGAAATACATCATCTGTGAAAATTTCAACTGTCTAGCTGTCACGGTTCATGAGATACAGCCTGGTGACAGACAGACGGACAGACAGACGGACAGACAGCGAAGTCTTAGTAATAGGGTTCCGTTTTTACCCTTTGGGTACGGAACCCTAAAAATGATCGCAATGACGAGGAGAACAAGTGTCTTTAGGCTTCGTTAAGAGGTGTTTTACACCCTTTATAAAATAAAGTAACATCAAAATCATGTAGGTAGGTATTTAAAAAAAGTTGTGAAAAAATTTAAACTTTGACCTCCAATTTCTCCTCTAGACGGTTTCCAGGTATGGTCCAGGAAAAAAAAATGATCGCAATGACTAGAAGAACAAATACCCTTCGACTTCGTTAAGGGTTTAGATACACCTCTGCCAAAGGCGTGATCATATGTTTATTTTATGAAATATCTAAAACCACCATTCGTTCAATATCCTCAATCGCCTATAAAATCAGACTAACTCGAAACATCCTAGCGCTACGCTACAGCCTGCGACATATAACATGAATTATGTATGCCGACATGTTTGTGAGCATATACTAAGTGCTACTGATGGCTTGTTTTCTGTTCCCATATTTGTAGGCGTGGTGTAGCCATCTGCTATACCTACGTGAATTTCAATTAGATTTGTCGGTTTGCCTTCAGAGTTTTTGCTATAGGTGTGGAAGATTTTGAAATGGTTTTATGAGATCTGTTATTGACTTTAAGTTGTATACGCACCGTCGCACCTATAATAATTTTATTTAACTTGTGGTCAAGTGCATTCTGAAAGTCATAAATAGCTTGGCAATATTTATTTGCAATATTTTACTACTGATATGGTGATTAATAAATCAATATCACTAAATTAATTTATGAAATATCATTGGTCGTCTTCTTTAACGTGTGGTTAGTGCCTAACTTGCCCGCCTAGCATGACAACCGTAGATACGAAAGAGAATCGACAAATCTTTTGTTCATCTGTCATTTTGTCGATTCAATGACAGATGAACAAAAGATTTGTCGATTCTTTCGTTTCTACGGTTGTCATGCTACGCGGGCTGGTGTCAGAGTTTTTATTCCGCTCATGGGTCTTTGACTTGACTTTACATGCCGTCGAGAAATATCTCATATCGTTGGTGACTTGCCTAGGTTGGTCTGTGAATGGGTGACCACCGATTTCACAAACCGGGTTTCCTCCGTGCCTCGGAAAGCACGTTAAGCCGTTGGTCCCGGCTGTCATTTGCAGATCTTTGACAGTCGTTACAGTGACCCAAAAAGTCTGACAACCAGTCTTACCAAAGGGTGTCGTATTAACCAGTATTAACTGGGTTGTGGAGGTCAGATAGGCAGTCGCTCCATGTGAATTACAGGTATTCAGCTGCATCTGGTTAGAGTGGAAGCCGACTAGTATATATAAGTAGTAATAGTTGGGAAAAGGGTAGGCAGATTTTGTTGGTGATACCTACACATCTTCAAGGCGTATCCTGTCAGTTACTCTTCCTTTCTAACACGCTTTTATTGGCTTCACCTGTGAATGGTGAAGCCAAAACTAACTATGTAAAACAATCTTAGAACTTATATTTTTGTCCTTCCCGGTTTCAGATTGAGCTGAAATTTTGCATACATGTAGCATTGGACGACAATCCAGTGTTAGCTACGTGGACTAGTTATTTTTATGCATTTCCATGATATGCGCATCAAATGAATCGGTTTGCTGAGAAGAATACAAGAAAGCATGTTTATTAAACTAGAATACTTATTTATTACCTTGCATATCACTTATTTTATTTACAACATTAATTTTGCTTTTGGTTATATCAAAGGCCCATTTCAAGGGGAACGGTTTTGAACAATTTGATTTGAACGGTATAGGTTGATTATGCTTTGCGCTACATTAAGAGGCTCAATGGTTTCACATCCTAGCCAGGCCATACAGGATAAGACACAGTTAATCAAATATTAATTGAACAACAACAACCTATAATACTATTAAATCTGCAAATCCAACATGGACATACTAGCAGCTATGTTGGATTTGCAGATTTAAACACATACATGATACATGCATGAACTAAATAGGACTATGTGTCCTATTTCCTTTGACGATCACTTCATGCATCTATCTCAGTACAGAGAAGAGACATTATGTAGAATTGGTGCACTTTGATCTTTGTTAGAGGATTCCGTTACGCCACAAAGGCTGACTATCGTCTAAGATCTTTGTTGTTTCAACGAACAAAGAACTGTCTGGGATTTATCCGTTTTAGTTATATTTTTTTCATTTTGATGGCAGTTCCCTATAGTTTATCATGTAAAAGTTCTAGTAAGCTACTGAAGGAGCTGATTACAATTCAATTAGTGTTCAAAAGCGAAGTTCTTAAAAGCTAACCTTCAAGTCTTATTGATTCAAGTAAGCTCTCAGTCCCGTGTCAAAACATTTGAGCACTAAATTCCAGGTTTTTATAGCCCGTCCTTCAATCCTCAATCAGTTGACAACTTTTGAAGTTTCGTAAAAGACGTTTTGAGTTGATCGGCCGCAGTGAGCGACCAGACAAGCCAGAGTCAACATACAGGGAATTAGTCCAAATTATGTGCGCCTAGCCTCCCCCACCCCTCCTGAAAACCCGGCGAACACCCGCTAACACCCTCCTTCGAATCAATATTTGTTGTCCGTACTCTTCTGCCTTAATACACGCACAATGCTCACACACACCTGTCCACGTCAAAACTAACCATAAGCTTACCCCTTACAGTTTAAATTCCATCTTCAGCAGCTTGTGTACTTATGACTTGTTGAATCTCAAAGCTGTGGACTCATCCCCAGTTGTTGCTTTCTCTTCAAACGCAATGCGGTCTCTTTCCAACGCAGTTTTCCAGTGGGTGCGTGGAGCATCGGTATGTGGATTTGGTTGTACAAATCATACATAATGTACCATTTTCTTATCGGAAAAATGGATTATGGTAACGAGACCTCAACGGGATGTGTTTTGTCTAAATAGCTCGGTAGTGAAGTATATAAACTTGAGTAAAGAAGTATGCTATAATTTATTTGTTGGTATCCTAAGATTTCGAGTTATTTTTATTCCAAAATACTCATGATTGTAAACGTTAAATGGTGGTATGATCGCTCATCGGAAAAACTGATAATAAAAGGCAGCTGCTACAAAATTTCGTATTGCCAACAAAATGTAAAATTATGGACATTTTTAAACATCCACGAAATATTAATCCACAATAAAATGTGGTAACGCGTCGAATGTTAACAGTAAACATACAAAAGTGGCCCACAAAAGCCGTTTTCGTGTAAGTTACACATCAATTAATATAAAAACTCGCATCTCGACTCTTGTTGAATATTCATAAAGACTCGTTAATTGCACAAGTCGGCAAATACTAGGAGAGAGAGCGACTCCACGGTTCCTGGTAAGGCACGTCTCCCCCCCTTCGTTACCCCTCCCCCTCGTCGCAAAAGGCCAACCCTACGCACACACGCACAAGCACACTCACACACACGCAAGGGACGCGCGCAACCGGGAAAACTACGGCCTTTTACGTACGTATTGTGTACAAGAACGCGATTGTAGTATATTTAAGGAAAATATGATTAATATTCAAGGTTTTTCAGATACTAAAATTGTCAGTGACAGGGGATTTCCTTGGAAAATGTTAACTTTTATAAGAATTTTTGATGCATGTGGAAATAATGATTGCTTGTTGCGTTGAAAAAAGTGTAATTTCAACAAAAAGGTACATGTTTAGTGATTATTAATAAACTCAACGTCTTTGTTCTCCTTTTTCACTGAAATAATGTTTAAACAGCTTTCTTTAAGACCCGTAACTTCCAAAAAACAAATTAAGGTCACAAAACTTTCATTTCCTGGCGCTTTTCATCTGTTTTCCCAACATATACTGCGCAGAAAACGCGTGTTGGGTGTGTGCGCATCTATTTACGCGACGAGTAAATATGTACCCTCACCGTTTGTGGAGGCAGCATTAATAATTCAATTGGTTGGCCCGCTCAGGTAGCATTTAAACGATTTTTAACTTGCCGTCAAACGGATTAATCGAAGCCGGAAGACGGAACCTTCGGCAATGTTTGAATTTTATATTTAATTGACTCCGAATACTTTTTAATTATCGTAATTTGATTGTTTTTTTTTTTGCGCCGTTTTTTACTTGTCCTTGATCTTTCGGATCATTATGGGCTTTTAAGGGATTAACTTACTTAATGGCAGAGGTGAATAATTTGTTGGAATTCTTTTGTTTAACGTTCTTTTTTCGAGTATAAGGCCTTCGAGAAATGTCAACAATTTGTCTCTGGTTCGGATAATGAGAACTCCTTTCTTGTTTGCTTGACCCATCACATTCTGACACCTCTCCTATTTTGCATACCACAGCCAAACAAAAACGTGGTGGAGTGTCAGGATAATATAGTTGGTCATGCTAACAGCTCGATTGGGGTCGTGTCGTACAAACAGCCGGACAAACGGCCGGCCGTGGCTTGATTTCTTTGCCAAACACTAATATTTGAAAACCAAGCGAGTTGCGATTACACTGTGATCTTCATGGGAGGACTGCGCATGTGCGATGCTTGGAGATAGGTATCTGGGATAGGGGACTTTGATACTGGTTGTTTATACTATATGTTTTTACTTAGTTTTGGTACCTGTAAATGGGCCTACTTGTTGAATTATGAGCATGAATGGTCCTTACCAAGAAATACTTGTTTGTTTGTTAAATTAACAAACGAAACTGTACCATAAACTTTAACTAATTATGTTCTTAATTTACAAAAACAATGTAAAATAACATCTATAGCCTTGACTGCGTTTAGGACTCTGCTTTCAAAGAATTATGAAGAATTAAGTAAAAAGATGCAGCGACTAGATGGTTTCAAGAAAATCAACGCTACGGAGACGTTGCTAGAATGTCCCTTTCGTACGACGTATCGACACAATATGTAGCTAGATAGATACGTATAGTACATGCCAAAGAACTTTTAGTTATCTTGAGAAGTTGCTTTTCGTTTCATGTGAGTTCAGGCATTTTTGTGCCCGTCGGTAGTCAGAAACCTGGCACCACTGAAACGTATACTGGTGAACCACTTGTTAAGAGTGGTTGTCTTACCAGTCAAGCTAAAGGTAAGACTGGTTGAACTGGTTGTCTTACCATGGCGAATAGAGTTTGCAGGTACTCCATGTAAAATATTGCTATTGACAGAATATGACGATGTAGCATTTATGTATCCCTTTATTGAACCACTAGCGGACGTCCCGCGGTTTCACCCGCGTAGTTCCCGTTCCCGTGAGAGTACGGGGATGAAATATAGCCTATGTTACTCGTGGATAATGTAGCTTTCGAATGGTGAAAGAATTTTTTAAATCGGTCCAGTAGTTTTTGAGCCTATTCATTACAAACAAACAAACAAACAAAGATTTCCTCTTTATAATATGTAGCATTTATGTATCCCTTTATTGAACCACTAGCGGACGTCCCGCGGTTTCACCCCCGTAGTTCCCGTTCCCGTGAGAGTACGGGGATGAAATATAGCCTATGTTACTCGTGGATAATGTAGCTTTCGAATGGTGAAAGAATTTTTTAAATCGGTCCAGTAGTTTTTGAGCCTATTCATTACAAACAAACAAACAAAGTTTTCCTCTTTATAATATTATTAGTATAGACTAGCGGACGTCCCGCGGTTTCACACGCGTAGTTCCCGTTCCCGTGGGAGTACGGGGATAAAATATAGCCTATGTTACTCAGGGTGATCAGCTTTCCAATGGTGAAAGAATTTTTTAAATCGGTTCATTACTTCCGGAGATTACCCCCTACATACAAACTTACAAACAAATGTTACCTCTTTATAATATTAGTTGAACCATAAGTCAAATCTTTTGCCCTGCAGCGGCAGTAGTTTCTGAAAAATTTACAAACGTCTTAAATGTTAAGGTAAAAACATTTATTTCTGTTTTCTGAAGTATTCCAATATTCTTATAATTATGCATTGTATGTTATTTTACTCGCCCAAGATACATTCTCATACGATATCATCCGTGGACAATGTGGACATGAAAGCATATGTGCAAACATGGAGCGTTCTTCGATACTTCTTACTAAATTGGATCGATTGTTAACGGGATGAAATTATTATTATTTCAGGTGCACGTATAATAATAAATAAAACATAGAATTTATATATTGAACACAGAAGGTGATATAAGGTGAAACAATGGGTGTCCCCATTGTTTTTTTTTCTTTCATGTCATTTATTTGTTCCATTTGTGAATTGTTGCATGTTGCAATTCTTGCATGATCGTTGCATGGCTGAAAAGCTGTCAAATGTTATCTTTTTCTTGTCAAAATAAAATCCTTGTAAATAGTAGGTAGGTGCTTTCTTTACTGCTTTAAATGCTATCTATAGTAAATGATAAAACAGTTTTAAACCACAGTAAAAATGCTTGTGTAAAAGAAGTTGATCGTTGAAAGATGTAGAGATATAACAATGGTTAGAGTTTACGAATGTCAATCAATCAAATCATTTATTTCAAGTAGGCCAGTTACAGGTACTTTTAAACTGTCGAAACTAAGCCAATAATGAAATGTAGCTGCAGTATGTCACACGGCATAATAACTGTTGTAGTTACCCATTCTAAAGCGTAATCTCTATGGACAAAAACGAGCAAGAAACTCCAGGTATACTTCTAAGCGGTTAAATTTCTCTCTTACAACATGAAACGCTTCATTTTTATAAGAATTTTGTATTTACCGTCGCACCGTCGACCAATCTGCAAAAATACTAACACATCATCGTCACGAAAAGCAAAACTAAGATGACGTGCGAAGCGTTCTTCTAAGAAGACTTAAGTACCCAATATCATGCTAAACTACTTGAGTCATAATCGCAATTAAAACAGTCGTATATAATTATTATGACGCGCAATTCTAAGCCGTGTGTGCACTGGGCTAGTCAAAGTTGAGTTGAGCGCCCCCTGTATCTTTGTTGAAATATTTGCAGTGTAAGCGGGGACTCTCTGTTAGGGTACGGCCACATAATACAATTTTGACGAACAGTGGTGTTCTATTAAATGTATTATGAAAGTTTCGATCACCATCATCATCATCATTTCAGCCGAACGACGTGCACTGCTGGACATAGGCCAAGTGTCGCCACGTTGACCGGTTCCGTGCATCTCGCATCCAGAGGATCTTAAAAAAATTAGATACAATATAAATAAGAGAAAAAAAAAATAGAATTCGATAGACCACCCTAATTCCTATGAATTGTATTTTGAAAGACCATAAAATTGATTCAAGGAAAAGTATCTAGATCTGCGCAAGATACTCATGCCATAAAATGTCAAGATATAAGTGGCTGGCTCAGTATTAATACAGCCAAGTAGGTATTAGAATAACTAAAAGCGGTGAGTAAATTGAACGCAGAAAGCTCAAGATCGAAAAATATGGCGCGCAATGAAGGCTACCGACCTACAGTAGAGAAGCACTGGTTGGATGCGTACAGATCGAAAAGGAGAAAATGGGAAGCCAATTTTTTTTTTGGGACTAGCCCGCCACACTATGCCCAAACCATTGCAACTCCTGAAAGCCAGAATCAACAGTAGCGAGCACCAGAAAAGCGTCGAGACAATGAAGCTCGACGAAGTCCCAGAGAAACAATTTAACTGTCTTGGATCCCGCAACAAAATTAATCAGAAAAGAATAGCGGAGGAGTAGCAAAAACAGAATTTCCACGGGACGCCGTCTCTCGAAATATAGGTAAGTCTTTTAAGGATAAATCGTACGATGTTGTTACTTGATGGGGTAACGATTTTACATTCAAAGTGAGGCCACTTTGAATGTAAAATCGTTACCCCATCAATATTTACCAATTATTCCACTTCATACTTCGCGAGATATGCACGCACCCTTAGTCATATACCAATGCGATGTAGGTGCCAGCTGATTGTTGGCTCAGTAAATTTGTTCTCGTCTCACCCCGCCTGGATTAGCCTGTTTTTCTACTAAACATAACAGTTCTTGGGGAATGTTAATTCATGTTTGTCTTGCGAAACTGACGCAATGACGCACTGTGCAGTGTTGATGCGTTTGTGTTTGCGATGATTTTATTGTTGGGTCAGCCGTGTGGTATCCGGCAGAGTAGAATAGAATCAACCCATTACACTCACGGGTGTCGTATAAGGTAACTAATGTCTGAGGCAGAACACCTTGCGCCTCCGTAGACCAGAGAATGGGCAGCAGAGTTTTCTGTTAGTCTTTCATCACTGCGATCTCCAATCCGCCTGCCAAGCGTGGAGATTACGGATTATGTACAGCAGTGGACGTTATGGGCTGTTGTTGTTGTTGTATTGTTGGGTGACTAGTGACTGTGATCCATACAGATCTTCTTCTCGAGTTAGATTAGATTTTGCCGAATTTATTTAAAACCATTTCATTCTACACAGCTAGATAAGACCAGGGTTTGACCTGTCGACTGTTTTGGTATGGGTCACATGCCCATACCAAAACAGTCGAGGAGGAGGGACAAAGTGACTAAAAGAGTGATGAATACAAATTTAGGTGGATGGAGAGAGAGCGAGAGAGAGGAAAATCAAGGAAATGATGGATGGATTGTCTGAATGATGAGAAAAAAAAAATGATGAATAAAGAGAGAAAGGAGTAATTGACAGCGTGACGGTTGACAGAGGAGAATGGGAGAAAAAAACGTGTTGCGTCGATCCCAGGTAACATGTGACAAGAGCAGAAAGATGAGAGGAAGAGAGAGGTTGGAAAACTCGAATGTTAGGTACGAAAGATGTTGGTAGAGATTTTCATTTGCTTTATATATCAATTAGCGAAATGATGATCAAAAACGAATGTTTTATTGAAATTATCCCTAAGTTCCTAAGACAATGGTAATCTTTGTTTAATGTAAGTTGATGAGTGATAAAAAGAAGTCAACTTCACGGTAAAAGTCATAATTACGTGCTTAGGTATAAGTTTATTCATCTTCCAAATCCCATGTTTAATTATAGTCTATTCCCATCTCAGTTTATAACCAATAAAAACATAAACCTACACACCCAATAATGCTTAACAAACTAAGCAAGTTAAAACGGTAGTAATAAAATAATAATTTAAAATTCCAGTGTGTGTAACCTCGATAAAGGCAAGATGGCGTCGCGGTTATCGCCGCCATATTGTTTGCTGAGCGGTCGGCGTGCGCTGCGCAAGAGTTTGCTCTCTGGAGACCTGTTTTACAAAGACCTTTATAATAAATTATTCTAGAATATTAATGAGGACACTGGGAGTATTTTATTTGCGGTATTTTTTGTATGTTGGTTTAAAGCTTCTTGTTTGCAGGGTCGGTGTGGAGGTGACTCTGAAGGCGTTACGTTTGAAAACAAACATCTCGGATTGGTGCTATCTACTTTGAATTTTGATTATCTATGTTTTTGTACCTACTTGTTGGAGGAAAAAGCTGATGAAAACTTTTTGGGTATTAAAAATGAGACAATAATTACTATAGATAGAAGACTATTTTGAGCTATGTGCGCAAGATTTAGTAGGTATTTAAACCTAAAGAGTTACAATGAAATGTTTGATAATTACGTGACTATCTTAATATGTACTTACGACATTGTAAAACGGTCTTTGCTTGACAACAGTGACATTAAATCTAGTTCTACACAATATTGACCGCGTCCACAATTCACCATACGTACATTACCTTCACCATTAAGCACCAACATTTCTCAATATTCCACCATGAAATGCCAAATTACACAACTATTCAAACCCCCAATTTAAAAGATAATTTACTTAAAAGTTACAAAAGCAAACCAAGTTTTCTCTGTCGCATAAGGCCAAGGGAGCTTCGTATTGGGCCCAGCTAAATATGTGCTCTACACACAAACACACAAACATACACAATATGTACACAGTACACACACCGCTTGCACGGAAAATATTTGGTAACACAGCCAATGTAATCCGAGGAGGTTTACCTTGATAAATTAAATATACCTAGAGATAATGCCGATTGTCGCGGACCTATTAGAGTTTTGAATTTTGTTTTCTTTGCGAATCCTTTAAATATTTGGGTAAGAACACGATCTAAGTCAGTAGGTACGTGATTGTGTACTTTCCTATTGAGTATGTTTTTTTTTGCGTGTATTTTAAATACCTATTATATTGATAGTTATTTGAGGTTTTCTTTGATCAGAATTATCATCTGCCTGGTCTTTTCCAAAACTATGTTGAAGTCGGCTTCCAGTCGAACTAGATGCAGCTACCACCAGTACCACCAGTATACCAGTATTTTACATGGAGCGACTACCTAGTCGCTCCATGTAAAATTCTGGTATTCAGCTGCATCTGACCTCCACTTACTGGAGTTCTTCCCACAGTTACTGCTGGGCAATATAATGGTACCCCTTGGTTGGTAAGACTGGTTGTCAGACTTTTGGACTAATAGGAAACTATAACCGTTATAATTTCATTTGCAACAACAGTCACTGAAAATTAAAAATGAAGAAAACATTAAATCTCTAGGCAAAAATTGAATGTGTTCACATTAAATTTTCAGATATCAGGTCAAACAGGCGTTTGACCTCCACAACTGAGTAATATATGATATCTCTTGTTAAGACTGGTTCAGACTGGTTCTTTGTTCAGAATGATAATGAAAATCATTGCACTTACGAGTATGTCCACATATTTATAGGTCATATCAGCGTCCTGTAGTAGATAGCGAGCTCGTTAACTCAAGAGGCTATATCAGAAAAATGATTGATGTTGAAATATTTTCTGTTGCAATTTTCATTTCGTCGATAAACCTTCACTGTTTAATGATCACTTATCAAGTCTAAGAGGGGTCTGTACCCTACCAAACCTAAAAATCTGGTACCTTACTTCTTTCAAGCAAAAAAACAAATTAGACAGTCCCAAAAGGAAGTCCTAACGAGCCTAATTCGCCTGCACATCCCAAATAAACTTAAACCAATTTATTTCAGAGGTGTAAACTCGTAGAAAACACATCAAAATATTGACAGTGTAAATGTAAACCGTTTGACCTTGACCGTGACCTTGGGAAGCGGGTTCACCCGCGGACGATAACTAGAGTTAATATTGGCACCGTACACTGAGCTGTTTGTCAAACGCTCTACTCTATCAATATATAAACATAATATTTATATATGAAGCGCTTTTGGTTCGCTTACTATGAGCACTTGTGTAATTTGTCTCTGAAACTGATAATCTGTGTGTCTATGTACATTTGTGACGTCATTTAGTTTGTTTGTTGCTGGATTTAGGTTTTATTAGGGGTAAGGTAATGAGGAGTTGCTTAACCTCTGTTATTTTGTAGTCTTGCGAAGGAATATAAAAGAGTTTTATCAATTTTAATTTTTTTTTCGGTCAACGGTTATCTGAAAATATAAATTGAATATGTTCAATGTTCATGCATTGTCTACACATTAATGTCTTCTTCATTTTTAACTTTCAGTTACTGTTGTTACAACTGAAATTATAACGGTTATAGTTTCCTATTAGTCCAAAAGTCTGACAACCAGTCTTACCAAGGGGTATTATTATATTGCCCAGTAACCCAGTAACTGGAGGAAGAACTCCAGTAAGTGGAGGTCAGATAAGCAGTCGCCCCTTGTAGGATAGTGATATACAGCTGTACGCATTTGCCAGTTGAAAAAGGCTAGGCAGATGACGATGACAGGTAATACCCTCTTTAAAGTAGTTTTCCAAAAGGTGACCTCTCTGCACTATGCATATAAAGGATAATATATATATATATATATATATGGAATAATATAATAAATACATATATATATATTAATAATATATATAATAATAATATAATATATATATGGTATATATATATAGAAAATATGAGTTTCACCTACCTGTCATTCATTGTCTCCTGGTCAAATCATTAAAAGCTAATAAATCGTAAAAATGCTCTTGTGATTTCAGTTATTCACGTACTCAAGTATGTTGACATTTTCATGACATTGTGTAGTGTAAAGTTCGATGAACGATTTCGTTGTCCTTTTGTCCGGGTTTTACTTTAAACGTAGGCATATTGTATTGAACTTGATTGCAGATGTTTTTCGTCTATTTGGGTGCTATTGTTTCGTAAATATAGGTATGTTTTTAATTGTAGTTTCGCTGTGATTCATGCAATGTAAATATTTTTACGTTCATGATAGAATGTACCTGTAAAACGTCACGTTCTTAGTAAAAAGTTGTAAAAATATTATATTTATTTATAATCAGCCAGGCAGTTGAGACAACTGATAGCTGTCTGTATCCTGTTGTTCCCCACTAGATTTTCTTCTTGCGGTATACTAATGTTTGTCGATTTTTAAATTGGTTTACATTTTGGGCAAAAAGGTATTGAAAAAAACGCGTTACTTCAGGATTTTTGTCACACGCTACCAGCTCTTTGCACAGCTATAGTCAAAGAAACCTTTATTTTATAGGCAGGCAACACTACTTTCTTGAAATCATATTTACCGTAGTCTATTACTGGTACAATTTTGATTAAACAGTAATAACTATGAATTTAAATAAATTCGTAGCACTCATTGCTACGAGGCTACGAGCGTAGCAACGATTGATAGTGTTGTAGCAGTTCTAAAAATCATGTCTTTGGTTTTCGTTACATACTCTTGAGGTTTAGATATATATAGTGCTTAATGTCAAGACATTTTCATCATCATCATAACATCAAGCCTGTAAACCCCGAAGGGTTAGGTAGAAGTCATTTTGCCAGCTACGTTTTAGGCCCAAGTAATAGGGGGCGGGCCTATTGCCATCAACCGGGCAAAGATCCAGACTCCGTGGCTGCAAATGAGAAATTCCTGATGGGAAAATCCGATAACATTGTGCCTGACCTGGGATTCGAACCCAGGACTTCATGCTCGAGCAGTTACATTTGCGACCACTAGACGAACGAGGCCGTCAAAGCATTTTATCCGCAATAATATAATCTATCTATATAGCCACGGAGACCGGAATAGGCTTGTGTCCTGAAAAAATCTAATTAGTCCGTCAGTTAGATTATCAAAAAATATTTGATCGGTATTTTTTCTTTTGTTACGTAAACCAAAATTGACGAAGATACGACGCTTTTAAAATTCTCAATACGTCACGCCGTGCTATAATTTTTAGTGCGTTGTGACGTCACGAGCCCCCACTCTCGAGTTTTGATACGTTTTATCTTTGTCAATTTTCAATAACAAAAAATACGTATCCATTATTTTCCAATACTCTAACTGACGGACTAAATAAATTTGCAATTTATTGATGGTGGTAACTAGTCTATCGTGCCCGGTTGATGGCATGGCAATAGGCTCGCTCCGTTACATGGAACGCTTCCTAGACCTTCGGTGATGTTCAGTTTAGTCGAGTTCTTAGCTATCATCTCTTAAAATGACACATAGTCCCTAAGATCCCTTACAGAACGACCGAACTGGTTAATGGATGAACAGTATTTTATTTCAAATTAAATATGTCAATAAAAATATTGCAAATGGGTTGACTAAAAAATGACAGTCCAGAATATAATTAATTAGTAATTTAAAATTTATATATTTTTTTAACATTTCTCTGGTTTGGTTAATAGACAAATTCCATACCAATTGAAAGTATGAAGCCTATAGAACATGCAAAAGTAACCTAACGTTTGCATATTCTGCACGTTTCAAAATTTCGATTGGTATGGAATTTGTCAAACCAGTGAAATATGAAAAAACCGGCCAAGTGCGAGTCGGACCCGCACACGAAGGGTTCCGTACCATTGACTATATTTAGTATTTGTTGTTATAGCGGCAACAGAAATACATCATCTGTGAAAATTTCAACTGTCTAGCTGTCACGGTTCATGAGATACAGCCTGGAGACAGACAGACGGACAGACAGACAGACGGACAGACAGCGAAGTCTTAGTAATAGGGTTCCGTTTTTACCCTTCGGGTACGGAACCCTAAAAAACAAAACAAAAATGGATTTTAGACAGAAATTTTTTAGTCAACCCATTTATTTGCAATAATTTTTTGACATATTTAATCTATACATATAATAAAACAGTAACGAAATAAAAACTGTACATTGAGAATTATCGAGAAAAAACCGGCCAAGTGCGAGTCGGACTCGCGCACGAAGGGTTCCGTACCATTATCTATACATTAGACAAAACGGCAAAAAAATCACGTTTGTTGTATGGGAGCCCCCCTTTAATATTAATTTTATTCGGTTTTTAGTATTTGTAGTTATAGCGGCAACAGAAATACATCATCTGTGAAAATTTCAACTGTCTAGCTGTCACGGTTCATGAGATACAGCCTGGTGACAGACAGACGGACAGGTGGGCAGACGGACAGACGGACAGACAGCGAAGTCTTAGTAATAGGGTTCCGTTTTTACCCTTTGGGTACGGAACCCTAAAAAATAAGTGGCTTTTGTTTGAAAAAGAAAACTGATGACAAAAGTGACCTTTTAGAATTTTTGTCTGTTTGTCTGTGTGTATGGTACGGCTTCACGCCAAAACTACTGGATAGATTGAATTTAAATTCAGCAAAAATGTTCTTTGTAAACCAAGGAAGGCTTTAGGCTACATATTATCACGCCGTATGTTATGGGAGGTAAGGATTATATTGATTTTAAAAGGTTTTTGTTCGTAATTGAATGCACAAAATTACATATTATAAGCTATATTATGTCACGCAGACGAAGTTGCGCGGGTCAGCTAGTTTTATATAAAATACTTTCCATCCATTAACCAGCTCGGTGAAGGTCGTTCTATAAGGGATCCTATATTAACAGCTCTGAGCTAACGTTCAGCCCGAGGTCCGTTTCACAGACGTTATAGCATCTCCTACGCCGCTCGGGTGTTAATGAGATGAGCGTCGGGTCCAGACTGCACAAATTATCGGCCACGCTGTAATGTGACCCTCTCGTACCCTTTTACGTGCTGTGCTTCGTTTAGTAGTGATAGTATTTGAGAGAGTAGAATGGTGTTATGGAGAGTTGTTTGGGCAATGCATTTGAAGTGGTTGGGAGGTGGCGGAACGTGAGAGGGAGAGAACCTCACAGCGTCCCGGCCACCGCGGGAGACGCCCCGGCCACCGTAGGCGCGGGCCTGTGGACGGTGGGCTATGGGCTAGCTCGCCGTCCGTCCGTCTCATGACGACAGGCCGTGTCGACGGCGCGCCGTGGTTGTTTGTGGTGTGTGTGGTGGTTTTGAGACCTAATTCTTATTTGAATTCATGAGGGTGTCATTAGAACTATGTTTTATCAATAATAGAGTTTTTTACACTGTTCTTTATTTTTAGTTTATTTTAGCATCAGTATATTGGATATCAAAGAATAAAACAACGCCAATCCGATAAAAAAAATGGTTTTCTTTTTACCAAGATGGTGGAACAAGGCTGCCAATTATGAAGAAATGAAACATCATTAGTCTATTATTGCTTCACAAATCACAACTGTCGAACCCGTAGCATCTCAAACGACCTTCCAACCAAACTTGCGCCAGTCACTAGCCCAACAACAGCACGTAAACGCAGCACTATCCGAAAAGCGCAAGTCCGGTTGTTTGCAGTAACAATTCTGACGTGTACAGATTCGTATAGCTAACGCGTATTTATTTAGCGATACACATGTAATTGATGGCTTCGGCCGAATGTCGTGCGGCCATGTTAATTTACTATACTTTACACGTGTGCCGTGTAACGTTGGACGAAAATATCCTGTTTTTGTTGTAGGTGTCACTCAACTTGAGGACGCATATCGGTCATGGATGTTGTCTGAAAAAAAACGATTTTTTTCGTGTGGTTATAGTGCCTAATCTGGTGACAGAATTTGTGTGCCTCTGACTTGGCTTAACATGCCGTCAAGAAATATTTCTCAGGCATGCTGGTTTGGTTTCCACACGATGTTTTCCTTTATCGAAGCAAGTGATAGTTAAACAATACGCACATGAATCCGAAATATCAGAGGTGCGTGTCTTGGGTTTGAACTTGAGACCTATGACTTGGCAGTCCGACGTACCAGGACTACTAGAAACGTTACCGATAAACACTAGGCAGAATAGTAACATTTTTTTTAAACCGTCACACACACTCACACACATCACACACACACACAGCACACACATTACATACACACACACACATATTACATTACATTTCTATTCTATTCTATTCTCTTCAGCCCAAAAAAATCAAATCCTAACTTAGAAGATGTTTAAAAATCTCTTCCTAAATTCATATTACTTAAATAATATGATTAAATTTCACTAGAATCATTTTTCTGCCACAAGCAGGCAGGAAAATAATTCTAGTTGTATTGAAAACAATGTAAGATGTGCGGATGATGACGCCTTAGGCAGATAACCCTTCCAGTACCTACTTACCCACACTATACTGAATCCGGATGTAAATAGGCCTTACATACCTACAGGGCAAAAGAAAAGAGACAGTAACAGATAGAGAGGGACAATACGATCTACAAAGCCATATGCATTCAATACTTGTTATTCGATGTCGGAATATGACTTCTGGCCGAGTTTCTCAATGGCTTCTGAGATATAAGAGATTTTGCTTTTATTTCTCTAATATTTCTACAATATATACCTACAACCAGTCTCGCAGTCTCTCAGTCTCTCCATGTAAAAGACTGGTATTCAGCTGCATCCGGTTAGACTGTAAGCCGACCCCAACATAGTTTGGACAAAAGGCTAGACAGATTGATTGATTTCTTTAATACCTATAGGCATAAAACATTTAGATTGATACGTAAAGGCGTTCCCGGGAGCATTCGCTTATAATGTAACAATCCATTATTCGATTTTGTACAGAAACAAGTGGATCTGAACTGTGTAACGATACATTGGTATTATGCTCGCGGTGAGGGAGCAACGTAAGTCGTTAATCATTTCATAAATACATAAACTCATCAAGGTAATTACGGTAGATACGCCTTCAATCGATCAATCAAATATTTTATGTACAAAAAATAAGACGTAAGATCGCAGATGAAAAGATTATTAGATACAGCATTTTATCAATATGTACACGAAAACTAGAAGCATTCACAAAAAAATAACAGATAAATACTAAAATAAATATAAAACATCTTTATGTATGCAAGTACTAAGCGTTGAAAAACATTGAAAATCAATTCATTTTGTACTAAATAGCTGGGACAATATGAAAATTGTAACCAAGAGTCGTGTTAGCCAATAAGCAAGATCAAATATACTGTGAACGTGCGACTTCCAATAATTATGTTTGCAGAAATCGTTAGAGCCGCCGCGGACGGCCATCTTGGACGATTCACGGACAAAATGCTGTGGAAAATCACAGACAAATCAAATACGTAATATGTACAACTGGGTTGTACCCGCGACTTTGACTAAAACCCTGTTTAACCCAGTTGAGGAATGGGTGTCTTATTTCGTGTCAATTATGCTGGAGTACCATTATATATTCAGTATTTACATACTTAAGTACATCTGAAAAACTCTAGGTGTGGCCTTTTTGAAATAATTCCTTCGTGTTCTAGCAGAGAAGCAAGCAAGCAAGCGTGAAATCGATTGGTATTCGTCACAGCAGTCAATTTTAATTTTGACTCAAATGAATATTGAAAACTTATTATAAGAAGGTAACCTTTCCAAACATTGTAAATATTTACGTTAAGTTGTACTTACGTTGTCTACCAATCACTTTAGAACAAATCTCATAATCTCTTTAGTACGCTTATCTGAATGTTGTATCTTTTCTCTTCGGTGGCTTACTGTCTTTTTATTATTTTTAACACATTTATAAGCTCCACCTGTAACCAACTATGTAAAAAATCATAGAAGTTAAATTTGACCCACTTCCCGGTTTCTGCTTGAGCTGAAATTTTGCATACATGTTTAGTTTGGATGACAATGCGTGGTTCGGTAGTGTTTGGTGGTGACGTCATTCTAAATCCAATATGGCGGACTCCCAAAGGTGGCAGACTAGCTAAGTCGTTACTAACGTCATTCTAAATCAAATATGGAGGACTCCTAAAGACGGCGGACTAGTTATTTTTTATGCATTCCCATGATATGGGTATCAAATGAAAGGGTTTGCTGAGAAGAATACGAGTAAGCGTGTTTCTTTAGTTTTTTACACTAGATTTTTTTACCTCTGGTTTTGCAGTACGGTAACCTTTGTTCTCATGGCCACAAGGTTCATGTCACAAAGTAAAATTAATATGAAAGGACTGTACTCAGTTCTGTTTGCTAGTCAATCAGTCAGTCACGGTTTTATAAGTGAAGCCAGTTTTTTTCTAAACGTGTGCTGAAATGAAAACTACAAACAAAATAATATACATAAATAGCTGAAACACGGAATGCTTCAATGTTATGTGTGTGCATTCCACTTTGCGACGTTTTTATTATTTGATGATTTTACCTATTGACTTGTGACAAATAGTGAAAAGCTGTCGTTGTTTGTCGTTTTGTGTACAACATTATGAGTCATAACATAAGGCGATTTCGTTATATTCCAATCAAATCCTTCGAATAACACCCAATTCATCATCATCTGCCTAGCCTTTTCCCAACTATGTTGGGGTCGGCTTCCAGTCTAACCGGATGCAGCTGAATACCAGTAATTTTATATAGAGCGACTGCCTATCTGACCTCCACAACCCAATTAGTATCGGGTAATATAAATACATAATAAATAAAATCATTTTATTTCGGACAACTAAGAAATCCATAAATTGTTAGTAACAGGTTTGCACTTAAACACTATTGTTAGTAACTTAACTAAAGACGAGTTAATAAGAGGACCACCCATAGTAAATAGCCATGATAGTAACTAAGACTTTTAAGCTATAAGTCTTCTCACAAATTGCCTTATTATGGTCGGGGGGTTTTGGGACTAGGACCGCGGTCCCGAATTCCCCCTAAACATTTTTGAGTGGTATTTTGGGACCACAAGAAAAAAAAAGTTAAAGTACAGTAAGCTGAAAAAAGGTTCTGTATGGTGTCGCACATAAAGAATAGCACCATCCCATATCTTCCCATGGGTGTCGTAAGAGGCGACTAATGGACTTACGAGAGAATGGGCAGCAGCGTTCTCTGTGCTTTTGTAACAATCGCACTGCGATCGCCAACCCGCCTGCCAAGCGTGGCGATTATGGCAAAAACCCCTCTTTGGGGGAGGCCTATGTCCAGCAGTGGACGTCTTTCGGCTGAAATGATGATGATGATGAAGCTGAAATAATATTCTGATCAACTATTACATAAATTTATCCACCGCCTTCAGGATGCTATTGTGACTGCCCCTTATTCTGCTCAAGAGCGAGGCTGTTTTTTTGCGGATGACGGCATGAAACCCACCGG
This sequence comes from Xestia xanthographa, assembly GCA_905147715.2. NCBI lineage: Eukaryota > Metazoa > Arthropoda > Insecta > Lepidoptera > Noctuidae > Xestia > Xestia xanthographa. Next base: position 9,507,493 of record LR990652.1, read on the forward strand.
TATGAGTTACCGCGAACATTCCAGAGCACTGCAAAAACAAGGCAATCGCAACAGCATCCTAAAAACATTATTGAATTGGACGCGCAGGACATCAGCGATATTTTCGAGTAGTTGACCCAAAGATTACCGGTAAAAACTCTGACAATAAGCTTTAATTTAAAAAGCGTTACCTTTACTTGGTCAGTACACCGAGCAAATCTTTGTGCCAACTTATTATTTCCCCTGACCGCCAGTGCCCTACGCTCCCGTTCAATGTCAACATGGTTACTGAGGTCGTCGGTAAGAAAATGCCTAAGCGCAATGCCCAATATGATACCCCTTGGACTGGTTGTCAGTTCTGAGCCACTATCTGAAAATAACTCTACACTGCCGGTCTGTGTAAAGGTCTGTCCTGTTACCTTTAAATTCGGCTGATCGAATTTTGAATTTGACATACAAGTAAGTAGATTGTGGTAATGAGCACCTATTTTGAATCGGTAGAATATTCGAGTCATGCCCGACTCGTCACTGTTCCGATTGGTCACCAAAAACCAATGATATTCTATTAACAGATATGTTATGAGCGCGCAATCGTGAAGACTCGAAAACGAGCTAATTGGCCTGTTTTTCCTTTATTCTGCGTCACTGCGTGTATGTGAGCTGGCTCTCCCCCGTGGCACACTTTTTTCGGTGGTTTTGTAGGTGTATAACATATCTGTTTGTTAGAATATCATTGCCAAAAACGTTTTCTTTATTAGAAGTCCCGACTCGTCACCATGAGAAAACAATAATGAATTTTTGACTTTGGAATAAATAATAAATAAAAGTGAATTTGAAATATAAGTTAGCTAGCTACTTAACATTTTCCCTATTCTTATTTGAATTTTAGTTCTAGACATAAACATATTTTAAGATTAGACTTATTTATTAAATACTAGCTTAAGCCCGCAGCTTCGCCCGCGTATAGTTCGATAATTGTCCCAAGGAATCATACTACCTGAAAAAAAGTGTAAAAAAAATCCAAATCCTATGTGTTAATCCAGGTTGTAAACTATATGTGTGCTAAATTTCATCCAAATCCGTTAAGTAGTTTTTGCGTAAAAGAATAATAAACATCTAGACATTCATACATTCTCACAAACTTTCGCGTTAATAATATTAGTAGGAAGATGGATTCCTTTCTGAATCCACGAACACAGTCTGAACATGTATTTTTTTCAGTTCTGTATTCTTAAAAGTAATAGTGAAAGCAGGTTTCACACTTATCTCACGTTGTAGGAGGCGTGTTTTAAATAAATAACATAAAGCTAATAATAAATTGTACATTATTACTACCATTCTACTTTAATATACCTACAAGGTATCATAAACTACAATGGCTTTAATAATAAAACAATAATAAACTACAAGATCTAAGATAAGAAAGTACCTACTACGCCAACAAGAAATGAATTAAACTGAATTACGTTCTATAGAGGTTTATTCATATTTCAGACTTAATTTACTGTTTTTAGAGTTTCAACTCTATTCCTGAAGATGGGCGGAGCTGCCGAGGCTGGCCTAGAAAGTGGTGGCGAGACGACCTGGACGCGCATCATAAAGGCTGGCTCGAGGTGGCGCAGGATAAGGGTACCTGGAAAGATTTGGGGAGGCATTTGCCTGGCAAGGGGAAATTCAAGGACAAAGAGGGAACATGGATGGGTTTCAGTCAGTAAAAGTTTGACACTCCCTCCTGCTCCGCCCAGAGCGGAGTGTCATACTGACAGAGAGTCATTTGATGATTTCCCATCCGTAAAAAAAAGGTAAGAAAAAAAAAGAACTCCGTTTTAGACTCAAGATAAGCCGTTCTTAGAGTCTAAAACTTGTTTATAGATTCTAGCCATAGGTAAAGATATTGAGCTTTCCTTCATTATGCATTATTGTTATCTAATACTTTTTCTTTTTAAAGAAAAAAGACATCTAAAAAAAAAATACAAAATAAGGAGGAAAACATAGTACGTGCTGTGTGCCTCACGACTGCGCCAAAAAGGTCAATTTCAGCATTCATGCCAGACAGGTGATGCTGTCTGACGCTGGTCTTCCAATGAACCTTGAGGGGGTAGGTAAGTGACGAAAACAGTTTCAACAAAATGTATAAACAAATGGTTACAAATAAATATATAACGAGTAAAATAACTATGTACTATATAACTATAACTATGTGTTTTTGTGAGTTCGGTTTTTAATTTCTTCTTAGGAAATCACACACAAAGTTATCGATCAATTAGTAAAATATGTCTTCTTTGTTTGATTTACGCCAATCAAACTCATTCAGTCAACGCGATGACAATAGTACTGCAAACAGTAAATATTTGTACCAACTAATATTATCATACCGTTACTGTATTCGCTTTAATTGTCTGTGCTCAATTCTGGCAACATTATAAATTAATTTGTCTTCAGACTAAGGAATTATTTCGCCTGTAAACATTGAGTTCTCGTTTATTGATGTAAATATTTAATATTTGATCCGTGTAATGTCTCATTTATTAGGAATATTTTGTGTTGTCGAGTTTTTAGAATTTGACCGATAAGTTTTAGCAAATATTTGTGGGACTAGAATAGATTTATGACGCTTTGTTTGTTGCGGGGTATATATAGATGTTGTTTTAGGCAACCTAAGCCATACCTATGGAATTCAACATACTCTTTTCATAAATGACTTTAGGGAGTGCAGCCTGCATAGACGTCATGGTGGTCCTGACAAGTCATACTAAACAAAGACCTGTGTTTAGTCCACTATGTCTAGGATCAAAGTCAGCCAGTTCTGCCTGTTGAATATCATTTAGGGATATAAACAACAGGGTATAAGTTCTTCAAAACCTCCGATCCTATTTCCGATGTTATTTCTAGTGGACATTTATTGTTTAAGCTTAAAGTCGCGGATAACTTTAATTGCGAAAATAAAAATAAATTAATAAATTTATTTATTGGCATAAACAAGACATTACATGGTCGTGAATCACTGGTGCCTGTCGTAGGTTCTTTATTTGAATCAGGCGCTGTAGTAGGTGGTACTTTTTGTACTGTTTCTGTAGTAGGTACTTTTTGTAGTGGGTATTTTGCCGCTGCAATCATGGCGATGCTTTGCACAGATCTAGCAAGATCTGTTGAGAAATTGCGATCGGGTTCGTGGTTATTGATTGATAAACACTTTAAACTTTCAGCATTTAATAAGAAGAAAATTCTAACAGCGTACTATCGTGGTCTTTTCCGCCTGACCAGTTACAATTTTTTGCGCTTAAATCATGCGGAGGCACCGAGCCACGCCCCCTTAAAGTTTGGGCCTATTAGGAAAGCGTCAACTTTGGCGTACAAAATAACAATAACTCTCGTTTGGCGTGCGTCGTCAGTGCGCTCGGCCGATTCGGTATATTTTCATTCATTATTTCTTTACAAAGTCAACGGGGCGGGGCTAGAAAGCGCTTCTGTTGCGAGTGCAAGCAAAAATTAGCTTAGTGGTGGTGAGGCGGGAGTGTCCTCGATAGTACATAATATTCTATCTAGATAGACATGGCAGTACCATTGACAAGCAAGAGTTGACATTAGTGATGTAGGCGCATCCCGCCATAGATAAAACACTAGTGATGTAGTGTGGATTACATATCTCAACAAGATCAATTACATAACTTCTCTCCACTAACATCATTACTGACATACCTCTTTGTTACTCATCATTTCATTATCACCTCATTCGTTTTCTAGCCATCTTCCTTTAAACAATCCGTCTATAGTTTTTTGGTCTTTACAAAACTTCTTTAGGTACTTCTTAGGGTGCGTACAGACTATATAACATAATAGATAACTTGTATTTTATAACACGTCCACATTATGAAATTGACATTGCCATTTATAACATACAGTGTCCACATTATCTGAAACATGTTATATAGCAATGTTATGTTATATAGTCTGTACGCACCCTTAGAAATCGGTCATTTGCAAAACTCTATGTCAGTATAACGTAAGGTTATAGCAAGAAAAATTAGCTGAACACTTTGATACAAACTTCCATTCAGCGACGCTTTATATGCTCATTAAAAAACTTTTTCATGATTTCTTATTCCTTTTAAGTGGGTTACAGAATGCATTTACGTGCACTCCATAATTTCTTGTCTTCATTTACCCAGAACGTCCGTGTGAAGTTGATAATTGCATACCATACTCACTGTTTATGTTAACTTACGATAACACGAATGACGAATTCTCTAATGTAAAAGAAGACTGGGTATTTTTTCGAGTAAACGATTCTCGTTGAGAAGTAATTACGTTATTCCAAGAAAATTTAGATTTGATATCTTTTAAAAACTGTTTTATTTTGTGGTTCTTCCTAAATGAAAATAATTTACACAAAATACATGCTTGTAGCAGTCAGTCGTGGGTTTGAACCTAGGCAGGCGCATTATTTGTGTAATTTATTTCATCACCACTGATGCTCTCAAAACGGTGATGGAAAACATCTTGAGGAAACCGGCATTAGAACCAAAAATTCGACAGACATGTGACATCTACGAACAGAACCAACCCGCTGGGCCCGCGTGGTGGATTCATTCCCATTCCCTCTCATAGAGAGGAGGCCTTTGTCTCAATAGTGGGAACAATATAATCTGATTATGCTACATGCCAGTTCTTACATCACCCCAACCTACCGTCAAACTTTTCGACACAATTTCATCACTATTTTTATCACACATTTTGCAAGCCTTCAAACCTTTATTTACCTAAATCTTTGGACTTATCAAGAGGCGACAGATGGCTCACTGTAATGAGTAATTAAAAGAAAATTTTCCACGAACATGTCAGCATCACGCTGATAACGGATAGGTACCTGTCTGTCTTTATTTACCTTGACGAGTGACGGAGCAGTAAGTTCTTTGTCTCACTATAATGCCTGATAAGACGTGATTTCCTCTGTGTACCTAGAAAGAGTGGTAGAACATTAAATAAATGTCAGTTTGTGATTGTTTTAGTGAACGCTCATTACTATTAATAGAACTTTTGTTTGAACGTTAAACGTTAGGTGGAAATGGGTGTGTTCATCTTTATTTTTCAGACTTACGTCATTGTAATTATGATAATAAGAAAAGTGATATTTCTAAACTATACATGCGTAATCAAATTCAACTTGAAGAAATAAATTAAAATTTATTTAAACAATATTCTTCTCGTCCAACTTACCACAGTGTCTCAAGACGAAAGTCTATGACCAGTGTGTGCTACCAGTGATTACAAACGGGACCGAAACGTGGTCGCTCACAATGGGCTTCATCAGAAGGCTTAAAGTCACCCAAAGGGCAATGGAGAGGGCTATGCTCGGAGTTTCCTTGCGCGATCGAATCAGAAATGAGGAAATTTGAGAACCAAGGTTACCGACGTAGCCCAAAGAATTGCCAAACTTAAGTGGCAGTGGGCAGGTCACATTGCTCGCAGAATGGATGGCCGATGGGGCTGAAAACTTCTGGAGTGGTGACCGCGAACCGGAAGACGTTGCGTTGGAAGGCCACCCACTAGGCGGACCGATGACCTGGTGAAGGTTGCGGGAATCCTCTGGATGCGAGTCGCACGGGACCGGGCAATGTGGCGACACTTGGGGGAGGCCTATGTCCAGCAGTGGACGTCTTTCGGCTGAAATGATGAAATGAAACAATAGTCTTAGGGTGTTATTTTTTATTTTTCGGCTTTCTTGCGTCAGGGTGATAATGTTATTAGGAAAGGTGATCGTAATGGGCCGTAGGCATGTGCGGGACCAGTTGATGAATTATTCCACTAAACTTGAAGAAATAAAACGGTCGGAAAAACAAATGAAAATCTATAAAAGTATTCTTGCTTCTGAGAAGATTGACGGTCGAATTCTTAAAATACTATACATACACTTAGTAGCTACACAATGGGCTCTATCGCGTGTGAATTTGCCGCTAGAGGCGCTTGTGTAGACTAAGGTCCTCCAAAATGTCAGATGTCATAGAGTGTTCGCGCGTTGTGTGCTTTTTTATCACGTATTTATACTAATACTCACGATTGTGTTCTAGATTGAGCCATGCCTGATTAATTATGACTTGAAGATTTTAAGTAGCAACTTAGGATCATAATATTGTTAGTGCTTGGAGGTAGAATGATTTTTAAATGTTTCATGCTTGCTAATTTTAGGAAGAATATTGTAAATATATATCTAAAGCTTACACTATGTTTTTATACGTAATAAAATAAACATTTTTATGAAGTTATTGGTGCTTTATAGTATTGAATAGAATTACTGACAGGACCTTACTCGACAGTGTGCCATCTGGTGAGCTCTAAAACGATAGCCCCCATTCTATCTCCTTGAAACATAACATAACATCACGCCCGTAATCCCCGAAGGGTTAGGCAGAGGAGTAATAGTACCTACCCACATTGCGCCAGTTATGTTTAAGTCCCATGTAATAAGGCCTATTGCCATCAACCGGACGCAATTCCAGACTTCGTGGAATTCCTGATGGAAAAACCCAATAACACTTTGCCCGACCTGGGAATGGAACCCAGGACCACATAGTCACACGACCACCAAACCAACGAGGCAGTCTTCTTGAAACTAGGCTAAGAACAATAGCACGGTGTCATAGTGCACAAGTGAAGAGATACTAACGTAGTTTTAAGGTCCTTTATACTAACACAGTTTGTATTTTATCACATGTATGTTAGTCTGTAAGGTATTTATCTATGGGCCAAAATTGCCTGAAAATAAAGGTTTTATTATTATTCTATTTATTCATTTATACACATGTTTTTAACATTTTTAAATATTTCTTAATAAAACTACATAAAATACATTTAAAAATATAAAAACCGGCCAAGTGCGAGTCGGACTCGCACACGAAGGGTTCCGTACCATTGACTATATTTAGTATTTGTTGTTATAGCGGCAACAGAAATACATCATTTGTGAAAATTTCAACTGTCTAGCTGTCACGGTTCATGAGATACAGCGTGGTGACAGACAGACGGACAGACGGACAGACAGACGGACACACAGCGAAGTCTTAGTAATAGGGTTCCGTTTTAAGGTACCCTTTGGGTACGGAACCCCTAAAAAACATTATTAATATTATTATTATTATTAATAGGGTGCGCGTTACGAGTAAGTATTCAAGTTTCCTCTCACATTATCAGCCTAGCCTTTTCCCAACTATTTTGGGGTCGCCTTCCAGTCTAACTGGATGCAGCTGAATACCAGTATTTTACATGGAGCGACTGCCGATCTGACCTCCACAACCCAGTTCATACTGGGTAATACGATACCACTTTAGTAAGACTGATTGTCAGACTTTTTTGGCCACTGACTACCTGTAAGGACTGTCAAAGATGGACAAATGACAGCCGGGACCAACAGCTTAACGTGCTTTCCGAGGCACGGAGGAAACTCGGTATGTAAGGGTGGTCACTCATCCACAGACCAACCTAGGCAAGCACGGCTTAACCTAAAGATTGACCCGAGTGGCTGTTATTATTTAGCCACGAGCTCCTCTCAAGTTTCCTCTCACGTGGAGTCTAACTCCTTGCTCGAAAATTCCTCACTTCCAAAGGTCAAATTCTTGCCAAAAGCTCACAAACTGTTTCTCACAAGCGTCCCACCCACATAGAGGTACAAATTCCACATTAGTACACACAATGCTAGTTTTAAGCCAAAGACGACATTATTTGACTAACACTAATTAGTCGAACCGGCTTTGCCTCATCCGCCGGCGATGTAAAGAAAGCGCGACGCTTAAAACCAACATAAAAACCACATTATGAAAAGACCTTTCGTCCCTGTAAATAAAACCCAAAATACATTTTCAAAATCGCAAAATGATGTTGGTTTTGTAAACCCAATTTGTGTGATGGAGAAAGTTACTTTCTACAAGTCCGTAGTTTGTCATAATTTTAATTTATTGCAGAAATATTGGCTGCTTTCGATTTGGTTTTGTGTTGATTGATTGTTTTAAGTTTTTATGAATGATGATGAATTTTTTGATAATTATGAATTTTATGTCCGCCATTAGGCGGACCTGCTTCATTCGTAATGAAGAAAAATTGTGAGCCGTCAGATGTGAAACATCGAAATTATTTTGTACAAGTAATATGCCTGAAAGAACAGATTACGATAAGAACTAAATACGTATGACTTAATGAAAAAATAAAATATTACTAATTTTTCCCTGAAAATGATGACTGTCAATTTAATAATCATTTATTTTCATTAAATAAAACATAAAATAAAAACAAAACGACTCGAATGACTCGATTCACAAAAATAAAATCCCTAAGCTGGGATCGAACTCCAAGTCACGAGATTGCAACCCAGCATTGTGCCCCGAGACCAGCTGGCTTGTTGTAAACCCTGGCGAATCATCATCATCATCATCATTTCAGTCGAAAGACGTCCACTGCTGGACATAGGCCTCCCCCAAAGGGGGGGGGGGGGGGTTTGCCATAATCGCCACGCTTGGCAGGCGGGTTGGCGATCGCAGTACAGTTGTTACAAAAGCACAGATAACGCTGCTGCCCAATCACTGGTAAGTCCCTAAGTCGCCTCTTACGACACCCACGGGAAGATATGGGAAACACCCTGGCGAATATGTACGTACCCGGCAATAAATATTGCACATCGACCTTTGGAAAGAGACAATCGGCTAATTTCGGCTTCGTAGAGCGCTATCTCTCTCGCACGAAATACAAACAGTCCGGTATCTATGAACAACGACTGACAAACGTCACATAGGTAGTGTGCGACAGAGATAACGCTCTACGAAGCCGAAATTAGCCGATTGTCTCTTTCCAAAGGTCGATGTGCAATATTTATTGCCGGGTACTGAAGGTCGGTAATGTTCGGGATTAATCGGGCCGGTTTGAAAACTAGACACTTGGCAACGCGTCGCCACGGCATGCGTCGCCACGCGATTTTTTAGTATTACCAGTGCATAGAGATGTTTCACATCAAAAAGCATCCTATTTTCTATTTCATGCTATAATCTATTTCTGTGCCAAATTTCTCTGTCCATGCGTTCTAGCTTGATTGAGTAACAAGCAAACATCCATCCATCGAAACTTACATTTGTAATATTACTTAGTACAGATTGGCACTGTACTATTTTCACAATAATTTTGATGAAAATAAATGTGGATTCTTTGACTGCCTTGTTGGCCTTTTCGTGATCTTGGGTTCAATATACAGGTATAAACACATTATTTTTCTTTTACTGCAGCTCTCAGTAGCAGCCTTTAGTCTGATTGGCGTCCGATTGATAGCAATACACTCACCCCTGAAATTTAAACAACGTAAATTTAACTTGCGAAATATGGGTGTACTAGCTACAAGGATAGATCTGCATAAGCCTTTTAGCAGTACGAGCGTGGTGTTATCTTTTGTTTATTCATAACCATGGCAACGACAACGTTAGGGGCACCTTGCGCAGTCAGCCGTTCCACCAACTTTACTGACAGACTAATCTTCTACGACAGGAGTTGAGCTCTTCTCTTGTTTATCAGCTCAGAAACGCAAGTTATTCCACCTTTGCTTGCGTTATAGCCCTGATTTCGAATCGGAAAATCGTATGTCTATCTCGTTTCTTTTCGATATGCCAGAAAAAGATAGACATACATTTTGTAGAATCGAAATTAATTCGGAGCGTTTGTGAATACAGGGGCTGTATTGGGCCTAGACATTGTGGCATTTTATACATGTTGTCACGCGGTTTCACCCGCGTAGTTCCCGTTCCCGTGGGAGTACGAGGATAAAATATAGCCTATGTTACACGCTGATAATGTAGCTATCCATTGCTGAAAGAATTTTTCAAATCGGTCCAGATTTTTTTTAAGTTTATACGTACATACAAAAATACAAATCTTTCCTCTTTATAATATTAGTATACTAGCGGACGTCACGCTGCAGTTTCACCCGCGTAGTTCCCGTTCCCGTGAGAGTACGGGGATAAAATATAGCCTATAAAGCCCTAATTTACTTTTTGTTTATGTTCCGTTTTGTAATACTATGAATGTTAACAAACATTCATAGTATTACAAAACGGAACATGACACATGTTTTTAAATTTTGTATGCATGTCATGTCCCTGCGATAAATAAAGATTTTTTCTTTCTTTCTTTCCTATGTTACTTGTTGAGCATGAGGTCCTGGGTTCGATTCCCGGGTCGAGCAAAGTGTTATCGGGTTTTTCCTTCAGGAATTTTCTCAGTAACAGCCACGGAGTTTGGATTTCTGCCCGGTTGATGGCAATTAGCTCGCCTCCTAATGCACCTAAACATGGCACTTAAACATAACTGACGAAATGTGGGTGTACTATAATTGGGTAACCTCTGCCTAACCCTTTGGGGGTGACAGGCGTGATGTTATGTTAGGTCTTTAATTAGAGTGTGTTACAATTCTAACATCAGCCATACATCACTCCCTAACAGATGACAAATTCACTACAATCAAATAACTTACCCCACCCCTGTAATTAGTAAAATCATCAAACATTTAGCAAGACCGATTCCCACCGTTCATTGATACCCATACATCTCGACCGATTTCATGGACAATCCCATACAAAAGGTACAAGTCAAATGACGACAAAGCCCATTCATTTTAAACGGGACCCCTAACAACATTATACCGATGTAATACATATTTCATTATTAATTTCCACCTTTTATGGTGCTTAATTTTATTGCTGTGGCAACCCCGGACGTATTTTTTTTATAAGGCCACGGTACGATGTTACAATGCCAGTCCGTTTGACAATAGGGGGCGTTGTATTGTTGTACAATGTTTTTTTTTGTTGATAGATAGTTTTATAATCATGTACGGTTAGGCGAATATTTTAAATATTTATCGCAAAATTTAGTAGATGACTTAAATGAAGCCTGAATTTAAGTTTCAGTTACATTTCAGTTCCATCAAATGACATTCTTTGTTATTTCCACCATTTAGAGTTTTCGATTAGAGATATTTCTCTTTGCGATGCCATTGTAAATACTGCTAAAAGGAACGTTGTAAAACTACAACCAGTAAAATCGTCAAAACGCCAATCTTTCAGTTCGACACTAAAAGTTATCTAAAACTGCCCCATTCTTTTGCCGACTGTACTCGATCTAACGTTTCCACATCGTCCAACAGTTCCTGAACGAACCTCATCCCATTCATAAGGAGACACCGGCATTCGCTTCCGGTTCCCTTTATACAAGTCAGATCGCGCGCCGCCGGCCATGACAACAAAAGACCGATTCAAATATCGAATTCGCGATTCAAAAGCGCATCGTTGAGGTTTATTGGCTTATCGCTTGATTGATTGTGCGAACGCCGACGCAATATTTTTTTCTTTCTGTGTTGCCAGTTTGAAATAACTCGATAATATATTTTGATTTGGGCGTGTCGAATTCGCGATTTCCATTGTCGGTTGCAGGAAGTTTTAAGCTACGTTTATGTCCTGTAACAGGTACATTTGTATGGAGTTTAGTACACTTGTGTTTGCGTTACGCCTATTAGGGCTTCCATTTAAAGTAAAGAGGCAAGCATTGTGAACGTAAACTGTGCTGAAATGGTTAATATTTGTAAATGAATTATGTTCAATGTCGATTCGATTCTGTTGCTGGTTTCTTTGCATTCTCTTCAATGGTAGAAATAAATTGTAAAGCAATGAAAAGTTGATACTTCACAAACGTAATAAGACTATGAAATTAGTAATTGCACGAAGCAATTCGACTTGCCTATTATATGTTTACTCAAATCGGATGACATTTAAAAAAAAACATGCTGTCTTCACTGGTTTAATTTATAGAACGACAATGATTTAAATAATTTTCCTTTCGAAGAAAACCATCTGAGGGAGTGTCCCAAATCCCACACATTACTTTGACGACAGAAAGAGACTAGATATAAATAATTAAGGTATAGTTGGGACATTTATTAAAGCCCTCGATTATTTATTTGTATTTCAGGAGGCAAACATCTATTAAGCCACACAACTGTGGCCAAAATACAAACATTTCATTGGTCCACACAAATTCTAGCGTAAATTAGGCACGTCTCATTAGTCACATTATCTAGTCATTCATAAACGGATCTATTTATCCTTGAAACAATGTACCCAAAAACTATCTTAGTCAGCGGGGTTTTCCACAAAAAATATATTTTATTATAACAAAGTATATTAACATAAGCGTCTCAAAGACAATGCATTCAATTTCAAGTTTTCAACTCACGCGCGGGATCCCTATTGGGCAACGAAGACTCCAGATCCGTGTATGGAGGACTACAACCTTTATTTTGCGTACAAAAAAAACGGTTCAATGCACTTCGGATCTTATACATAAGGTGCATTATCCAATGCCTCTGTTGTTGGTCATGCATATGAGTAATTCTGTCGGTCAAAGTACCGTGACGTATTTATGCTACCGTGGATAAACGGACGGACAGACAACACGTTGAATATGCACAGCGATAAAATACACAATCAGATGAAAACTACTTTTTTTTTACTCTTTTTCTGTTGCCCTACTTTATTGTGAGCCTGTGTTGCCAACGTGATGAATCATAACTAATTAAAAGAGGTTTGTTTGGTTCTTAACAACTGTTCAACTGATTTGTATTATAATAGACTGAATAAATGGCCTGTTATTCTACACCCAATTTTGGCAGAGGTGGACGTGTGTAAGTCCCATGAAATAGGGGGCGAGCCTTTAGCCATCAACTGAGTACAAATGCAGGCTACGGGCTGCTATTAAGAAATTTCTAATCCAAAAACACTTGTCCGACCTGAGAATCGGACGAAGGACTTGGCTCAGATACCATTAGAAGAAGGTTACAGAAGTAATGTGTTCGGGATTACTAAAGAACCTATTAGTTCTATTATAGTCGAGCATATAAACATGAAACAATGCGTATATAGTAAATCATTCATAATGCTTCATAATTTACAATGTAAATTAAATGCTGTCTGTTATAAACAATAAAATAATCTATGTATTTAACGAAAACGCAGCCCACGAAAGTATTCCACAGACAAACTGTCCATTCATCAAAAAGACCATTAGATAACCATTATGAATGTTATTTTACGTATGACAACACTCAACAATAGTATTTACATTCGATGTCAGTTTGTTTTACATCCGAAATACACATTGAATAAACGCGTAACATATTTCTTCCAACATTCTCAGTTCTTTTATGCTTTGAACATAATGTCACGCATTACAAGAGGGCCATAGTTCCGTGGACTCGTCTTTGTCCGCACAAAGAAAGGTGAATGAAGAACTGAATAATAATAACACATGTTGGCCGGTAGGAATTGAGAATAGAAAAAAAAACAGTTTTGAGATATGACAACACCGCCACGTGTTTAGAACACAATAGGATTTCAAATTTTGAAAAACGTATTCTTTTGACGTTTGTTTTTTTTCGTGTAATGTCATTAATACTTGCCACGTATAAAAATTAAAAGTAAAGCCTATAAATAGTAGGTGCGCGTAATTTGCCTGTTATCGTAGACGATATATCAAAAGGGTGCTGTGTTTTTAAGCGCGCGTGACATGTGATAATTTACGTATTATATGTACGTATGTACTCAGTGGGCTCATAAATTCGCAAGCCTGTGATTTATATGGGGATTAGTACGCGTTATCATTACATAACTGTGCGGTGGCTTAAAGTTACATATTACAGGTATCTAAGCATAATAATCATTCATTATTATGATATGGCCGTAAGCCTCTAATGGTTTGGTGATGCTATAATTTACTTGCTTAAAACATTAATTATGATAAATGGCTATAGGTGGTAGTTAGATAATAACGTATGAAACGGTTGAAAACCAGTTACTGGAATTCACAGTCGCCTAAATTATATTTCATGGGATAATGATTTTTAGTCAAAGTAAAAAACGATGCTGAATTGCTGATATTAATATTACAGTCAAGCATCCAAAATTTTAGAAATATCTTACAATTATACCTATACTAACTTATGCGTACGACTTCACCCGCGTGGAGTACAGTAATAGGCTAGTTTCCACCAGCAATAAATTGCAAATGTATTTAGTCCGTCAGTTAGAGCATTGGAAAATAATGGACACATAGTTTTTGTAAGATAAAACGCATCAAAACGCGGGAGTGGGGGCTCGTGACGTACAACGCACTAAAAATTATATCACGGCGTGACGTATTGAGAATTTTAAAAGCGTTGTATCTTCGTCAATTTTGGTTTACGTAACAAAAGAAAAAATATGTGTCAAATATTTTTTGATAATCTAGCTGACGGACTAATTAGATTCTTTCAGGACACAAGCCTATTATTGCACAAGAGCTGTTTGCCAAATTACATTCAAAGCCATTCGGGAAATTTTGCCTGAAAGAGTAACAAACGTCCGCCTATACAATTTTTTGCATTTATATTAGTAGTCAGATATTATATCCAAAGCTGTGTGCTTTTGTACCAATAATAATTTGTATAAAAACTGTTATGTAAATCCTATTGATGTATTAATATTTATAAGGTATGAAATAATACCAACTCACCCCACAAAAATGTCAGCCAGTAACAAGATCCTATAAAAATAAAGATACAAAAACATGCATTTCACATTCTCAGGCACAATCACTCGATGTCTTTGCCATGTCATGTGTTGCCAGCATCAAGGGCCCTTGAAAATGGCGCGCAAACTGACGGCTCCTAGCTAAATTAACAAACAAAATGGCGGGAGATTCGCTTTTATTAAGTGTTCCCGCAATTTCAAGTAGGGTTTATATATGGTTTGATTCTATTCATGTGACAATAACATGTTTTGCGAATAATAAGGATTAAGTACAGTATTTTTTTCTGCAAATTAACGATTATTATTTCTTAATAGCAGAAATAATAATCGTTAATTTGCAGAATAAGAGAATCTCTCTGAGTTATTTAAAAGTTAAGTTATTTTAGACCACCTCGTTAGTCTAGTGGTAGCACCTGCGACTGCTGATCATCAGGCTTGGTTTCGATTCCGGGTCGGGCAAAGTGATATCGGGTTTTTCCATCAGGAATTTCTCAGTAGCAGCATCACGGAGTCTGGATTCGTGTCCAGTTGATGGCAATAGGCTTGCCCCCAATTACATGGGACTAAAACATAACTGGTGAAATGTGGGTGTACTATTAAGTACACTTCTGCCTACCCCTCCTGGGGTTACAGGCGTGATGTTAAGTTATAGTATTCTGAGAATTTTTCTCGGAAAAATAACAAATTTACTCCCAAAACGAATTTCTTGGAAACCGCACACACATTTTTAACGACCTGTTATGTTAATATTCTGAGAATCACTCACTACTCGAAATACAAGGAAACCCACGCACGTCACAAAAGAAATTACCAAAAGAAAAAAAACAACAAAAACTTACCAACTTACTCAATTTACGTACACGACAAAATCATACAAAAAAAAAACTTTCAACGTTTCACAAACTCCAAGTAAAATTCGCTAGCAATATTTCTACGAAGCGATTTAATTAATTAACGTACAAGAAAGTTCCGTCAGCCTTCGGAAAACGTTAATCTTGCTGCCAGTGGAAAATTCACAAAAACTTTAAGCCGAGGGCTCCAGCCAGTAGTTTGAGTAGGAAACTTGTAATAGGTTTAAACTCTGAATATTTAAATTGTCTACAGTGTAATTTTGAAATCACAATCGGTCCACCGGTTATTAATGTTTGTGTTCCTTTTGTTTTAATTGAACTCCTATAGACGTATAATTGAACAGCTATAGACGTATAATTGAAAGTCTGTAGACGTTTACTTTGTGCTGCGTGGGAGTATCTAATCGGGATATTAATTTTATTGGGTCTAAATGTTGAAATTTAAATTGTTTTAATTAAATCGTTGCCTAGCTTTAAATAACTGCTGTGAAGATCTGAAGACCTGTTGACTAGTTGAATAGGAACTATTTCTTCATTAGCAAACCAATAGGTATACAGGAAGTAAAAGACCTCATCACGAAGCCGTCAACCAAGCATTCTGTACATCAAACTAAGTTACTTTACGCAAAAATTATTGCTGGGAAACGACTTTTTTATTTGGGATGAAAAATCATGTTTTGTGGTAGAACTCAATGTAACGCACTCAAAACATTGTGCTGATGGATGGATTGAATAGTACGGGGGTTGTGGAGGTGTTTAAAGATTGTATTTAAA
This sequence comes from Xestia xanthographa, assembly GCA_905147715.2. Lineage (NCBI taxonomy): Eukaryota > Metazoa > Arthropoda > Insecta > Lepidoptera > Noctuidae > Xestia > Xestia xanthographa. Next base: position 9,523,685 of record LR990652.1, read on the forward strand.
AAAAAAAAACTTGTCAAAAAGTTGGAACTTTGACCCCCAATATTTCCGTAACTAGAAGGTTCCCAGGTATGGAGTGGAACAATAGTACATTTTGATACAAGTGGAGAAAGTTCGTTATTGCATTCTAGGCGGAATTATAACTCCCGAGCCGTAGGCGAGGGTGTTTTTGAGCCGAGAATTGCAATAACAAATGTCCACGTGTATCAAACGACGTTTTTCAATACACTTTTGAAGAAATAAAATAAAATATCGAAAAAAAAATTGTCACTAACTATGAAACTATGATTGTAATTTTCTTTTTTTTCTCGTGCTTTGGTTTCGCCGGGTTGAAGGAGAGGCAAAGGTATGAAGCCATTAAACAGCCTAATATAAAAAATAGATTTATTTTATATTTTTGAATTCAGAACACAAATAAATGTCAATTTGTGTATAAAAGTAACTATTGGTTTTTAATAATCATGTTTATCTATGATATTCTATTTATTAACACAATTTTAATATTCAAATAATATTTATGCCGTAAAGACGCTTAGTGCTTTGCCGAAATAAAATACGGAACCCTAAAAAAAACATTCACCTCTAACTATAGGCATTGAACCAATTTGGACTAAGTATAGGTATAGTTATCTGTGGCAATTTTCATTCCCGCACACGTGCGCGAAAGTGGAAAAAATCGCACGGGTGCGAAATACATTGCATGTTGTAGGTACCTAATCGTAGTACGTTATGGACCAGTTTTCGAGGAAGTGTATTGAAAAAAAAAAATCGCAATGACGGGGAGAACAAGTGCCTTTCGGCTTCATTAAGAGGTGTTCTACACGCTTTATTTGAAACACTTCTTTCAATATCACAGATCACTGCTTTCGGAATACTTTGTCATTCATCATTTACCCTTATCCCAATTTATTTGTGGTCGGTGTAGCATGTCTTCTTCTTCCATACTTCTCTATTACGTCACCTCAGCAGACACCTCTTTTCTTGCCATATCATCCTTCACAGTCCATCCATCGTTTCTTTGGTCTTCCTCTACTCTTACAGCTATTTACTTCATACTCAATATTTTCTCCACTACATTTTCCTCATTCCATACCATATCATCATCATCATCATCATCATTTCAGCCGAAAGACGTCCACTGCTGGACATAGGCCTCCCCCAATGGAGGTTTTTGCCATAATCGCCACGCTTAACAGGCGGGTTGGCGATCGCAGTGCGGTTGTTACAAAAGCACAGAGAACGCTGCTGCCCATTCTCTGGTAAGTCCCTTAGTCGCCTCTTACGAAACCCACGGGAAGTTATGGGATGGTGCTATTCTTTACGTCCGACACCATACAGAGCATACCATCATACCATATACTTACCATACCATATACTTACCATACCATACCATATACTTTGTCATTATTCACAATATTCTTCTCTGCAGCTGCCCATTTAAAGCAAGCTTCCTTCTATTTTTCCAATCTCGTCCCGTATGGGTCCCGGAAAACGACATGACACGACGAATGGCCAGCCCCGGATCTTGAATTTTTTCGAGGCGGGGCAAAAACTGAAAAATGCCGCCCCCGCCCTTCAATATTTTTATTGTTATCATCATCATTATTTCAGTCATCAGACGCCTAATGATGGCCATAGGCCCAGGGGTGGACCGTGAGTTTGTTGGGCCCTGGGCTAATACTACTTGGGGGCCTGGCCAAGGGCGTCGCCAGCTTTTGGGCCAGAAGAGGGGCCTATCAGAAGGGTGCGATTTTTAGGTTTACTATTTACGGATGCAGCTGAAGTGTATATAGCCACTTCAAAAATGTTAGCACCTCCGTGACCTCGGATTGGTTAGTTTGTTTTGAAGAGTTATTTGAAAAGGTTAGGAACTATATGAGTCTTAAATAGATGCTACTAAATCAATTTATGGAGACAATTTAATGAGAAAGAGAAACTAAGGCTGCAAGAGCGAGCGAAGCGAGCTCGAAAATTTTAACACCCTACTTTGGACAGATTATAATTATTTCGTCACTTCATACAGGAGTTATTTGGTTGACTTTCAAAGTTAAGATTTAAGAGGAACTTGACTGCATGAGCGGGCGAAGCGAGCTCGAAAATTTTTTGACACCTTGCTTTGGACAGGTTTGAATTGTTTCGATCCTTCATACAGGAATTACTTGGTCGACTTTTAGAGAAAGTCTAAAGAAAGTAGTCTAAAAAGCAAGCAAAGCCAGTTCGAAAACTTAACAGTTTACCTACCTTGGACAGGTTAGAATTGTTTCGAATTACCGGAGTTACTTAGGTGACATAAGCACAAATATAAAATTCAAGAGAAACAAGGCTGTAAGAGCGAGCGAAGCGAGCTCGAACATTTTACGTCTTTCCTCAGAAGAGAGAGATCTTGAGATCAAAATGTCCACATGCATGATGTGCACTGGGTTTCGAACCTGGGTCGGCGAACTTCTCATTCCATCACTAGGACCGATGGAGCTCAGCCTTCTACACCTCGATATCATGGTGTTGGCGGCGCATCAGGTACTTGCTCTGTGTAAGGACTATAACGTCAAGATCTCATGGTGGTGATCCAGCCAAAAAGCTCGCCGCCTTGAAAGAGACCGTTTGGTTTATTCTCATCACCCTGACGGCCATCGCTCTGGGTTCATAGCTAAATTACGGTAAGTATTTAGGTCGTCAAGCTGTCCGCCCATACTGGCACTCCATAGGGCACTACGGACCGTACGACCCCCATATAGAATCTTCTGCAGGAATTGAAAGGAACCCCGCAGATTTGGCAGTAGCCACGAGATTAAGTTCGCGGCGCCCATCAACCGGGGTGTCAACTACTGAAAATGCGGCTATTAGGGACGAGTCCCAGGTACTTCATCATCGACTCGGATCCCATCTACGACCCCAGAGCTGTCGCCAAGATACAAGAGACGATCTAGCTGTCGCCAAGATACAAGAGACGATCTAGCTGCCGAAACGTTTGCCTTCACCAGCGTGTTATCAGTATAACAGATGACACAAAGACCATGAAGAAATTAACCGCGAAGCGCCCAGTCGTACATAGATGATATCTCTATCCCTCAGATAGGCCCTGATTATGCAGCAGAAGTTGGTACGGCATAGGTTTGGCATGGTATAGGAGTGCCTCCAATCTTTTTATCTCGAGGTGGAAATCCTGAGCCCTGGGGAGAGTCGAGGAGTCTGACAATTGCGCATTTGCTCTGCGAGGCAGCGGCATCTAAGCGGGTCCGCCAGATCCTCAGTAGCCAGGTGCTGAAATAGGCGGTCTACAGTTTAGCTCTCAAAGAGTTTGTCTTCCTCATCTAAATCGATGGGCTAGTATGCATATGGGGTGTCTGCAGGGTGCTCCTTCTTTTTCAACAGGAACAGTTTTCCAGTCTTCAACAGAATTCAATGAGTTGTATCGTTACAACTCATCATTATCGCAACTTTGACCGTAAGTCTGCCAAGCTTGAATTTGCCGCCCCCTAAACTTGCTGCCCGGGGCATGGGCCCCGGCTTGCCCCCCCCTAGATCCGGGCCTGCGAATGGCGGGACTAGTTTGACACCTACATGGATAGATAGAGAGAGTATTGTAAAGAGAAAGGGAGACCTTTTGCCCTGCAGTGTGACGACGCAGGCTGTACAACAACAACAGCCCATAACGTCCACAGCAGGACATAAGCCTCTCCCATGATGGGAGGAATTTGCCGTAATCTCCACGCTTGGCAGGCGGATTGGAGATCGCAGTGATGAAAGACTAACAGAAAACGCTGCTGCCCATTCCCTGGTCTACGGAGGCGCAAGGTGTTCTGCCTCAGACATTAGTCGCCTTATACGACACCCGTGAGTGTAATGGGTTGGTTCTATTCTACTCTGCCGGATACCACAAGGCTGACGCAGGCTGTAAATAAATAGAAAACTAAAGAAATAATACGTCATCCATCAGATGCATTTATAAAACTTAACCATTCTCACCCAGTACTCATAAAATAACCTATTTGTAAACTCAACGTTGTTGTCCTAAACATTCTTCTCGAGTAGTAAGACAGCGTGGGGTGGGGAGATAAATATTTACAGTATTTTCCGTGTGGCAACACCGGGGCGGCTGTAAACAATATTTTTAATCGACTCGGCAAACTGTGTCGCTTACACTTAGCGAAACTCGACGCGAAATAAAAACAGACTAAGACAACCTGTAGCGAATAAGTCGATTTTAGTGTTTTTGTCGGTAAAATATTGTTAAATTTTTACAGTAATACCATCAGCACGGTAAAGGAAAACGTTGTGGCTCAACCGCCATGTCCTAGAAGTATTAGTTAGAAGACATGTGACATCTACTAACCCGTACTGGGCCCACGAAGATATTACGGCCCACCCCCTGTCTCTGAGAGGACTGTCCCAGCAGTGAGGAAGTTATTAGCTGATGATGTTATGATAATATATTATCAGCAGTATAGTAAAGCTGTTGAATGCAAGAAGCGCCTTGCATTCAACAGCTAGCCCTTATCCGATCTAGTAGCAAATCTTCACTTTCACTAGGCTGAAGAAGAAGATCCAACTCATTGGATTTAAATCAGAATTAACACCTAAGCCAGAAAGAAAAACAGTTAAAGTGTATTTTGATTCCTTAGTCGCTTTTCAAGACAGTCAAACATCAGAAAATAATATTAAAATATAAGAAAATAATAATAAAAGTAAAAGAAGTAATTAAACTTTTCGCGAAAATTGTCAACGTTTATTAAAAACATCTCTTTACCCGCTCTATTGACAAAGTGCCAAAGGACCAAAGGTACTAAGCTAAGCGACATGCGACTAAATCCAAGTAATATAACATTTCATTTAATAATTCCCAAAAGCAATGCCCGTACTTAGGCGTTTGCACAGTGTTTTAATTAAAATAATTTAAAATATAATCGCTTTAGAGCCGGAGTTTGTAACAAGGGAAGTTGGCGAGTTTCCGAAACGGAGTAACAAGACAAAATAATAAAATATTAATAAACGCCCGTAGACGGTGGAAAAGTTTCATCGGCGGCAAATATTTGTGTTTTAAATAAGGCGCGCTTGCGATACGATGGGGTTACCCGCGCGGACTCGAACCCGCTACCCTTGTAGTCGGCACATTCAGTTTTGCTTACAGTACTTTTATGTTGGATTTTATTAGTAGGTTCTGATCGTTACTTTGTTGGTTATGGGGGTTACTAAATGGCGCTTAAACACATTTGAAAGGCTGGGCGTTTAGTTTTTGCACAAAACGTATAACAAAACCGCTTACTACGTTAAAACTGTAATAAACTAAATTGCCAACGAAACAATAGATGCTCCAACAAAAATATTAAAAAAAAAACTAATCAAATATTCATTTCAGGATACAATAAACACAGTTGGCGTTTGCTAAAACGTGGGCGCATAACGAACCCGATTCAATATTTCACAGGCGGCTGAAACAAAAGCATTTAGCAAAATTGAACTGTTCAAAAACTCTAAAGTCAAATTGTGAGCGAGCTAACTACAATAAAAACCGAACATTGGAAGCTATTAGAGCGAGTGCCTAGATGTAATGTAATATTAAAATAGTTGGGCGCATGCCCCGGGCGGGTCGGGAAAATAAATCAAATAGAACTATGATTCTATGACTAACTAGTTAAAACATTGTCTATACTATACCCACAATGGTCCATTGTGGAAACGCCATTTTCGTATGCAACTATTTTCTGCGTATGTCCGTCATTGTGTGCTATTTTTCAGGTTGTGTTCGTGGAATGAGAGGTTTTCCTTTTGAGATATTAAAAAAAAACTTAGTTTCCAAGAACTCTATAGATGGCGTTGAACTTGCTATGATAGTTGGTGCCAAAGCCAAAACACTTAAAAAAAACATTGTGTCACGTCACATACTCTCGTTGACTGACACTTTCATATGCTTAACCTTCCGAATATAACCTAGTTTTCTCACGCTTTGTTAAAATCAGTTTTTTTAGGTTCCGTTCCTTGCATTATCATACTAACTCCTAGCGCCATCTATCCAGCGACTAGGGAAGAGCTAAAAAGAAAATCCCTCATTGGAATGGCTGTTTGAAAGGTTTTTTTTTTCAAGCATAGGGGTTTGGTTGGTAAAGGTCAACTGCGCAGCCGTACCACAGGGTGGACTGATGACCTGTTGAAGACTGTAGGAATCTGGGTGCGTTAATCTCAGGACCTGGCGATGTAGCAACGCTTGGGGCCTATGTCCATTAATCAACGAGTTTAGGCTGATAATGATAATGAAATTCATACATAACATAGTTTGGGAATTTGGCAAACGCAGCAGTGAAACTAAACTATCTCTGGATTAGAAGAATATTATTCAAACCTGAAAGTTTTAACTGAATTGCTTTTTCAAAGCTAGAAACTTTATCTCCATTACTTTGTTAGATTAATTTCGAAGAAAATCAGATTTAATTTATATAAATAATTATTAAAATAAATAATGATAAAATGTTTAATTCTATTAGTTTTTATAATTCCTTTTTGTTTTATAAAAAATATATTTTGAATGGTTCAAATAATATAAAATAAAAAATAAAATAAAAATAAAATAAAATCTTTTTATTTCAGACATTAGTCCATACCTTTTAACAATATTAAAATACATTAAAAATGAATTACATTAGAAATTATTAGAAATACATTTAACTTAAAATTTACATTTAAAATTAAAAAGATTACATTTATAAAGTTATAGTTTATGTAAGTAAGTAATATTATTTTTAATAATATTTTAATATAAATTTAGGAATAAGAATTAAAACTCTACTATTGCATATTAAAAACTGATTTTTTAACAGGATTTCACAACCCATTACGTAGGCAGGATATGCAAAGGCCTCGTATGTAGATATCCGACAATCAGTGAACTGAGTGATTGGCGGGAGGCTCGTGTGGCTTATCACAGATGTAACGTGTTTACGGATGTGACAATAAATTGGGAAACAGGTTTTATGACATCAACTTATACGGCAGCCAAAATAGCTTGATTGTAAAGATAATACTGAAAACGCGAGTAATAAGTCGAAAGTTAATAGGCTTCTTATGGGTTAGCTCGTTCCATCGTCAACCTCATCTCATGTTCTCAAGACAAGATTGCAAGAATGGGCCCATTTTATATATCTATAAAAAAACAATAGTTCTATACCTAGACTAAATAAAAGTCTTCAGAAATATACGGGTAAGTACTCTTCAAAAGTGTTTTAAATTTTGATCATTTTGTCTGCTTAGGAGGCTCGCTTTTACAGATGTCTGCTTTTTTCAGGTTTTTTTAATGAAAATTATAACGCCACTAAATGTGCGCCACCAAACTTTCCGCCTAATTCTAGACTGAAACAGTGTAGGCACTGATTTAAGCTTTCACGGTTTATAATTAAACTTACACTGACATTAAAGGGATATTTTCAATGATTATCAGTTATCCTGAGCTCCCGATATTTCACTGAAATCGAGCTCGGTGACAGTGTTTCACAAGTTTCGAAACAGGTTTAGATAGCTAAAATGAGGGAGATAGGACGACTGTAACCTGCCAGTGCATAGGATCTTTAAAATCGAATGCGAATGTTAAGCAGACCAAAGCATTGATTGCTTCTTGAATAGAAGTACAGGGATAGAATAACATTGTTTTTAAAACTTTTTTTATGTTGTGTGCACTGTTGGCATGTGCCAAATATTACTGCAACGGCCAGCAACAGAGGCATTGATGGATGAACGTGTAAACACATACGTAAGTCCATCAATGCCTAGTTGTGGCCAAGGCTTGTATAGTACTTTTCTCAAATAATGCGAGGAAATTAAAACTCTCGCGTTGAAGAGTTCATTTGTTTTTTTTTTTCAGTATACTGCTTTCGATTTGCAAGCCAATTCGAAATTTAAATAAAACCTTTGATAAGTTACCTCCTTGGTTGTAATTATGTTTTAGAGTAAAAGATCGTTCCATTTTTAAATAACACGACAGGATTTTCATACAACTTTTGCCGGCCGCTTGTCGCATATATCTGGCCAGTATACAGCAATTTCGATTTATCTCGAAGAAGGTTGTTAAAATAATGCTTAAATTTCCAAGCATGTTTGAGAAAAACCTATTTTATTTTATTTTTTCTTCTGTTCTAAAATTAAAGATCAAAATTTATTTTCGTGCCAAAAGACCAATATCCACGAAATCTGGTACTGCATTAGTAGCACAACCACGTCATTATTGAAGGTCTGTATATCCATGTGACGATGTATTGGACGGCGAGGTGGGGTGTGTAATTGAATGTAAACAGGGCATTGTTGCTGCCCGTATCAATCAGGGATGAACGAACGGCTCGATAGTTTTCTGCGAATCAAACATTAGGGGGACGTGTCTGTGGAATGATTCCTTTTTTGTTTTTGGAAAGTATTTGGTAACGGATTACCTGTATTTGTTGGTAAAAATATCCGGAATTATATTGGAGAATTTGGACTGGAAATACTTCTTTAACTTACCAGTTTATTTTTACAGTGTCGATTACCTAATTAATCCAACTGTAAATCAGTTTGATTAATTTGGTAATCGAGATGGATGTATTGTCGACCAAGCTATTTGGTTTACATTTTACATTGTAATTTGCATGTTAAAATGTAAACCAAATAGCTTCGTCGACCGTACATAACATCATGCCTTGTAATCACCGAAGTGTTAGTCATAGATGTATCTAACAAGTAGGTACACCCACATTTCACCAGTCATGTTTAAGTCCCATGTAATAGGGGGCGACCGTATTGCCAGCAACCGGGCACAAATCTTCAACTCCAAACTCAAACTCCGTGGCTGCTACTGAGAAATTCCTGATGGAAAAACCCAATAACACTTTCCCCGACCCGGGAATTGAACCCAGGACCTCATGCTCGGAAGTCGCACTTGCAACCACTTAACCAACGAGGCAAAAAATAAAATAAATTGAAAATCGCACTGAGAATCCGGACTTGAAATAGGCCTATTTTATTCAGTGTCATTTTGAAGGACAGTGTGTAACATATTCTAGTCATGTTGCTTGTTTAGCAAAGAATACGCTGACCCAGGGGCGTAGCTACCACCGTATCAGCCGTATCAATAAAATGGGGCCCCCGAGTAACAAGGGCCCCTGATGAGGAAAAAATCACAAAACCTTCTCCCAACCTCAAATGTTCTTCTTGATAAAAGATAAAACGAAAATATAACTTATCGCGGTTCAGAAAATTCCAATTTTTCGAGCTCACTTCGCTCGCTCACCAGTCTTCAAGCTTTACCAGTCGTGGTCCAGAAAGCAAAAAAAATTCGATCTCGCTTCGCTCGCTTTTCGATGAAAACTTAAACCCTTACAGGATGCTGTAATTTTCTATTTTAGCTCTTCATAAGTCATGATCACAGTTGCACATTTTCTTGTATCACTTTGATCGCTCACACAGTCATGCATTTTACTAAGAGTTAAATGAATGACAGCTAAATCGATGCCAGTCAGGATGCTATTTTCTTAGTTTTGCAAAAATAATGTGTGATTTTCTCCTTTTTTTAGGCTTCGCCACACTCGGTTTCAAAACAAATTTATATAGGGCCCCACTAGGACTAGCTACGCCACTGCGCTGACCTGAAAAAAAAACAACTGTCAGAATAATATTGATGAAGTATTGTCAAATCTTAGAACATGTTGTTTATTTCAGCCAGCACATATTAAACCTCCGAATGACAACTGCGGCAATATTTTCGGTGTACAATAGGGTTATGCGAACTCGTCCTATTCGTACTTCGTTCCGCGTTCAAAAATCATCATATTCGCAATTAGTCTGGTGCTTTATTACAAACTAGCGGACGTCACGCGGTTTCACCCGCGTAGTTTCCGTTCCCGTGAGTTTACGGGGACAAAATACTCTAGGTCTTTGTTACTCAGGGTGAATGTAGCTTTCTAATGGTGAAAGAATTTTTGAAATCGGCGTAGTAGTTTTATCCGACTGCGGCGAAGCCCAAAAGGAGGGTTATTGAGTTTATTCATTACAAACATACCAATCTTTCCTCTTTATAATATTAGTGTAGATAATAAAGTAAAACCAACCTTTGTATCTAACAATTAATCACACGAACCATTCAAAATTCAAATTCCAAATTAACAATAACCTACACTAATAAACTCGTCATACCAAAAACCGGATCGAAATGAGCAAACGATTTCCACAATACAATAGCGGATGGTGTGACATCCACCCTCATTACTGGGGTTAGTTGAAATTAGTGTTGGTCCACACCCTTGAAGGAACGCGTGCGCAACGCGTGCGAAACGCGTGTGGCAAACACCAACGCGTGTGCACGCAACGTGGACTGATATTAAAAGGAATATGTTAATGTATGATAGAGAGTGTTTTGGGAAAGATAGTAATGTGGAATTGTTGGGGCTATTGTTTTATGCCTTTCCTGTCTTCGTACATATGCTTTTCTACTTTCTCTCTCTGTGTCTGTCAGTAGATAGGTACTTCCTCCAAGAGTTCTTTATATCGAAAACGAGTGAAACGATTTTTGCAAATTCGTACCAGTTACTACACTACTACTACAACAGCCCATAACGTCCACTGCTGGACATAAGCCTCTCCCATGATGGGAGGAATTTGCCGTAATCTCCACGCTTGGCAGGCGGATTGGAGATCGCAGTGATGAAAGACTAACAGAAAACGCTGCTGCCCATTCTCTGGTCTACGGAGGCGCAAGGTGTTCTGCCTCAAACATTAGTCGCCTTATACGACACCCGTGAGTGTGATGGGTTGGTTCTATTCTACTCTGCCGAATACCACACGGCAGTTGTACCGGTTAGTTGCACGAAATAAAAACACGTTTTAACAGAAATTGGATGCTGTTTTTCATAATATTTTTTCATACGAGGCCTATTTTAAAGAAAGTGTTCCCAGCCAAGATGAATTATTCCACTCTTAATTGCTTTCTTAGAAAACCTAACATCAATAATTGCTTTACAACTCACAAATCACATCACCCTGTACAAACCTTGAGTCTTCAATCCCGTGGCTGCCTGCCCCAGATATACCCCACATTGTTATTCGTGTAACATTGAAGCACTTCACGTCATCCAACAGTCGTCATCCACTAGCGATCGTCACTTGTCATACACCCTTCTATAGTGTGAAACTGTTGCCATGAGCGGTCAAACGCAAATTGCCTTTCAATCAAAGTTCATATTTAATAAGATAATTATGAACTTTATTTCAGACCATCATCTTAGAACAGACACAGATCCATGTTTGTTTTTAGTAAGTACTTAAGAACTATCTATGTTAGCAAACCACAAAAATATGTACAAACAAACGTAATTAGACTGACATGTGGAGTGCAATCCAGTATTTAACAAATTGACCATCCAGCCTGTCCGCTATTACTTTTTATATTTTATGCACACTCTTTTTATCTGTAAACTAGCTGACGTCCTGCGGTTTCACCCGCGTAGTTCCCGTTCTCGTGGGAGTACGGGAATAAAATATAGCCTATAGCACTCACGAATAATGTAGCTTTCTACCAGTGAAAGAATTTTTGAAATCGGTTCATTACTTCCAGAGATTACCCCCTACATACAAACTTACAAACAAATGTTACCTCTTTATAATATTAGTATAGAAGTATAGATTACATTCTTTCTTGTATTTTTGGATCATCATAAGTAGCAATATTGAATTGTTGCTGGGAATTATCCCAAATTGCAATAACGTTACTCACAGTCAACATGAATTCTTTAAGGCTCATTTTTTTACAGTAACATTCATGCTTTCCAAAAAAATAAATCTAGTCTCATAGAGAGGCACCCTGAGTCCCAGCAGTGGGAACATTATTGGCTGATCATGCTCATCTTGTACAAAACTCCTTGAGAATTCAATCCCATGGCTGCCTGCCCCAGATATACTCCACATTGTTATTCGTGTAACATTGAAGCACTTCACGTCATCCACTAGCCTTTGGCGCTTGTCATTCACCCTTCTATAGTGTGAAACTGTCACCATGACCAGTCATAAACAAATCGCCTTTCAATCAGTTGTAATCTCCTTTGTTAAGGGCCTATACTCCCTCAAATGGCTTAGCAAGATCCTCCGTTACGCCTAAAATACTGCAGCAATAATTTTGAAATAAATGTATGGTAAAGTTGAGGATTAATGCTAAGTACTATTAGTGACGGAAACACGATTCCATAAACTTTTCTTGATAGAAAAAAATTCCAAAGTTACCTCCAAATCAAGCAATAAACCGGTGGTTTTCAAAAAGTACTTCAAATTAGATCTTGAAACTTTGCATACAAACTGAACTAACTATAAAGCAGGTCTTGTGTTTTATTTTTCTAGTCCAATCAATAGATTTTTTGTAAATCGCAAAAAACTACTCATTTCGCACTATTCGGCCGCAGTGACTGACGTAACAACCGCTTTGTAGTGCAAGCTGATTAGAACTTTATCCTAACAGTATTTCAAACCAAGTTTGAACCACCACAAATAGAGTTGCTAGTTTTAGGGTTAGAAGGGCCCTCAGCACCAAGAGTCTCTGAGATAAACCACGGACAGACAGACGAGTTTGTCAAAACTAAGGTTCCTTTTTTTGCTACGGAACCCTAAAATGGGTAGATTATGGATAAACTTTCATAAGAAAGCTGCTTGAAAGCAGCGACGAAAAGGCTTGATAAAGCTCGAGTGAAATGGCCTAGAAAAAGAAGAGTAGAAGCTTTATAAACAGCATGGCTTCTTAAAGGCTTTATCAGATGTTTTAGCTGAAAACATGAAGAGTATGCAGGTTATTTAGATTACTGTGCCAACATGGAACATTTAATCAGCTGTTGTAGACAACAGCAGGACTTCCACGTGTCTTCTTCAAGGTCTCCTCTTCGATCTTACTTTCAAACAATTTTAGTTTTATTTAAATGCAAGTTATACATACACGTTTGTAATAGTTATTATGTTGAAAAACTTTTCAAAAATATTTCGGCACTGAAAAATACGACCTCTTCACATGACAGCTATGTAGAATAATAGTTATTTATGCAACTGTTGTATAATGAGGGGTATTAAAACACGAATGTGGGTTTATCACACGAGGCGAAGCCGAGTGTGATAATAGTATCACATGAGTGTTTTAATACCTAATTATGTACAGTTGCATACAAGACTTTATCTACATCCATGATATGAATCCTCCATAAAAGGTTCTGAAACCATAGGGTGTTGCAGTGTTCTAAGAAGTCTATGTAAATTATTCATGGAAAGTTTAATTGCTTGTATTTACTACAAACAAACCGTGTATAGGTAGTAATATAATTATTTACATTTTGGATTGTTCAATTATCAAAATTCACAAAGCTTGTATCACTCATTTTTGTAAACAACAAAGTACATAATGCAATACTAATAATATCCAAATGTCGAACAAAAATGGCGGGATACGACGTGAATTCGAATTAACCTATGTTTTTTTTTTATTACGGCGCTGTGGTAGTGAATCGCACGTGCTAGACGTTCGATTCACTACCACATTCGATGTTCTTTTTTTAAAACGAGTTGCATAATGAAATTCAGTACAACATTATAACACCCGTTTGGGTGTTATAATGGTTATCATGACACTGGCTGTTTTAATGTTGGCCATAAGCTAACTGTTTCAGATACCTTTATAGAGGATTTATAGCATGGGTGTAGATAAAGAGTATTTTGATGTTTATTTGTCCTTTTGTTTTCTTTTACATACTTATTTTTAATTTGTTAGTTCATTTATGTAAAGTAGTGATGTGATTATTTATACAAATAAAACAAATTAAAGTGTCTATTTGTAATATCTCAATAACAGACTTTTACTGAATGCACTGTACTTAAGTATAACAAAAAAGCATTTATTTTTTTATTTTTGTCTGGCTGTCTGTATGTTTGTTCCGGCTACTCACCGGACCGTTTTTGATGGGAATTTACTGGCAGAAAGCTGATATTATCAGAAGTAACGTAGGCTACTTTTATTTAAGAAAAAAAAAAAATGGTTCCGTGCAAAAAAAAAAAGTAACACTTGAAATTGTTAACAAAAACATATTTTTATAATAATTTTATGCCAACGAACGTCGCGGGCAACAGCTAGTTTAGCCATATATAACCTCTTCATACCTACCTAACTCCCAAGTACCAACCACGGCCATTATAAATTAGAGATGTCCCGATATCTTGGGAACGTCACGCTCTTATAAAGTTGGGGGTCTTGGTGCTGGGGTCCGGGGTCTAATCCGTCCGCTGGGCGGGACGGCACGGCTGCGCTATCGCCCGCACGCAGCCGCATCTTACTAGATATAAGCCTACTTATACGTGTATTTGGTTATGTATGAGAGAATTGGGAAGAGTGCTTCGTAGCGGCGTAGTTTCTTGGTCCTTTGCTACGCGGTCGGGATGTGCTACGGCGTAGGCGGTGGATGTTTTGAGAAATTGTAAAATATCCCTAGCTATTGTAGCAGGTGCTGATCCTCAATAAAATGTTTATTTATTGAGTTTTCTGGTAGATAAACAACAAGACTGCCGTTGTACCCTGAATATTTCGATTTTATAAAAATGAGCTTTATTAAAATAATCAGCCTATAATGTTCCCACTGCTGATACACACGGCCTGTCTATGTCTATGTTGGTATACAATTAAACATATTGTAATAACAAATGGAGGACTTCATTTATATATGTTTATGGTTTTTGAAAAGACTTATACGACGATATGAAATTAATTGTAGAGAACTCGTTGCAAATGATTATAGACGAAGAGTTAGTAGAGTAGTATAGAAAAGTTTTTTCTTTTTTTACAAGTTAAGAAGGCTTGCAGACTCAATAGTCTGTCTGTCAATACATCATAATAACAATAATTTACAAACTAAATTACAAGCCTTTACGGATAAAAGTACAAAAATATCGACCTAATGAAAAGCAACACAATTTATCTATCAAATTTTTTTTACGTTAATTTAAGTCAGCTTATGCAGCAATGTTTCTCGAAATATATTATAACTTTTATATATTTTCTGAAATACATTATTTTGTAGTGAAACGTACTTAAGTCAGTTTCGTAAGTATAGATTTTGTCGAAGTTTGACAAATATTTGTGTCAATTTGTCGTCATACCGCCCACAGCCACTTCTTCCGACAATTCCACGGGCTATCTTTTTATATAATTATTAATAATTTCAACCATATTTTTTCCGTGTACATATTGACATTTTTTTAAACAAATATGTTACTTACAGACGATGTAAAGACGGCAACTGTACCAATAGGAAATTGTACGTCGAACAATAACTGCAATTTAAAAGTAACAATTTATTTTGAAATTTATCGTTTCCGGGTTTTTTAAGTGCAATTTTCTTAAATTAATGTTACGGAAACAATAGACTTGAGAATTACGATCTATTTACCTACATTTTTAATTGTGATAAAATATTGTGTAACGTTGCAAAAAAATTAGGTGTGCGTTTGTGGAGTTTTTATTAGTTAGTACTTATTATTATTATTATCAGCCATTTGTGTCCCACTGCAGGACAAAGGCCTCCCTTCCCACCTTCCACTTATCCGTATCTAGTGCTGCTATGCGCCAATCCTTGTGGAAGGAGTCGAGTTCGTCCCGCCATCTCCTTCTGGGCCTGCCACGTTGCCGTTTGCTGCTGTTTGGGACTCATTTTGTGGTAGCTTTAGCCCATAGCTCCTCTGGCATGCGACAGATGTGGTCAGCCCAGTTCCATTTGAGCTAGTACTTCATCATCATCATCATCAGCCTATTAATGTTCCCACTTCAGGGACACAGGCCTCTTCTCTATGAGAGGGCCTGTGTCCCTGAGCTATAATCCACCACGCGGGTCCAGTGCGGGTTGGTAGATGTCACATGTCTTCGAATTTTTTGGTTCACAACAACAACAACAACAACAACATGCCGGTTTCCTCACTAGCTAGTATTTACTTGAGTTTAATTCAAAAATATTTCAAAATCGTTCATGCAATGTATCAGAGGTTTTTAGTTATTTGTGAATGCTCAAACAAACATATTTTCTTCATCATATACCTAGCCTTTTCCCAACTATGTTGGGGTCGGCTTCCAGTCCAACCAGATGCATCTTAATACCAGCATTTTAAATAGAGCCAGTGCCCATCTGACCTCCACAACCCAGTTAGTACCGGGTAATACGATACCACTTGGTAAGACTGGTTGTCAGACTTTCGGGCCACTGACTACCTGTAACGACTGTCAAAGGTGTACAAATGACAGCCAGGACCAACGGCTGCATGGAAACACACTATGCATACGAATCCTAAACACACTAACATACAACGAAGAGTGAAATTCTGCACGAGGTTTCTGAGGAGGGGTTTTTGGAAGTTCACCCCCTTAAAGGGTTGAATAGGGGAGGAAAGTTCGTCATTTAAGCAGAAGAGAAATCCCATCGGCCTCAGCTGTATGTATAGACACATACAAATAAATAAAATTGAAATGTCGGTTTGTATTTTCAAAATGTCAGCTTTTTATGTAGCTACTTATAAAAAAATATATAAGTGTGTATGTCTGTGTGTCTGTCTGTTTTCTCTGACTTATCTCCGAAATGGCTGGACTGATTTTGACGGGACTTTTACTGGCAGATAGCTAATATTATAAGTGTAAGTGGAGTAACTTAGGCTACTTTTATTTTAGAAAAAGGATTTCGAGGGTTCCGTGTAAAAAAATAAAAACCCTTGAAATTGTTAACAAAACCCAATTCAAATAGGGAAGTAATACATATTTTTATAATAATGGGGATGGCAACTGTGGAACTAATGGCGCTAGCATCGCTTGTACCAAACATCGTCATTGGTTGAAAATCTGTCAATGTCGTTTTATATTTCAGAATAATAATAATATATAATATTAAAATTTAGAATTGGCACGAAAAATACAAGGTAAATCTTAAAAATAATGTTGGTATAACAGAGTTCGATGCCTGTACTAAGTTAAACCTGTATCACAGGCGGCATGTTTCTAATAAATACAATTTGGACAATGGATTTCTTAACAATATAAAACATAATAGTGAAATAAGTTAGTGTGGGTAAATATATTTTGATATCCCTAATGTACTTTAACGCTATTATAAGATACGAACAACAAATAATAATTAAGGTCACACATATATAAATAAATCTAAGGAAAACAGTTTGTAGCACTTATTTGCTAATACTAATATGATTGTCAGCAGTATGAAAGAAGTAAACATTGCAAAAAACACCGTCAAGGTATTTTTGTTGCGGGCGACAATTTGCTTGGACAGCGAAAGTATATAAGAGAGTATGATGCACTAGGTGCCCTCATAATCGACGGAGTTTATATATCTATGTTCCGCTATTTTTCTAGCAGTAGTCTGGTAAATGAGTGCTCAAAAGGGGTATGTGGTTGGAAAAGTCGAAAGCACAAAATCTGACTTATGAACTTCGTTTGGACTAGTTAGAAGATAAACATATTTAAAGTCCTGACCCCTCCGAGGTGAGCCCGAGGGGGGGGGGGGGGCAAAGAAGGTCCCGTTTTTTGGTTTTTTGCTTATATCTCGAAAAGGATGCGTCGTATAAAATTTTGTTGTACTACATAATAAAACCTCATAAAATTCTCTACAACTTTGTATGTCACACTTTTTATCTATCTCTTATCGTTGAATTGGTATGAGCTCCGAAAAACGATATATTTAATATGTTTATCTTCTAACTAGTCCAAACAAAGTTCATAAGTCAGATTTTCTGCTTTCAACTTTTCCAACCACAATCATTCATTGCCCAGGCTACAGGGCATTCAGCATCTCCTGTTTTGTGGTCACTGAGCTTTTTAAAGCGGGTGCAAGTTGCGCAACTCGGAGTATCAGCTTTCTTCGCACATTCGGACATCGTATGACCTACGCCACCGCAGTGACCACATGCGGAAAATAGTTTGACCTCATTGGTCAGATTGGGTCTAAGCTATAGACGCGCCATCTACAATCAGCTTTGACCAGCCTTCCCCATTTTGGCGCGGATGACGGAGTCCGCGGGGCACAACTAGTAACAAATACCTACATAATTATAAACACGACAAAATTCTATCTTCACTACCCAACACACAATTCCGTGAATAATTTATTTGTTTGCAGTTCTTAGAAAGAGGGTAATAAAAAATATAATTACAGTCCAAGTATTTGCCAAGAGCGAGTCGTAATTATGAAGAGGACTCTTTGCTAGCGACATCTACCGGCAGGGATAGCATTTAATTTGCTCGCTGTTTTATTAGCGAAATTAACCCGTTTTTAGTAGGGGTGGTTTGTTAATAATGAAGGGTGGGAGGGATGTCTATGTAGCACCGAGATTAGTATGGTAATGAGAATATTAATGTTACACGTGCTATTTAAGTAGGTAGCTATTTCAAGGAAGGTTACATCATAGATGCTTCGTGTTGCTAGGTCACTATTGATGATGCCTGAAATCAACCGCCACTACCCAAATGTCCTTTCTTTGGTATTGTTCGTCGTTTCGTTGAGCTCCTTGAGTTATAAGTCGAGCTACACGTTAACTGACAAATGCTTGCACTGACAGGACAGGTCCACTCATATCTGTGTGGTCCTTTCTTCAAAAGACCATCTCAGACACCAATCTGCATGGCCCTCATGTGAATTGAGCAAGATTATGTCTGGACTTCAAAAGAGACTATGACCTCTGAGTTTGTTTCGGCTGTTTCTTCTCTTCTCAGAGTAGTCAGGCACCGGCCCCATCTAGTTTTAAAAAATGACGTGTAAAAGGGTTTGTAAAAACCTACTTGCAAAATAAACATAATAATTTATCTTTGACTCTCGAGAGTCCAATGCTCAAATTGGACCTTTAATCTTTTAAAAACGGCTATCGTTTTTCTCAGTAACAGGATATATAGACCAGATAGGTAGTTCCTTCATATAAAATGTTATAACTATACTTACGTTAAATACCTCCACGACCCCGTACTATTCAATGCTGCACATCATCAGCCTAGCCTTTTCCCAACTATGTCGGGGTCAGCTTTCAGTCTAACCGGATGCAGCTGAATACATGTATTTTACATGGAGCGACTGCCTATCTGACCTCCACAACCCAGTTAGTACTGGTTAATACGATACCCCTTGAAGACTGGTTGTCAGACTTTCGGAGCACTGACTACCTGTAACGACTATCAAAGATCTATAATTGACAGCCGGGACCAACGGCTTAACTTGCTTTCCGAGGCACGGAGAAAACTTGGTATGTTATGGGTGGTCACCCATCCACAGACCAACCTGGGCAAGCACGGCTTAACCTAAAGATCGACCCGAGCGGCTGTTATTATTTAGCCACGAGCTCCTCCCTATTCAATACTGCACATTGTTTTGACTCGTGCGTTACATTGAGCCTAACTGTAAAAAGTGATATTACACCCAAAAAAAGTCCTTTCCCAGCAATAAATTACTTAGTTTGATGTACAGAATGCTTGGTTGAAAGCTTCGTGAAGAGCCCGCTTAGATGTGATGACATGGCACATAGTTGGGAAATGGTCGAAATAGTCCTACGGACGAACACTTAGTTGTACCGACATTTATTTGTAGTTATTTTAAACATGACATTCAATATTTGTCTCAAGTTACAGCAGCTCGGAGTCATTATTTGTGCCAAGTTGATGGCAATAGGCCTACCTAGGGGCCTTTTAGATGGACTAACATAAGTAGGATACAATCTGTCAAACATAGAATCTGTCGATTGTAGAATCTGTCAAACATAGAATCTGTCGATTGTAGAATCTGTCAAATATAGAATCTGTCAAATGTAGAATATGATGTCATAAGTAGAATCTGTCAAATGTAGACTAAACGACATAAACTGGCAAACCCGGGATGTATTCTAAGTAAACCTCCGCCTGACCGATTATATGCGTAAATATTTATTGCAGTTGCATCATGGTGACTTTCAATGCCTCATGGAATTTGAAAGTTGATTTAATACATGACTGGCGTACGAGAGATGAAAGAGGTTTTAAGGTCTACACCTTAAAGCCTAAAGATCCCCAACTATTGTGCTAGCATGATGATCAATGCTCGTTATTTAAGTTTATGAGAAGAGGCACTTGCTGGCTGCAATATGCGTTCCCACTGCTGAATCAGATGAAATGGACTGTAAATCCACCATCCGATCCCAATGCTGGTTGGCGGATGTCAAATATATCCAAACTGACTCTACATCCGACAGAAATAGTCTAATATTTCTGATGGCTGTATTTGCAAATCTTTAAAGACTCACTTTCATCTATCTTTCTGCAATATTTGTCACTTTGGGTCCTAAAAACAACTTTTTCTTATTGAAAACCGAAGACTTTAGAACAAAAGTTAATATTGGAAAAGTAGCTAAAGACAAATCGAGTTTGTTTGTTTATCGTCTGGATACCAGAGAGCAGATTAAACGAGTATCTAATTCCATCAGTTTTATTGTCACCATGATGCAACTGCAATAGATATTATTATGTGTAATTTAATAAAACAATAACATAGCTCCAAATAAACCGGAACAATAATTATAATTAGGCGGCTGGGTGTGCGGGCGGGCGGTTTCCGCCTAGCGTCAGTAATTGCAGCCGCATCAAGGCTGTAGCGACCGCACGCACACATACATGCCCTGTTTATTTACCGACGTGGCCCAATGAAAATACTCTAATTAGCATGATAATTAATTCTGTTAAAATCATTTACTCGGTTTTCATACCTGAAGTGAGCAGTTCTATTTGCCATGAGGTGAGTATCACAGAAGCATTTGAAGAAAGAATGAGCTCAGCCGCTTGGGTCAATCTTCAGGTTAAGCTGAGGTTGCCAAGGTAGGTCTGTAGATGGGTGACCTTCTATTACATACCGAGTTTCCTCCGTGCCTCGAAAACTTTGAAGCTTTTACAGAACTTGGTTGGTAATTAGTCAGTCGCCGGAAACACTGACAACCAGTCTTACCAAGGGGTATCTTATTACCCAGTACTAACTGGGAGGTCAGATAGGCAGCCGCTCTATGCAAAATACTAATATTCAGCTGCACCCGGTCAGACTGGAAGCCGACCCTAATATAATTGGGAAAAGGCTAGGAGGATGATGATGTAGAAATTTAATATTCTTATAACAGATTTCCTGGTTTAAATCGGCCGCCATTGCTCTAAGTTACACTAGCTATTTGCCCTGACTATTCTTTTAAAAAGATAAATCCACGTATAAAATCTAACAACAACAGCCCATGACGTCCACTGCTGGACATAAGCCTCTCCCATGATGGGAGGAATTTGCCGTAATCTCCACGCTTGGCAGGCGGATTGGAGATCGCAGTGATGAAAGACTAACAGAAAACGCTGCTGCCCATTCTCAGGTCTACGGAGGCGCAAGGTGTTCTGCCTCAGACATTAGTCGCCTTATACGACACCCGTCAGTGTAATGGGTTGGTTCTATTCTACTCTGCAGGACACCACACGGATAAAATCTAAAACAACTCATAATAATAAATCCCAGCTGATGCATACATGCCGTACACTGCAATAAAATTAAAATGACCCAGTGATTAGCACCCCAACTATTAGTAACTTTAAATCGAAACATTAGGATCAAACAGCTTGTCAAAAGAACGCAACATGCGTACTTTTGTCCGCCATCACAATTAAACGTTGTAAACTTTTAATTTTACACTGTCGGGGGTGAAAAGGGCAATGTTGTTGGCACGTGCTAGTTTCATACGGCCTTTTGGTTTTGTGTTGATAGCTGTTGAAGGCTATTGGTAGGGTCACCAAAGTTAGTGGATATTTTTGGGATAGATTTAAAAATCTATCAGAAGTTTTGATTTCTGATAGATTCCATAGTTGAATTGAACAAAGATTCATGATTATTTGAACACACGCTAGCCCGAATTTTGCTTTGATTGCTTCTAAATTTTTATTTATTTCTAGATCGCAATTACTTAGATATAATTTACACATTCAGGCAGGTTCTTTGCACATCGCACATATTCTAATTGTAAACGATGGTGCAGTCGAATATGATGCATGTATACGTTTGCCTTACGCAGGAAACTTAAAAACCCTCAGGGTAAACCTATCGGGAAACATAGGTGGGAAGTTCCACTTCTTCTTAGAGTGTCATTAGCATCGAGCATTTAACCTATAGAGTCGTAATGTTACTTATTTTGTTTGAAAACAATTCCGCTAACTGACAGCTACTCAAATCTGCGTTCGCTACGCTCTGATTGGCTGACCCAAGGTCAAATAATACTCTCTCTCTCGCTCTTACTGTTTTAGAGAGAGCGAGCGTCACAGCGACAAATCACTTATTAGTTGCGGAGGCGGATGGCCCGACATTACGACTTATGCTCGATGGTCATTAGCAATCTAAACTGAGTCTGTCCAAAATTTAGTTTTGAGTTTGGCTCCTGCAGTAGCGCCACTTATTAGTTCTGATCTAGAAACAAACAGTGTCTCTCAGAACCGCGCTCCCATATCCAACCTACTCTCACCCCGCCTGTTAATCTTTATTAAGGGGTATTATATGTGCATTCGTCGATGTTCTACGATTCGCCTCCCGGGATTGGTACCGAGATTTATGTTCAGAACCATTCGTAGTCGTACCGATACGTGATACCGATTTATTGGTCAGTTATCGTATTGGTGATTATTGCGAATGGCGATGTTGGTTTTAAATTGCTGTTTTGGAAAAGGTTTGGTGTGAAATGTATTATTTAGTTAGTTTTCATAATGATAATGAAGATTGGCGCACGTCAATCAAGCTTTCTGTAAATCAAACTAAGAAACTCATCGCAAAAATTATTGCTTTTAAATTACTTTTATAACACATTTGCTCGTAAAGGGTCTCTTATTTCACCCATTTCAATATCGTAATGTATCACATTACGTACTTGTGCAGTAATGTAAATGCTCCGTCTAAAACGAACGGTACTTTTTTAAATCTTAGCAAAGAGTTTTTATGTCAGAGAAGTGGTCAACATTTTATGAATAAAATTAACTTTGGGAGATGAAATATAATAAATTAACATTTAATTCTCTAATTGAATTTATTTTGACAATAAATTACAACCATTTATCTGTGACAAAAACACAAAAATATGAATTTACTTTATTAGTAATACTGGCTGTTTCTGTGTCTTTGCCTTAAAAAAAAAGCGCTGATGCGCGCGCATCGATAATTTGTGAACAAGTAAAAGGATTTATTCGTTTAAGAAAGTCCGAGTTTTATTTATTTCCTCACAAATATGTTATAAAACGTCGTATGACATACGTGCGCTTTGATAAATACAGCCTCTGCTTTTTTATAGCCCTCGCCTACGGCTCGGGCTAGCAATATCGCCTCGGCTGTAATTTTCAACTTACCGCACTTAGATCATAATGTACTACTATTGTTTAAGTGTGAAAGATTACGTTGTACGGTACGACTCAATGTAACGCACTCTTAACATTGTGCTGATGGATGTAATTAATAGTACAGAGGTCTTGGAGGTTTTTAAAGTATAGCTATGAAACTTTTACCTCTTTTACACCCATTATTTTCAAGATATTGGTGCCGATTCCCTTGTTCACAAACTAAACTAAATTTAAGTTGAATGCATCTTTTTCTTTCTATTTCATTATGAAAAGGACAGAAGATAAATATTAGTTTTATCCTGTCAAATTAGTCAGCACCTGATGTAATTTGATGTAATTTTAGTAGTCAACTTTTTAATCGCGTCTAAAACTTGTATGGCGCTAATTAATTTGACAGAACATAACTAAAATTTATCTTCTGTCCTTTTCTTAATGAAACAGAAAGAAAAAGATGCACTGAACCTAAATTTGGTTTAGTTTGTAAACAAGGGAATCGGCACTAATAAGTGATCTAAGCTAATACTTAGGTTTTAGCTGCAATTTAATACTCAATGTTTACTTACTTTTCAGTCTATTTTTGATAAAAATTATAGTCTTCACGAAAAATTTGGCATATTATAGGCTGCTTTAAAATTTCACACACCGAAATCTTAAAATCTTTCTTCTATTCTAAGATCTCAGTATCACCCTGGTGTTACTGTATGGTCCTTTGATTTCACAACGTAAACCACCCAACAAACTCTCCCCAAACGAAATTTTCACTTATTTCCTGGTCTTCAAATCTCAAATTCCCCCACAAGAATTTCCCATGCATTGCCATGCTAAAATCGTAACAATCAAAGCCATAGTTAGGGGCTATGGGTTTATTTATTTTTTATGGTCGAACAAATTCGCGGGCTTAGGGGAGAGTGGGCGGCGGCGGCATCTTAATGAGATGCGGCGTAAACATTACCTACTATTCCTTAGGGTAGACCGGGGTACACACCCTCTTTTTGATTCTGATTATTTACACACTATCTAATGATTGTTATTTGTTTATAGGACTATGAAAGAACCGTTTGATTGATGGGCAAAATTCGAAAAAATCAATTGAAAGTAGGTAGCAATAAAGAGGTCAAAAACAGCTGTGTGTTTATGCACTAGCCTATTACCATCAACCAAGCACTTCAGTCTGGATTAGTGCTTGGTTGATGGACCAGACTGCCGCTGAAAAAGTTCTCGATGATGATGATGATGATGATTGAGCACCACACCCAGCCAGGAGCAAGCCTGACCCGGACAAGCCGGTTACACCAGGGGGCACTATTTTGTAAGGAAAGACATGCTCTGGGATGGAAAGGAAGCCCGACCAACCGCAGCCAGTCGGGCACAATCAGCCGACTATGCAGCCTAGAGCCAATATAGGAATAGTGGTAAAGACAGGTACAATCCATAGGAATGAGCATTGGTGTTTTGACCTTCGTTTGATTGGTCTCTTCTATCATTGGAGAATCATGTTCGTTGCCGTTCGTTGACTGCCGCTGAAAAAGTTCTCTTGGATAACCCAAACCCAATAACACTTTGGCCGGCCTGTGAATCGTACCCTAGACATCATACTCAGGAGAAACGCTTGCAACCACAACACTAACGAGGTAGTAGCCGTGGCAGCTGTGAAGATCAAGAACCTTTCATCTACGTGTAGCCTAAAACTTTGCCACCAAGTATAATCAAGTGCCCTAACTAGTTGTCAACGGGCCTATACTACCTCAAATGGCTTAGCATGATCCTCCGTTACGCCTAAAATACTGCAGCATTAATTTTGAAATAAATATATGGTAACGTTGAGCATTAATGCTAAGTCTTATGTGTGACGAAAACACGATTCCATAAACTTTTCTTGATAGAAAAAAATTCCAAAGTTACCTCCAAATCGAAAAATAAACCGCTGGTATTCGAAAAGTGCTTCAAATTAGATCATGAAACTTTGCATACTAACTGAACTAACTATAAAGCAGGTCTTATGTGTTTAATTTTTTTAGTCCAATCAATAGATTTTTTGTAAATCGCAAAAAACTCATTTCGCACTATTCGGCCGCAGTGACTGACGTAACAACCACTTTGTAGTGCAAGCTGATTAGAACGTTATTCTAACAGTATTTCAAACGAAGTTTGAACCACCACAAAGAGTTGCTAATTTTAGGGTTAGAAGGGCCTTCCTCCCCGGAGAAAGCGCCAGGGCAACCCGCGAAATTCAAATTTTCTTTTGTTTGTTTGCAATTTGCAGGTCAGTGTCGTCAGGTGGAGACTTTTAGATGACTTGCCCTGGAATGCTATTATGGTGCTGCCCCACAAATGATAGGACACTTGGTATCGTGTTATGCCTGTCCTGTTGTCTCACATCACAGGGGCTGATGACGCTTTTGAAAGTTTGAATTGTCATCGACACGGTTAGAAAAAGAAGTGTCAGGTAGTGTGTTGATTAAAATATGATTCTCGACCGTAACAAACATGGCTTTACTGAGTTACAAACATTAAAATCATCTATAAAACCCTCTTAATAAGTTCATTTAATCCCATTGACTGACTTTTTCATGAAATTGTCCTTACACATACCTACCTAAGTCCCCGAGGTTATCAGCGCCGGTTGAATGTCGCCGGCGACACGCAACGTTGCGGTAATTCGTTTAATTATTCATTGGATATTTGTGCAGGTGTGTTCATGTGTTGTCAACCTACATACCGACGCCTGACTGAAACTGTAACAGATGGGTATGTTTTTAATTGTAGTCTTTTTTTGAGTAATTTGTTGAAAATGGTGTCGATTCTATTGTGCACAAACTAAACCTAATTTAGGCTATTGCTATCTTTTTCTGTCTAATAAAACGAGAAGGAGACGGACGTAATTTAGAGCTGTCAAATTTAGTTGGAACTAATATTTCCATACAAATGAAAAACACGAAGCGCAAGGCACAAACTAGTTTGACATCTCTAACTTAGTTCATAGATATAGCCGTCCTTTTCTCGCACTGCCTTTTAGTAAAATTCCGACTCATCATATTGAGACCTTCAAGGAAGAGTTTTGGCCGTAGGGTATCCTGTAGGTATCGGCGATTCCGCGGAAGGCTACGCGACACCACGCAGCGCAACATGACGCCGCCGTCTCTTCGTGTTCAATAATTTAATCAGGTTTTCGTGGTTTTTATAAATATGTATGTTAGTCTGTAAGGTATGTATGATATAGGCCTTTCGTTACCTTTTTATTATTATTAAAATATTACCTAAAACTATTTACTAAACCAAGTCTGTTGTTGCTAGTGAGCCCAAAACTAGACAGTTTGTAGGTTTGAGGCTCGATACAACGACTCGTTTCTTTAGACTACCGTACCTACACTGAGGTCTATTTCAATTATCCAACGGTAGGTACCTACTTTACCATAGAGTACAAGCATAGGAACTCCACACGGTGAAACAACGTAGCTGTATACACCCGTTTCTTCCATAACAGACTTTCAGAATATCCTGAGGATGCTGACAGAAACCGACAACGGGATAAGGTGAGCGGGAGTATACTAGTTGAATTTTCATCATCATCAGCCTATAATGTTCCCACAGATGGGACACAGCCTCCTCTCAAGAGGGAATGGGCTATAATCCACCACGCGGGCCCAGTACGGATTGGTAGATGTCACATGTCTTCGAATTTTTGGGTCTAGGACATGCCGGTTTCCTCACGATGATTTTCCTTCACCGTTTTGAGAGAAGTGGTGATGAAATAAATTATACAAAGTAATGCGCCTGTCTGGGTTCGAACCCACAACTTACTGTTCGTAAGTCGGGGCCGCCACCACTGAGCCACCGCTGCTCTCCTACTAGTTGAATATATGATTGGATTCAGCATGAAATTCTCTATTTATCGTCTTAGAGATAAAACAATCTTTTTCGTCCGTAGCCAGACAGATGCAACGACAGTGCTTATAACTTTATCAACTTCTGGAAAATCTGACTTCTTGGATGTTGCTGATGAGCCTTCTGCATCTTATATGAATGAATATACGTCTGATACTACCCGGGAGCTCGTGGCTAAATAATAACAGCTGCTCGGGTCGATCGTTAGGTTAAGCCGTGCTTACCTAGGTTGGTCTGTGGATGGGTGACCACCCATTACATACCGAGTTTCCTCCGTGCCTCGGAAATCACTTTAAGCCGTTGGTCCCGGCTATCATTTGTAGATCTTTGACAGTCGTTAGGTAGTCAGAGGCCCGAAAAGTCTGACAACCAGTCTTACCAAGGGGTATCGTATTACCCGGTACTAACTGGGTTGCGGAGGTCAGATAGGCAGTCGCTCCATGTAAAATACTGGTATTCAGCTGCGTCCGGTAAAACTGGAAGCCGACCCCAACATAGTTGGGAAAAGGCTGGGCAAATGATGACTACCTGGGAAGACACAGTACCTATACAGGGTGTAAATCACATCATCACGAAGCCGTGAACCATGCATACTACATCAAACTAAGAAACTTTTCGCAAAAATTATTGCTGGGAAACGACTTTTTTTTTGGGGTGATAAAACATGTTTTGTGGTAGAACTCAATGTAACGCACTCAAAACATTGTGATAATGGATGGATTGAATAGTACAATGGTCGTAGAGGTGTTTAAAGTAAAAAATGTACATTAAAAACATGTATTTAAAAAAAAAAAAAACTTGTCAAAATGTTGGAACTTTGACCCTCAATATCTCCGTAACTGGAAGGTTCCTGAGTATGGTGTAGAACAAAAAAACTGATCGCAATGACGGGGAAAACAAGTGCCTTTCGGCTTCGTTAAGAAGTGTTTTACACCCTTTATAATATTAATCTTACCACACGATTGAGCAGCTCGTGTCACCGCGAGAATAAATAATTTATGGAAAATTCTGCCCATTACTCGACTGTGAAGATATGAATAATGAATAACTTAACGAACAAAATAAATACCAGATCTTTTCTATTTATCACCATACCGTCACACGCTCATTGTATTTATTCGCCAGGTCACAGTTTACTCGCTAGCTAGTCAACTTGCGCCAGTATTTGCTCGCAACTCGCACTAGCATCTATTCGTTATCGCGCGACTCGGCAAACATCGGCAAACATCGCCCGTTCCATTAGTCCAGTTCTTTATTCAAATTCTGTTTGCTCATTGGTCGGCCGGCAGATAAAATCAACAGATAGGTACGGTACAGTGTGTTTGCTTATAAATTTTAATTGTGACCTAATGACATAGTTGTAGGGCTGAATTGTTTTATAATGGGTAGGTGGCGTTTTCATAGAAATCTGGCTGGTACTGGCTTTTTATAAGTTTATGTTGAGGTGAATGATTGATTATTTAATGGTGCATAAAAACTTTTAGCATTGAATATATAAAAAAAAATCTTAGGCCTAGTACCAGTTTTGACGTTTTTAATAACTTAAATACGTAGATTTTTCAATCAAAAATAGGTACAGCATTTTAGTTCAATTGTTTGCAACAAGCACAATCAGTATCATCCATAGATATGAATAAATTCTTGAAATCATTAAAATATCTGTCACGCACGACAACTTCGTCATAACCGAAAATTCGGCTAAGTTATTTTTATTATTTGTTGCTATAGCGGCAACAGAAACTCGATATAATCTGTGAAAATTTCAACGTTCAAATGTCTACGTGGAACGACTATTTTTTATTTTAAAATCGACGTATTTACGTTACGTTTACACAGCGTACAAGTTGTTCTAGGGCCTCTTATCTATTTCCATTTTGATGTATGGATCCCAAACTTTGACAAATATTCAAAACTTCAAACTCAAGATTTGCCAACGTGCAATGGAGCGCAGCATTCTAGGCGTCAAGCTAACTGACCATGCAAGGAACACAACATTGCGCTACAAAACACACATGACTGACTTTGCTCAAGAACCAAATTTATAAGGTTACAAAAAACACTTTAAATTGTCCACTTAAAGTACTTACGGAATAATATCCGTGATTTTTATATCGGGACCTCTTAAATAAAGAAAATCATGGATATTCAAACACTGTTTTAAGCTTTCACGGTTTAAAACTAAACTTATATTGTCACTTACGGGATATCTTCCGTGATAATAAATTGTTCATCATCATCATGTTGTTGTTGTTGTTTTGTTGTTGTTGTTGTGTTGTTGTTGTTGTTGTTTGTTGTGTATCGGGAGCTCAAAACAATTTATTATCACGGAAGATATCCCGTAAGTGACAATATAAGTTTATCACGGATATTATCCCGTAAGTACTTTAAGCAATGATATTTTAAAGAAAATACGCCATGTTCATACTGAATGGCGTTCAGATATCGTTGCGAGTAATTTAAAACTACGACAGCGATAGATAATACGGAACGTATAAGATAGAAAGAGATAGCTAGCTTTCAAAGTGCAACAATTGTGTCACTTTGTCCTCAACAATTTGTGCGTGCTAGTGCGATATCGACCTCTTTTTACTATATAATAT
The DNA here is from genome assembly GCA_905147715.2 of Xestia xanthographa. Taxonomy (NCBI): domain Eukaryota; kingdom Metazoa; phylum Arthropoda; class Insecta; order Lepidoptera; family Noctuidae; genus Xestia; species Xestia xanthographa. The sequence goes on from LR990652.1 coordinate 9,553,547, forward strand.
CATTGACTTTAAGTGTAGTGAAAAACCGTGAAAGTCTTAAACAGTAGGTACTTTAAATAGTCATTAAAAGTAGAATCACAGCAAAGAACTACTCTATCCAGTTCTTCCGTAAACCTACTTTTCAGCCTAGGTACAGGTAAGAAGTACAAGTATATACTTATACTATACAAGGTACGTATACTTTCGCTTAAGCTAAAACTTTTTATTACACGTCTTCCCCGCTTCAGAAGCAAGTCTCATCTCACGAAATTAAGTTTCAAATATTAAATTCGCTTCTTTATGAAAAAGACACACCCTTCCTCCTTGGAAGACTTATCCGACGCCGTAAAAATGAACAGAACATTGGATATTATAGCACATACAATTATATATACACTTTATATATTTATGTAAGGAGGAATATTATTTGGGACATAACATAACGCGTGGTGAAATGTGAGTGTATTCATTTATACTATTATTACTATATATTTCAATATTGTGAGCAGCGGTGGCCCAGTGGTGGCGGCCCCGACTTACGAACAGTAAGTCGTGGGTTCGAACCCAGTCAGGCGCATTACTTTGTGTAATTTATTTCATCACCGCTGCTCTCAAAACGGTGAAGGAAAACATCGTGAGGAACCAAAAAATTCGAAGACATGTGACATCTACCAACCCGCACTGGACCCGCGTGGTGGATTATAGCCCATTCCCTCTCATAGAGAGGAGGCCTGTGTCCCAGCAGTGGGAACATTAATAGGCTGATGATGATGATTTCAATATTTACAGCTTTTTACTGAATACTAATGGTAATTGACTGTTGATTGTGAATTCTGTAACTACATACGTCTTACAGCCGCGAATAATATTCTAATCGACATACAACATAGCACTGGCCTGCAAAATGCAAAAACGTAAGAAAATTTGAGTTTCGCGGACTGGTTGGAGCATTCACCTTTATCTTTGTCTTTATTTTTCAGCTTTTCTATTTCAGTAAAGGTATCTATCAATCTTTACCCATCCAGCACACAAACAAGAACACGCAATTTCCGTATAAAACATTTCTAATAATCGTACGATTGATTTTCTCTAATTTTGACACCCAAAAACATTTCACTCTTAATCTCTCTGTCACAAAAGTCTAATTAAAACTGTAATCCACACCCTCAATCGAATGTAATTGTAACAGCACGTTTATGCAATAAAAACACAATGTTGTATACAACCCTCGGTGCGCTGTCGGCGGGATCGCTGCAATAGAATCACGCCGAGTCCAGGGGAGACTTGGGGAGGCAAGTAACACTAGGTAGGTAAGCACAGAAATACAATATCTTGATGATGAGGAGATTGCTCTTCATTCCTCGCACCTAAGGGAAGTACCACGCTTACTAATCCCTATATACATTAATATGTATTTATAGTATTTTATATATAAATAAATAAAAGCTTTATTGTTTAAGACAGCATTACACAAGTTGAAATATCACTAGCCTCCACACTAGGATTCCCTGTGTCGTTATTATATCTTTGTAGTTTACCTTAATAGTATTCATAATATTTTCAGATGTACACCTACCACTGCTTGTCTCTGCATCACCCAAAGGTTGACTGGTAGAAAATGCCTATGAAATTAAGTCCACCTCTATCACTTTGTGCTTGAAGTGTTAAATAAATAAATAATACTATCTTTTTTAAACAAAAGTATTATAAACAGAGTAGTTGCAAATGATTGTAACCACCACTCACCATCATCATCGGCCTAGCCTTTTCCAATTACGTTGGTGTTGGCTTTAAGTCTTACTGGATGCAGCTGAATACCAGTATTTTACTTGGAGCAACTACCTATCTATCCTCCACAGCCCAGTTAGTACTGGGTAATACGATACCCCTTGGTAAGTCTTTGACAGTCGTTACAGGTATGTAACGACTGTCAAAGATCTACAAATGACATCCGGGATCAACGGCTTAACGCGCTTTCCGAGGCACGGAGGAAACTCGGTATGTGGGTGGTCACCCATCCACGGATTGTTCCTACCACACAGAAGTAACACGGAACAAGATCAGGAACTTGATGATGATGATGAGATTCTCCCGCATCAGCTGTGAAACAGTCTACCTCTGAAGTTCACCTGATTGTGATAAATCGTCTGATTGTATAAACTTGGCTAATCTTGCACCATCAGCGCACTTGTAGCAATAATTTCGTCCACTGTATTGTATAAACTGGTGTTACTGACCTTTTCTACGTTATGCAGGGAGGGACTGCAACAGAAATCAAGCCTGAGTCCAGGGATTATCTCTCATTAGCACGAGGAGAGCTCGTCCGTGCGTGCCGACCCTGGCGTGACAACCCTACCGTGATACTTGGGCGTAGGCGCTGATTGTGCCTAATGTAGTTTTGTTATGGACCAGGGTTATAGCATTGTGTAGGAGATATGATTGTAATGATACAAGTTACAGAGATGTATGGAAGAAGAAGGGATCATTCCCATTCTACTACACAGTTCTACGGTGTAGTAGAACTAGTGGATTTTTAGGGTTCCGTACCCAAAGGGTAAAAACGGAACCCTATTACTAAGACTTCGCTGTCTGTCCGTCTGTCTGTCCGTCTGTCTGTCACCAGGCTGTACCTCATGAACCGTGACAGCTAGACAGATGAAATTTTCACAGATGATGTATTTCTGTTGCCGCTATAACAACAAATACTAAAACCAGAATAAAATTAATATTTAAGGGGGCTCCCATACAACAAACGTGATTTTTTTGCCGTTTTGTCTAATGTATAGATAATGGTACGGAACCCTTCGTGCGCGAGTCCGACTCGCACTTGGCCGGTTTTTTTTTCCCACTAGTCCTACGATTTCAGGTAGTACTAAATCGTAGAACTAGTGGGAACAAAATGTCCCATTAGTTCCACTGTTCCTTTATACAATTTTACGGTAGAACTAATGGGAATTTGTGTTCCCACTAGTCCTACGATACATGCTGCGCCGACCTCAAATAAATTGGTATAAGGTAAATGATAAAGTGTTTATTTGAACCGCGATTCAAGATTTCTTCATAAATTCAAGATTAGGAAAAAAAACCCACTAGTTCTGCCGTAGAACTGTGTAGCAGAACTAGTGGAATTGATCCATAATATCGTCTCTATAATAAGTCCATTATTGCGTTTGACCTCAAATCGCACACAACTCGGTATGTAAGTAGGTAGATATCTACTACTGTACGGTACAACCGCACATTCTGCAATTCAGCAGTTTACGCCACATTCATTTCAACTTGTAATGATTAGTTCAATTCGTGTTGAGCTATCAAGTCAGCCATGCGTTCTCGTTACAGCCAACAAGGCGGCACTCACGTCATTTCCACACTATCAGTTCATTAAGCTCATTTTACTTTAAGTAGCTTTGGGACAATACAGCAGTGTTTCAGTACTTTACTTTCTTTTATTCCATTCACCTATCATCTAAAAGTAATGTCTGGTCTAGCAAGGGATCATACAACTGCATTAATTTGTAACTTACAGATTTAAAAGGACATACCGATGCTTATGAATATTGGAAAACCAAAACGTCAGACTACTTGAACGCACTCTACAAATGAGCATAAAACGGTATACATCAATTTTCTACCGTCAATTTCAATCGCACAATAAATCACTATTATTCAGCCTCCGCATCACAATATCTATCATCTCAACACCCACACTAAGAACTCAGCAATAACATTTAACCCCACTATAAGCCCTCTAAGTACCCCCGCACACTTGCGCACATTTGTCGCAACAATACGCTACTAATCGCACGACAAAGGCTCGGTTTAGATATAAATACAAATCGTGTTGTTTTCGGTCGGCACCCTAGTGCGGACCCTCGCGATTTGACGCGGATTTTACATGCGAGGACGGCTGCGATTTTCAGTTTTAGTTATTGCGATTTTAATTTATTGTTGTGATTTTAAGTTTCCAGGTTGAAATAAATATGAACCCCTTATCGTTTAAAGATCACAACAAGAAAAATAAAGTAATACACAATCAATGAAGAGAAGCTCGTGGCTAATAGTACTATTTGACACAAGTGGAGAAAGTTTGTTTTTGCATTAGAGGCGGAATTAACTCCTGAGCCGTAGGCGAGGGTGTTTTGGAGCCGAAAACTGCAATAACAAATGTCCACGTGTATCAAACGACGTTTTTCAATACACTTTTGAAGAAATAATATAAAAGAACGAAAAATATTTTTGTCATGAGGGAACTATGATTTAGTTTTCTTTTTTTCCGCGCTTTGCTTTCGCTAGGTTGAAAGAGAAGCAAAGGTATGAAGCCGCTATACAGCTTAATATAAAAATATGTTTTTTTTTTTTTTTTTAATTTAAAACACAAATAAATGTTACTTTGTTAATAAAAGTAAATATTAGTTTTAAATAATCATGAAATCTATGATATTCTATTTATAAACACGATTGATGATTGAATATAGCATTATTGCTTTGCTGAAATTAAAAAAACACTCACCTCCGACTATCTATAGGCATTGAACCAATTTGGACTAAGTATAGGTATAGTTATCTGTGGCAATTTTCATTCCCGCACACGTGTTGCAAAATGAAACAAATCGCACGCGTGTGAAATATATTGCATGTTGAACCTAATTGTAGTGCGATAAGAACCAGTTTTCGAGGAAGTGTATTGAAAATAATATAACAGTCGCCCCGGTCGATTTTCAGGTTAAGCCACGATTGATTTCTGATAGAAAAACCCAATAATGCTTTACCTAACCTGGGAAGCAAACCCAGGACCATGAGGTCCTGACTGATGAGCATGAATGACATGCTCATCAGTCACGCTGGCAACCATTAAGACCAACGAGGTAGTTTTTGTAAATAATAATTATAATTTATGGTTTTTATCTCCACACATTACATGTTGTTCTTTTTAAGCAATGCGGGAATACAAAAGTATCACCCCACATTTGCGATTATCCCAAACTAAAGATTATCCTCCATTCCTCTATCCCTCCGAAGAGTGCAGAGGGCAGAGTGCCGAGATTTTTATTGTTCAAGGATTACAACGGAGTATAATCATCGTTGTTTCATTGAATAAATTTATTCGGATTTTGTTGAATAAATGCTACGTTTCGCTGAATAAATTTATTTATTTATTGGTGTTTTATTGGGGCGTTGTTACTGTTAATGTGTCGTAGGGGTTGTTTCCTTACGAGGGTTGGTTCATGGGTGCCATATGTGACAGATACCTACTGTTTATTTTTAATTTGATTAAGTTTTTTTGATTGCTGATCTGATTATGTAGAGCTTAAAGTAATGAGTTTTATTTAAAATGTAAAAAGAAAAATCGAGAAAAAACGAAATAATTTTGTTTTTAATTCCTGTTCTGCTGCGATGATCTAGTGAATACTTCAGGAATCCACATAACCTAGCGATGTGGCGACGCGGCAGGGCTATATTGAATCCAATATCAATGGACGTCTTTCCAGTAACTAAGTTAGCTGATTGAATAAATCCCACATCTCTTTCTCACACTTTCACTTGACATGAATCTCAGGACAGCTGTAATCCTCTCTCTCTCTCTTTCATTCAGCTTACAACCTCCTCTAACCATCAGGATAATCGATCTACCCTCTATCAAAATTACAGTTTTAATTAATAATAATAATCACTATACCTATACACATTATTTCCTTATTTACCAATAAACACAATAAACGTTTCACATACTTCATTCCACATCACTGTTCAAATATTTTACTCAAAAATTCATAAATAAATAATATTCATGAATAAATAATTATGAATAACAGCTCTATTACCCGTGACGTCACTATTCATAGTTCACAAAATAACTTTATAATAATTAACCGAAGCGAATAAAATCAAAACAAACCGATAGATGCAGAATTTCCCGAGTCCACAAATTCGTTGCAATTTAAACCTTATTTCTTTGACATAAAAGATAGATGATGGGGGCTAGAGATGTGCAATGAGTGTACTATGGAATTTCACGCGCAAGTAAATCAATTATTCCCGGACACAACATTCGGGGTCGGTAGGTATCGACGCCCGCGCATGTTATAGTACGAACTGTTGGGGCGGGACAATGCATGTCAGCAGCTAAACGCCTGCGGTATTCCGGCTTATTGATGGTATACAGGGGGTTTGTTTTTATGAATAGGGAATATGCACGTATTTTTTTCTTTACTAGATCAATAAAATTGAGTACTATAAACTTGAGAAAAGTATTAAAAGTTAAGTTCAACTACTGCTTGTTGCACAAAAATAATATTAAACTCCTGCAATTTTCTACGACAGTTCAAACGTCCGTAGGTGTCGCGGCCATGATGTGGCGTCATTATCCACAATCTGCCTTGTTTACATCTAATTTTTTTGGCCGTAATAAAATAATTTTACCAATTGTATGTGCTTGATTCAAATAAAAATTGCAATAAAATATCATGTTAAAATTTTAGTGAAACTTTAAGCATTTTTCAAATAAAAGTGTTTTTTTGTCACAATGAACTTTGACGTCAATACCGGCGTTATCGAGGACGGTGTGTTTTGACAGTGCGTTCCATTTCACCAAAAAAGTGCTACATAAAACAGTAAATTTTAAAATAAGTGATGTATTAGAAACTTAAACAAGTGTACCACAATGTTTTTATGCGCCAATACAAGGCATTTTTCATAAATAAAAAGAGTTTTGTATTTCATGCATATTCCCTATTAAAATATTTTATTTTTCTGCCAGAAAGTCACTACCTAGTCATTTATTCATGAACAATAAATTGTATCTGAAATTTCACAACCGAAACTGAAATGACATCACTGACATTCGTGAAGGAAAACATCGTGAGGAATCCTATCTTGTCGTTTTTCTATGTCTAAAATCACCAATCTTTTAATATAACGCTTTTTTAAGCATTGCGATTAATTGCAAAGCACAATGCTAATTACAAAATGGTGGATGCAAGTCGACAAACAATGTTTTTTTTTCTTTTCATCTCTTAATTTTATTTTGTAATTTTTGAGACAGAATTATTGCACACTCACTTACACAAATATACGTATAGACGTGCGAAAAACATTACCGGATTTCTCGTAACCAGAAACCGAAGATAGAAAAAAAAACAGTTGGAATTCCTTGCATTTCTGAAGCTTTACTCGGCGCGGCTAGAGTGCGAAGTACTTTAATTTTGCTAACGAAGTGTTATCGACCCGTGATTAGCTTCCATACGGGCGCGTTAGTGGAATTAGCGGGAATTAGTGGAAGCTGGTGGCTGTTGGCGCGTTTTTAAAAGATGTTTCGAATTTTGAATTTGTATTTTTTTTTCGAAGAAACGCAGTGGATTTAGAAATACTACATATTTTTTTTACAAATGTGTCGACACCTTGGTGAAGATAATAAAGAAAAGAAAGCAACTGTGGAAGTAATGGCTAGCTAGCACAAATATTTCCAAGCATCATCATTATTTAAAACTGACATTTAATAAAAATAGTTTGCCCTGATGGGTCAGGTTGGGGCTAGCTACGGTCACGACATCTAAAAGAACGTTGACAGGCCTAACCCATAATAAGGTAACAAGCTTTCTGAAAATGACCTCCACCTTTTTTTAAGTCGGTTAAAACGAGGTTTTCGAAACGTTTATGAAAATGTTACTTACATTTTTAAAATGTTTTAGTTCATGTTTGTATACGGGTTGTGTTGAGTACCACAAATAAATAACTCAGGCTTAGACTAGGTACTAACTTTCAACAAAACAATCACAACTATGAGTCAAAAATCTAAAATAAAATAAACAAACTAAAACAAGTAATTACAGTTCTACACCACCCTGTACACACATAAGCCGGCCCGCGGCGCGCTACACTGCTAATACTCCAAATTGAGTGACAGCCAGAGTTAATAAAAGCTGCCCATAATGTTGGCCATATGTCTGCACCCTTTGACAGCAGTATAGCACAACTGTTTAGTCCGATTTTTGATGGACATTAAGTAAGATATTAAAAATCAGGGAATGTATTAATGTGTTTTTCCAGAAAATCACTATAACTACATAATATTATAAAACAAAGTTCGCCACGTCTGTCTGTCCCTATGTATGCTTAGATCTTTAAAACTACGCAACGGATTTTGATGCGGTTTTTTAATAGATAGAGTGATTCAAGAGGAAGGTTTTAGTATATGATTTGTCGAGCGGGCGAAGCCGCGGGCATCAGCTAGTAAATAATAAACGACTAAAATCTAGGTCGGTGTTGTTTTTCAATGTTAGCCACTGATGCATGAAAAATGAAGTGGTCAGATTTTACAAATCCAACAGTGGAAAAGAATATCCTTATGAATATAAGGTAAATAAAAACACACGTTTTACACAGTTATTTTAGAAAAATAAGATCATTATATACAAAATAAGGACCGTTGATATGCAAAATGAATTTGGAAGGCAAAAAAAAGCTTAATTTCCAAGCGTAAACCGGAACCTTATTCTACCGTAAACTTTCTTCCACGTATGTACTTAAACTACGGTTTTATATGCGAATCATCATCATCATCAGCCTATTAATGTTCCCATTGCTGGGACACAGTCCTCCTATGAGAGGAAATGGGCTATAATCCACCACGCGGGCCCAGTGCGGATTCGTAGATGACACATGTCTTCGAATTTTTGGTTCTAGGACATGCCGGTTTCCTCACGATGTTTTCCTTCACCGTTTTGAGAGCAGTGGTGATGAAATAAATTATACAATGTAATGCGCCTGCCTGGGTTCGAAACCACGACTTACTGTTCGTAATTCGGGGCCGCCACCACTGGGCTACCGCTGCTCGCTGCTATATGCGAACGTATTGCACTAATTATTTTTTTGCCTATTTGATTGTCCCACTGCTGGGTAGAGGCCTCCCCTTTCTCCTTCCAAACCTCTCCATCCTGTGTAATATCTGTCCATGTTCGCCGCGGTAGAGCTTGACGGCGATTTCCTCCATCAGGCGGCCAGTAAATGACGTTCGTGGCCCATGTTTCTAGGCACATTCGTGGTACGTGGCCAGCCCACTCCCACTTCAGCTAGGCCCTTATAATACAGTCGCATTTATAACCCAAGTAAATTATTTCACAAAAGCAAACAAAAGAAGACGCAACTTCCAACAAAATGAACTAAAACGTCCAATTTAAAATTAACAGACAATTTTTGGGCAAGTTTAAATTAATAAAATATTCAATTTGAGGGTTGTACCCGCGGGCCCCGTCGGCAATAACCGGGGAATACTCTGGGGTATCCTATACCCCACGACCCCACGCTATGGGGTACACGCTACCCCGTAGGGAACACTTGAGCCCCGGTTAACCAGCAGGGTTAACTTTAAGTTGTGATTATTATGGCGATAAAAGTATTTTATGGGTATGTTATCAAAGTATTTCTGGTTGAAATACACGCGAGGATAATGATGACATCAAAACAGTATGTTCTGTCGAATAATTTCGTTTTCACCTTGACTTACCAATTAAAATTCAACCTACACATAATTACACACATGTGTCCTATACACATAATTATGTGTATAGCAGAGCAGCGGTGGCCCAGCGGTGGCGGCCCCGACTTACGATCAGTAGGTCGTGGGTTCGAACCCAGAAAGGTGCATTACTTTGTGTAATTTATTTCATCACCACTGCTCTCAAAACGGTGAAGGAAAACATCGTGAGGAAACTGTCCTAGAACCAAAAATTCGAAGACATGTGACATCTACCAATCCACACCGGGCCCGCGTGGTGGATTTCTTCTCTCATTGAGAGGAGACCGTGTCCCAGCAGTGGGAACATTATACGCTGATGATGATGATGATGATGATGTGTGTATAATTTTAATGCTGTGAACGTGTACACGTGTATAAACTTATTCTGAGAACAGGAAACTAATGAAGAAATGGAAAAACGAAAGGAAATAATGTACAAGGAAATCAATATTAATATTTTTCTTTCTCTAATGCTCCTAATAAAAAGTAAAAGTATTTCCTTATGTTCTCTCTTTGTGTACACATAAATGATAAAATAAATAAATATATAGGTACTTCTATACTATAAGTATTATAAAGAGGTAACATTTGTTTGTATGTTTGTAAGTTTGTATGTAGGGGGTAATCTCTGGAAGTAATGAACCAATTGGCCCAATTTGAATGCTGAATTTTGGGCCAAACACATTTAATAAATATTTGCCATCGACACGCTAAGAAGAAGATAACCCAATTTTAAAAATTGTTTCACTGGTAGAAAGCTACATTATTCGTGAGTGCTATAGGCTATATTTTATTCCCGTACTCCCACGGGAACGGCTACTACGCGGGTGAAACAGCGGGACGTCAGCTAGTATGATATAAAGAGGTAAAATTGGTTTGTATGTTTGGGGTAATCTTGCGAACTCCTTATTCAATTCCAAAAAATCTTTCACCAACGGGAAGCTACATTATTCCCGAGTGTTGAAGGCTAGATTTAAAACGTTCTCGTAGGTTAATTTCCGTACGAAATATAGTAAAATATGAGTGTCTATTTACTAAAGACTCCCTTAGCCCGTGGTATAATACGTGATCGTCTTTAGGGCATGGATTGTTCCTGCCGGGGTTGTGGGGCTGTTCGAAAGAGATACAGTGGCCCCGGAATACAAAGGGCGATGAAGAAACATGAATGGGTTTTAGTCAGTAAAAGTCTGACACCCCTCCTGCTCCACCCAGAGCGGGAGGAGTCATTTGATGATTTCCCATCTGAAAAAAAAATGGATTGTTAAGAATAATGCTTAAGTTGAATGCTCCAACCAGCCCGCGAAATTCAAATTTTCTTACGATTTTTGCAATTTTCCGGCCAGTGTTAGGTTGTATGTTGATTAGAATATTATTTGCGGCTGTAAGACCTATGCAGTTACAGAATTATAATCATAAAAATAATTAATCCAAGTTCATAAAGGTGCAGGAATGACTTTGACCTTGAAAAAGTCATTTTGTAAGAAAACGCAAATTTTTAAAGAAAACCCTGGCTTAAGAGTTAAAATCTTTGATAAAAAAAAAACCTATTTCAACAGTCTTCTATTCCTCTGATTTAACTATTAACTATCAAACAAAACCCTAAAACAAATAACTACGCCTACACTTTTCCTTCTACAAAAAGAATAATTTAAACTTGCAATTAACACCACAACACCAGAATGAACCCTATCTATTCTGCCACAAGTGCAAGGTACACGGCCCATTGCTTGCAGTGTACAAGTGGTTTGACAGCAATAAATATTCGCCATGTTTTTGCACCAGCCGCTCCTTGTAGCTGTCAATTACTTTTCCCTCTGTAAGACAAGTATTGCACGCACTTGGTAGTGTAACGCGACAGCTGTAGTAAGAGCGCTTGGAGTTTAGGGTTTTTGATCGGTGGTTCGTTTCCGTTGGATTCAAAGATGGCTGAAGGCTAGCTGTGGTAATTTTATTTACGAGCTATTTTACTAGATTATTGGAAAGAACATAATAATCATACTAATTGATAATATAATTTAGTGACCGCTACAGTTCAAAACAACAAAGAAGCTCATTTTTATAAGACATACCTATTAAGATCCAGAATGTTTTTTTTTGCGTTTTATTAAAGGTCCTGTTTAAATAATAACAGGCGCTTGGGTCGATCTTTAGGTAAAGCCGAGCTTGCCTAGGATAGTCTGTGGATGGGTGACCATCCATTACATACCGAGTTTCCTCCGTGCCTCGGAAAGCACGCTAAGCTGTTGGCTCCGGCTGTCATTTGCATATCCTTGACAGTCGTTACAGGTATTGAGTGACCCAAAAAGTCTGACAACCAGTCTTACCAAGGGGTATCGTATTACCCAGTACTAACTGGGTTGTGGAGGTCAGATAGCCAGTCACTCCATGTAAAATACAGGTATTCAACTGCATCCGGTTAGACTGGAAGCCGACCCCAACATAGTTGGGAAAAAGCCAAGCAGATAGATAAAGGTCCTGTTTCGATATTTAATAAACACAATCTTCAGTAAAATTTTCCTTATGCATTTTGTCTTCACATGCTTCAACACAATTCTCTCACTGAACTTCATGTTTTCTGTAACAAATGCAATAATCAGTAATTTCAGATATTTAGACCATCATTTCTATACAAAAATGGAGACAAATCCGAATGTTCCTTCAACACTTTACTAACATTCATGTATTTACAACAAAAAAAAAGTATCTATGTAACTATCTGGTGTCCACGACACAAGCCTCGTTGCTTAGTGTGGCATTAGATGGCGCTGTGTGCAATGTCCAGCAATATTTATATTTATTTATATTCAATAAACTTTTAAAAAACCTCACACGCCAAAACCGATGTAGTCACACAACACAGGGGACAAGACCCAACACTCCGACACTCCAAGTGCGCGAGTATTGGGCAAAGCCCGCCAGATGGCCTAGTGTTTACCCTACCCTGTTTGAGCACAACTTTGAATTTCCAACTATTAGCCGTACCCACACCTGTCGATGTTTGCTACCCTCAATAACTTGCAGATAAACTTCTTTGTGGAGCAACGTTGACTCTGAATTTGTTTCGTGTATACTTCCGGTGGTTCCGGTGTGATAGCGTAAATGTAACCATCGACAAAACAGAAAAAAATATATTTAGTTATTTAGTTATGATAGGATACAACTTCACGCCAGTAATTTAAACGGTTAGGCAGAGGTACACGCCAGTTTTGTAGACTTATCTAATAGAGAGTGACCCTATTGGCACGAACAGAACACAAATCCATATTTGACAAAAAAATCGAATTCGTCCGTCAGATAGATTTCCAAAAAATACTGGACACGTATTTTTTCTTTTGTTACGTAAACCAAAATTGACGAAGATATGACGCTTTTAAAATTCTCAATACGTCACGCCTAGGTATAATTTTTAACTAGTTCTGACGTTACGAGCCCCCACTCCCGAGTTTTGATGCGTTTTATCTTTGTCAATATTCATTGATTTACAAAAACAACAAAAAATATGTATCCATTATTTTCCAATACTCTAACTGACAGACTAAATAGATTTGCATTTTTTTGATACTGTCGTCATGCCTATTGTGTCTTTGGAATATCAAAGAACCTACAACAACGCAATTCTAGATTTTCTTGAATTGGCTGGTAAGATCGCGATTGTTTTGAAGTCACTTTTGCTGACCATCAATTATTGGGCTGGTTGCAGAAGAACAATACAAAAATCTATTAAATATGTCTATATCTTATGAATAGCTGTTGCCTGCGACCTTAGTCCTCACGAAATTATTATTAAAAAAATACTTCCCAACTTGAACTGGATTTTGTTAACAAACAATTTCTTGGGTTTTAATGGTTTATGCGAGAAATCCTTTTTCTAACAAAAAAATTAGCCTAAGTTACTCCTCATTAAATCAGCTATTGATCAGTTTCGTCAAAATCATTCCAGCGGTTTCGGATATTCGCCGGAACAAACAGATAGACATACACTAAAAAGAACAGCTCTTTACTGAATGCAGAGTATAATGTACTATATTATTTAAGTGGTTAATTTGAAATTACAAACAAACACGAAAATACACATGAAATCAATCATCGGGGTCGGCGCCACATTTTTTTTTTCTACGTCGTTTACTTAACAGTCACCCCCTTTCGAACCACATCCTCTGAAATCAATATTGCTGGTCCAATAATCCATTTTATTGTACCCACCTTACAATCAGTTTTACCATGGCAATTGATAGAGAATTCGTCTGGAAGCTTGAAACAGCACAGGGTAACGCCAAACAACCTCTGTTAAACTTTGCACAACCCTTATAATTGACTTTGTTATATGCTGCCTGTGTTACTACTTATACTGTCCAAGTTACAGAAGCCTTCTATTAAAACTAAGTTACTTTGCATATAATTATGTCTCAACATTGTAAACTGTAACCCATGGGAAGTTGCGAGGTAACCCCGACACAAGTATCCTTATAATTTAAAGGGGCTGCCTCAATTTTGTGCTGTAGAACAATTGTATGAGCAACAATTATAACATACTTTGTACAGACTTCCCTCCGCGCACCCGAGCGGTTTGGATGCGATCTACTTCGCTGTCGATTTTAATTACGATTTTCGTGTTCCGTGATCGATTCCCGGCTCGTGAGTTGTTCCTAGTTGTGTACTATTGTGCTAAGTGCTGGTATCGTAAGTTTTTTAGTGTTTTTACGTCGGTTTTACTGGTATTTTAGTTAATTTCGTTTACTTTCGGTGAGTACATTTACTTTTTTTGGTGTGTGGGTACCTCGAAATAATTTTATCGTCCGTTAATTCTGTTACCTTTCTTACGTTCTAATAGTTTGTTTGAATTTCATAATTTATAATATGTTATCCATTAATGATGACCCGCCTGACCGTGGCAGAGATGCATTCCATACACCCGGGTCGCCGACGACCTCCGCTAGTTCAACAAAACGTTTGTTTCGCGAAATGTCACCTTCGTACATATCGCCCGAGGAAAGGTCAAAACGGCTTCACACATCCGACTCAATTGAGAAACCTTCGCCAATATTAAACGTCAGTACTGCGAGCAATGACAATTACTGCGATTTAGTCTCACAGGCGTCTGCATTTCTTTCTAAAATTAACGACCTTGTTAATGATCAAGGGTCCCGCATTAATGTCGCAAATAAATCCGCTATCATGGACATGACTCAGCGCGTAACGGCCATCGTTTCTTTGTTAGCCATAAAATCATCCTCCAATGAAACTAAATTAGCCAATACGAAACGCGAATTGGATATAATGAAATTAAATCGTAATACTAATAATGTCAATACTAGTGATTGTAACAAATCTTCGTATGCGGATTCTTTGAAACTTCGTCTACCTAAAGTTGCGCCAGCCGTGGAGTCCCGCGTTCCCCTTCCGTGCGTCGTCGCGTACCCTACAGCTGACCGGTTAGCCGATTACTCGTCATCGTCCGCGACTAAACAAGCGCTTATGAAAGCGATTAAGCCTAGTGACGACGGATTTCAAATTGTAGGCGTTAAGAAAACCGCGAAATCTGGCGTTGTATTACGTGTCGCTAATGACAACCAAATAAAAAAATTGCAATCGGTCGATGCTATTAGGTCCGCCGGCTTAAGACTTGAAAAACCGAAAGGCCGAAGGCCTCGTATATTAGTTAAGGACGTCCCATCCTCAATGGAAGACAATGCTTTTCTGCACGCGTTATACCGTCAAAACATTAAAGACGAGCTGCCAATAAATGAGGATGATTTTATTAAGTCAACTAAAATTATTCGTAGGCGTTCCTTAGATAACGGTCGCAAGTGGATAGGCGTTGAAATCGAGTCCACAGTTCGAAAACATTTAGTGTCCACCAAAGATAAATTATTTATTGATTGGGCGACTTGCCGTTTCATCGATGATGTCGAAGTAGTTCGTTGTTTACATTGCCAGCAGTTCGGTCACGTTAAGAAACACTGCGTTAATAAATCACCTACCTGTGCTAACTGCTCGGAAGCACATGAAACAAATAACTGCCCGCACAAGGATAATTTAAATTACATACCGACTTGCGTGGCGTGTAAACGTTTTAAAAAACCGTTTGACCATCGTTGCGGGTCCCCAGAGTGTACCACTTACAAACTTAAGCTCGAACAGTTAATCCTCAATACCAACTACTAAAATAATGGATAGTTTAACTATAGGACAATTAAATCTCCACAACGATAGGGTGGCGACCTCTGAATTAGACAAATTAATTATCGATTATAACTTAGACATAGTACTTGTTCAAGAACAATACCAGAACGCTCACTTACGTCACAAAGTAGTTCAGCTGGACAGCAAAGCACGAGCCGGAATTTACGTGGCGCGTTCTTCTAACTTTACAGTAACGTCTTTGCGTAACCTCATGACGCCCCACTGTGCCGTTGCGGAAGTCTCATCAGCTTCTTTTAAAGTTTACGTTGTGAGCTGTTACTTTCAATACTCAGACCCTGTTGCACCTCATATACATAACCTCCGTCACGTCTTACAGTCACTCGCGGGCAGTAAAGTTATCGTTGGCGCTGATGTTAACGCGTCATCGTCTCTGTGGTATGGCAAGGTTAGGTCAACGGATTTCGACCGACGTTGTGCTGTTGAAGATTTTATAGCAGAAATGAACCTATCAATTCATAATACCCCTGATGCACCACCTACTTTTTGCAGCCCAATGGGCGAATCTTGTATTGACGTCACACTTTCTAGTGCAGACGTACGATTGGATAGGTGGCGTGTCCTACCAGATGCGTCTTGTAGTGATCATCGCCTGATCGTGTACGAATTTGTTCCGAGGTCTACTCAAGGTCCATCTCATATCACTGGTAATTTTAGATATAAAAGTAAAGGCGCGAATTGGGAATTCTTTGGCTTGCTTTTTGCGTGTCACGCCAAAGACTTCACTCGTGATAGGCTGTCAGCTGAAGAAAGTGCTGAAATTATGTCAGACACCTTCACTTACTGTGCTGACATCGCCATTGGTCGCGCATCTATGACCAACATCCATAGATGTGATTGGTGGTGTGACTACTTAATTGAGCAGCGTAAAAGCTATCGCCGAGCGTGCAGACATTTAAACAAGCTTAGAAAACAAAAAGTCACCGGAGACCCACTTAACTTTGCTTTAAATGCATTTAGAGTTGCCAAGTCCCGCTACAGAGCATCAGTGGAAAAGTCTAAGGGTAATTTACTGCGAAAAATAGTAGAAAAACTAGATAAAGAAGGTCCGTGGTCTCCTTTGTATCACGAGTTCAAAGCTAATCGATCAGTCGACCTGGCGTTTGTCCAGAACATTAAAGTAAATAATAGACACACGACCGGTATTGAGGAAACAACCGAAGTTCTATTAAATAGTCTGATACCTGATGATTCGCCAGTAAATGACAATGACTACCATCAGCAGATCAGAGCGTGGGCATCTGTGCCACCTGAATCACCAACGTCAGACCTTCCATCCATTGACGAATTCATTAATCTTGTCAGGAAACTGCCTCTTAACAAATCATCAGGTGAAGATAAAATATCTAATCGGATGATAATAGAAGCTTGTAAAACAGCGGGTGACGCCATTTTATCTGTTTTCAACCGATGTATTGCGGACGGCGTTTTTCCTCGTGTATGGCGACGTGGCTTTATACGAATAATTCCAAAAAGTGGTGATAAGCCACCAGACGACCCTAAGTCGTACAGGCCCTTAACCCTACTGCCATCTTTGGGAAAACTCCTGGAGCGCCTTATCGTTCCACGTTTGCTGCCAGATGGGCCAAAGTTTCATAACAACCAATTCGGTTTCACCGTGGGAAAATCTACCGTAGACGCGGCACTTTCTGTTAGAAAAATTGTTAATAACTGGGAACACAAGTACGTGGTTGGAATCTTTTTAGATATTTCCGGGGCTTTTGATAACGCATGGTGGCCGATGCTACTACTTAAAATGAAGAATCGCGGCTGCTATAAAAACATATATAATCTTGTTTATTCATATTTTTTAAATGGTTCCGCGAAACTCAAACTCGGACATCATTCTATGTCAAAGTCCCTTACCATGGGATGTCCTCAGGGCTCGGTAATCGCTCCGTATCTGTGGAATTTAGGTTTCGATGATTTTCTCGCGATTCCTCTCCCACCCGGCTGTTCATTAACCGGTTACGCGGACGACGGCCTGCTGCTCATTCAGTCGAGTACTCGGGCTGGACTCGAGAATTTAGCTGATACTTGCCTACGATTAATATCTCAGTGGGGCGATCGAAACCGTCTGACCTTTGCACCGCAAAAAACTTATCAACTAATTTTAAAAGGTAATCTTAAATCGTGGCCTAGTATTAAATTTAATAACGTTCCCGTGAAAAAAAAGCAGTCCGTGTGCTACCTTGGTTTGGTCTTAGAGAAGAATTTTTCATTCATAGATCATATAAAAACTGTCGGTGAAAAAGCTAAAAAGAACTTTTATGCCTTAACTAGAATATCCAAATCTACGTGGGGTCTGTCATTTCTAACTTTAAAGACCATTTATGGGGCTACCTATTTGGGGTGTATGTGCTACGGGGCACCTGTTTGGGCCGATAGGGCCACCATAGGAGCGGTACGACGTAAATTGCTTCAAAGCCAGCGTTTGGCTTTGATATTCTTATGCAAAGCGTATAGGACGGTTAGTACTGAAGCCTTACCGGTACTTGCAGGTGTACTTCCAGTCGATCTTGAAGTGCAGCGACGGGCTGCAATGTACTATAACGCGCGTGAGACCACGGACGCAGACTTTTTAACCCCACGTGACCGTGATAAGATTTCTAGATTATTCAAACCACAGACCGACGTCTGGGAGGAACTTTTGTCTGAATGGCAATGTAGGTGGGATAATTCCATCAAGGGCCGACACCTCCACCAGTTCTTTCCATCCGTTCGTGAACGGCTGGCCAGGACATGGCTGGAGGTTGATCACTGTGTTGCTCAATTTCTCACCGGTCATGGTAACTTTAAGAGTAAATTATTTTCCTTCAAGCTTGTTGACTCGCCTCTTTGTCAATGTTCCACATCTGACTGCGAATATGAACAATCAGCACATCATATTTTATGGGAGTGCAGTCTTTGGCAGAATGAACGCAATATTATGTTGGATAGTGTACAGGTTACATCCGGAGTTATTTACTACACAGACCTTGTAGAAACTAGAACAAATTTCCGTGCGTTCAAGCGTTTTTGCCATACCTATTATTGGAATCAAATATAACTGCTCACAACTTAGGACCCATTAATGTTAATATTTTATCCGTGGTGCTAGGCAACTGGGCCTATCCCAGTTGTGAACGTCCCTTTGTGCCTATTGGCCTTGTTTCTTTGTGTCTCCTGCTGATATGGAGGGAAGTGGAAATTACAGATTTTCCTACTCCTCCGCTATACTTTTCTGATTAATTTCGTTGCGGGATCCAAGACAGTTAAATTCATTCTCTGGGACTTCGTCGAGCTTCATTGTCTCGGCGCTTTTCTGGCGGTCGCCACTGTTGATTCTGGCTTTCAGGAGTTACAGTGGTTGGGAACAGTGTGGCGGGCTTGTCCCTTTAAAAAAAAAAAAAAAAAAAACAATTATAACTTTTTATTTTTTTATTTTATATTAGGGGTGTAAAAGTACCCGTAACGAAGCCTTAAGGCACTCTTTTCCGTAATTTTTTTCTTTTTCTGCGATATTTTTTTGTTCTTGACCATACCTGGGAACTTTCTAGTATTGGAATTTATGTTTGGGGTCAAAGTTTCAGCACTGTTTTAAGCTTTCACGGTTCATAACTATACTACAAATGACCCAGACTCACATTCAGACCCAGATTCAGACCCAGATTCTCCAGTTAACCCGCGATCATGGCGCTTGCAACAGCGTCGAAATATCCGGGAGCTCAAAAATAAACCATAATCACGGAAGATATCCCGTAAGTGACATTTGTAGTAAAGTTTCAGCAGTCGTTTCCCAGCAATAATTTTTGCGTAGAGTTACTTAGTTTGATGTACAGAATGCTTGGTTGACGGCTACGTGAAGAGTCCGATTACACCTTGTAGGTACAACTGCCGCATAATCGATCTTGAAGTTTAAATAACGCTTGCCAAGGTCGAATTAGTGAATGGGTTCACTACATAACGAGACCTCTGTACCCTTAAAAGCACGTTTCGACTGTATTTAGAATCTATTGTATCTTCGATAGTCGTTAGGGGTAGTCTGAATCCCGTAAGATTTACAACAGTAGGGGGTACCGTGTTACCCAGCTCTTTAGACGTGGAGGTAACATAGACAGTCGCTACATCTATACTTAATATACTTATACTTAATATTATAAAGAGGTAACATTTGTTTGTATGTTTGTAAGTTTGTATGTAGGGGGTAATCTCCGGAAGTAATGAACCGATTTCAAAAATTCTTTCACCATTAGAAAGCTACATTCACCTTGAGTAACATATGCTATATTTTATCCCCGTACTCCCACGGGAACGGGAACTACGCGGGTGAAACCGCGTGACGTCCGCTAGTGTATGTATAATACCAGCTATCCGGTATCCAGTTTCATCCGATTAGACTGCACGACCCCAACATGATTTTGGTAATCAATTAAAGCAAACCTCCTACGTAGAGACTTTTACGTAACATAACATCACGCCAACAATCTTTGAAGGGTTAGGCAGAGGTGTACCTTACAGTACAGCCACATTTCGCCAGTTATGTTTAAGCCCTATGTAATGGGGGCGAGCTTATTGCCATCAACCCGGCGCAATTCCAGACTCCGTGGCTGCTACTGAGAAAGTCCTGGTTGAAAAGCCCAATAACACTTTGCCCGACCTAGGAATCGAACCCAGGACCTCTCCACCACGAGGCAGTCTTAGTAGAGACTTACTTAATAGGTAAATGCACCAGCAGTGTTTAACTACCGGGCACGCAGGCCTCCTCTCAAGATCATAATCCACCACGCGGGCCCAGTACTGGCTGGTCGAGCTTGCCTAAACGCTGCGTTTTCATCAGACATGAGCGAGAATGCATAGCGAGGAATAAATAAATAATAAATGTCGCTGGACATTACGCACAGCGCCATCTAGTGCCATACTAAGCAACGAGGCTTGTGACGTGGACACCAGATAGTTGATATACTACATAGATACATTTTGTTTGTAAATACATACATATTATACATATAAACATCCATGACTCGGAAACAAATGTCCATGGTCATCACACAAACATTTGCTCTTACCAGGATTCGAACCCGGGACCCTAAGAACGTAAGGCAGCCTCACTACCGCTGCGCCATTTGAGTCGTCAAATCGCTGGACATTACGCCTTCTAGTGCCACACTAAGCAACGAGGTTTGTGTCGTGGACACCAGATAGTTGATATACTACATATATACTTTTTGTAATAAAATCGCTTCTTTTTCACAGCTTAAGGTATTCTTTTTATGTATGTGATTGATTAGTTCCACACACATCGTCTATTTAGTGCACTGTCGATATAGCGTACTATCGATGTATTGTCGATGTACAGTGTCGACCAAAAGTCGATAGGCAATCTCACAAAGCAATAGCTTGACGTTTAGTTTGACTTACGACCTTCTACTTTCAAGAAAATAGACATTGTCATCTACAAGTAAATGTAGTCCAAAATTTCAACATTAAAATATAAGTCAAGATGGCCTAGTGGTTAGGGGCGTCCACATCTAAGAGTGAATCAGTAAGCCGTGAGTTCAAATCTCACGTTGTTACTTAAATTTGGTTAGTGACGTGTGGTTTAATAAATAGCGGTATTGTTGTTGGTATTTCTCAGAATGCAGGCAAATATTGATATTGAGGCGAGGGCGACTAATATTATCGTGCTGCATAAAAGTGGTCTTAATAGAAAACAAATATCTGAAGAAACCGGACTAATGTGAGTATTATATTTATGAATTATTGTAACAAAGTTTTATTAAAAATTAAAGCCTACTTTGTTGTTGTTTATTTATTTGGTGACTTAGGGATTAATAAATTGATTTTAAATCCATCATGAGGCATAAAAGATAAATAATTAGTGTTAATTATTGGATTTATAAATGCAGAGTGAATGATAACTTCAGTATTTTATTATAGCTGCCTAACATCATTTTTTTGTTTTAGAGGAATACTGTGAGTCAGATCAAAAAACCTTGCTAGTCGACAATGAAGTGGAAAGCCGTCGCTTATTATCGATGCGCAGCGACGACATAATATATGGTTGGCGAATAAGAAACAATTGGTTTCACACCTACGAGACACTTTGTGGAATTATTTGACACCTCATCGCAAACTGTTCGCCGTGCCCTCCACGCTGAAGGCTTGTATCACGAAGACCAGCTAAGAAGCCCTTCTTGACAGAAAGAGTTATAGAAGAACAATTACGTTTCGCACGGGATTATTTAGATTTTTACTGGAATACTACCATGAGAAGACTCAAAAAACGGACTTTTTAAATAAAGTCAAAAGGGTAGGCTTCATTTATGGCGCAAGAATAACACTCTGCTGGTCTGACAAAAACATAATCCCTAATACAGACTCATGTCGAATTATGGTTAATATGTGGGGATCATGTGAGGATGGATAAGTGCAGCAGGGCCAGGAGAACTGGCTTTTATTCCTCCACGCGCCAACAGTTCTACTTAATTATGTAGAAGTATTAGAAGATATCATGCTACAAATTTATCCCTAGATGCTTTAGTTTTAATTAGATGTGTAACAAAATATTTAGTGAATATTAACTTATCCGTAATTATATTAATGCTCTTAAATTGAGGTTTAGTTTCAATCTTCTTTTCTTCGGGAAAATGAACACTTAAACTATAACCTCAATACGAGTTACATTTATTGTGACGTCACAAAAAATATATTAAATCTAAATGATTTATATTAGTTTTCAATAAATTCTGCTGATTACCGATACCTATAATAAGTGGGTATCAACTATATGTTATATTTGTGTGATTAGAATATCCTTTCCTTGTTACTTAAGTATGTTATTATGAATTGAAAGTAAGTGGGTATACCGTATACAATAAAAAATCTTATGA
Organism: Xestia xanthographa; assembly: GCA_905147715.2. Classification (NCBI taxonomy): domain Eukaryota; kingdom Metazoa; phylum Arthropoda; class Insecta; order Lepidoptera; family Noctuidae; genus Xestia; species Xestia xanthographa. The sequence goes on from LR990652.1 coordinate 9,576,113, forward strand.
TCGGTTACAAGAGAACTTTTTTACATCTAGGTAGGAATGTGACGTTCCAATTATCATGAAAGTTTGTTAATTTTATAAATAAATAAAACGAATAAACATTTCTGTTATCATTCACCACGACTTTTTTATTTCCACCTTTCAACACCGAACAGCTAAAATAATAAATAAATAGTTGAATAATAATACTATGTTTTTTTTTACTAATATTTTACTTATTCTTATAAAAAATAAATAATGAACCAATTACTAATGTTACCAAGAAACAAAAACCCCACGTTGTTAACAGGATTCGAACTCGGATCTCTTTGATCGTGAATCCTACTGATTACCCCAACAGCTATCAACACATGGTAAATAGATGTGAATTTTAGCTATCCAATGGTAAGAACACGTCGCTACACAAATAAGGTTTGCTGCGTGTATAATAAAAGAAACGGAAATATTATTCTTATGTTTCGTGGAGTGTGACGCGCGACATGCGATTGGGCGAACTCTGTGGCTGTGGTGTGCGTACTGTATTGAGACCACTTACACATACAGACGCACGGACGCTCGACCGTGCGTTCACAGCAATACAATCCTTAGCGTGCCTCTGCACTTATCAATGCTTACTGTACCGTACCGTCGATTTAGTGTACTTTCGATTCATTAACCCGTCGATAGAACGTTGTCGATACAGCGACCGTCGATGTAGTTACTGTCGATATTATAAAGGTAACCCTTGCTACGCATTCTCGCATCTCTGTTGGAAACGCAGCTTTATGGTATTTTCGCTTCCTCTCACAACTTAGTCCCTGACACTGCAGCATGGACGCGCACGCGATGTCCAGACAAACTGATAAGAATCGGCTGGACTCAGTAATCGTTCGGCCGAATGTTTGCCCGCACTGGTTGAACCACTGCAGTGTCTTCATCGAGCGCTTTACCAACAGCGCTGCAGCGATGATGTTTTACATTTTGAAGATATCCTTATTAGCCTAACAAAAACACGAATACTGATACTGTTAGCCTGCGTAATCCTATTGCTGGGCAAAGGGGTCTCGCCATTGCCGGGGCTGCGGGACTGTTCGAAAGAGATACCGTGGCCCCGGAACACAAAGGGTGATGAAGGAACATGGATGGGTTTTAGTCAGTAAAAGTCCGGCACTCCCTCCTGCTCCGCCCAGAGCGGGAGGAGTCATTTGATGATTTCCCATACGAAAAAAAAGGGATCTCCCCATTACTTCCAGTTGTTTCGATCCAGGGATAATGTGGACGACTAATGGTTGGTTTTGCAGCTCGTCCCGCCATCTTTAATGAGGTCTGCCGCGATGCCTTCTATGTGTCTGGGCTCCAGAAAGTGAAGCAACTAATCATACGAAATTGAAAAAAAAATGAATGAAAAAAAAAAAAAGGAATATATGAATGAATTTTATTATGATTTTTAGTTTAATTGTTTGTTTTAAATATGGATTTTAACTTTGATTATAATTGGCAATTTTGATTTTAATAATGTAATTTAATGTGAATTAATTTTAGTGTAATTTATGTAATAAGTATACGTACTAAGTTATATGGGTTCATGCCTGAAATAAACGTTAGGAATAATAATAATTATCTGGTAAAATAAGAATACAAGATTACATTCTAATTAAAGCTTCATTTGCAAAGGACATACAGACACTTAAATCATCTTTATATGATTACAATAAAAATCATGTCCTTTTGAATAGGTACAACTTTAGCCCTTTGAGATCCAAGATCAATGAAATTGAAGGGAACACAGCCTTGGGTGGATACAGGATAAAGAGGTTAATCAAAGACGTGATGCTGATGCTGTTCCGTCATTTGATATATCGTGTCCAATACTACTTACCCATGATCCTCCTTTATTGATACTTATCGTTGGTTTTTTTTCTTAAAAATAATACATGGGAGCATCCGGTTAGACTGGAAGCCGACCCCAAGGGTGTAAACAACCTCATCACGAAGCCGTCAACCAAGCATTCTGTGTATCAAACTAAGTAACTTTACGCAAAAAATATTGCTGGGAAACGACTTTTTTTTTTGAGGTGAAAAATCATGTTTTGTGGTAAAACTCAATGTAACGCACTCAAAACATTGTGCTGATGGATGAATTGAATAATACGGGGGTCATGGAGGTGTTAAGAGTAAAAATCTTACATTAAAAACTTGTTTTTAAAAAAAAAACTTGACAAAAAGTTGAAACTTTGACCCCCAATATCTCCATAACTAGAAGGTTCCCAGGTATGGTGTAGAGCAAAAAAAAATTATCGGCGGGTAGAACAAGTATACGTACATTTCGGCTTCGTTAAGAGGTTTTTTACACCCTTTATAATTGAAAAAGGCTAGGCAGATAATAAATTCTTGGGAGCGCAACATTCTGAAATTAAGCTTAGCAATTGAGTACACAACCGGATTCTAAGCGAAATTCACTCCAAGCCATATACCGCGCAACTTCACAAAGTTGTGAATTACATAAACAGTTATTGCAAGAGTACATATTTCAGGCAGGAGTAGATATGATGAAGAGTCTGCCGTCTGAATCTCAATAATAGCTGTGGAGGGCCCTCGCCGGCCTCTCTGTGAAGCGATGGCGCAGAGTAGTTCGGGACAGAGGCGGCGGTCCTTGTGTTTTGTTTTTGAAAATTAGTATTTTATTTATTTCATAAATCGTGATTATATTGCAGGTACACCTTGTTGATTAGATCTATTGATAAGTTAAATAATAAAAAGACAATAAGGAGTTCGATAAAATATTCTAAACTCATTGACCAGCCAGTTATAATCAAACATTTTCTAGCATTAATAAATGCTACGAAAATTCGTAGCACCCCAGCTACGAACTATTCGATTAGCTACAAAATGCAATTCAGTATGGAACATGCAATTAACGTGGTCACATACTGAGCCCAAAAATTTTGTACCATCGACACAAAAAAAGAAGAAGTGTGGAAAAACTGTTTTCATATCCAATTCTTTTTTCTCCAAATTCAAAATATTTTATTTCGTATCGACTCATTTGGACAAGTATGAAACGAGAGAAACCTCGGTGCGTTATTCGACTTGGTGCTTTCTTGTTTCCTATGGATGAAAACCAAGAAGACACGGAACTTTTAAAATCATATTCTCACTATACAGAAATACAGTACAAAATACCTAAACACTTATTTAATTTCACTCTGTCCTCCACACTACTCTACATCAACGAGCAGTAGCCGGGGGGTTTAATATTAAAAATAAAATAGAAAAGAGCGATCTCAGTGTAGTGGCCGGGTATTGTATGCTTTTTAATAAATTCCCAAATCACCGGGAGAGGGCGCTGTTTGCCGCTATTGCAACCAAGCTGCTGTTTCAATGTACCCTCAGTTTTTTAAAGAGCCTTTGCGGATTAGCTTGTGTAGGTATTTGCTTATGTGCTATTTTATTTTTATTGTATAGGTACGTTGTTCTATTGATGTTGTGTATTGCTTGGTGTTTTGCTCTTATATTCTGCGGATTGTAGCCTACTTTTGTATATGGGCTTTTTATAGATTTTTGTTTACTATAAGCTATGACATTCTAAGTTTATCTTGGACATCACAGATATCGGTGAAGGAAAACATTGTGAAGGAACAAATTTAGCCCTAAATGTACTCGACCGATTTACAAAATTCTTTCACCATTAGAATGCCACGTCTTTACTGAGTATCATAAGCTATATTATATCCACGTACTCCCACGGGAATGGGAACTACGGGGGTGAAACCGTGTGACGACCGCTAGTAATTAATAAAGTCTGAAATCGCCAACCCATCTTGAGCAAGCGTGGTGATCAATAAATGTTTAATCAATCCCCCTTTTTGTTTCTTCTCTCTCTTTTAGCAAAACAAACAAACAAATAAAACAGGAGATAGCTCCAGATACCCTTACACAATATATTTGGAGTACCACCTCCTCGCAAGCCTCCACATTATAATCACAAAGCTCGAGCGACGAACAAGATGGCGCCGAGTGGCGTATCAAAAACTGCATTACTGTGGACATTTCCCATCAAAGCAGCACATACGTAGCACTTTGTTGGGCCGCAAGAGACAACGGTGATATTGGAGAAGAGGACAGAAGTTTCATTGCGTATCTCTCAATCACTTGGTTCGATTTGTTTTAAGAAAACCTTGTTAACCTTTGAACGCCAGAGCTTAAATGCACGCGCGTGCCCGCCACGCCAAGCTACAATTTCATCTACCATTTTGTCACATATTTGTGTCGTTTGGCGTACAGGACACGCGCTTGTAGTATAGGATCCCTTGTAGAATGACCTTCACCGAGCTGCTTAATGGATGAAAAGTATTTTATATCAAATTAAATATGTCAAAAAATGTATTGCAATTAGATATGAGCGCCGATGGCCAATTCCGCGGCGGCGGCGTAGCCTGGAAATTTGCACGGCGGCGGCGGCGTCGCGGCGGCGCGGCATGGCCGGTCGTGGGCCTTACTTTTTTTTTATCAGGGAGAGATTTCTTAAAAATAACAAAGAAAACCATATTGTTGTTGCAAAAAAAGTTTACAGTCTTCTAAATAATAATTGGAGATCACGTTGACTGAAAAATACTTAATCATTTCAGCATTTTGAGTTGAAGTGAAGCCGAGTTTTTTTAATCAGAGCTATCTACCTATATAATAAAAACTATAAAAAAAAAACATAAAAATAAGTATTTGAAGTAGTATCATAAATTTTGTTTGTTGTTAACACCACAAAACCATAAATTGTATATTAATTTTGGCCGTGTGGTATCCGGCAGAGAAGAATAGAACCAACCCATTACACTCACGGGTGTCGTATAAGGCGACTAATGTCTGAGGCAGAACACCTTGCGCCTCCGTAGACCAGAGAATGGGCAGCAGCGTTTTCTGTTAGTCTTTTATCACTGCGATCTCCAATCCGCCTGCCAAGCGTGGAGATTACGGCAAATTCCTCCCATCATGGGAGAGGCTTATGTCCAGCAGTGGACGTTATGGACCCCTGTAGTAGCAGTAGTTGTAGTAGTATATTAATTTATAGGTTGGTTTGCTTTAAGCCTTCTGTGATCTAGTTCACAGTGCCATCGTAACAAGTGGCGCACGGCCGGGTCGTCGTGATCAAAGGCCACCGGCTCCAGCAACCGCGTTGTTTGTACCGGCCGCTGTCGGCATATTGATCAATATGGCTCCTTGTGCATTTCGCTATGTGGCCCTATGTCGTGTCGTACGGAATTAGGTTAATTGGTACAGCGAAATTGTTGCTTTTTGGTGTCGGCTGATGTTTTTGGCAGAAGTATTTATATCAATTGGATAAGTCGAGTCGCTTTGTAAGTCGAGGCATGCTCGGAACTTTTTTGAGGGATAAGATCCGAAATTAAATTATACGGATTTACCGACATAGCTTACAGAGTAGGCAAGCTAAAGAGGCAGTGGGATGGCCATTTCAATGAAACTCTTGCCGTCTCGTGATGTAAAAAGTTTAATCGCAATTTCGACAAACTGCAAAAGTATAAAGGGTGTAAAAAGACATAACGAAACTTGTCATTGTGGTCATTTTTTTGTTCTAGACCATACCTGGGAACCTTCCAGTTTCGGAGATATTGGGGGTCAAAATTCCAACTTTTTTTCAAGTTGTTGAAGTGAAAACGTCAAGGCGCGTTGAACTCATCGTCAACTAACGTAACGTAACGTGCGGTCACGCTTCGTAGCCGTTCGTAGCACTCGTAGCATCCGCTACGGCGTAGCACCACCTAGGCATGCGCGGGGCATAACCAGTGCTACGACTGGGGCGGGGCCTGTGTACTTTTTGTTTTCACTTCTATCGGCAGTCCCCAAAGACTGCTCCGATTTTTTTTTTTATACATGTTTTTAACGGTCGTATGCACTTTATATTATACACCACCTCCTCCAAACTATTCAATACATCCATCAGCACAATGTTTTGAGTATGTTACATTGAGTCCCACCGTAAAACGTGATTTATCACCCAAAAAAAAGGTTGTATCCCAGCAATAAGTTTTGCGTAAAGTTACTCAGTTTGATGTACAGAATGCTTAGTTCACAGCTTCGTAAAGTATCCGTTTGCACCCTGTATTACACTGTTATTATTTATAGGCATTAGTATTGAGCAGCGGTGGCCCAGTGGTGGCTGCCCCGATTTACGAACAGTAAGTCGTGGGTTCGAACCCAGGAAGGCGCATTACTTTGTGTAATTTATTTCATCACCGCTGCTCTCAAAACGGTGAAGGAAAACATCGTGAGGAAACCGGCATGTCGAATTTTTTGGTTCTACCAATCCGCACTGGGTCCGCGTGGTGGATTATAGCCCTCTCATAGAAAGGAGGCCTGTGTCCCAGCAGTGGGAACATTAATAGGCTGATGATGATGATGTAGTATTGTCCAGCATTGGAAAGTTGTCAGCTATCAGTAACAGTAGTACCTCTGCCAAAGTATTTTCAGAATATGACCCTAATTATGTAAATCATCCCTGAAATACCTTCCTCCACCCAGAAGACTCATCTGACAGCCTCTAACAAGCAATATCGGATGCAAAGTGTCTCGACGCAAGTGGGCCACTCACGCGCACTCACTTTGTCGACGATTAGCGTCGTCTCATTAGTGGGCCGCTTTAGCACCTCGTTGTACCTACTTAGTCACTCGACTTCGTGAGCGACTGATAAAGTCGCAAGGATATGATACTAAATTGACGCAAGGTTTACGAGGTACTGTGAATTGGAGATATAATGGTTATGTAAAGGATAATGTTGCAGATGCATTACGAGTTTATTTATTTATGTTTTATTTGTTACTAGCTGTTGCCCGCAATCTTCATCCGCGAGAAATTATTATAAAAAAATTACTTCCATATTTAATATTTATTTATTTAAACCACACACACAGCTATTATCACAGGTAGGGCTTGCAATCCGGATATCCGGATATCCGTATTATCCGGATATCCGCCGATTTTAAAATCCGGATTTTACTTCCATCATTATCCGGATTTTACGGATAATACGGATAGCTGTATTTCTATTTTAAAAATTAAATAAATAGCTGTAATCTGCAAAGTACGTAACTGTTATTACGTTATTTATTATTTTTCAACACACTTGCTCATAAAATAGCTCTAAATTCACTGCAATTAGGTACGTAATGACATCTATAATCAAACTGTGACTTTTTCATTACTATTATTCACAAGTGAGTTATAGGGTTTTTTTTTTATAGGTTGAGGTGCTTGTTGCTTTGTTCTTAAAAAAGTTTCGATACAAAAAAATATGTTCAATAAATAGTACAAATAAATTAATGTACGTGCTTGCTCATTTTATACAACTTCGTATTTAAATAGATAATTTAAACTTGTACGTTTTTAATTAATAAAACTTAACTTTTGTTTTCTAACTTTGAATTCCCCATTTTAAACGTGGCTGAAAAGCTATCCACGAGAAGCAAAAAAAAACCTCATTATTTTAGTCTATGGCCGATCGCCACTGTTACATGCGCGCGCATAGAAAAACTGATTATTTTTTAACTCGTTTTCACTGTTGAAATTATAGTTATTTATTAATTAAAATGTCTACAACTACTAGTTATGAAGAAAATGATTTATGTTGTACGTATACACTGCCCGATATAAGATGTGAAGCCCTTAACGTTATGGAAAGTTTACTACCTGAAAACTCCAAGGACAAATATCTATTATCTACTAAATAAAATTATGTTTTAGTATTATTTTCTTCACAAGTGTGTTGAAAAACGTCGTATGATACACGTGTGTATTGATGATTACCGACCTCGGCTCTTTTAAGATCCTCAATAGCGCCTCAGCGGTAATCACCAACATTACACACTTGTACCATAATCTACTATTAATATAGAGCTAATCACTCTTGCAATTATTTATTCACTTCACAAATCACAACACAATAATTCAATTTAGTGACAGATCATAACAACATTGACCACTTGTTAAACTTAAACTTACATCCATACTGCACGTATTTTCAAGATTGTATTGTATTGTATCGCACATACGGTCGTTTTTCACTTAAAACCAGTTCTTGTTCTAAAGTGATATTTTTATTTAAATATTATGTTTAAATAGGTTCATTTGATTAGAATTTTTGTGATAAATGTAAGATATCATTTTTAATTGGAATTGTTATAAGTATAGTGAGAAGAATAGATACAAATTATTTGTCGGGTTTTATCGGGTTTTCTATTGTATAATTTTAGAGAGTGAACTAGTTTTCTTAGGTGATTGTTACTTGAAATATTGGTATAGTTTATTATTTCTTTGTCATTTTGCTTGAGAGACTGATTAAAACGTGTTAAGTACAAAAGTTTATTAGTTTTATTTAGAATAAAAACTAAAAAATATCCGTATTATCCGCATTATCCGGATAATCCGGATAGTAAAATATTGATATCCGTATTATCCGGATAGTAAAAATGAACGGATATTGCAAGCCCTAATCACAGGTTAAGGTATCTAATATAATAGCATAGTTATATTTAAAGTTACAGTTAGATAACAGTTTACCAAGAATAGAATTAATTATTTTGACAACCAATAGTAATTTGGCAAAATGCGGCCCGTGAATCGGATTTTGTTAACAATTTCAAGGGTTTACCTAAATGTTTTTGCACGGAACCCTAATCCTTTTTCTAAAATAAGCCTAAGTTACTCCTCATAACATCAGCTATCTTTCAGTAAAAGTCCCTCCAAATTCGGTTAAGGTATTTCAAAGATTAGCCGGAACAAACAGACAGAAAGACAGACATTTTTTTGTTATAAGTACCATTAAATATATATTTCAGATGCATTAAGTAAAAAACTCTTATTTTGAAATAACAAACGGACACTTATTTTTTTTATTTGATTTTATTCAAAACATATTATTCCAATGCTTTGCCTGACCCGGGAATCGAAGCCAGGAGGACCTCATCTCAGTAAATTGCAATAGCGCTTGTAGTGCTTGCGACCATCAACGAGGTAGTATATATAAAGTTAAATAAGATTGAAGATTGACTACAACATAGTTATGTATGTAATTGATACTGCATTTCGAAACAGGTAAAGTTTATAAGCGATCGATCTCATGACCGTTCGCGAAGACTATCACGTAGTTAAAAAGATTCGTCAGTACACTCGGCCACACAAGTACCTACATATTATGTATAAGCTTTTTTTAATGCAGGGACAATAAATGACTACCAACATAAATTAAAACAGGTATTTTTAATAGAAAAATAAAGTAATAGATTTACTAAACCAATGATCTTAGAAAATCCTATTAAATGGAAGATGAGGATGTATTATTTGAAAGATTTTTTTATAACCCTTGTCTTTTCATCAACGATAGCGTGAAAATGGAAGGTATTCCTATCTAAGAGATTTTTGATTGTTCCACTCTACCAATTAACATGTTTTTAAATAAAGCCCTGTAGCACTTCAATACCCGCAATTACAGACACAATTAAAATAACAATGCACCGTGCCTCTGGAGGCACGGCCGGGAGCATACGGGTTAAAATATACTGTTTTGTATTACAATTCAAGATCCCCACATACTGGACACCTGAAGTATGACACCGCTGACGAAGGAGACTGCAGCGAAGGTAATGTCATATTTTGATCTAGTTTGCGGGATAAACATGACAAGAGAATAACTTATACTGTCACTTACGGGATATATCTTCCGCGATTGTTCATTATTTTGAGCTCCCGATATTTCGTTGCATTCTCCAGTCATCCCGCGATCATGGCACTTGCAACAGCGTCGAAATATCGGGAGCTCAAAATCATGAACAATCACGGAAGATAAAGTAAGTGACAGTATACGTTTAGTTTTAAACCATGAAAGCTTAAAGCACGCATACTGTTAGATGAAAGAAAAGGTGCTTCAATTCAATCTTGCAGCTTTGTCACATAAAAACAGAGTATGACTAGAAATTAGACTAGTTTTAGATTATTTTTATTATTTAGTTTTAGATTCTTTTTATATATATTATTTTTGTAGTTCCTGTGCTTGTCCCAAATAAATATTTTTCTTTCTTTTTTTCTTTCTTTCTTTCAAATTGCACATATGATAGAGAAGTTTGGAAGAAGAAAGAAGAAGCCTTTGTCCAGAATGAGAACAAAAAACCACTGGCCAAGTGCGAGTCGGACTCGCGCATGAAGGGTTCCGTACCATCGTAATAGGGGAGCCCCCCTTAATTTTTTAATTTATTTTTATTATTTTTTGTTATAGTGAAACAAGAAATACACAATCTGTAAAAATTTTGACTGGCTACATATTACAAATCAAGAGATACAGCTCGCTGACAGAGAGACAGACGGGCGGACAGCGGAGGCTTAGTAATAGGGTCTCGTTGGTTACCCTTCGTGTTCACGGAACCCTAAAGAGAATTCCATCACTGACACTGCTTAATCAAACCCAAATATTACGAAATCTCTGACGCTGATGATACTGACATCAGTGCACTAACCGCACGGATGGTACCTACCCGCCAATAACTGGCTAAAGTAAATATTGACAGCAGCGAGACAACGGCGAGTTTTTGAGAATTTCCAATGAAGGTCTGTCCGTGTTGTGTTTGTGTGTTTGTCCGGCCGGACGGTATCGTGTAATCTCGCTGTTTGTCCGGACAGGTCGCGCGCTGTCCGGTGTAATACCACACTATTGGTATTGCCTCCCTCGTCGTTCGTTATGTTACATGCTTTTTGGTGTGTGAGATTTCGTGGTGCTGTTTTGGTCGATGGGATTTGGTGTAAGTTCAGGAATATGATGAGCAGTGGATGTGTTGCTAGGGAGTTTGTTTTGCCACTTGTTCTTCCCAGCCAAAACACTAGGAAGTGGCAAAGGACGGGCGTTTTGGGGGATTAAGCTGAATTTTGTAAACTTCAAAAAGTGGTGATTATCAGCAGTTTTTCGATTTTTGTCACACGAGCCAGCTCAGTGACAACGGCCTACGAGTCGTGGATAGTGAACGTGATTGAACCAAGGATAAGAGTCAATTTCAACAACTCGATTTTTTACCTAATTTCCATGGACATTTTCATTTTCAGGTTTTTTGAAAAACTTTAATAACAAAGCGCAACATATCCACATTATATATACATTTTCTGAAAGGGGATATTATAATTAAATTACTTAGAGAGTTATTTGGGCCACCGAAATTGGCGAGCCACAGAAATTTTATTATTGCCACCGAAATTGTATTGGTGACACAGAAATTCTGCGTTTGCACAGAAATTGTGAATTATTATATAAATACATTGTTTTTTAATAATATGTAAAGAAAGATAAGGTTTAATGTAAAAACTCATATAATACGAATATCGTCGTTAATATATGTATATATTATCGTTGTAATTATGTAATGAACACCTGCATGTAACCCATGTATCACAAATAAACGAATTGATAATTTTAATAAGCATTTCTAAAAAAACAACGTGGTGTACTATTAATTGGATAAATCAGTCTTATAAAATTAGCAATCAAGGAACTGATTATGTTTTTTACTTCTATGAAGAGGATGGGAAATCATCAAATGACTTCTCCCGCTCTGGGCGAAGCAGGAGGGAATTTCAGACTTTTACTGACTAAAACCTATTCATATTCCTTCATCGCCCTTTGTGTTCCGGGGCCACGGTATCTCTTTCGAACAGTCCCGCAACCCCGGCAGGCATCGGTTCTTGCGGACCCCTTCCTATTGCTGACTCTCTTTGAGGCGCGCGTGGAATACGAACGCGCCATCGACACGGTTTATCGTCCTGAGACGGACAGACCACGAGCTAGCCCATAGCCCACCGTCCACAGGTCCACCACGTGGCCCCCGGCCACGACTGCATGTGCATGGACCGCACGACTCCTGCGTAGAGCCTCCGGCAGGGGGCGTTTGCCCCCCCCAGGTTGGGCAGGAGCCACCTGAAGGCAGCGCCGGTCCGTTCCAGTTTGGGGGCCAAACATTGGAAGTGCTCCACGAAGTTCCACTGGCTGTCGAAGACGAGTCCTAGGTACTTTAAAGTCGACAGTCGAAACTCGACCACACGATGAAGGTAGGACGGCACCCGTTGATACCGGAGTGCCTCCCTAATGCAGCTCCAGGGCATGGTGTTGAAGGCATTGGCGATGTCCACCAAGACAACCCCACCCCGGGAAACCGCATATCCCGTCGTGAGGGCTCTCACGTGCATGATGGCGTCCACCGTAGAGCGCCCCTTGCGGAAACCAAACTGGTGTTCCGCAAGATCCGGCCCCGACCCCGCAAGGTGCTCGGCGAGGCGGTTTGCAATTACTCTTTCAAAGGGCTTTCCCACCTCGCCGAACAGCACCATGGGCCGGTATGCGGATGGATATTCCGCAGGGCGCCCCGGCTTCCGAATGAGGACCAGTCTTCCAACGAAGCGGGAACTGGCCTCTCTCCAAGCATGCGCTTAGGAGCCCCTCTAGTCGGTGCCCGAGAGCCTCCGAGGCCAGGACCCAGGCTTTGCCAGGCAAGCCGTCGGGTCCCGGGGCGGTATTTTAGACACTGAGCCTACGTACCGCTACTCTCAGATCTACCCCAGTCACTTCCGGAGCGTTTTTGTCGTCGTCCTGTTGGTCCGCTTCCAGCATCGCAGGCGGCGGAGCCATAGACGGGGGGGATGTTCCCCTCGCAAAGGGAACATAGTACTCACCATGTCCTCCACGAGCTCAGGCGCGAGCCAGATCCCTGGCCCACGAGGAGATGCTGGGGACTCGACATCTGCGCACATCGCAGATGTCGGACATGGCCTCCTGAAACCACCCTGCCTCATTGTCAACGTCGGCAGGTCTGGCCGGTGATGTCACCTAGGCCTCCTCGAAGCTCCTCCTGGAAGCCTCGATCGTGCAGATCGAGGCTTCCAGGAGGAGCTTCTGGAGGATGCAACCCTCAAAGTTCAGTTAATCCAATTGAATGACTTTTTCAAGAAATAGTAATACAATTTTATTTTAATGTCCGGGGCTAAGGACCTAGTTCTGTCAAAGTAATTTCGGCATAACAAGCTCTTTTCTTTTCAAAAATCTTCATTAACATTAAAATTATATAAAATAATTATATTTATTAAAATTATTATTTATTTTATTTTAATGCAATAATTGATTGGTAAAATTTCTGTGGAGTCGTGTAATTTCCGTGGGCCACGAGATGCCACGGAAACCACAGAAATTGCCCCATAGAAATTGGAAACTTGGCTATTTTATTTTTATTACAAGAAACTATCAAGGCTATGACTATTATTTTCTATAATATTAAATGTGTACCAAAGGCTACTTAGCATGCATAAAAGTGATACCTTTATTTCTTGCAAAAATCCTTTTAAAACCTAATCACCGAAATTGCAAAATTTCGTTCCGAGTAAACTGAAATCACGTACTTATATTTTTGACGGAAAGACCTGGTGATATGGTGCACTACCATTCTTACTGCACGTAAGAGCACGACTGTCTCTTGCCGAGCAGAGATTTATTGTTCGTTTAAACTCATTGGTGGAAGCTCAGGACGGTGAAACAAAATGACCATGGAAATTAGTAATTTCGCTTGGACAAACCTACTGTTGACATGCACTCATTAACTATGAGTCTAAACATTCAAAACTAATTAACGTCTTGTAGGTCAATCATTACTTAACGCAATTAAAATACTTTTTCCTATATATGTTGGAGATTATCTTCCTGAGAGGTAAATGTTGTGTATGAAAGTGATTGTGGACAAGACACAGAAATTGATAATTCATCATTTACCGATTTTTTTCATAAAAAGTAATAGTCTTATAAATATAATTTAAGTGGCTTCATTTAGATTCATGTCACTTTAATTCTGAGAAAAAAAATCGTTGCATTATCTGTAAAGCAGCACTGCGATTTCAGCCTAGACGCGTAAATTTTTCGCCTGAGAAATTCACTCATAAATAAATAAATATTGCTGGACATTACACACACCGCCATCTAGTGCTACACTAAGATAACACTATACTTTGTACAATTTATTTCATTGCCTTCTTAAAAGGAAGTCGGAAAAAATCGTTAGAAAACCTGTTGGTTTCCTCACGATGTTTTCCGACACCGTTTCCTCGAGCCAACAGTTCGGTTTTTAAACAACTAACTCATTTACACTCATAACAAAACATTCATGTATAATTGCTTCAGGATGCTGTTGGAACTACTACGTTATTGTAATGCGCCTGGTATGTGACTTTGAGGTCATAAAGCGCAAAAAAAACAATTCTGTCATGTAAAGATCGCGGTCTAGTTCTAACGGCATATTATTATTTATACCTTGGTTCTCGCACGCTATGTCAGTCCTGGTCACAACACCCAACAGATAAACTTATTAATTATTTATAACACATTTACTCGTAAAGGGTCTCTTATTTCACCCATTTCAATATCGTAATGTATCTCATTACGTACTTGTGCAGTAATGTAATGTACAACCACAGAGTATATAGATACTCTGTGGTTGCTCTAGACGCACGGTTTATCAAGATGCTCCGTCAAAAGCATTGACTTTCTATCTCTATGGTCAAAAGGGAACGGTACTTTTTTAAATCAAAGAGCTTTTATGTCAGAAAAGTGGTCAACATTTTATGAATAAAATTAACTGTGGGAGATGAAATATAATAAATAAACATTTAATTCTTTAATTTAATTAATTTTGACAATAAATTACAAGCATTTTTCTGTAACAAAAACACAAAAATATTAATTTACTTTATTAGTAATACTGGCTGTTTTTTGTGTCTTTGCCTTAAAAAAAAGCGCTGATGCGCGCGCATCGCTAATTTGTGAACAAGTAAAACATTTATTCGTTTAAGAAAGTCCAAGTTTTATTTATTTCCTCGCAAATATGTTATAAAACGTCGTATGACATACGTGCGCTTTGATAATTACAGCCTCTGCTTTATTATAGCCCTCGCCTACGGCTCGAGCTAGCAATATCGCCTCGGCTGTAATTTTCAACTTACCGCACTTATATCATAATGTACTATTGTACATATACCTATATATACATAATAATCAGGCCTTCTTTCAGTTCTTCCCATAGGGGTTGTCAAAAACCACAGAGCGCCACCTGCCACGGTGCTTACATTCTAGTTTTGCCTCGTCCACGACTTTTATTTTCTAATTTGCATTCTAACATAGTTTATAAGAAACATAGACCTAGTTGCCAATAAAAAATAAAAAATAAATATTTTATTATCTTGCTTAATCTCATTACATAACATCGTGACAATATAGGATCTAAAACTTAGACCACCATATCAGATTTAAACACCTACATATCAAAATCATGCCCAAGTGAGAAATTCCTTAGTTTCCGTGCTAAAGTAAAATACCATCTCCATTCTCAGTATATGGGGTATGTAAATACATGGTGTATGTATATTATGTACATGGTGTTCAAACAGACGCATCACGTAGGTTCCTCGAAGTACTGGCGCGTCGTTAGCGTGTATGTGTGAGTCCGAGGACAATTTTAACTTTAAAATTATACAAATGTGCTTAGAATCGGGTTAGGTTGGTGCTGGATGTGGTAGAAATACTTTTAAAATTATAATAATAACATACCTAGTAGCTACTAAAATCAAGCCCATATTGAACTAAACTCAAAACTATTTCGTTACTTCGAATATTTTTTAAAACACACTACAAACTTGTTGCGCCGACCCCAAATAACATGAGACAATGGCTGGAAAATACAGATGACACTAAACTTTTTTATGTTCATTTAATAGTAACTAAATAGGCCATTTTTACAGGTTGCAGAGGAGGAACGGCGCGTTCGTGTTCCACGCGCGCCTCAAAGAGAGTCAGCAAAAAGGAAGGGGTCCATAAGGACCGATGCCTGCCGGGGTTGCGGGTCTGTTCGAAAGAGATACCGCGGCCCCGGAACACAAAGGGCGATGAAGGAACATGGATAGGTTTTAGTCAGTAAAAGTCTGACACTACCTCCTGCTCCGCCCAAAGCGGGAGGAGTCATTTCATGATTTCCAAACCGAAAAAAAAAAAAAAAGAGGATATAAATAGATTATACTGGTGTTCAGCTTCGGCATGTCCTAGAACCAAAAAATTCGAAGACATGTGACATCTACCAATCCGCACTGGGCCT
Source organism: Xestia xanthographa (assembly GCA_905147715.2). Taxonomy (NCBI): domain Eukaryota; kingdom Metazoa; phylum Arthropoda; class Insecta; order Lepidoptera; family Noctuidae; genus Xestia; species Xestia xanthographa. Next base: position 9,592,259 of record LR990652.1, read on the forward strand.
GCGCGGTGGATTATAGCCCATTCCCTCTCATAGAGAGAAGGCCTGTGTCCCAGCAGCGGAAACATTAATAGGCTGATGATGATGATGGTATACAGCTGCATCCGATAACCTATAATGGAAGCCGATCCCAATCTGATAGTTGAAAAAAGCTCGTGAAAGTTAGGTAGATGATGATACTACAGTATTTGTTTTAATAAGACACTTCTATATGGTAATAATCCGTGTACCTACCTTGTTGCAACATTGTAAACTGTATGTAGATTAGGTCTAAGCGAGGAGGGCGCTAGGAAAACACGCCTCTAAAATTATGACACAAATTAAATAGTACCAAGTTGCAATTTTTCTATATATCACAGGCTGGATACGGTAAGCGGGGCAGTAAAGGGAAGTAGGTACCTACCTTAACCGTTGCAGCTACACGAAAATGGTCTTAGGAGACTATCCATAATTATTCATGAAATTTTGATCCCCAATCACGGATTTTAGAAAAAAATTACGGTTAGCATGAAAAAGGCCATTTTACACAAAGCATTTTTTTGGTTACCGACGTAGCCCGAAGAATTGCCAAACTTAAGTGGCAGTGGGCAGGGCACATTGGTCGCAGAACGGATGGCTGATGGGGCCGAAAAGTTCTGGAGTGGCGACCGCGAACCGGAAGATGTTGTGTTGGAAGGCCTCCCACTAGGTGGACAGATGACTTGGTGAAGGTAGCGGGAATCCACTGGATGCGAGTCGCACGGGACCGGTCAATGTGGCGGCACTTGGGGGAGGCCTATGTCCAGCAGTGGACCTTTTTTGGCTGAAATGATGATGATTTTTTTTATGCCAATCGATCCTGTTTATACTACTGGTCAAAAAGTTCTATCGGGCCAACCCAGGTTGGAGTACTAAAAAAGTCAGAAACTGCAAAAAACTTTTCAATACATTTTGTTCGAAAGTAATATCAATTTTTAGGGTTCCGTAGTCAACTAGGAACCCTTATAGTTTCGCCATGTCTGTCCGTCCGTCCGTCCTCGCTTAATCTCTGTGACCGTTAGCACTAGAAAGCTGAAATTTGGTACCAATATGTATATCAATCACGCCGACAAAGTGGTAAAATAAAAATTGGAAAAAAATGTTTTATTAGGGTAGCCCAAGTATGAAGTGATTTTTTTTTAATTTCAACCCTAACGTGTGATATATTGTTGGAAAGGTATTTAAAAATGAATAGGGATTTCCTAAAATCATTTTTTGATAATGTCAATAATTTTGGAAATAATTGCTCCAAAAGTAAAAAACAATGTGTGTGTCCCCCTCTAACTTTTGAACCATAAGTTTAAAAAATATGAAAAAATCTGAAAAGTAGAACTTTATAAGGACTTTCTAGGAAAATCATTTTGAACTTGATGGAAACAACAGTTTTTGTACAAAAAAGACAAAAAGTTGTACAAAATAATTTCTGGACTAAGTTTGTAGTATATTCGTATATGCAAGCATTTTTACATAATGGATACCCACCTTTAAACTCATAAGTGGGAACACTTATTGTGACGGACGGGAAACTACGGAACCCTACACTGAGCGTGGCCCGACACGCTCTTAGCCGGTTTTTTTCAATTATTATTTCTTTTCTTAGATACATAATTAATTAATTGTATTGTTTTTTTTTTATCTTATTCTTTTTTTTTTATTTTTTTGTATTCGATCCTTTCTAATCAGAGTCTTATCGGACCAAAATATAAAATCTTTATCATCCGCCTAACTTTTTCCTAGCTATGACAGGGCTGGGCCAGTGTAACTGATTAAAGCTGAATACAAAAAAAATACAAATTCATGCCTTATTGTACTATTTTTTATTTCCTCTATATATTTCAAATTAATATCAACACTAAACCTCAAAACCACTTAAAAGTCGGCCTGGTATATACGCACGGCTCCCTAGTCCCCAGGTCCAGTCCATCATTAGCTATTCCAAAACTAGTCGGCGTCAAAGCTCCATGTGGTTGTAATCTCGGCCTGGCCTGCTCTCGGCTCAGAATTGAGCCATCTAATATTCCCTGTGTCTGTGTCTCACCGTCTTGGGGGACTATTCTGGGGGATGGTTGGGGAGGCTATCTTTGGAGTTAGGTGAATTAGGGTAACGTGTAGTTTGTTTAAAGGCATGTTTTTGATGATTGAATATTTAGTCCTTCGAGCCGAATCTGTATAAAAACAACTGCTATATCTCACATCTAAACACAAAGTAAATCCATAATATTATTATGTTACACTGAAAATTGCATACTTGTTTTAAATTATTTTTTCAGTAGTACACATACAGGGTGGAATTTTACAATGCCACCTGGAGGGAAAGTACTCTAAATACTGGAGATAGAAAATTTTACTCAAAGGAAACATTCCTTGATTTTTTTAAAGAAACAAATCTGCATTCACAGATTTTCGATATTTTTTTTGCCACACTCGGGCAATTAACCCGGGATGGATCGACTAAATTTCGAAAAAATAACATTCTGTACCTTTTCGCAATCAATCGATAGGGTCAATCATATGGATCAAATCTCTCTAACAAACATGATAAATTAAATGAAAGGAAAACCATGAATAAAAGTGCTTTATCTTATTTAATTTATCCCATTGAATTTATAACTGTTCTTTAGATTTAATGGTTTTCCTTTCATTTAATTTATAATGTTTGTTAAAGAGACTTGATCCATATGATTGCACCTATCGACTGATGTAAAACAAGTACAGGATGTTATTTTTCCGAACTTTAGTCGGTTCGATTCCCGTGTGTGGCAAGCGAATTTTCGAAAATCTGTGAATGCAGATTTGTTTCCTTTTAAAAATAAAGGAATGTTTCCTTTGAGTAAAATTTGCTCTCTCCAGTATTTCGAGTACTTTCCCTCCAGGTGGCATTGAATTTTTTTTTTTTTTTTTTCATTTTGATTTTTAATTAATTGAATGATATTTTTATGAGTAGGTATTAATGATTTATTTACTACTTTATCTGTTTTAATTGTATTTTTCTTGTATATGGGTATTTTTGCCTACAATAAAACACTTTTTTTTTTTTTTCGCGAAAAGTCCAATGTCTACTAAGCCACCAAAACTAATTAAAACCTCGAAGCGATGGTTACTTAAAATTGTGTTGAGTTTAAAATGGGATTTGTTTGAATTTGGAAATAAATATATTACTAACTAATAAATATAATACTCCCTTAGATGAAAACGAAGAAGAAGAAGAACGCTAATAGACGAAAGACAGATGTAGAAGAAAAATGGTTGGCTCAATGGAAATCTCTTCTACATAGAAACTAAATAATACATAATTAAATCAAGCTGTATCATCTAGCACCACCCACGACAAAAAAAATCCATATACAAAGTTTCTCAACACCACATAATCACATAGGTAAACCTTCCCATAAAACCATTAAACTTTTTATATGTGGAACTTAGATAATAGGCTCCTATTACGGCGGTCAGTCGGCTCCTTTGATCCACCCCCACTAGCCGCGCCGTCCGGCACCGCCCGCTCCCACTTAGCGGAAATTAAAATTACATGTCTACAGACCGACTATTAACAGTTTTTTGTAAAAGTAAACCCAGTGTTTACTTTTACAAAAAACTGTTAATAGTCGGCAGCTAAAACCTAAGTATTAGCTTAGATCACTTATTGGTGCCGATTCCCTTGTTCACAAACTAAACTAAATTTAAGTTGAATGCATCTTTTTCTTTCTATTTCATTATGAAAAGGACAGAAGATAAATATTAGTTTAATCCTGTCAAATTAGTCAGCACCTGACGTAATTTGATGTCATTTTAGTAGTCAACTTTTTAATCGCGTCTAAAACTTGTATGGCGCTGATTAATTTGACAGAACATTACTAAAATTTATCTTCTGTCCTTTTCTTAATGAAATAGAAAGAAAAAGATGCACTGAACTTAAATTTAGTTTCGTTTGTGAACAAGGGAATCGGCACCACTGTTTGGAGTATTTAGTAACTTATTTTTTTGGTAAATAAGGATGAATATTTAAAAGCAGCTGGTGGGCGAAAATAATGTGGCTCTACCATTTAATACCTTAAAATATCTAAGAGCTTTTGCTGTAAGTTTTTGGCTTTTGTCATCATTTTCTTGCCCGTGTTCTATGCTACTTGAAAGAAAGAAAGAAAACATTATTGTTTGGCTTAAGCCGCATGTTAGAGGTTGCAAACTTATAAGTGGAATATAAACTACATCTTGTCTACTGCTTGAGTGTCCTAGCAATCTAAAAGATATATTTTTCAGTTACACTACAAATAAGTATTTTCTTCCTGCAATCGTATCCCATTCTCTTTTACCGCAAGTGTACACAACAAAATCAAAATAAGAATAAAATAAAAACAAAAAACTACACAATAAAAAACTTAAAACTAAACAGAAAAAAGTAACGAAATAATATTGTGTCTCACGGCTGCGCCAAATAGGCCCAGTTCAGCAAACTGCCGAGCAGCTAGTGCCCGACGCTGGTTTTAAACTGGACCTGAGATGGTGATGTCACGGACATAAAACAGTTTTGTGGTGTGAGTGTTCTAATAAGATACCTATGTAGGTAGTCGATAAGAGTCGTAAGATATGAAGTTGGGGTCGGCGAAACACGTTTTTTTCTTATTTTCTACTTTGTCAACCGTCACGCTATCATTAAAGGAATAAATGATAACGTTATTCCATATCATTCCTCACACAATCTATATATCGTTTTCTTGGTGTTCCTCTCTCTCTCCCTCCATCAGTTTTCAGCTTTTGTACTGAAAAATAACATCGCAAACCTGTTCTGTCCATAGGATTAGACAGTGGTAACCTAAGGTGTGGTACCTTGCTGCCATGCTTCACCAGTTAGAGATAGGTTTGGATCATAAATAGCAGCTATAAACCTCCATTTACCAATTTTCCGTTGACGGTCCATCCATGCACTTTACTGATTTTGCTTCAAGATTCAGGCCCACTATACAAAATATAGGTATTAAATGTGAAATACAGTAAGTTAGTAGGCTTACATGAGGGCATCATTTTGACACCTTGCAAGTTCTAATTTATGTTTGGTCAGGGTTCTCTCAGGGCAGTGTCAGATTTTAAGTGGTTGGCCATAAAAGCTAATTTTGGACATGGTTCGGTCAGAGAGTAGTATCTTAACTAGACACGTTGTTCACAATTGAAGCATTAATTCTAAAATACATAATATTATTATAACAAGAGTATTTTTGTATTTTCTGATCTTCTTGATAAAGGCTGAAAAAAGGCTAAAACTAATTGAATTGGTTCTATTTCTTAGAACTATTTGTAGTATGTAGTATATTAAATATCTGTGGAAAATTTTGTTTCTGCAATAGTTGTGATAAAAGTAAAAAAAACATACGAGTGCAAAATATATTATGCATTGCATTTTTCATTATTGCATTTTGAACCTAATCGTAGTGCGATAAGAGCCAGTTTTCCAGAAAGTGTATTGAAAAAGCTTTCCCTCTCGACAAACCCGGAAATAATACCACAAATAACGTCACAAATCGAGAGATAATTTCATAATTAAACATCTCCGTATTAGCGGCAACATCAATCACAAACAACATACTCTCCCCATTAATTTAAAAGCCCAAACACGTGAACAGATAATTCGTAAAAATACTCAATTCGATAATATCAAAAATAACCTGATATGAGTCTGATATGGGTTTAAATTAGAACCGTAATTCAGTGTCACTGGTATTATTGTGCAATGGCTCTATCGGTCATCGAACCCGCGGTATCGACGAAGTTTACTACCAAGGCGTCTACTGCACTTGAGCGATTATATCTGATACTTAGTTATCTTGTTGGTAACGTATTTACGTTGCACTCTTGAGACAAATATGGCGAATTGTGCGTGTTACTGGAGGAAGGAGCTTTCGGGATTTTTCAGGAATGTCTCTTTTCTCAAACATGCTTGGATATTTTAGCATTATTTTGACAACCTTCATCGAGATAAATTGAAATTGCTGTACTGGCCAGATACATGCGACCAGTGGCCGGCAAAAGTTGTATGAAAATCCATATCTGTCGTGTTAAGCGGCCAAATAAATTACATAATAAACTCATATCTGTCGTGTTATTTAAAAATGAAACGATATTTTACTCTGAAACATGGCAACCATGGAGGTAACTTATCAAAGGTTTTATATAATTTCGAATTGGCTTGCAAATAGAAAGCGGTTTATAGAAAAAAAAAACAAATGAACTCTTTCAATTCAATTCAATTCATTTATTCAGTCAGACAAAAATATCCATAAAGTAGTAAAACAATTGCCATACATAAACTAATAATAATTAAATAACATATTCAAAATCAAAATAACAAAATGAGGAATTTAATGTAGCTGCATAATTATAGAGTTGTCGTTTGTAAATAACGTAAATAAAACTGATAACTTGTAAAATAATAGAATAACAAATTAATTAATTGAATTTAAAATAATAATCTAAAGTAACAAAGTCAATAACATTTAACGCGAGAAAAATTATTGTTGTTTGTATGCATACTTAGTTTTGATTTCCTCGCATTATTTGAGAAAAGTACTATATACAAGCCTTGGCCACAAGTAGGTATTGATGGACTTACGTATGTGTGCCTCGGCTTCGCCTCGGCCAACATTTACACGTTCGTCCATCAATGCCTCTGTTGCTGGCCGCTGCAGTAATGTACTATGTATTTTATTACTCTCATCTGTATGCTTCTAGGTCTCTTGGTCGATAAGGCTGTTAATCTTCCATCTACCTGTCTTGATAAAGAAGTCATGGCAAGATATAAGATAACTAGGTTTTGCCTGCGGCTTCGCTCGCGTAAAGATCGCTATTTGTCCCACGGGATCGTATTCCCGACATAAAAACTATCCTATATGTTAAATCAAGTAATAAACTGTTTGTGTGCCAATTTTCATCTAAATCTAGTCAGAAGTTTTTGCGTAACAGAGCAACGGGTGTATTATGCCATATCGAGTGCCAAATAATCGAATATCAATTGATCGACAAGGGTGATCCGTCCATCCATCTTTACAAAATCGCATTTATAATATTGGTAGGGGCAAAGCCAATGGAATGGCTGAAATCTAATAAACTTTTCGAAGATTTACAGTTCAGGATACCTGGTGTATTGGTCACCAGGATGGACTGACCAACATTATCAAGCAATAGTTAGGTATTTGATGTCAATCTAGACCTGTCAAACTACACCCCATTTACTGGAATATACCGGCTAAAGGCAAATCATGCTTATCAATGTTTTAATATAGAATGAAATCGCGTGATTACCAACCTTCTAATGACATTTTGTGAATGTCAGCCTCAAAATACAAGTAAAACGCTTCCAACAATTTCATAACGATTGAAAAATTCCATTAAAATTAAACATACGTTTTGCATTTCGAAATTAACTCATGCCAAACCTTGTAATCAGGTTGGCGGCATGAAAACTGGAATCACTCAGACGATTTTGGACCTTATAACTAAAGCTTTAATGATGATTTAAAATTGATGTTAAATATAGGTAAGTTGGTATTGCTTTGTACAGAAAAAGGCCATTTTCTGTATCTTGAAGCGTACACTTGGTATGTTTGCTCAACTGCGATGGCGGGCGGAGACGAAAAAACGCCGAAACCGGCTCTACAGACGATTTCGAAAATATTTCTTATGATATACTGAGTACTGGGTGCAAAAACATTCATATTATGAACTTTGAAGTTTAAAGGTACTTATGTTTTGCACGTCTGTTTTAAATTAAATTAAATTTATTGACACACACAGTTAAGTAACATACAACGCTATGAAACAAGACACATGAGCAAAGTTAGATAAAAAGAGTACAAAAGTTGAAATAGCCGTGGGCTCCAAACTAGGCACAGCCTGTATCTTGGTGGCCCTCTTTTCTTTCTATATAAGCACTATTAGCAGTATTGTCTCTTTTCTTTTATTTCTTTCTTTATTGTCTATGAAATCGGCAACAGACTGGAATGTCGCTATCTATGGAAGAGTTTTCTTTCGTAGATATACGAAAAGAACCCTGACCTATAGTTATATTGTTGAATGTTTAATCTATGTACTGTTGGCGTACCTGTTTTAAATAAATAAAGTTACTACTACACAAGTTACTACAAACCAAAAGTGTCGCAGCGGTTTGTTAGAGTGATTAGACGGCTTTACTGTTGCGGCTTACGGTTTGGTTCGCGAACGAATTGTATCTGCCACTTTAGTTGTCACTTGTTTGTCGTACTTTCATGTCTGTAATATACCAAACTTTGACAGTACTCCTGGGCAACTGCGATTCACGTACAATTTTTGCGTAAGGAAAAACAAATTAGGAAATATATATTTTTTGTCATAACTTTTTGATATCTAGACTACTTCATCAATGTATACCCCTGTAGCTAAAACAGAAAAAAAGAATACCATATATTTTCTTGATATTTATTCACTTGCGCTGCTATCGGTACCTATATCTCCAAGATGGCGGCGGTGCATCGGCGCGGAACCGCCGCTGACTGGTTACTGACATTCCCATATGTTATCTACCTACGAAAATGTTCATATGTACTGCACAATAACTTGGTTATAAGGATATGTGTATGTGAAGACATTTGCACGTACACTAATGTGCTAAACAATAAAATGGTAATGGATTTTCAAAGTAACTTCAGCATCTATTACGTGCTAACGTTATTATTGTACAATTCTACATATCCACACTATTTTATCTACTGCGCAGGTAGGTACAGTTAATGGGTGAATAAAAAACTACTCCGTTTTCATAATTACGAGTATAAACGACTTGAAGACTTCCCACTTTTACGCATTTTGATGGTACAATGGCGATTCTGGAAACACAAGTTAGGTATTTGATTCATGACATCCTATATTATGATTCATTTTTTACCCTAAACATCCCGTTTGAGATAAATAACGTATAGAAGCGGAAAGAGAATTTAAATGCCTGAAAGCAGAAAATAACTTATGAGTAGTTGCTATGTCACTTATTTTAAATAACACTAGCGGACGTCACGCGGTTTCACCCGCGTAGTTCCCGTTCCCGTGGGAGTACGGGGATAAAATATAGCCTATGATACTCGAGGTGAATGTAGCTTTATAATGGTGAAAGAATGTTTAAAATCGGCGCAGTAGTTTTTGAGTTTATTCATTACAAACATAGGTACATACACACACACAATAAAAATCTTTCCTCTTTATAATATTTGTGTAGATGTAGATGACATACTTAGTACTTAATTTCTTACTATACTATAGAAATAGGATCAAGAAATATGACATTCGTTTTCAAACTGATTCGAACATATACCTACATCATCATCATAATATCACGCCTGTAATCCCAGAAGGGTTAGGCAGAGGTGTTCCTAATAGCACACCCGCATTTCACCAGCTATATTTAAGTCCCATAAAATAGGGGCAAGCCTATTGCAATTAACCGGGCACAAAACCAGACTCCGTGGCTGCTATTGAGAAATTCCCAACAGAAAAACCCAATAATACTTTGCCCGACCTGGGAATCGAACCCAGGACCTGATGCTCAGCAGTTGCGCTTGCGACCAGCAGACCAACGAGGCAGTCGTACATATTCATACAAACAATCTCAACAGGACTGACACACACAACATGGTGTACATCAGCTCCCGTCTACACTACACCACTACAGCGGAGAACATTGTAGAGTACGTGCGTCAGAAGACCAAGTACGTGGCGAGAGTGCAGCCGTTAGAGTCCCGCCGCAACATCAACTTTAAGGCGTTCGTGGTGCGAGTGCCAACGTGTTATCTGCACCTCGTCTTGGAGGAGGACTTTTGGCCACAGGGAGTGGTGTTCCGTCGCTTCCACGGGCAAGTGCCACATGAACGCACGGTGACATAGTGCAAAAGTGAAGTGATACTAACGTAGTTCTAAGGTCCTTTATATTAACACAGTTTGTATTTTATCACATGTAGGCATGTTAGTCTGTAAGGTATTTATCTATGGGCCAAAGTTGCCTGAAAATAAAGGTTTTATTAGTATTATTTCGTTTATTCATTTAAATTCTTACTTAATTACATTTTTAAGTATTTCTTATAACAAAAGCACAAAAAAAAAACACTTAAAAATATAAAAAAATAGAGGTCCACCCGGTGTCGGGAGCAGGGTCCAAGCCACCGGTGGTTAGGGCTGCAGAGACAGGAACCTCCTCACAATGCGAGCTGTATCGAGGAGTACCGCCTTCTGAATCAGGCCCTTGATCCAACCGCCTAAAGAGAGCTTCGATAGATGGTCATCGAAGCTCTTGGCTATAAGGCCGTTGGCCGTCACGACAATCGGCACAATGATAACCGAGTTCATATTCCACATGTCACGAACCTCGTGTGCCAAGTCGAGATATTTTATTTGTTTCTCTTTCTCAGCTTTCACGAGGTTCTCGTCATGCGGAATGGTAACATCGATTATCATTACGCGGCGCGCTGATCGGTCCATCATCACTATGTCAGGCTTATTGGCGACAATAGTCCTGTCAGTAATGATAGACCGATCCCAGTACAGCGTGACATGGTCTTTTTCGAGAACTGGGTCGGGCACATACTTGTAGTACGGTACCTCAGATTCCACAAGTTTATATTTCAAGGCAAGTTGCTGGTGTATAATCCTGGCTACTTGGTTGTGCCTGTGCAAGTACTCGCCGTTAGCCAGACGAGAACAACCAGAAATGATATGTCTGATGGACTCACCCGGAAGGTGGCATGCCCGACACACGTCAACCGTCCCGTCCTTCATAATATATTTCCGGTAGTTGTTCGTCAACATAACTTCGTCCATAATCGCACAGACAAAACCTTCAGTTTCCCCAAAGAGGTCGCCGAAACGTAACCAGGACACGGACGCTAGAAAATCTACATCGGGCCCATGAAGAGCCCGGTAGAAGCGCTCGTGAAGCTCTTTGCCTTGCCATACTTCCTTGCGGTCATCGGTGGTAAGTACCTCAGGTTTGTGCCAGTTCTCTTTAGCCATGGACAGCGAGGTGAGTCCCTTGTCCACTGCGACCACATCTCGGTGCATACCCACCTCGGCTTTTAAAAAATATTCTCTGAGACTGCACACCTCGCGGTTGTGGAGGGTCTTCGCGTTTAAAAAGCCTCGACCACCGCATTTCCGCGGGATGTACAGTCTCATCACCGATGATCGTGGGTGATAAATCCGGCTTTCGGTCAGCAGTGTACGAACTCTTCTATCCAGGGCGTCGAGTTCGGTCTGAGTCCATTTGAGTATGCCGAAAGAGTACATTAACACTTCAATACCCGCAATTACAGACACAATTAAAATAACAATGCACCGTGCCTCTGGAGGCACGGCCGGGAGCATACGGGTTAAAACCGGCATGACCCAACCATTGAAGGCGCGCACCTTGTTCCCGCCTGAAAGAAGGCTATTTAATACCTTTATTTATTTAATTTTTTATTTAGTCTTATTATTATTATAAGGCTTTCGGTAGCTTGTTGTAAAGCCTATACATTTTCAACTACCTTCTACGCTATTCATTGCTGATAGAACATCACTATGTCTACGGCCTCAGGTCTTTATAAAATTATTTCACCTTACCCACCTGCACGATTCCCTCAATACCTACGACACAGCTCACTAACTTATCCCCTACTCCAAGCTGCGCCTGCGCCGTCCCTTTCCCCCAGATAAGCATGTTTGCTCGGTCGGTTCCGGGATGTCGTCGGCCTTATCTAATGAGAACTGATAACAGGACTCGCAACCTCTAATGCACTGAGATACTGCAGCGGTTTCCTTGTAAAATGTAGTTATAAGGGGAATAACATGTGAATGAATTGGATGCGTTTTGTTGTTTTTTTTTTGTGTGAAACAGCTATAGTCTAAGATCCCTTACAGAACGACCTTCACCGAGCTGATTAATGGATGAAAAGCATTTTATATCAAATTAAATATGTCAATAAATTATATATTGCAAATGTGTTGACTAAAAAATTTCAGTCCAGAATATGATTAATTAAAAATTAAAAATTATATATTTTTTTAAACATTTCTCTGGTTTAATTAATAGACAAATTCCATACCACTTGAAAGTATGAAGCCTATAGAATTCTACAGGTTTCTTCCTCTTTCTTGTTGATTTTGCCATTTAAATCTACTAACTTATCTTTACCCGTGTGAAGCTTGGTAATTGTCCCACAGGATCGTACTATAGAAGAAGAAAAAGAAGAGAAAGAAGAAGAGAAAAAGTATAGTATGTGTTAATCCAGGTTATAAATTATTTGGTGCCATATTTCATCCAAATCCGTTCAGTGGTTTTTGCGTACAATTAAATACATCATTATCAATACATCCTCACAATCTTTCGCGTTTATAATATTAGTAGGACTTACAGATCAACACAAGATATCTACAAATATGCATGCTGCACATGATAATTTTTTAACCGACTTCCAAAAAGGAGGAGGTTCTCAATTCGATCGGTATTTTTTTTTTATGTATGTACACCGATTACGCTGAGATTTATGATCCGATTTACGTGATTCTTTAGTGACTTTTTAGTTTGATGCGGAATAGTTGCCATTTGGTCCCATAAAAAATTTACATAGTTTGGCCCAGTAGTTTTCATTTTATGAATATTTTTACTTCAGTCGTGTGGTATAATTTCATGTATGTTCACCGATTTCTCCCCCATTTGTGGAGTGATTTTCAAAATTATTTTTTTACACTTATAAAACGCTTGCTACAGTTATCAGATAAATTACAGCTTAATTATTGCAGCTTACGACATTCATATTGAACTTAAACGATTATACCTACATCAACGGCTACTTTGTAAATAAAAACGGGATGCAAAGTTATGTTACATATTATTGTATTAGTTATTTGTAAGCTTTATTTATAGTAGGTATTATTAGGTAGGTAGTAGGTAGGATTTAGTTATAGTAGGTATATGTCTATCGCAATTGATAACGCCACCGATGATGACGTGTGTAGAAAATCAGCTATTAAAATATCCTACAACAGTCTTTTATTCTCCATTTGCAAACAAATGGGTTTCTCATCAATTTCAATTCATGCAAGAGGTTGTATCTAATATTTTTCACACAAAACAAGCTCATCCTCATTCCTCTTTCTTCAAAATAAAGATTTATAACATCTGAGATCATCATATTTTTTTTTAACATCTGAGATTACCTATACTTAGAACAATGATTTAGAACAAGACAAAATCAAGCTAAATAACTGGAAAATCATGTTCCAGGAAAAAAAGTCATAAAAATAACGCCAAAGTTATAAGTACTTTCATAAAGTAATTAAGAAAACAAAATTAAGTCCTAATCTAATCATGTTACTTTCAACAATTCAATTGATTTCCAAAGTTAGAATAAACATAAGCCGAAGCTACTCCATTAAACGGACATCGGGAAGAATTTAAAGAAAAAATTTGAACAAATTACCGATCTTCGAGGCGCTCTTAAATAAAGGAGATTTTTTAAATTCAACCTTAATTGTTAGCCGAAGAGTTTTCTGCGAAAGTGAAGCAGGGAAATTAATATCGAGAATATTTTAAGTCTTTTTACAAAGGTATTATTTAAAGATTACTAAATACCTACTAGTTAAATTAAAGATAAAAAAAAACGACGAAGATGCCGCCGATAGGTAATGATGAATGATGATTGGTTCGAACTGAAAGAAATCATCGGTTGATATACGTATATATTTACCATGATTAAATCGTAAATGAATATGTAAATGGTAGTCACGTGACAATACCTACGCACAATAAACCGTTGTTCTCAAACCAATATTTTCCACAAGAGTACGATCATTCTCTAATAGGTCGTAACTATAAATTCATCCTTACAATGTTACTAAACTCTTAAAACTTTCTCTAAATAAACGTTTGAAAATTTTCTTCTATCTTTTAACGGTCTTTACTTATAGAATTTAATATTTCACTCTTCTATTGTCCAGTCCAAGTACCGTAGTGATTAGTCTCCGGCGATTTCTTCCACTCAATTGAACTTATGAAAAGTGCCGTCGCGTCGCAGCGTCGGCGTCGTGTCGCAGTCTCCTCGTCCGTCCGTCTGGTGCTTAATCATTGTTTGATCTCATTATTGCGACGATTTTGTCGCTCGTCTGTACACTGGGCTAATGAATTCGACGGTGTTTTTGTATAAAAGTGTATTTTTGACAGATTTTTCTTAAATAGAGTTATGACAACTTTTGAAGAAGTGCAAACGAATCTCACGTGGCATGTAAAGGTTTTATGATGTCCTAAATTAAAAGCGTAAGGTGAGACGCCCTCAGGTGGTGTGACGAGCTTTGCAGAGTGGCGGGTATAGCAAATGAATGAGAGATACCAAGAATTGAGTTGAGTGGCGCGCGATTGACGCCTATAGCAGAGGACTGCTGTAGACTGATGATGAAATTAGGACTAAAGTATTTATCAATTTATGTACACAAAAAATTCTTTACAGGAAAATATATTAACATCTCCCTTCTTCTTAGTCGAGACACTCTTGTCAGAGAGGTCGTGGTTGCGCAGACGAGGTACACGGAGAGATGTTCGGTGGGTCGTTGACTTCCCCGAGGATTGCCCTTTCAGCGATGTGCTTCCATTTCTGCCGATTGGAGACGTTGCGAGTACACTGGCCCATGGTGGACTCAGTAGCTTTCTTGATCAGGTCAGTCCAGCGAGTTGGTGATCGGCCGCGTGATCTCTTGCCCTCCACCTGGCCCTGAACCACTAGTCTCTCCATATTAACATAGAAGAGCGCAAAGGGTACTGCATATTTCAAAAGAAATTTCTTTCAGCAGCCCTGCGAGAGGGAAGTTGGGTAAGAAATGTAGACACAATACCTTAGTGAGGCTAAGATTTTTCTTGTTTGTGTAACATAATAAGTTTATTATGTTCCTGCTACAGGGACACAGCCTTCTTCTTTGTTAGTGCTAGCTAGTGCGGGTTGCGTTTAGTTTAAGAAACCATTTACTTACTGTTGGAGACAAAACGTAACACCGTGAGCCACTACGACCCGAGGGCGACAGCGGGGAGTGGGGAGCGGGGGACGAGGTGCCGAGCGCCGCCGCCGCTGCCGTCGCACCACCATTCACACAGATGACACAGACCAGAGGCGCGCGTTCTTATTATATTTTACAATATACGAACCTACTTATATATTACAGTCCGCTATTTTATTTCAAAGACCTCTGAGAATCACCAACATCCGGCTCGAAGGACCACTTACAATAACACTCGTACCTACCTAAATATAATCTACAGTCAAAAACAGCAGCAGAAAATTCTGAAAATAAAAGCGAAAACGAATTTAAAGTGGAAAAACACGATACTTGGCAAAAAATAGCTAATATTAAAGGCGAGTTAAGCTCGGACGGTCTTAAACAATAATGAGCCAACAAACCGTGTTGGCTTTGCGACGTCTACCAGCGGGGAGGACTTATATGGCGACAGAATTAGGAGAGAGATAAGAGGAAACATTTTGGGAAAAAAATAGGTTTCATTCTAGAATTCTTATACTTAGTTGGTTTGCTTTGCAACATCTGCTAGCAAGCACAATTAAAACGGCGACAGAATTAAGAAAGAGATTTCGAGAAATTGGTGAAAAATATGTTGTTTTGTTTAAACTCTTTAAACCCTGTTGGCTGTTGGCAAGAGGAGCTCGTGGCTAAATAATAACAGCCGCTCGGGTCGATCTTTAGGTTAAGCCGTGCTTGCCTAGGTTGGTCTGTGGATGGGTGACCACCCATTACATACCGAGTTTCCTCCGTGCCTCGGAAAGCACGTTAAGCAGTTGGTCCCGGCTGCCAATTGAAGATCTTTGACAGTCGTTACAGGTAGTCAGTGGCCCAAAAAGTCTGACAACCAGTCTTACCAAGGGGTATCGTATTACCCAGTACTAACTGGGTTGTGGAGGTCAGATAGGCAGTCGCTCCATGTAATCATAATGGTATTCAGCTGCATCCGGTTAGACTGGAAGCCGACCCCAAAATAGTTGGGAAAAGGCTAGGCAGATGATGAAACCCTGTTGGCTTTGCGACGTCTACCTACCTACTAGCGAGGAGGACTTTTTATAAGGCGATAAGTAGAATAAAGAGACAGATATGGGAAAATATCAATGTATGGATGACGTTAACAGTGTGCTTCATTAAACGTAATACATTAAAAGAGTTCTGAAATAACTTCTGCATTTAGTGTTGTGATATAACTGAAATTGGACAAACACTATTAAATATTAAAATAAATGGCAAAGCTTTTACATGCTGTGAACACATCGACACCGATACTCAGCCACATATTAGGATAGTAGTTGCCTGTATTAGTTCAACCAACTCTGTGAAAGTTACTCCATATAATCCCAGTTTAACTCCCGTAACTACATCTAGGTAATTATAGTGCTAAGTTTAAAGGATTATATAGACTGTACGTTCCAAGGCTTTGAAATGTTATCCCGATTAATAATATTCTTTGATTTGAAAATTAAATTACTGTTAAGCTTTGCTGAAGGAAATAATACCACCATACAACAGCTTCTTTACCGCCAAACTTACATATTTTATTTTTAAATACCCAAAAGTAACAAAAATGCTGATTAAGTATTTTATTTTCCTCTCAAATGTGATTCTCACTCAATCAGGCTGCAGATGAAATGTACTAAACGACTGATTTAACGAATAGGGAATATGAATGAATTTTATTTTTTAGGGTTCCGTAGTCAACTAGGAACCCTTATAGTTTCGCCATGTCTGTCCGTCCGTCTGTCCGTCCTCGCTTAATCTCTGTGACCGTTAGCACTAGAAAGCTTAAATTTGGTACCAATATGTATATCAATCACGCCGACAAAGTGGTAAAATAAAAAATGGAATAAAATGTTTTATTAGGGTAGCCCCCCTATATGTAAAGTGGGAAGTGATTTTTTTTTTTAATTTCAACCCTAACGTGTGATATATTGTTGGAAAGGTTTGAAAATGAATAGGGGTTTCCTAAAATCATTTTTTGATAATGTCAATAATTTCGGAAATAATCGCTCCAAAAGTAAAAAACAATGTTCCCCCCCTCTCTAACTTTTGAACCATAAGTTTAGAAAATATGAAAAAAATCTGAAAAGTAGAACTTTATAAGGACTTTCTAGGAAAATCATTTTAAACTTGATGGAAACAACAGTTTTTGTACAAAAAAGACAAAAAGTTGTACAAAATAATTTCTGGACTAAGTTTGTAGTATATTCGTATTTGCAAGCATTTTTACATAATGGATACCCACCTTTAAACTCATAAGTGGGAACACTTTTTATGACGGACGGGAAACTACGGAACCCTACACTGAGCGTGGCCCGACACGCTCTTGGCCGGTTTTTTTTTATTTCGATACGGAATGTTAAAGTACTATAAAAATAATGACAAAAAGCGAAAACAAGACATAAATCGGCCAAACAACAAAAAAGTTATAACCATTTAAACTTTTGTTTCTATCTCTTTCTAGATAAACGGAATTTAGTATAGATTTTAAACGTCGATGCAGCGAATGACGTCATTCGCTGTATCGGATTTCCCTGTCTAATCAGCAGTTTCAAATGCTTATAACTTAGTATTTTTATAGATATAAAAAAAAAATTACTTTGCTGTTTCTGATGTTAATACGCTTTGTTTGGAGTGATATAAAAAATCATGCATATACCCTATTCAGGAACTTGACATAATATGGGTTTTACAAATAATGGTGTGCTCTACGTCAACTTTCACAAAATTTACAAAATATAAACGCGTTTTTTTTTTCATGTATAACTCTTTACACGAAGGATTTGGTGTACTTTTAGGTAAACCTCTGCTTAACCCTTCAGCGATTACAAGCATGATGTTATGTGATGTAAAATAATTTTAGTTTTATCATTTCTTTCAGGTTCGTGCTAGTTTTGGTTATAATATGCGTATCTTTAGGTCAATCTTTTCCCTACAGTTTTGTACACGTACAACAACAACAGCCCATAACTTCCACTGCTGGACATAAGCCTCTCCCATGATGGGAGGAATTAGCCGTAATCTCCAGACTTGGCAGGCGGATTGGAGATCGCAGTGATGAAAGACTAACAGAAAACGCTGCTGCCCATTCTCTGGTCTACGGAGGCGCAAGGTGTTCTGCCTCAGACATTAGTCGCCTTATACGACACCCGTGAGTGTAATGGGTTGGTTCTATTCTACTCTGCCGGATACCACACGGCAAAGATACCACTTTGTACACGTATCTAGAGTTATTTCTACCTTACCTTTCATTACAAGGACACCACCTACCTACTCCACGCATATCCGCATAAAACCAACTTACCCGCACAATATACCCTAATGATGAAACAATAGAGCAGTGAAAGCATATACCGCCCATCGGATATATCCGCCGAGCAAATAAACAGCGCAGTATTGCGTTCCGTCGGCAGATGGCGACACTGGCACGTTTTGGCGTGATAAAAATAAATATACGCCCTTATACGTGACAGTAATACGTGGAGGGATTCAGGTACGTGATGTGTCGTGTTGGGATGGGTATAACGTGTTTGTTGGTCAAGGAATTTAGAAGTGAAATCAGTAAATATTCGGATAGGCTGAACTCTGAGAGTTAGTTTACGGTACTGGTGGCCTACCATGACCTCTTAAAGCAGGATCGTTTTAATCTAATCCCAGTGTGGGTAAGAGACGGAGCTATAGAGGACGTCTAGCGCCATCTCTTTCCCACACTGGAATAAAATTAAAACAATCCTACTTTAAGACGTCATAGTAGGCCACCTGTCGCTGCAGATACATCCCAAACAGATTGCCATGCTTCACCTCATGTCCTGCCCATCCTACATAACCACTTGCACCTATAGTTGCTGCCAGTTAAGATCGCAAAAGCGGTCATTGACCTACCTACATTTATTAAAGTTCTTAACTTTGAAATCCAAAAATAAGCCTGTTCAAGTCTTGAATCGTCATCTACCATGATCTTCAACAATTCTTTTGTTCATTTGTTTTGTTACGTAAGAAGAGATATTAGGAAAAGGGCAATTATCGCTATTGCGATCTTAACTGGCACCAACTATGTCAAGATTTAATCGAAGCAAATGTTAGAGCTGTGCTGGTGGCTACATACTGGTGTAAGACAATTTGAGTTAATCGACAGGTAAAGAAGAAGGAGTCACAGACGAGTGATTGTCATTTGTTTCTAAATCATTTGCAGCATCTAAGCTAAGGGTGTTTAGTCTGAACGGACCAAATCGAATGGACCGCGGTCCGTTCAGACGAAGACAAAAACGGGGAAACTGTGAGTCAAGTTGTAGACAAAAGACTATCAGTTCCTTGTGTCTATAGAACTAAAAAATGGAAAAAATGTCTAGTCGTATTGATAAATCTCTACGTGCGTGCGATGCGTAGTTCATAAAGGACAGCGATCTACAGACGAGATATGAGGAATTTAAAATTTCTATAGAAAACTTATTTTTCTCATAACTCTTGTTTAAATCAGTGTCCATTCAAAATATGTATTGAGAACCTAGATATTCTGTATTCCAATCGGAATAAAGAAACACTACCATAAGAATATGTTTGATTATTATTTGAATATGTTTGTTTTTATTTTATTATTTTGGTATTACGTTTGTATGAATACGCATCCGTCCTCTTAACTGTTTGCTCCATTAAATTTAGTTTTTTTTTTCTATTCCTATTTTTAATATAAAATAATACTTTTTTTCTGTTCACAGACGAGACTACACAAATTCATTCGACACAGAATCTAATCTACATTCAAGCTACCACCCAAATTCCCTTCATCCCTCAAAA
Organism: Xestia xanthographa; assembly: GCA_905147715.2. NCBI lineage: Eukaryota > Metazoa > Arthropoda > Insecta > Lepidoptera > Noctuidae > Xestia > Xestia xanthographa. The sequence goes on from LR990652.1 coordinate 9,612,110, forward strand.
ATCAAAGTAAAACGTGCCACGGGCTAGTGACTGCCGAGCAGCGAGTAGCTACCTACTAGCTAGTCGGCCGAGGCTACCCGTAGCGAGGGAGGCCAGGCTGGCACGCATAGTATTGACTGTGCCGATTGCGCATGTCTACCCAGGAATGGAACGGAACGGGTTTAGAACGGATGTTTGGGGACTGGATGTGGCTTCGTGGATGGGTAATTTGTATTTGATAATGTTGAGCAAGAGGTTTTGCCTTCGATTCCCGGGTTGGGCGAAGTGTTATTGTGTTTTTTCGTCAGGAATTTCTCGGTAGCAGCCATGGGGTCTTGATTTGTGCCTGGTTGATGGTAATAGGCTCGCCTTTATTACATGAGACTTTAATTTAACTGGCGAAATGTTAGTGTACCTACTTCTATAGTCTGCGCCAGATAAGTAGGAATTAAAGGTCATTGCTCTTTCTTAATTTCTCTGCGTAGGTACCTCGACAAAACATTATGAAACGTTTTTTATTACAAGAAAAAGTCAAGGATCACGATAAAGATAGTTTCGGGACAAGTTTATGTCAATATTTCTGTTTTCGGAATTATGTACTTATTTGAATAAATGCATGCGGGTTAATGACCTTTATTTCCTATTTATCTGGCGCAGACTATACTAGTCGAGGCTTTTGCCTCAGGAGTGGGATGCACTTGTCCAGTTATCTGTTGGTAGAAAGCCGGCGGATTTAAGTCATATAAGCATTGTTGAAAATTTCATCCGAAAACAGTTGCAGACAGACACTATCGTAGGTAGTAATTTATAAGTCTTATTGGATTGGTATTTTTATATGAATAAGATGAGTGAATCTAATTATGACCGTCGTCATTATAAACAATGTTACTATGGAAACAACCGATAAAAAACAGCTCTTCGTTATCTTACAAAATGTGGACAACAAATATTTGTTTCACTGTTTCAAATAAAATAAATATCGCTGGACATTAACACACAGCGCCATCTAGTGCCACACTAAGCAACGAGGCTTGTGTCGTGGACACCAGATATTTGATATACTACATAAATACTTTTTGTTTGTCAATACATACTTATTATACATATAAGCATCCATGACTCTGAAACAAATGCCCATGCTCATCACACAAACATTTTGCCCCAACCGGGATTCAAACCCGGGACCCTAAGAACGTAAGGCAGCCTCACTACCGCTGCGCCATTCGGGTCGGGGTTTCAATGTTGGTATCACAGTAAAAGTTGAAGTATAATTATCAATCACCCTATTAAATTTTTGCATCTTATTTAAATTTGATATCTACGCCTAAACTCACTGTTTGACGGGACACTTCCAGAATCTTTACATCGTTGTCTGAACTCAGCATTCGGCACAGTATGACGAGACTAAACTAGGTTAAAATATAAACGTAAACTGAAAATAACAATATTGATGTTTCTATTGTATTTATATTTAAGTATGTCTTTTAAAGCTGGATCTAAGGCTCTCTCCTACCTTCCTCAGGTAAACATACAAAAACCGGGAAGAAAAAAAAAATAAAAAGCGTTTGTTTATTTGTGGTGACATACTACGCATTACAAAAAAAAATGTTACTTCTGCCAAACTGTAAAGCAGTAAGGCACACTGAGTTGAGAGACATCCTATAGCCAAACGGACCAAACGACACAGCCATAAAGATTAAATCTCTCACCCAGTCTAACGGGCTAAATAAATAAATTAGTCCGTCAGTTAAATTTTTAAAAAAATATTTGACACGTATTTTATATTTTGTTACGTAACCCAAAATTGACGAAGATACGACGCTTTTAAAATTCTCAATACGTCACGCCGTGCTATAACTTTTAGTGTGTTGTGACGTCACGAGCTGTTACTCTCGAGTTTTGATGAGTTTTATCTTTGTCAATATTCATTGATTTAACAAAAAAAAAACAAAAAATACGTGTCCATTATTTTCCAATACGGAATAAATAGATTTGTAATTTATTGACGGTGGAAACTAGCCTAGTCATTTCTGACACAATCCATCTAACTGTGTTTGGTGTTCGTCTCCATCCATCAAAATCCATTTTTATCACAAACATGGGTCTACTATGCTGAGCAAGGCCTCCCCCCTTATAGCTATCCAGTTTTCTTTATGTTGTGCTTTTTGCGACCAATCAAAAAAGCTACGAATGAGTCCAGATCGTCATTTTTCCTTGCAAGATGCTATTTACCAATTTTGCCACCCAAGGACCAAATGGTTTACCTACTTTACTTACTACGTCTTTTGTTTACATACTTACTGGCTGTTTGCAGGTTACAGGAACTGATGGCGCCAAACCCGAAGCCAAATTCTAGGCCTACTTGCTTTTGACACGCTAAGAATGAGGGCGTTGCTCCTCTTCCAACTAGGAGACTACCGGTGATTAGCAAGGTATTTCACATCATCTTCTAGATTACTTCATGAAGCTTTTTTTCAGATCAAAGAAAACCTGAGGAAAAAAAGTAATGGAAACTTAAAAAAAAGAATTTTGTCTCACAGTTCACAATGCAATTTATTTCTACTATGTATTATATCACAAACTAAGATGACGAAAGTTTATAAAAAGACTCACTTATCTATCTATATTTTACCTTCCATAGACAACGAAAACATTTTACTTTTCACATTGATATAAGCTTACTGATTATCTAACAAACACAAAACCGAAACGGCAGCAGTTAAAAACAACATGGAGCCAAAAAAAGAAACAATACATAAATCAAAATGAAGAACAATCCATTAACTGGATCTACAATAAAAAAGAAAACAGCTCGCGTTCTGATTGGCTGGCGGGTTGGCGGGAGAATGTGATTGGCCGGCGCGCAGCCGCGGTGCGTTCCGAAACTCGATACTTTTTAATAATGGCTCCTTTGGATAATGCGATCGGCTTTTATATTACATGGAGGTATTTTATTACCAAAATGCGGTCTTGAGTGGCCGGGCCGTCGCGTCGGGCCACCGGTGGGAAAGGGGGCCGGCCGCCACTTCTTGTTGCGGCCCGATTAGGAAGGATAATATGTGGAGATTTAGGCCTGTTTTATTGTTCCATTTGCTTTTGGTTTAGGATAATTTACCCATCGAACAAATGTGGTGCTTTATTAAATACGGCAGGGGCTGTTTTAATTGGTGTATATAAAGTTGCCTGTAATACACGTCCAATCTTTTGAAAATATGCTACCAACTTGTATGAGCTAACCACCTCAAATGTGAATGAAGACATCAGAGATGAAGCTACAAAAGTGATAGGCGAACGTGTTAACATTTTTATAGTTAAATCATCGCCGATAACAGAGAACAAACATTACAAATCACCCACAATCAAGCTCTAATAGATAGAACAAAAAAATCATGAACACAATCTAGAGGGCCGAGACTAATCACAGTGCAAGCACTGTAAAGCGTTATCAAACAAGTTATTGCTCAAATACGCAAGATACACTCGAACCTCTCTCATTGATGGGCTTGTGCAAACAAATATATCGACTATTCGATAAGGGGCCACGACGCGAATCGATACTGACCCGATACGGCGGCGATCAGCAAATAACGTACGTGATAAAAACTGAACGCACCTCTCGCGGCGTGTCGGAGACGACTGCATATTCTTATTTTGAATTTCAATGACGTTTGGGGCAAAAGGACGCTATAACTTTATTGTGTGACTTGTTTGTCCTTCACTATTCCTTATTTGACTTTTATAGCCAACATGGAAACTTAAGAACGTAAAACTAGGTACTTATATTTAAGGATAATGTAAAATTTAACATAGCTATAAAACCATAATAGGTCCATAGTAAATTATTTTAATCAACAATGTGACCAATCACTATAACTAATGGCTAAATCAGTATTTTCTCTGTATTGAATGATAAGGCTCAGTCCAATTTGAACAGGAGTCCTGAAAATACTAACACTGTACTGTTTTTAGTTACCTAATCGCAAACAGTAAGATATGTCTGGCTAAATATGGTTATTCACCAACTGAACACGAAAGATTGGACACGCGTGTGTCCAGTTGGTGAAACTCACAATTAGTATCATTTATTATTTCGTCATCTGGACACGCCAAAATTTTTACGCGTGTCCACATAGTGAAACTTAAATTAAATCACTTTTATGTTTTCGCCAACTGGACACACGTTCGCAATTTATCTGAATTCATGAGAAAGTATAGTCACGCAGATTGATGTTATGTATCACAACCATGTTCGGCCACGTTCCACTGTTGGGAACGAATAAAAGAGGGGTGATGTCGTACTTTCTAAGGAAAAAAATATATCCATTTATTTTGTGGGGGTTTTAGTTGTTCTTTGATTTTCTGTTCAGTTTTGAGGTTAATTTTGTAACGAACCTTCCACTAAAAGCAGCAGCCCATTACAACAGTATGACTTGAATTGACATAAGACACAAACAGTACGCAATGATAAGTTATTTATAACACAACAAACTCAACAACTATCGATGCACAAGTGAAAACAAAAGTTCGGTGTTGTTTTGTTTGTTTGACAAATTGACAGAGACAGTTCACATATCACATTGTGATAGTGTTACCAACAGTCAATATAAATCACTCTGACTGTCAACTAAAGAAAGATTTTTAATTAGCAAAGTAATATTATCTATAGGATGTGAACTAAGAAAATATGTTATTTCAATTGAGCTAATTAAAAATATAAATAACGAGGATAAAGTCATAGTTGAATTAATTTTTAAAACTGAGTGACGGATTATGTCCCAGGTTTTAATAAATTGGTAACATCGATTTTACCGAAATACGCCATTTTAAAAAGTAAGTAAGCAATAAAATCCAATACTGTAGCTAATAAAATACAAAATTGTAACCCCACGTACGATTTCGTTCAAGTGAATTAAGAGAAGTTAAAAAAATATTTTATAATTTATGAGTTTATTTTTATGGCCATACTCTTTTACTTTAAAGCGACTCTGATTGTGGTCAATGTCCTTTCTAAGAATTGTAGTCATCAGTACGGCAAATATATTATGAAGAAAAACAGTGAAAAAGTTGTGCGCGAAAAGCCCTGAAGCTTCGAGCTTTGAGTTTCACCAGCTGGACACACGTGTGTCCAGTCTCTCGTGTCCAGTTGGTGAATAACCCCCTAAATATAAGCTTCTTTAAAAATGAAGAAAAAACTTAATTTTCTAGTATGTGCAACTTACTACTCTAAAGCCTTAACACGTAACATCAGGTTAGTATAGAAAGTTATATTGTATATGATTCACAGTTATTTAATCAATGATATTCTAACCATTTAATCCATAAAATAATCCTTAATATTTAATTTCTAAGTTATTAATGCAATAAGCCATGAGACAGCACTTAAAAACAGCTTATTATGACAGCGAAGTTTGCCGCCATTTTTACAGAAAGAGGCGCCAAAGTTCTTTCTCAATGAACGTTCGAAATACGAATCCGTACACACTAACAATCTTTATCAGCCAGTCTGTTTGCGATGCGATCGTTATCGATTCAAATGTTGTCTAACCGTCGATCGAGACTTTGTTGTTGTGATGATTCGCGTAATTTTGTAGGTGTATAATTTCTCTATGTAGTATAATTTCTAATTTTTTTTCTAGTATAATTTCTTATATAAATCAATATTTATTTTAATGATACTGATCGTTAAAACAAATATTGGTGTAACAGCAATGAGTTGTTTGGAGCCAAATTGATGAGTTTTCTCTTCTCTTCATCTTGGACAATCTTGAGACTTAAAAATGAATAAAAGTCTGTAATAAGTACCTACTTACTTTTAGGTATCATTTATTTTTCAGGGTAACAATTAAGACCTTTTAAAAACCGTACCTTTTAAACTGAAACATTTTTTTATTAACTTTGCACATATTTTGTATGACAAGATTCGACAGAATCGTGTTTGTTGTCGGTTTTTATTATTACTTATATCAGCCCTTGATCAGCCCATTACCCACAGCTGGACAAAGGCCATCCTCATCTCCTTCTACTTCTCCCGGCTGCTGGCTGCTATGGTCCAATCTATCACGAAGGCATCCAATTCATCTCGCCATTTTCGACTTGTTGTTTGTGCCTAGAGATAAAATACCACAGCATGGAATAGTCATGTAGGTTTCATAAAAGTTTTCAATGTGTGAAGCGATCACCCTTGAAACGTGTGCTAATCTAATCTGTCTGTTTAAGCTAACAAACTGCAGACAACTTTAACTCCAGCGTATCTATATCTAGCCTTCAACACCGATCAGGATAACTTGAGGAATGTCACAGGCTGGACAAATCGTCACACAGTATATTCAATATTTTGGCAATTATTTCTTTCATTTATGTAGATTTCTACTTAGACTACCTCGGTCGAGTGGTCGCAAGCGCAGTCCTGGGTTCGATTCCCGGATCGGGCAGTGTTATTGTGTTTTACCATCAGGAATTTCTCAGCAGCAGTCATATTTTTTTTTTTTTTGATGGGAAATCATCAAATGACTCCTCCCGCTCTGGGCTGAGCAGGAGGGAGTGTCAGACTTTTACTGACTAAAACCCATCCATGTTCCTTCATCGCCCTTTGTGTTCCGGGGCACGGTATCTATTTCGAACAGTCCCGCAGCCCCGGCAGGCCTCAGTAGCAGCCATGGAGTCTGGATTTGTGCTCGATTGGAGACAATAAGCATGGGACATTACTGGTGAAATGTGGATGTATTATTAAGTACACTTCTGACACCTTAACACCTTACGGATTACAGGTGTGCTGTTACAGTATCTTAATTACAGATCTTTGAGACCCGCACCCATTATGTTCTCAAGATGTGCGTCCGTAAATCCTCGAGGCACTGCGACGAAACAACAGCATTAGCAAAATTAAATCAGTAAATCACACAGCCAGTCAGTGCATCGTACGCTACCAAATATTTGGCGTCTAATACACGTAGGAATTAATGAGTCTTTATTAGCAGGCATCCATTAAAACGCTTAGACTGGCCGCCATGATGCAATAATTAGAGATATCACAAAATGGCCGCCAGGTCAGTGCTCCCGCGCTGTTTGTGATGAAGCTATGAACAATTGAATTAATCTGATTCATAAAGTATTCAGTACAATCTAGATAGATACGCCTTTTATGACTCTAGGGATTAAACAGATCAGATGACAGCGACATATAATAAAATCCCTGAAAGATGAAACTAATTAATTACGATAGATGACGTGTCGTTAAAAATAACCTATTTCTTCATCAACATGGCCATTCTCTTGCTCTTTTTCCAATTTGGGATACGTGCAACATATCTTCTTCAATTCTTCTCTATTACTATTTACACGCCATCTCAGCAGTCACCTCCTTCTATAAGAGAGTGCTGGTACGTACTACGGCTATTACAGGCCTACACTGTGTTTACCGTATTTTCGGTATAGCTAGAGAACTAGAAGACGCATTCTTTATAGTACGATATCCTAGCTATAGTGATTTGGGCACGGCACTATACCTGCGTGAATAAATCATGCCAGGAGGTCCACTGGAAAATCTACGTTATATAACATCATGCTTATAGTCCCCGAAGGGTTAAACAGAGATTTATACACCCACACCCACACACCCACACCCACACCCTAATTTCGCCAGTGGAAAATTTCTAAACTAGAAGATTTTTATTACAATTCTTTGAAGAAAACACAACAACACCCAACACACCACACCAACACCAACACTAAACACCATCACCAACACAACACACCAACAACATTAATACTGCACTGTTTTAGACATTCACGGTTTTTCACTACATAAAGTACTAACGGGATAATATCCTTGATTCTTTTTATTTATTTTTCCTTTTTAGTAGGTAATGGATGTTTATATGTATAATAACTATGTAATAACAAATAAAAAGTATCTCTGTAGTATATCAACTATCTGGTGTCCACGACACAAGCCTCGTTGCTTAGTGTAGCACTAAGTATATGGCGCTGTGTAATGTCCAGTGATATTTATTTATATTTATTTTCTTTTGTTTTGTTTGTTTCTTTTGTATTATCCCGTAAGTACTTTTTCACTTCTCATGCTCTGAAAGTGCTTGTTTGTGCAGGATATAGGCTGCACAAAATCGAATTTTGTGCACAAGGGCATTAATGTATCTACTCATAAATGTATCTATATTAAGGCAAAGAAAATGAGCCATACAGCCAAACGCAATAAGAAGTTCATAGATAGAATTTGTTATTTTATAATATTTACTTTAATTTATTTGCCTTATGTGTTTTTTAAGACATAAAAGACATAAAAAAATAAATTCAAGTAACTACGGTAGGTTATTTAATTAATTTAAGAAAATTATTATAAAAAATATGTATTTAATAGTGGGCTGTATAGGTCTGCAGCCCAAGTCTAATATCAATGTCGTAAGATTTCAAAAAAAGAAAGCGGCGGGAAACAGCTCTTGTTTTTGCGTGTTTATTAATTTCTTCAATTTATACTACTGTTTTATTTCCTCGCAATCGAAGTGAAAAGCAAAGTTTATAACTCGTCCACAAAACCATTTTTATCCTCGACATTACTATCAGCCCTCGCCTTCGGCTCGGGCTGCTAAAAATTTTGGATAAAAATGGTTCGTTTTGTGCACTTGTTGTAAAATCTACTATATGTGTAACACTAATGCTACCACTATTTATTATACGTGCCATAGTGATAAATCTAAAAATAACAGTCACATAGGAATCAAAGATTCCACAAGCCTATCCCATGGATGACCTTGGATACAACAATGTGGGTGTAACTATGAGTCAAAACTAACGCTAAATATGCCTTGTTATCAATTGTGTTCTGTCTACGAAATACATTATTACAATGAAAACAAGTTACTTTACTCTTGCTTAAATTACTTAAGTTACTTTTATCTTAAATACACACTTTGTAATGTTAAAAAGAAAGATCGGATTATTCGATGTGATTTTGACAATAAACAGACAGTCTGTCTATTTGTTTTAAATATTCAACAAAGATATCAACACTATTATAATCACTGATCCCGGCTGTTTGTAGATCTTTGACAGTCGCTAAGTAGTCAGTTGCCTGAAAGTCTGCCAACCTCTTACCAAGAGGTATCGTATTACGAGTACCCAGTACTAACTGGGCTGTGGAGATCAGATAGGCAGTCGCTCCATGTAAAATACTGGTATTCAGCTGCATCCGATTAGACTGGAAGCCGACCCCAACATAGTTGGGAAAAGGCACGCATATGATGATGATTACTTTATATTATTGTTAAATCATTTATTTCCAGCAACAAGACTCGTAGTGTTAGGATTCCTAAACAGAACTGGCAAAATAATAATAAATTCATTTATTTCAGACATAATTATGTAGTCCATAGTTCCAGAATATAAAAACACATAAAAGTACATTAAAATAATCAATAAACAAATAAAATTACACATACAATTGAATTAAATTAAATATAAATTAGAATATTATAAAAATTTAAAAACACATTAAAGTACATTAAAATAATCAATAAACAAATAAAATTACACATACAATTGAATTAAATTAAATATAAATTAATATTAAGTACACATTATAACAATCAATAAATAACAAAATTAAACACACACAATTTAAAATATAAAGTCACACACGCATGTCAACTAAAACGAGGAGAGGCGCTGACATGAAGCTGCATCGAAAAATAGAGACTGCAAAATAGAGACTACATCCCTGCTTACCCTTTCTTTAATTCAATTTTCTTGTTTCTTCAATTACAGTAATGTTCTGGATCTAACAGATCTCTATCTCCATATTATATAGAAAAAAAATCAAGAACTTAAAAAGAAACTAATCTTTTACCTTAAGTAACTATCAAAAAGAAAAGGATTGAGCGACCCTAATAGAGCCAAAGTTTTTGTGAAGCAATTCATCTTATGTTGGACGGGGGATGTTCGACTACGTATCAGGACGAAGCCATAAATCATGGCCGACCACGTCTCGCCATGATTGGAACTTGTAAAGAGTTGATACGTGGAAAACGTCATTTGGATTATTTTTAAGAAAGGTGAAGTGCGTGTATTAATTTTTTTAAAGATTTTGCTGGGAAGACTTTTTCATATGCTTAACGAAGTCTAAGCAATTTTTGCAGGTACTAAAAACTGTACTTAACTGCCCACTTTAAAAAAGGAAATACGAAAAAAATTGCACGTTTTCACGGCACAACATTTTCATGGCTAGCTTTTCTGTTTCACAAATGGTTGGCATACATCTATAGGTTTTGAAAATCTCAGGAACAAGCTTATTATGTATACCAGAAATATTAAACCACCTGATCTTTGCTCTAAGTTATAATACTCAACTATGTTGGGGTCGGCTTCCAGTCTAACCGGATGCAGCTGAACACCAGTAATTTATATGGAGCGACTATCAGACCTCCATAACTCAGTTGGAACTGGGTAAATACAACTGGGTTATACCTCTTGGTAAGACTGGTTGTCAGACTTTCGGGTCACTGACTATCTGTAACGACTGCTGTTCTATATCTACAAATTACAGTATGATCTACTATATTATGTTTGTGTGTACTTCATTAAGTAAATAAATAATTTTGCCTGTGTTGTCTCACTGCTGATTCAATTTTCACTAACTTAAAATTATATAACCTAATGCAATAATCTCTAATTTCAATCAACCAAACAATTTCGTTTCGCTGCCCTTACTCGATAACGCACTACCCAAAATTACACAAAACCCATTACCAAAATGACTTGTACCTACATTGCAGAGTAACGTCCACTTTTTCAGTCCTTGTCCGGGTAGGTTACTCCGGCAATGTCCCATGATGGATGGTGTTTGTTCCGCAAATAGTTTTCAATTTTACGAAGGCGTGCCGCGCCCCGTTCGTCTGCGAACCGGACCGACCGGCTGAATTTCGCTTATGGTAGGGTTCTCTTAAAATATTCTGTTTTGTGTTTGGATTTTGTAGGCCTATGTCGTTGGTGAATGAAGGTGAACAACTAACACAATAATAATCTACACTAATAATAATCTACATCTACACTATATAATATATATAATAATAATCTACACTAATCTACACTAATCTACACTAATCTACACTAATCTACACTAATCTACACTAATCTACACTAATCTACACTAATCTACTCTAATCTACACTAATCTACACTAATCTACACTAATCTACACTAATCTACACTAATCTACACTAATCTACTCTAATCTACACTAATCTACACTAATATTATAAAGAGGAAAGATTTGTATTTTTGTATGTGTGTATGTTTGTAATTAATAAACTGAAAAACTACTGCGCCGATTTAAAAAAAACTTTCACCATTAGAAAGCTACATTCACCCTGAGTAACACAGGTTATATTTTATTCCCATACTCCCACGGGAACGGGAACTACGCGGGTGAAACCGCGTGACGTCCTCTAGTAAAAAGTGCTTTTTCTTTGCGCCTGGTTGATGGCAATAGGCTCGCCCCCTATTACATGGGACTTAAACATAAATGGATAAATGTGACTATTAGGTACACCTCTGCCTTACTCTTCGGGGATTACAGGCGTAATGTTTTGTGTTATGTTATCTTTGCAAGACTTCACCAAGTTGGTGTAAAGGCTAAAGTAGTGTAGTAGTGTAGTAGTGAAGTAGTGTAGTGTTGTGTAGTAGTGTAGTGTGTAGTGTGTGTGTGTAGTGTAGTGTTTGGGATTTGGTAGAGACACTTATAGTTGTTCAAGTAATTGATGCTTAGCCCCGTTTTAATTTATCCAATCTAAACAAAGCAATTGAAAATATCTAAAAATAACTTCACTATTAATTTTAAACATACGACGGCAACCTTTTTACAAGGACACCATCATATAGAGCTGTGTTGGGTCTCATATAGTCCAAGGGTTCCAAGGGAACCTCTTCCCTTGTCAAACATTAGGTACTAACTTATTGAAATTATTATTATTAAAATTAAAATATACCTTATGACTAGGAATGAACTGAAGAGAAATGTGACCCACTGGCTTAAGTGCTTGTCCTATGATGAGACTGAGCAACTTATGATGCCATAAACGCGGTAGAAACACACACACAAACACACACACATACACACACACAAATACACACTGTAGCATTGCGCTACATAAGACTTCTTTTCTTTAAAAAAATATCAATTAAACCTTGTTTATTTTTTTTCTTTTTCTGTTTGGCGTGGTTATTTTTCGAAATTAGATTTTACAGAAAATTTTTGACACCCCTGGTGAAGTTTTCTTGTCATTCGTCTATGAGATACGGTTGAAATGATAAGTTTTTTTGTTTATTACCTAAAATATTGAAAATTGTTTGTGCAGCAAATTTAATTTTCACTGTGCATACCACGGTGGCTTGAATATATTATTCTGTTATTTATCCTGGTACGTAATCGTGTTTATTTCGTGAATTTTGGTTGTCTGCTCTATAATCTTCTGTTCCTGGTTTGTGTCCTTTATTCTTATCGTTTCTTTTCATTTTGCTTTACGTTTAAATCCAGTGACAGAGGGCGATTTCGCCCTCTATTGATACCCCGAGAGCTCCATTTGGTGATGTAAATATCTTGCCAACACTTACATCTAAAGGGTTCCCACAAACTTTCTTCGGATAACCCTTTTCAAGGTTTGATGAAAATTTCTGTTTAATTGTTCCACAACGATGTTATTCCTACGTGTGAGGATTATTAATTACGCATAAGTGATCTACGTACAATCCTTAAAAAACTTTGATTCGTCTCCCGGATCCAACGGCGCGTGGCGCGTGAAGATTATTTTTACCAGATTCAAAAAATAACTTAACTTTATGAGCATAATTAGCTGAATATATTTGACTAGATTATAGTTAGTTGTAAAATCCAACCTCATAAACCTCATTTTTGAATTATAATTTCCACATAAGAAATTCAAGATTTTAAACCTCGTCTGAAGCTTCAGGCTAGGTATCTTTATTGTGTCTCATAGTGAATGTTTTCATCTTTTTAGTTGTTCAATTTGTCACTAGTTTTTTAAATAACGTGTAAATCCCTATCATTAATGTATTCAATTTAAATAATTTACTTATTATATTTTATTTCTATTAAATTCTATTCTTGTGGTGTTATCAAGTGATTTTTTTATTTTAATAACCCTACAACACCTCATCCCCACCTCCACTCTATACAACATAGTGTTCTTTATATTTTTTCTTTTTTTGTTCTATTTTTAATTTATTTTTGTCATCATCAATTTTATTTAACTTCTTGTGTTAATCTGAACAATGTCTATGATTGTATGTATTTTGAATTGGGCGTTGATAGCTGTGCCACAGTACTTTACTTTTGTAGTTATCTTCGTTTTTCCTGTGTACTCTGTAAACTTAAGTTGTTCCAAATAAACTTTATTTTATTTACTAGCTGACCCGCGCAACTTCGTCTGCGTCACATAATATAGCTTATAGCTGTTCCCCGCGGTTTCACCCTCGCTGCTCAGCACCTGTTGGTCGTAGCGTGATGTTATATAGCCTATAGCCTTCCTCAAAAAATGGACTATCCAACACTAAAAGAATTTTCCAATTCCAACCAGTAGTCCCTGAGATTAGCGCGTTCAAACAAACAAACAAACAAACAAACTCTTCAGCTTTATAATATTAAATAATAAATAATATATATAGTATAGATTATTTATTTATTTATTGGGTATAGTTTACTTACCAGTTTACTGATCGAATGATTTCTACTCTCTTCATAAGTCTCCTTGCGTCTTGTTGATCTTCTTCTGTATCGTGTGGTTAGTGATAAAAAACTCATCCGATATAAGGATCGTATAGCATGGTTGCGTTCTCTGGTCTCTGCCTACCCACATGAGGAAAAGGCGTGAGTTTATGTACCTATGTTAAATTTATAAATACCTGTAAGGAAGCGACCAGCCCGCTTAGCATGAACGCCGTAGACACGAAAGAGAAACGACAAATTTTTTGTTCATCTGTCATTGAATCGACAAAATGACAGATGAACCAAAGATTTGTCGATTCTCTTTCGTGTCTACGGCGTTCATGCTAAGCGGGCAGCTGATTGTACGCACATAGCACCTCACAACAGATACTCCAACGTCCGCTAAGGAACTTGGTACTGTTTGTTCAACTGCAATATAACATCTGATGCGGCCAGCGTATGTAGGTAGGTATGTATAGTACAAACATTGTGTACCAGGAAATGTGGCTTTAATCAATTTATTTTGTTTTATTTCACTCGAGCTCGCTATAGTCTTTATTTAAAGGCACAGTAAAAAGATGTGTACAGTGTCTTGATGGAGTTACCTATGATAGAGAAGGCATTTAGGAGAGTTACATTGGATGAGTCACATTTATGAGATACTACACAAGTACACATAGAACATACACAATTTTTATGTGTGAATCTAGCTAAAAATCCTGATAGAAAAAAAAACTAAAACACATTGTCCGACCTTAATTTAGGCTATTGCTATCTTTTACTAAAAGGCAGTGCGAGAAAAGGACGGCTATAGTCAAAGCTATAGCAAACTAGTTTGACATGTCTAACTTAGTTTTTGAACTAAGTTAGAGATGTAAAACTAGTTTATGCCTTGCTTGTTTGTTTTTAACCGACTTCCAAAAAGGAGGAGGTTCTCAATTCGATCGGTATTTTTTTTTTTTTTTTTTTTATGTATGTACACCGATTACGCTGAGATTTATGATCCGATTTACGTGATTCTTTTTTAGTTTGATGCGGAATAGTTGCCATTTGGTCCCATAAAAAATTTACATAGTTTGGCCCAGTACTTTTCATTTTATGAATATTTTTACTTCAGTCGTGTGGTATAATTTCATGTATGTTCACCGATTTCTCCTCCATTTGTGGAGTGATTTTCAAAATTATTTTTTTATTTGAAAGAATATACTCCTGAGATGGTCGCATTTAAATTTGGTGAAGATCTGATGCTGGTCTTCGGAGATATACATTGGAACTCTTCAAAACTAGACGGTAAATCGGTCGTGATTTTTGCAATCGCTTGGATGTTTATTGTCTATACAACATCATGACGTAACATCACGCCTGTATGCTCTGAGGGGTACGCAGATGTGTACAATACATGTAAATTTCGACAGTTTAGATATGTTAAGTTCCATTTATTGGGGATAAGCCTATTACCATGACATGTATTGTTAACAATGTAAAATAAATGCATAGCATATATTTGTATAGGCTATTACGACTAAAAATGGAAAAATAAAAAAACTTATCGGTGACCTTTTTTGATTCATTTAGTTTTTTTTTTGTCACCGACTTCTGAAGCTAAAGTTATTTTTCACTTTTTTGTGTTTTGAAGTCGGTTTTATTTTTTTTGCAAAAAGTTTTTTTAGTCGACATGTTTTACGTGCACCCTTCATTTGTATGGAAATATTTGTTCCAACTAAATTTGAAAGCTCTAAATTACGTCCGTCTCTTTCTCGTTTTATTAGACAGATAAAGATAACAGTAGCCTAAATTAAGTTTAGTTTGTGCACAAGAGAATCGACACCAATACTTTTCAAAAATGTCAACAAAACAGATCCGTGATTATTTTTGTCGCACGTGGAGTGAATCCATTGATTAAAACTTTAGGCCACCGATATTTTTCACAATGTATTCAGCATTATTAACTTTAGGACAAGTCGTTAAGGTATATTTTTAAATATCTAGTTATTCTTTATGAGTGAGTTATACTAATTTCTGTTTGACTGCCTTGTTTGTCTAGATTTCCATTTCAGGTCGGGATTTTTTATTAGATTTCTCTAACGATTTTTTCAGTAGCAGGCACGGATACTGGATTTGGGCCCGGTTGATGGCAATAGGCCTACCCTGTTATATGACCCCACAGTCAAACCATTGCAATGGTTTTGAGGGGCTTAGTTTATATGATTACTTACTACTTTTAATTAAATTATCTTAATATCATAATTATTAATATTGTAACGGTATCCGAAGATATATTTGGGCAAAACCTGCCGAGATTTATGCAGAGGGCACAAAATAATAATTATTGAAAAAGGTGTTCAACTATGAACATTGTCGTGTTCAATTATAATAATAATATTTATTTTTACTGGGTAATTTTACTTATTTTATAAATTGTGTGTTTTTCTATTTTATGTGTTTTTATTGTATGTCATTGTGTTCTATATTGGACGAGTCTGTAATGGTGCTATGTGGTAAAAATAAAAATAATAAATATATGTCTTGGGACTTAAAATATATTTGGCGAAATGTTGGTGTACTATGTCTACACCTCTATCTAACATGACATGTGTAGTGGTGTGTATGTGTAAGTTAAATGTTGTTGTGCTTTATTGTAGTAGGTATTTAGATAATATATTTCTTATTGATAAGAAAACACCCACCGGAAAACGCCAATTCAGTGAAATATCTACATCCACCAGATAGCTTTATTTAGGATTGTTATTTACCTCACCGGATATACTTTATCAGACACCTGTTAATCTTAAGTTAAAGAAAACATGTTTTTCATAATAATGGTCTAAAATGCATTTCTGCTGAAGTGACCATTTTAGGCCTGCTAATTGTTGCAGTTTTTTAGAGTAAAAAAACTGCCGTTCCCAATGAGCTATTACTACTACATATAGAGAAGACACCGCGAACAAAATCTGTGCTCCGTTCAACTGCAGTCGGCCGGCTGCAGTTCACTCAGTCGCTTGCTCGCCACAGCATTATATATACGGGGTTAGCTGCCCCCCGCGCGCCCCTCACTGCGCACAGATTTTGTTTGCGTTGTCTTTTCTATACGTAGTAGTAATAGATCAATGGCCGTTCCATACATTTTGACAGTGTAGGAATTGCACTTATAGGAGCAAATGTTTGTGTGGTGAGCATGGACATTTGTTTCCATATCATGGATGTTTATATGTATAATAAGTATGTATTTACAAACAAAAAGTATCTATGTAGTATATCAACCATCCGGTGTCCACGACACAAGCCTCGTTGAATAGTGTGGCACTAGATGACGCTGTGTGTAATGTCCAGCGATATTTATTTACTTTTGTAGGAAACAGCTGTTTTTTTTATTAATTATCGTCGAAAATTTTCAAAGTAGGAGGGTTCTCTACTTACTGTAATGAAATACACGAATTAAACTGACCATTTTTCAAAATGTTTATAAATTTTAAAGTATTAATTCCATAAAACGGTGGGTTTATTCCCATCTGCCCCTACCGGTTTATCCCCACTGGTGGTAGTTACAATTATTTGTCGCATCTACCACCACCGGTGGCGGTTGCGTCTGCTTCAGTCGCACTTGCTCCTACTTCTGTCCCCACTGATAGTAGAGCATACAGATATTCAGATATAAAGACGTTGCAACGTATCTTCGCACAATGTAGAATAGGATAAGTAGATATTAGTATAAATTACAAAACCGATTAAGAAACTGAATACCAGTTTAATAGAACTATCAACTCAATGCGACGATTCGACAATCCATAAACATTTAGTCTCTCCCTACACGGGCCACTAGCGACCACAAATAGTGGTTAGCCACAGCCACTTTTTACACATTTGCAGCGACTGTGAATACCTACTCAATGAATGAAAGTGGTCTGTCTCAATCGCTAACTACTGTTTGATCCGAGCTAACCTGTATCTTGTTGTTCTCACCCAGCAACGCACTCGCCGAAGGCCGCACCCCACAAGATACCCTCAAAGTGTAGTCGCTTAGTTTATAGGCCTTAGTATCAAGGCATCCCCAGGATTGCCCGGCTAAACAGATGACAATATTCAAGGCAACATTCTCCAATGAGAAGCCATTTATAAAATAAAATAAAAAGTCTCAGTAGCTGTGCCGTCAACTAATAGTGGAAGAGTTGCCCGTGTGCAGCCTCACTTAAAATCACAGGTGGCAGTGTTACGAAATGTCGCGCATACGTCAAAGTGTCTAAGAGTCAAAATGATTACGTAATTGTAGGTACTTGTGAGTGATTCGTCTGTAGCTAAGCAAACAACATTGAGATGATCATGATGATATGAAATTCACTATCGATGTTATTCAAATGAGGATGATCGCGTAAGTTTATCTGCTGGTGTAGGTATGACCTGATATTGAAAATTGATGAATAGATTTTGGTTAAGTTTTCAGATTTTGCGGCGCTGTTTAAATTTTCTCGGATTTTCTGCCTCATTGGTCAAGTGGTGGCAATTGTGATTGCTGAGTGTGAGGTCCTGGGTTCGCTTCTTGGGTCAGCCAAATTGCTATTGGGTATTTTTTTGGGTATTTCTCATTAGCAGCCACGGAGTTTGGATTTGTGACGGGTTGATGGCAATAGGTTCGCCCCTCTATTACATGGGACTTAAACATAACTGGCAAAATATGGGTGAACTATTAGGTAGACCATCACCTAATAACCTGTTAAATAATATTGCATGAATAAATTGCAAAAAAAAAAATTCGACACGTATTTTTTCTTTTGTTACGTAAATATAATATACTAGCGGACGTCCCGCGGCTTCACCCGCGTAGTTCCCGTTCCCGTGGGAGTACGGGGATAAAATATAGCCTATGTTACTCGTGGATAATGTAGCTTTCGAATGGTGAAAGAATTTTTTAAATCGGTCCAGTAGTTTTTGAGCCTATTCATTACAAACAAACAAACAAACAAACAAAGTTTTCCTCTTTATAATATTAGTATAGATAATAATTGACGAAGATACGACGCTTTTAAAATTCTCAATACGTCACGCCGTGCTATAATTTTTAGTGCGTTTTGACGTCACGAGACCCCATTCCCGAGTTTTGATGCGTTTTATCTTTGTCAATATTCATTGATTTACAAAAACAAAAAAATACGTGTCCATTATTTACAAAAAAAAAAAAAAAGTGTAGGTATGTATAGACTAAGAGTGAGAAATTTTGAAAGCATAAAATTGTATTGTCTGCCAATAAACTGCTGCGCAGTTTGGCAGTGTTACTAATGTAAATTTTGTATAATTTTCAATGAATAAATCATTTACATACATACCTACATATCAATACTCTAACTGAAGGACTAAATAGATTTGCAATTTATTGACGGTGACAACAAACTAACAAACTAGCCTATTCTAGTTCATGTAAAATGTTAATAATGTTAAATCTAACCATACAACCGACCATTTAATTAATCACTTACAATCAAGCACATACCTACCCATCGTATAAAACTAGTAACGCGAGTTATCTCCTCCGAGGCGTTAACCGACAAACGAGCTTTTTATCATTATCAGCGACAAATTAATGAGATGACGTCAGCTCCTCGTGATGCCGAGATAATAAAACCTCCTTGGAATAGAGGTTATGTCAAAATTTGGAATATTCCAAGGAATGAGTATTTAAACTGACATGGTCACTAACAATATCATTATACATAATTTGTTTTGAGTTCCCGATATTTCAACGCTGTTGCAATAGCACCATGATCACGGATAAACTGAAGATATTGCGTGTGGGTTTTCCGTTAATGATAATATTCCAAGAAAATACAATAGCTACAACTAGGTATGCCATGACTCTACATGGAAAAATAGTAATCAACGGGTGATCTAAAGAAAAATAAACTAAATGGGGATCAAAAATTGTTTCAATCTTTCACATTTTATAAAAGTTAAATGAAAACCCTGTGTAAATTAAGTTAATAGTTAACGTAATCACGTTAAGCGTAATCAGATATTGTAAAGAGTGTGTGGGTTTTTTTTAAACAAGTTTTTAGTGTTATAGGTAACTTTACTTTTTCAAGGACCCATTACACAGGTACTATTCAATGCATCAGCACAATGTTTTGAGTGCGTTGCATTTTTCTTCCGTAAAACGTGAGTTTTTACCACAAAAAAAAAGTAATTAACCAGCAATCTTTTTTGCAAAGAGTTACTTAGTTTGATGGACAGAATCGTTGGTCGACGGCTTCGTGAAGAGTCCGCTTATACCTTGTATAGTCAAAAACATAGCACAACAGAATACAATAATACCTGGCAATATTTCCCACAGAAATTCCTAACCACAAAATCTAGGAACATACAGTCTGGTGCGTTAGCTCTTAGCACCTGTTCTTACTAAAAACTTTTTGCTAAACACGTAAGTACAAGTAAAAAGAACACCTCTTGCTAAGTGCTCGTTCATAATTCTTAGAAGAGGCCAGCGGAAACATGTTTTGAATTAACACTTTCATAGAGTCTTTGGAAATAAAATATGATATTCATTTTTAGTTGATTTTTTTTTTGGGACAAGCCCGCCACACTGTTCCCAAACCACTGTAACTCCTGAAAGCCAGAATCAACAGTGGCGACCACCAGAAAAACGCAGAGACAATGAAGCTCGACGAAGTCCCAGAGAATGAATTTAACTGTCTTGGATCCCGCAACGAAATTAATCAGAAAAGTATAGCGGAGGAGTAGGAAAATCCGTAATTTCCACTTCCGTAATTTTTAGTTGATTATGTACATCAGAGAATAAAATAAAGTTGTAGAAACCTAAAAACCCTGAACAGAAGCCACAACCCAACAGTGGGTGATCCCGAGCTGAAATGGCTCCAGTCCACGTCTTTAGAGAAGTTTCACTTCAATAATAAATTCATGTAATAGGGTATTATATGCATAAATTTTATTTATTTTATTTTGATACGGAATGTTAAAGTACTATAAAAATAATGACAAAAAGCGAAAACAAGGCATAAATCGGCCAAACAACACAAAAGTTATAACCATTTAAACTTCTGTTTCTATCTCTTTCTAGATAAACGGAATTTAGTATGGATTTTGTACGTCGATACAGCGAATGACGTCATTCGCTGTATCGGATCTCTCTGTCTAATCAGCGGTTTCAAATGCTTCTAACTTAGTCTTTTTTAAAGATATATAATTATTATAATTTTTATATAATTATCATAATTTCACTTTGCTATTTCTGATGTTAATAAGCTTTGTTTAGAGTGATAAAAAAAATCATGCATATACCCTATTGTTGATCACAATATTATTTCATCTTAATGTACTGTAACTTATTTTTTCTTGTGGTCCCAAAATACCACTCAAAAATATTTAGGGGGAATCCGGGACCGTGGTCTTGGTCCCAGAAATCTCCCGACCCCTCGTAACTTTCCCATTTCGACAACTAAACAAAAGACGTACGAAACAAGTAAAAAAGTGTGCCAACTCGTAACTATTTTAATCTTCATACATTAAATCACATATCGTCAACCATAAATTTCAACTGTTTTTTGTACTGTACAGTCAGCTCATAAAGTTACAAGGAAATCATTTGTTGATGTTGCTATTTTTTGTCTCTCTCTGGCACACTAAGGTTTGTTACGAAAGAACTCAATTTTGAATTTGAACAGAAAGTACTAGGAGAACAGAATCAAGAAGGAGATGTTGGTGCCGATTGATCATGATGTTAAGCCTTGATAAACAAGTGACGATCACCTTCAAAGAGTTTTTCTACAAAACCTTTTGAGAGGACTGACAATGAAACACACTTCAGCCAACTTATCTGTGCAGGTGGGAAACACAGAACTCAAATAAATGTAAGTACCAAGTTTGGCATATAAATGCAAATTTTCTTGACGAGCCGTTTCTGCGTACCTTGAACTGCACTCTTAAAGTGGTCATACTGTAGGCGTTTCGATAGCTTTTTTTTTTGGGAGAAGCCCTCCTCACTATTCCCAAACCACTTTAACTCTTGAAAGCCAGAATCAACAGTGGCGACCACCAGAAAAGCGCCGAGACAATGAAGCTCGACGAAGTCCCAGAGAATGAATATAACTGTTGGAAAAAACCGTAATTTCCACTTCCCTCCATATCAGCAGGAGACAGAACGAAACAAGGCCAATACACACAAAGGGACGTTTACAGCTGGGATAGGCCCAGTTGCCTAGCACCACGGATAAATATTAACATTAATGGGTCCTAAGTTGTGAGCTGTTATACGTATATATAATTCCAATAATAGGTATGGCAAAAACGCTCTAACGCACGGAAATTTGTTCTAGTTTCTACAAGATCTGTGTAGTAAACAACTCCGGATGTAACCTGTACACTATCCAACATAATATTGCGTTAATTCTGCCAAAGACTGCACTCCCATAAAATGTGATGTGCTGATTGTTCATATTCGCAGTCAGATGTGGAACATTGACAAAAAGGCGAGTCAACAAGCTCGAAGGAAAATAATTTACTCTTAAAGTTACCATGACCGATAGCTTATTAAATGTCAATTGAATACATTTTTGACTGTTTCATCATATTTATTGCTGTTAATGGCACTCTTAACGTATTTAGGTTCATCTTGTCCAAATGCTCAATAAATTAAACGGTCTATGCATCTTACATAGGCAGATTTGAGGAAAAAATCAACTTCCACTTTCGATTTGTGGCTTTTGTGATTACGAATTCAATAATGGACTCTCTTGTATTTAAAAACCAGTTAAACGGTACGAAACTTTCACTTTTGAGCAGCTTTTAACGTTACGTAAAACGATTTTTTGAAAAAAGCTCGGTACATAAAATAATATCTATATAAAACTGTAATCTTATAAGCAAAAAAAATCTACACATAATTCTTTTTTCACATTAACAAAAAATGAAGACGATACAGTGCGTCGAAAACTCGTGTGACGTCACGTTTGGGTACATTTTTTACTCAAAAGTGACGTCACAAGCCCCCCCCACCCACTTGTGATCTTTCACGCGTTTTATCTTTGTAAATTTGTATTAATTTGATAAAACAAAAAACACGTATCAACATTTTTTTGATAATCTAACTGACGGACTACTACAACAGCCCATAACGTCCACTGCTGGACATAAGCCTCTCCCATGATGTGAGGAATTTGCCGTAATCTCCACGCTTGGCAGGCGGATTGGAGATCGCAGTGATGAAATACTAGCAGCAAACGCTGCTGCCCGTTCTCTGGTCTACGGAGGCGCAAGGTGTTCTGCCTAAGACATTAGTCGCCTTATACCTGCGACACCCGTGAGTGTAATGGGTTGGTTCTATTCTACTCTGCCGGATACCACACGGCTAACTGACGGACTAAACAGAATCATATTTTTTTGTCAATCATCCCTATTTCTATTAACCAGAATTATGTTGAGACTAATTTTAAAAGCTCCGTGGCAATAATTCTTGACCATCATTCTCCTGCCATTATCGCAATTTGCGCATCATGTCTTCTTCTTTCATTCTTCTCTATTACCCGCCATCTCAGCACTTCCTTTCTCGCCATATCATCCTTCACACAGTCCATCCATCGTTTCTTTGGTCTTCCTCTACTCTAATAACCATTTACATTCATTCTCTACATTTTCCTCATTACTCCGCATCACATGTCCATACCACAACGTGTCAATAATGCCGATAGAGCAATTATTAAAATATCTACAAAACCCGTCAGAAATAAAAAAAAGAAATAGCAATGTAAAGATAAATAATTATGTCGCAGAAACTCCAAAAGACACGTCAATACCAAACATATTGCAACAGCAGTATTGGTAGCAACCGTGAATCATATAAACCCAAAATCGAACGAAGTCCTCGATTCAACTCACAATCAAAAACAAACACCGTTAGCTGCACAATGAAGCTGTTTATTATCACTAAGACCACTGACATAATATCACACGTCTCCAAATAAATGTTACAACAAAACTAAAACGTCGACACACGCAAAAAAACCTTTAAAAACTCAAGTGATTCACTATAAAACTTACAAATCGACCAAGTTATAAAAACACCCGAAAGAATCCATCTCCACATGAGATATAGAGCTTATACGCTTTGATATAAAGTTGTGATTCATAATTAGAAAGGCAACATTGTGTTTAAAATTAAGTTGGTTTTAAGTGATGACTTGAAAAGACTTGGGAGGTGGGTAGCGCAGTAGCTTGGCTGTAACAAGATGAATGGAATGACAGACAAAATCAAAAGATGGATAAATAAAAACGTATCGCCCACACATCGGGAGACGCGTGTCCATTCTGGATGTTCTTTTCTAATTATTTAAAAAAGGAATAAACTTAGTTTCGATTTTGTAAGATAATATCTGTAATGCCCATTGAATTAAGCTATATAACTTGTAAATTGTGAGTAATATCAATACTTGAAGTTCACTTTATACCACTTTCAAGTTATAGGCCCATTACGTGTGACCCACGGGTTTTAGTCAACCCGTCGGCTGCAGCTCGGCTCTGTTAGCCAATCTTCTATTTTATGTGTTACATAGAATTTTACAATATTAATACCTAGTACCTAGAACTATGATGAGCAAGTAAAATTAAACTAAAACCAACTAGCACATTGAAACTTAGTTTAAGAGCAGTCAATCATTCCTATGGAAAATGTAATGACACTGACCGCTTTTGAATGTTTACTGATCACGTTCAGATCATTGAACACGCTCTTAGTATTCATAATCATTTCGGGACTTTTTTTGCCTGAAAAAAAAACATGATAAAAAGAGTTAAAAAGGAAAACAACAAATATCAAAAGTAAAATAAAGAATAAAGTCCCACAGACCGCCTTCTTTTCAAAAAACAATGTAACTTAAAGGCCCAACAATCGTATCGTGCCACAATGGATACCTGTCCTTCATTCTTTGTCCACTCAGTGGGTCAGCAGTACTGTGGTTAGGTTTATGACGGCAGTATACCACCCGCAGCGTCCCGCGTTCGAGTCCGGGGGCGCTAAATAGTTGTGTAACATGAATGGAATGAATGGATTCACTAATTGAGTATGAAATTGTGATTGTTTTTTCTTTGCGAGATGAATATGAATGAAATATGTCAGATTTAAAGCGAAGAAAGAATGCATTTTTTCCAATACGTATACATGCATCTACACTTCCATGTCGATGACAATTCAAATTGAATTAGCCCAAAATTTGACGACGAGTTTTGTAATGTCTATCAGCTCCTGTGATGTGCGACGATATCAAGTGTCCCATAGTTTGTGGGATTTACATATACAGTAATTTCAAAACTCTAGGCACAAATGTTTAAATTTTAACGTGATTTAATGAGTTTAAGCAGAAAGTTTGATATAAACTTCATTGAACTTTACACAAAAGCAAAGCCAGGGGCATTGTTAGTTTAAATTAATATTCAACGTAAAATTAATTATTCAAAAGCTTTATTAGGCTAAAGCAGAATTCTAAGTCAGATTAGACTGTATTATAAAGTGAATATTTATTAAATTAAGAAGACATAAGACTATGTAATTGGTGACATATATGTTATGTAGAAATAGATTAATTGTATTGCTAAAAACAATTTCCACTCGCCATTATTTTGCTAATCATATTATTATCACATTAGCACAAAATAATTCAGACATGAAAAACATATAAAATGTTTTATGAGCTTCATTTACATCACGAGAAATTTTATTAAACGAAGTCACAATCTCAAGTGCAAATTAAACACAAAGTAAATCAATACTTTGTTTCATTGACAATTTTGTTGAACAAAAACTGTTTTTTCTCAATGCATTTTCGCCGATTTCTTAAACAAATTAACACCCAAGTCCACGTGTTAGCCCTTTTATGTATACTTTTATTACTTTATTGTTGCTCTTTGTCGTTCGTAAGAGATAACCCGTTGACGGCCATACCTTGCGCTTGCGCAAGCCGACAAAAGTGAAAATGTCCAGCTGTAAAAGTCGCACGATAAGTATGTACACTTTTTTTTAACAGTTTTATTGCGTTGCTGGTAGTACCTTTGTTTGCAAAGAAAGGGTTAAAGTTTTTTTTTTATATCGCTGGACGATAATTATGATTTTTTGTGAAAGTCGGTGGAAAATCCTGCAGCACAATTCAGGCTTTCGTAGTAGGACATATGTTTTATCAATCAGCTTTTGTTGTGACTGCAAGTAATAAGTAGTGTAGTGATAATGCTTATTATGACAAAGATATCTAATTAAGAAATGGCCTGAATGATATACCATGTTGGGTAGATATTGTAATAATTATTGTAGTATAATGCAAAACGTGAGATAATATTTTGGTTCATATTAATTAGTAGTTTTTTAAAACTGTTAGCCTGTAGTACAAGACTTAGTTCAACCAGCCAAAAAAATATCTTGGATTATGGTAAAAGAAAAACAAATGAGATTGTAAATACTTAATTTTATTAATTCTGAAACTAACAGATGATATAAGTATCCTATCTAGATTCGAGTAGTACGACATAAATATTTATTTATAGCTACAAGAATGAATTTAGCACAATTATCAAATAAGTGCTTAAATCTCCAAGCTTTTGGTAAGCGTGTGAGGTTCAGATTTAAATGTGTACATTTTCAAAGTATACATGAACCTAACTAATAATATAAACTTAAGTTGAGCAATGCATAAAAATGTTAAAGTAATATAATTCGAAAAAAGTAATAAAAATATATTTTATACAAAAATAGATCAAGATCATAAATAAAAATATATTTTATATAAAACTTCTGTTACATTCCTTTGTATTAGTTTATTTATTTAATTAAATTACTTATTGTTTTGTTGATGTCGTATTATTTAAAAACCAAGTATTTATACAACTTTTTGTTTTATTAAACAATATATATTATATTATTTAACGATGAATAAATTGCAAACACTCTTTTGAAAAAGGAAACCAACATTCTAAAATTGGCAAATAGAATTTTAACATTACATCGTGCCAGAAATATATTCTTTCGTCAATTTCAATTTGTGAAATTTGATTCAATTTGAACTTCAAAATACATGCTAGCCGTTGGATAAATATTACGACTATTTACTTATTAGGTACCAATTTACCACAGATAATGCGCAAGACCTCCATACGTCATCAAAGGTTGTTTTCAAGGTGTTTTCATCTAAATCGGTACGTCAAGGCAAACAAGATTCTGTCAGTTTCGGCAGCCTCCGGTTACTTCGAGTTATTTGACTATTGACAAAATCCTTGTCACATAAAGTGTTAAGTGTTAGTGTGAGAGGATTATTTTCTGGGTCAACTTTAATACGATATTAATTTTTAGTATTTATCTAGATATATATGTAGTACCTAAGTATAAACTGCAATTGCTTCATGCAGTTTAATTCAAGGCTCTTGGCAATTTAAATCATTTATTGAAACCAGATAAATGTTATTTATAGGGACCGTTTACACCGCAAAAAACTAAATGTGATTGGTGCTAAAATGACATTTCAACCATCATTGTCTCTCCTGTTTTCAAACGACTGACAGAAACAAAGAGACATTCCAATATACGTTTATGGTTAAACGCATTTTATTGTCTGTGGTGCTAACGGGCTTAAAAAATACAAAGACTTTTTTATGATTAATTCTGCTGTTTGTATGCTTGGTAACCAAATATCATATAACAACGCATATTTAGATAAAAATATTAGAAACAATTTAGAACAAAAAAATATATAAAAGAAATCAACCAGAAAACCCCCTGTAACCGCGACACTCCTTTATCAATTTCAAATTCTATCGCGTTTTTCAACAAAAAAAAATCGTTAGTTATTCATTTTAACGTTATTACTTATTAGTAAAGAAAATAAAAAAAGAACTCACCCTCACGCGCTTGCCAATCGTCTCCGATGATTTTAAATGCTAAATTGACGCTTGCATATAAATATATATTCAAATTGGAATGTGCAGAAGCTGAGATAGGTACCTATCTTACACCGAACACCATTATTTAGACTCATACAATTAACTTACGAGTATATATACAAAACTTAGATATCTACACTTTTTATCCAATGGTCGATGACAGAAAGATTCCATTTTCGCCTAGCTAGTTTTTTTATCATTAATATTTATATATATTTTATTTTTAAATTTTATACACAATTTTTGATACACAGACATTGCACAGTTGAACCGTCCACGATATGACGTCACTTCTGGGTCCGTCGTATACCAACTCCTAACGTATTGTTTTTGTTGTTTTTTTTCTGGTGATTTGTTTGTTGTTTTAACCCTTTTTTTCACGGATAGGCCGATTTAAAATAGTTTTTGCTATGATTTTTTGTAACGTTAGCTGTGTGACATCAGTAACACAGTTTTTGTCTGAGGTTTTCATTTGTATAATACAAATGAAAACCTCAGACAAAAACTGTGTTGTATTCGTGAATCAATTTCCTAGAATGAGTTACCAGTATTTTTTTATATTTTTCACTGGGCTTCCTCTTCTTAAGCAAATAGAGATGAGAGAGCAAAAATTCAAACAAACTGTAGATTTTGTCCCAAATTGTATAAAATGACCGTTCATCGATCGAATACGGTTAAATTGAATCAATCACACAATTTAGTTGAGTAAAAGACATCAACGCGCTACACAAACAATTTATCTAAACAACAATAGATAAACAACGCGATAACGTATTGATCGCGATATGTTCACGGTTTTATCTAAGTAGAGTACGCTGACTTAGGCGGGCAAAGCTTCCACTTAGCTCTCCATCAGTTGCACACAAAACCGATCACCTACGAGTTGGTATACAAGGGAAAACCGCTTGTAATGACTATAAAGGACACTTTCTCAGAAGTTCCACAAAACAATTTTAGGCCTAACTTCGCGCAGCCGCCGCCCGCCCAGACACTTCCCACATCGTCCACCGTGCACTAAACATCTATACCTACTAATAAAACGCACACAAAATGGACTCGTTTAAAATAATCGCAAATATTTACACAATATACAACCGTCTGGGAGCCGGGGGGAACAGCAGGCGCGGTAATATCACCAGAACACGAAACGCTCACTTGGAGTCCATCAATATCAGGGGTTGAGATTAGCCGTCGCCGCGGTGGGCGCAGGCGGCGCAGGCGGCACGCACCAGGCGCGCCGGGCCGCCTACGCCAGCGGGTACTGTCACAAGGGCGGCTGCGCGTGCGCGTGGTGGTGGTGGTACAGCGGCGACTGGTAGTACTGGTCGGCTGGCGAGTGCCCGTAGCCGTAGTTCACGTCGTACATCTTCAGGTCGGCCTTGGTGTCGGCGCCCGGCAGCAGGCGCGTGATGCTGAAGGGGTGCTGCGCCGGTGCGTAGCCCGTGGGCTCCTGCTTGAGCTGCGCGTAGTGCTCCAGCGCCAGCGGCGTGTGCTCGGGCAGGCACAGCTCGGGCGCCGCGTGCAGCTGCGCCAAGAGCTCGTCACGCATCTCTTTGTCCTCACCTGGCGCCGCGCCCGCGCCCTTCTCATGCGAGTGCTCACTGCGCTTCTCGTGCCCACCGTGGTGGCTGTGCCCAGTGTGCGCCTTCTGCGCTTGCCGTATCGACTCTTTCTTCTCGTCTTTGAATCGCTTCTGTCGCCGCAGGAAGCATCCGTTCTCAAACATGTTCCCACTGTCAGGGTGTAGCGTCCAGAACGATCCCTTGCCCGGCTTGTCGGGCGTCCGCGGCACTTTGACGAAGCAGTCGTTGAAAGACAGCGAGTGTCGGATGGAGTTCTGCCAACGCTGCTGGTTCTGTCGGTAGAACGGAAACAGGTCCATGATGAACTGGTAGATCTCGGAGAGCGTGAGCATGCGCGATGGGTTGTTCTGGATGGCCATCGTGATGAGCGAGATGTAGGAGTAGGGCGGCTTGGCGTGCGTGTAGGAGCGGCGGTAGGTCTTGTCGTTGCGCGCGCGCTGCAGCGCCGACGTTGGTGACGCCGCTTCCTGCTCACGCGGCAGCGATCCATACGGCACGGCGCCGCCGCCGCCCATGCAGGACGCCATGGTGCTGGGCGGGCTGTAGCCCACGCCCGGGGAGCCCATGCACGAGCTGCCGGCCACCATGTTGTTGGAGTACAGGTTCGGGTAGGGCTGCGCCGGCATGCAGCCCATGCCGTTGACGTACGGGGGCGCCAGGCCCGGTGACAGCGAGGACAGCGACGCGGACGTCGGCACGTCGCCGTACGACAGCTTCTGCGAGATCATGGCTAGCGCATCACCCGCGCGTGCACGCCGGCCAGGGGCAAACACTCGCACTGATTGAAAGAGTAAATAGAGGCCGGGGGCCCGCGCTCCCCTCCACTGCGCCACGGATTGGCGCGCGGCGGGGCGGGGCCACGCGGGCCCGCCCAGCGCCCCTCACCCTCCACCCGGCTTGTCCCCCGCACCGCGCCCCGTGCGCCCCCGCGCCTCCGCCCGCCCCGCTCCCCGCTCCGTGCGCCGCCGCCGTGCGCGAGCCGCCGCTAATAATACCGCAGCTCCAAACGATAAAACCATGGAATTATCATAAGTGTTCGGCAGGAATGTGTGCTTGTGACGACGACACGGCGACGGTTGAGACACGCCGTACATTCGTACAAGGCTCTACAAGTATCCACACACAGTGCGGTGATATCCGTTTTCTTAGAAAATGTTTTTCAGAGATAAGTAATGCTCGTGAATTGTTTGCTGATATTTTCAGTTCGCATACCTACAGTACAGTCCTTTGTTGTGGTTTTATGAGGTACCATGTTAAATTAAATGTAGCTTTGTGACGTTAATAAGGGAAGCATAATCTAATAACAACCGATAGCTAAAGTTCACTGAAAGTAGATGTTTTATTTTGAAAGTATTTCCACCAATTACTCTTTCTGAAAGATCTTCATAAATGTTTAGCACAAGTATTAAAATAATCCTTGTAAGGATCCTTATCCTTTCATGACTAACTTTCAATCTAATTAAGAATTCTTGTAGCGCTACGCTACGCGACGGCTACGCGCCGCTACGAAAAGATTAGACAACGTAGCAATAATATTCTTTTCACAAAAAGTATTGCAAAATGTTTTAACTTTTCTATTTATTGTAATAATATAATAATGTGAATTTTTAATCTGTAGGTATAAAGCAGACCCATATTAGACAGTGCTTAGTGCCTAACATGGTGTCAGAGTTTCAATGTCGCCCATGGGCCTCTGTCTTCGCTTTACATGCCGTCGAAAAATATCTCTGAGGCATGCTGTCTCTCGTTGCTTTCTTACAATACGCTCATGAGTCCAAAAAGAAGAGGTTCATGTCTTGGGTTCAAACTTGAGAACTATGACTTGGCAGTCCGACGATCACATCACTAGGCTAATGTGTTTGTATTGTTTTAGTTACAGGGGTAGAATTAAGTATTAAAATATGGGTGAATTAATTACGATTAATTTCCTTCTTACTTATTTGAACACATAAAGAGGACACATAAAGAGGAGCCCGTGGCTAAATAATAACAGCCGCACGGGTCCATCTTTATGTTAAGCCGTGCTTGCCTAGGTTGGTCTGTGGATCGGTGACCACCCATTACATACCGGGTTTCCTCCGTGCCTCGGAAAGCACGTTAAGCAGTTGGTCCCGGCTGTCATTTGTAGATCTTTGACAGTCGTTACAGGTGTGACCCAAAAAGTCTGACAACCAGTCTTACCAAGGGGTATCGTATTACCCAGTACTAACTGGGTTGTGGAGGTCAGATAGGCAGTCGCTCCATGTAAAATACTGGTATTCAGCTGCATCCGGTTAGACTGGAAGCCGACCCCAACATAGTTGGGAAAAAGGCTAGGTAGATGATGACTTATTTGAACACATACATTATTAGTTGGCAAGTAACTTACAATACATCATAAAGTCACTCAACAACAGGGCTGTGGAGTTCAGATAGGTGCTCCATGTAAAATACGGGAAATTATCTGCACCTGGATAGACTGGAACATTAGGCAGTTGATAAACTTATAACACATCTATAGAAAGGAACTAACTAGTTCCACGTAACCACCATACAATAGAGTTGGGCAGGACACCTAGCAAGGCGCAGTGATGATTGGTGGACTACGGCTATCACCGAATGGCGTCCAAAAACTGGCAAAAGAAGCATGGGTTGTCCGGCGGCGAGATTCAAATTCAAACAGTTTATTGTGGATCATAGGTTCATGAGATGTTGTGTTACATACAGGTGTCTGCTATGTCCCGCCATTGAGGCATACAAAATTCATGTCACAAGTTCGGTAAAAAATGCAATACTAAAAAATAATTAAATTAAAATTAATCTTAGATTATATTACAATAAAATTAAAATACAATACATCCAATTTGTCATGCAAATCATCATCATCATATCAGCCGAAAGACGTCCACTACTGGACATGGGCCTCCCCCAAGGGGGGGTTTTGCCATAATCGCCACGCTTGGCAGGCGGGTTGGCGATCGCAGTACGGTTGTTACAAAAGCACAGAGAACGCTGCTGCCCATTCTCTGGTAAGTCCCTCAGTCGCCTCTTACGACACCTACGGGAATATATGGGATGGTGCTATGTCTTTACGTCCGACACATTACAGACATGTCATGCAAATACATTATGATTATTAATTATCAAAATTATAAAATACTTATGTCAGATTAACAAATTATTCATTCAATGGATTTGCTTCAATGTATTGTCATCTAGCAATTCTCTTAAGAGTAATAACATTTACTTATCAATCATTCGTGTAGTTTTTTTTTGAAGGTATTTATATCGCTCATAGTTCTGAGAAATGGTGGAAGATTATTAAAGATACGTGGGCTCATACAAAAGATGCTTTGGTGCAAAAGCTTTGTTTTACTGGCTACGATGCGCAGCTTGTTTTTGTGTCTGGCCCTAGTGCAAAATTCAAACAAATTTGGATTTGATTTTATGAACATTACAGTTTCATAAATGTACCATGTATGTATGTTTCATAAGGTACACACAAGGTAGAGATATGGTTATATACAGGGTGTAAACCACCTCATCACGAAGCCGTCAACCAAGCATTCTGTACATCAAACTATAAGTAACTTTACGCAAAAATTATTGCTGGGAAACGACTTTTTTTTTGGGGTGAAAAATCATGTTTTGTGGTAGAACTCAATGTAACGCACTCAAAACATTGTGCTGATGGATGGATTGAATAGTAAGGGGGTCGGGTCGTGTAGGTGTTTAGAGTAAAAAGATTACATTAAAAACTTGTATTTAAAAAAAACTTGTCAAAAAGTTGGAACTTTGACCGCCAATATCTCCGTAACTAGAAGGTTCCAGGTATGGTGTAGATCAAAAAAATTATCGCAATGACGAGGAGAACAAGTGTCTTTCGGCTTCGTTAAGAGGTGTTTTACACCCTTTATAGTTGTCATCGAGGGAAAAATCTAAAAAAAGCTTTTACTCCAGGTGATGTTATTTATTGTTTAATCACTACAGTTAGAAGCACGATCAGTTTTATCTCAAATTTAATTTTTCTCTCTCTTCACGTTGGCGTACCATAACCACAGAGTCTTTAAATCCATCGGTGACGCGCCAGATTCAAAATTAAGAAAGTGACGCTTCGAGTAAATGAGAGTCGTCGTTTTCTTTACATATAATTTGCGGGCGGACGAAGCTGCGGGCATCAACTTAGCTAGAACCAAACCTCGATCCCTTAAATTAGGCTTCTTCAATGCCATTGACCTAAGAGGAGTACTATTAGGTAGGTACACCTCTGCCTAACCCTTCCGGAATTACAGGCGTGATGTTATGTTATGTATGTAATGTTCATAGGCTGAATTACTCTCACAATTAATTTGTTCTTGTCATTGCCGTCGGATCATCGACAAGTAGGTATTTGTTATACCAGCATTGTTCTTTGCAGTGCCCTGACAGGGTTTATGTGTAAAAACCGACAGTAATATTGTAAAATGTGTGATGTGCATGAGGGCAAATAAATAAATAAATATATTATGTCACCATTAGTTTTAATAGAGAACGAAAAAACATGGCAATCGGTTCGTATTTCTACAACGATTTAATTTTATAATTTTCGGTAGTTTAAATGTCAATCTCAGAATACATTTCAGATTTTTCTATCATCTATATTATATCGTTTATAGAATGTCCTGTATTCTTCACACGCCTCGCTACGTACTTTTTCCATAACTTCGATAGTGGTGTTGATTCTGTTCTGCACAAACTAAACTTAATTTAGGCTATTGCTATCTTTTTCTCACTAATAAAACGAGAAAGAGACGGACGTAATTTAGAAATGTCAAATTTATTTGAAACTAATATTTCCATACAAATGAAGGGTGCACGTAAAAACATGTCGACTAAAAACAGGGTGTATCGCAACCGCAAGGCATAAACTAGTTTGACATCTCTAAATTAGTTCAAAGCTATAGCCGTCCTTATCTGGCACTGCCTTTTAGTAAAAGACAGCAATAGCCTAAATTAAGTTTAGTTTGTGCACAACAGAATCGACACCAATATCAACTAGTCTAATTTCTTTCTTACCGAGTAATAAAAACCAATGATAGTCATACTCGTATATGCAAACAACAATAACGTATACTTATGTATGTTTATATTCGTAGCATAAAAATGCATTACAAGATTATATAGAATTATAGGCGTGTATTTTATTTATTTCTTACTAATTGTATATTATTATGTATCTTCTATCTATAAACTTATTTCTTTCTTTTCCTAGAATACTTACTTAATACGTTCTTTATTAGTTTGTTAGTTTATAGTTAATAATAACTGCTAGTTTTATTCTTTCGTTTATTTTCTTTCGTTGTACACCCTAAGGGTATATTGTAGAGATATGTACTTTTTAAATGTTTACCACCTTTATTTGTGACCCACCTATCATCATCAGCCTATTAATGTTCCCACTGCTGGGACACCGGCCTCCCCTGAGAGGGAATGGGCTTACAATCCACCACGCTGGCCCAGTGCGGGTTGGTAGATGTCACATGTCTTTGAATTTTTTGGTTCTAGGACATGCCGGTTTCCTCAAGATGGTTTCCTTCACCGTTTTGAGAGCAGCGGTGATGAAATAAATTACACAAAGTAATGCGCCTGCCTGGGTTCGAACCCACGACTTACTGTTCGTAAGTCGGGGCCGCCACCACTGGGCCACCGTTGCTCACCTATAGCAACAATAAATTAATATTATATTCTATTTTCGTCGCCATAAAGAGTCATGGGCAAAACGGACGTAAGGCCAACAGAATTGGAATTTATCTGAAATTGTAGCTCATAATTAGAACTCCAATTCATACGATTGCAACAAGTACCAAAGTTGCCGGAGACCCGATAACAAATTGACCGACCCGGGAATCGAACCCAGGTCCTTATGCTCAGAAGTCGCGCTTGCGACCACGAGACCAGGCAGTCTGATCTCAGTCAGTCTGTCTTGTAGTCAAATCTTTGCCAAATTACAGGAAAATACAACATATTTCAAATATCTCTATTTCTGTTCCGCGGCGACTTTGGTTCTTGAATTGTTGTCTGTTTTAGAATGAAATGTCCTCGTAATACGCTACTAATAGACAAGTTTCCACCATTAATTAAAATCCAATCTATTTAGTTAGTCAGAGTAGGTATTGGAAAATAATAGACACGTAATTTTTGTTTTTGTAAATCAATGAATATTGACAAAGATAAAACGCAGAACGCACTTAAAATTATACCACAGCGTGACGTATTGAGAATTTTAAAAGCGTCGTATCTTCGTCAATTTTGATTTACGTAACAAAAGAAAAAATACGGGACAAATATTTTTTGATAGTCTAACCGATGGACTAATTAGATTTTTTCAGTTGACAAGCCTATTGAGATATTTTTCAAATACTGTTTGCCTTACGCACAGAATTCTTAGAAAAATGCCCAAGGTCCTTTACATTTAGTAACTTGTATCTAAAATTTATAAAACAAATAAAGTTCTGCATTCATATATTTTTTCATAACTAGGTAGGCTTTATAATCCATTTAAGTCTATTTTAATGAGCCTTATTAAATAACGTCCATCATAAGCCATTCTGTAAACACAACAGCACCACTTACAACCACGCTAGCAAACAGACAACCATTCATATCTAATACATCTATTGTAATCCAAATGATTGTTTACAAATGCGAGACAAACATATTAGCAAATGCTAGTTATTAGCTAAGTGAGGCTGATGGTGTTTATTCTTTAATTAACGAGGTAAGAAGTAGTCATATTTTAAGTAGTTACGGTTAATGTATCCGCTTTGAATGCGGGTAATGAGGATGGCAACAGATTAGCTATATTAATTGACTTATAAATTTATCTAAAGCTCATGGTTAAATAATGTAGTTATCTGCTGGCCCGTAGGTTTTTACGATGTACTAAAGAAGTGAAACTCAATCTGTTTAAGGCGTTTTGCCAGTCATTTTACATGTGCAAGCCGTGTGGTATCCGGCAGAGTAGAATAGAACCAACCCATTACTCACGGGTGTCGTATAAGGCGACTAATGTCTGAGGCAGAACACCTTGCGCCTCCGTAGACCAGAGAACGGGCAGCAGCGTTTTCTGTTAGTCTTTCAACACTGCGATCTCCAATCCGCCTGCCAAGCGTGGAGATTACGACAAAATCCTCCCATCATGGGAGAAGCTTGTGTCCAGCAGTGGACGTTATGGGCTGTTGTTGTTGTTACATGTGCAGTCTGTGGGTTAGACATACACAGAGGACCTACAACGCTTTTCGCAACCAGTACAATAACGCTTTTAGGGTGCTGTTGGGGCTCCCGCGTTTCTTTAGCGCGTCGGGCATGTTTGCTGAAGCAGGTATAGCTTTCAAGCAATTATGCGAAAAAAAACAGCATCCCTGATGCGGCTTCGGGGGAGCACCAACAGCATATTAAAGGTGATAGTGGATAAACCTGACTGTCCGTTCCTGGGGCACTGGACCCGTATACACAGCTGCAGGTCTGGTGAAGCGGGAGGCGGACTCAGTTATAGCTTTAGGTTTTTGAATTGATTATTATTTTATTTTAATGAAAATGGTTGATATAATTTTAATGAGAATGTTATTAGCATAGTTTGTAAGTATTACTAACAACAATATGAATCACTTGTGTTCGATGTAAATAAATAATAATAAATAAAATCAACCGCAGGGGACAATCTTCAAGGTTAAACCGCGCTTGCCAAGGTCGATATGTGGATGGGTGA
Organism: Xestia xanthographa; assembly: GCA_905147715.2. NCBI lineage: Eukaryota > Metazoa > Arthropoda > Insecta > Lepidoptera > Noctuidae > Xestia > Xestia xanthographa. The sequence continues at coordinate 9,649,050 of LR990652.1, forward strand.
CCATCATATCAGATCGAGTTTCTTCCGTGCCTCGGAAAGCACGTTAAGCCGTTGTTCGTCATCAATATTTTTTTGGATAAATTCGGACAACCAGTCTTACCACTGGATAACGCAGTATTCAGCTGCGTCAAAAGTACTTTGGGTTTAGGTAATTAATTTGACTTCGGTATGAATATTTTAGGACAGGCTTTTTAAGTGTAAAATAATTTTAAGCATAAATAAAAAAAAAATTGGAGGCAAGTGTGCAGTTGTTCCACCCGATTGGTTACCATCGCCATGTCGCCTACTAACATTATTCATATTTATATTATTATGATTTGTTTGAATTTACATCTATCTGCTTCTATACCGGTTTATATAATGTAGAAGTTTGTAAAGTTATCTGAAAATAAAATGTATTATTATTTATTACCGGTCTATTCTTTTATTCAGGTAGCCAGGTTTAAGTCCTTTTATAAAAATCAGTTCCAGTATGCTTCATGTTCACTAACATAACTTCGATTGAAAAATTATTGGCATAGTTAAGTCTAGAACGAAATAAAAAATTCAAATTAATATTTAACTTTAATTTACCCTTTACCTTGTAACATACCGAGGTCCAACATCCATCAAACCTGCTGATACTACATATGTTTGTCCGTGAACATACACCGCCATGTTTGTCCACTCGTAAAACTGCAGTCAGCGGCCATGGGCAGACCATGGGCTATTAAACGATAGTTTTTGGTTTATGGCTTCATTACGTCATGGTGTTGATTTAAGAGCCTATACTACCTCAAATTAGCAACTCTATTTGTGGTGGTTCAAACTTCGTTTGTAATACTGTTTGAATAAAGTTCTAATCAGCTTGCACTACAAAGCGGTTGTTACGTCAGTCACTGCGGCCGAATAGTGCGAAATGAGTGGTTTTTATTCTATAGAAAATCAAATTTTCTTCTTTTGGAAAAAATAAAAAACATAAGACCTGCTTTATAGTCAGTTCGGTTAGTATGCAGTGTTTCATGATTTAATTTGAAGTACTTTTAGAATACCAGCGGTTTATTGTTCGATTTGGAGGTAACTTTGGGATTTTTTCCTATAGAGAAAATTTTATGAAATCGTGTTTTCGCCAAACATAAGACCTAACATTAATCCTCAACTTTACCATATATTTATTTCAAAATTAATGCTGCAGTATTTTAGGCGTAACGGACGATCATGCTAAGCCATTTGAGGTAGTATAGGCCCTTAAGCTCACAACAAACATACGTATCATCACGCTTGTAATCCTAGCAGGGGTAGTTAGACCTCTACCTAAACCTGCGAGGATTATTACGATTACGAGGAGGTACGACGTTTGGGGGAGGCCTATGTCCAGCAGTGGACATCTTTCGGCTGAAATATTGATGAGGAGTTATCTTTTAGTAGTACACTCACATTTAGTAGAGTTATGTTTCAGTCTCATGTAAAGGGGGTCGAATTTTACGCCATAAATCGGGCATAACTCAAGATCGTGCTCATACTAAGAAATTCCTGATAAAACAACCCAATAATACTGGCTGACCCGGAATTCAAACCTAGGATCTCATGCTCAGTGGTCGCGCCTATGACCACTAAACCAACGAGGCAGCCAGTAAATATAGCTGTCAACGACCCACCTACATTTATTAAACTTCTTAACTTTGAAAACCAAAAATAAGCCTGTTCAAGTCTGGAAACGTCATCAATCGTGATCTTCAACATTTTTTGTAATGAAAAACGATACATGGTTTATTTGTTTTGGTTCGTATACGAAGAGATATTAGGGAAAGGGCAATGACAGCTATTCTCATCTTAACTGGCACCAACTATGTAGAGATATACGAGCTTGAGATCGTTCGATTTATATTCATCACCACTGCTCTCAAAACGGTGAAGGAAAACAACGTGAGGAATTTGCAAGAAATAATGGTGAACGATTCTAGTTTAGGAGATCGGGTCAAACGCTTGTACGCTAGCTCTACTTTATCTAGGTACTTACGTGTTATAATTGGTCCTATTTGTTGTTGCTTACCTAACTACACTGGTCTACAAAACTAAATACTACATTTTTTAAATTTTAATTTTTGTAAAACTATACAAATACAAATACAAAAATACAAAATCTTTATTTCTTTACCAAAAACTTTTACATTAGTTGGTGATTGGAGCCTCCTTTTAAGCAAGTAATGCCTGTGTTAGGAGACTCCGCTCTTCCACAGCAATATACAATTTATTTAGTACCTTAGATATAAACATTGTGTGTGTGTTTGTGTGTGTGTGTTTGTGTGTGTGTGTTTGTGTGTATGTGTTTGTGTGTGTTTGTGTGTGTTGTGTGTGTGTGTGTGTGGGGGATGGGTGTTTCATTTTGTGTTTTGCAATAGTGCCTCAGTATCTGTGTAATTAATTGCCTTTATCCAATTCGTTAGAATTTTTTTGCATTCGTGTAGTTGTTTATTGTGAACATATATTTTTTTAATATAGAAGTTAGAGATTTAAAATAAAAAACATTTTATAACAATTTTTATCAGCTTTATTAATTTTAATGTACAAAATTAAACTCTTTTTCGAGTCCTTTTTGTTTCGAAAGTATATCTTGTGTACTTAAAAAGTTATTGCAATTTTAAAAGTGTTATACTTAGTTTTGCAGGCCAGCGTATTTAAAGTTATAGGATAGAAACGGAGTACTTTTAAAAGACATTAAACGAAGAGGCAAACTAATGGTTTCTTTTCGAACACTATCGCCTAGGACATACGCCATTTTGGAATATAATTTAAGAATACTTCAATACAATAGTCTTCTAGGACAACTTTGACACTTAAACTTTTCCTATAAGATTTAATTTTAAAAGTCAAACAGCTATTATAATTGATGATCTACGAAAAATAGTGCCTTATTTTTATCACCACAAGATTACGTTACATACATTAGAAAACAAAGAAGTTTCATCTCAACAACCTACCTACGTAACTCCAGCTACAAAAATAATACATTATTCTCTCAGCAAGAACCCCCATCACTAGACATGGTTACATAAACGTACCCTACACAGCATCGTATGTGAATATGAATGCAAAGTAAATGGAAAGAGATAAAGTTACGTCGACCCGCGGCCGATGGAGGCAATAGACTGGTTCGTTCCCTGTGGAGCCGGGAGTATACACCCTGTGTAATGTCTAGAGGGAAAATAGACCTTTCCTCTTTAGTGGGACAATGGTGTCGATTCAGTGTGCGCAAACTAAACTTAATTTAAGCTATTGCTCTCTTTTTCTCTCTAATCAAACGAGAAAGAGACGGACGTAATTTAGATCTGTCAAATTTAGTTGGAACTAATATTTCTATACAAATGAAGGGTGCACGTAAAAATAAGACGACTAAAAACAAGCGCAAGGCATGAACTAGTTTGACATCTCTAACTTAGTTCATAGCTGTAGCCGTCCTTTTCTCGCACTGCCTTTTAGTAAAAGATAGCAATAGCTTAAATTAGCGAGGAGCTCGTGGCTAAATAATAACAGCCGCTCGGGTCGATCTTTAGGTTAAGCCGTGCTTGCCTAGGTTGGTCTGTGGATGGGTGACCACCCATTACATACCGAGTTTCCTCCGTGCCTCGGAAAGCACGTTAAGCTGTTGGTCCCGGCTGTCATTTGTGATCTTTGACAGTCGTTACAGTTAGTCAGTGGCCCAAAAATTCTGACAACCAGTCTTACCAAGGAGTATCGTGATACCCAGTACTAACTGGGTTGTGGAGCTCAGATAGGCAGTCGCTTCATGTAAAATACTGGTATTCAGCTGCATCTGGTTAGACTGGAAGCCGACCCCAATAAAAACTTGGGAAAAGGCTAGGCAGATGATGATGAGCAATAGCTTAAATTAAGTTTAGTTTGTGCACAACAGAATTGATACCAATATAGACTCATATAATAAATGTTGTCTTGTTTATAGCAGATAAAAGGAACATATAAAACCACGATTTCGCCTTAATTATGATTCTAGTTATACTATGCTCTGACTACGATCAAGTTCTGAATTTATGTTAATAGTTGCGCGACAATACACCGTGTATTTTAGATGTGTTAGTAACTGTCTTGGAAATCTTATAGTAGGTTATTTCTTCTACATGTATGTCCCCATCTCTCTCAAACGTTGCATCTCTTTGGAAGAGATTCAAAGTTGAGGGCTATAATTTCCCAATAGCTATAATAGCACTGTCACTGCAGCTTTCTTACCACATCATTACAATTTCGTGTTTCAGAATGACCATAGTTTTTTCCTTCGTAATTTTTACTATCCAACTTCATTTGTATTAACAATAAAAATATTCTGTCTTTCCGTATTTATTATCTTAAAAGCGCTCCCTAACTGGGAGCACTCGTCTGAAAAGTAATGAATACTCCCGGTGTGGTAGCGCCAGCGTGTATCACTAAAGTCACAAAAGGAACCCACCAAATGTGTGCAACTCGACACCGGATCTGAGTTAATGGTGGATGCGTGTCGCGCCCTCGCAGCAACTCTAGTCGCGCCGTGTGTAGCCGGCCTTATAACCATATTGTATTAACTGTTTATGTGTTTAATATTAAGTATATTGTGTTTCAATGTGTTCCAGATAGGGGGAGTGCAGAGAAGGTTGGTATTCTCTTAGGTAGGTATTCAATAAATTAAAGAAGAAAAAAAGAGTAGTAAGTAGCGGCCCTGACTTACGAGCAGTAAGTCGTGGGTTCTATCTAACCTAGGCAGGCGCATTACTTTGTGTAATTTATATACAGGGTTAGTTTTCAATGACCGGCCAAATTTTCAGAAATGTTATAATCGATAATATTTTTATATAAAGAAAAAAAAAAAACATTTTTTGAATAAAAAATTTCAATAATAATGAAATTTTATTATTATAGCGAACGTGGATATTGCATTCAGCACAATTCAGTTCAACACACTAGATAAATAGCAGTTAGCACACACATACATTTGGCGGTGCAAGCACGCACACAAGTGCATTGATTCCCACTAGGTTTATGATTTAGGACTTTTTTGGGACACTTTCAAATGAATGCTATTATTATATTTTATATTTTTCGACAATAATATTTAAAATGCACTTTGGGTTGGGTTTGCGGTTTGATATCTAGATGTTAATTTAAAATTTTGGCTGGTCATTGAAAACTAACCTTCTATATCTTCTTAGTCGGATGTAAGGAAAATTACCTACTTAGTGGCTGCCCACTTACGTACAACAATCTGTCTGGAGATCAGCTAGTCATCCTGATGAAACTAGTATTTGTTTTAATAGTCAAGACGACGCGGCAGGAGCTCGTGGCTAAATAATAACAGCCGCTCGGGTCAATCTTTAGGTTAAGCCGTACTTGCCTAGGTTGGTCTGTGGATGGGTGACCACCATTACATACCGAGTTTCCTCCGTGCTTCGGAAAGCACGTTAAGCTGTTGGTCCCGGCTGTCATATGTAGATCTTTGACAGTCGTTACAGGTAGTCAGTGGCCCAAAAAGTCTGACAACCAGTCTTACCAAGGGGTATCGTATTACCCAGTACTATCTGGGTTGTGGAGGTCAGTTAAGCAGTCGCTTCATGTAAAATACTGGTATTCAGCTGCATCCGGTTAGACTGGAAGCCGACCCCAACAAAGTTGGGAAAAGGCTAGGCAGGTGATGAGTAAAGACGACGCGTCGATTTATAACTAGAAAACGTTGTGATCTTCATCAATTCCGATGAGGCTTAAAACACAATATGAATGAGCCTGTGACACCACGCACGTTCAGTGGCAAACGGAAGAGAGAAACATAGACAATGTTGATTGTTGACCATAGAGTAAAAAAAACTAAAACTAACTTTGTGTTGCCATAAACATTCCTCATACTTTTATATGAAACTTCAGCACTAAGGATAGATTATAAAAAATATCCCAATAAAAGAATTAAAATAGGGTGGAGAGTTTGTGCTGATATTCGTTTTTTTAAAACCATCACACTGTAAACAGCCAACAGTTTCGTCAAATAAAAATATTTGATGATCGCAGAGTATTTATTAGCAGGAAGACCATTTCTTTTTTTTTTTTATTTTTTTTTTTATTTTTTTTTTAGGAGGGACCACTCGCAGTTGCAACTCTAGACGGTTGCTTGACTGCTTAACCGGACAATCCTGTGGTGGGCAAAAATTACTTTAAGGCCCCCAGCCAGGGCTTACAAACTAACAGGAATTACACATTAAATGAACCGTCACTAAGGGCACCCCCTGTGGGGTTCGGGCCTCGGCTTAGTGGGTCATTGACAGGAGGGCAGCAAGGGACAACAACAGGCTGGGTCGGATCATTAATTGGCTCATCGAGCATGTCGGGCTGGAAGACCATTTCTGTTCCAGCTTACCCTTTTATACCCTAGTCCCAACTCCCAATCGTTTTGACTTTAGTAAGGTGTCTTTAGATTCTTCAATTAAACGTCGAATTTCTTGACATGAACTTTAATGATCGGAGTTTATTTTTACACAGGTACTATAATTGGTTTTCTTGTCGTCGTCATGAATAAAAAAATAAAAAAACCCGACTGGGTAAAATCTAACTAATAATTTAGACTAAAATCATTACATCCAATATATGAGTCTCGACTGTTGCAGTCCATATGTTCTGTCTCCTGAACTTGTTTTATTCTTTTCAGTTTTTATTTAAAATGATTAGTTATTTTTTACGCAGTCGGGTTTTTTTTTTTTAATTTACACCTTTTAGTTACCTACTTAGATATACCATTTTAAAATCCTCATGATGAGCCCTTTGTCAAGCAATTCAGGCTGCAGAGCGTGCCAAACATTTGAATTTGGTGCCCGAAATCCGCCATTTTGTTTTTTATTTTTTATTTTGATATACCCAGTGTCACTCGCAGTAAATACGAATCTAACGACACCTCTCAAGCTAAAATCCATCGAGCCGTTCAGGCCACAGAGCGTGCCAAACAATTATACATACATACATACATACTCTCGAAAAACATAACGGGTCACAGAGATCGTCTTATTCTAAGATGGCGGATAGCACAGAACATATATTATTTTCTCGTAACAAACTAGCGTCCTCTCGCGGCGCCTTGCGAAAAATACAGGCGACATTTGGGTCGCATCGAACGAACTATTAAGAACATAAGGTATAGGTAAGCTAGCTCGCCGTCTGTCCGTCTCATGACGACAGGCCGTGTCGACGGCGTGTTCGTGTTCCACGCGCGCCTCAAAGAGAGTCAGCAATAGGAAGGGGTCCGCAAGGACCGATGCCTGCCGGGGTTGTGGGACTGTTCGAAAGAGATAGCGTGGCCCCGAAACACAAAGGGCGATGAAGAAACATGGATGGGTTTTAGTCAGTAAAAGTCTAACACTACCTCCTGCTCCGCCCAGAGCGGGAGAAGTCATTTGATGATTTCCCATCCGAAAAAAAAAGGTATAGGTAAGTACTAACCGACTAAAGACATCAAAGTAGTACCTACCACATACCACACATTCCAATCCTGCCCATCCAATCTGCTAATTACTGAACAACTCAGCTGACAAGTGACCGACAGTCGATCTTTGTACCCCACGCTAGATTGTACGCAGTTCATTACATACACAGATACATCTACTTGGTGTTAATTGGCTAGTACTCCGCTCGACAATGAGCAAAACACTATATTATGTCGTTAAAACTTGCAAGTTACGATGACAGAGTGACCATTTAATTAGGTAGATTGTGTAAAGATACTTTGGTTATAATTATTGCGATGCTACAAACATGTATGATTACGCCAGCACATTTAGCTACCCGAAACTGTCGATTTTTCTCAATCGACTTTGAGCCTTAATGCTTGTGAGTGATAAAGTTGAAAATCTATTAAGGCCCTGTCTAACCCTAAAATTAGCAACTCTATTTGTAGTGGCTCAAACTTCGTTCGTAAAACTGTTAGAATAAAGTTCTAATCAGCTTGCACTACAAAGTGGTTGTTACGTCAGTCACTGCGGGCCGAATAGTGCGAAATGAGTAGTTTTTAATTTACTATAAAAATAATATATAATTTTTTAAAGTAACCTCAAATGTAATTTCTTATTTTTCAGTGTATTTTTTTATTCATAATGAAAATAATCTTTTCATTACTCATACTCTGAAAGTAGGTCTGAAGTTGCCTGAGGAGCGGGTTGAAAGTAATACTTTTCAGCCCTAGGGAGAATCGTTTTCAACTGACAGCTGTCAAATTATTAAAAAAAATGGTTCATTTTTCTATTGAACCATGTTCCAACTTTCTATACAGCCACGATGTAAAATTGAAATAACATAAAGTTAAGTATTACATTTATTAAAGAATATTATTTATTTTAAATATCTTTATTATAATTAAGTTTCAACTATTTCTTTAAAATAACATAGATTTGGGAAAAATATTTACCATTTTTCGATGATGAAAATGAAAAATAGGTATTGGCTGAATAGCTGGCCGGCCACAGAAAAAAAAAGCAGCAATAGGGTAGATGACACCAAAAAACAATAATTCCAATACACCTTTCTCTAAAAAAAACACTTTATTTTGGGCTGAAAACCCGATTTATTTTCAATTAATCGCCAAATTCGATTTTTAGTTGCTTTGAAATACATAAATAGTCCAGTCATTGAGTTGAATAAACAGTGACGTCACAGTAGGCTATTGCCATACAAAGTCTAGTTTAGAGAACCGCGTTTTGACAGCTCTTAAAAAGTATCTCAATTGATTGGTGTGTCATCTACCCCATTCGAATTCCGATCTTTATTAGTTTTTTCGAGTTGTATGTTTTGTTTTTTACTTTCCTTGTATTCGTAATGAAAAGCACAGTGTTTACCTCGGGTTAAAGACTTATTTAGTCCCTCGAACTATTAGCGCCCTCGCTTCGCTCGGGCACCAAACCCCGTCTCGGGACTAAATAAGTTACTTTCACCCCTAGGGTAACAATGTACTATTTCATTACTCATACTCTGAAAGTAGGTCTGAAGTTGCCTGAGGAGCGGGTTGAAAGTAATACTTTTCAGCCCTAGGAAGAACCGTTTTCAACTGACAGCTGTCAAATTATAAAAAAAAATGGTTCATTTTTCTATTGAACCATGTCCAACTTTCTGTACAGCCACGATGTAAAATTGAAATATCATAAAGTTAAGTATTAATTAAAGAATGTATATATTTTAAATATCTTTATTATAATTAAGTTTCAAGTATTTCTTTAAAATAACATAGATTTGGGAAAAATATTTACCATTTTTCGATGATGAAAATAAAAAATAGGTATTGGCTGAATAGCTGGCCGGCCACAGAAAAACAAAAACATAAAAACGAAAGCGGCAATCCGAATTCCGATCTTCATTAGTTTTTTCGAGTTGTATGGTTTTTTTTTACTTTCCTTGTATTCGTAATGAAAAGCACAGTGTTTACCTCGGGTTAAAGACTTATTTAGTCCCTCGAACTATTAGCGCCCTCGCTTCGCTCGGGCACCAAACCCCGTCTCGGGACTAAATAAGTTACTTTCACCCCTAGGGTAACAATGTACTATTATGTAAAACTTGTCAAATAATAATAAAACTTACCTATCTTTGGATGTTTCTAGGAGCGAGAGAAGTAATAACTATCGTTTAAGTGTGCGGCCAGCGCGGTGCGGGGTGCAGGAACAGTTCATGAACAACATCAATATTTTTTATGCGGATTACAACAACGACTATTTCATACTTTAACACTCAACTAAAAACAGGTCGATTTGAAAGATCCCGGCCTTAAAGAGTCTGTACTTTAGGAATTTCTCCTATATCGTGGATACGTGTAGAAATACGTAACGCGTATCCGGCGTATCGACTTTCTCTTCAACATCACCACTATCTGCCTAGCCTTTTCCCAACTGTATTAGAGTCTTCCAGTCTAACCGGACGCAGCTGAATACAAGTATTTTACATGGAGCTACTGCCTATCTGACCTCCACAACTCAGTTAGTGCTTGGTAACACGACACCCATAGCTAAAACTGGTTGTCAGACTTTCGTGCCACTGACTTCCTGTAACGACTGTCAAAGATCTATTATGGGTATAATTATTTATTTATCAATATAGGTTCACCAACAGCTTCTGCGTACAGCATTTAAGTATACATAGGTTCTAGGACAGAGTCTTTAATTTATGTTTCTAGGACTACTAAAAAAAAGTGTTAGCATATGAGAAATTAAAAATTAAAATGAGTGGCTATAGACATGAAATACAATAGTAGACCCTACATTTAAGAGATTATTTAGCTTACGAAACATAATACAAAGAAAAAGAAAAACATATGGTGTAATTTTACTAACTACTTAATTACAATTAAAATTAAAAAAAGACATAAGATATGATTATTGGTGTTAAAACAGATAAAAATGAACTAATAATGATTATTATGAACCTTTTTGCTTGAAATATCTAAAAATATAAATATTTTTAATTCAAGATATTTATATCCTAAAATATAAATATCTTGAAGGGGCTTCGGATGCAAATAAAAATAAAGAAACGCCAAACGGCAACAGTATCGTTTTATCTGTAATAAAGCTATGAACTTTGTTGTTTGCCCACGATTACGGCTGCCGGCTAATTAGCAGTGTTTGTTCCGACTGTTTACTTTATAAATGTTTTGTTTATTACTGATAAATCAGCAAGGAGCTAGTTTACTGGGACTTTTAACGGATTATTTGCTTCCTTGAGTTTTGCTATTTAAAACTGGTCCGTTACCAAGCTGTGGACTAACGCAGGTAGCTAGATAATGCATTGGTTTGGTGGATATTTAAATATCTTCATATTTTATAATAAAGAAAAAAAATATTAATCTAGACATTGATATTTTGGATCCCATCATGCCGCTAGACATGACGTCATTACAAGTTGTTTTTTAATCTGTCTGTATGACTGCTTGTTCTTCCTAATTACGCAACGGACTTTGATGAGGTTTTCACCAACTGTTAGAGAATCTATTGCGGAAGGGTTGTGTATGGATACTCTGTATAGTAAGTAGTTACATAAGTAAATATACTCACTATCTGTGAGTTTAATATTTTATAAAGGAATCAGGGTATATATAGTTTAGTATATAAGCCTAATTAGAAACTTGTAATATGTTACTGTTTGTTTTTCCTAAATAAATAAATAGAAAGTCATAAATACTATGCGAAGTGCATATTGTGAATCTAAATATAAATAAAAACCTACTTAATGGATCACGTAAACAATTTAATCACAAATGATCACCTAAAATAACTTAAAATCAAAAGGAGGAACATTCAAATACCTTTGAAATAAAAATCAGAAACATTGCTTGAAATAACTAATTCTAATTCCCAAACCCCTTTAAAATCCACACGCAATTTGCCAAAAAAAGTCACACCTTTTACAAATCCTGTCCAGCACCAACCTTCCAAAAAACCATAGATAATCCCACAAAGGCATAGACAATAGAGATGATTGCATTAACGCTACGCCTGATAAGGACAGGTATTTAAGCCAAGCCCATTCCGAACCATCACGTCTTAAAAACATCTACCCGACATACGTTGAGCCGTGGTGACATTAGGAACTAATATAAAAATACTAAATCTGACGTTTGTATGAGCAAGTGGCGCCATTTTGACAGGTAAAGTTAAAATGGCGGGTGCAAAGGATATCCTTTCTTTTACTAATGTGTCCCAAATGTTGTCTATTGTGGTTATGATCGAACTAAAATTGACGTGAGAATTATGAGTGTAAAGTGCTGAGGGAATCCTTTGGAAACTGTGAATGGTGTATGACGACCGCCCGTGGTTTTGTACGTGGCGTTTAAAAGATAGCTGGCTGATAGTAAGGGTATTTAGTCAATGATATATAACCTATAATACGTCATTGCGTATTATATATAGACACGTCATGAACCAACATCGCGGCGCTTAAAAACGGCGAAAATACTAGAACTACTTATAAGCGTGAAGAAAGAGAAAGAAAATATGACACTGAACGGCGGGATGCCTGTTGCGAGAGGGAGATAAATATACATTTTCAGTCACGTCACAGGATTTATTAAATTATAAACAAACGTAGCGTCGCGCGACAGGTTGGTGCGTAACTAAGCGCGATGTGGCCAATTGGCTTCATTTCATGTTGTCATTTTAGAGTGCGGACAACGTATCTATAGTTATATATCATTGATAATACGTCATTGTATTTAGTTATATATAACATCACGTGAGTAATCCCCGAAGAGTTGAGTTGAGCAGTACTTACTTTTAATACGCGAACATTTCGCTTGTTATTTTTAAGTCCCGTATAAATCGTATAATTACCCGGCGGTATTATTAGTAGCCGGTAAAGTATAAAATTAATGAATTCGTTCGAAGCTATGATACCGGGTGCGCCATCTATTGGTACCTGTAGGGCTATTACGTATCTTTTTGATCTCCAGTGACTATCAAGCTTCGGTTGTACACCGAACTTTGATGGCAACCGAGAATGTCAAAATATTGGTATTACTTATTACACAGAGTGGATATCACTTTACGGTGACTAACAGCCCGGGTACGGTGTAACGTTTTTCACGAAAGCCACTTCAAACTCAGTTGTCATCAATTTAATGTCCACTATGCTTACATAATCGCAATATTAGAAGAATCGATGCGAAAGCGTCTGTCAAAATGAGTTACGGTGACTATCAGCCACGATGACAACCAATGACGTCATATTTGATCGCGACTGGTCATACATAATACGAAACCAACCTTTTGACAGTTATTTGATGGACACTGAGCCCAGTTACTATCATTTCGAGCTGTCAACAGCTGCTGATGTCTCAAATTTATTTAAAGTTAGTAAGACAGATGGAAGAGGAGCAGGACAATCAGACAATCTGAACGATCTAACGAAGTATTATAAAGAATCGGTCACACGCGCACCCATACGGAAAAATGTGCGGACGTGACTCCAGACACGGACACCGACAGATTCTTCAGGAAGTTGGTATATGTATGGAAGTGTATTAATATCCTCAAAGAAAAAAACAATCATTCTGATGGCAGAGCGTGGTTTCGTGGATCGGAACCACGCTCTGCTACCATGTAGGAATATTGGTAATAAAGCAAGTATTTATTTTATAATATTCAATTGGTAGTTTATTTTAAATTGCTTCGAGATTGGTGCCGATTCCCTTGTTTACAAACTAAACCAAATTTAAGTTCAGTGCATCTTTTTCTTTCTATGTCATTAAGAAAAGGACAGAAGATAAATTTTATAGAAGCGCCATACAAGTTTTAGACGCGATTAAAAAGTTGACTACTAAAATTACATCAAATTACGTCAGGTGCTGACTTATTTGACAGGATTAAACTAATATTTATCTTCTGTCCTTTTCATAATGAAATAGAAAGAAAAAGATGCATTCAACTTAAATTTAGTTTAGTTTGTGAACAAGGGAATCGGCACCGTGTCATAAGTATACCAAAAAAAATAAAAACTTAACTTTATGGTTGCATTACATTTCTATCAAACTTTATGTTTTAGAAAACAAAGTCGAATAATTCTAGCAATTAAGTTTTCAGAAATTCTGATGCCTAACTAATTTCTAAATAGTAATCTTAACAAGCTATGAAGGGAGGCTTTTTACATAACTACCACAACAACTCTAACATAATAGTACATTTTGATACAAGTGGAGAAAGTTTGTTATTGCAATCGAGGCGGAATTATAACACTCGAGCCGTAGGCGAGGGTGTTTTTGAGCCAAATATGTGTGGGGGCGCGTGTCGGGAAACTCTTCAATGACTAAGTCCTTTTAGGGTATGAAATATATTTCGAAGATTCACAAATTAAAGATAAAAATTATAAAATTGATTTCTTATGAAGTAGGTTTAACATATCAGTGTCCGTTCCCACCGAAGTTAGGTAAAGAAAAGGCGATGACAATAGTCGGTGACGTGTGAAGCGCGGTGTCGTAATACGAACGGTCGCTAGGTCGGTACGATGTGCTGAGCTTGCAGGTTGGCATCGTAACACCTCCCCTGCCAGATGAGCAACTATTTGGTGACCTTGACGCCAAAAGTTGCGGCTCTTCTTTCATCTTCTGTCAGCTCGGTATTAGCTGTTTCAGTTGTAATATTTACTTTCGCAGCTCGACGGCGGCGGCAACGAATGAAATACCAAATGCTCAGTGCGCCTGCACCGAATAATATAAGTGAATAAAATGGAATTGTGGTATGGTACATTCCAATCGTGTCTAATGTTTCAACAGATATTTCGTCTTGCATGGTAATTTGGTCCTGAATTTTGCGAAGACTACTTAGATCTGTAGTCTGCAAATGGAAACTGCGTGTCTTTGCCAAAATCTCATAGTGCGGTAGAGCCATGAGTTCTAATGGTTGCCCAACTAATTTGTTATCTAAATTGATTATACTGATCTCAGGGGTTTTTATCTTGCAGCCTTGAGGAACAGTGACCAAAAAGCTTCCTCGTAACATCTGATGTCGTTCTTTTCCACAGGATAGTTTTACTTTTGTACTGTTGGGTAAAGCGATTATGTAGTGGTAGCTGTCTAGCTCAATCATAGCTTCCTTGGTCAGAGTGATAGGCGTGGTTTTGCACGTTACATCTATCTCCTGAGATTGTATGAGTTTTTGAATACAGTCTGTTTTTGACATAATCTGGTGGACGATCCTCTGCTCGCATAGGTGCCAAGAGTTGACCTTCGGGCATTCAGCCTCTATATACACAAATTCCTGAGAATTGGATGCTATATAGGGTGCAGGTGGTACTATAATAACGCTATTGTTATTTGGAACGGGGCAGAGTTCATATAACTGGTACTCAGTAGTAAATGTAATAGGAAACTTTATGACTACTACAACTGTGGACTCGGTAAAATATGAAGCTAAGTTAAGGATTTCGTAATAATTTCTAATATCTAAGGCAATGATTTCGTTGGAACTATAAATATGTTTCAGTTGGCTTATCATATTTTTAAGATCTTTGACAGAAAGTATGGAATGATGAACTGATTTATCTCGACTAAAGGCTAATATATTTTCTATTCTGTTAATTTCACTCAGTAATTCTTGTACATTTTCGGTCAAAATCGCGAAAAGTTGTACAAGATGAGCGTAATGAATTATTCGCTCATTATCATTATTAGTCATATTCATGACATAAGAAAGAGCTTTTACCAATTTTCTCTGATTAATTGAAAGATTGCGGATTATCTGGTTTTGCTGAATTGTCATTTCTTTATATAAAGTAATATGCTTGTTAAACGATTGTGACATAGTTTGATCGTTTTTATTTAAGATACGTAATGCATTTTCAAATTTCAGAGCGTCATCGTTGTCTAAATTTCCAGAAATACTTTTGATGATTGTGCCTATTGGGTTGATCAGTCCTCTCTTAACTCTGGTTGGCCTAAATGTATCTAACTGCACCGAAACTCTTTCTAACTTTGTGTATAAATGTTTAATTTGATAGTTGAAGAGAGCGCTGTCCTCATGTGATAGTTTATGGGTAGCGATAGCGAGTTGAGATTTCATAGTGTTTACTTGTGATTCAATTTCTTTAAGGTCAATGTCTTGCAAGAATGTGTGAAAGTGGGATATAATTTTGGTAGCACCGAGATTAAACGGTAGTATACCCGGTCCATTGTCCAGGCTATCAAAATGTATGTCTTGAGCACCAACTAGGAAAACCGGCAGCAATAATAGATACATGAGTAGCATTGCTTGCGAGCGTTGTTTCATCGATTTTTGGATGTCCCAATCTGCGTAGCAACAGCTTCCTTGACAGGCCTCCAATAGGTTCTTCGTCCAGACAGTTGATGCGGCGTTTTCCTGATTTTTAGGTTTTTCACATCACCAAACCTTAAGTCTGTAACGAGCACCGGCTGCGCCAAATATGTGTGGGGGCGCGTGTCGGGAAACTCTTCAATGACTAAGTCCTTTTAGGGTATGAAATATATTTCGAAGATTCACAAATTAAAGATAAAAATTATAAAATTGATTTCTTATGAAGTAGGTTTAACATATCAGTGTCCGTTCCCACCGAAGTTAGGTAAAGAAAAGGCGATGACAATAGTCGGTGACGTGTGAAGCGCGGTGTCGTAATACGAACGGTCGCTAGGTCGGTACGATGTGCTGAGCTTGCAGGTTGGCATCGTAACAAGCCGAGAATTGCAATAACAAATGTCCACGTGTATCAAACGACGTTTTTCAATACACTTTTGAAGAAATAAAATAAAATAACGAATATTATTTTTGTCACGAACTATGAAACTATGATTTAAATTTTCTTTTTTTTTTTTTCGCGCTTTGGTCTCGCCAGGTTGAAAGAGAGGCAATGGTATGAAGTCGTTAAACAGCCTAATATAAAAAATAGATTTATTTTATATTTTTGAATTCAGAACACAAATAAACGTTAATTTGTGTATAAAAGTAACTATTAGTTTTAAATAATCATGTTTATCTATGATATTCTATTTATTAACACAATTTGAATATTCAAAAAATATTTATGCCGTAAAGACGCGTAGTGCTTTGCAAAAAAAAAAAACAGTCACCTCAGACTATAGGCATTGAACCAATTTGGACTAAGTATAGGTATAGTTATCTGTGGCAATTTTCATTCCCGCACACGCGTGTGAAATACATGCCATGTTGTACCTAATCGTAGTGCGTTAAGGACCAGTTTTCGAGGAAGTGTATTGAAAATAAATAAATAACATGGCGCCTGTAAACCCCGAAGGGTTAGGCAGAGGTGCTCCCACATTTCGTCAGTTATGTAAAGGCCTATGTAATAGGGGGTGAGCCTATTGCCATCAACTGGGCACAAATCCAGACTCCGTGGCTGCTACTGAAAAATTCCTGATGAAAGAACCCAATAACACTTCCCAACCTGGGAATCGAACCTAAGGCCTCAAACTTGCGGCCGCTAGACCAAACGAGGCAGTCTGCGAGGCTTCTGATACAGAAATGTCAATTCACAAATATGGATGTGAACGCTGTTGCATTTATAAATCACACATAATCACATGAGTTATATGTTATGTGATATAACATAGCACATCGGTACCTATAACAGCAAGATTTTAGGGACAGTCACGTGCACCAATATGTAAACACTTAACAACTTTTAAATGTGTTTTTCTTCTACTGTTCTGATTAAAATTTCATGTAAAAACATACTCGTAATATTCTGGAACTCACATTTTTTAACTATTACTAAGTTACAATATTTAACTCGCGAAAATTAAAAAAAAAGTGTAAATAAAATATTTTATATACTTTAAATTGTAATCTGTGGAGAACGTTGTGTTAATTGTTTTGAAATGTAATATTTATATTATTGTTGACATATACACAATTATTGATGGAAATCACAGACATCGGTGAAGGAAAACATCGTGAGGAAACCTGGACTTAAAATTAATATAAGTCTGACATCACCAACCCGTCTTGAGCAAGCGTGGTGATCAATGCTCGGGCCTTCTCTGTTAAGAGGCCTTTGCCCAGCCGTGGGACAGTAATAGGCCGGTATAATTATGATTATTATATATTACAGCCAAAATTGTTATCGGTCAAAACCACTTTTGACTGTTGTCAGTCAAAATCCTTATGAAGTTAAAATGCGTTTTCTGCATTAAAAATATGTTGTTTTAGAATAGTTCTGGGACTAAGTAATTACAACTGAGGCGCAGGTGTAATTACCTAGTCTTAGAACTATATGATGTTTTTGAAAGGGTCACAAAAAAAACCTAACAACCTAATAAGTTTCAAAGTAAATGTTAGTTATTGTTAAAATATTTTTCACAGGTTAGAAGTAGTTTTCACTAGTTTTCACCGGTCTAGAGTAGTACTACACATTGGTGCTAGTGATTGTATATGGTACTATCGATGACACTCCCGCCTGACCACCACTAAGCTCATTTTTGCTTGCACTCGCAACATAGAAACGCTCTCTAGCCCCGCCCCGTTGACTTTGTATAGAAATAATGAATGAAAAGATACCGAATCGGCCGAGCGCACTGACGACGCACGCCCAACGAGAGATATTGTTATTTTGCGCGCCAAAGTTGACGCTTTCCTAATAGGCACAAACTTTAAGGGGGCGTGGCTCGGCGCCTCCGCATGATTTAAGCAAAAAAAAATTAAACTGGTCAGGCGGAAAAGACCCCGATAGTATACCTATGCCACAAATATTTTCTTCATTGTGGTGTTTTCTAACACAGTCGCGAAACGAAACAAACCTAACTACCACTAATGGCCTCGTGGGAGGACTGTGTTAATATAGGTAGTATGTTATGTTACCATACCCGTAGCAACCTTTTTGGGAAATTTCACTTATGTGGGACCTACTGCGGGTATAGACACTAATTATTGTGAGTGGTTAGGTGGTAGGTGGGATAATACCGATAAAAACTGACGGTCTAATTCGATTTTTTCAGTACACAAGCCTTTTGTGAAATATTTGTAAAACTGCTTGAAAGAACTTTGTAGTCCTTTAAAATTTAATAAAAAAAAGCTTGCCAGTTTTGGTTAGAAGGAAAGGTTAAAGTCGAAAGAACTATTGACATAGCCTAACTATTTAAGATTGACATCAACAAGTGGTAACACGAATTTATTTCAACAAAAACAATGATATTCTAACAAACAGATATGTTATACACCTACAAAACCACCGAAAAAAGTGTGCCGCGGGGGAGAGCCAGCTCACATACACGCAGTGACGCAGAATAAAGGAAAAACAGGCCAATTGACACGTTTTCGAGTCTTCACGATTGCGCGCTCATAACATATCTGTTTAATTAAATATCATTGAACAAAAACCAACAAATAACATAATGAAAAGTGAAAACAAAGATAAACCAAATTGGGTACATTAACATCGATCACAAAGAGAAGAGCTTTTAATAAGACACTTACAAAAGTGAGTACATTTGTATGTAATTAACAAACAAATTAATTATCTACCAAATGAATGAGAAGCCTGGGCCAGCCCCACCCAGTAGCCATCTCAACATATTTACATACGTCTACACAGTGGCCCACTAGAGTCGGTACATACTCCATTCGAGGACCATTCGCGTGAGAGAATCATAAAAAAAAACCTCACAAACTACATCATTGCGATATCAATGTTGTAATCATTAAAAAATATGTCTACATTAGAGTTGTAATTTAAATATGATTATGTAATTTATCAGATTTCTTATATGTACTCCATGGTTTTAGGAGTATCTACTAACTTTTGCACGGTTAGAGTTTGTGTTTAGCAGCCAATCAACTTTACACAGAAATGCCCCACCTTCCATCTTGCGCTGCATGTCCTGACTCCTGCGCACTTGACGATCTTATGACTGCATCAGCGAGCGGAGTTCGCATAGATGAATTTTGGCTAAATACATTTAAGAGCGGCCATCCCGCCATACTTTTCGCGAGAATTTTGACAATAGCTCGTATTCAAATATCTTTGAATTTTTGGAATTGATAGGTTTCTTGTGGACTATATCTAGGCTTCTATCGAAGCAGAAAATGAAAATTTGTAGAAACAAATTCAGTATAAGCCTCCAAAAATTGCTGTTTTGCACAACTTTTACCTCAACTTTGGCCGTTCATAATGTAGGTACTTATAAATTATAAAAGTAAAGAAAGCATCCTGATAGGAGCCTTGCAAATGTAGTAGAGATTCTAAATAACAAATATTTATTTCACATACTTGTAAGACTAATTCAAATACACGTATTTCCTGGAACAAGTTTTATAAATTTTCTAACAATATTTTTCGTTCAAAGTCCCCGCGTTAGGCGGTATGAGGTACGGGCAAGTAGTGCGGATTCGGGGCTATGTAAGACAGGCGAGTTGAAAGAATACCACCGCTGTGGCTATGGATGAAACAACAAGCTCTTCGACCTCAAAACTCAAACTCAAAGCATTTATTTCAATTAGACCATTACGGCACTTTTGAAAGTCAAAATACAAAAAAGAAAATCAAAGCTACAGTCCCAGTCACAAGGCATAATAACTTGAGAAAGTACTGTAGTTGCCCATTCCCTAGCGTAGATCTCTATGGAGAAGAATGGGCAAGAAACTCCATGGACACTCTTTTAAAATCAAAATATTGTTACAAAATCTTGGTTACATCATTAATTTTGAGATTATACATATATGTGAGAACGATGTAGAAAGACGTGCACACTAAGAGCATCCAGAGTGAAAGATTAGATTAAAAATGTATGAATAAAGTAATTAAAATGAACCTTGGCAGCTAAGAGATGACCAGTCCCAACTGACAGCGCCCGTTCACAGACATGACGCATGTACCGGCGCCATTCAACTCAAACATATTGAAGGGAACTAAATGACCCGACACACCCGCCACCATCAGCGAGACATTTAAGTGAGCATGACATTCTCTCAGTCACCAAGGCATATTCAAGTCAATGAAAGATAAATAAATGTAAATGGTGGCTGAACAGTACAAAGTACTCACACATGTGCTATGCAATTATATAATACTAAGAACTGGAATCTATACAATGCAAGTATATTTTTACAATCTTCTGCAGCTTCCACAATACATTAACATGGGAATCAATTCTTCATCTTCTTCTTTACGTGTCGATGGACTCAAATAATGCCCGACCAGTACAATTAGTTTGCCCCCCCACCTATGGTTGTGGAGCAGGACCAGCATTTAGCCAAGCATTTTTATCATCAATGTAATCCCCCAACTTATAATATGCTTGCCTACATAGTGTGCGTTTTATACAAGATTTAAATTTCGTCTCATTCAGTTGAAGAATGTGGGGAGGTATTTTATTGTAACATTTCAAACAGTACCCCATGAAAGATGAATCCACTTTAGCAAGCCTGAAACCTGGCTGAACTAGTTGGTCCCTATTTCTAGTGTTATAGTGGTGTCTGTCCCCTCTCTTACTGAATAAATGCCGATTTTTTCTAACGTACATGATGTTTTCATAGATGTATTGACAAGGTACTGTCATGATATTAATTTGCTTAAACAGTTCTCTTAGAGAATCGCGTCTACGTAATTCATAAATGGCTCTGATGGCTCTTTTCTGAAGAATAAATATAGACTCGATGTCTGCAGCCCGTTCCCATAGTAAAATACCGTATGACATAATACTATGAAAATAACTAAAATAGACCAGCCTCGCGGTATCAACATCAGTAAATTGACGGATTTTTCTAACAGCATATGCTGCTGAGCTTAGCCGTCCTGCAAGAGATGTTAGATGAGGACCCCATTGTAACCTTGAGTCGAGCGTGATTCCCAAGAAAACCGTTTTATCGACAAATTCTAGTTTCTCTTGATTCAATATTATGTCACAATCACTACTTTTGACATTTGGTAGAGCAAATCTAATGCATTTAGTTTTTTTCCCATTTAGTACTAAATTATTAGCGGTAAACCAATCGTGGACCTGCAGTAGGGCGTTATTTACGTCATCAAGATTAGTGGCACGTCTGTTTATTTTAAATATTAAAGAAGTATCGTCAGCAAACAACACCATATGCGGATGGTTGTTAAATAGATGGGGTAGGTCATTAATATATACTAAAAAGAGGAAGGGACCCAATATCGAACCTTGTGGTACACCCATTTTTACTTTTAAACCCATTGAGTTGACCATGCTCGCGTTGACGAAAGGCGGGCCGGGAAGGGCCCTCTTAATGCAAATTTCCCATCGACACGCTTAGAAGAAGATCAACTTTACAAGACACAAATTTACGTGCCGATGAAATAAAAATAGAACTAAGAAATCGGGAATGACACCCAGTTGTCTTGTTTTTTTGTTAGTAATCTGGCTGATTACAGGAAATTTTTAAATCGTAAAAATGCCCATTAACATTACCTACAGTTAGAAGTTTTCTGAGGACAGAGATAGGTTATCTAAAGTAAAAATCCTTTATGAAGTGCAAATGTGCGAGTGGGTCCAGCACACACACAACAGTGGCTGCTCCAACTGCCACCTTGCTGTGATCTTACCAATTTTTTTATCGCAGCAATCAATCAATTTATCATCATCTGCCGAGCCTTTTCCCAACTATGTTGGGGTCGGCTTCCAGTCTAACCGGATGCAGCTGAATACCAGTATTTTATATGAAGCGGCTGCTTATCTGACCTCCACAACCCAGCTTAGTACTGGGTAATACGATACCCCTTGGTAAGACTGGTTGTCAGACTTTTTGGCCACTGACTACCTGTAACGACTGTCAACGATCTACAAGTGACAGCCGGGACCAACTGCTTAACGTGCTTTCCGAGGCACGGAGGAAACTCGGTATGTCACCCATCCACAGACCAACCTAGCCAAGCACGGCTTAACGTAAAGATCGACCCGAGTGGTTGTAATTATTTAGCCACGAGCTCCTCTATCTGTGATATATCTACCTCAATTTATGTTATATTATAGGTAGTAAGGAAATTTTTGAGTTTGAATGTAGATATTAAGAGTAGAGGAAGACCAAAGAAAGAGAAGAATTGAAAGGAGGTGTCTGATGAGACGACGAGTAATAGAGAAGTATAGAAGAAGAAGATATACTGCGCCGACCACAAATAAATTGGGATCCATAAGGGCAGGAGAAAGATGACTTAATTTAATATTATTACATGGAAGCTTTAGCCGAGTGGTATCCGGCAGAGTAGAGTAGAACCAACCCATTACACTCACGAGTGTCGTATAAGGCGACTAATGTCTGAGGCAGAACACCTTGCGCCTCCGTAGACCAGAGAATGGGCAGCAGCGTTTTCTGTTAGTCTTTCATCACTGCGATCTCCAATCCGCCTGTCAAGCGTGGATATTATGACAAATTCCTACCATCATGGGAGAGGCTTATGTTCAGCAGTGGACGTTATGGGCTGTTGTTGTTGTTGGAAGCTTGGGTATGCAGTTTTTTGTTGGCCTACTCAAATATTCTGCATATCTGGTAGTGTCGTGTGACAGGTCGGTGAGCTACCTAAAATGTGGTTGAGCTACACGATGACTGATGCATGCGTGCCGTCTGTCGGGACAGGTCAACTCAAACCTGCTATGGCTCTTTCCTCAAAAGACCATACCAGACAATGCCTACATGATCACACTCACATTGATATCGTTTCAAATAATAGTGTCTGGACTTTAAAAGAGACCACGATCCCTGAGTTTGTTTCGGTATTTCTTTTCAGGGGACTCAGTTATAAAATGCCAGCGCCAACGTTCTCTTAAAACACAATATTGATGTGTAAAAGTGATTTAATATCCTATTTGCAAAATAAATAATTTAATTTCATTTAAAACGTTTATTTTCAAAGATGGACCAAAAAACTAACAGAAATCACCATAGTACATAAGTATACAAAAAATACCGTACAACTTCAGGCAAACTAACCTTGGTTATCATTTGAGTCTAGGCCATATATAAACTGCGCACAAACTTTTTACAAACAACTCTATAAAACATCTAAGAAGGAAATAATAATAAATAATAAATGCAAAGGCTGTTCTGTATGTGTCGGACGTAAAGAATAATAAATAATAAATAAATAGCCTTTATTTGCCTTAACAATTATTACATCAATACAATGCAATAAATTCATTTTAAAATTAACAATACCTTTAACATTACATTTTACACAATATACATTCAACATTTCATCTAAAAAAGTTTTTAAGATTATTTAACATTCGTACATTTCATTTAAATAACATTTTTAATATTTTAACATTTCATTTAATTTAGTAAGTATTACGAGACGTAAAGAATAGCACCATCCCATATCTTCCCGTGGGTGTCGTAAGAGGCGACTAAGGGACTTACCAGAGAATGGGCAGCAGCGTTCTCTGTGCTTTTGTAACAACCGTACTGCGATCGCCAACCCGCCTGCCAAGCGTGGCGATTATGGCAAAACCCCCCTTTGGGGGAGACCCATGTCCAGCAGTGGACGTCTTACGGCTAAAATGATGATGATGATGAATAAAGGCTAAGTAAAATTAAAAGTAAAATTGATCACCGTCAGTGAACGAGGTAGTACCTACATTAGGCTATCACTCAGCATAAAGGTCAAATATAGCAAAAGAAGTCCCAAAACCGAGTGTCTATGTTGGGAAGAAGTCAATTATTAATTGCTAGCTTTTCCTCTAGAGCAGTGGTGGCCCAGTGGTAGCGGCCCCGACTTACGAACAGTAAGTCGTGGGTTCGAACCAAGACCAGGTGCATAACTTTGTGTAATTTATTTCATCACCACTGCTCTCAAAACGGTGAAGGAAAACATCGTGAGGAAACCGGCATGTCCTAGAAACAAAAAAAAAAATCGAAGACATGTGACATCTACCAATCCGCACTGGGCCCGCGTGGTGGATTATAGCACATTCCCTCTCATAGAGAGGAGGCCTGTGTCCCAGCAGTGGGAACATTAATAGGCTGATGATGAGCTTTTCCTCGCGGGTTCGCTCCCGTTATGTACGGAAATGAACCCACAAGAACCTTGAAAATGTAGCCTATGACACTCGGGGATAATGTAGCTTCTTGTTAGTAAAAGAATTTTCGGAAACGGATCTGTAGTTCCGGAGTTCCCTACATACATTATTCAAAGTCTTTATTTTAAAGGCTGTAAAAGACCTCATCACGAAGCCGTCAACCAAGCATTCTGTACATGAAACTGAGTAACTTTACGCAAAAAATATTGCTGGGAAACGACATTTTTTTAGGGTGAAATTTCATGTTTTGTGGTAGAACTCGATGTAACACACTCAAAACATTGTGCTGATGTATGGATTGAATACTACGGGGGTCGTGGAGGTGTTTAAAGTAAAAATCTTACATTAAAAACTTGTATTAAAAAAAAAAAAACTTGTCAAGAAGGTTAAACTTTGACCCCCAATATCTCCGTAACTAGAAGGTTCCCAGGTATGGTGTAGAACAAAAAAAATATCGCAATGACAAGGAGAACAAGTGCCTTTCTGCTTCGTTAAGAGGTGTTTTACACCCTTTATGTATTAGCATACATTGATCTTGGCATAACCTCAAAAGCCGCCTACTTACCCTAAAAATCTTCGGCAGAGGTATAATGTACGCTAGTTATTTTAGAGGACGAGCCTATTGCCGGCAACCAAGCACAAATCCAGTCTCCGGTTCACTGAGAAATTACTAACGGATAACCCAACAACACTTTGACCAACCAGAGAATCGAAACCCCGGCCACACGCTCAGCAGTCGCGTTTTCGGTCACTAGACACACTCTCTTGGCCTTTGCTTAGAGTACGCCTTCAAAGATCTCTAAATGCTTAACCAATACCTACTAAACATTTTATGATCAACCTGAAGGCTCTCCTGGTTTCCATGGACACTGTGGGTGGTCCATATCACGGCACTTAGCGCTTCACAAAAAAAAATCACATAGGTAGAAAAAATATGAAAATATCACACTCATAACAGGTAAGGAATAAAGTGGATGTTACGAGAAAGGAATCGTATTGGAACCAGATTTCAAGGCCTGTAGGTAATATAAAAATAGTTCAAGAAATGAAATGGTGACGAAAGCAAAATTGACAGCATTTTTTTTTATTCAAAAAAAAAATTAACTGATGATGTATCACAACCTTTAATTGACCTTTGATTACTGCAATGCAAGGTGAGGCAAATCATATTCCTGACGTAACCATGTTCTCGTAAAGCCTCCGAGATCCACAGTATTATGTCAAAGCACATGAGCACAGCCTTTATCTACACTAATATTTTAAGGAGGAAAGATTTGTATTTTTAACCGACTTCCAAAAAGGAGGAGGTTCTCAATTCGATCGGTTTTTTTTTTTTTTTATGTATGTACACCGATTACGCTGAGATTTATGATCCGATTTACGTGATTCTTTTTTAGTTTGATGCGGAATAGTTGCCATTTGGTCCCATAAAAATTTTACATAGTTTGGCCCAGTAGTTTCATTTTTGAATATTTTTACTTCATTCGTGTGGTATAATTTCATGTATGTTCACCGATTTCTCCTCCATTTGTGGAGTGATTTTCAAAATTATTTCTTTATTTGAAAGAGTATACTCCTGAGATGGTCGCATTTAAATTTGGTGAAGATCTGATGCTGGTCTTCGGAGATATACAATGGAACTCTCCAAAACTAGACGGTAAATCGGTCGTGATTTTTGCAATCGCTTGGATGTTTATTGTTTATACAACATCATGACGTAACATCACGCCTGTATGCTCTGAGGGGTACGCAGATGTGTACAATACATGTAAATTTCGACAGTTTAGATATACTAAGTTAAGTTCCATTTATTGGGGATAAGCTTATTACCATGACATGTATTGTTAACAATGTAAAATAAATGCATAGCATATATTTGTATAGGCTATTACGACTAAAAATGGAAAAATAAAAACAAAAAAATAAAACCGACTTCAAAACACAAAAAAGTGAAAAATAACTTTAGCTTCAGAAGTCGGTGACAAAAAAAAAACTAAATGAATCAAAAAAGGTCACCGACTTCTGAAGCTAAAGTTATTTTTCACTTTTTTGTGTTTTGAAGTCGGTTTTATTTTTTTTGCAAAAAGTTTTTTTATTTTTTGTGTGTATGTTTGTAATGTATAAACTCAAAAACTACTGCGCCGATTTCAAAAATTCTTTCACCATTAGAAAGCTACATTCACCCTGAGTAACATAGGCTATATTTTATCCCCGTACTCCCACGGGATCGTAACTACGCGGGTGAAACCGCGTGACGTCCGCTAGTACAATATAATTTTATATTATTGAATACAATTCGAATGTTTTTAAGGTTTATGTAAGTATATCTATTTTTTATTTTATTCTTCTATGTGTAAAGATTCTGTAAACTTTGTCACTAAATAACTGTAGGTACTAGGCACGGCAATATTTGAATAAGCCCTGTCTCAGACCATCACAGATAATGTCCACACTAATCCCACACTCCGCCATGTTTGTTTTCCTAGGTCAGGTACGAAGCGCAGACGCACAGGTATGCCCCATCCGTCCCGGCTCAAGAGCTTGTTTCCTTTGCCTTTTCACACGACAATGAAATAACAACTGCACTAAACTTACCTAAAACGTGATTTTAGATGAAGTTCGAGGTTTTCGACCAAATCCTTTTTTGACAGCATCATGTTATGATTAGATACGGGATTCGTACGTAAGTAAATAAAAATATACTTCAGGTGTAGTAAAAGTTAATAGATTTGTGTCCCGTTTTGGTTCGCAAGGTTTTTAGGGGCCTCAAATGGCTGAGCATGATCCTTCGTTACGCCTAAAATACTGCAGCATTAATTTTGAAATAAATATAATAATATGGTAAAGTTAGGATTAATGCTAGGTACTATGTGTGACGAAAACACGATTCCATAAACTTTTGTCTATAGAGAAAATTTACAAAATTACCTCCAAATCGAACAATAAACTGCTGGTATTCAAAAAGTACTTCGAATTAGATCATGAAACTTTGCATACTAACTGAACCAATTATAAAGCAGGTCTTATGTGTTTTATTTTTTTAGTCCAATCAATAGATTTTTTGTAAATCGTTAGAAGGGCCTTAAGGGTTCCGTACCCGTGACCAACGGGACCCTATTACTAAGCCTCCGATGTCCGTCCATCTGTCTGTCACCGGGCTGTATCTCATGATCCGTAATAGGTAGACAGTTAAAATTTTCACAGAATGTGTATTTCTGTTGACAGTATGACAACTAGTAATAAAATTAAAGGGATTACTAGATGGTACGGAACCCTTCATGTACAGTCCGACTCGCACTCGGCCGGTTTTTTGCTTAGGTATGTCGTGGTTAAAGAAAGTTTCTTTGATTTTTTATGGCTATCTTTTTATGTCTTAGTTACAGATTGCCTTCACTCGGAGTAAACCTTTGGGCCAGGCTGCCATACTGGCTGCCATACTGCCTATCCCTCATAAATATAATCTACCTCACTAAAGTCATCAAGAAGTCAGAAAAGACAACTAAAAAATATTTATAAAAAGTCCTTAGTTGTTTCATAGAATGTCATCATCATCATCAGCCTAATAATGTTCCCACTGCTGGGACAAAGGCCTCCTCTCTATGAGAGGGAATGGGACAATAATAATCCACCACGCGGGCCCAGTGCGGATTGTTAGATGTCACATGTCTTCGAATTATTGGTTCTAGGACATGCCGGGTTCCTCACCATGTTTGCCTTCACCGTTTTGAGAGCACCGCTGCTGTCTATCTTAGAATGTATAAAGCAATATGTACCTATACGGCAAACGATAGGTAGATCCCAAATTCCCAAACACTGTTGACGTCAATCCACTTCTATTAAAACAAAATTCAACTGAATCTTTTTAACACGTTGAAATCTAATTTGCTAGTAACTTTTCCTTGAACTCAAACCAGTATCATCGCTTATAAAAACGATTCTGTCTACGCAATCAATTCTTGAACAGCCACGGACGAGAACCTAGCCTAACAATTATTGATTACTCTTATCAAAACATTAGGCTGTCTGTCGAAACTCCCCAAGGCTAAGCGGCGTTGTGATATGCTCGTCTGCCCGCAAAAACTAGTAGCAATAGCACTTGAAATCAAATACGAAGAAGTTACTTAACGCAAAAACCTAACGACAAATTATTGTGATGTTTTTTTTGGGGTAGTAATTGAAATTGATGTACTTGTACAGTATCTAATGAAAACATGATGTAGATACCTATTACTTGACCTATTGAGATATACATAGGTAGTAAATAGTAGTAGACAACTGCGCTTAAACCTACGGCAATATTTTAATATTCTATTCTAACACTGTTTGAAGCTTTCACGGTTTATAACTAGGCTCTTTAGTCAACTGATCCCGCCTGCCCGCCTGTCACATAGACATGTCACATCTTCCGTGATTATCATTTATTCTAAGCTCCTGATATATTTCGACGCTGTTGCAAGCGCCATGATCGCGGGATGATCATCATTCCAACCCGAGAATACTATTCTATGCCAAATATGTTCAAAAAGGTCACTTGGAAAGTACCTACCTACGAAGGCATTTGAGATACGCACGCCAAAATATCAGTCATAAAGGTTCTATATCTTATTCTCTACGTTAGGCCGCAAGTCAGTGATAGGAGAACCAGAAAGAGCTGACCTCTTGTTCTACTGAAACTCTTTACTACGTTAGGCCAGCTCAAGGGCAAAGAATTAGGTACCACTAACTTTCGTCCCACTTTACGCACCATCTTGAGATAAATTCAATGCAATATTCACATATCTCAAAAAATTCAATATTATCTCAATATTATTCAATATATCATTATTCTCTGTAATCGATATCTCACGATAGATTTCCAACATTTTTCTCTACCCATAAACTTAATATTCACAACTAGTGAAGGACCTCTTTGGCACCGTTTACAAGAGTACCATAGAGCATAGAGTCTTAGGTTCTCATGACCCACGCTCCCCTTGCGTATGCGGTGTGCGCGCACTTAAAAAACAATTAAAGTTATGCCACAAACTAAACCGTTAGGGGGCGCTTACATGGTGGACGTTAGTAGGGTGGTTTCTGTGTTAATGTTTTACGAGTAAAGAACGAGTGGGCATTTGACAAGTTGATCAATACCACCTAAAAATAAAACCACCTCTTAAATAATTTATAAATTGTAAGTTTTTGCCGTTTTTTATAACTTAATTTTAGTTTATTACCAAGCGAAACCGTCGTTTATTATATCTTAATTATTATGTTTTTCCTCATAGAAGTGAATAATTGTATTCTTTTTTAGCGAAATAAACTTAAACCGTATATCAATTGTTTATGAAACTTTAGTTTGTAGTACTGTAATAATTTGGTATTTTAGATGGAGCGACTGCCTATCTGACCTCCACAACCCAGTTAGTACTAGGTAATACGATACTCCTTGGTAAGACTGGTTGTCAAACTTTCGGGCCACTGACTACTACCTGTATAACGACTGTCAAAAATCTTCAAATGACTTCAGGGACCAACGGCTTTAAGTGCTTTTCGAGGCATGGAGGAAACTCGGTATGTAATGGGTGGTCACCCATCCACGGACCAACCTCGCTACGTCCGGCTGATATTATTTAGCTACGAGCTCCTCCTATTACTTAGCGAACCACCTACATGTAAACCCACAACATTCTGATATCGCGAATCCCGGGCATCGCTCGCGGCCTAATCCCGGCCCGTAATCCCGTACAAGTGGCCGCCTCAGGGGATAGCTGGGAACTTTATTACGGGACTTACGCATGTTCCCGCGGTTGAACGTCCCTGCTTCTCTCGAATATTTAACAGTCGTTATAAGGAATTAATTTGACCGCCCCCGAAGCAAGATTATCTGCGGCATATTAAAAGTTGTAGTGGGTAGTAAGTACCCTTTTATTGTTTTGCGTTTGTCGTGGGATTTGGGTTGGGACCTGTTTATGTGGTTTTCTACTTGTGATTTCATTATTAGAATTAAATCTGCTTACGAATTAATTGTACTTAAGTAGAGTCTACCTCTTCGTGTTTTTTCAGCATTTCTTACGGTTCGAGCAGCGGCAACCCAGTGGTAAGTCGTGGGTTCGAACCCAGGCTGGTGCATTATTTTGTGTAATTTATTTCATCACCATTGCTCTCTAAACGGTGGAGGACAACATCGTGAGGAAACCGGCATGTCCGTTAACCAAAAAAATCGAAGACATGTGACAACTAGTACTGGGCCCGTGTGGTGGATTATAACTCATTCCCTCTCATAGATAGGAGGCTGTGTGTCCCAGCAGTGGGAACATCATAGGCTGATTATGCTTACGGTTCGACTCCTTCTTTTGGGATTGTTAAATTTTACTTACAACAGTTGCAACCCTTTGTTCCGTTTGCGTCTAGATAAGTTATAGGACGGACAGACCTCAAACTTTAAATTGTTTATCCAAATAATTGATATAAAAAAATATTTACAAAACGAGGGCATTGAAAAATATAAGTAGGTATAATATATTGGACTCTACCTGAATTAGGAATAAACCTGTATCTCAGGTAACTTGTTCTAGTGGGGGTATTCAGATAAAACTAAGTGCGATGCGGAGTCTCTTTCCAAACCAGGGCCCAGGGTGGCTGAGTTCTGAATAGAATATATTTATTGTAAAAACATGAGTATACATCCAATAATATGTGCAAGGTCTTAAAATAACCGGTAGATCTGCATGTTTTGCTATTAATGGCGTACAATTTTTTTTTTTTGGTTTAGAATAAAGCATAAAAAAATAAAAACTTGAGTCTACACAGCAAACTAAAAAATAATAAAAAAATCCTAATGCTAATTAAAAAATTAAGTATTATTTTCATCAGATTTGAGGGTGAAATTGTGAAATTGCTAATAATTTATTGGCAATTAAGAATACTGGTCGAAACAAATTTAATTAAATAAGTATGGGAATCATCACGAAGAAGAAGAATACTTTCTTCACTCAATTGCGTATTACTAACTTACTAAGGAATCTTCCCTAAACAAATACCTACCTAGTAAATAACTAGCATGTACAGTAGATAGCAATTACCACGTGCCCTACAAATCAAAAGCGAACGTGGAGTCAAACAAAAACGAAGTCTTTTGAATGAACTTTTTGATCGAGTGAAGATTTCGGCACTCGTATCATGCCATGACCGTCAGCTGTCACCAATGGCTTCAGTTTCACAGCCAATTACGATTATTTGATGTCGTAATTGGACATAGTCTTGTGGTTTACCGCAACAACGCCCTTCCAATACGAGGATCAGGTCAAATTAGGCGTTTGTCATACGTATAGATTTATAAAACTACCTTCTTACTTAAATAATAATAATAATAACAATTTACTACTATTTCATTATTTATCTCTTTTGATAGATAGATAATGGTGTCGATTATGTTGTGCACAAACTAAGCTTAATTTAGGCTATTGCTATCTTTTTCTCTCTAATAAAACGAGAAAGAGACGAATGTAATTTAGAGCTGTCAAATTTAGTTGGAACTAATATTTCCATACAAATGACGGGTGCACGTAAAAACATATCGACTAAAAACACGGTGAAGCGTAAGGCATAAACTAGTTTGACATCTTTAACTTAGTTGATAGCTATAGCCGTCCTTCTCTTGCACTGCCTTTTAGTAAAAGATAGCAATAGCCTAAATTAAGTTTAGTTTGTGCACAACAGAATCGACACCACTATGAATCTAAGTTACTAGAGTTATCTTTCTGGGTTCACTTCAGAGTCACATCTGTCTAGCCTTGTCCCAACTTTGCTAGAGAACATTACAGAGTAAGGTAGATACTATTCTCGGGGCTGCGGGACTGTTCGGAAGAGATACCGTGGCCCCGGAACACAAAGGGCGATGAAGGAACATGGATGGGTTTTAGTCAGTAAAAGTCTGACCTGCACCGCCCAGAGCGGGAGGAGACATTTGATGATTTCCCTCAGAAAAAAAAGGTACCTATGTACTATTCTTCACATAATCACTTAGCTAGTGATTCGGTAAATAATTATATCCGATACTTACAATCAATACTGGTGTGTCTTGTTTTACAAAGGGGCTTAAGATAAATTCCATCAACCAATACTTAAAATGTATAAAGATGACCAAGAAACTTCAAAGATCTTTAAGAAGTTCATCTAGATTTAAACATCTCCACACATAACATCACGCTCGCAATCCCCGAAGGGTTAGGCAGAGGTTTACCTAATAACACCTACATTTAGCCGGTTATGTTTAAGTCCCATGTAATAAGGGCGAGCCTATTGCCATCAACTGGACACTAATATTAATATTATTAATTATTATTATATTTTTAATATTATTATTAATTAACACTAATATTAATACTTACTAATAGAAAAATGTAATAACGCTTTGCCCGACCCGGGAATCGAACCCAGGACCTCTTGCTCAGCAGTCGCACTTGTGTCCATTAGACCATCGAGCCGACTTCTCTACACATTAGCCACAATTAGCCCAATCCTGCAACCACTCCAAAAAAAAACCCAAATCCATTTTCCTAATCAACCAACACTGCCCATATCACTTCCTACTAATTGATACAAACCCACACAAATTCACACTGTCCCACGCATCTTAAACACCTTGTTACACTCTGGAATAAAAACATCGTGGAGGTGGTGCATCTAATTAACGTGAGGGGGGGGTGGCGGGAGGCTGTGCTGCCAGGCAGGGGGAGAGGGGGGGTTGGTACACGGTAGCTATGGCGGGCGTTAAGTGGCTCTCGCAGTAAAACCATCATAAACTTGTGTCTTCGCCATAACCGGTACAGGAGAAGAGCATTGTGGATGCTGGTTTAATAGATCGAAAAATAAGAAAACTGGAATATTCTAACGCTTCGCGTCTGCGCAGGCCCTTCGAGTGCAGATTGCATACTAAAAGTGTGCGCCGTCGGCGTTAGCGCGCATTGGAGTCCGTTACCCCAGCCAGATGTTGTCGAAAATGGTCATTTGAATCTTATAGATAATTAGTTTTACGGCGTCTATAATTGTTGCGCACATTTTTATATTTGTTGCGCTTATAGTTCTTTAATTATTTCACAAAAACATTTCCTGCTGGGGTAACGTTACCCCAGCCATACCTTTTTCTTTCTAATGGAAATATTTAAATAAATACTAGCTATAAAATTAGTTGTATATATGAAGTAAATGTTGTGCCTTATTTTGTATTTGTTCTTTCTTCGGTTGCGAAGTTATTCGAGATTTTGCTGGGGTAACGTTTTTGGTTTTGCTAGATCTTTGAAATGGCTAAGCGGATTCTTATCATATTTTGTACAAGCCTTCTTAGGAATTAGTTTTAAACTTGATCTGCAATAAAAAAACCAAAATAATACATAGCTTAAAGGTTATTTCATTAAATAGAAAAACACTTCAATTGGTCCCAGCA
Organism: Xestia xanthographa; assembly: GCA_905147715.2. Lineage (NCBI taxonomy): Eukaryota > Metazoa > Arthropoda > Insecta > Lepidoptera > Noctuidae > Xestia > Xestia xanthographa. The sequence continues at coordinate 9,682,946 of LR990652.1, forward strand.
CTCTCAATTAGAAGTCTAAAGACTTACTTTAAACGTTATTTTAAAGCTTGTAGCTGCCTTCAAATGTATGTGAAGTTTCATTAGTATCCTGTAAGTATTTAACAAGTTATGATGATATTCAGTTCTTCACGAGCACGGTCTTGATGCGCGCGGTGTTATTTGGCCACTGGATTGGATATATGAACTGAATGTTATGTCAATTATTAGTTTTTTAGTTCAGTTGTATATCAGTAAAATTTCAGCTCAGTACATTGGATAATTAATGAGATAATACGATTAAAGTCATTAGGAAGTGAATGACCGTGGTAACCCGACCAAGTTTAGGTGGTTACGAAAAAGCGAAAACGCAGAACATTATGGTACCTTCTAAAATATGTAGGATAGTGTTACAAATTTAGTACAGACATGTACACAAGTTTAAAAAAAAACTACATGATTATTAAATATTTTTTATTGACAGGTAAAATAATCATTTCAATAGAACTTTTAAAGTATTAATAAACTTATACTTAAAAACAGACAGAAATTAAAACAGATTAAAATTACAGATAGTAATTTTGCTAAAAAAAGAAAATAATAAGTAAGCTCCTAAATTCAAATAAGCCTTAAAAAAAATACAGTTTTAGATAAGTACCTAACAACATGTACATATTAATAATAATTTTGCTACTATTTCTGTAGTTACATTATGCAAGCTTACCTTGTTCGTGAATTCATCAAGCAGCCCGCACCATAATTATGATCATCAATAGAAGCACTCCACATTAGCAGTAATTCGCCACACTTATTATTATATAATAGCTCGCACGCACTCGATAAATATTTGCAAAAACAGGAAACGGAACTGCCGAAGCGCACGCGCACTCTACAAGATGAATTATGTGATTATGGAGCATGTTTAGTGCGTTATGCAAACAATGTATTACCCCTTCACCCCACCCCTCCCGCGTCCCACCGAACGACATATTATATCGGTGATTTTTGATAAGTTTGTGCAAGTGGAAGATAATAATAATGTTTTCATAGTACAGATATTATTATATTATTATGTATTTAACAGTGTACGCGTCTGTACCGAAATTGTAAGGTGTATTATACTAAACATTTCAAAAGATAGTATAATGTTCTGCGTTTTCGCTTTTTCGTAACCACCTAAACTTGGTCGGGTTACCACGGTCATTCACTTCCTAATGACTTTAATCGTATTATCTCATTAATTATCCAATGTACTACGCTGAAATTTTACTGATATACAACTGAACTAAAAAACTAATAATTGACATAACATTCAGTTCATATATCCAATTCAGTGGCCAAATAACACCGCGCGCCTCAAGACCGTGCTCGTGAAGAACTGAATATCATCATAACTTCTTGAATACTTACAGGATACTAATGAAACTTCACATACATTTGAAGGCAGTTACAAGCTTTAAAATAACGTTTAAAGTAAGTCTTTAGACTTCTAATTGAGAGTACTGGGACCAATTGAAGTGTTTTTCTATTTAATGAAATAACCTTTAAGCTATGCATTACTTTGGTTTTTTTTATTGCAGAACAAATTTAAACTAATTCCTAAGAAGTCATGTACAAAATATGAAAAGAATCCGCTTAACCATTTCAAAGATCTAGCAAAACAAAAACGTTACCCCAGCAAAATCTCGAATAACTTCGCAACCGATGAAAGAACAAATACAAAATAAGGCACAACATTTACTTCAACTAGACAACTAATTTTATAGCTAGTATTTATTTAAATATTCCTATTAGAAAGAAAAAGGTCTGGCTGGGGTAACGTTACCCCAGCAGGAAATGTTTTTGTGAAATAATTAAAAAACTATAAGCGCAACAAATTTAAAAATGTGCGCAACAATTATAGACGCCGTAAAACTAATTATCTATAAGATTCAAATGACCATTTTCGACAACATCTGGCTGGGGTAACGGACTCCGCGCATTGAAGCAAATGTTTATTTTTCTTATTTTTCGAAAATATGTTCTATTTTTGTTCGCGCACTTTTGCGCGGCGCGGTGTGATCTGCCACAATGACACGGATTTGTTGGCCGCCGGACTTTTTGTCGTATGCGTTACTGCATATAATTGCTTAGGTTCTATTTTCACAGACTAAAAAGTGCGTCACAGATAGTATGTCGTCTGCGTAGGCAGCAAATGTTACTGGGTTGATATGTAGTTACGATTTTAAAATTTTATTAGGATGGAGAACTTAGCGCTGCCGCTTTCCTCCAAAAATCTCTCTCACGTCTGCATCCAGTTTGACGTTCAGGTGTACGGGACCACCCGTGTTCGAGCACTCTCGAGCGACTAGTTGTATCCTCGGGATTCGCCCGCGCCTCCCATGCCGACCTCCACTCATACAGGACCTCGGATAGACAGCCTAGGGTCCTGTGTTGAATACCTAGGTGTTTCTGTGTTGGTTTGAATACCGGTAGTATTCCGCTAGACAGGATATTAGACTGATGTTCCGAGATATTGACTGCAAATATTTTAGTTTTGTTTATGTTTGCTCGTCTAGTATCTATTTATAGTTTATTGGCAAGGCGCTTCTAAATATTTCTTGATAGGTGCAGAAACTGAAGAATCATGTTACTGATTATGAAAACTTTTCTAAGAGTTCATATCAATACTTCAATACTAATATTATAAAGAGGAAAGATTTGTATTTTTATATTTTTGTATGTAACGAATAAACATAAAAACTACTGGACCGATTAGAAAAAATCTTTCAGCAATGGATAGCTACATTATCAGCGAGTAACATAGGCTATATTTTATCCCCGTACTCCTACATGAACGGGAACTACGCGGGTGTAACCGCGTGACGTCCGCTACTTAAGTTATAAATGGCCAGCCCATGATCAACTTTTTTGTTTTAATACATGTTTTTAATGTTATAACTTTATTTAATTAAATACTTACTGCCATGATCCCTGCACTACTCATCTGCATCCAACAACATAATGTTTTGAGTGCGTTACAATGAGCCCTGTCATAAAACGTAACTATTCACACCAAAAAACAAGTCGTTACCCAGCAATAATGTTTGCACAGAGTGACCTAGTTTCATCTACAGAATGCTTGGTTGTCGGGTTCGTCAAGGGTCCAGTTAGACTTTATTTAAGTGGCAAGTATTTGAAATCAGTTCGGAGTTCAAGTCTGAGGAGTCCATCCTAAAATAGATATCCCACGCCCTATTAAAACTTAGCCCTAACTCCAAAACCCAGTATCCCTAGCCCACCTTATCAGCCTCCGCAAGTAGTCCAAGCGACCTGCCCCAACAGCATCCCAATAAATGTTTGCCCAGACAATTAAACAGGGGCTAAGTCAAACATTCCGTGGGTGGGCTGGGTTGCCAGCTTAAAATCAAATGACATGGCGTATTCTTATGACCGTGTTATAAGTTTTTTTTTTATAGTTGTTGAAAATAGTGAGTTGTGTCAATATTGTGGTTTAGGAAAAAAGGGTTTTTAGTGTGGTTTGGGATAGATTTTGGATTTTTTACTCCTGATCTTTAAGTTTTGGATGGTTAGATCTTCTGGCGATAATCCGGAAAAAAACTAAACCTCGTAATAGTTCATTATGATGTACGTGCGGTAAGTTGAAAATTACAGCCGAGGCGATATTGCTAGCCCGAGCCGTAGGCGAGGGCTACATGAAAGCAGAGGCTGTAATTATCAAAGCGCACGTATGTCATACGACGTTTTATAGGTAACATATTTGTGAGGAAATAAATAAAACTCGGACTTTCTTAAACGAATAAATCTTTTACTTGTTCACAAATTAGCAATGCGCGCGCATCAGTGCTTTTTTATAAGGCAAAGACACAAAAAACAGCCAGTATTACTAATAAAGTAAATTAATATTTTTGTGTTTTTGTTACAGATAAATGGTTGTCATTTATTGTCAAAATTAATTAAATTAAATAATTCAATGTTTATTTATTATATTTCATCTCCCAAAGTTAATTTTATTCATAAAATGTTGACCACTTTTCTGACATAAAAACTCTTTGCTGAGATTTAAAAAAGTACCGTTCGTTTTAGACGGCGCATCTTGATAAACCGTGCGTTGTACATTACATTACTGCACAAGTACGTAATGAGATACATTACGATATTGAAATGGGTGAAATAAGAGACCCTTTACGAGCAAATGTGTTTTAGATGGTTTTAACAAAACACTTCTTTACGTAACGGTAACGACGGACTAAATTCTTGAATTGCTCTCTTTCCCTGAAAAATAGGACAGATTAGACATTACCTAGGTTAGAACAAAGCAATGTTATTGGAATAAAAGGAAAAAAGCACCAAAATAAAATCTCACAGACCCAATAAAATAAGCCACGCATTATGTAAACCACACAAATCAAACCAAAAACAAATCCATTCATAAAGCAATATTTTCTCTCCTCAATAACGCCAAAGATTCGTCACAAGTATGATTAAATTAATTAAATATAAATAAAGAAAAAAACAACGCGTGTCGGACACTACGCACCCACTTCAATCGTCACGAATGACCGATTTCTGAACGAAAAGCGCGCGCAAAGTTCCCGCGCAAAATATTTTTTCGACATAACCTCTAAAAAATCTACAAAGCAATTTTGTACTCTATCTATCGATCCTAAGGGTTGGTATGCCCTGTTTAATTATCTATTCACACGCTTAAAGTAATTGTGGTCAGAATAAAGCACGATGCTTTAAAAAATAACCTCAAAAGGGTCACACACTCACTTCATGTAATTGAACAACCATTTTGTTTATATTGGGGTCTGGATAGATAATGATCTTCTGAACAATGTAAAATATCCGAGATTGAGTAATAGAGTTTTAGAAATAAGTGTTTAATAATTATATTTAATGCTAGATTTATTTAGGATAGCTCAGAAAGTATCTTGTACTAACTACTTGATCTATAGGTAGGTACAGAGTGCAAGGGAAATGAGGGATTTTCTTTTTAGCTCTTCCCTAGTCGTTGGATACATGGCGCTAGGAGTTAGTATGATAATGCAAGGAACGGAACCTAAAAAAACAGATATTAACAAAGAGCGAGAAAACTAGGTTATATTCGGAAGGTTAAGCAAATGAAAGTGTCAGTCAACGAGAGTATGTGACGTGACACAATGTTTTTTTTTTCAAACGTTTTGGCGTTGCCGTTGGCACCAACTATCATAGAAAGTTCAACGCCATCTATAGAGCTCTTGGAAACTAAGTTTTTTTTTAATACCTCAAAAAGAAAATCTCTCATTGACGCGCGACGCGAAAACTATTCATCGGTATTTTTTTTAAACTCAGCTGTCCATACTATTTGACCATGTAGGTAGTATTGCGCTTTTGTAAGAAACAGCAGATTTTTTTTAAAATTAATGATTAATATTTTTATGTGGTTTAAATGATGTACTGAATGAGTACCTACCTAGGTTATAAGTTGTAATTAATCTTGTAACCGTTTGTGCGTCGGTAAGTAGTTAAACATATTTAGGGTTGAAAGGATCAACCTTACAGGAATTTTACATGTTTTTTTTTAAATCATGTTTCTGGGTTGTGTAATAATTACAGAATTAGCAACAGAAAATTGAACACTCGCCTAATAAGTGTCGGCTTAGTCATGGATTTTGAAAGCATTCTTCTCTTACTTCTTTCAAAATCCATGACACGTTTTCGATTCGTAGTTACACGATTCATTTTGGCTGAGTAGGTTGTCACATTGGTCGCAGCTTCAGTAGCGTTCTTTACGTCTTCCAAAAGCATTAAAATAAGTCTGACATTGAATTCCAGAACGGAAGCCAAAAATCCCTTCAAAAAATGAATGAAATAGGAGCCCAAAAACAGTTTTACAAGATAACGACCCCGACTTTATAACAGCTAAATAAACGTATCAAATACCATTGGTCACAGCTTTTATCATCCGAATCCTCACAATAGGCACCTGGTGTTCACGCATCAAACTGCCTCTAAGCCCATTACGGCGCCATCCCTTTAAAAACACCCCTTTTCTACCTGGAGTGAAGCCCTCTTCCCTCTGGTCACACGGTACCCTCCCTGTTAAATAATGCTTGTAAAAATATCATTATAATCATATGCGTATGTTCGAGCTTCCGCTTTGTGATTGGACATCACTAGTTTTTGGAGTTCTGTAGGGTGTGGGTAAAACTGAGGTTGTGTTTGGGTGAAGATACCTAAAATAATTTGTTTGGGCAAGTTGGATGATAGATAAAGGTGTTTTTTTCCAAAATCAACGGGTTCGTTTCCTGGGTAGGAATATAGATTTTTCAAAAATCCATTTAGTAATTGGCGCTTGGCTCGAGGCTCCTTTGAATTTTTTCGCTATTTCTCATAGTTTTGGATTGACCATCCACGCCCCCTTGAAAAGTTCAGCCTGTATACAACAGTCTAAGGTGCGTCCTAATGGTATTAGTAGGTATTCTATAAACATTATTAGTACTTAGTAAGACGAAAGACTTCGCTTAAAATTATGTTTATTTTACTTGAATTTCAATGCCAAGAACAAACGAATAAAATAAAAAATAACGTGATGGATTTCATGTTTTTCCGATACAGAACCCACTGTAACAACCACAACCCCTAATCAAGCGGCAATATTTTTTTAAACCAGAGAGGGTTAGAAACAATAACTGTCAGTTTGACAGCGCGCGCTTTTTTAGTGTTGCCATCGTACTTAATATGTAATTTGTAGGGATGGGAAGCATGATAAGCATTAGGGGTGGCTGATTGATTAAATACGCGTGCGGCAGCGTGATAGCCACCAGTTAAACGTGTTTAAATGATAAGGGAGGAAATTATGCATGTAGACGTATAAAAAGATTGTAACACTGATAGTAATGAAATTAAGCGCGTGATAGGAGATTTACTCTTGTTCAAATATGGAGACATATAGTTGTAATCGCGAATAAGGTAAAAAATCTGAACACACGCAACTTTTTTGGTGAAATATACTTAACTTAGAATAAGTAAAGATCTAGGGAGTACGACCACGAAAGTACCTACCATTAATCTTACCCACTAATTGAACAGAAAACTACTTTCTTAAACCGCGGTAGTTTTTCTCTAGTTAACAATATCAAAATCTCTATTTCCACTTCGATTCGAAGTCTGCATTACGATGTTCTATTGATGTCTACTCCGACTAATAAAGTATTATCTACTAATAAGTGTATATTCGAATATTATAACAGCTTTGGACCATTGAAGTTTCACTAAAAGCTGGCAGGTGTGATAATAGCTGCGGGCACGTGGCATGTTGCACAAAATGCACTCTCACGTCCGACGCACGGTAATTTAATAATATCCTACGAATCAAATTACTATTGCGTTGGAAAGGTACGAATTAAAATTTTCATCCCCTATTATTGTTTGACTAATTGTGACTGAGCCACAGCTAGTCACTTACATCAGAATCGTCAACACTTTAGTGTGCTGGCGGATACACATTAATGATTTTCCATGATAAACATGAATTTTAGAAGAGCTCTCACTGAGGGAATTCCTGGGATTCTTACTATAACTAAGTAAAGTATTTCTGCAAGCAAGCAAGGACTGTGTAAGCTGTGTTCCAGTTTGAAGGTTTGTAGGTAGTATAAGAGTGCCACCGGTACAAAAACGAGCACATGAGACATGTCAGTATCTTCTGCGGTGGCAATGCAGCTAGGTGTACCTAATAATGGCTGTAACTTTGTAAATTACTTAGGCCGCAGTCAGTGGAGGTATTTTCATACAAGGCTCTAAAAGCTTGGCTTGCCCTTAGGTATAACCTTCTACTCTTCATGATGTTAGGGTTACTGAACAGTCAGCTTGCCTTCTCGTATTGTTTGCACCTAGGCACGCCACTGGCGGCAGTGACTCAGACACTGACCTCCCCGAAAGTATCCAAGAGTCTAACCTATAATAGGTACTCTATCTTACATCTCACTCAAATCCAGCCTGACCTTTGCTGCCCTAAGCTCCCAGCGACGGGCAGATATCTTCGCTTCCAGACGTGCGATTTTGAAGCGGTTTTCAGTGTTTTTAGACCAAACTAGGCCTCCACCTACGTTTTGACCATATCGCACGCACTTACACGCTCGTCGGGACAATATCCCTACTAACACTCGCAAATTTTTCGAATTTTCTTAGTAAATCATCAAAATTAATTGTTTTTCCTAATTCTTTTGCAAAAATAGCTTCAGTTTATAGTTGAAATAGTACTCACCCTTCATCCCTGATTTCTGGTCCGCGTTCCGTGTCTCGGTTTCCAGGTTGTAGGGTGAAATTCAAAATTGTTTGGTCCAAAAACTGGTTTTTTGACCAAAACTAAAAATTTTTGGTCGGCACCTAATAAGTTTTATTTCTTATACAGCTAGCCCGCGCGGAGACGCGTCTCTGGACACCTCGCCGCGCCCCTAGCTCGAATAAATTTTGCCCACCCACCCGCCCTCTGGGTTATAGGAAGGTAGACGTGGGGTTTTCGGCAAAAGTTATTTTCATATTTAGCTTCATTAGTATATTTTAGGCCTGAAAATTGTGGTTTAGTAGGAAAAACTCATTTTAAGCAATAATGACCTAAATTTTTAACGAAATTTTAATATTAATATTTAGATATTATATTTAATTTAGTAATTATATCGTATTATTGTTTTATATTTTAATTGATTTATTTGTTATATTTCTTATTGTGTTCCTCCCTTTACAGGGACACATAAGTACCAGTGTTCCTCTGAACTTCTCCTCTCGAGCGGGTATTGCCGTTCCGTCCTCCACTTTACAGAGGTCTGTTCTTGTAGTATCTGCTCCCAAATTTATAATGTTTCGCACCCAATCCAGCACCGTGAGGGCCCAAGGCTCTAGTGGCTCGGCGCGATCGGCGGAGAATGCGATGCCTTCACCTGCTGACGCAAGGAGGAGAATCTCCTTCGGAGAAGACACTCCTTCTGCGTCACAGGGGGGCCTTGCCACTCCGGGGACGCGCCGAGCTGCTATCGATGCCTCAAGACAGCTCAATAAGCCTGAAGCGAAGAACCGCAGTCGCACTGAGGAGGCGAGAGCTTGCCTAAATAAGGCAAAGCTGAACTTGGGCAACTCTCGCAACCTCAAGGCCGAAATTAAGCAGTGGACGCGAAGGAAGGCTGGGTGCGTGTAGAGAGAGTAAGAAAAGCCAAAGATCAAAAAGTAATTATGGGGTGCGCAACGACAGAAGAGAGGAGAAAATTAAAACTGCGACTAGAGAAGGCCGGAGGGAACCTCGTCGTCGAGGAAGTTTAAAATCGAAACCCGCTTCTGGTTCTTATGGACGTGCTTTTAGTACACAGTGCCGAAGAAGTGATTAGAGCTCTTAAGAACCAGAACCGGGAGATCTTTCACGGCCTCGGTGACGAGGAACAGAAGATTGCAATCAAATTTCGAAAAAAGTCCAGGAACCCTCACGTGAGCAGCGTTGTGATGAGTGTTCCTCCAGCAGTCTGGAAGAGGGCACTCGAAGGAGGCAAACTCCGTATTGACCTCCAGAGAGTGCGCGTCGAGGATCAGACGCCTCTAGTGCAGTGCACCCGCTGCTTATCGTACGGCCACGGCAAGCGCCTATGTACGGAGCTGGCCGACCTGTGCAGCCACTGTGGCGGTCCACATCTTAGAGTGGACTGCCCAGACAAGCACAGGAGCGAAGCAGTGGTGTGCGTTAACTGCACCAGAGCCAAGCTGGGGTAACACTCTCACAACGCATTCAGTGAATTATGCCCGGTGCGAAGGAAGTGGGACGCATTCGCGCGAGCAACCATAGCGTATTGCTAAAGTGGTCGGTGCGCCCACTTCCACCCACGTACACGAAGATTTCAAATTCGACACAACTAGAATAGAACACAGAAGAATAAAGCGAACCACTAAGACCAGATAATATAATAATATTAAGATAATATATATAATCTTTGAAAACTCTTTTCCCGATTTTATCGAGGAAAAAATTCAAAGTTTCAGTGATGTTTCGGAAAGATTGCTCCAAATTAACATACATTCGGCCATCACAATAATTCGTTTTTGTTGTTTCGGCCCTAAATTAACATATTTCCTTCGTGCTTCCCCTTTATGGAAGTACACTCACCTTTTGGACAAAATGGATCAAATTATCTGACATACTTTATCATCTATTTTAAATGTGGCTTTGGACGACCGAGCTTGGGCTCAAGCTACTCTTCCCATTCGCATGGGAGGACTCGGCGTCCGCAAAATTTCCAGTATTAGTTTACCGGCTTTCATATCCTCGGTCCACGGCACTGAGAAATTAATCAGGAATATCCTGGCTTCCACACTGATTGATTTTGATGTGCCGTGCTTCTCCGAGGCTATCGATGCTTGGAAACTCGCCTGCCCGAACACTGAAGAACCCGACCATCCATTCTCCCAGAGACGGTGGGACGAGCCGCTCTGCAGAATCGTTCAAAACAATCTGCTGAACTCGTCTTCTACTACCGCTGAGCGTGCGCGCCTACTGGCTGCGGGTGAATGGGAGTCGGGTCTTTGGCTTCACGCACTGCCGTCGTCGAAAATTGGCACATTGTTTGACGACACGACCTTTCGCCTCGCTGCTACCTTACGCCTTGGTGCCGCCTGCTGTTCTCCTCATCGCTGTCACTGTGGTGAAGCTGTCAACAGCCTCGGTCACCACGGCCTGTCGTGCAGCCGAAGTGCGGGGCGTTTTGCACGGCACGCGAACATAAACAACATTATCCGACGAGCTCTTGTCACCGTCGCGTCGGCGTTCCAGCTGTTTTAGAACCTAATGGCTTGGCACGCGACGATGGCAAGAGACCGAACGGCATGTCTTTGTTTCCTTGGAAGATGGGTAGGCCCTTAGTATGGGACGCAACTTGCGTCGATACTCTTGCGCCTTCTCATCTTCCAAGTTCGTCGTGCTGTGCTGGCGCTGCTGCTGCGGCTGCAGAGAACCTCAAACGGCGTAAATATAGAAACCTTTGTGGTAACTATATTTTCGAGCCGTTTGGGGTTGAAACTCTAGGGCCGTGGGGTCCGAGTGCCCATAACCTGTTCAAAGAACTTTCAAAACACCTAGTTGACGCTTCCCGTGACCCAAGAGCTGGCTTTTACCTTGGTCAGAGGCTAAGTGTTGCCATACAACGTGGCAACGCCGCCAGTCTCTTGGGCACATTACCAGTTGACAGCGTTGAGGAGGAGTTTTTCGATGCCCTTTTATAGTTTGTTGTTAGTTTATTTATTTTAGTTTATTTAATACTTAGTTTTTAATTAATTATGTAAATATTTACTCGTTTTAAAATGTAACTTGATTAAAATTAAAAGACTACTCTTGCTAAAATTGAAATCCAAAAATAAGTAAACACAGAAAGGGCATGAATAAAAGGGTTGCTTGGATAAAATAAAACAGGACACAGATCAAATTTTAAAATTATTAATCGTTAATATATTTATAGTATTTGTAAATTAAATAATAACAGTTGAAAATATCACAAATAGAAGCAAAATAACAGAAATAGTAAAGATAAAACATAAAATATAAAAGTAGTAAAAATGGTATTATTGCAAAGTAGGTATTCAAATAGCATTAAAAGAAAAACCTATTAAATAAAAGTCATCAGAAAGTGGTCTCATCGGACCTCCAAAAAAAAAAAAAAATTGTCGCAAATGAAGTTTAACAATATAAGAACAAGGTCTCTGATCATGTCAGAGAGACACTGGCGGGGCAGGAGTATGGTTTTAGCCGGTTCGAGTCCGGCACTACCTCGACTGTCTCACAGGAGAAGGTCCTGTGGGATAGTCGAGGTGTCCGCGGGGATTTCCCACTCCTTCCAAAACAAAAAAAAAAAAAGCTCCCAGCGACGCCCTAAGCCGAGGCTCGTACCATATACGGGTGCCCATAGCGCGCTGTCCCTTAGTTAATAAGTTGTATGACCCTGGATGGAGGCTAAACACTCAAGGCACCCACAGGATAGTTCGGTTAAGAAGAAGCGAGCTTCATAGTTTGACCTGCGAGAAAAAACAACTCACAAAAAAAAAAAAACTATCTTACATCGCGCCGAAATCAAAGACATCTAAATTAAAATAAAACATTTTTAAGTAACTAATACATTGGTGCCGAATCCCTTGTTCACAAACTAAACTAAATTTAAGTTGAATGCATCTTTTTCTCTCTATTTCATTATGAAAAAGACAGAAGATAAATATTAGTTTAATCCTGTCAAATTAGTCAGCACCTGACGTAATTTGATGTAATTTTAGTAGTCAACTTTTTAATCGCGTCTAAAACTTGTATGGCGCTGATTAATTTGACAGAACATAACTAAAATTTATCTTCTGTCCTTTTCTTAATGAAATAGAAAGAAAAAGATGCACTAAACTTAAATTTGGTTTAGTTTGTAAACAAGGGAATCGGCACCATTATTTCTCTCAGTAACAGAACTGGAAATTCAAAAATCTTTCATACCTACTGTAAGTTAAATTAAATAACGTTACCTACGTAAACGGGAACGTTTGGAAACTCCGAGCACAGGTGGGGCTTAATCAAATTATACAAATTGCAACATACAATATTCATTGCGATAGGGACGGGACGCCCGCGCGGGCTGTGCTACGCGTTCGGCTCGTCTCACAATTTGTGGAGTTTCTATTAAATGTAGAATTGTCTATGCCGAAAGGGAATTCTTGACTAGGTATTTGAGTTTAGTTTAGTTTATGCTGGGAGTAGGTACTTATTATGATGAAGATGATGACGCAATTTAGCCGATTATTTCTGTCATGAAACGTCATACGATAGGTACTACATGATTTGAATATGGTTCCAGCATAAAATATGTATTATTATGCTGTTACTATTTTAAGGGACAACGTAATTACTTATAATAAAAATATAATTATAAAGTACCGCGCCAAACAGCACACGTTACTCATCACGATGCCGCGATGGTGGCAGTCGATGAATTGTATTAACGGAGCATTAAAAAAAAACTTTAATCCTTCCCATATCTTACAGTCGCAGAGACTGGTCCTGGAGCAGACTGCGTATTGGTAAGACCGAACCGAAGGCGAAGACCTGAAAATTTTGGCCGAGTTGATAAATGTTTTTGCACCTATAGACTTATTATATTACACCTATATTATTTATCTGTGCCTATAGTCTGCGCCAGATAAATAGGAATTAAATGTCATTAACCCACATACATTTATTCAAATACATACCTAATTCCGAAAACAAAAATAATGTCATAAACTTGTCCCGAAACGACCTTTATCGTGATCCTTGACTTTTTCTAGTAATAAAAAAACGATCCATAATATAGGTATTGTCGGGGTACTACGCAGAGAAATTAAGGAAAGAGCAATGACCTTTAATTCCTACTTATCTGGCGCAGACTATAGTAGTGACTTATCGATATTCATCGCATCACTACAAACAATCGACAAGGTGTAATTAATTCATGATCAATAATGATGTGGAGGTTACCTACATGCGATGCGGTGGCACGGTGGCAATTGATTTGTGCCCGATTTGTTGCCTCCATGTAGCTGCGGTGACGCTATTTGACCGCCCTGTCTGCTTACACCGCAACTCAAATATTCATTGTCATAATAGCGGCCAATCATGCGTATATATTTTATTATTTATTTAAGAATTATTTATGCAAATTAAGGCTGTAGGTACTGTTAATACATAAGTATATTTTTTTGGGTTGGCCATGTCATTTACTCTAAGTGTACCTACTACTACTACTACATCAGCCCATAACGTCCACTGCTGGAAGTGAAAAGAAGAGGAATTTGCCGTAAGTGTACCTACCTTTACTAGAATTGCACGTCAATGGTTTTCTAGGCATGCAAACAACAGTGTCTATCTAGGTACCTGATCTAGACCATCCATAAATAGATTAAGACTAAGATTCTAGAATGCGAGGATTAAACTCTGTTTCCCAACCACAAAAAAAAAAACCCACAAAAAGAGTTTTTCAATACACTTTCTCGAAAACTGTTCCATAACGCACTACGATTAGGTACAACATGCAATGTATTTCACACGCGTGCGATTTTTTCCACTTTCCTGCACGTGTGCGGGAATGAAAATTGCCACAGATAACTATACCTATACTTAGTCCAAATTGGTTCAATGTCTATAGTCTGAGGTGAATGTTTTTTTTTTATTTTGTCAAAGCACTACGCGTCTTTACGGCATAAATATTTTTTGAATTTTAAAATTGTGTTTTTAAATAGAATATCATAGATAAACATGATTATTTAAAACTAATAGTTAGTTTTATACACAAATTAACATTTATTTGTGTTCTGAATTCAAAAATATAAAATAAATCTTTTTTTTATATTAGGCTGTTTAACGGCTTCATACCATTGCCTCTCTTTCAACCTGGCGAGACCAAAGCGCGAAAAAAAAAAAGAAAATTTAAATCATAGTTTCATAGTTCGTGACAAAAATATTATTCGTTATTTTATTTTATTTCTTCAAAAGTGTATTGAAAAACGTCGTTTGATACACGTGGACATTTGTTATTGCAATTCTCGGCTCAAAAACACCCTCGCCTACGGCTCGTGTGTTATAATTCCGCCTCGATTGCAATAACAAACTTTCTCCACTTGTATCAAAATGTACTATTCCCACAGCCTATCCCTTAAAACAATCAATCCATTTGATCACAATTACAGATACATTAACATCCACTCCAGTACAAAATACTTTGAACCATATAATTAGAGTAACGAGCATCGCACCTCTGATAACGTTTCCCACAACAATGCATTCGATGACGCGTTCCGGCGGAAGTTCCCACCCATCGCGCAAGATGGCGTCGCCACGCGGCCGTCGCGTGACCTGCGCGTGCGACGCACCCCGCACGCTTGCACTGTTTTTATTGGAAACGATCAAAAATAACAGAAACAATACTGTGTTGGTTCGCTCTCGAATAAATTAGTTCCGGAAGGCTGGGGTTAAAACGTAATTGAACTGCTCATTATTAACGCATAAAAACATGAATGAGATTGATTTATATTTAGAACTTTGGAATTGTGCGAAAGATAGGCCCAGCGCACACCGCTGGAGGAGCGGCGCAGCGCATTTGAAGACAACAATTTAATATAAACCGTAACTACCTTGATATACCGTTAATATAAGAATATATTCGCACGCGGTACTCGGAGCGCCCTCAAGCTACTACAAGAGCAAAATAATAATAAAAAAATAATAATATAAAATTAAATAATAATAAAAAATATAATAAATAAATAAAGTAATAAATGTGTGTGTATAATGTATATTATTTTTTGAATATTAAATTGTCTTCAATTGCACTCCGCCGCGGCTCCAGCGGTGTGCGCGTTGCCTTCACTTCAAATGGTTTATCAATGGGGATGGAAACTGTGAAACTATCATAGCTGGTTCCCAGCACAAGGATTGGATGAAAATCTGGTAATACCATAACATCACGCCTGAAAACCCCAAAGGGAAAGGTAGAGGTGTACTTAACAGTACACTCACATTTCGCCAGTTATGTTTAAGTCCTATGATAGGGAGCAAGCCTATTGCCATCAACCGGGCACGTATCCAGAGTCTGTCGCTGCTATTAAGAAATTCCTGATGAAAAAACCCAATAACACTATGCCCGACCCGGGAATCGAACCCAGGACTTCATCAGCTGCGCTTACAACAACTCGACTAACAAGCAGATTTTTACTGACATTTATTTATTTAACAGGTAAGGGAAACGTGCGTTGCGCTTGATGTAATAAAGGATCCGATCGCCGGGGCGTAGGAGACGATTCATCACCAAATAAAAACAACAAAGATTTTGTATTATATCGTTTATTATAACCCCCAGCATACTATAATCAATAACTATTATAAACATAGGCAATATGTATGAAAAAAAACATGAGTTTTATAGCACAATACGAGTATTTCCATGTATCACAACTGGCAGTAAGGTTTCTAGGTATAGTTCGGTTCAAACTTAATGGCGGCTCGGAAGTTAGCTGCAAGTGACGGTCTGCGCATTATACAGACAAAACTATGCGTCATCTGCGCCCCGTTGATACCTAAAATTGTTGTCTGCGCAGCTTTACATTACATGTTCCGAATCGCCATAAAGTTTAAAACGTTATTCCTGCGCAGACCGTCACTCGCAGCTAACTTCCGAGCCGCCATTAAGTTTGAATCGAACTATACACTCGGGTGCGAAATAATAACATATCTTCTTGAAAAATATATGAATATTTTCAATAAAAAAAACATCTTGTCTTGTCAATTAACTATTTCGTATCGTCATATGTGTATGAAACAATGTAAAAACGTGTAAAATTACAGGTAGGTATTTGGTTTAGTCATTTCAGTTGAGTAAGTATTGATTATACAAATCAATTCTCATTGTAACATTTTTACATTTATATCTATTTAATTTAATGCACCTACTTGAGATATTACAATTCCCATTTCGCTCAACATCTAATAGCACATAGATTTTACAATATACGTATACATTATTTCTGCAGGGAAACGTGAATCTGTAAAATAGTCGATAATATTCACAGCACTATGGGATATCGATAGTCGATAAGAAGCGGTGCGTAGTGATGGCACTGTACAACAGTAATACAACAATATGCTTATATGGGCGGACATAGTTTCGTAGTTAAGGCACCATTGTTATACTGTGGCCCGTCTTGGAGTTTTAAAGAATATGTCGAAAAAAAAATTGAGTTAGGTAACAATCATGAACAAATCTGATATATTTATTAGTAATTTTAGCATACACATTCATTGACAATATTTCATCATCATCTGCCAAGCCTTTTACCAACTATGTTGAGGTCGGCTTCCAGTCTAACCGGATGCAGCTGAATACCAGTATTTTACATGGAGCGACTGCCCATCTGGCCTCCACGACCCAGTTAGTGCTGGCTTATACGATACCCCTTTGTAAGACTTGATGTCAGACTTTTGGGCCACTGACTACCATTGGCGATATTTAAAGTTGTAAAAAGTACATGAATATTAAACAACTTACTGTATAGGACTAAGTTTGGACAACTCTTTCTACATTTTGAATGTTAGTATTGAATTTTTGTATGAACCAGTAGACTTTTTCGCATAACTCCAACATGTTTTTTTTTTAAATCTACATGCTTATAACTCCAAAACGAACCATTTATTGTAAATAGCATGATTAAATATGTAATAATATACATAATGAGAGTTTTCAAAATAAAATACACAAGCATATCTAATGAAAATTCTGAACTACATGATACCTACATTTATGCAATGACATTAATTTGGAATACTATATTGTACGAAATATTATTTAGTGATATCTAATTATAAGCTCTATTTTTTAATGTTCGCATAATATTGGTTTCTACATTTTTTTTTTGCATCTAACAAAATATTTTCAATAGAATGTTCAAATTATTTGGTCAATGTTGATTTTAACCGACATCGAAAACGGGTTATTTTATTCAAACTGAATACATGTAAGTGTGTTTATCAGCGATTTTCTAAAAAACAACTAAAACCATTTTGAAAGTTTTCTTTTTTAATGCAACAACAAAATTGAACACGTATTTAGTTAGATGCAAATATAACTATGTCAGTTAACTACAAAGCCTAAGTTTAAATAAATTAACCGTTCTTAATTAATCTCCAATTTGGTATGTGTCTTACGTGTAGTTAATAAATTAGTTAAAATCAGTCTAAAGCGATGACGTCGGTGGTTAGTGGGGTTGATCAGTGAAAAAGGGGTACAATTTTGGGGTACCTGCCTATCTAGGTAGGCAGTATTAGAAATAGTAGTGTTCAGAGCCCGTGTCTTTGCGATAGCGCGCGTTTTGGCGTTATAGAAAACTTGCACACTTTGCAGTTATAACTTGCATATTCATCAGAACCAAACTTAAGCAATAGGCACGCCCCCTATTAAATGAGACTTAAATATAACTGGTGAAATGTAGTTGTACTATAGTTGGTGCCAGTTAGGATGAGAATAGCGGTCATTGCCCTTTCCCTAATATATCTTCGTACGAACCAAAACAAATAAACCATGTATCGTTTTTGATTACAAAAAATGTCGAAGATAGATGACGATTCCAGACTTGAACAGGCTTATTTTTGGTTTTCAAAGTTATGAAGTTTAATAAATGTAGGTGGGTCAATGACCGCTATTCTCATCTTATCTGGCACCAACTATAGTAGTAGTTAGTTTTAAGAGCCCGCGTCTTTGCGATAGCGCGCGTTTTGGCGTTATAGTAAACTAAACTTATCTAAGTTGCCTATTCATCAGAACCAAACTTAGGCAATAGGCGCGCCCCATATTACATGAGACTTAAACATAACTGGCGAAACGTGGGTGTACTAATAGGTACACATCTGCCTAACCCTTCTGGGGTTTGACGCAGTATGTGCACTTCGCAAAATGTGCTCTTCGCAAAATGTGCATTTCACATAATGTGCATTTCTCAAAATGAGCACTTCTCAAAATGGGCACTACAAAAATAAAACTGTTTGCCTACTATTTTTTTTTTGTCCGATTTTTATGCTAATTCTACATCAATTAAATGGGATAAAGCTAAAAATCCGACCAAGACCCGAGACCGAGACTATCAATTATACCTGCAGCTTGAATGGATATACAAATTATAATGGTATATTATATATATTATTATAGTACATTTACTACCGCTATCGCAAAAACATAGACTTCTATACTATATTTATATTCTAAGAGTATTTAGAAAATGATGAAAGTTATAAACTTCTTTGTGATATAAAATTACGTATTCGTGACACATCTAAAACTGTACATAATTTTGTCATTTTTAGTTTCATCTAGCTAATTTTTCTAACCTAATCATTTCGAATACAATTCCAAGTTTTGAAACGTTATTCTAATGTTTATAATTAAACAGAGCTTTAAACAGGGTTATATGACTGCACATAATATAAATTACTAACTTCTATTATTACAATATAAGTACAGATTTATATTTAGTCTAACTACAATATACAATTTTAGTTTCAAGGAGTGAATGCCCAGTTTCTGAGATATATTATGACACTCAATTATTGTTAATTCGACAAAATTTTCTACTATTTTTAGTTAAGTGTTCAGAAACACAATTTACTGTCAGGGCAATTATTAGTTAAGCAAATAGACACACGCAGTCATTAACCATAGTCATTACAGTAACTTCCAAAGAATGATAGTAATACCGTTAAATAATGCCAGTTGTGATTCGAATATAATACTGACAATTAAGGTTGGCAGTCAATTTGAATAACAATCACTGTTCCTGACTTTACCAATATACGAGTACCAACTATCGAATAGATGAACTCTGGTCAAAAATAACTCAAAAACCAGGCATACACTAATTTTTAACTAATATTAAATTTTAATCATAATTTCACTCGTGTTACATTTTAACGTAGCTAAGTAAACACAGAAAGTAATGTTAGAGAGCAAACAAGTACAATCACACACAAAACACTTAACTACAGAATTAAATTCGATAAATAAAAATATTTTAACACAAACATCACAATCACAATATATGAGCCACTTGTTAATTTTTATTTAAGACAAAACTTTAAAATGAGCCTTTTCTATAAATTAATAAAGTTGGTTATTGTTCTTGTTACATAATATGAGTACCTATAAAACTTTTTATATCTGGTCAAATATTATCAAATAATACGTATTAACTTTTTAATCATTTGAGCAAAGCATTTAGTTAAAGATTCTCGTAATAAATTGACATAGTTCGCAATATCAGCTTCGAAACAATTAATCAAAATTATCGCCATATTGAAAATGGTAGTTTGTTCGTCTAGTTAAACAGATAAAACAAACTTCACTGATTGATATAGACACAAAATATTCACAGAATACTGTAATCGATCAATTAATTAACAAACAAACAACAGAAATTAAGGAAACAAGGATATTTCAACTAAGTTTTAATTGCGAAGGCGAATATTAAGGCCTGATTCACGGTTTTCAAAAATGATTATTGTTTATGCAATGATGTTTATTATGCCAGCAGTAGTAGGTAGGTACGTTCTGGTGGGATAACTTTCGACATCTAAGAGGGTTAAGACTCGGGAAAAACATGGGTTTTCCATCTTAAAATGTGAAAAAATGGCGAAGGCAACTGTGAAACTATTGATACTAGCAATGCTAGTTTCAAACATCGCCATTGAGTGAAAATCTGATGTCATTTTATATTTCAAAATAGATTGACCTCCTTAGTTAGATTGGGACTTAGCTATAGCCACGCCATCTACAATGAGCTTTGACATGCCTTCAATATTGCGTAGAAACTAAGAAAATCATTAGCACACATATAGTGCTGACTTCTAGCAAACATCAAAGCGCTTATAATGTAAAGGTGTGAAAAGGCAATTGGTCGAAAATTGCAAACATCAACAGGCGTGCATCAAGTTCGTAAATAAGAGCTGATTGCTAGGTAAACGATAAGGTAATCATGTTATTGGGTTTGTAATCATTAAATGATCGCGACAGTGTTGGTCGGTAATCTGTTGGGCAAATTGACCAGAATGACACCACGAATTTGTAGTTAACAAATCGAATATGAAATACCGAAACTTAAAGTCAGCAGAAAAAAAACTTCTTGATTAAAAATATTTCTAAGGTAATACATAATAAAAAAAAATGTAATTTAGCAATGCGCATAGTAGTTTAAAAAAAAATAGAATAATAATAATATTGTGGTCATAATTATAAGTTTTCGTACCGACTGTACCTACATCAAATCGGTCAATTTGCACAAGTATATAAATACTGCATTTAATATCAATCAGTGACTAGAACTAATCATTAAAATTGTTTAGACAACTATGATTTAGCAAGATAAAATTAATATTAATTTTGAGACCAAAATCACACAGGGTAACGTTAACGTGAGCAAATATATTTTCATAATTATTATATATTATTTTAAAGTTGTTTGTGATGTTATATTATTACAATGTGACAAAACTGTGAGCACCAATGTTAGTAAAAAACATTTAATAAAAACATGTTATTAAGTGATAATTATGACTCTTGCAGAGGTGAAGGATAATTTCTTCTCTTTGAAAGATTATGGGACTGTATTTTTTTTTGTAAAGATTTTGTAGATATTTTCGAACATTGAAAACTGAGTTTTTCATTTACCTACTTGGATCAATCTTGGAAATCTTGGGGTCAATTTAAATTGAAGGGTAAATTATGTTCAAAATGGATAAATACTGAAATCTGAAATTATTTGCTACGTATTTGTTCGGCATTCAAGGCGCATGTAACAAAACTAAGTAAATTAATCAATTCCAATGGCTGAGATTCAACACAATAAACAAAAGTGCAGCAAAACACACTTATTCTAAAACCGAAACACCAGATAAAAAAACTGTATTATTTTAAAACGTGATCACAAAAACTACAGTTTATTCTGTTTATTTAAGTCTGTTTAAGAAAACTTATACATTATAGACCAGAATAAGTCTGCGGCGATTCCGACGGCCGCATTCGCGAGTTCCATGTGCTACAAATCGGTAACAGGGCCAAAGACCACAGTGGCGTTCGCCGAATTGACGCTTGTACGGCGCGCACGCACGCTCGTGTCGTGTTCGGCATCGCTCGGCAACGAATCGGGGCCGTTCGTCAGTTGGAGCCCGTTGAATTTGGAACGTAGCTGTGTTACTAGACGTTCGAGTCTGCAACACGAGTTCAGTTTAGACTAGGTAGTACCTGGAGGTGCAAAGCTAATTATTTTCTACTCAGCAGCGTGAATTCCTACTAAGCCTAACTAAGAGAAAATTAATAAATAAGCTTCGAGCTGTAGTTCAAACCAGCCACCACACTAAATACAGGGTGTAAGGGTATCGACGCGCAAATTATTACCATTTATTTAGTTTCGAAGAAAATGTAGCTGTTCAAAAAATTTTAACGCACGTCGATGTTTCTCACACCCTATATACATCTTTTTTCAACCAAACCAAACATGATAAGCAGTATGTAAAGTACATATTACAAAAAAAAATCAGCAATAATAAACATACATATTTAACATAATAATTATATATTTACTATAACAAAGGCCAACATACCCACCCACCCAGGCAAACTAAATTTTATATAGGTATTATGATAGAAAAAACTAAATAAATATTCCTACTAATAATAAAAACTGTCTCATTCCAAAAGTTGTACTATCTTTAGTCCAAGCTCAAACCATCGAATTAGTTATTAATTTTGAACTGTATCCCGACTTTCTAAAGTTCTTAATAAAAAAACACGCACTTTCATCTCAGCGAAAACTAATGTCAAAAAATGGTAAGTACTCCCCGAGTCCACTGAGGGTCCACCACTTTCAACTTTATTACTAAGTCATAACGGTGAAAATTGGCAGACCGTCAGTGAATGGGAGTTAGTATATTAAGATGCTTAATTTTGACAGATGAAAGATGAAGAACAGATGAAAGACGTTCTTAAATAAATGAGAATGACCCTTCTGGCTTAAAGACAAACCCTGTTCTGTAATAAGACGGATAGTGACTACAAACTTACTTATAAGAATGATCCTCAGCATTTTGCTTGGCTTTGCGCATGTCTGCGAGTTCTCTGCGCAGGCGCATGCGCTCAGCGTCCATCTCCTCGACGTTACCGTTCGATATTTTGTTCTCGTTCGACTCCAAACTGTTGAAAATAACAATATTTTTATGAATTTTAAATCTACAGAAAATAGTCGTCTTCGAGATCGATATCTTAGTGCACAAGTGTGCGCACAGACACAGGCGCGCTCTCGTGTTTTGGTGGGTGATAATTCGACTCGACCTCAATTCTCAATTCTCAATTCTTTATTTGCATACCATAATGTTTATAAGGTGGAAGGAAGATAGATATACTTAGTTACAATTATGGACCCTGTCGGGCACAGCATAGATTATAGTAGGAGAGAGGAGGAAGACTACTTACTGGCTGATTATTTCAGTTAATATATAATACCTACTGCTTTATTAATGCAGAATTTAATTTAAGGTAATAATTATTGTTTTATAAATTATATAGGTAGATTTATTTATTAGATATTGTAAATTAGTTTAAATATATATAATTTAATGTCATATTATAAATTATTGTTTTATTAATTTCTTATTATTTATTTATTTTTATTTATATGGTGTATCTATTTTCTATATTATCATGAGTAGGTGTGCGTGGCTCTAACGAGTATTTATTGAATAATTGAAACAAATTGTGAAGTACTCATAATTTATCATTTAAGTATTCGCTAATACTATAGTAGCATTTGCTTACAAGGAAGAGCTTTAATTTATTGATAAAAGTGTTATATTTATCTAAATTCTTTATTATTTCGGGTAACTTATTGTAAATTTTTATGCACATGACCAAGGTACTATTGGAGTGCATTTTTAGTCGCGATGTTGGTAAGTTTAGCCTATTTTTATGTCTTTTTTTTCATCATGTCATATCTGCCTTACCTGTGACTGGTAAGGCAGATATGACATGATGATATGATATGATATGGAAAATCACAATCAACTACTGCTAGTTAAGCAGTAGAGTTGTAGTCATTGAGTAGTAGTTAGTTGTGCAATCGGCTACTGTTAGTTTACTGAAAAATGGCTAATATCAGTTTTCAGAGAAGTTTTACTGTTTTACTGCCTGTGTCATCCCACTGCTGGGCAAAGTCCTCTCCCCATGACTTCCAAATTCTTCGATCCAGGGCCAATGTGGACCACTGGTCGTTGGTTTTATCCAGCTCGTCCCGCCATCTCCTGCAAGGTCTACCGCGTCGCCTTCTGGCTGTATCAGGGCTCCACATCGTGGTTATTTTGGCCCACAGCTCATCGGGCATACGGCAGACATGACCAGCCCAGTCCCACTTTAGCTTAGCGGCTTTTTGAGTAACGTCAGTGATTTGTGTTTTGGAGCGCAGTGTGGTGTTGGGTACATGGTCGGTAAATTTGACGCCTAGAATGCTGCGCTCCATAGCACGTTGGCAAACCTTGAGCTTGGACTTTTGAATGTTTGTCGAAGACCAAGCCTGGGATCCATATGTCAAAATGGGAAGAATGCACATGTCCATGATTTTACGCTTGAGTGACAAAGGAAGATTTCCTTTCATTAACTCTTTCATGGACTAGTAGCTCTTCGTAGCTCTTTCAGAGAAGTTTTAGGATAAAAAAATCTAAATTTCATAGAAGAGATTTTGGCTCAAAATTGTGTCAAAAATCCTCAAGCGGGAATATTGTCAACCACGCAAGGCCGAAAAGATTACCATTGAACTAATCTGTAAAGGTTAGGTCAAACTGGAACGAACAAATAGCGGACTGGCTGCAAACACGACAGATATTGTAGTACGTTATCAGTCAGAGTCCGTTGTCCGTACGGATTCGACTGATACTTAACCAGTTAAAGGTCGTAGCACACGTAACAACTCGGAAAGGGATCGTCACCGTATCAACTCGAGCCGTTCAGTATTATTTGTATGGAACTCCCTATTGCAACGCACTCTAATCGAAATCGTAACGTAATCTCCTCTCCTCGGGACAAGCTCACGAACCGCGGTGCGGTGCGTGGTCGACTTGCAGTTCCCGCGCTTACGGTTCTCCGTACCCTAGCTTACGGCTCTCCGTACCCTAGCTTACGTCTCTTCGTTCTACACTTAACGTTCGGATTCAAAATGATTGAACTAGTGCCGCCTAGCCATCAACCAGCGGTCGGCGAGCGGTAAGCGCGGCGTCGCCTAGCTGCAGCCCAGTCGACGTGCCGTAGCTTCTGATTCGCTTACGTTACGTGGTTACGTTACGTGGACGCCTGTTTGACGCCAAGGGGAAAGGCGAGGCGGTGACGATCCCTTTCCGAGTTGATACGTGTGCTACGACCTTTAAACATTAAGAAGAGTTCACTAACCCATTAGTAACTCTAAGAACGCGCAGTTCGTCTTCCAGTTTGACGATGCGATCCATCATACGACGCTTGTCCGCTTCCGAAGCTCGCAGAGAACTCTGAAACAACGCAATACACACTTCGTTACTAGATCAATTACCTAGCTTACTCACTTTACGGTGTTACCACAGTTGTAGACAAAGGAATTTCTGGACATTGGATATTTTGTAGTGCATAAGTGTGCACGCCATGTTACGCAATCAGATGTGCCCTAAGGAACTACTCACACTTATTCAGCCCTATTCAGCTTATGTCCATAGAAAACAACGATTTTGTATGAGACCGTACGCATCCGTTCACCGCGCGCGACGCGTTCGCGTCTCATACAAAATCGTTGTTTTCTATGGGCATAAGCAGAGCTGAATAAATGTAAGTAGTCCCTAATACTTCCCTAAGCCCCGGACTCCAAAGCGGAGACAAGGGGAAATGTGCGAAGCGAAGAGATGTTTAGAAGCTTGGGTGTATCCAACGCACGCTGCACACAGCACACCCGCTCACCGCACGATTTCTCGTCTCTGGTGGCCTATAAAATTACAAGACCTCTCCTTTCTGCTAAACCGTTTCCACATATTATTGGTGGTTCCGGCCCTCACTCCCATAGCCCGACGTTACGGCAATGGAACACGATCGCAGAGAGATCAGGTGCAGGACCATAGGCTTAACATGTTATCCGTGCCACGGTTAATAAAATTAATCTAGCTAGATCACCCCAACTCCTATTACAGACTCTCTTAATCAATAATGCCGCCGTAAAATGTCTTTTCATCCCATCTATTCGAAAAGAACGACTTGGTTCGCCTTTAAGTGCACCCAAAGGTGGTGTTTTCTATAAGAAACTTTTAGCGGGCAGTAATGAGTTTTTAATCCTCTTTATAAGTGCGCTCCGCAATAGGGAATATGCACGTAATTTTTTCTTTACTTAAATCAATAAAATACAGTAGAAACAATCCAAGAAAAGTATTTAAAGTTAAGTTCTACTACTGCTTGTCGCTTAAAAATATTATTAAACTTCTGCAATTTTCTATGACAGTTCAAACGTCCGTAGCTGTCGCGGCCATTTTGTGACGGCAATATCCACTATATGCCTTCTTTACATCTAATTTTTTAGGTCCTAATAAAATAATTTTACCAATTGTATGTGCTATATTCAATTAAAAATTTCAATAACAATATTTTAATAATTTTTTTGTGAAACTTTAAGCACTTTTCAAATAAAAGTGTTTTTTTGACACAATGAACTTTGACGTCACTACCAGCATTATCGAGGACGATGTGTTTTTAGAGTGCGTTCCGTTTCACCAAAAACATGCTACATAAAACAGTAAATTGTAAAATAAGTGATGTATTAGCAACTTAAACAAGTGTACCACAATGTTTTTATGCGCCAATACAAGGCATTTTTAATAAATAAAACGAGTTTTGTATTTCATGCATATTGCCTATTATCTTTGCCGCCAATGATATTTAATTAAACAGATATGTTATGAGCGCGCAATCGTGAAGACTCGAAAACGTGTCAATTGGCCTGTTTTTCCTTTATTCTGCGTCACTGCGTGTATGTGAGCTGGCTCTCCCCCGCGGCACACTTTTTTCGGTGGTTTTGTAGGTGTATAACATATCTGTTTGTTAGAATATCATTGTTTGCCGCGCACTTTTTGAATTTGGAACATCTTAGTGTTCAGCGCCGAAAGAAATCGAACGCAAATATTGTTTGAATAAAGACTGGCTGGTACGACGGCCCATAGTCGCGCCGCCCCGCCGCGCTTGCTGAATAAAAAAAGAACTCAAATAAATTAAAAACGCGCGAACTACAGACCGCGTTTTCGTCAATTTTCATGAATTGTTAGAAATTCATGGTTTTGTTTTGAAAAATGAGTTCTTCAAGTGACAGTGAATAAAAAACACAATAAAGTGAAAAATAACTTTAGATCTTCAGAAGTCGGTGACCTTTGTTTGATTCATTTAGGATTTTTTTTGTCACTGACTTCTGAAGCTAAAGTTATTTTTTAACGTTTTTGTGTTTTGTGAAGTCGGTTTTATTTTTTGAAAAAAAGTTATTTTATTTTTCCATTTTTAGTTGTAATATCCTATCCAAATATTAGGTATGCATTTATTTTACATGATGAAATTAGACCACACGACTGAAGTAAAAATGTTCATAAAATGAAAACTACTGGGCCAAACGATGTTAAATTTTTATAGGACCAAATGGCAACTATTCCGCATCAAACTAAAGAATAATCACATCAATCGGCTCATAAATATCAGCGTAATCGGTGTAAATACATTAAAAAAACCAGTCGATTTGAGAACTTCCTCCTTTTTGAAGTCGGTTAAAATTATAAGGCGCCTTTTATTTTCTCATAGTGGCTGATGAAAAGTAGAGTGTATCACTCGGGCGCAAAATATATTTTTGGCTCGGGCGACGTACTTTGAATCCCTCGCTACGTTCAGGATTCTATTAAAGAATCCCTCGCTACGCTCGGGATTCTACTCTAGAATCCCTCACTTCGCTCTGGATTCAAAAAAGCGCCCTCGCCGTAAAAATATTATTTTGCTCCCTTATGATACAATCTACTATTATATCTTTCAAGTCTCGGACGTTCAACACCCAAAATCTTCAGAATTACATACCAGGGTCCCAGTCTGTACCGAGAGGCTGTATTTCACGTAGTACGTACAAGTGCAGTCGTTTGACTACGGGTAATGTATTCGTGGACACGACACGCTGACCACGCGGCTTTCAAATGGACGGTAAAATGCTGCTTTTTGGTGTTAAGGAGAAATTGTAAGTACTTTTGTCAGCTGAACTTTTTTTGGGGATATTGAGGGTCAGGTAGAAGTAATATCGGTAGACTAGTCACAAAGCTCCGAAAAACATTTCGGTTAAGAAATTTGTGGCACATCAGAAAATAAGATCGCCGAATAGTAGACTTCCTAGTTCCTACGTCTATTCCCCGATAAAGCCAGTTGTGAAATACGGACTGTTCAAGTTAATTTTCTTAACAATAATTTCTCTAACGTTACATCCAACACTTTTCAACGGTTCAAAAATTACTTTCGATATACACGATCAAATGATAGAGACGTGGTCGTCTCAATTCTCCGAAAATATTCCGAGCCCTCAGCTCTTTACCGTGTAACATTTTAGCGCCGCAACTTTCTCACCCCGCCGGGTATTCCGTGGGCGCTGTTAACGCCGAAATTGCCTCTATCTCTTACACCGGAACCAGCCGTCCTAAGCTACATAGTGACATTAATAAGTGGCCAGAATGAGGATAAAATAGCACTGAGCAATAAAGCGCTTTTATAAGCTTTTTAAAAAAGTCTGGACGTTGGAAAAATCTTAAGTAGGTAAGCGCTTTAGCACCATCAAGGCAAGGCAGTCAAGGCTTCAATATCTAAGTGAGTAGGTATTGTTTGATATTTTATTGAAAGTCTAATAATATACTGGGTTTTTGCTCCAGCGGCTTTGGTTGCAAATTCATTCCAAGAATTACCCATGAATGGAAGCGGTGGAGTGACGATCATCGCAGGGTGGCTGGTAGCAACTGGATGAGAGTTGCGGAGTGGCGTGCGATTGAGGAGACCTATGTCCAGCAGTGGACTGGTGTAGGCTCATGATGATGTGATGACCCACGAATTACCGACCCAGATTATGGTCTAAGTATACGCCAGCCGTTCAGTCGTCAAGGTGTAAAAAGTTAACAGATAAGTATGGATTTTATAAAAGAAAAACCGCGATATTTTTTAAATCAATAACAGGTCCTTGGAGACTTGTAGGAAGTTAACTAGTTAACTAAAATAATGAAGACTAAATGGTCTTTGCAAGCTTGTTTTGCGATACCAGTAGGGTCAGATGGTCAGTTCCATGAAGCTAAATTGACAAGTCTACGGCGCAATTAACAATGACGTATGAATGCAATATTCTGCGAGATCTGGACACAACATGAGATATTATCCGGCGATGGCTAGCGGTGATGAAGCTATTCTACTGTGGTGCAAGTTATGAACTTAAGGAATAGAGGATAGGCGCTAGTCAAAATGAGAGTAAAACGTAATTAGGGAGTGGCAACTATGTTGTGGTCGGCTTCCCAAACCAAATGCAGCTGATTACCAGTATTTTACATGGAGCGACCCAAGCGACCTCCAAAACCCAGTTAGTACTGGCTAATACGATACCCTTGGTAAGACTGGTTGTCAGACTTTCGGGTCATTGACTATCTGCAAAGTCAAAGATCTGCAAATTACAGCCAGGACCAACCGCTTAACGTGCTTTCGAAGGCACAGAGGAAACTCAGTATGTAATGGGTGGTCAGGTCAACCATCCACGGATCAACCTAGGCTAGTGCGGCTTGTCCTAAAGATTGACCTGAGCGGCTGTTATTATTTAGCCACGAGCTCCTCGAGTTGCTATCTAAGTTACTGTATAAAAAAACAATTAAGTACAGCAATATCTCTCTATCCCGCGTTCGCCCACCACTTTCGCCCTTAGGCGTTAAGTAAGATTACACTACTAAGTCTATATGCGCGCACAAACAGCCGGACAGCCGGCGTACGGCTAATTTTGTTTGTTCCGACAGTTCCCCGGGCTGATACATTGTCAGCAGTTACATTGACAGGTGGCTTCATAGAAAAGCGAATAGCTAGATGATTTCTGGAGTTGTTAAGAGCTGGTGTAGTTTTGATGAAAAATTGTTCATAACTGATTGATTCCGAAGTATGGTTTGTGTGCCTTGTATTTTGGCAATTTTTCAATAAACTGAAGCTTCGCCTGTTTTCGTTTTCCTACAATTAAGTATTTTTTTAACACTTCTTGTCTTTAAGATTACGTAAGCCTATAGAAAACTCAATACGGCCAGTATTGAGTTTCCTTCTGAGATGTGCACTACAGAGTGTGAAGATGTCCCATCTACTATCCTGCACTTTGTGCACCTCCACCTTGACGAATCTGTCTTTTTTCATCAATTCATGTCTTCCTGACCGTTTTCGGTCACATCGGCCAATCTTAGCGGAGATTAGCCATCGGCGCGGGAGATATTATACTTAGTGCACAAGTGTGTGCACAGGCGCACTCTCTTTTCCTTTACTGTCATAGTCTGATGGTACGGCAATCTGACTCGACCGGAGAGATCAGGCGCAGGATTAATGGCTTAAGGTGCTTTCCGAGGCACGGGGGTGTCATACCGCCAACTAAAAGCCAAATAAAAGTACGACACGTAAAAAAACATGCCAAGAAAACTGTAAACTTTCTGGCTAGCCTATCCATTTCCTGGAGAAACCCAGAACCCACACAACAACGCGGGTTATTTTTAAGTAAAAACGAGTAGGTAACCAATGGTTATTTAGCGGTTACCATTAACCCGTCCATGTTAATCGGGTGTTGCCGTTCGTTTTTGCACTTCAATCAACTTATTACGAGGTGAGTGCCGATGCTAATGAGACGGACAAACGTACAGACACCCACGCGTACAAGTTTGATGTATGTACTGTACTGTGGGTACTTGTTTCAGTATATGGCCGAGGAATGTGGAAGGTGGATAGATAAAAATATTCTGATTTAAAAGAGTGTCTATGGAGTTTCTTGCCCGTTCTTCTCCATAGAGATCTACGCTAGAGAATGGGCAACTACAGTACTTTCAAAGTTTTTATGTCTTGTGACTGGGTCTGTAGCTACATTTAATTTTCATCTTTATTTCGATAATTCAAAAGTGCCTGTAACTGGCCTACTTGAAATAATTGCTTTCATTTAATTTTTGATTTTGATAAATAGATAAGTACCTAAGATGTGGCGAGGTTGCCATATTAGTTGGCGTTTTATGATTTTAAGCAATTTTCTTCGATTAAGAAATTGAAGAAACCGGCATGACCTTGAGCTAATAATTCAAAGACATGTGACAACACTCGGGAGGCTGCGCGGTATCTTCTCGTCCAACTTACCGCAGTGTCTGAACTTCAGACACTTATACAGACTAAGACTTTCGCCTTCAGACTCTGAAGACGAAAGTCTATGACCAGCTTGTTGCCAGTGATTACATACGGGACCGAAACGTGGTCGCTCACAATGGGCCTTATCAGAAGGCTTAAAGTCACCCAAAGAGCAATGGAGAGGGCTATGCTCGGAGTTTCTTTGTGCGATCGAATCAGAAATGAAGACTTCCGCAAGATAACCAAGGTAACCGACGTAGCCCGAAGCACATTGCTCTTAGAACGGATGGCCGATGGGGCCGAAAAGTTCTGGAGTGGCGACCGCGAACCGGAAGACGATGCGTTGGAAGACCTCCCACTATTATAGGTGGACCGATGGCCTGGTGAAGGTTGCGAGAATTCGTTGGATGCGAGTCACACGGGACCGGTCAATGTGGCGACACTTGGGGGAGGCCTATGTCCAGCAATGGACGTCTTTCAGCTGAAATGATGATGAGGTGACAACACTGACAACTACTACTAAGGCCGCATGGTGGTCCACCTTGTTAAACAGAGGCCTGTTTCGTGGTGGTAGGAACATGATGGACTGACTACGCTTATGCTACTCTGATAAATGAAGTTTATTACGCAAATACTTAGGTCTTTACAAACACTTTTACCGTCATTTTTTTTTAAACTATATGGGGCCGGTGTTTCGTACCTGACTACTATAAGAAGAAACAGACGAAACAAACTCAGAGGTCATAGTCCCTTGTAAAGACCACCAGACGTTCATCTGGTGGACAGATGACAGTCAGTGACATCTTGGTCAATTCACATGATGACTATGCAGATTAGTGTCTGAGATGGTCTTTTAAAGAAAGACAGACCACACAGATTGGAGCTGATCCCTTGATTGTGTTTTTTACTACATTCCATGAGATTTAATATGGGTAGGACTAGTCTCGCGTAGTAAACATTTTTAGCTACATAACTTGAGTCTACTCCAAAAAATAAGGGACCAGTAATAGCATTATCATAACAATTACAACGATTACTATTAAAAATGACCGCGGCCGTGTCTGGTGACGTCACTCGCGTCACGTGACGACGCGCGAAGGGTGGCGGCGCCTCGCTGCACCGCCATCCACTTACATCTGCCAATATTTGCTCACCAGACCCCCCAACACACCCCACCTCAGACCCCGCGAGCCCTCGCACGCACCACCCGTTCATATTTCAAATGGTATGATGTGGGGTGACACTAAACACTACAAAATACAAAGTTACAGGTTCGTCGTTACACCGTCGTGTAATGTGTTCTGTTATGTGAGGGATGAAGAAGTTTTATTAAATATTAGCTGATGCAGGCGGCTTCGCCCGCAAATGATATACTCCTTCCTCTTGAATCACTCTATCTATTAAAAAAACTCTCATCTAAATCCGTTGCGTAGTTTTAAAAATCTAAGCATACATAGGGTCACCCAAAGGTTGACTGGTAGAAAATGCCTATGGCATTAAGTCCGCCTCTGTACTTTGTGCTTGAAGTGTTAAATAAATAAATAATAAATAGCCAATTTTTATGTAAGTAAAATAAAATAGCAACAAATTATAGCTAGCGATAAAAATACAAAAGTACTTCAAAGAGTGAATTGACACTTGTGTTAAGTCATAATTAGTATAAGGATATATATCTAAAATACTTTGGTATTTTCGTCTGTCAATAATCATTCTTACATTAGTACGCTAATAAAACACTGAAGGACGTTAGAAAACTCCGCCACAATTACCATGTATAAAGTATTCAGTCATACTAAATAGTTATTTACATAAAAACATATTATTTACACAAATTTTAATATTCAATAAAGGTACTAATTAACACGATTAGTGTTAGTTTTTGATAACAGTTTCTTGTCAAAAAAATTAAACTTACATTTGCTGCCTACGCCTATGGTAAACAAGCTTGGGTTTATGATGTAATAATTAGTTTGTTGTTTGAGTTGTTAATTGTTTTAAATATTTACAAAGCCCAATGGGCTTTTTAAATATTTAAATTAAATATAATAATAATAATTTAATTTAATATAATATTTTTTGTTTTTTTTTTTGTTTTAATTTGCCTAACCAATGAGAAAGATTCAATACTTAATAGTTTTTTTAATAGTATTTCGTTATTGTGTCCATTGTTTCTACCATTTTTACAATTGTATTTTTGTCGACTAAAATATCATATTTATTAGACATCACCAATAGAAGACGAAGTATGAAAGAAATCTTTACTAAAATACTTATGTGTCCCATTTCTGTCTGGAACGTCCCTAAACCTTTTTGTGTTCACTTAAATGTTACAGTGCGGTGTGACAGCACGCCGTGTCAAACCGTTGAATGTGCGAAGTCGCCACGTTTGAGCCAAATCGATGCGTTCCGTTTTATTCACTCGCGCTGATTTTATAATCCAACGCGTGCATACGGGTATGAAAATCAAACGCTATGTGGATATGCTCCCGCTAACTTGCTATAAGTTATTCCGGTTTGCGTTTCGTTTTGGACGTTTGAATTTTACTTTTTGGAGGGAAAGATTCGTCTTTTAATGTTTTTCACTGCAACAGTGGGGAAGGAAACTGTGGAACTAATGGCGCTATCATAGCTGGTTCCCAACATTGTCATTGGTTGAAAATGTGGTAATGTCATTTTATATTTCAAAATAGCTTAACCTCATTGGTCAGATTTGAGACCAAGCTATGGTGGCGCCATCTTAGATTATCTTTGCCTGTCTCCCTATTGTCACATCTGGTCACGTATTTACAAATCCAGTATAATAACAGGTAATAAAGGTCTCAACACGATGGATGCCTGAGGATGGATGGCGCGTCGAGGACGGCCTGGAAAGTGGCTGCGAGACGATCTAAACGCTCATCACTAAGGCTGGTTCGAGGTGGCGTAGGAGTATAGTACCTGGAAGGATATGGGGGAGGCCTTTGCCCAGCATTGAGACATTCATACTGCTGGGACACAGGCCTCCTCTCTATGAGAGGGAATGGGATATAATCCACCACGCGGGCCCAGTTCGGGTTGGTAGATGTCACATGTCTTCGATTTTTTTGGTTCTAAGACATGCGTTTCCTCACGATGTTTTCCTTCACCGTTTTGAGAGAAGCGCTGATGAAATAAATTACACAAAGTAATGCGCCTGCCTGGGTTCGAACCCACGACTTACTGCTCGTAAGTCGGGGCCGTCACAACTGAGCCACCGCTGCTCTTTGAGACATTCAAGGGTATTAAAATAATAGGAAAAATAAATCGATAGACTCTTAAAAATTGGTAAAAAAAGAGCCCAAGCCATTGATGGCAAGCATACCTAATCAGCCAGAAACATTCCTACTGATAACACACAGGCCTCTTCTCTGTCTGAAAGCCAATGGCTTGGTTGGTTGTCAGAGGTCTTCAATTTTGGTTGTAGGACATGCCGTTTTGCTCACGATGTTATCCTTTACCGTTTCAAAAGTAAGTAGGTAATTACTTGAGGAGACTAACTGATAATAGCGTTTGATAATCGTAAGCAATGTGGAAAAAAGGGATGTGTGGTGTGACGCGAATGGATACAATAAGAAATGAATACATAAGACGATGTCTGAAAATGGCGCCGGTGACAGAAAAGTTGTGTGGTAATCGGTTGTCGTGGTATGGGCATGTGATGCGGAGGAATGAGGCAAACGTCGTGAGGAAAGATTTGAGTATGAATGTGGATGGGTATATGAGTAGAGGAAGACCGAAGAAACGATGGATGGACTGTGTGAAGGATAATATGGCAAGAAATGAGGTGTCTGATGAGGTGACGAGCAATAGAGAAGTATGGAAGAAATCTTTACTAAAATACTTATGTGTCCCATTTCTGTCTGGAACGTCCCTAAACCTTTTTGTGTTCACTTAAATGTTACAGTGCGGTGTGACAGCACGCCGTGTCAAACCGTTGAATGTGCGAAGTCGCCACGTTTGAGCCAAATCGATGCGTTCCGTTTTATTCACTCGCGCTGATTTTATAATCCAACGCGTGCATACGGGTATGAAAATCAAACGCTATGTGGATATGCTCCCGCTAACTTGCTATAAGTTATTCCGGTTTGCGTTTCGTTTTGGACGTTTGAATTTTACTTTTTGGAGGGAAAGATTCGTCTTTTAATGTTTTTCACTGCAACAGTGGGGAAGGAAACTGTGGAACTAATGGCGCTATCATAGCTGGTTCCCAACATTGTCATTGGTTGAAAATGTGGTAATGTCATTTTATATTTCAAAATAGCTTAACCTCATTGGTCAGATTTGAGACCAAGCTATGGTGGCGCCATCTTAGATTATCTTTGCCTGTCTCCCTATTGTCACATCTGGTCACGTATTTACAAATCCAGTATAATAACAGGTAATAAAGGTCTCAACACGATGGATGCCTGAGGATGGATGGCGCGTCGAGGACGGCCTGGAAAGTGGCTGCGAGACGATCTAAACGCTCATCACTAAGGCTGGTTCGAGGTGGCGTAGGAGTATAGTACCTGGAAGGATATGGGGGAGGCCTTTGCCCAGCATTGAGACATTCATACTGCTGGGACACAGGCCTCCTCTCTATGAGAGGGAATGGGATATAATCCACCACGCGGGCCCAGTTCGGGTTGGTAGATGTCACATGTCTTCGATTTTTTTGGTTCTAAGACATGCGTTTCCTCACGATGTTTTCCTTCACCGTTTTGAGAGAAGCGCTGATGAAATAAATTACACAAAGTAATGCGCCTGCCTGGGTTCGAACCCACGACTTACTGCTCGTAAGTCGGGGCCGTCACAACTGAGCCACCGCTGCTCTTTGAGACATTCAAGGGTATTAAAATAATAGGAAAAATAAATCGATAGACTCTTAAAAATTGGTAAAAAAAGAGCCCAAGCCATTGATGGCAAGCATACCTAATCAGCCAGAAACATTCCTACTGATAACACACAGGCCTCTTCTCTGTCTGAAAGCCAATGGCTTGGTTGGTTGTCAGAGGTCTTCAATTTTGGTTGTAGGACATGCCGTTTTGCTCACGATGTTATCCTTTACCGTTTCAAAAGTAAGTAGGTAATTACTTGAGGAGACTAACTGATAATAGCGTTTGATAATCGTAAGCAATGTGGAAAAAAGGGATGTGTGGTGTGACGCGAATGGATACAATAAGAAATGAATACATAAGACGATGTCTGAAAATGGCGCCGGTGACAGAAAAGTTGTGTGGTAATCGGTTGTCGTGGTATGGGCATGTGATGCGGAGGAATGAGGCAAACGTCGTGAGGAAAGATTTGAGTATGAATGTGGATGGGTATATGAGTAGAGGAAGACCGAAGAAACGATGGATGGACTGTGTGAAGGATAATATGGCAAGAAATGAGGTGTCTGATGAGGTGACGAGCAATAGAGAAGTATGGAAGAAGAAGACATCGCCATCTCAGTATGCGGACAATAGTGTAGTGTGCTGTCCTAGTGTGAACTGACCCTAATTAACATTTATGAAGATCAAGTGAGGGTAGTTGAATAAACACCTTCGCTTTGCTGTGGCGGTACCTCCAATGCTACAGTCTTCCCGCGACCACGGCTGGTGCAATCCGGTCGAAACGTCGGGCTTATATTAAAGGTAAAATTCGCGATAAATACCCATTTACATGTGTATTATAATGTGCTCTGATCGTGAAAGTTTAAAAAAAGACAGAAGAAGACAAGCTGCGAGGAACCTAAATAAATTAGTATGAATACAGGAGAATGATAAATAGTAAGCAATGTTGAGGTGAACTCTGCCGTTTAAAAGCATAATGAGTAACTGTTCTTCTAAAGACAACAAACAGATACGAAAATAGATAACAACGTGTTGGAATAATTCGCCGAGTCACACGACACGCTCCGTAGGCGTTTCGCATCAACAACGTTGACTGGACGCAAGTGTTCGATGCTAACACTAAGTGCTGCCACATAGAATACATTGATGAAAAGACCAAAAGACGAATGATTGGAAAAAAATAGGAGTATGATTTCTTGAGTCCATGTTCGGAGAAGGACTGTCAGCAGATCCTACTTTAGACGTATTCCATGACTTTTTCCAGTCTATGGTACTTAGGTACTAACATTTTGTATACCTTTTTGTATCGTGTACCACTTTTACAGAGTGTTCTGTAAATAAACAAATGTAAACGCATTTTCAGGAGACGGAGCAGTAAGTAGGGGCAGGGATCACTGGATTTACTGACAGTCGATCCATTTTCAACCCTATTACTTAGAACATAAGGGTGAGAAAAGGTAATACCTACCTTACCTTAAGAGACGCATTGGAAATCTTGGAGTCAATGATTTCAATTTTTTTCAGTAATTACAAAACAAATGAAAGTATAAGTTGGTGACCTGATAATTCATGATAAAAACCTTATTTTGTTAGTTTTCAATACATGATTAAGTAACTTTTGTAACAGAGAAAAAAATATCAAACATACCTCTTTTTAAAAAGAGATTCACATGTTATGGGCAAACGGGACCAATTTAAGCCTCTTAACTTTCTCCGTAGATGAGGCTATACATACTCTTTAAAATTGTAGAAGGAATTTATAAAATTATCGTTTCCAACTGAATTAAATAACAAAAACCATTTTGTCGTTTACGTCCTTTATGTTATAAGGTAGCAATCCTCGCCCCGCTCAGGCGCCCAGTCCCCCGCTCAGTTCCGAAGCGCGCGTGCCCGGTTTTAGAACGATGCGTCGCCTTAACCGACACTGCATAACTATTCACAACGCTTCGATTCGATTTCGATTCGGAAAGTCGTATGTCTATCTCGCTCGCTTTCGTAATGGTACAAAAAGACAGACATACGACATGTCGAATCGAAATCGAATCGAAGCGTTGTGAATAGCTATGCAGGTCTACGCAGCAGAAGCACGAAATCGTTTCCTAAACCGTATCACTTACGGATAAGATTCGTTAGGGGCCTGAACTAAAAATGGATGACAACTCGATTGGTCATCTGTCCTTACTCCCGATGTGTTTTCAAAACTCATGCATTCGAAAATATTAGGAAGTAGGGGTCATTTCAAAGTATAAGCTACATTCGGATGGGCCCCGTATCTTCGTTGACGGACTAAATAGTAGACCTCTACCCTGCTACAGAAAAATGTTCGTAGCAACAGTAAACTGTACACCAATTCGAGATTCAGGAGACGATTTTTTTTTTAGTATGGGAAACCATCAAATGACTCCTCCCGCTCTGGGCGGAGCAGGAGGGAGTGTCAGACTTTTACTGACTAAAACCCATCCATGTTCCTTCATCGCCCTTTGTGTTCCCCTGCTACAGAAAAATGTCCGTAGCAGACTGATTTTAACTGTTTGAGTGCTTAATAATCTGCAACAGTTATATACCTATTCCAGATTCAGGAGGACTGACTTTATTGAGTGCTTAATAAACTGCAACAGTTATTCACCTATTCCAGATTCAGGAGACTGACTTTAACTTTTTGAGTGCTTAATAAACTGCGACAGTTACACACCTATTCCAGATTCAGGAGACTGACTTTAACTTTTTGAGTGCTTAAAAACTACAACAGTTATACACCTATTCCAGATTCAGGTATACGCCAATAAGATTTTTTCTCGAAACATCTTTTTTTTAAAGAAACCTCGTAAAATACTAACTGCAACAAGTGTTCCTTCTGTGCCTCTCTGCAATGTCTCTACGTTAGTGCGTCAATGCGTGAAGAGCCCTCGACGGGACCACCCAACTCGCTCCGCAAATAATGCTTAATAGCACCGAATTGAGGTGAAAAACCAAAAAAACACAAACTCAAGGAAAAAAAACTTGTGAAATATGAAAAAATCATGTTGGTTTTACAATTCCTTGAGGTTTTATGCATAGAGTAGATAAACAGTGTTAGGTTTATGCTAATGTCATTCTAACTGGCGTCGGCGTGGCATTGCACTTTTTTTTTAAATTGCTCAATTTATTAAAATCGAATATTGCTAAGTCAGGGTTACAGAAATGGACTAAACAGTCCAACTCAGTGATTTGTGTACCTGAAGTGTTTAATATATCAATAAATAACTGCGATAATTTAATGTACACAAGGACTAAAATCAGATAATCATAATATTATGTTGTGCTAAAAAGCAGCAAAATTAAGAATGAGTTTAGGCTACAAGGACCAAATTGACCATTGAGACCAATGATATATAAACTATAGATACTTTGTCCGCACTCTAAAATGACAACATGAAATGAAGCCAATTGGCCACATCGCGCTTAGTTACGCACCAACCTGTCGCGGGACGCTACGTTTGTTTATAATTTAATAAATCCTGTGACGTGACTGAAGATGTATATTTATCTCCCTCTCGCAACAGGCATCCCGCCGTTCGGTGTCATATTTTCTTTCTCTTTCTTCACGCTTATAAGTAGTTCTAGTATTTTCGCCGTTTTTAAGCGCCGCGAGGTTGGTTCATGACGTGTCTCTAAATAATACGTCATTGATTGAGACCAACCCATTCCAACCAATTTTAAAGGAAAAAAATGCTACAACAGATTAACTTTCCACAATTTTAAATTAACATTGCAAACCTTAAGGCGCTACCGAGCAAACGATACGTAATTCCATAATAATTGCATTCGCTTGATCCCTTACTGCATCGTTATTACTTATCCTTCAGTTATTCAATTAATATGTAAGATATTTAAGGATTCACTCAATACATCATACGCTTTAGAAACACGATTACTTTTAGTTTCCTCGATAGAAAAAAAATCCAAAGTAATCTCTGAAAAACAAAATAAACCCTAAGTACGGCGTAAATACTTCACGGAAGATCATCAGATTTTGAATAATAACAAAACTACATCTTTTCTATAACGTATACGTTTTACATTTTCGAAATGTGTCTTTGTTTGAATATTATGAAGGAAATACCTAAATTAGCGTGCGTGCCGCCCGTTCTAACCAGAGCCGCCACGCTTCCCCCCTATCCGCTTTAGTCCTGCTTCGGCTGTTGGACGGGGAGCTTGTGTCGCTTGTTGATTTTTACGGCGCGCCATAGAAATATAATTTATTAAATTTCGACTTTCGGACCGCGATCGTAACAACAACAACGTGACGACTGTACTATTTTTGCAATAAATACATTGCTCTTTGACCACTACGTAAGTTTGTCGCTAAGTCACTGGACAAGCAATGTAAAAATCACAAAACGATACTTCATTAAGCGGATACTTGGCGTAGTACAGCCGCTTCTTCTTGCGACTAGTTAGGGATGTGCGTGTGGAGATCCACTGACGTAGGCTGTCGACAATATCGACTGACGAATGAAATATTGCTATTATAGTCG
This sequence comes from Xestia xanthographa, assembly GCA_905147715.2. Taxonomy (NCBI): domain Eukaryota; kingdom Metazoa; phylum Arthropoda; class Insecta; order Lepidoptera; family Noctuidae; genus Xestia; species Xestia xanthographa. Next base: position 9,723,227 of record LR990652.1, read on the forward strand.
ATTTTTTAATTTGTCAACCGTTTTAACCCGGTTGGAATATCGATTTGTAATAATGTTTTTACGTATTTTGATTATTTTACAGCATAGTAGAGAAACAAAAGTAAGTTAATTAAATTTGAGGTTAAATCGGTGGAGTGTTTTTGGCTTTGAATTATCGTATATTATGCCTTATCCTCGTGCTACTAACTACTGTTTCAATAGGCCATGACAGCCTAAACCAGCGGCCGGCAACCTTTTGGCAGGCAAGGGCCACAAGGTGGCAAAATAAACTAACTTGAACTAACGTAACTAACCGCACTTGTGATATTAACTCTAGAAGCCCAATATACCTACGTATCATATCCCATAGAAAAAATGAAAAGCGCTTGTTGAGGTTGCACTTGTCGCGGGCTCCTCGAACTCACTGTTGCGCGTGCCCAAAAAGCACGCTGTCTCACCTGGCATCGGGCCCGACAGAATGAGCTCAGTGAGATGCAAGATAATTAATAGTAAAAGGTGCCTAAAAAATACGAAAAGAACTTTGGAAAATCGAGTTTTATGAAAAAAAACCAGCGCATGAATCAAGTACAAATCAAATTGATTGAATTCTTCGATAATTGTGCTTTGTCAGTACCGACTTGTTTTGGAAATTTGACACATCTTTTATTACTAATTTACGCCCAAAGTTGCGTTAAAATTGGCAATAAAAAGTAAAACGAACCTTTGGTAGCTCGTAACTCTTTAAGGCGAATGCTTCAGGGTAGCCCGCGAAATTCAAATTTTCCTACGTTTTTTGCAATTTGCAGGCCAGTGCTAGGTTGTATGTTGATTAAAATATTATTCGCGGTTGTAAGACGTATGTAGTTACAGAATTATATTCATCAAAATCATCAATACAACCCTCAAAGTTCATAAAGGTGGAAAAATTACTTTTCCAAGATCAAAATCATTCTTGCACCTTTATGAACTTGGAGGGTTGTATGAATGATTTTGATGATTATAATTCTGTAACTACATACGTCTTACAGTCGCAAACAAACAATTTTAATCAACATACAACCTAGCACTGGCCTGCGAATTGCAAAAAACGTAAGAAAATTTAAAATTTCGCGGGCTACCCTGGAGCATCAGCCTTAATGGCTTTTTATTTTACTATTCTGTTTCCTGTTGTGTTGTGTGTGTGTAAAATTATTATTGAGACAAAACGATATCATGTATAACTTTGGAGTTTGTATGTACAGTGTCCAACAGTGGAGTAATTCCCTCCCGAAATTTCTATGGAAAAAATATCGACTACCGTAAGGACGCGTTTGCAAAATTGATAGGTACAGAATCGAACTACTACATTGACACGGGTCATACACACAAGTGTACGCACGGCTAACTGCGAGAATAATAGTCAAGTGAACACATTTCGATACTTTGAATGATTCATTTTTATTACGTATTTCTTTGAAATAAAATTATGTTAGGTACCTACAAAAAAAAAATTTTTGCTCTTTATATTTTTCCGAATTACCTACCTCCAGTCCGGACTTGATGGAGTGACCTGAAGGTGCTTCAGTGACTGCTACTGGAACTTCTCGACGTGTTGTACTAGGTGAGGAGAGTTTGGGCTCGTATTGTTAGTTATGATGAGACCTTACCTTTCGACCTGATGGAGTAACCTGCAGGTGTACCTTGGTGACTACTACTGGAACTTCTTGACGTGTTGTACTAGGTGAGCCGAGTTTGGGCTCGTTTTGTTAGTTATGATGAGACCTTACCTCCGGACCTGATGAAGTGACCTGCAGGTGTACTTTGGTGACTGCTACTGGAACTCCTCGACGTGTTGTACTAAGTGAGCCAAGTTTGGGCTCGTATTGTAAGTTATGATGAGACCTTACCTTTCGACCTGATGGAGTAACCTGCAGGTGTACTTTGGTGACTACTACTGGAACTTCTTGACGTGTTGTACTAGGTGAGCCGAGTTTGGGCTCGTTTTGTTAGTTATGATGAGACCTTACCTCCGGACCTGATGAAGTGACCTGCAGGTGTACTTCGGTGACTGCTACTGGAACTCCTCGACGTGTTGTACTAGGTGAGCCGAGTTTGGGCTCGTTTTGTTAGTTATGATGAGACCTTACCTCCGGACCTGATGGAGTGACCTGAATGTGTACTTCGGTGAGGTACTGGAACTCCTTGACGTGTTGTTCTAGGTGAGCCGAGTTTGGGCTCGTTTTGTTAGTTATGATGAGACCTTGCCTCCGGATCTGATGGAGTGACCTGAATGTGTACTTCGGTGAGGTACTGGAACTCCTTGACGTGTTGTACTAGGTGAGCCAAGTTTGGGCTCGTATTGTTAGTTATGATGAGACCTTACCTCCGGACCTGATGGAGTGACCTGAATGTGTACTTCGGTGAGGTACTGGAACTCCTTGACGTGTTGTACTAGGTGAGCCGAGCTTGGGCTCGTATTGTTAGTTATGATGGGACCTTACCTCCGGACCTGATGGAGTTACCTGAATGTGTACTTCGGTGAGGTACTGAAACTCCTTGACGTGTTGTACTAGGTGAGCCGAGTTTGGGCTCGTATTGTTAGTTATGATGGGACCTTACCTCCGGACCTGATGGAGTTACCTGAATGTGTACTTCGGTGAGGTACTGGAACTCCTTGACGTGTTGTACTAGGTGAGCCGAGTTTGGGCTCGTATTGTTAGTTATGATGGGACCTTACCTCCGGACCTGATGGAGTTACCTGAATGTGTACTTCGGTGAGGTACTGGAACTCCTTGACGTGTTGTACTAGGTGAGCCGAGTTTGGGATCGTATTGTTAGTTATGATGAGACCTTACCTCCGGACCTGATGGAGTGACCTGAATGTGTACTTCGGTGAGGTACTGGAACTCTTGGCGTGTTGTACTAGGTGAGCCGAGTTTGGGATCGTATTGTTAGTTATGATGAGACCTTACCTCCGGACCTGATGGAATGACCTGAAGGTGCACTTCGGTGAGCTACTGGAACTCCTTGACGTGTTGTGCTACGTGAGCCGAGTTTGATTGACCCCAGATAGGCAAAAAATATGGAGCTCATAATAAAAAAATGATAACGTTTTTTCATAATTACCCGGGTTGTACCCGTCCCTAAAGGTAGTGGAGGTTCAGCACCCTGCGATTATAGACCAGTAGCGGTATTATGCACTCCAGCTAAAGTGTTCGAGTCAACCATTCACAGTAGCCTGTATCCACAGATTAGCGCTCTGTTGTCCGACGCACAGCATGGTTTCCGTCCTGGGCGGGGGACAACGGGCAACTTACTGGATCTTATGACACAGATAGTACCGGCGGTGGATGCGGGTCAACAGGTGGATGTGGCCTACTTCGATTTCAGGAAGGCTTTTGACACGGTAGATAACGACGTCCTTTTGGCTAAGTTAGCTGATGTAGGCTGTACACCTCACACTTTAACATTTTTCGCCTGCTATTTACGAGACCGTCGTCAGTACGTCGACTGCAGTGGGAAGCTCTCTGAACCCTATTTTACAAGATCGGGAGTCAGCCAAGGCAGCAATTTGGGGCCTTTTCTCTTCATTTTAGCAACTAACGACCTGCCGGGAGTGGTCAATAAATCCAAACCATTGCTGTTCGCGGATGACTTGAAATTGGTTCTTGAAATAAAGCAGGAGACTGATCACGACATACTGCAGCAAGATATTGATAGGGTGGTAAAGTGGAGCCTTAGTAATAAATTGTATTTAAATGTGACCAAATGTTCGGTGGTATCATTTTCCCGTGCCCGCAACCCTAGTCATTATCAATATTGCATGGATGGAATCCGACTTCAACGTGTTTCAGAGGTTAAGGACTTGGGCGTGCGCTTTACAACTGATTTAAATTTTCGTAAGCATACCACGGATGTCTGTAAAAAAGCATACCGCAATTTAGGGTTGGTCTTACGGCTAGGAAACCAGTTCACGAACATCAGTGCTCTGAGATCGTTGTACGAAGCGCTTGTAAAAAGCCATTTGGAATGCAATGCTGTAGTATGGTCGCCACATGAAGCCAAGTACAAACTAATGCTAGAACGTATCCAGAACAAGTTTGTGAGATTCCTGTACTTAAAGCTGTATGGTGTATATCCCGGATATCCACTGCTATATCCTACTCTATTTGTGCTGGGCATGGTAGGCTATTATAAACTAGAAGTAAGAAGGGAAGTAGCTCTCGCCGCTTACTTATTTAAGATTATGCGTGGTAAAATACACAACCCAGGCGTTCTAAGCACGGTTGGGTTGTGTGTACCTGATGGGTACGTGGGGCGAAGGAGGCGGCCGCCGCTGTTGTGGGTGCCGCCCGCTCGCACCAATATGCTGCAGCACGCGCCACTGACGCGCGCGCTGCGTACACTCAATATGGTGGCACAACAGATTGACTGCTTCAACTGTACACTGAGTGAATTCACACGGGCCGCATTTTGTAAAATTATTATTGGTTGTCAAAATAATTAATTTAACTGTAACTTTAAATACTTATAACTACGCTATTGTATTAGGTACCTTAACCTGTGATAATAGTTGTATGTGTGGTTTAAATAAATAAATAAATAAATAAATAAATAAATAATTATGAAAGTACCTACACCTTTAGGTCACTCCATCAAGTCCGGAGGTAAAGTCTCATCATAACAAACAATACGAGCCCAAACTCGGCTCACCTAGTGCAACACGTCAAGCTGTTCCAGTACCTCACCGAAGTACACATTCAGGTCACTCCATCAGGTCCGGAGGTAAGGTCTCATCATAAATAACAATACGAGCCCAAACTCAGCTCACCTAGTACAACACGTCAAGGAGTTCCAGTACCTCACCGAAGTACACATTCAGGTCACTCCATCAAGTCCGGAGGTAATGTCACATCATAACTAACAAAACGAGCCCAAACTTGGCTCACCTAGTACAACCCGTCAAGGAGTTCCAGTAGCTCGCCGAAGTACACCTTCAGGTCACTCCATCAGCTCCGGAGGTAAGGTCTCATCATAACTAGCAAAACGAGCCCAAACTTGGCTCACCTAGTGCAACACGTCAAGGAGTTCCAGTACCTCACCGAAGTACACATTCAGGTCACTCCATCAGGTCCGGAGGTAAGGTCTCATCATAAATAACAATACGAGCCCAAACTCAGCTCGCCTAGTACAACACGTCAAGAAGTTCCAGTAGCTCACCGAAGTACACCTTCAGGTCACTCCATCAGGTCCGGAGATAAGGTCTCATCATAACTAACAATACGAGCCCCAACTCGGCTCACCTAGTACAACAGGTCAAGGAGTTCCAGTACCTCACCGAAGTACACATTCAGGTCACTCCATCAAGTCCGGAGGTAATTTCACATCATAACTAACAAAACGAGCCCAAACTTTGCTCACCTAGTACAACTCGTCAAGGAGTTCCAGTAGCTCGCCGAAGTACACCTTCAGGTCACTCCATCAGCTCCGGAGGTAAGGTCTCATCATAACTAGCAAAACGAGCCCAAACTTGGCTCACCTAGTACAACACGTCAAGGAGTTCCAGTACCTCACCGAAGTACACCATCAGGTCTCTCCATCAGCTCCGGAGGTAAGGTCTCATCATAACTAGCAAAACGAGCCCAAACTCGGCTCACCTAGTACAACACGTCAAGGAGTTCCAGTAGCTCACCGAAGTACACCTTCAGGTCATTCCATCAAGTCCGGAGGTAATGTCACATCATAACTATCAAAACGAGCCCAAACTTGGCTCACCTAGTACAACACGTCAAGGAGTTCCAGTACCTCACCGAAGTACACCTTCAGGTCACTCCATCAGCTCCGGAGGTAAGGTCTCATCATAACTAGCAAAACGAGCCCAAACTCGGCTCACCTAGTACAACACGTCGAGGAGTTCTAGTAACTCATCAAAGTACACCTTCAGGTCACTCCATCAGGTCCGGAGGAAAGGTCTTATCATAATAACAAAACGAGCCCAAACTCGGCTCACCTAGTACAACACGTCAAGGAGATCCAGTAGCAGTCACCGAAGTACACCTGCAGGTCACTTCATCAAGTCCGGAGGTAAGGTCTCATCATAACTAACAAAACGAGCCCAAACTCGGCTCACCTAGTACAACACATCAAGGAGTTCCAGTAGCAGTCACCGAAGTACACCTTCAGGTCACTCGACGAATAGGCTTTTAGAAACCCTACTTACATACTTTTTATAGCGAAATAAAATAGAATAAAAATCTACCTCCTTGTGAAGTATCAAATTTGGTTTATCGAATATTTTGTGTTTGTATAGCGATCTTTTTCAACTCGAGGCGCTCCAAACAGGCGATACGTGTCCACTCTCGACGGGCGTCGCGCGCGGACTAGTTTCATTCGAAATACTTTGCAATAAATCAAGACGGGTATCAAAAATAAAATAACCCCTAACGCAATCGATTAAGATTCATCCAAAACAGCATAAAATGTGAAAAAATAAGTTTCGGTTTTCATTTTTTCTGCGACTATATAAAGCATTTAGATTTTAAAAAAATCCTAGCATTAAGAATTGAATATGTTTGCCAACAAATAGTATTTTTAGAAATAGTAAAATATGTTAAGGACGCTGTAACATTTTCAACGAACTCAAATTTAGGTATCTAATGCCGCACACAGCAACATCACGCGTACGCACACATTGAACCACTTTGAGCGTTCGAGTTTATACTTCACTTATATAATCTTGGTCCTTTCTATTATTTTTTAATTTTATTGTATGCATGTAATTTTTTCTTCGCTTAAATCAATAATATACACTAATATAAACCCAAGAAAAGTATTAAAAGTTAAGTTCAACGACTGCTTGTCGCTCAAAAATAATATTAAAATACTGAAATTTTATACGACAGTTCAAACATCTGTGAATGTCATGGCCATGATGTGACGTCATTTACCTCAATCTGCCTTACATCTAATTTTTGGCCTTAATAAAATAATTTTACTAATTGTATGTGCTTTTAACTAAAAACATGTTACACAAAACAATAAATTGTAAATAAGTTATGTTTTAGAAACTTAAACAAGTGATCCACAATGTTCTTATGCACCAGTACAAGGCATTTTTAACAAATAAAAAGAGTTTTGTATTTCATGCATAATCCCTATTGATTCCTGAACATTACTTGGACCTTTGAAAATGCACTTGGTAGTTCTGTTATTTAGTACCGTCGCAAAGTGTGTTATTTTGCCTTAGTTGCGCACATGCCAGTTTTATGTTTTTTTTTGTTTTTTAATTGTTAAGCAAACAAAACACCTATTATAACTCCGCCAGCTCTAACTAAGGGAAGGGAAAATAAGAAAATCGAGAAACATCCTTATAAACCATATTAACACAATATTGTTTTAAGTTATGATAGGAATTCACTAGGAAGCATTTTTTTAAACTTATCTTTTTTATTTTTTTATGATTAATTTTTATTAGTAATTTATTTTTTTGTCTGGCTCTTCATGGTCGTGTTTTCTTTTTAAAAGTCTAATTGTTGATTACTGTACTACCTACCTACTATACTACTGTACTATAGCAACACAAAAAACCGTATGCAAAAAACCCAATAATTCGAAAATGTATAATTTTAAAATTGCGGGTTAGGGTTGTCAATCAAACCTGGGTGCAACATACAATACTGCGGGTCTAAAATGGCCGCTTTATCAGAATCGAAATATGAATTAGGTTAAAAATTTAAAATTCTTAAAATGGACTTTAGGTATATGAAAATAAAGTCCATTTTAAAATTTTAAATTTTTAACATGATTAATATTATGATCCAGCTATGATTCTGCCAAAGCGGCCATTTTAGACCACCTGTTGGGAAGAAATGAAGTCCGACTTATAAATACGAAACATCAAAAATACGAATCCAATTTTTTTTCTTTTTTTTTTTTTGCCTACATGTTGAGAATTACGCGGCAGGGGGTTTGAAGTAATGAAGTCCGACTTATTGCTAATACAATCAATAAAAATACGAATCCAATTTTTTTTTGTTTTTTTTTTTTTTACCTACATGTTGAGAATTACGCGGCACGGGGTTTCTAAAAGGGGGCCGAATTTTTCATTATTTTTGCGATAGGACGCACCGTTTTCAAGATATAAGCAAATTTACACACCCACTTTTTGTCAAAAATTTCGTCGTCGGCCTTCGGCCTACGCTCCTCATGCTAGCTGGCATGACTTTTACGACAATTTCAGCAGTTTATTCGTAGTATTCAAAATCGGAATGTTTTTCGGACTAACGATACGTCGAACATTTGATTCTTTGGACATATGAAAGTCGGATAGCAAAAACGTCGTATTTTACGACTTTCAGAATTTGAATTCCGGACAAAATTCGGACTTTAGAAAATCGGAATATCGAAATTCGGAATGAAATATTTCGGTTTGGTGTTGCCGAAATGGACATCCATGACGAAAAGTGACCGAATTTTCGTCGGCGCCATCTTGGATTTTGGTTATGATCATACATCCGATACCTGCGACCCCAAAAACCACAACAATGACACCCATGACAAAAAGTTGTCAAATTTGTATCAGCGCCATCTTGGATTTCGGTTTTGTATCCATATTCGTCATACATACATACAAACCGGTTAAAATCATAACTCTCCTCCCACTCATCCAATTCCAAACCTCACTGCCGACAGCTTGACCTTACTTAGAGCTGCTGAACACCACTTATCCATTTTGCAACCTTGTCCACAACTGCTTAACCTTACCCATCCAAATCCTGATCTTACTTAGAGCTGCTTAACCCCACCCATCCATTTTGCAACCTTATCAACAACTACTTAACCTTACCCATCCAAATCCCGATCTTACTTAGAGCTGCTTAACCCCACTCATCCATTTTGCAACCTTATCAACAACTACTTAACCTTACCCATCCAAATCCCGATCTTACTTAGAGCTGCTTAACCCCACCCATCCATTTTGCAACCTTATCAACAACTACTTAACCTTACCCATCCAAATCCCGATCTTACTTAGAGCTGCTTAACCCCACTCATCCATTTTGCAACCTTATCAACAACTACTTAACCTTACCCATCCAAATCCCGACCTTACTTAGAGCTGCTTAACCCCACTCATCCATTTTGCAACCTTGTCAACAACTGTTGAACCTTACCCATCCAAATCCCGATCATAATTTCTAAATCACATTCTTCGTAATAATAAAAGTATGAACCTCGCGCTTAGTTTTTTATTTCAGTTCGCAAAAGTATCAACTCTTTCCGAGTACGTTATACGACGGCGACGGTACTCACACACGCATGCACAGAATGCACACTACAATATTTTCTAGTAATTTTATCGTATTTATGTTTTGCAAGACAGCGATACACCCGTCCGTCCAAGAGCGCTTCTGAGCGCGGAATGATGAACCGCAAGTTAGAAATGTATGGAGAAATTGGCAAATGTTTTAATTTTAGCTAATAATTGGAAAATATGTTGATTTTGAAACAAAAAAAAATGTTATATAGTTAGTTAGTTATATGTACCGCAATTTGTTATAATTTTTAAGATAAAATATGCTGTAAAATTACCTTAAAATTGTACCTATTCTGACCCTACTTTTTACAATTTTCTGCGATTATTGTGATGGGAAAAACGTATTTGTGCGAAAATTTTATATGACGACATACAATTTTTCAGATGGAGATCTGGAGATGAATATATTATCTTTAAATTAAGACCATGAAATCTTCACATATGTGATTGCTTATACATTAAAATGGTACCTGAAAAACACTGTTATTTGTAGAAAAATGTTATAGCGTCCTTAATAATAGCACAAAAAATGTACCTAAACTCAACCCGGTATCGTTAATTTTGTGAAAAATGGCAACGACAGATCGATTTTATATTATAAAAAACTAAAATTTTCGATGATCTAGTACCTAGCATTTGAAGATGAAGAACCAATCTATACGAGGTAGTTATTAGTTATATTGGATTTTGTTTGGTTATGCCATAAAATGTACTAAAAAACAGCATAATTTTGCCTGAAATGCAAACGCGCCCTTAAGGCTGGATTCACACTATACGGTCGATTGTGGTTTGTTCATGCATTTATTTTATTTTGATAATTATAACTTATTTACAAAACTTTTACGGGCCGCAAGTGAGACGGCCGCGGGTTGCCGACCGCTGGCTTAAACCAACGTAACCGGATATTTTATTGTTTTAATTTACTTATTAATATATTTTTTAGCTACATATTGTTTATTTTTATTATAATATTATATTCCGGACATTATTTTTTATTTAATTATTTTCAGGACCCCAAAAAAATAATTGTACAATAATAAATGGAAGATTCGATATCTTTCCGATTTAGTCAATCACTAGCGTACAGTGCTTTTGCGGGTGTGCCTTACGCACACATACGTGGAGCACATAGAATACCTAAAATCTATTAGCGCCAGAAGCTCGGCCCGCTCTTAACTTTTCCTAAAATAAGTGCTTTTCATTAAAATAAATATAAAATAACGGATTTCGTATTCTTCTAACAATGTTATAAAGCGCCATCTATGCACTGTACAATAAACTACAACCACCATACTTACTTTTAGTTAAAGCGCCACCTAGTAGCATTTATCGAAAGCATTTAAAGAACACAATTACAAGCCAAACCCATAGATGGCGTTACTAATGGCGAAGCGAGTAAACAATTGTTGTTCTATTTTTCTAAATCATACCAAAATACAGATAAGATAAACCCACCTTGATCTCTTCAAGAGCTTTTTCTGTGAACTTAGCTTCCGAAGATGTCAAACCGTTCTGTGAAAGAGAAAAAAAAACCGTTGGTAATTAATTAAGAAAATATGTTTTGTTCTCTGTTATGGGCTAAATTCCTTGCACGCGTTGAGGCCGTATGTTAGCGACCCAGATTCATTGATCGATGAACAATATGCTGTTAGATTAATAATGCGTACTGAGTACATTATAAAGTGGACGGTCTATATATTCTTAATTATTATAGGATTGTTTGAAAAAAAGTTTGGTTGCGAAATTGTACCAGGGACGAAGTGGGACATTTTGTCAAATGGAAGCGATTAAAAAATCTTTAGGTAAGTACCTTAAACCTCCAAATAACATAGGTACATAAATTGAACATTTTGCCATTGAAACTTTAAAGAGGAATAGTGAAAAATTAAGATTAATAATATACTATTATTTTATATATTATTAATAGACAAATTATTTATTATTTTATATATTATTAATAACTAAACGATAGAAAATTCTTACTTATTATGTATTTAATTATGCTCAGTTAGGAAGGGAACACTTTAGTAATTAGCTGAAGGAAATATTAGGTCAGTTAGCGGAACAAGAGGCTATTAATTTTGCCGTTCAGCCGTTCGCACTAAATGTTGCACGGTAGTAGGACAGACTAGTTTAGCAAGATTTCATTACAATTTTCAGTAATGTAAGTTTACGTTAGACTATCTTTATTGCTTAATTATCACTAGCTTCGGTGAAGGAAAACATTGTGAGGAAACCAAACACGCCAGAGAGATATTTCTCCAAGGGAAGTAAAGCCAACCCAGCATGACAGGCACTAGGTAACCAAAAAAATATTTATTAAGGCGATTACAGGAGCTAGCAACCCTGATTGTGGTGGTTCAAACTTCGTTTCAAAGTGGTTGTTTAGCATGGTCACTGCGGGCCGAGTAGTGCGAAATGAGTGTTTTTTTGCGATTTACAAAAAATCTATAGATTGGACTAAAAAAATAAAACACTATCATGCTAATAATATGTTGCTTGTAGAATTATTTGCCAAAAAATCAGGATGATCGCATGTATTTTAGTATGGTTTTTACTCGTTAAAAGATTTTTTTTATCGTGTAAAGTTAGTTGTATTATGTTTTCAAAACACTATCATACTAGCATATATCCTGAAGAATATCATATATTTTTCTAGTTTTGTTTATTGCAGTAAATCATTTGCTTTTTTGCATTATAAAACTCGCGTTTAGCTCCTGTCGTCCCCTTAAACGGATAGATTGCTCTGACTCTGAGATGTATCCAACTGTCCAGATTACCCGACTGCCCTAAAACAGAGGTAATGTATTACGTTTGCCTTCTTTTATCCGAGTTTTCTTTCATATCCCTTATACCGAGTCCTACTACGTCTTACTGGTTGTAGAAGCCACGGTCGGAGACATTTTAAATCTACCGTCAAATCTCACGTCAACTTATATCAATGTTGGTATATTGGTAGATCAATCTTAACATTTGACAGCAGATTTACACAGATAAGACTTTCTGAAACCTTGGGTTACTGCAATATAACCAGCCGACATAATATGTAGGTATCTACCTAAGTTATTTTTAATATTAGACATTTACACAATTTTCTCAAAAAACTAACATCTATTCTAATTTTACTATCACGATAAAAAAAATATTCCTACCAATCTGATAAGTTATCGGTGATACATAAATATATATTGATATCAGTAACTTGTGTTAATATCTATTACATTATGCCTTATTTGGTTATCGGGAGATAATATACATTGTATATATTATTTTTGTATGTTCATTGCCGCACTTTTTTCTTTGAGTGACACATTTGTGAAGAATATTTTCCATAACACCTTGGTCAGCTAAAGGGCTTGTATGGTACCAAAACCAACCCAGAAAACGCAAAGCAGCTTTTCCCTAGATTTCGCCAAGTTGGTATGGATGGACCAATTATTTTTTATGCGATTTCAGGTTTGCTGAAACACAAAGCATGGAGTCGGGATTTGTGTTCGGTTGATGGCAACAAATAGGCTCGCCCTATATATAACATGGTACTTAAACATATTGGCGAAATGTGTGTCCGCTATAGGCTTGCCTATAAGACCACTCATCATTGATCGTCGGCTTGCCTTAGGCCGTTTGTCCACCGCCGCCGTCACCGGGACGTCAACGAGAACGAGATGACGGCGCCGAAGTACTGATACATAGACTACTATAGCCGCGTGTCCACCGCAAGTCCGTCACCCGAGCACCGTCATCCTATATCCATATAAACTCGGCCCGAAATAATCTCGTTCTCGGTGACGGTCCGGTGACGGCGGGCGGTGGACAAACGGCCTAAACTGTTGGCCCCTAGGCACGCCCCTGGGTACACCTCTGCCTAGCCCTTCTGGGATTACAGGCGTGATGTTATGTTAAGTAAAATCTGTTCATAACGATGGGTACAATGACTCCTTAAGAGATTTACAGTTATTACAACTACATAATTATTTTATAGACATAACCTCTTTGGACAGACGCTCCATGTAAAATACTGGAATTCAGCTGCATCCGGTTAGACTGGAAGCCGACCAAACATAGTTGGGAAAAGGCTTTGCAGTTGATGATGATATAACCTCTTTGAAGACAGATTAACTATGTTTAAACAATGGGCAAAACAATAGGCCTATTTGCAGTGTATTGCATTTCTGACAATGGATGTAGAAAACTCCTGCCACTCAATAGGTGATTAGGTGTATAATAAACCGCGAAGCCTTACACAAACGGATGCTTATTTGTCATTTAAAACAGAGAAACCGAATACATGAATTCATAGCAAGTGGATCTTGGCAACAAATAAGTACCTGCTTCCTGTGAGACGTGTTGGAAAAATGTTTGCCAACAGAATATGCTTTTACTCTGGCCGCTTAGCATACACGCCGTAGACACGAAAGAGAAACGACAAATCTTTTGTTCATCTGTCATTGAATCGACAAAATGACAGATGAACAAAAGATTTGTCGATTATCGGCGTTCATGCTAAGCGGGCGTCAGCCCTTTGTCAAGCGTGGTATAGATGGGAGACCACCCATTACATACCGAGTTTCCTCCGTGCCTCTACAAATGCCTCTACAAAAATGACAGCCGGGACCTGTTGGTCCCGGCTGTCATTTGTAGATATTTGACAGTCGTTACAGGTGGTCAGTGGCCCGAAAGTCTGACAACCAGTCTTACCAAGAAGCTTCGTATTACCCAGGAATAAATGGGTTAGTTGTGGAGGTCAGATAGTTAGTCGCTCCATATAAAATACCGATATTCAGCTGCATCCGGTTAGACTGAAAGCCGACCGCAACATAGTTGGGAATAGGCTAGGCAAATGATGAACTTGTACTGTTTGTTGGTGTAGCAGAAATGCCAAGTACAGTATCGACCGATTAAAGACAAATGATGATTCATTTCTAGACCCGACCATCTTTGGTTCACCGTTCCAAAAACCGCTGTATTATTTCAAACCCATCATGGCATTCAATCTACCAATAAGTATCATCGCTCCGATTTTAATGAAGTTTTTTTTTATCCATCGATATAATAAAGATATCTACCGCAAATTCCAAAGCCATAATGACCAATGTATTATGTATAGAATTATCTAAGGTTATTGAACTGGAAGACGACACCGACCGATTTGAACATATTTGGAGAGTAGCCAAGACGTTTTGGAAATGGCAAATCCAGTCTGGACAGGCACCTTTACACCTCAATTGTATACTGAAAACTAGTCTTATTTTGCCCCTTGTACATTGGTATTTGAGTGTGGTTTTGTTTGCGACGACTTCGTTGGGTGTCATTTGCGTGCTTGACCTTATTTGATCCTAATTTAGGTTCTGGTACTTAGGAAGAATGCAGCTGTCATTAAGATAACATGTGAAGACCGGCTTTTAACGTTTTTTTAGGGTTCCGTAGTCAACTAGGAACCCTTATAGTTTCGCCATGTCTGTCCGTCCGTCCGTCCTCGCTTAATCTCTGTGACCGTTAGCACTAGAAAGCTGAAATTTGGTACCAATATGTATATCAATCACGCCGACAAAGTGGTAAAATAAAAATTGGAAAAAAATGTTTTATTAGGGTAGCCCCCCTATATGTAAAATGGGAAGTGATTTTTTTTTTAAATTCAACCCTAACGTGTGATATATTGTTGAAAAGGTATTTAAAAATGAATAGGGGTTTCCTAAAATCATTTTTTGATAATGTCAATAATTTCGGAAATAATCGCTCCAAAAGTAAAAAACAATGTGTCCCCCCCCCCCCCTCTAACTTTTGAACCATAAGTTTAGAAAATATGAAAAAAAATCTGAAAAGTAGAACTTTATAAGGACTTTCTAGGAAAATCATTTTGAACTTGATGGTAACAACAGTTTTTGTACAAAAAAGACAAAAAGTTGTACAAAATAATTTCTGGACAAGTTTGTAGTATATTCGTATATGCAAGCATTTTTACATAATGGATACCCACCTTTAAACTCATAAGTGGGAACACTTATTGTGACGGACGGGAAACTACGGAACCCTACACTGAGCGTGGCCCGACACGCTCTTGTTTTATACTGATTCTGGAATTGTGCCTGGTTACGGCAATAGGCTAGCTCCTATTACACGGGAGACTATAACTGGCGAAATGTTGATATACTAAGTACACCTTTGCGCAACCCTTCGGGATAGAATAGAATAGAATACTCTTCTCTTCCTTCTCTCTCTTCTGTACATCATAAAAATTACAGATACAAATGTAGAACAATTTACAAGGGGTGACACAATGGGCGGTCTTATCGCTAAAAGCGATCTTTTGAAGACAACCTTTGGTTGGACAAACAGGTGTTATGTTATGTTTTGTTTCATAATGTCATTTTTATAAGATGCGGTTTGAATTTGGTCGTTAGAGTGGGCCGAAACATATAAACACTAGACAGAGGTCCATTTAAATCGTGTAGGTCTGGTGGACCGATGACTTGGTGAAGCTTGCGGAAATCCGCTGGATGCGAGACGCACGGGACTTGGGAGCCTATGACCAGCAGTGGACGTCTTCTGGCTAAAATTATGATGATGATTGTGTACCAGTGTGCAACGAAAGAAATTTTCACCTTATTTTAACAGTAACATAGGAAAGAGTAAGAATTTATTTAATTGCGTGCAGAATAACAGAATCACCGACATAGAAGAAATTGTTGGCAGTCTGAGAGAATTTTCCGACAAACTTGAACCAACAAAATAAAATTTTCAAACCAGTATATTTAGAAACGGTGACGACCTTGAATTGTTTTAACTATTTACTTGGATTCTAATATCTGCAACGATACAGTTAAGGGATTTGTTAAATGTAGTGGAACTTAATAAAATCTGTTACGGATCGACGCTGGCGTTCCATAGCTAATCTAGTATTTGTCATGGTTTTCACGGAACCCGGTAGCGACTGAGAGCTATGACGGGACGACCGTTATTAATCTATCTTAGAGGCTTTCTGCCACTGGGATTTGAAAGTAATATATTTTCATTGTTTTTTTTTTTTTTTTTTAATACAGCTCAATCATGACTTAACATCACGTCTGTAATCCTCGCAGGGTTAGACGATGACCATGTAATAGGACATGGGACTTAACCTATTGACGAGCCTATTGTTACCAACCGGGCAAGAATCCGAACTCCGTGACTGCTACTGAGAAATTCCTGATAGGAAAACCCCATAGCACTTTTCCCGACCCGGAAATCGAACTCGGAACCTCATGTTCAGCAGTCGACCAACGAGCCAGTCAAGACAGCAGAATCCTTAGTTGGAAATCCAAAGGTCAAAAGCCAAACAAGCCATCTTGCTATGTATTGACGTTCTGTCAGTCAGCCGCACCGTCAAGCCGGCAGTATCGATTTTGGTGAATAATTGAAGAAAAAGTAATTGTGTGCGGTTCAGGACGTGAGTTTCATGGTCAAACTACCTACTTAACGGTTGCAGGAAATTGAAATTATATGCCTTGTGTAATTTCCATTTGGATATTTCTCTGAATTTTAATTTATAAGTAAAGGAGCCATCTTAGCGTTCGCCCATCAGTCGAATGTTCCCGGCTAAAATAGCCAGACGGATAGACTTATCATGTGGCTCTTACGTTACATGTTAGTGGGATAACCCCTAATATATTTCCTGTGCTTGGAGTGGGTTTACGTAGATATTTCGACGGGTAGCGATAGGTTTCACCGCTTGCTCGGCTGTCTGACGCAAAAGAAGTAACTCTCGCTCTATTTATTAATGTACTACATCTGCTTGGACAAAAATCGAAATAAAGAAACGTAAGTTACTCTCATGCAAAACATTACGATCCAAGAGTGTCAGCCAGGGACTCAGGCCTCCTCCTTGTGTGAGGAAGTGGTGCTTAGGCAGGAACAATATCCAAGCATATCTATCATTTGACAACTGTTTTAGAAACGATGTGCTTTGGCGGAGTGGTCAGCATATTCACCCTATAAAGTTCCTACTTCTGGGTCAAAGGCCTCCTCCCAGTAAGACGATAGGGCCATAAGCTGGAAAATTCTGAAGAACCCAAATAACACGCAACCATTTCATTTGACAACAGATAACTTTCAGAAACCAGCGTTAGTAGCGATGGTTTAGATAAAACAGACGGCAGCGTTCGAAGCGACATTCAATAGTTTAAATGTCAAAGTTTAACTCAACTATTGAACCCGAGAACCAAGAGAAAGGACGGGATACGATCGATATAAAACTTTTAGAAAACGGACGGAATGAGAGGTTAAGATTTAGTGACTAAGTATGGTTTGTGTAACTAGGATGATGTGTTGCTGGAGGTTTTGCTCCGCCAGTCGTTCTTCCCAGATAACACACTAGGAAGTGGCGAAGAGCGGGCGTTTTTGGGGACTGGTATCTTGTAGTTTGATATTCAAAAAGTGCTGATTATTATCAGCCTAATTATCACTTGCATCGGTGATGGAAATATCGTGAGGGCACCAAGATATTTCTCAACGGCATGGAAAGCCAAGTCTGACACCAGGTTGGCTACTAACCAACAAGCAATCAGCCTAATTTAAATAAATGACTTTAGATTTTAATTTAGAATTTTGAAGATTTGGCTGTCAGAGTGGCATGTTGTGTCGTAATAGGAGGAGGAAAAACAAGACCAAAGAATGGATGGCTGGATGGATTGTGTAAGAAATGATATGGAAGAGAAGTAAGTGAAGGACGTGCTAGCGTGACAGCTGATAGAGGAGAATAGAACGCGTATGCACCGACCCAAAGTAGTATGAGAAAAGGAAGATGCTAATGTTTATCAGAGTGGAATTGAGAGTAAATTAACTATGATGTTAAAAGGGTAAATACATAAGGGCCTCAAATGTGCCTTGGGCGTATGGTGTCCATCTATTAACACCATTCCTTTCAAGACTTCTTCTAAACATGGCAACATCTATCAACTTTAAGTTGCTACTAAACACAACTTTAAATTGGCTTTCATACCATTCGCCACTGCAGGGTCACTCAGGATACTTCCTATAAAAGAAGACAAAGATACTACTTACATCGTTCCTCTCGACGACCATGGCACGCACGCGCGAGTACATGGCATCCTCACGCAAGCGCGCCGCGTCCCTGATCTCGCGCACCAAGTCGGTCAGAAAGCCAGGGGCGTACTGTCCTGCCAGGTACACTGCAAGGAGAAAGGGTTGTTAAGATATATGCAGTTCTTAAATCTAGTGCTAGCTAGGAGGCTTGTCGGTACTCCCACTGCTTCTTTAGATCTTTGGATGTAATTCTCCTACGTATCCTTTTTTTCTAAAGTGTTGTTTGTTCTAGGACACATTTTTGTACCCGCCATTAAGAGTCCTATTACATTTTTTAGGCAAATTTTTGATTTTTACTTCCTGGATCAAATTATTTCGGTCGGCGTCCACGAGTCGATAATAATAGCGATATTTGGACGATTGTCGATTGATATTGACGAATATTAGAGACGAGACTGACATGAGACTGAGGAGCGAGCTGAATTGAGAATTATAGTAGGTACTTTAATTTTATTTATTGTACTGTTGTCTTATTATATTGACAAACGAAAACTAATGAAACTTATTCATTGTAAATTGAAGTTTTATATCATATAAATTTGTTTGAAAAAATTGAGTTTATTTGGAATATAATGGACGCTGAATTAAGACATTTATGGCTTAAATTACTATTTCTTTACGATTTTTTCCGTGAAAACTCAAGGAATTTAAAGAAATTCTAAAACTCCAATAAACAAGTAAAACATTCAACTTATCTTTTAGTAATTTTAGCTTTTATAAGAATTGAATGTAACTATGTGAATTTGAGCGTTAAAGTTCCATCGTCGACGGTTTTTCTTGCAAACTGAGTTCGTAAAATATTTATAGTAAATTACACGAAAAGAAAAATGAAAATGTGGACTCCAACTTACAAGAAAGAGAATGGCACTATCGTTATTCATAAGCAAATAATTAAAATATCTTACTGCTGCTGAGAATTACTGCGTCAAAAATCATGAATTTACCAAAAAAATGTAATAGGACTCTTAACGGCCCATGGAAGTCCCGGCACAAAATTCGAAATTCCAGAGAAATAATCCTAATTTTATTTCATAGAACAGTTTCTATACTTCGGATGTTTTTAGATTTGATAAAAAGAACTCAATGAGGAAGATCCTCATTCATTCCTTAGCCTAGCGGCCCCGTAAGTTCTGTCAAGCTGTACCAGAGATTTATAATTAAAGAGATTGATTTTGATCATTTGAGGGTTTTTTATTGCCTTCAAAAAATATATTCTTTCTGAACTCCGTATCTATCTCCAATCGCTAAGCTGGAACTAACTAACCAGTAATCGATCAAGCAGTAATAAACCAAACTGGCTTTCAATTTAAGTACCGACGGCCGAAATTCTTTCAATCTACCTTTATGAGGTTTCAGTAGTTTTACAAGGACATAATAACTAGCTTGCAGACGGGGTGAGTAATACCAATGTTGGCGTGGCACGCAATGGTTGCCCAATGTTGCCACATTGTACGAAAATGGCTGTTATCCGATGTTACGAAATTGGCGAAAAACAAACGAAAGTTATGTATAGATAGCAGAACACGTCTTGTATACACAAATTGTTTCGTTAAAGATTATTTTGCCGGAAACGCTCCGGCTTTCAAAAGAATTCCCATGGATGAGAACCGAGTGTGCGATGTGATTTCGCATAGGCAAATACTACTAGGAACTTCCATAAAAACTTTCATCCGGTATAATAATATGAACCTTTGAATATCAGAAAATCTTCACTGAACATCTTTTTTGAGCTCGTGTGCAAAATTCTAGACAGTTTATTTTTTTTATTATGTGGGATGAAACGTATGCACTTAAAGGTCGTGAGATCTAAACTGACTTTGCACGGTGAAATAGGACTTAAAGTTATAAAAGGAGGAAATGCAGGAGGCTTTAGTGCAGCTTTTCTAACTTTATCATTAGTGTCCAGCTCAGAGCATATTTGAGTTTCTCGAAATCTTAGGACATTATAACGTAAGCCGAAATACACGGTAGGATATCGTTGTTTTCATACACGGCCAATAAATATCTTTTCGAAAATAGAAACCAAATCACCATCATCATCCTCAAGAACAGCTGATGTGATGAACGCTCCCCTTTACAACAACAACAGAAATTCAGACATAACCAAAATTGCATGGAATTAATTCCCAAAATAAATAAAGTTACCGAATCAAATCTAAATTACGGGTATACCTATAGATAGATATCCCGCAAATGCGAAAGAAGTTATAACAAAACAGCAAGCTATCTTGGGTCACGTAACGCACGCGATTTCGCCGCACTACGCCGGTGGCACAGTACAAATGTAAGCCAGTAACTCAACTAGGCTACGCTTTAAACCAACACGGACCGTGAGAGCAGTCAACTATCATGATTAGGACTAGTTATAATGTGACAGAAGAAACTATGGCGGTGGGTGATGTGCGTGTCGATTCAGGTTTGTTTTCGTTTTTAAAGACAAAAAGGAAGGCAACTCATATGATGAAATGTGTTCACTAACCGACTAAGGATCTGCGCGAACCCAGAGACATTGCAGATGCGTTTCTATCCCATGTACCTGTAATTACAACTGCAACCTCAGTGTCCAAACTTAAGGACAGCGACGTTTTGCTTAGCAGCAGAAATAGATACGGTGGCAGTACTTCTTTGGACGAGCTTTCTACTGCTCATTCAGGCATTTAATCGTAGTTGGTATACTGTTTACTAAGCAGACTATGCCAATGGCTCGTTTCTACCACTGTCTCATCTACGTCAGACACGAACGGGTTGAATACTTCGCTGATTGACGTTTAATATTCAACGCGAGCTATCCAAGTGTGTGAAGAAAACGTCGATGGCCAATGTCCAATATTGGCGTTCCATTCCTAGATGCCTTGGTGAATCATTGATATTGGATGGGGGCATTCAAAGTTGGTTATTGATGTGTGGCCAATGCTAAATAGGAAATAGAACTATTACGTATTGATTTGCATATATTTCTACGTTTTCCAACTTTCACGATTTGTAGATTCGCTTTAAAGGAAACTAAACCCAACTCAGTGAAATGTGCAAATGCGAAGCAAAAGAGACTGCTGCTGACTGTGAACCATTCATGTCACATTTTCTTTGAAGGTTTGCTGCGCTCAACTGAGTCATAACAGCCAAACCCCTTGCGCTCGTAGGAAAACCGATAACATCAACCAACGATTATATAAAGATAAAGAACCCATGCAAATATGGAGCATGACTTCTAGGGAGCGGCCACACTGCAGGTCAACACAGTCGACGAGAACATTCTCACGCTGCATTTACAATGTGACACAGCTGTCATGTGAATATTTACATACGGCGCATTTCGCAAGCAGAATGAAGCTATTATAAACAAAAGTCAACCTTGTTACATCGCTAAACCGTCACACGTGTCACGCTAAATGCTTGTCTACTTTCTGATGCCAGCGTCACTTTTAAGCCTTTATTAATTGCTGACTATACCTGCACTGGGCTGGTGCGATGTATTATGAGCCACTCCGTCTCCCTGTCCTAGAGAGATAGGTAGTCTTAGCAAAGTTATGGACTGATGATGAGGATCCTGTCAAATTGGGAACCTACATACTCAAGTTACGCCGAATCATCGTAGGAGTACTTAGGTCTCGTTTTGTAGGACTAAATTATGTGTGCTATTTCTAGCTATAATAGGGTTCAGGGTGACTACGTCTTTATTTCAATAAAAATGCGGAGATATCAAATTGATCTATTCTTGATCAATGCGTAAAGTGAAGTCTTTAATTATCTGACTTAATTTTCCACTTTCTCCAGGCGCGAATAGATAGATCAAGGTATCCTAATAGTAAGATTTAGGAAACGGAACTGTGAGTCACATGTTGTCTGGCTGTCTTTAGGTCAGTTTTATGGTGGAAGGTTTCTGATCTTTTCTCTTTTTAAACGCACCGCTATAAGGACTTAGAAATCCTTGGCAGACGATTTACCTATCTACAAAGCAGGGTTTTCTATTAGTTCATGACCGTAGGACATGCACGCGCTGCTATTTAATTTAGTTAGACGTGTTTGGAATCCTTGTTGGATCAATATCGTCATGGCCTAAGTATTTTTGCGCACACAATGCCAAATAAAATGTGGCATTCTTAATTTTGAAATTCTGGCTGAGTGACAATACTGTACCGGTCGTTCTTGACGCTTTAATAAAAGTTATATACGTAATGCGCCAAAAACGTGCAGTAAAATATTTTATGCAAGCCGTGCGCCCAAAAGGATTTCCTACCTGCAAAAATTACGAACTTCGAAACGAACTTTTATTCCTTTTATACATAATTATTATAAACGTAGAATTTCCAAAAAATAAACTCTCCTTGTGTTTGGCTTTTATAGCTTCTAGATTATAGAGATTCTGGCTGTGTTGTTGGACAGTAGTCTGATTTTATATTAGCTAGATTTAGTTATTCAACAAGAAATATTGATTATGGACCATACCGAGGTATTTGCAGTAGGTATGAAAATTACTAATGAGACTATCCCTTAATGTACCATTGTATGGTTTCTTCAGATATACTAACAACATGACCATCTACTTATCATTAATACACGATGCCAACAGGTTTTATTTTGACAGGTCAGGTTTTCGTATTCTTGCTGTGAGAAGTGTTTTAAGATGCATTCTCATTGAAAGCCTATACAATTTATTATTGTTCTTTTTCATAGTCTGCTCTGTCTGTCCCACTCTTGGGATTTCCTCTTTCTATATTTCGCGAGCCCGAGCGACCCCATTCCAGTTTTGATGAAACCTGTTCAGTCTGTCCCGACATTCTTCCGTGATGAAACTTTATTAAGTATATATTATATTGTTTCAGTATTCCTCGATTTGATTATATCTTTCTCACTTTATCTGATGTATTTGAAGAAATTTAGTCTAGCTCGTAAGCCGTGTATTTGATAACTGCGAAAGTTTGATTGTCGCAAGGGCAAAGTTTATCACATGTTCGAATAACAAACGATACGTAGTCGCAATTGAGTTCTTTATTTTAATTTATTGAATTGAATATATACGGCCGTACCTACAAACTGCAAATAATTGGAATGCTTGTTGACCGTTGTGATAGGCGTGTTCTGGAGTTCTAGAGAGCGCGAATTAGCAACCGCGAAGTGTAAGGTGAGACGCCTTCAGGCTAGGTGGAGCGACAATCTTAGCAATAAATAAATAAATAAATCAATCAATTTATTGACACACACAAGTTACAAATTATACAAGCAAGAAAACAAAACAATGAGCATACTTAAACGAGTTCAAAACTAGAAGAAACCGTGGGCCCCAAACTAGGCACAGCCTGTATCTTGGTGGCCCAATACAGACAGAAAAAGGCAGATTGTATAACTGACTCTTCATCGTGACACAGCACAACAAGACACAAGAAACAGTTCATTTTTTAAATTATAAATAAAGAAACATATATATACCTAAAAATATCAATATCAATATCAGTGTGGCAGGTAGCAGACCGTTGAGAGGCCTATGTCCAGCAGTGGACTGCTGTAAGCTAAGCTTCATGATGATGATGATGAACTAATCTGCCAGGGGGCGTTGAGCGAGTGAATGAATCCAGCACTTCATGGTAGATAGAAATCTGAAATCTATCATGAGGACATTGAAGGTTGGATTGCTGTTCTTTCTAGATGGAGGGGCATTCAAAGAATTTCTTGAAGTAAAGAAATTACCCATCCGGAATCTAACAATTAACAAGCCCATGAATACGCATAATGTCAAAGTTGATCCTCCCAAACATACTTAAAAAACAACGTCGAAAAACTTGTTTATTACAACAGCTTTTTCAATAATTTTCTATAACTACGCATCAATTTCTTATAGATCTTGAGTCTTGACTAAAACATACCTACTTATGCATAATTTATGAACTATGTAACACCACTGTCCCCTACTACGTCTGGTCGAGGTCAGCTGATGACGTGCACGGTTTTATCTGCTCCAACACGACGTGTATAATGCTAACATTTAGATTATTGGATCTGAGGCACGATATGAGTTGTAAGTGGGGCGATCTATCTACACTATCATGAAATTCATGACTTGCATTTGATTATCGACAGCATATGCGAAATGCAAGGGTGCTGGAATAGGAGCCTTTGATCGTGCCCGAAAATCCAGCAATTGGTCTAATCTTTTAGGAATTTTGTCTCCATATCCCTTAAGGGTCAAATCTACGGTCTTGTCTTCTTCTCGTCGTTTTAGTGGTGCCTCGTTCTCCCAATGCTATATAGGGTTGTGAGTGTGACCACGGCAACATTTCAAGACTTTCTCTTCACCGGCTTCTACTTTCAGCAACTTGCACGGCTTCCGACGCTTTAGCCGCGATGGTAAAAATATGCTGTTTAAATATTCAAGGCCAGTCGGTGGCCACGATAACTAAGCTATTCATGAGAAGTTGAAGTCCTAAGGTGTACGGGCACAAGGGACATTGAAGCAGATAGGTATATATGTCATTGTCTTTTTCAAATCGAGAACACGACACTGGAAGGCTCGAGTGGGTTTGAAATTTTAGATCTCTAAACTGTTTGGGTTGATCACAATGCAGCATAGCGTGGGGGAAAGTCGGTTGTAAATATTCCTCTGGGGAAAGCTACAAGGAAGATACTTCTTAGTTACTGACTTACTGCGACTGCAACAAGAACTGCACTTAGGAAGTCGGTTATGTGATTGCGTTAAATGATTGTATTTGTTAGCACAGCAAACATTCATTTATCTTATTACAGAATCAACATAGAACAATCTTTTAATTAGCAGAAAAAAAATGCTTAGACTTAATATTTATTCGAAAGATAAAATCGAGTCCTAAACTCAAAGTAGGTAATAACGTTTATGTGTCTGTTACCTTTTCACGTCTGAATAGCTTAACGGATTAGAATGTAATTTGGCACAAATTACCTGAGTTATAGTATCGTAGTACGTTTTAGAGGGACGATTTACGAGCTCCGGGCGAAGACGCGAGCAAAAGCTAGTAAAAAAATATAAAGAATTGAATACTTATCAATGAATTGCCGGATGATAAACACTTGACACGCTCTATACGCCTTCATTCATTCCATTCAGTGCAAATGTATGAGAACAAGTGTGACAATAAAGTTGTTGACTCAACAATCTTGAATCTTCATCTTAGTCAATATTTCTGACTCACAATCGTAGAAAACCATCACTCAATTACACATCGTTTAACGTTGACCTATATTTTAGTCTCAAGGTCAAGGTGAAATACTGCTTTTAGGGTTGAGCACAAACATGAGAATTGCGTGTTCGGAAGACGAGACACATAAACACGCAGACTAATCTATGTGTTTACGTTTCTTATCGACATAGTACAAAATTAAAAATATCATCCTGTATTTTTTTGTTGGATAATTTTCTATTGTCACGAATAAGTCGATTTAATGTCACTTAAAATCGTTTTTTTTTCATGAAAATAGCTAATAAACAAGCAACTGAGCTCATTTGATAGCGAGTGGTCAATGACACACAGTATAAAACATCTGCAAAACTAAAGCCAAATTTTGATTTGTGTGCCTTTAGCTGAATCAAGCAAAGATATGCTCATTATGGAGCCCTGAAAGTCGAAGAAAGGCTCTAAGGCCTAGACTCCACCAAAGCGAAGAGCGGACGGAGCGGAGACATGTGCAAAATCCGACCAATTACAAGAGAGACGCTTAAAATCAAAATAGTTTATTTTACATAGGCCTAGATGGGAACTTATAAAACGTCGAAAAAGTTGCACGGTTTTGGTCTTTTCCATGGAGAAGAACAGGCAAGAAACTGCATGGACTCAAACTCGCTGTTTACACCACAGGACCTTATTCCATCGGGAATCCAGGCGAACAACAACAACAGCCCATAACGTCCACTACTGGATATAAGCCTCTCCCATGATGGGAGGAATTAGCGTAATCTCCACGCTTGGCAGGCGGATTGGAGATCGCAGTGATGAAAGACTAACAGAAAACGCTGCTGCCCATTCTCAGGTCTACGGAGGCGCAAGGTGTTCTGCCTCAGACAATAGTCACCTTATACGACACCCGTGAGTGTAATGGGTTGGTTCTTGTCTACTCTGCCGGATACCACACGGCTTACGCCTATTTAAGTGGCGAGTTAATAGGCTTTTTTTGGGTTAGCTCGTTCCATTGTCGACCTTATCTTTCTCAGGACAAGATTGAGGTCAAGAGCGTAGGCCCATTTAATAATAAAAAAAAAAACGGCTCATATTCCTCAAATAAATGCAAAATAACTAAATTCTTTCTATAATATAGGTACTTAGCTTACCATTATCATTAAGGGAGTGATTAGGCGTAGCACCCATGCTAGAACTGGACCCCTTCAATATGGCATTGTGTTGTCGCAAGTTCTCCAGTTCCACTGCAAAAGTAAACAAGTTTAAATTGCAGTAAAGGAAAACATAAATGAATATTAATGAGCGCATTGTAATCGTTAATTAGTGTAAAAACAGCCTGCTAACTGTTCTTGATAAGTATGTTGAGGCAAAAACATTATGGATTTTAATGAAGTCTGTTTATGATATTTACCTGTGTTGAATATTGACGAGGATTGATAAACCTCTATTTTTGGAGTTGGGTAAAAATACTAATTACCTATCTTTATAATTATGTATGACTCACTAGGATAAAATGCAAATTACTAGTTTATCAGTCAATATAGTGTGCGAAAAAATGTGTAAAATACTAAAATGACTTTTTAATATAGGTACTGTTGTTATAAGGAAAATGTTAACATTGGAGAATAACAGGCATGATATTTTGTTGTGTGTAACATTCAAATATACCTAAACATTAGTCCTAGTCATTAGTGGAATAATCAATAGAAAAACCATCTATCCTAGAAAACGAAAACCCAAAACCCTACATTTTATTTATTAGGTAATCAATAAATGCCAATACAATATCTTTGGTTCAGTATCTAGTTTTTAATTGAATAGTGTTCTAGAATTAGAGCTACAGGCAACAAAGAACACATTTGAGAACCTCGAGATATTTCTCAATGGCATGCCAAGTCAGAGGCATAAGGGCGGCATAAAAACTCTGACACCAGCAATGACGTATTATATATATATAGACACGTCATGAACCAACATCGCGGCGCTTAAAAACGGCGAAAATACTAGAACTACTTATAAGCGTGAGAAAGAAAATATGACACCGAACGGCGGGATGCCTGTTGCGAGAGGGAGATAAATATACATCTTCAGTCACGTCACAGGATTTATTAAATTATAAACAAACGTAGCGTCGCGCGACAGGTTGGTGCGTAACTAAG
This sequence comes from Xestia xanthographa, assembly GCA_905147715.2. Lineage (NCBI taxonomy): Eukaryota > Metazoa > Arthropoda > Insecta > Lepidoptera > Noctuidae > Xestia > Xestia xanthographa. Next base: position 9,750,883 of record LR990652.1, read on the forward strand.
CGCGATGTGGCCAATTGGCTTCATTTCATGTTGTCATTTTAGAGTGCGGACAACGTATCTATAGTTTATATATCATTGGACACCAGTGATGAATATAAATGTGGATGGATGGAGAGCGAGAGGAAGGCCAAGGAAAAGATGGATGGATTGTGTGAGGAATGATATGAAGGAAAAAGGTGTAAATGATTGCGTGACGGTTGACAGAGGAGAATGGAAGAAGAAAACGTGTTGCGCCGACCCCAAGTAACATGGGATAAGGGCAGGAAGATGATGATGATCATTGGACACCAGGTAGTTAGTAACCAGATGAAAAATAATATTGGGAACCAAGTTATTTTGAGGGCATTCTATATTGAGTTAATCGGCTGCATCACCTAACTCCATTTTCGGCTCATGTGAATAGAAACTAAGCAAGTCAGGAAGTTTATTAGTCCCATGATATTTAAAAACCGGCCAAGTGCGAGTCGGACTCGCGCACGAAGGGTTCCGTACCATTATCTATACATTAGATAAAACGGCAAAAAAAACACGTTTGTTGTATGGGAGCCCCCCTTAAATATTAATTTTATTCTGTTTTTAGTATTTGTTGTTATAGCGGCAACAGGAATACATCATCTGTGAAAATGTCAACTGTCTAGCTGTCACGGTTCATGAGATACAGCCTGGTGACAGACAGACGGACAGACGGACAGACAGCGAAGTCTTAGTAATAGGGTTCCGTTTTTACCCTTTGGGTACGGAACCTTAATTAAAACATCCTCTAGGGATATTCTCTAGGTGCAAGGTAAGACAATAGATTTGAAACTGTAATATTAGAACAGAATGGATAGTAAGTCTAGGACATAGTAAGGTATTATGACATAGTTTAACAATATGGTTTGTTGTTGTTTCTTAAGGGCCTATACTACCTTAAATGGTTTAGCATGATCCTCCATTACGCCTAAAATACTGCAGCATTAATTTTGAAATAAATATATGGTAAAGTTGAGGATTAATGTTAAGTCCTATGTTTGGCGAAAACACGATTCCATAAAATTTTCTTGATAGAAAAAAATCCCAAAGTTACCTCTAAACTGAACAATAAACCGCTGGCAATCATAAAATACTTCAAATTAGATCATGAAACTTTTTATACTAACTGAACTAACTATAAAGCCGGTCTTATGTTATTTATTTAGTCCAATCAATAGATTTTTTGTAAATCGCAAAAAAACACTCATTTTGCACTATTCAGCCCGCAGTGACTGATGTAACAACCACTTTGTAGTGCAAGCTGATTAGAACTTTATTCTAACAGTATTTCAAACGAAGTTTGAACCACCACAAATAAAGTTGCTAATGTTAGGGTTAGACAGGGCCTTAACTTATAAAATGTTTTTATCACACACAACATCACACCTGTAATCCCCAAACGGTTAGGTAGTGGTGTACCTACACCCACATTTCACCAGTTATGTTATAAAGTCTCATGTAATAGGGGGCAAGCCAATTGCCATCAACCGGGCACAAATCCTGACTATGTGGGTACTACTGAGAAATTCCTGATAACACTTTTCCTGACCCGGGAATCAAACCCAGGGAATAGAACCTTATGCTAAGAAGTCGCCCTTGCAACCAATTGATCAACAAGGGAGTCACACACTAAACACAGCTATTAAATATGCTTGCGTTTTTTTTATCTCATACTGAGCTAAAACTAACATGTGATCACTGTTTCTAAACTTATATTGTCACTTACGGGATATCTTCCGTGATTGTTAATTGTTTTGAGCTCCCGTTTTGATCCCGTAAGTGACAATATAAGTCTAGCAAGTGATATTAAAAAATTGGGGATTCCTAGTAGACAAATATGAATAAACTGCATCTGATTTATTACTGAGAGTACTGAGACAACTCAGGTCAGATTCACAGATGTTTCTTGTAAAGCACTAGTTCAGCTGTATCAATTAAGACTATGAACAGACCCCAAACCAAGTTGAAAAATGGTTAGACAGATGATGATAGTACTTTTTTTTTTTTCATTTTACGACTAGCATTACAGGGTTACCTAATCCAATAGTGTACACAATAACAATATTAAGTTTTGTAACTAACTACAAACAATGCATTTGCAATGTCTCCAAAAGGCCCATTTTCTTCAGAAAACCTTCAGATTAAATTAAACAGTGTCGTTAGTATGAAATACATGTTTATGTCATGTCTCATGTCCTTGAAACATAATGCATTATGCGTGGGTGATTAAAATGTAGGAGTACTAGTTTGAAAGGATGACCTTATGCTTGTACCGTGGGCTGGTATACCAAAAAGATGGAAGGTTGCATATTATGCAGATTTAATGCACAATGCTGTTTAAAGAATTGGGATTTGACATTGAATGTTCAAGCTCTATGCTAATTTTATCATTATTTTAGAGATTCATTGACTAAATAATTATTAATTTAAATGGTATTGAGCACTAAGTGAGTGTGAAATAAAACAGCATGGAGTATATAAAAAGCCAAGTCATAAACAGCTCTAAATTTTGAAAAAGGTTTAAAGCCTTACCTTTGGTATCCATTAAGTCTTTATTCAGTCTTTCATTTGCCATTTTCAGGGAAGTTATTTGGTCAAGTAGACATGTCAGGAGTCTGCTGCCCACCTGACTTCCAGACATGTCTGAACTGGCTTCTGACCCTGACTCCACATCCCCATTAGCAGGTCTTGCTACATCGGGTAAACCTCTCACACAGGGGTCACTGAACCTCCTTGCATTACAACCTTCATCCTTGTCATTCAAGTTCATGTCGCTGTTGGAGTTCGTGTCGCCAACCGACGTCACTATAGGAGGCAAGCTAGCAAAGTCCTGGCTGTCAGTCAAATTCTTTGGTTGCAAGTAGTTGATGTTGTGTGTGTGCGTCGGAGTCCCGTGTCGAGGGGTACTCGAGACTTCTTCAGCCTTGTTATCGCTTCGGCGCCGCAGTCTCGGCCTCTGAACCTGAATGCTTTTGTTTACACTCTGCACATAGCGATATTCAGGGCCGTAGAATGGCATCATAGGTGGGTTGCAATAAGAAGGCAGCGTGGGCAGGGACAAAGGCTCAGGTGCACAGCCGTACATATGCCTGTAAGGATCAAAGCCCGGTGCGAACTGAGAACTACCCATCGCATAGTTCACATTAGGATTAACGTACGTATCATACGTGTCCATACTAGGTGTCGACTCTTGGATTTGGTGCATTGTCTTGTCCAACCACTTGGACAGGTACGAACCTCTGCTCCCACGAGATTTCTTTCGCTTTCCCAGGGAGCCGTTACTATTCGACGGTTTGCCGTTGCCGTTCACTTGTTTTGGTGTGGAAGCCATCTAGGTCACTTTATTACACACGAACACAAGTATCAAACACAAGAACCACACTTCAGCTCCTTCTTCTAAAGATCAAGATACTAGTATTTTCCATTTACGCTGAATATTAAAATCGCGCACAAAAATAACTTTATTCAATTCGCGACCGACTTGGTCAATGAATTATAAATGACGTTTACTGTCATTTAATCATTTTCCTTTTTGTAATTTACAGATAAAAAAAACTTTATGACTCCGATACACGCAGAAAATGCGGTGAAAATAAAATTAAACAACACATAATAAATGCAAATTGAAAAAGTGCTTAAATTGGATTAGTTAAAGTTCTAGCTTGTGTTTTGAATAATTTGTATGCATTATTTTTGTTTTAATTTGAAATCCAATAGCGCCATCTGTTATTGAAACTTGTTACTACATCCAATTTTCAAGTTGTATTAGTTCCAGACTAACGATATAGATGGCGTTAGTAGTAAATCCTCACCGCTCCTTGGCCTAATAAAATAATAATAAAGCTCGAGACATTTAAAATTATAATAACGCCCCATATTACCGTTATAACCTTATTCTTTACGGCATACAATTAACGAACCACCAGATTTAGCAAAATGTAACGGCAAAAAAATCACTTTTGATTGCCAAAATAAAAATGACTAAAGTAAGTACCAAAATCTACCAAAATTATTAATCCCCATTTTATCGTGAAATTACTTAGAACCAAAACTTATTTTTTTAGTTAATGACCATCAGAAATTGAACTGTTAGGCTCTTGCATCCGAATCGAGGGAGACCGGTCGACGGAGCCCCGCTTCACGGGGCTCCTACTTCTAAATGATTTACAAAAAAATAACCACGAAGGGTATGGCGGGATCTATTCTTCTACTATAATCATGTTTTCTAACCTAATCTATCCGTGTCGGGGTGTCCCAAGTCGGCCTAGGCAAAACTAGTCATCAACCACGTCATTAAAATTTGGTGCTCAATTTACTAAATTTGGTGATCAATTGATATTTTAGGTGATATATGTTAGTGGTCACAAAGTAATTTTTGGTGGTCATTATTATTTTCCCCCATTCTTTACTACCTACTAAACTCATCGATTGCCTTTGTAGGACAAGAATAATTGTAGAAATGCGGTTCGTGTTTTGTGGACTTCGCTTGAAAGCGGGTATTGAGGGCAAACAATGCATAACACTGATTATAGTAACATGTCTTTTCAGCGCAGTTTTTCTGGCTCGATGCCATGGTCTGCTTTGCTTAATTAACTGGCTTTTATGTGTTCGATACTTTCTGCATAAGTACGTATAGGTGTTCCCCTAAATCTAATCAGAAATACTTTCAGTGGCCTCTTAGGTTCGCTGTACGCAGCAGGAGATGTCTAGACTATTCTCGGTCATGTTATCATATAGGTAGGTCCCAGCTGTTGACCTAAATACTTACGTAGCAGACTCAGTAGTATTGTATTTATTTTGTAAACTTATATATGTATACAAATTATTATCCACCCTTGGCAGCAAAAGTGAAGCAGCCGGTCTTGACTTGACATCTTGAATGTATTTCCAGTAAAAACCAATGTTTTGGTTTTTATATGGGTCAGTGTTGTACAGTGATGCATCAGAATATCGGTATAGTTTTCGTATCATATGTGTGTTAGGAGCTCGTGGCTCGTGGTTAGGTAAGCAGTGCTTGCCTAGGTCGGTCTGTGGATGGGTGACTACCCTTACATACCGAGTTTCCTGCGTGCCTCGGAAAGCAACCGGTCCCGGCTGTCATTTGTAGATCTTTGACAGTCGTTACGGGTAGTCATTGGCCCAAAAAGTCTGACAACCAGTCTTATTAAGAGGTATCTTACTACCCAGTACTAATCAGGCGCGGAAACAGGGAGGGGAGGGCAATGGGAGCAATTGCCCCCCCCCTCTGAACCAGACCAAATACGCCATTAGCCAAGCTTGAACTAGTTTGACAGAATTAAAACTAAATATTCTAGTTGTATATCTTGTCATGGCGTCGCCAGGAGGAGGCAGCTGCCCCTAGAGGCTCAGGATTTTTCCTAGACAGTCTTAACTTTGTCTATAACAGGCCCAGGTAACTCCAGTAGGTCGGTAGGAAAAGTGTTAAAATTTTCGACAGACTACTTTCTCTTAAATTTATCTAAAATTCTACCAAGTAACTCCTATACGAACGTTTGAAACCATCTAACCTGTCCAAGGCAAGGTGTCGTAAGAATTTCTCGCTACGCTCCCCCCCCGGTCCAAAAGCTGGCGGACTTATCATGGATTTCTGTAAAGTAACGCCCATTTATTATCAAGTTTATCAATTTTTTTTAATGAATTTTCCAAAAGTTATCGGCGCCTGGTACTAACTGGGTTGTGGAGGTCAGATAGGCAGTCGCTCCATGTAAAATTCTGATATTCAGCTGCATCCGGTTAAACTGGAAGCTGACCCCAACATAGTTGGGAAGAGGCTAGGCAGATGATGATGTGTGATAAGTTTCCTACCTATTACCCTTATCTTGGAATAGCCGTGTGGTATCCGGCAGAGTAGAATAGAATCAACCCATTACACTCACGGGTGTCGTATAAGGCGACTAATGTCTGAGGCAGAACACCTTGCGCCTCCGTAGACCAGAGAATGGGCAGCAGCGTTTTCTGTTAGTCTTTCATCATTGCGAATACTGCGATCTCCAATCCGCCTGCCAAGCGTGGAGATTACGGCAAATTCCTCCCAACATGGGAGAGGCTTATGTCCAGCAGTGGACGTTATGGGCTGTTATAGTATAGTATAGTAGTTATCTTGGAATTGTGAGAACAATATCCCGGTATCTCTTACAGACGTAGGACCTCCTTGCCAAACATTGATAAGGCCAATTTGCCGTTTTGTCTATCTGTAGCCCTTAGTAGGCTTGTTACACTTTTCTGTTGTGGATGCATACTATAGGATTTTTGGCTAGCAAATGTGTCGGCTGTTGTATCCAGCACTATACAGGTGATTTTTTTATCACTATCCAAAAAAAATGGGTGTAAAGGTGAACGGAGTAGGCAGAAGCAAATGGCATAGGTACCTACATATATAGTTTTTTTTTTTTTGGTAAAAAAAACTAGGTATGCCATAAGCTGCTACTCCGTTCACCTAATATACCCATTGTTTTTGGGGAAGTGATAAAAAGTCATCCGGAATTTAAACTTTTGCTGTGGGTACATACAAGAGTTTCCTCCTTGACATTACTCTTTCTCCCAGAGGTCTGTGTGTATGAACCTGGACGAGGCAAAAAGAGTGGGTATGTAAGGATCGTAGCAAGTGCCCCTTGTGTTTCTGACTACCCCGCATGGGAATAAGGTGCGAGTTTATGTATGATGTATGTCTGTGTCCCAGCAATGGGAACAGTGTAGGCTGATTGTGCTATAGTAGGAGACTTGCTAAGTTGTTATTTAACTCCCTAACTTAGAGGCGGAGTAACGTTAAAACTTACAACCATCATGTAGAGTAACCTCACATTTTGTCGTTTATGGTGAATGCTCCAGGGTATCCCGCGAAATTCAAATTTTCTTACGTTTTTTGCAATTTGGAGGCTAGTGCTAGGTTGTATGTTGATTAAAATATTATTCGCGACTGTAAGACGTATGTAGTTACAGAATTATATGCATCAAAATCATCAATACAACCTCCAAGTTAATAAAGGTGGAAAAATTACTCTTTCAAGGTCAGTCATTGCTGCACCTTTATGGACTTATTGATGATTTTGATTATACAACAACATACTACCTAGCACTGGCCTGCAAATTGCAAAACACGTAAGAAAAATTGAATTTCGCAGGCTGGTTGGAGCATCTTTACATAACTTTTCTCCATATTCCGTATGTAAATAAGAACGGTGTCAATTTATTTAATAACCAGGTTTTATGAATTGAAACAGGTATAAAATGACAGAAATTTATTCTCTAAATATATAAAACAATTTGATTTATATTTACATTTTTTCTTTATATCATTTATAAATTGTTGTGAAGGGTTTACGAGATGTATTGATGTACGTATATAATAATATGTATGAAGAACAGCTAAAGAATCTGTAAATACTATACAAATTCTATGGCACATTGGTTGAAATGGAAACATTTTTACAGAAAACAACACAAATAATGTGAAATAATATTATGAAAATTGGCAGTAGTAAGTTCTTAAATCAGATTGCTCTTACAAACAAAATAGGAAAACTTATACTGTCACTTACGAAATACCTTCCATGATTGTCATTATTTTTGACGCGGGATGTTATCCCGCAATCATGGCGCTTGCAACAGCGTCGAAATATTGGGGGCTCAAAATAATTAACGATCACGGAAGATATATCCCATATGTGACAGTATAAGTTTAGTTTTAAACCGTGAAAGCTTAAAACAGTGTTTAAAATAGTAAAAACTAAATTATGGTCAAAACAATATGGGTTAACAATTTACATAATTAAATCATAATTTTCTACATTTATAAATTTAGTTATTTTGTAGAAATTATATATTTCTATGATAAAATCAAATTTAATTGATCAAGAATCGATCTATAACAATCCCGTCCTAAGATTACTTTAAACTAAATAATGTGTAAATAATCTATCGAGATTTAAATTAAAAGAAAATAATTGCATTAATTCATATGATAGAAGTTTTTCTGATTGTACTTAATGTGTACCTACGGCATGTAATGCAAACGAGATGTTTGCTACAAACGTGTTACAAAAGATGTCTACCTAACGTTAGGTAAATTATTTACTTGAAATTAACTGTCTAAGTTGAAATCTGTTCATCTATGAGCTTTACGCTATTTTTCATCAACTAAAACATCCTGTTTATACAGACATCTTATCAATTCAATTAATTTTATTTATAATTGTTAAAACTAATACTGTAAGACGCTGTTTTCTTTGAAGAACATTTTACTAACAAAAAATAGGGTAGTGCTAACGATTCTCTTACTTTAATTGTCATTAAACAAACATACAAAATACAATTATTCGAGTGTGCGTGAACCACTAGGCACCCGTCGAACTTTTTCAGATATATTATGACGTGGTTTTACTGTGACACAATATAGGCAGTGATAGCGAACAAATAAATAGTATCTACTAATATTTGTTGAATGATACGAGGGAGAAACTGAAAGGAAAACTAGTACTTATACAAGATTATGATCACTTAATTCTAAATGAGTATACGATTTGATCATAAAATATAAATTAAAACTTACATAGCATCTTTTCTTAACTTTATCGTCGATACTCCGTTGAGAATTGTTTATTTTAAAATGATTATAAATGAATACCATGCCAATTAATACAAAATTATATGAAACTATATCGAATACCGTTATCCAATTTGCTTTTACAGATATTATTATCTATCATCTAATGTGCAAAGCAAAACAAGACAGAACTAAAGAAAACAACGAGTTAATTTTGAGACTTTTTCATATTATTACAAAATTTTCATATCAAAAATTCATAATCATTTCTGTCTTAAATCACCGACGTTAATCACAAATACAAGTCACATTTAATTCTGTTTTGCTCATCGCAATCTTTCATAGATGTAGTTACACTAAAACTATGATACTTAGGTTTACAGCCACTCACACGTTCAACAATGATATCTAGAGACATACAAAATACATAGTAGGTATCTAAATGTCGTACACAATATAGAAAATCTGTTAAAATCTAAGTCACATCGTTGCATTACCGAGGATTCCACTTTTCCATTTACTAAATAAAATTTACAAAGTTAATAACAACTCTAGTCTGTACATGAAAACTAACGGTTTTATGAACAATGTTTTACAAATGGCGAAGCGCTGTGACGGGTACAACAAAATATCGCATGGAATCCCTTGGCTTATATTGTTTTTCACCCTTTGCGACCATAAATTCATTCGAGTGATTTCTACAAGAACTTTAACTGAAGCAACATTTCTATTGGAATGTTTGTGCTAGAACCTGAATTCGAAATTATAATAGATGATTTTCACCAGTTGAATATCAGTATTCAATAAATCCACAACTGTTCCAAGGGAAATATAGAAATCACTCCTGACCACAATCACATCTTGACACGCGAGGGTTTCCTTAGAGCTAAACTAACTTAACATCGTCTAATGCTGTCAGCAGGTCGCTGGTGTTCTGCATCATGTCGGATTCTGTCCAGAAGTCTGTCGTGGTCATCTGGCCGTTGGGCTCGAGCATGATCTCCGGGGTCTGGAGGAAGCCGGGGCTCGGCTGCATCTTGTTGGACAGGTATGGGTCGCAGCCCTTCATCACGCCGACCGGTGACATCAGCCTGCTGCCTGGGCTGTACTGTTGGAACTTACCAACGGGGGATAGGGATTGAGGAGTGGAGTAGGGGCTCATGACGCGTTCGCGCTGAGCTGGGCTCATGGCCGGGCTGTGGGTGTAACTGTTCGGGCTAGACGGTAAGGAGTACATGGGGCTTACGTTCAGGCTCAGTGGAGACATAGGGCTGCTAATATTCGTGCGCATAGCAGTCATATTAGTGTTGTTACGTATTATTTGTGGTTTGTTTTGCATTCCTTGTAATAAGTTGATTACGGGCAGCGGGATGTTGTTAATGTTTGCGTTCTGTGGGATTGTCTGTGGGTTCCTAACCAGTTGGTAGTTGGGGTGGAGTTGGGGGTTTGGCTGTCGTAGTTGTTGCTGCAGGTCCTGGAAATACACAAAAGTATATATTAGTACACAGAAGTATATCTCTTAAGACACACACAAGAGGGATTACTTTTCCCTAAACGACTCTGGTCGGTCAATCCCTAGAGCAAAAGCAAAAAAAGTTCTACATTAAAAGGTGCACATATAAAAGGAAGGATCGAGTATCAGCTTAGCCTTGACATTAAAGCATTCTCAGCCATAATAAATGTCCCACTTAACATTTACATAATCTTGGAAGCTGAGCAGAATTTGGGCAATCTACCATTGTTATGCAAACATATACTGCTTGTAAACACGTAGAGTAATTTGTGTTGTTTGACCACGTGAACGTAGTGACGTATTAAGAGATCTTGCAGTAACGCTAGGTAATTTATGATCTAGAACGGAGCTAGATCTTAATGTAGTTGAGGATTTAAGTGGTTTTAAACGGATGTACTTCGTCGCAACTTTTAAGAGCCCTCTTACAATTCGGTGTTACGCTAATTGTACAATTCCTTTTACTTAAAAAGGCATATATAACGAAAAAGTATTCTATTATTATGAAAATACTTATAGGATATTATTTGTGAGACGAAAAAAAATTTTGATTGTCTATACATTCAATAGAATTTACAAATTAGAGGTCCCAAACCATGAAATCAGGTTTCCTTGAGTTTTTGCCTAAACATGCACTGGGAAAATGATTATTACTAAGTAAGTTATCTAAAATTCGTTCTATTACATTATAGTGAATTAGAGAAAACGAACTACCTATTTATAACAAGTAATTGTTGTTTCAAGTAATGATCGGAAAACATATAATTTCGTAGTAAATCTTGCAATTTTTTTTTGTGATAGGCCTCTTATGCAATGCAATATTTAAAAGTATTGTCTAAATGAATTTCTTCGCAGTGTTTTTATGAATAAATGTTGTTATGAGAATTTCGACGCTTGCATTGCTAAGAAAATCTAGCTCGATGCTAAATGCAACTCTGTAATCTGTAACTATTAATGTTGAGATAAGGCCTTGATAAGACTATTTCTGTGGCACGACAGCGGAATGAATACATTGTCGATGCTCTATATTCGCTGACGCTGAGATCTCATACACTTATTGGTGGTATGTGGTATCGCTTACTTCAATCAATAAAACTTCCACTTCGTCTAGCCGGCTAATCAAGTACTTAACTACTTTCACATTTCATGTCGGCCTAATTTAAAGAACCGACGGCAGCTACCCGAAACTGTTAGATTTTCCCAATCAAACTTGAACCTAATTTTTTAGCAATAAAGCCGAAAATCTTTTAAAGAAATTTGACAGATTGTAGTAGCTTGATGTGCTAGTCTGTACTTTAATATAATTTGATGTTATTAAGCCGTTGTGCTGCATTGCGGTCAAAGTAGCCTCTGATCGATCTATATAACCCACTAACATCATAAAATGCATGCTACTAACTTCTATGTGATTATAATAAACGTGTTGAATGCGGGCTTCTGATTGGTTCATTGATTGTATTGTTATTCAATCCTTTATTCTGTTCTAATGTTGATAAGGGGTCTTTATTGCAGTGTCATTGATTTGATTTGAAAGAAAATATTGGTGACGTGCAAGTTTTACGTATAGAGGGGGAAACCTGTCAGTCTTCGTGAAATATGTTTTTTTTTGTCGTTGTCATGTAGTTACACATTAATCTAAAATTCCTAATAGTGAATGTCTACCGTAGTCTACATTATAGGTTTTCTTTAAACATTAACTATGCATGTTTTATTCTAGTCAGGTAGTACTGACTATAATTATTAGTATTTCGTAAAGAACCTAGTATTAGTAGTAATTAACAAGTTAATAATTTTCGGAGGAAAATATAATAACCACCAAAAATAACTTTGTGACCACTAACTAACATCTATCACCTGAAATATCAATTGATCACCAAATTTAGTAAATTGAGCAACAAATTTTAATGAGGTGGTTGATGATGATGACAACTAGTTTTGCTTAGGCCGACTTGAGGCACCCCAACACGGATATATTATTAGGTTAGAAGGGTATGGCGGGGTCGAATGAGCAAGCGAAGCGAGCGAATAGACCCCGCTATACCCTTCGTGGGTATTTTTTTATAAACCATTCAGAAGTAGGAGCCCCGCGAAGCGCAGCTCCGTCGACCAGGGTCTCCCTCGACTCGGATGCAAGAGCAAAACAGTTAAATTTCTGGTGGTCATTAACTAAAAAAATAAAGTTCTGGTGGTCATTAACTAAAAAAATAAATTTTTCGTTCTAATTTCACGATAAAATGGGGATTAATTTTGGTGATCATTTACTTACTAATTTTGGCAATCAAAAGTGATTTTTTTGCCGTTACATTTAGCTAAATCTGGTGTTTCGTTAATTGTATGCCATAATTTTCCAGCAAACCATTTATTAGATTTTAAAATGATATTAGATCGTTCGTCTATATTTTGGCTGCGCCTTTCTTACTTAGATTCGTGTACTAAAATCCTAACATCATAAAAATGTTCCATTAGTTTTTATTTCGCGATTTAATGTAAGATTTAACACCAAACACCGCTGCTACTAAAATCTACTTTTATTATTACTGAGCACTCAAGTACTCAACGTCGAAAAACTGACGTGAAAAATTATTTGGGAGAATGATGAATTTTACACATAGCAACTTTTTTATGTTTACTTCACAACTTTTCAGATAGATCATGAATCATAGTCAACAAACTTGCAGATATATTATATTATTTAAAAAAATCGGGAAAAACACTCAACTAATTATACTAATGGATATACAGTGTGGTAGGGACTTCGACGCAAACTGTTATGCCCGTGCCGTGCCAGACTGTTGTAAACAATTATGTACTGAAATAAAACAAACCGCCGGTGGAGACCGATGTGGAGGTGTGTGGAGGGCTTGTTGACAACAGCCTGGCCCACGCTTTAGTACCACGTCTTTAGTACATCATACCGAACGCAATTCTCATCTATCATCAAAAATATCTACTGTTTTATACAAAAGTGCAATACCACCTACTACTACACGGTCAAAATGTATAGAGTAGCTTTTTGACGTGACAACGTCTTATAAATTGGTTTGCCGGGTGACACTTCAAGAAACTGCGTTACGCTCCGCTCACGTTATGCGCTCACAATGAGAGCGAGTGAGAGGCACGCGTCCCTTCCACTCGGGCATGGTTAGCCCGCCTAAGAGCGAGAGAGACAGACATAAAAAGTGAAAGGCACGCGTCCCTTCCACTCGAGCACAGTTAGCCCGCCTAAGAGCGAGAGAGAAAAATTATTTTACCACTCTAAAGTCGTTGTCACGTAAAACTTTCGCCCGTATACCGACTTTACAGGCAATAATTTTTTTTTACCGATAAATGTTTCTTAGTTGCATGTAGTAACCATTTGTCTATATCCTTCCCACTTTAGCCGCCCTTTAACGTAAATGCATGAAAAAAGACATACTTTGTCAACTAAACTTCTAAATTGAACAACTAAGCCGCATCATTTGTTTCAATCAGACCCAGTACCATCGTATGTGGGTAAATCGGAGATTAAACCCCACTACCCATAATTGTAGCATCCGTTACATGATCGGGCGGGCCACAGATCGGGCCTAGCGTATCTCTTGGAGATCTTACTATCCCTGGAGGTCGAACATGAGATCAAATTATTAACTAGTTTCTTACTACCACGTTATAATTTATAGACTGAGATGAGATAATAGGTACCAGGGTTGATAAAAATCATGATAAAAATCATGATGAAAAATGAAAATAATCGGATTGATTTAAATCGGATTACTTTGATTTAAATCGGTTTTTTTTTTTGCATTCTGATCTTTTTTAATTTGAAAGTCGGTTTATAATTAACTAAAAACACAACTTATATACCTATATATCTTTTTGCACATAAAATCAAATCACATATTAAAAAAACAACGGTATTGCGCGCCGTAGTTTATGTCGGGGGAAGTATCTTGACACAGTTTGGCTGATTTGGTCGCAGTAAAAAAGTATTGATTTAGATCATTGATTTTTATAAAAAAACCACTTGATTTTAATCGCGATTTAAATCACTGATTTAAATCAAATGTTTTAAATCATAACAACCCTGGATAATACAGATTTAGTCTCCAGTTATCGGAATTCAACTTTGTATCATGATATTCCACATACGTATCATGCAAACACCCAAGCAAAGCTCAAAGTTTCTAACGTCTTATCTGCAGTTTGTATCTATGACGCCCTTGAGTGGCCAAAGGGCCTTGATCTTGGGAAAAGTTTTAGATGCGAAAGGGACGGAAAGAAAATTACGAGATACACAAGTTATAGGGTTATCACCCGTCCGGCTTTTTCCGGACTTACGACTGAGATTTCTTTAGAAATTAAACAAGTTAAATGAAGACTGGAGATCTAAATTTGAAAAGTAGGATAATACGAACTTTTTTTTTAAGTCTCCGGCTTTTTGGCAGTCCTTCTAAATTTAAAATTGGTAACCCTACACCAAAGCTGAAGTCAACAGCCGTTTTATAGTAGAATGCTATCTACGGACGCACATAAGGCTGGAATAAGACGGCTTAGAGAGGATTTTTCCTTTTAGTTATTGCCCTTAGGATTACGACAAACAATTTCGTCTGAAGAAAAGAAGTTTTCCAGTATCAATTTTAACTTGGAAGCTACACGTGTTTGCTAGTATTAAATTCCTGAGCCTGCAGGGAAATGAGGCCTCTATTAATAATTCTGTTGGGCTGATATTTGGGTAAATATTCTTTTGGCTACGATGTTCGGTGATTATAAGAAAAACTTAGTTGTTTGAGGTAGAGTAAAAACTTTTGTGTAGATCACAATAATTATGCTACATGATTAGCTCTGTTTTTCTAAAAAACCTTCCTTGTTGTCTATAAAAATAAGATTTTCCTTTAGCTCCTAATACGCACTTTGGCTAGATACAAGTAATTAAGTTAGGAAGGACCGATTACACATACAAAAGAAAGAGATATATAGGTACTTAGATAAATATTCGCATGGTCAAAATACTGGTTTTGAAATGACATAGGTACTCGTGTCGAAAACGTGACCAGCACGCTTAGCATGAACGCCGTAGACACGAAAGAGAATCGACAATTCTTTTGTTCATCTGTCATTGAATCGACAAAATGAATGACAGATGAACAAAAGATTTGTCGATTCTCTTTCGTGTCTACGGCGTTCATGCTAAGCAGGCTGATCGTGTTTTTCGAACTTATTTGGTCAAGTACTTACTTATGTGTAATTTTCTTTTTGTGTGTTAATTTATTTTCGTAGGTATATTTATTTAATGATTTATTTGATTTCTGGGTATTTAACCTTATGACCTCATCTATCACTCTTCCTCAGGCGAGATCTAGGTCGGGAGCAGACCAATTGATTAAAAGAAAAACAACACGCCACTATTTATATGGCTACATGTCCATTCATGGCCTTTGCTCCGAATTTTTCGGTGTTTTACAATGATGTCGAAACGAATGTTTCCCTTTGCATGTTTGTCTAAAGTCTGAGCATATGCCATGCCGTATAGATGGTATCAAAACAAGCAGCCGACGTTACTTAAATATTCCTGAACAAACATCACATGTTTTACTTTAGCATTGCATAAAATATCAGTAAGAATGTTTGACATGGCCAGAATAGTCAGAACTGCTGAATAACCTGAATTAGCGACAAAAGCCAGCAAATAGCTGTTATTTGCACATTTTTTGCTGTTGTATTCTGAATGATTTCATTGCCTGTTATTACGGACATTTGTCAATATGCAAATATCTCGCTGTTATATAAAATCTGTTTTGTCGTACCTACTGAAGAACACGGAATTTTAAAATTCACCTTTCTCGAATATTTCTTAGCTTGTTTTAGTTTTTCGAAAATTGGAAGTCCAGCCCAGTCCCCACTGGGCCCGCGTCGTGGCCCATTCCCTCACATAAATAGAGTAAACCTCGGTCCCATCAGTGGGAACATTATACGCTGATGATGCTATACTTACCCCCGAATACTGAAACGTCACCAAATGTCACTTTTGAGTATCAGAATCTGTTCAATATTTTTTTACTTACATTTTGAATGACGTTTCAGTATTCGGGGGTTAGTTTGCTAAAGCCAATACTCGATAGGGATGACAAGGATAGGAAACAGGGTAATAAAAATCAATGTGCACCTTTTTAACCAGAACAATTTTTTGTCTCTTTTATTTTTAGATATTTTCTGCTGTCAACGTCACAATATTTATTTCTCTCCAGAAAAATAAATAATTATATATTCTCTAGATACACTTCATCCATATACATACTATAAATATATTAAAATAACAACGACGATTATGTATGATTTATCTATGTTTACGTCTTTTAAAATTTTGATTAATATTTATGCTGCGATGACAACTACCAAGCACATTATAATCTAAATTTCGAGTATCTTATGATTGCTTATAATCTTATTAGTTCATCGTTGAGTGACTCGTTTCATAGATACATGCTTACTATATTTGTAAAGGCATACAAATTCCCTCAAACGTTCCGTATAAAAGACGAACATAAACAGTAATACAACACAACTAAACTTTGTTTTAAGTTGTACTTTGTATCATTTGGCAGTGGAAACTGTTGAGACATCGACCGTCGCATCGCACAACTGCCTGGGACAATGGGACAGCAACGCACTACAATAAACTCTGAATAAAATACATAACGATCGGAACAATACTACAACATGAACTGACTAAAGTCGTACTAAATCTATATCGATGTGAAAATAAGATTAGCAGTAGTCGACTAACATAACTAACAGTAACGAATAAATAGCGATAACCTCTGAGTACAGGGTTGATATTAAAACTATTAATATTGACTCGGTTCCAGCTACGGCTACAAACATAAGACGGAGTGCGCGGCGGGCTCTCGCGGTAACTAAGTAACCTAGGAACGATACCGATACCTCACATAACCAACACGATATGCACGATCAACTTAACCACTAAACTCAACAATCGATCGCTCAAATATACACCATTAAAACTAAAGCGTAGGTACACTAAACCTAGATATTAAAAACTAATTCTGGTACGCCTTGAGGCGCAAGCACGAGATTGCAAGACCGTGGAAGATTAACTAAACTAACCAGCCCTAGTACTAAGTCCCCTCGGCTGGTCGCCTCACGTCCCTGCCTTCAGACTTAATCTGGCTCGTACCGACGCTTATTGTCTCATATAGGACTCCCATTAGAACGCGACTTTCAGTCAGATACTGGTACATGTATACGGTAATATCACAAGTATCGACGGCACTGTATTAATATTAATTCGTATTAAACCGACCAGAGTAAAGTTCTGTGAGATAGCACTGGTTTTCAGGCGTATAGTTTGAACACTGGACGCGCGTTATCACAGTTTATTTAGAGTAGTTGAGGTGATAGCCTCAGGCTTTTGCTTTGTGACGTGGCCGGCATGTCACCATGCAGATGTAGCCGGCGTCGACGTCACAGCCGCTCACCAGAAGGTTCATGAGGACGCTTGAGGACTGCGCCGGCGTCGTCGACTGGACCGGGGACGGGCTACGCTTTATGCGCTTTGCACACGGCTCCTGTTCCTGCTTCAGTACTCTTTTGACACCCGTGTCCCATGATGCAGCACTCCTGCTTGGTATTAGTCCTGCTGACAATGATTCTGTTGTAGTAAAGTCAAGAATACCAAATTTTATAATTATTTCGTTAAAATGTTGTGTTCAGTACCTTGGTCAGAATATATGTTAGTTATGAGATCCTGTGGCGGTGGTCCCGTGGTGGTTGCCGTCAATAGGCGTTGTAGCGCGGGCGCCGGTGAAGTGGTCTGCATCTCTGTGGGCTGTGGCCTTGCCATGCTTACGCTGTCGGGCAAGGCTCCCCACATCACCGCTGGTTCCAACACTGGCAGCTCATCACTCGTCGGAATGAATGGGGAGTTGCCATCGTCAATGTCATTATCTGACCTGTTGCTGTCGAATGCGTCCAATGACAGCTCTGTTAATAATGAGGACTGTTCGCATGACGATTCGTTTTCCTGAAAACATATTTTTCGTTAGAACTGCGAAGGAGACCAAAGCATTAAGAAAAGCGAAGAGGTTGTCTGATAGATGTTTTACCTGAGGCTCAGGCGATGACAACAGCAATGAGTCTGGTGTTAAGGAGTCTACTGGTGATCCGTTAGCCAAGTCATCTCCCAGGAGACTGCAGTAGTTGTCGCTCAGAATGAATTCGTCGAACATGTCGAAAGGACTATTCTCAAGAGGTATACAAGCATCGCCAGCGGTGGGTGCCAAGTGTGTCAGATCTTCCGGCTCGTCTTTAAGCACTGTAAACAACACCGACATTACATTGAAGAAATCCTGGTCACAAGATATAATTCCAATAAAGCAACAACTGATACCTAAGCTGTGGAAGTTGGAGTGCCACTCACTTGTAAGTCCCTCGTCTTGGGAGAACATGAGAAAGCCTTTGTTCATTTCTTTCTTTCGCGGAGCGAATATGAGCTCTGTGACAGGAATAGGGCGTTTCTCTTCGGGTGCTATGATTTGGACTATTGCACCGTTGGCTGTGGGGTCAGCCGATAGGGCCGGCACAGGCGCGGGTACTGGCGCCACCGGGGCCAGCACAGGCTTCAGATCGGCGTGCTGCACCTGGTGTGCGGCAAACACCTCATCTTTGCACTCGATACCACTGTGGAAAAAAGAAACACGATAACACAATGATGCCCCACAGGGCAAGACGGCTAATGCCATCATGTCAGGTGTCATGGTCTACCGCCAACACGTCAACGCATAAATGAGATGTACGTCATACAAGTGCCTCCGTATAATGGACTATAAAGTAAACTGCACGGTCATTAGTTAAGAGAGAATCAAACATTCCAGTGTTAATCAGTATTGTGTACGTCGTGTGAGAAGACGCGGGAAGTGTGAATAGCGAGCCACATAAGAACACTAGTTAGAACATATTGGCGTTGCGGTGTAAGATATACAATAGCGCGTAATCAGTCAACAATATTCAAGGTTGATGTAAGTCTACAATTCTACATGCACACGTTATGGTACAGATGGATAAACACTCATTTGTTTCACGTCTAGACTAGTCTATTCCAATTGACATAAATACCGTGTAACTACAAGAAGTTTTTGCACAGCCACATGATTCAGAACCGCAAACCAGGAAAGATGCAGAAGGATATAAATTACATGAATTCAAACGTTAAAATCGTATATGGAAAAATCAAATTATTGATTTCCATGAAAGAACAGAATAATCGATAATAATCGGTGGATATTACCAAACAAACACGGAAAAAGTTACAATACACGAGCACAAAAGGTAAGAACTAATGACAATATCACCGACAGTAATTACCGTAAAAAATAATGAGAAAATGGCGATGACAACAAATAATATTTCTAATTAATACCTGACAAAGTAAAGAGCAACCGTTCAAGCTATCACCGTGTATTTGAGACTAAAGTATTTTAACGTTAGGAAGATGTTGAAGATATTTTTACTAGCACAACAAATAAAACAAACTTCACAGAGCAAATGACTGACAGAACTGAGAGGAGAGTCATCAATGAGCGCGTGCGCACGGCCCCACAGCTGACTCCCGTTTGACCATCTGAAGCGATCGATACCTGATAACGAGATCCCACCAAAACATTTGTTTATACATGTGATGAAGATTAGATGTTGTCTTCGCCTACAAAACAAATTAGAATTTAATTGGTAACAAAACACGGCAATAGCAGGGTTAGTATTTTAGGAAGATTTGAAAGAAGCAAATAAAGATTTTATAAGTAGAAATAATCATCTCTAATCGAAAACATTAAAAATACTTCCATAATTTATCTAGACGATTTTGTTATTCCTGTTCATATAACGGAACTTTACTGTAGAATTCTGATACTATATAAGTACTTATTGCAACTTTTGATTTGTTTTTTCATTGGCTGCCAACAGTAAATTATCTATCTATTATTCTACCTAATTAGGTTTTTTCGACAACGGAAAGTGCTGGTAGGTAAGTCGTTTTGATAAGAGAGTAGATGTAGGAAAACGAATATTTTTGAAAGTCATAATATCTCAGATGAGTAAAAACAAATTACGAGTTTTTAAGGATAGCTAGCTAGGTGTCGTTTTCAAAAATAAAAATAACTAAATCCTGTAGATCTGACCCTGATTCGTTACACCCGAGATTAGAACATTATTAGGATTAATTAATGAACATCCCATTACTAGATAACCTAAGGATTGGCCCTGTGGGACCCATTTGCGTCAATGATATCAAAATCAACACTGATACTGATACGCAAATACATATGAGATAAACTGTTGTTGACAATCGTTACGGTTCAAGTTTTCATTGACACTATATAAATAACAATTATGATGGAAAATTACATATAGGTACGTACACATAATGTGCACTAATTAGAGAAGGAACACGGCTGAAAAGTTGTAGGAAGCCGAAGATCTTTCAGCTTGACAAACAAAGGTACTATTTTTAAAGCAGACTTTGTTTATTTTGTAGTTACGCAACTTTTGGTCGTGTATCTTGTCTTCACTAACCAAACAGTTATGTCTACTCCATAAACACCACACAATATCAAATTGCGTCGGAATCCAGACATATAACGCAGGCTAGACGGAGACCGCTTGGGGAGTGTTTTTATTTTGGCCCTTGCATTTACGCAATGTTTTTGAAAGCGAATTTTGTGCGAGCGAGATGGGTGGATGGTCGATGTTAGACATAGAAAGAGATGTAATGGTGGTAGTAAGTGCGGCCTTGCAAACGACCTTGCTCCTCGCACCCCACGATCAGACCCCTTGTTTTCTCCACCGGCCATTCACCAAGAGCGCGAGAAGGGATGGATGCGCGCGCACGGGGCACCCACGAGGTAGCCCTATCGATTGAAGGTTTTAAGGTTTGGATCCACACTTCCACAGTCTAATGCCAATCAGACACCGACGAAATACCAGCTCTTTTATGTGTCTGGGTTCTAACAAAGCTTTAATGTGGAAACTATTACAAAAGTGTTTATTACAATCAAATTTTAAGCTTTGCACCTGACGTTTTATTTGTATCCTCTAGGAAATCCGACTAACAATGAACAGTTTTAAACAAAATGTCAATTTAGAAATAGTAATTAAAGTCAGACTAACAATATTCTGGATCAATTTATTGCTAAGCGGGCAAAGTGTCAGACACAACATTTTATTGGAAGTAATGAATCTGTCGTTAAATTTAATTGGACATAAAATCCTTGAATCCTAACCTAACCCCTTTTATTACCTTACTGAAGTTTTGTCAAAGCAAAACACGAGAGACCTACTGTTAGTTCATGCCAGTCAGATAGTATTTTGTAAATTCAGGTAGATCAACTAATTAGTAAAGTCAGAAACACAATACCTATCATCTCAGACGAAGAATTCCACAAAACCAACCAATCAACTGATAACAAGAAAACACACTGTAGCGTCGCATAATATACCAAAATAAAACTAGATTAAGACGATAGCGATAACTCGAACGCTGCGCAACTAAAATATTTGAACACGAAAGAAATAGAGAACAGCTGTTCGGCAGGTAACCTTGGCCGTGATACCGTTCAATGGGCAACGCAATTCAACAATTACATGCTCCACGGTCGAGGTCGAGTCGTGACGCGAAACACATCAGCCTCATTGGATATCAATTGTCTTAAATACTGTACACCATTAGAATATAATACAGATGACACTGGACAATTCTAAGTGTAAATGTTATTGTGTTAATGATTATTTTCCTCTAACTTCCGCCATAGTCAGTCATACGAGTATTGATAAATTAGTCATTTTGTAGAACTGGCTGACAAGAGTAAAAGTTTTAAAGCTTAAGCATGCCAGACGCAGTACACGCGTCAATTGATAAATATTTGGTCATTACTTCAAGGCTGATGAAGATAAGATTAGATTAATTCCCAAATTAATAATAACGAAAACCAACTTTCTAAGAGAGGGGGACGCTTATAAGCGGCGGAAATTTTAAATGGTAAATTGATAAGACCTGCTCACATAATATTGTATCGAGCGACCGTGTCGTGAAGGGTCATAAAATTACCATAGCCCCATGCGTTCAACTGGCGTGCTTCGAACAATGTGTACTAAAACCGCAAGTCATCAGCCGGGTGGCCACTCCACTTTGTTTAAGTCAACATAGAAAAGCAAACAGAATTCCAAGCGACGATTACCGAAGAGTTGAAGGAGGTCCGCAATGAGTAAATTGCAGTGCAGCTAGCGGTTATGAATGTTATGATCTAACAATGCAAGTTATCAATCTTGTAATTTATAGATCTCGGTCGTTCAAATTAAATCAAGTAGAAGAATCATCACATTGGTCTGCCAATCGAGTAGCGAGAAGTGCGGCGCGGGAGTCAAGGCCGGCTCGGTAGCGCGCTTATGTAACCGAGCTGACGGCAGCGGGGGGACGGGACCGCTAAAATTAGCGGGTCTCACACAAACAACACACTGACACGGCGCATCAGCGCAAACGCACTCACCACACGCTCCGGGAATGCATTCACACAAAATAAAATACGACACGATACCATAACCAACGTTTCACCAAACGACGACCAAAAATAAACACTATGCAGACCCACATGCGTTTCTCGGAATCAATCGATTGTTAGAAAATGAAGGTAGGAATCAATATTATGTAAGAATGTTGAGTTAGTTATCACTGAATGAAAGAATATTGTCATTGTAGATTTGTAGTTAATGGATTTTTTTTGCATTAAATCAAATCGATCTAAGACTCCGATATTACTTATTTATCGTACTGTCACAGGTTAAACCACAATCGTTTCAATGAGCGTAAAGATAAGATCACGAAATGGTAAACAGGCACTAGTATGCGAGCACATCCACTATTTATGCACTATTCACATTCACTAATTCGCACTGATCCTTACCATGATGCGATAGCTGTAACGATGTGTTGTCAAACAAGTTTCTCTATGTTGAGAGACGCCGGCGTGTTACTCAATGTACAGTGAACAGCTGATCGGGATCGCAAGTTCGTCGGGGGCGGTAGGGTGGCCGCGTGGGGTGTACGTTTGCGTCGAAGTCTGTAGCACGAATGATACGCGCGGCGGCGGCGGCGGCGCACTCGTGACGCGGCCCACCTAAACACATACATTACACAGTCGCGCTATACCAACTGATGATAAATTTTTGAGGATAGCCGGTGCGTTCATTCGACAGCCACGCGAGTTTTAATCGAGTTCACGAACCACCGGTGGATCTAGCGACACCGATCACGAACAGGTTAACCCGATATCAATATCACCTTACTTACGAGTGATATTCACGTAGCCGGGATGTTTAGAGCCCTGATAGCTGATCCCATTCATAAAACAACTGATAAGAACCGCGAAAAGATAACTGCATAACAACAAGAAAATCCACTACAATAATCAGAGACAAGAAGGCCATTTCCGAATATCAAATAGTCCAGAAAGAAAATTGCCCCTAGATTTCGAAGTTCAATTAAATGGCACCTTTAATATTGTCGATCGATTTCGTGGAATAGATGAAATAAGTTCAGTAGAACTTATTTTAAGAACAATGGCTCCCGGACAGGCCAACGAACCACGACATATTTAAACCAGGTAGGCATATTTCCTGTTTAAATGCTTAGTTATATAAATATTTTTAATGATTTTATCCCGAATATCACTGCAGTGTGAAGTGTTATTTTTAGTATAATTATAATTACACAAGCTTATATGTATATGCAACGAATCGGAAGACTTGATTGCGGTTCACCACGATACACTGACGAAAATCTATTGCTGAAATTGTCATATGCAGCAAAACCTATAGAAGCTTATTGATTTTGAAATTTGTACATGTATGCCGTTTTATCGGGAGTTAGAAAACAAACTTACAATGTTAAGAACCTATTTGGCAAGCGTATTTTCTGATTCAACTTTCATATCCTCCAGAGTTTTGATATTGGATAAGAATGTCCTATTAAAAGTCTTCCTAAAGTTATGCGCATAAAAATTTGCAGCCATTAAATTCAATTGTCTACTTAGTGAGAACCATTTTCTCCAAAAACATCACAGATACTCGCCGAAATTGAACAACAACATTATAGGATAATTTGTATGTATACCACAATGTTATCAAGGTATTAAATCACAGGCAATCTGAATTGCTTAACAAAGACTGGGTACTTTTCCCGCAAATATTTATTGTAATTCATAACGAGATTTGAGAAGAAATTGAAAAGGTAGAACATAAGTTATTTAAAATTAACATTCCACGATGAACAATAAGATTCAAGAAACACGTGGAGAACTTGCCTCAGTCAAGGTATTCGTTGATAATGAATAGGTTCAGTTTGCCAATCCATCAAACGGTGCAGACGTGACACTGGATACGTTTGGACGATGAAGCCGCGTTGTTCCACTATTTAGCCGCGTAACACAACACCTCGCTCTAATGGACCCTGACGATGCTAGCCATTGGGTCCCAGCGGTGGCGCGAGTATCGTGTGCAATATTATGATTTATTGCAATGTAAAATCGCGTTTTATGGAGCATTTAACACTGTTGATGATCTTGAATTGAATCGTCTTCATTGCCAAACTTCCAGAACAATATTAATCACTTCAATTGAGTTGTTTTTTATCCGAAACTTGGTAATTGTTGCTAATGTGTAAATGCTTCTGCACTCTCTGAAGGATTTATGAGTTATGAGACTGTTCCCTGTCGTACCTCCGTGATTTGAATGGAAGAGCATGCGCGGCCGTGACTAGACCATTTTGCAATTGCTCGCAATCATCTGATGTAATATGCGGAAATTAATTTATGGAAAAACTTTATAATATTTTATGTTAAATCCGTAGCATACCTAATTGGTATATTTTGGTCCAACTTTGCATATTTATTCGGACACAAAATAAATAAACTGCAGCATTGCGTTATATGATTATACTTTACCTCAGCAACGTCTATTAATAAAACATAATTGAATAAGAACCGGTATTTTCCTGATACTTAGCACTTACTGCTAAAATTACAATTTTGCAGTAGGTGCTAAGTATCAGGAAAATACCGGTCCATTAGTAGCATTACGTCTAGCCGTAGGATTCGTCACAAAGGTTTTACGAATTTAGTTGCCTACGTGATGCGAGAAACGTTGCTGCTATCGATTCCGTGGCTCCTAACTTTTTGGAGTGACTAGTCAACTAACGAGAGTTTGCGGTACGTGATAGAACGCGCGATCCTATCCCAGTTTCACTTTTTGTCAAAGTTTACTCATATCCGATCTCAAAGTCAAGATACGAAAACATGTAAAACTTGTTTTAAAGTATGAATTTGAGAAGTATTATGTCTGACATTTATGGTGGTTAGCGTATTGTATTTCAATATGGCGGTGCTAATTGGTAGGCCAGCGACAACTTAGCTGCATTACGTGAAATTCAACGTGCATTTCGCGAACTGCAAGCTATTGTGCAATTAGGGCCAAAGGAGACCGCTCGTTGGCCATCGACCCGGCCCCACCCCCGGCTGGCTCTGACGGACTACGTGACTCGGACGCCATTGCACACACCTTGCATCATCGTCTTTACGAGACATAACTGTAGCCGACAATTATGACATGAGTACCAAATGATTAGTACAAAGGGTAAAGAATTCAGTGTAAAATGTAGATTGCAAAATAAACAGGAAAGAGTATTCCACGGATTGATTTTACAATCAAACAAGGTAAACATACAATAATATTTTTACATCTATAAATAACTTGAACAACTATAACTACAAACACTTCAAAGCAAATGCATATAATTATAACTTCCATTTACAAGTGTACTTACATAATAAACAACCAATCATCACGAAGTAAATGACGGACCAACGTCATGTAAGGATTCAGTTAAAACAATATTCGGAAGCAATACAAATTAAAATAAAGATATCGAATGTCATATGATTGAGCGGTAATTTTCTGGAGTGAACAACGGTGCACTCCAAATCCGGCTGTCGATCAAGAATTTTAAAACGGTACAGAATGAGAGCAGCCGCAGTCCGCAACATACAGAGACGAATTCCAATACAAAGTCAACAATATTAATAACAACAATGTATCCTTCAATCCTACTGGGAAGTCCTCTCCAATACTATCTTATCTACTCACGAACCCAACAGGAAACGATATTCACGACTTTCTAGGAACGGACAATGGAGTAAAATATAATATCCGGACGCTACAAATATTTGTCAAAATAAATCAGTTTTCGAACAAAACCTAGTAATCAATTCATATGATGAGATTTATGAAGGTTTTATGATAGAACGGAAAGCGAGTCGAAGAACATAAAATAAAATGATTTGCTAGATTCTGCTGATAGACAAAATTTGGGAGCGCATGAAAAAATACTGCTTACAAATAACAAACGAATTGTCTAGAAGACGTAGAAGATAGCATCTCATAAGTCTGTGAATCATAGACATAAAATCAGTAACTGTATGGAACTACAGATAGACTAGTTAAGGTGTGTTAAACCTGTAATTACATGATAAGAACATTGTAATGGTATTATCAAAGCTAGGCGCATATTTGAATGTGTTGTTTTCGAACATCCAGTGCATTCAAGGAGCAAATTAATGTTGGTGAGGATTTATCTAAAATATATGATAGCCCTATAGACTGAATCATAAACTGCCTGACAATGAGTTGAATACTGGATTTGAAGGAAAATTTCGAAACTGAAATTCTTCTTGTACAATGAGGATATTTATCGACCAAGTCCTGAACTGAACAATGGTTAAACAGAAGTCAGTGACATTGATAGCTTTATTTGAAGTAGCCAGGTGTTAGTAGAAATCAAAATATAAATCAATATCAGGCTAATGACACGTGCGCTGCGTATGAAACACTACACTTACTGGTAATTAATAAAACATCAAATCGCTCAGCAATTACGTATGTCTACAATAATGTTGAGTTATATTTTGCAAAGGTGCTTAAAGAAATAGCTCTAGGACAAGTCGTTAAACATGTTCACAGCTACAATAAAAAAAATGATATGATTTAGATACTGTATGTGCCCATTATTGTCACGTAACATGTATCAAAGCGAGAGGATTAAGCAAATTAAGGTAATCAAAATATAGTTGGTGAAATAAATTAATATTTGAATTCGCAAATAGAACGCGACTGATTACTTCCTACTAAATAAACCGGTTATATCATATACGTAAGTACTCGTATTAGATAGATATATCATTTTAAATTACGCCGGCATGTAAGCACACATGCCCGTACTAAAATCAATATGCAGTATTTTTGAATTAGGCCAAGCAATCTGGATACGGGTCTGCAAATTATGTGGGTGCTCATACTGATGGAAATTTTGTTTTATTACAATATGCAGAAGATTGTGAATTCAACGACGAAAGACTGAAATTATTGCATGAAACGATTAAGAGAATTTGCCGGAGCTGACGCGAATAAAATAACCTCTTGTTTTCGCGTAAGAAGGTGGAGTTACAAAATTGCCACCCAAAGGTGAAGCCTTTCTTAAATAAATCTTGAAGGATGTTTAACACAAGTACGTATGCAAAGGGCGAAGATGACGTCAAGCCGGCTGACCCTCTTTCGAGACCACTTCCACTCGTCTAGCAATTTTCGCTTTAGGATCATCCTATACCTAACACCCTATGACTGTAATAAAATCGAAGGAAAAATGTGTAGGAGAGAATTCGATACCGAAACTCATTACAGAAGTAGGCGAAGTAACACAAAGCAATGTAAAAGCGAAGAAAACTGAAAATATTCACGAAACTGATGCTAAAAATACACGGCAAAGAAAAGGTTTTGAGAGGTTTCAGCTTATGTCAGAAGCTGAGGAACAAACGGCGGGAGCGGGACACCCACGCGCCTCATTCAAGCTTCAGTAAAATTGCAACGTACCTACGTAGGTGTCTCGGTAGTAGGAAGGTGGGGTGAACGACCCAGGGGGGAGGAGGAGGTGCACTCGCCCGGAGTTGCATAAACCGTCCAACGACCGCAGAGCTCCGCATACTATCCAGACAATATTGGTACAACGTGAAATTCACATGGAGAACGAAAACAACCTTAATAGGTGAACTCATCCATTTATATTTTTGCACTAAGCTAATGAAATGTATGTGAAGAGAAAGAATAAAAACAAAGTTCGAACCCAGGATTGTTTTACTTTATAACCGCAGACAGTAACATTCTTGTGGGTGAAAAGCAATTGGTTTTTGCTTAAACGTGCCACAGCTGCAAAATATAAGTAGATAACTATAAAAATCTTAGAACTAAACCGAAGATAACCATTAACACTAATCAATGATGTAATGTTTGAAATTGTATTGTGATTTAAGTAAATGCGTGTGTGAAGATAATGATAACGTGTGCAAAACAGTCGCTGTTTGTATAGACATGATCATGTGTTCATTGCTCAAATCAATATAGATCTATCGGACTTCTACGACAAAATTAGCACTAGAAAGAAGTGTTGACTTAAAATCCAATATTTCAAGTTTCGTGAAGATTAAATAGCTTGAATTATAAATTGTGATGATGTGTTTATTGAAGAAGTTCATTGTATGAATATTTCTTGCCATATATGTCCGTTTTGACAATCAGCTCATCGATCGTCCGAGACATAATTAAATTCTAATTATAGAAAAAAATCTAGGTGTGTCCCTTCATATGCAATGGATACAGTTACGTGTTCTCGCATTGACCTACATGCGGTGTGAAAATAAATTGCGGTGCAATGCAACACACGACAAAGATATTAAGTCATGTGAATGTCCAGGTGTTGCCATGTACTCGATCTCAATGATAAGGTCCTGTTTAAAGGCTTTATTATCTTGATCGTATAAACAACATTGCATTTTAAAACATACATTCACCAGGCAATTAGCTTTAATGCTGATACCGATTGACTTTTATGTTAAAGATATTGGAACATTTAGTATTGAAAATAACAAATTAAAGAATTTAATAACTACAAAGGTTGAAACAGATACTGAAGTATAATAAACTTTGATCAAAGAACTTGCTTGTAATGTAATTGTCTAGCATTTACAAACGTAAGCACATGCAGTAAATCCTTAGACCCTGTACAAGTAAATGACTTAGCATAACATATTAGATCATGTCTAGCCAACAGGTGGACCATTCACTTCACCTTTAAGTTCGACTTGACACAATTTACCACATTAAAAATAATGCCTCTAAATGTATAACGCGATCATATTATGTAACACAGGTAATTTCACTTGAAACTTATTAGCATAGCCTAGCATACTGATTAGCATAGCCTAAACCAGGGTTTTTTAAACTTCTAGCTCCACGTACCTCCATTCAAGTTTCCAGATGACAGCGAACCCCCCCCCCCCCCCCCCTAAATAATAACATTGTATATAGAATAAAATAAAGTTTATTAATTGAATAAAAATGGCTAGGCTTGTTTTTTGTCACAAATTGAGTCAATTTTTGGAATAATATTGGACAATTTAAGCCTTAATTGCGCGCGCGCCTTCATGCTTTCCATACGCGCCTGCCAGTCACTCAGCCGCCATTAGATAAATTTTGTCGCGAACCCCCTACCGTCGCATGGCGAACCCCACTTTGAGTAACCCTGGCCTAAACAAACAAAGGACGCAAATGTTTTGCTGAAAAAAGCAACATGGATATTTTTTATACCAAGGAATTGCTGGTAATGAGTTCCTAAAGGGTGTTAATAATGTTGTAACTATGATAACACTATCATTAAATAGAAAATTAAACATGGAGGATAATGTGGCATAGCAACCAGCACCCGAGATAACCCCAAGCGCATCTGATGTTAATGCTACAACTGACGGTCCACTATCATCTGCAGTCAACACTGATAAGATAAATTTTCCATCGAAGTTGTTTAACATACCTAAATAATAAGGCCGCCAATTTAATTAAATAGTATAAATAAGTAATTAATGAGCACGAATTAATTGACTCTTATATAATAAACGTGATTAAAAGCATGTTAGTACCTAAGCACTTGAAGATATTAGTGCAAGAAATATAAAATTGTCAGATAGCAATTTCTAATCGGAATCGTAGGTCAAGCATGTTTAGAAAACTAGGGTTAGTAAGGAAACGTGAGTCGACTGTGAAATACAATTTTACGACCTAGTAGACACTGAGGTAAGTACAACCAAGATACACAGTAAACCTATGTTCATTATACGTTTTGATTTTACAATTGATAGGGCTGTAGTTAACATGATTGCGCAGAATAGATTGCATATTGAAGTCCTGCTCTATTTAATTATCAATTGAAATCATGATTTTCACGTAAATCTAGATAGATATTGTGATTATGCTGTTGTTACCGCAAACACTTATGATAGTGCTAAAATTCTTTGAAATTATATTCTTAATGACACAACAGTTGACTGATTCAGTAAATAGAAATATTCTCATCATAAATATGTTTTTTGCAGTTGACAAAGCTGAAGAGGTAGGTATGAATTTGCAAAAAAAATCAAGGAAAACGCCTTGCCATATCAAATGATTATGTATGAGTTCATCAAGACGCTAGTGTTGATTTTGATACTTATTGTACAAAAGCTGCATATGATTGTAATCAAAACAACTTAGGAAGAATGACATAACAGAAAACAGGTCATTAAATAATCACCAAAGGAATTACACATGCATCAATCTTGTACGTGGTTTTGCATCTGACAGAGCTAAAGAATGACCATGCATAATATTCTCGTAAGAAAAATGCTTGATGACTAAACAGTTACAATATATTCAAGGATGGTGAACGATGCCGATGGTAAGAAAGAGCAAAGTATAAGTATTAAGGAAGACAAGAGACTAAAATACTTATGCAGAAGTAGCTCGTGATACAAAATTAATGAAATATATCTTGAGAGATTACCTCTAGTGCCTTGTCTATCTAGAAACAATAGAGGTTTATTTTATCAGGTACAAGGTTCTAAGAATATCAAACTAGCATCAGAAATGGAGACAGTTTCCAATTAATCACTATGATGTTATTGAAAGATATATTGTTAATTAAAAACTGTTAATTGCATTCCCAAGAAGACTTGGTTAATTTAAATGTGTTGAGAAAATTAAAATGCTTTCACACAGAGCGCACAATTAAGAAAATGTTAGAAATAATATTATTGTGGCGCGTTTGTAATTTGGTTTTCTAGTTTATTTTACTTCTTTGAGACGAAAATAAACATCTTCAAATTAATTTTTCTTTGGTTTATTTCGAGGTATAATTCCAACTGTGACACGCCTACAAAAAGACACAATTATGAAAACAAACGTGATAAACACGGTTCAGAAGAGATAAGACTCTTTATATCAACATATTATTATAACTGAATGTTTTTCAAGGTCTACATTTTATAGACCACGCCACGCGATCATCTTCGAAAAGATAAAAACTGCTGAACTCGAGCAACGTGGAATATTTTATAACAATTGTAATATTTCCAGCGTTCAATATTATTGTACTATAATTGACTACCTAATCTAACTCAACCTATCTCAAAGTTTATAGATTCGTAAAGGTGATGATGATACTTGAACGTGGATTCGTCGTTACTAAGTGAATAATTTTTCGCCAGAATGAAGAGCTAACAGAGGATTTACGTAGATATTTCAAAGGAAAATACTAAGACAGATAATTGACCTTGACCGTAACCAGAAATTTTAATTTTACTATTACCTTATTTTTAATGATAATTGTCGAAAAATATAAAATAAAATCCCTAAATCATAAACCTAGTGGGAATCAATGCACTTGTGTGCGTGCATGCATCGCCAAATGTATGTGTGTGCTAACTACAACCTATCTAGGCTGTTTAACTGAATTGTGCAGTTGTAATATCCACGCTTTTGCTTTTTAGTGGTGGACACGAATGAAATTGTATTTAAAAAAATGTTGTTTTTTTTACATTAAGTATACCGAAAATATTATCGATTCTAAACCATTTGTAGATCTTTGACAGTTTTTACTTGTTACAGGTGGCTGAAAAAGTCTGACAACCAGTCTTACCAAGGCGTATCGTATTACCCAGTACTAACTGGGTTGTGGAGGTCAGATAGGCAGTTGCTCCATGTAAAATACTGGTATTCAGCTGTATCCTATTAGACTGGAAGCCGACCCCAACATAGTTGCGAAAAGGCTAGGCAGATGATGATGACCATATCTATCCATAATACAATACCAATAATAGGTGTTTGCCAAAGGCGAGTTTAAATAGAATGTAATTAAACATTGAGCAGCAAATCCTTTAGACGATCCTACAAAAATTTAATGAAACGAAAAAAGGTTCCTTGTTAAAGCGATGTGGAAAGCGGAAAGAGGGGAAAACCCATTGCAATCTGTGTGACCTCAAAATGTTAACAGCTTTCAAGCGTTCGGGGAATGCGGCCCATAAACGCGACGGGATTCACTGAAATAATGGTGAAAATCAATTTGAACATGCAAAATTGAAGCAGTAAAAGTACTGTAACAGAATTATGAAGTGATAGACTCTTGTGAAAAGGAAAAGTAAGCAACATTCAGAATTTCAGACGAAGCCCCATTAACAATAGCGGTAACATTTTGTGAAAATATTTTTTATTAGAAATGGGTCCGAGTTGAGTGACAAAGTTATAGCTAAGAGGAACGACATCGTAAAACCAGAATGAAATGTTCTCATCATTGACAGACGTTCGTAAATAAAATTGGATTTTATTTGCAGCCGTATTTTAAAAGAACTTGAACAAGATATTCAAAGCAACTGGATTTAAATGAAGAGATTGAATTCGCCAGATCAAATATCAGTCATTCGTTGGAGTAGATATCGGAAAATTCTTTTTCACGGACGACTGTTCAGCCCCGAAATACTTTCAAGGTGGCATTTACGAGATTAAAGAGGGGACAAAAATAGACTAAGAAAATTAGGAATATTTGTTAAGAGTCCTATTACATTTTTTAGGCAAATTCATGATTTTTGACGCAGTAATTCTCAGCAGCAGTAAGATATTTTAATTATTTGCTTAAGAATAACGATAGTGCCATTCTCTTTCTTGTAAGTTGGAGTTACACATTTTCATTTTTCTTTTCGTGAAATTTACTATAAATATTTTACGAACTCAGTTTGCAAGAAAAACCGTCGACGATGGAACTTTGACGCTCAAATTCACATAGTTACATTCAATTCTTATAAAAGCTAAAATTACTAAAAGATAAGTTGAACGTTTTACTTGTTTATTGGAGTTTTAGAATTTCTTTAAATTCCTAGAGTTTTCATGGAAAAAGTCGTAAAAAAATAGTAATTTAAGCCATAAATGTCTTAATTCAGCGTCCATTATGTTCCAAATAAACTCAATTTTATCAAACAAATTAATATGCTATAAAACTTCGATCTACAATGAATAAGTTTCATTAGTTTTCGTTTGTCAATATCATCATCTGCCTAGCCTTTTCCCAACTATGTTGGGGTCGGCTTCCAGTTTCACCGGATGCAGCTGAATACCAGTATTTTACATGGAGCGACTGCCAATCTGACCTCCACAACCCAGTTAGTACCGGGTAATACGATACCCCTTGGTAAGACTGGTTGTCAGACTTTTTGGGCCTCTGACTACCTAACGACTGCCAAAGATCTACAAATGACAGCCGGGACCAACAGCTTAACGTGCTTTCCGAGGCACGGAGGAAACTCGGTATGTAATGGGTGGTCACCCATCCACAGACCAACCTAGGCAAGCACGGCTTAACCTAACGATCGACCCGAGCGGCTGTTATTATTTAGCCACGAGCTCCTCGTTTCGTTTGTCAATATAATAAGACAAAAAATACAATAAATAAAATTAAAGTACCTACTATATTTCTCAATTCAGCTCGCTACTCAGTCTCATATCAGTCTCGTCTCTAATATTCGTCAATATCAATCGACAATCGTCCGAATATCGCTATTATTATCAACTTGTGTACGCCGACCGAAATAATTTGATCCAGGAAGTAAAAATCAAAAATTAGCGTAAAAAATGTAATAGGACTCTTAATGTCCATTGATTGAATATTGCGAATGTTTTGGCAGAAAATGTAAGCACGTGGAAAAACTACTATGCACAAAAATTAAATGCCGAAACAGCATTATTAATTGTTCAGGAAAATTCAAAGAGCGCCCACTTAAACAACTACATCAGGCTTTTAACCCTAAATATAACTCTGCGAACATTTATAAACAAGAACACAATGTTCCAATTAATAATTTTGAAACGGAACATAATGTGTTTCTGGAGAATCCTTATTTCACTTTCAATTTATAATTTCGAAACCAGGTAAACATTAATGTATCAGAACTTCCTTAATCAATAAAATGAAAACCAATAAACGATCAACAAATAAACTGTACACAAATAATATTAAACATCTATCGAGATCATTACGAGTCAAAGATCAAGGTAAAATGATACAAAGTAAGACATAACGACAACACATTGTTTAATTCGCTATTTGCAGAGGCAATAAACAATAGATCAGTTGAAATGTAGTCAACAGTAGCTGAATATAGAACACTACATACAATTACCTTTCCGCATTTATTTACAGATAAAGAAGAGAAGTGTTGTTGATACGTAATCAGTTAGCGGTGTGCCAAGTATCGTATGGGTGTGATGCGGCGATGTGCACGCCAAACTGTTGTCCCTGACACGCGGTACAACAGCCAGGTGTTAGTCAAATGTGTATTATGAACATCTTCAAAACATTGACAAGTGTCAAAATTGGGTTACGGACGAAATTATGTATTGTTTGGCACAGACTTGTGGAGAGAGAGTTATAAAGGGGACTAAAACAAATTCATTATAACATAGCAGAATGCCATTGTCTACATAATCAACCAAGGTCCTAGCCTGATTATCATGCATGTATTCATCACCTGAAATTATCATAGCTAGACCATCCGACAACCAATAACATATTCAATCGGTTTTAGATTTAAGAGAAGTAGAGACAAGAAAGACACTTGTATTTTTAGGCAAAAACGGATTTCTAAAAGACTTAAGTAAGTAAACTTATTTTCTTATAAAAGTAACGTAATAAGACCTGGATAAGTCAAACCAATATTGGAATATAAAAGTAACCAATACGAATAAGGGAATCATCGACACGACAAAGTAGAAAAAGAAGCATCTTA
Organism: Xestia xanthographa; assembly: GCA_905147715.2. Classification (NCBI taxonomy): domain Eukaryota; kingdom Metazoa; phylum Arthropoda; class Insecta; order Lepidoptera; family Noctuidae; genus Xestia; species Xestia xanthographa. Next base: position 9,786,200 of record LR990652.1, read on the forward strand.
TATTGAACTAAATTGCTCAGCAGTTTGAGTCGGTCAGTGAAATGGTACGGAAAATACGTGAGAGTGTGATCAAAGGATTTGCTCCTTGCGTTATCTGTCAGGCGTTATCACAAAAATTCTGCATTTTATCCAAGATAAAGTATAAGTTGACAAGGATATTGGGTTTCGCGGAAATTCTTGTGTGTTGGTGGAAAAGTTTCCGCGAAATATTAAAGAAAGGATGGTAGAATGTTTGCAATTTATTGTGATAGTTACCTACAGTTTTTGATGATGATAAAATGAAACAAACTCGCATATAAAAAGTTGTCGTGAATATTTCCACCGAAGGTATGACAGTAAACAGGAATGTTAGTACTCTTTACGATGTTTTGTAGGAAAATTATAGTCCATTCTATTACGTCTCTACTTTTATAGTCCAGACTCTAATTAACTTTGTTAATTCGCAAATTGATAGTTATTAAATTAACTAAAGTGCTCTAAACGAGGGTGAGCCGACGCGATAAGGCTTTTACGTGAAAGATACAGTCGCCTACGGATATTACACCCACAATTTTGCACGTAACAGGACGTAACTTACGTTGTTAACGTAACGTATACGGTAGACCAAACACAATTGAAAACCTTATCAGAATAGTAATACCAAAAATGTTACTTACCTTGAGAATACAAAATATTTGAGAAATCTCAAGTATTTTAAATGATCATAAATAAAAATGTAGTTATTACTCCTGAAAAGTGTTGAAAATCCAACAAAAACACAAGACACAATGATTGAAGAAGATAATTTCTTATATCTAGACCTACCTGATGACGTAGTTAACGCAGACGACGCTGATCGGCTTCTGTTGCTTGTCGGTGATGACGGTGGCCTGGGTTTGGACCCAGGCGTACCCGCCAGTCTTTGCGAGGAAGCGGTATCGCCCTGTCTCGCATTGCCCCTTCGAGAATACTGGAACAAGAAGGTTAGTTGTAGTAATGAAACGGGAAATCAGGCATCAAGTGATGTGAGGGCTAGAGTAGTGATCAATTCTTGCATCACTGTAAAGGTATACGATGAAGAAGAAGAAGATGAAGCTAAGGATATACTAAAGAAACAATTAATTCTAAACGTCATCGCAATTGTAATAAAATATTCATTAAAACGGTGAAAAAATGCAGTCGCACTACATTTACAAATTGTTTTATGTTAACTACTTGAATACGCAATATGGCAATCAGTCAAGTACATACTATACGTATTATATGAGTGACAAAGATAATCACTTCACGACTGATTAAATGATAAAATTAATTAATAAGTGCGTTACAAACTTGACAAACATCTGCAGTGAATAGTTGACTGAATTTCAAGGACAGTTGTCATAGAAACAGGAAAAATATAAGACGTATTCGTATGGGGGAGATTCCAACACAACAAGAATCTATTTTAAAACAATATCGTTCCAGGAAAATAAGAAACTGAGATATATTTTAATGCTGTTGACGTTCTTTACATAAAAAAAATATATAAAGAAGTTGTTGAAAAAGAAAATGAGATAAACGAAAAGAACGCGGTATGCAACTTTGAAAAGAAGAATCTGAAATTCACGATTTAAAAAAAACTACTTAAGAATATTCTCAGAACTACACATTCGAGACTAAAATAATATTGTTGCAGATCGTAATAGGGACGCCCAAAGACGCCATTAAATGCCGCGAGGTATAATAACATGTGATTGTGCCAATTACGTTTTAAATTGAAAATCGTTCTTTGCGCAGCTATTGGGCATTGATCATAATTACGGTCATAAACTGTAATACAATTACAAGATTCGAATATGAATTAAACTTGAATCCAAGTAGTAACTCAAAAGATTTAAAGTCCCGGATGAAAGCCGAAGTAGCTACTTCAGCTGACAGCCTTGTCACCGCATATCCCTACGATATAGTATAAAATCAGGAGTTATGTAACGTATGTTTCTACAGAATTATATTCTAGTGGAGCACGAACTCTGGCAGTGTTAAGTAAATACCTCTCGTCCAAAGACGACAACGTTCGTTCAGCGATTCTGTTTTAATTCAGCACAAAACAAATTGCTTTGAACAATAATAAGATGAACAGTCGATTGGTAATCGATATTTAAGTGACAAAATTACGATATATTATAGCTATTACATCAGCTGAAATATACCTTATGGCCTCGATACCAAGCTTTGCTTTCCCGTACGGCATGAACGAAACCCTCTCAAGACAATTTCACCTTCGATTTACGTCACCGCTCCTACTTGAAAGGGATCAATATAACGGAACAAATTATTTCGATGAACGTACAATATTCGGCTGTTGGTCTCATATAGTGTTACTAATAAAGATTAATAGTGTCGACACCAGGCACAAGGATTGTAATAAAACCTCTCTCGGGTCCAGTTAATTTTTTCTTTGTGATATTAAGCCGAAAAATGTTTCGTGGATGTAGCTATAACTAGAGAGTTGCACAGATTATTAGTTCGTTTAACATCCCGGAGCGAGCATTAAAATTATTGATGGTAAGCTTTCTAAACACAGGAAATGCTGGGCCTCTGGTTTATTATAAATTGACAACTGAATAATATTTCGACATTCCAGGGACGTCTTACGAATGGATGAATCTTACTTCCAAAGGAATTGAAGGTCTATAATATAGTTTAAGTTTATTCTGGCGAATAGTGACGAGAGACTCAACAACGTTCCGACGCGCGACGTTCCGTTACGGTAATTTTCCCGGGCTATCTTCCTCTAATTTCACAGAGCTTTTATATTTTTTTTATTTATACGAAGCGTCTATACTATTACGAATGCGAATTTCTCGACTCGTCTGCCACAGTTTTATTTATGCAACCACGAACGGTTGTTACTCGGCGAATATATGGCATACCATACTCGATGTAATGTACCGCATAAAAGAAAAAGCATTTTTGAGACAGAAATACTTAGTTTAAGTTGTTTTGAATATACGGAATGTGTTTTGTACAGATGGATAAACCCGCCATAATATTTGACGAGGATGAATTTGAGTTTTTTTTTAGTAGATGATGGATTTTCAAGTTCATTTTTCTAATTTTAGTGTAATTTTCACATACCACAATATTAATCTTAATCTTGACTTTACTAACACTTCAATAAAATAATCCTAAATTGTAGTTTGAGATAAAAAAACAGATATGGAGTGTTTAAAATATGCCGATGTAATTTTATAAGTGTAACACGTGTACGACAAATATTGTTCTTTTACTGTGTATAAAACTAGAATAACATACTCATATAAAGATAAAATACTTATCAAATGTTATCGAAAAAGTGGTAACAAATATTCCACTGTTATGATGATTCAATGAACAAATTTTGTTAAATAATGAAGAAACGATTCAGAGGAAAGTCCAATTTCCAATAAATATAGAGTGGAGTCCATAACCGGGGTAAAAGAAAACCATTTCGGTCAAGAATGTGTTACTGGGAACGGATATAGCGTGCGCTGCCAACGTAACCCCAAAAGAAAGGAAGTCACGCGAAATATACAGACAGATAAAAGAGCAACGGCTGATAGCACTATCGTAAAAGAAATTTTGTAATACTTAATCCTTTCTACAGTTCACGTGTGCCTTGACTGCAGATAAGATAATTAAGTCGGTGAATCGATTTTCGAGTAATTTAATAAGTAAATTGTTGAAACTATCGCGTGATACGTTTAAGATAAGCTTGGAATCAAATGAGACGGCGTAGCAACAGCTCAAAAGCCAATTACACCATAAAAGGTAATTGACTAGCAGAAACCTGGCTGTTGAAACTACAAGTCCGAGCCGCATACCAGTAATTAAGCTTAAGCGAAAGCTAGCCCATATTCACATGTTTAGTTAAACAAGAATACTTGGATGAACGCCAGTACACCAGATAGCAACAGCACTTGTAAAAACAAAGGATTCAATTCGAAAAGCGTAAGCGCATGATATAATTAACAATACAAATAGTTGCAATGTCCTCTATCAAATGCATTCCATCGAAACCCCGCCTTTTTATTCATGATGCCAAGTGATTCGGAGAACACGGTACTGCAACACGGCAATTTAAAGCAAAATATTTGTGAACAATTCTATTACAATAGAATGAAGGATTTCATTAGGGACAAGAAAGTTAGTCGATGTAACGACTCGACTGAAACGTTAAGCCTTTGTAATAAAACGTGGTAATGCACTCTAGACTTAGGCACTATAAACTTAGGCTAAATTAAAGGGATTGTTCTTCTGGCTAATTCGATAGCCACGAACTTTATAAAAGGTTTAACCTGTGATAGTAAACACTTGGGACATGCAACTAACTATTCGTCTGAGCTAACATACAATGAAGGATGTAACAGTACGAGAAACGTCGTTGTTAAAACTAGTACAAATGTTTACTAGGTCAGCATATTTTATATATCGACGTAGTCTACATTTGTAAGCTGCTGAAAATAGGCTGCGTTCCAAGAGAATCCTACTGTAGAAAAATTTGGGTGTTTAGTAAACTGGTCCCACACAGGTGGATCCCGCGGGATGACAAGAAATACCTTAAATAACGTAAAGAGTTAAAAAGCATCCATTAAACTGTGAAACTTTTATTACAAAAAAGGAAACAAAATATGCAAATTAGAGAGAAAAAAAGATACGAAAAGTAGAGATAGGATCTCGACATGCTGAAATAAGTACAATGTTTAAGTGCTATTTTATTGGTCCAATAACTATAGGGATTCGCGAAAAGCGAGGAGTTAGTATAAAGGATAGTGCGACGAACTCCGATGGAGCTATAAATTGCGAATACCAGACCAGGGTCGTCGTACTAAGGGCTGAGTAATGCGAGCCCGCCTGATAGTGACTCCGTTGACTAGAGGCTCTGCTGTAATAGGTACCTACATTGTATAGCTAAGTATATTCGAGAACCTACAGTGTAGATGCTTACGCTTAGGTTTTATGTTCTAGTCGCCGTTAGTCGCAGATTCGCTAGAGTAGTATTAATATTTTACGAGCAAGTTATTTTCTATTATGTTTTTGGCCACTCGTTTCATTCGCTTTAGTTGGCTCCTGGAGATTTGTCCCTTTTCAGAATATCGTGGTAGAGGGACAGTATTATCGATGTTGCAATTGACTGTATTTATTACAGAACTGATTCAGGCTGTGAAAAACTAACCATAACTCAAAAAGCGTTGAAACAGCGTTATTTGTTAACGATGCAAAATTCCACTCGAACAATCATCCAAAAATAAAAAAAAGCTACACGTATTTGTGTCAACATAAACAAAACTGAACACCGACACCTAATTACTCGTCGTTTTATTTTTTCTGACACAAAAAATATTCATGTATTTCATCAGTCAGATTTCCATTTGTTTTTTCTCAATCATTCATCAGATTTAGTTATTTCAGTTATGTAAAATAATGAAATTCAGCTGCACTCGGTTAGACTGGAATCCGACCCCAACAAAACTTAGGAAAAGGCTAGGCAGATGATGATCTAAAAAATCAATTGAATCTTGCTAACGACAGATCTGGCAACCCCGTTGCTAGGGGCTTGTTGTGGTTGGTTGGCTAGCGACGGGCGGCTTACACTATTTTCTACTACTTACATACATTTTTACTAAATATTGTAACGTAATCCAATTACCTATTAAACCCAATTGCACCTTTTACTCTTTACTGTCTTTGATTTCGTGCCTAACAAAAAGGGAAAAGGCTAGGCAGAATATGGTGATGATGATTCATCAGATTTAGTTCCAAGTTTGCAAATCTACGAGATGAGTTAATTATCCAGATTCAACCGAATTGGGAAGTAAAGCAAAGGGCTTATAACCGTAAGTGCCAGACCCAAGTGATTTAAAGGGTTTAGCGTTACGTGCTTATCTGTCGTCAATAAACGATTAGATAATGAAACATACGCACCCGTAGAACGCTTTCATTGTAACTTAATACCAGTAAGTATACATGAATCAACGGCACAGATAATATTTTGCAGCATTTTATGACTGCTAGTGGCAATATTTTATCATGTTACTATGTTAGGACAGTCTTGAAAACGTCTTTTGAGCCTATTGATTTTAAAATCAATATTACTACTGTTTCTGTTATTGCATGGTTCATCCCACTGCTAGTCAAAGATCTAGGTTTTTCGATGCAGGGCTAATATGGACCCTGGCCGTTTCATTTGTGTGACGTCAACGTGGGCTCAAGTAATTTAAACAAGTCGTACGCCACGTTAATTGCGCCTGTGGCGTCTTTTAGGGCCTCTAAAGTGCAGGAGTTGGGGTACTTTGGACACTGCAGCAAGTGGAACATGGTCTGGTCGGAAGCACCGCTTTCACCGCATTTGGCCAAATTTTGTTAATGGAACCAATCATGTAGAAGTATTGAAGTCTGTACAAAAATATCCACACGCAAGTAACACGGAGGTGTAAATGGGTCCGGGACTTCAAGGGCGTGTTATCATAGTCACATAGTCTAATCTAACAGCAAACATACATCATTGTAGGAAAACAAAAATGTTTACGAGATCATAATTAAAAGATTAGTTATCGAACGTGCATGACCTGAGCATGGTAGCAGACCAGTGACACTTCCGTGAGAGATAACGTAAGATCTAGTGACAGGGTCAGTTTGTTTATAGAACCTTCTCCACATTTTCTAAACATTTAATTAATAAGTAATCGTGATAATGTCTTCTACTAAGTTGGTAATTAAACTTACACATAGATTTTTCTTCTACAATTAGGTTCTTGATCATTCATAAGCCTAAGATTAACGTAAAATGGGGTTTAATATACTTGTTGTAGGGTGCGTAGGATGTGTACGTAAAATATTAGATATGGCACATTATGGCGCACATTAAGCCAATGATTAAGCTGCTCATTAAAAAGCACTAAAACGTATACAGAGAAATGAGGTTATGGAATAAGGTTGGATGCTGTAAAAATGTTTTTGCCCCCAGAGTAAATTATACTTCTTAATAACATGAGCACATTGAGAACTCTCCTCGCTTCCTAAGTGGGACAGGAAAATAAACCTGAGACAAGAGTCAACGCTCGGGGAATGAGAGAAGTAATGAAAATTTCAGTGAGTACCTCTGCATTATATTATTCATGAGTTCAGCTAGTCCATATCTGATTTCATGTTATGTTGTCTTTACCGACGTATGTAGACGGGTCCCGTTATGGTTTGCACGATTTGCATGATCATAATCATGGAGGAGATTGGAGAAAAATGTTTTGTCACAAAATTGGTACAATGACCGGTGTGGTCTTAAGTATTAATAGGATAACATAGTTGTAGAAGAAGGCAAACGTGTTGGTAATAAAATGTGTGAAACAGTAAAAGCCCTAGCAGGAAAGACTACAGAAGTTACTGAAAATACCACAAAATCTAATCCTATTGTCTACATCGGCCGCAAGAAAATAACATAAGATAAAGCCCGAACTTTGCGTAGATTCGTTGAAGTAAGACGTAAACAGAAGCAAATAAACAATGTTTACTTCACGACATGGTGTCCTGGGCCATAACTTCGCGAAACCTTTACGACCACCAATCCTAACTATTACGCCGACGCGCATAAATTCACCCCAGACGTCGGGAATGCCTAAAGAAACTTTGATTAGATCGTTTAATATTTTAGCATACCTATTCACTATTACGAATATTGAATGACAAACAACATGATATAAATATCTCAATTCCCTGGCAACTTTGCATATTGCGGAAAATCACCGGTCGGGATGAAAAGGAAAGTTAATTTCGCTGAATTCAAGGGATTCACCGGAGTTATTAAAAGGGATATTAAAAGCGACTTTTGTGTCGTAAAATTAATGTATGACAATTAGTCTAACTGAAGTGTTTATAAGCCAATTACATTCATTAACGATAAGTGAGTTATCTACAGCGAAAATGAGGTAATTGAGGACAATGTTATAATTTTTGGCATGGATGAGAAAATGAAATTAAATTAACGAAAGCTAAATTCGCATCGTTTAGGAACCCAAATAACTCCTTGTTTCGTAAAACGAGTAAGGTACATACGTACAGTGGAAACAATTAACTTTAGGAGAAAAGTAAACAAGCAGACGATAGCAGTACTTAATGGCAAGCGAATAATAAAATCCAATGAGTTCCAGAAAACAGTAATTGTCGCCACGTAATGGCTGACCGCAATACTCGTAACTATAAACGTTCAGAAACAATACTGGTTGCGATTAGAGTTTTAACATTAAACAACGAACTGTTAGCTAGAAATTATAATAAGAAAGTACTAGGATTTTATCTCGGTTTAATTTACAGCACGTAAATTCTGGAAGGTTAATGCCCCGGGCAATAAATCTGCAAAGGACGCAGTGGAATCAGAATAGTTTACATCTGGATCACAGAAATATAGATTTTATAAATACATCGTCTAGTGCACATTGCTCGCAGAACGGATGGCCGATGGGGCCGAAAAGTTCTGGAGTGGCGACCGCGAACCGGAAGACGTTGCGTTGGAAGGCCACCCACTAGGTGGACCGATGACCTGGTGAAGGCTGCGGGAATCCGCTGGATGCGAGTCGCACGGGACCGTTCAATGTGGCGACACTTGGGGGAGGCCTATGTCCAGCAGTGGACGTCTTTCGGCTGAAATGATGATGATGATGATGATCGTCTAGTGGTCTATTCTGCAATAAACTAGCAAGAAGTTGACGAAGTCAGTCGTAAACTATCCAAGCTCGAGAAGAATCCAGAGAGTGGGGCTGGACGTAAATATTCCCGGGACGACAACACACTACAATTCTGGACACTCGTAAAATTTGCTACCGCTTGTTATCTCACTCTGGAAAGAAATGAGAAACTGCCAAATAGTCGCCAGAGGCAAGACAAATGATATCAACACAGGATAACAATAAAATGAAAATATATGGTGCTGACCTGACCTTACTAGAGTGAATTTTGAGCTTAATTAACTTGAGCCACTAGATCGTATTTTAGATGAAACTTTGTTGGCTACGCTGTAACTAAGCTTTTGCTCCCGTTTATTAGACTAGAATATGTTCGGAATCTCCAGCGCATGTCATGTAATGAAATACACCCAATTCCATCTAAAACCTTTTCAATGCGGCCTTACAATTTCATGGGTCGATGATTCAATTGTGAAGCCTGTAGGACTGCAATTTACATTGTCCTTTAGATTCCCTGTGCCAAACGAGATTTGAAAACGATATGATCTACCATTATTGGAGAGCCAAGGCTTGCTCTTGCTTGCAAGATTTGCTCTTCAAGTGTAAGTGAATTTATTTGTATTGTTTATTCATATTTTCAAGTAAGTAGTCGGTTCTATTTGTGATCTATTAACTTTGTTTCACGACATGATTAGGTATCATGTTTTTCGAAGCTTTTTTTGAATTTCAATCTCAATCAATCTGGTTTAAAAAAAAATACTAGTGATTACCATAATAAATTCCATCATTGAAATAGAATCAATTGTGGTTGAATAGACAAATTTATATATTTTATGAGGGCCAGGAATCCGCTGATTTGAATAATCCTAGCGTAACAAGAACGTGTATAATGCGGCATTTGTACGTCTGGGCACGTAATATAAGAATATTAAAACCCTATGGTCGATTTAATAGGGACAAATGGTGATAGAATGGACCATAACAAAACGGACTGCATAATCAAGGTACGTTCTAGCATGAATCATTAAACTTAATTTGTAGAGATTAATCATGGAAAAGAAGACTGATTTAAATGGATGAAATATTAATGACTGCCTCGTAGGTCGAGACTGCTGAGTATGAGGTCCTGGGTTCGATTCCCAGATAGGGCAAAGTGTTATTGAGTTTTTCCATCAGACATTTCTCAATAGCAGTCACGGAGTCAGGATTCACCCTCTATTAAATGGGAACTATTGTGAATTACTTTAAACATAACTTGCGAAAGGCAGGTATACTATTAAGTACACCTCTGCCAAACCCTTCGGGGTTTAGAGGCGTGATGCTATGTTATGTTGATGTGAATGATAGATTTACCTACTACTTCAGAGGAGAGAATAATAGAAATTGGAGAGCAATTATTAATGTTATCCACACTTTTACATTGGATGAGTACCAAGTCTAGAAAAGCATGGCTTTTATAATTTTTTGAAGTGAAAACTTCTTTAGGCACTTTTTGGGTGAAGGAAAAACATTGAATTCATCGTCACGTAACGTAACGTGCGGTCACGCTTCGTAGCCGTTCGTAGCACTCGTAGCATCCGCTACGGCGTAGCACCACATAGGCATGCGCGGGGAATAACTAGTGCTGCGACTGGGGCGGGGCCTGTGTACTTTTGGTTTTCACTTCTATCGGCAGTCCCCAAAGACTGCTCCGATTTTTTTATGTCTAGTCTGCTCTGTCCCACTCCTGGGCAAAGGCCTCCCTCCACTCTTTCCACTTCTCGCGAACCCGTGTGTCCTCCTTCCAGTTCGGACGGAACTTGTCCAGTTCGTCCCGCCATCTCCTTCGCGGCCTGCCGCGACCCCGCCTCACTGTGTCAAGGCCCAGGGCACCAGTTTCCTACACCAGTCCCATTTCAGTTGGGCCCTTTTGAGCCACGTCAGCTTTATTTGTTTTGGAACGCAGTATTGTGTTTCGAACTCGATCCGTTAATTTAACACCTAGTATACTGCGCTCCATTGCTCGTTGGCAAACCTTGAGTTTGGACTTCTGAATGTTAGTCAAAGACCAAGTCTGTGCACCATAAAGACGGGGAGAATACACAGGTCCATAAGTTTGCGTTTCAGTGCCACAGGCAACTCACCCTTTTATACATTACGTATCTTTTAATGATATCGAACCAACGTTATCAATTACCTAATTCCTGACGTTGAAAGTTAATTTATTCCTGTATTTCTTCGAAAATTCTTTCCTTATCACGTTTAATGGCACGTTTTTGTGACGTCACACGTTACGTCTGAACGGTATTTTTAACGCTGCCTCGACGTCTCACAGATGCTCGAAGGTCTGGTGGTTTCATTCTACAGTTGATTTTGGCTGACATGAGCTGAATGCCAAGTTCTTGTTTTTTGAGGAATGGAAGAAAAAACTTGAAAGAGGTGAAATTAACCGGTTTCCTGCATTGTTTTTTTGCTTTTTAGTGAGCTGCTGATGAGCAGCCAAAATCAGGTAGCGGAAGTTTTGATCTTGCAGCTATTTTCTTGCTGCAGAGTCATACAAAGCTTCATGATAGACATATATTTCGAAGTAGTATAGTACGTTACAATGTAGTAGCTACATTCCTATCAGTGTCTTTAGCAAACAATTAGATGTGCAAGAACATCAATTGAACCAAGGCAGTATTAATAATAGTTCGTTACCGATATCCGTGGCCTACCTCTAATATCTCATGAAACAGAAAGCAATAGACACGACGCTTTACAATAAAACACTGAAAGCACATGTTTAATCTATCAGTAGACACGTTACATAAAAGTTGAAAGAGAAAGTTGGCGGATGTGCCAATCTATGCAAATGAATAAAATTGAAGTGGTTGTTTGTAATTAAAAAATAACAGCTAATGCACAGGGTATTTAGCAAAAAAAGTATTTAAGTATGCGGTACTTATTACAAAAAAAAAAAAAAATGTCTGTTCCGTCTCATATTCGAATCCGAAACGGCTGGACTGATTTCGTTCGACGGGACATAACTGGCAGACAGCTGATATTATAATAAGGAGCAACTTAAGCTAATTTTAGTTAAGATACAAGACTAGGGTTCCGTGCAAAAAAATTAAAACCCTTGAAATTGTTAACAAAATCCGATTCGAATAGGAAAGAATATTTCCATAATATTTTCACGCGGAAGAAGGTCAAGGCCAACAGCTAGTAAGTATTAAAAATGATTCATTTACAAGTTCAAGGCTAGATTCTGTCGAGTCGTGATCGACACGTGGAACAGTCGCGAACGCATCATTATCGGCCCATTATTGTTCGTTTATCACTAAGTATATTACTTGATAGTAAAAACTGTACACTAGATAAAACTAGAATTTGCAATGATTTACGATGTATTTTTGTAAGTAAAAATACACGTAACATGAGGTGATTTCGGCTCGGGTTTTTGCATCTTGTAATAAACAAACGTTGGTGTTGGTGCTGGTCCAGATGTTCAGTTCAGATATTTGGCGGCGTCATTACGCGTTTATTTCAACTACATCATGTGACTGGGGTTCAACGGGAAGGGGAGCTACCTAGGATCATTTTGTTATTGTCCACTTAAAGGAGGGTCGAGGAGTATAAGATTTATATGCGTTCAATTGGCCGCTCTCCTCAGTTTTATTTAGGCAATTACCGCTGCAAGTTTTTTTGTTGCTTGTGACTAAGTGTTTACACGATTGTGTGAAGTTTTAGGTGGGTTATTATCTATCACGCGCTGAGCATGTGTTGTGTTCGTGTTTGCTTCTACTTTTTTTTTAATCATTTGTATTGATCAGCTGTTACCGTGGTGCGAAAACATGACGGGCGGCCATGAACCGTCGGAACGTGGCGCTCGCGGAATAATTCGCGCTAATTGTCATTTAAGACTCTTGAAATGCTATCACTTCATCAACGTCAAAGGCAGCGATTTAAGGGCTTTTTTGTACAACTTTATTAATTGAGGGCTTGTAAAACTTGGGGTTACTTATATTCTAATTTAAGGTCAACTAAATAAGGAAATGTGGACCGATTTTTAATTCTTTCAGTAGTGGATAGCTACATTATCAGCTAGAAACAAAGGCTAAGTATATTTTATCCCCGTACCTACTCCCACGGGAACGGTAACTACACGGGTGAAACCGCGTGACGTCCGCTAGTCTTCAATATTTCACTATAAGCTGTTTTTTTTTTCACTGTTACATTCCATTCTAGCCAAATCGATGAATTTTCTCGAAACGGCTTCTATTCTTAGTCAAATTCACAGGCGATATAATAAAGACTAAACCTACTACTCCTTTTAGGTATTATCGTCGGGGTCTTTTCAATTCAGTTTAAAGTTTATTACATCCAAGATAGAGCACTAATTGCATTACAAGCTTCATTTATTAATGCCTGGATAAGATAACATAAAAACGTTTTGGTTCTATTTTAAGAACGCGTTTTCTAGACACAGGCGTATGTTTAGGTAGTCTTTTTATAATGATTTCAGAAGCCATTTCTAGACTTGAAAATAAAACTATTGGTGTGAGCAGTAAAGTAAGCCCTACTCTCACTCGGATGTGTTCAAAAATCTTGTTTATTTGAAGTTGGCATAGCATGTTTTGTTCTTCCATAATACACAATGACGTATTATATAAGACACGTCATGAACCAACATCGCGGCGCTTAAAAACGGCGAAAATACTAGAACTACTTATAAGCGTGAAGAAAGAGAAAGAAAATATGACACCGAACGGCGGGATGCCTGTTGCGAGAGGGAGATAAATATACATCTTCAGTCACGTCACAGGATTTATTAAATTATAAACAAACGTAGCGTCGCGCGACAGGTTGGTGCGTAACTAAGCGCGATGTGGCCAATTGGCTTCATTTCATGTTGTCATTTTAGAGTGCGGACAACGTATCTATAGTTTATATATCATTGATAATACATGTCTAATTGTCTATCATCCATCATCAGCATTTCACATTTCAGCCAGTCCATCTTTCCCACAATCCAGAGGCCCTATTCTCTAACGTCCGTCCGTCCATCCGTCTCTCTCGCGCACGTCTGCAGATGAGTGCGAGTAAGAGAGCCGGAAAGAGACGGACGGACGGACGTTAAGAGAGTAGGCATTCATCGCTGCATCAATCGTTTCTTTTGTCTTCCTCTCATAAAGTAGTACCTACTCTTCTGCATACTTTCAAGGGTCAATTGAAAATTACGTGTTAATTTTTTGTCATCTTTTGTGTTTAGTTTGTGTTAATGGCTAAAAGACTGGGGTTATGTCTTTTAGCCATTAAAATGTATTTTTTTATTGCTAAGACTCTACTGTCCGTCTGTATGTCTGTCACCAGGCTGTACCTCATGAACCGTGATAGCTAGACAGTTGAAATTTTCACAGATGATGGTATTTCTGTTGCCGCTATAACAACAAATAATAAAATTCAAAATTAAAGGGGGCTGCCCTAATATGATAGTACGGAACCCTTCATGCGCGAATCCGACTCGCACTTGACCGGTTTTTTTATGATGCTGCCAATATTTATAATCCACCACATATCTGGCCTACTCTAAACTTTATGAAGTACGTATACATCGTAGGTATAATACATAACCGCATTATTACGGTCTAAACCCGTCTCGTAGGTCAGCCATTCGACCTTCGTCAGTGTCAACCAATACGAGCGTGATGAACTGGCGCCCCAAATAAAATGTATTTTTATTTCCACAGCACGTGCTAATACACGCCGCACAGTGGATCGTCCCCATACAAGAGGTCGGACATAGAATGAAAAATTAAAAAAGTATTTAATTTAAAAAAAAAAAATATACAGTTGCATTTCTCTATTGAAGAACAACAAAAAATGTTACTACGCTTTTTTTATTTGACCAGCACTTTAGGAGCTATTCGATGAAAACTGTTATTTTTGTATGGAAACGAACACAAAAATGTCTGTATCTCATGATTCCCTCCTTGTTTCGATTTGCGGTTTTCACTACTGTCTTTTACCTATTTTATGCCACGTTTTCTTCAAGGACACATGGTGCCCGCAGAGCGCCCCTTTCGAGATATTTTGCCTATAGTAACTATCTTTGTTATTGTATTACTGATGGAATGGAGGTACATTAAGTATACTTATTACTGAGAATTAGTCATCACTAAGTAGTTCCTTAAATAACAGGTGCATTTGTGAGTACTTTAATGACTTATTAACGCTTTTGTTGCAATATAACAAAAGCGTTAATGAGTCATTAAGTAACGACTACCAGTACTTGCTTAATCTAATTAGTTATTGTAATTACCATGTTAACAGCCCTTAAGCTCTGCATTGTGATTGGCTCATATATCATCATTAGCTTATCAAATTCATTACTAGTTGCAACTTGCTGCCCTATATATTTTAGTGTGTTTTGCAAATATTATTCAGTTGTAATTTCAACCTCTACCAAGTGTTGTCATTATGGCTTTCCGTGGGTTTTCTACTTATCTTGATCTTTATGTTGCTCTTCGTAATCATAAAGATCTTCGTGACTATGAAAATTTATGTAATACATTGAAGTCGAATAGTAACGTCCAGTTAAGTGAAAATGATGTGTCGGATCTAAAGAACTGGTGTCGACGATTTTGCTATCGGGTTTACTCCAAATGGGTGCAATCAAGAAGGACAGTCGACAAGTTCATGGACAAGAACAGAGAGTGGTTAAGTTCCGATATCATTTGGCCAAATTGCTTTAAGGAAAATATTGTTCACACTGAAGAAGCTAAACATGAGACAGAAGAGGTAATCAGTCCATCAAAATCAGATGCATCAACTTCAACATTTAAATCTCCTCGAAAACGCTTTGAAGATTTATCCAGTAGACAGAAAAGAAGACGTGTTGATGAAAATATGGCTAGTTGCAGTCGTCCAGAAGAGCTTTTACATACTGTTGAAAGTGCACTTAAGTCTGCCGGAAAAAATGATGTGGCCAGAATCATTAAGCATTTGCTGGGAAATCCTGAACATGTCTCAACCGTTCTGAATGTCCTGGAAACTAAACAGAATACTTTGCTTCGTGAAGTTCCTACTCACAAAGCACTTGCTCTTTACGTTCACATGCAGTTATCCAAGTGGCGTTACATCACACATAGGGACTTTAGTTTTAAAGAAGGTCATGCGAAATACCCAAGCTATTACATGTTAGTGAAAGAAAAACTTAAGTGTTACCCGGCAAAAGAAGACGTAACTGTGACTGATACTTCCGCAAAGATACGACTCCAAGCCCTCCTTGATCTAACAGTTAGGAGGCTAATCGATTCACTTGAACCGAATTTTGATGCTGGTGAACAACTTGTGCTTCACAGTAAATGGGGTTTTGATGGAGCTTCAAGTCAAAGCATTTATCATCAAAGAACAACAACAAGTGAACAAGATTTATCCAGTGTATTTATGGCAAGTCTTGTACCTCTTAAGTTAGTGACTTCTAGTGGAAACACAATGTGGCAGAATGATCGGCCATCGTCAACCACATATTGTCGTCCGATTTCATTTACGTTTATGAAAGAAACGGAAGCAAATGTAAAGGCTGAAATGGATATATTTGAGACCGAGATTCGTGAACTGAACCCAACTGCTTGCGGCAATGCTTCTGTTACGCACAATCTGTGGTTAACCATGATTGATGGTAAGGTACATTCAATCATATCGGGAACATCGGCAGCAGTATGTGATTTGTGCAAAGCTCGCCCAAGTGAGATGAATAATTTGGAAGAAGTGAGAGCTAAACCTGTGAACGAAGATTTATACAAGCATGGATTTAGTTCGTTGCATGCTTGGATTCGGTCTATGGAGTGTTTATTACACATTGCCTACAGAATGGACATAAAATCATGGCAAGCAAAAGGTGACGATAATAAAAGAATTGTTAAAGATAAGAAAGAAGCTATTCAAGCTGCTTTCCGAAGAAACACAGGCTTACTTCTGGATGTTGTAAAGCAGGGTAGTGGCAATACAAACACTGGAAATACTGCTAGAAGGTTTTTTGCAAACCCTGAAACGACTGCGGAAATTACAAAATTAGACGTCAATTTAATTAGAAGACTCGCTGTAATTTTGCAATGCATTTCCTCAGGCGAAAAAATTGAAATCCAAAAATTCAAGTTATATTGTGATGAAACAGCAAATTTCTTCGTACAGTTATATCCATGGTATAACATGCCATCAAGTTTGCATAAATTGCTGATTCATGGATGGCAGATAGTGGAACACCTATCAGTAGTGCTTATAGGTTTTTTGTCTGAGGAAGCATCTGAAGCAAGAAACAAGGATATTCGTAAATTTAGAGAAACTCATACGCGAAAGCACAGTAGCATCGCCACTAATGAAGACATTCTTCATAATCTTCTTTTATCTTCCGATCCTCTTCTAACGAGCCTACGACCGAGGATGCCCAATAGAGTTAAAAAATCTTCATTTAGAGAACTGGACGATTTGCTCATACATGACCAGAGTGAATTGGAGCTTATTGACATTTCAACAGATACAATAGTTGGAGCAGTTTCAGAATGTAGTGACATTGAAGAAGATGACGACAATAATGATCATGATGTCGTTATTGATGAAGACGAAGAAAATATAGTTTAAGTCTTATAGTAATATAATTGTTAGTAACTTTAAGGTAGTATTAGTTTATTTATTTTTTATTATAATCAATATTTACAATTAAGTTATTAGTAATTGTTTTATTTTTTATTTATAAATTATTATAGGTTTAAGTGTAATTTATTTAAAGATTTAAATATATTTTACAGTGTTATATTATATAAATAAAAAAATTATAAATACGTATTTTCTTATTCATCAACATCATAAAACATTTCTTTTCTTTTTGATTTGTTATTGTTAATGCGATGTCACAACTCATTACCTATATTTTTTTTTTCAATATACATATAGAACTCACTAATGCACCTTTTCTTCATTTAACTTCTTATGTGTAATTCTTAGTAATTATAATAAATAATTAGATTAAGCAAGTACTGGTAGTCGTTACTTAATGACTCATTAACGCTTTTGTTAGATTGCAACAAAAGCGTTAATAAGTCATTAAAGTACTCACAAATACACCTGTTATTTAAGGAACTACTTAGTGATGACTAATTCTCAGTAATAAGTATACTTAATGTACCTCCATTCCATCAGTAATACAATAACAAAGATAGTTACTATAGGCAAAATATCTCGAAAGGGGCGCTCTGCGGGCACCATGTGTCCTTGAAGAAAACGTGGCATAAAATAGGTAAAAGACAGTAGTGAAAACCGCAAATCGAAACAAGGAGGGAATCATGAGATACAGACATTTTTGTGTTCGTTTCCATACAAAAATAACAGTTTTCATCGAATAGCTCCTAAAGTGCTGGTCAAATAAAAAAAACGTAGTAACATTTTTTGTCGTTCTTCAATAGAGGAATGCAACTGTATATATATATATTTTTAATTAAATACTTTTTTAATTTTTCATTCTATGTCCGACCTCTTGTATGGGGACGATCCACTGTGCGCCGACTTGACGCTTGTTTACGTAAAAAATAGATAGATAGGTATGTTACCCATGTTATATTATGTAAATGGGTACGGAATTAGAATATTAACGAACAACAATTTGTGGCTTTGTGTTGTGATAGAAAGGCGGTGAGTGATTTGTGTTTCAATTGTTTTAGTTCTACAGGATTTTTTTGAAGATTGATAAAAGCTTCAGGAACTATGGAGAAAGGAAGGCGACATGTGTGATGATGGGAAAACCTTCAAAAACACAATCTTAACGGGTTCTATAGACGGTTGGATCCTTTGAGATTCTGTAGAACTTTAAGAAGAAAGTAAGCAGGTAACGCGACATTACATGGTTCCAATTCCAAGACACAAAAATACGTTCTCAATAGGCTAGTTTCCACCATCAATATATTGCAAATCTATTTAGTCCGTTAGTTGAGTACCTATTGGAAAATAATGGATAGGTAGGTACGTATTTTTTGTTTTTGTAAATCAATGAATATTGACAAAGATAAAACGCACCAAAACTCGAAGGTGGGGGCTCGTGACGTCACATCGAACTAAAAATATAACACGGGCGGCGCACAGTGGAACGAATGTATGGGAGAGGTTGGACATTGACATCTCCGAAAAAAAAGAGTTAAATTATGCTAAACGAATGATGCCATCTTATTCGATTACATAATGCCTTCAAAACTTGTTCTGATCAATTTCTTCATAACTCTCATATTTCGGGAGTAATTTGAGAAAATGTGATATTTTACTATGAAAATGAGTGTATCGAGCTCTCTCTCTCCTGATTCCGGCCTTGTTTCAAGTAGCGGTCTCTAATATCATAATGCTAATACTAAAAGCTATATTTAATACTAAGACACATGGTGCGCCAAATGTGCACTTTCTGGGATAAAAGGAAATGAAAATTTAAAAAAAGAAATGTTTTTTCCCCATTTGTATTTACTTTAATCTGCAGACAGACGTATTTAGAGGTCATATATGAATATATTAAATATGTATATATATTGTTTTTTAGGGTACCGTAGTTAACTAGGAACCCATATAGTTTCGCCATGTCTGTCCGTCCGTCCTCGCTTAATCTCTGTGACCGTTAGCACTAGAAAGCTGAAATTTGGTACCAGTATGTATATCAATCACGCCGACAAAGTGGTAAAATAAAAATTGGAAAAAAATGTTTTACTAAGGTAGCCCCCCTATATGTAAAGTGGGAAGTGATTTTTTTTTTTAATTTCAACCCTGACGTGTGATATATTGTTGGAAAGGTATTTCAAAATGAATAGGGGTTTTCTAAAATCATTTTTTGATAATGTCAATAATTTCGGAAATAATCGCTCCATAAGTAAAAAACAATGTGTCCCCCCCCTCTAACTTTTGAACCATAAGTTTAGAAAATATGAAAAAAAAACTGAAAAGTAGAACTTTATAAGGACTTTCTAGGAAAATCATTTTGAACTTGATGGAAACAAAAGTTTTTGTACAAAAAAGACAAAAAGTTGTACAAAATAATTTCTGGACTAAGTTTGTAGTATATTCGTATATGCAAGCATTTTTACATAATGGATACCCACCTTTAAACTCATAAGTGGGAACACTTATTGTGACGGATGGGAAACTACGGAACCCTACACTGAGCGTGGCCCGACACGCTCTTGTTTTTAAATCTTGTGTATTATTTACAAAAGAACAGATGAGAGTATGACTTTTTTCACATAATATTTTATTTATATATTGTTACGAGCTGGGTATGGGATAAATGAATTACTACCGACGAGCAACTGAATAACTTTAATAATCACAAAACACTTCAAACTCAATCACAAGTACACTACTGATCACTATTCGCTTAGATATCGCACTCACAAGTTCACTTTGATTCGTCCCGTACTGTAGCCAAAATGATACTGCCTGCTCCCGCAAACACGTCGTCTATTTATATGACGACCGAACGTTTGAGAAAGATCCAGAATCTTCTAGACAATTCATACTAGGTCATTGTCCTACGAGAAACTTCCACAACTTTTGTACAAAGGAAAGAAATAGGTACTTTATGCCCTGGGCGTACGGTCGAAATTACAATGACAACTTCCTGATGTATTTTATAGGTAGTTTGCGAATTTGTACCTACATCATTCGATACATACCTACTACTACCTACCTACTTACTTAGTTGTAGGTACCTACTATTAGAAGCTACTTGTATTGTAGGTATGGGTACGACGTAACACTGCCCCCTCCTTAGACATGCTCGTCCCGAGCATCATTACGCCCGTAGTATCGCGACAATCGGTCTACATGGACAATCTTAGGCGCACCTCGTGGACCCTTCTGTATTCGGTAGGTGACATCGTTGATCCTAGTCACGACTCGGTATGGTCCATCCCAGTTTGCTTGTAATTTCGGAGACTTTCCTTTGCTCCGTACTGGGTTATGCAACCACACCAGTGAACTCTCGTCGAAACCCCTACTATTTGCCTTCCGGTCATAACGGGTCTTCATCTTCTCAGACATCTGTTGGCCGGATTGTCTAATATGCTCATAAACATCATTCAACTTGTTACGCAAGTCATTTGCGTAATCTGTTACACTGCGTGGAGCATCAGGGGGAGTTCCAGTGATTAAATCTGCAGGCAACCGTAATTCCCTTCCAAAGTTCGCGAAGGCGGGCGTCACAGTCGTACTTTCGTGGACTGCGCTGCGGTAGGACAGAAGAAACGGCTGTATGTGCTTGTCCCAATCCCTTTGTCTGCTTTCCACGACTTTTGCCAGATATCTTTCCAACGTTTGGTTGAATCGTTCCACCATTCCATCAGATTGTGGGTGGTAAGAGGTGGTTCTGGTTTTGTGGGTACCCATTAATCGACAAGTCTCCTGAAATACTTGCGATTCGAAATTCCTTCCTTGATCGCTGTGTATTTCTAAGGGTACTCCAAAACGACAGAAGACTTCCTGAACCAATTTATCTGCGACAGTTGTAGCTTCTTGATTAGGAATGGCGAAGACTTCTGGCCACTTTGTGAAGTAATCCATGACCACCAAGAAGTACTTGTTTCCGCTCTCACTTTCTGGAAATGGTCCCGCAACGTCTAGTGCTATCCGTTCCCAAGGGGCTCCAACGTTGTACACTTTTAATGCTCCTCTGCTGCGTGTTTGGGGTCCTTTCACGGCCGCACAACTGGTACATTTGCGACACCAGTCCTCCACATCATCTCGACAGTGGATCCAGTAAAAGCGTTCTCGAATTTTTAGTAAAGTCCTTTTTACCCCCATATGTCCTCCCGAACATCCATCATGGTACAGCCGTAAAACATCCGGTACCTTAGCTTTAGGGACAACCATTTGTAGATGACAGCTGTCCCCTCGAGCGTTTTCCCATTTACGGCACAAGACTCCATCCTGGATCACCAAGCTGTTCCATTGCGCCCAATAACTCTTCGTGATGGAACTCATCGCAGCCACATCACTCCACTTGGGTTTAGGAGCACCAGCTTTGATCCACTCGAAGATCGGTTTGATGTCCGAGTCATTTTGCTGAGCCTGCTGTATGGTTACCTTCCATTCATCGCTAAGATCCGTTCTTAGAATCCTCACAGGCACCACTTCCTTAGACTCCTGTCTGGAACTGTGCTTCCAATCTTCAGGCAAAGGTCTTCTTGACAGTTCATCTGTTTTGCTGTCGTTTCTCCACTGTTGTTGGGTAGTCATTCCAGCCGCTTTTCTCTGCAGAGATTGGTCTTCTCTCGGTGTGCTTCGTTTTTTACAGTTTGACCGAAGGTGACCCCTTTCTCCACAATTGTAACACTTAGGGATGTACCTTTGCGAACGCTGGCGTACAGGTGATGCCACAACTTGTTTTGGACAGCTTGACCGATCATGATCCCTTTCTCCACATGTGTAGCACCTAGGACTGTACCCTTGCGGGCGCTCGCGTACAGGTGATGCTACAACCTCCCTAACGCGGTGCGTTCGGTGGTCTTGCCTCACTGCCTCTACTTCTAAAGCATGGGCTAAGGCGTCCTTCAATGTATCATGATGCCCAAGTCTCACGGCGGCTCTAACTTCTAAGTCACGTATTCCATCAACGAACGCTTGTACCAGATTCCCATCGATCAGTGCAGGGGCAGACTGGTATGCTTTCCGAACAAGCTTTTCAACTTCCAGGGCCCACTGCTGTAGGTTCTCGGCACTACGCTGGACACGATCCTTCAACTTAGCACGAAATACGTGCTCCAGGTGCGCGTCGCCGTATCTGGACTCTAACGCCTCCAGCAGCTGTTCGTAGGTCACATCCTTGCCAAGCGCTTCAAGAATGTTGAGGGCCTGGTCTCGGAGGCCCAAAGTGAGCGCGGTCATGGCTTGAGATTTTGTCCATCCATTCGCCTTCATAACGGCCTCAAATTGAATTTTATACGCCGACCACGAAGATGTTCCATCGAATGGAGGCACCTTAAAGCCCCGCGCTGAAGGTGCAGGAACTACTGAAGCCACAGTCACACCTCCAGTCTTCAGTTCTCCCAAAGCCTTCTTCACTCCAGTGATCTGAACTTCGGCCTCTGAGATGCGATTCTCGTGCTGGTGAACCTGGTCCTTCATAATCTTGAGTTCTTTGCCGAAAGTTGCATGAAGATCCTTTATGAGGATCATCTGTTCTTCTTGACGGCGAGCCTGCTCCTCTTTATCTCGTTGCAACTGCTCTTGTAACTGGCGAGCCTGGTCCTCTTGACGGCGAGCCTGGTCCTCTTGACGGCGAGCCTGGTCCTCTTGACGGCGAGCCTGCTCCTCTTGACGGCGAGCCTGCTCCTCTTGACGGCGAGCCTGCTCCTCTTGACGGCGAGCCTGCTCCTCCTTATCTCGTTGCAACTGCTCCTGTAACTGGCGAGCCTGCTCCTCTTGACAGCGAGCCCGCTCCTCCTTATCTCGTTGCAACTGCTCCTGTAACTGGCGAGCCTGGTCCTCTTGACGGCGAGCCTGCTCCTCTTGACGGCGAGCCTGCTCCTTCTTATCTCGTTGCAACTGCTCCTGTAACTGGCGAGCCTGCTCCTCTTGACGGCGAGCCTGCTCCTGCAGCAGCGCCATTAAAGCTGACAAGTCTGGCGCCACTGATACTGGAGAAACTCCGGATGGACCAGCGACTGGCACTGACGTAGGCTGGACTCCACCCGGTGTCTGTGTCGGAGAGTCTCCAAACCGCCTTTGGTCCATGTCCTGCTGTCGCTGACTCCTGGTACGGATACCGTCCGTGTTGTCCTTTGGTAGAACTGGCATAATTTATCCCTCACTTCAGGCACCAAATTGTTACGAGCTGGGTATGGGATAAATTAATTACTACCGACGAGCAACTGAATAACTTTAATAATCACAAAACACTTCAAACTCAATCACAAGTACACTACTGATCACTATTCGCTTAGATATCGCACTCACAAGTTCACTTTGATTCGTCCCGTACTGTAGCCAAAATGATACTGCCTGCTCCCGCAAACACGTCGTCTATTTATATGACGACCGAACGTTTGAGAAAGATCCAGAATCTTCTAGACAATTCATACTAGGTCATTGTCCTACGAGAAACTTCCACAACTTTTGTACAAAGGAAAGAAATAGGTACTTTATGCCCTGGGCGTACGGTCGAAATTACAATGACAACTTCCTGATGTATTTTATAGGTAGTTTGCGAATTTGTACCTACATCATTCGATACATACCTACTACTACCTACCTACTTACTTAGTTGTAGGTACCTACTATTAGAAGCTACTTGTATTGTAGGTATGGGTACGACGTAACAATATGTTTTACAATAACGATAAAAACACTGGATTTTAGATATAAGTTGATAAGAAAATAATAAATTACCTAGTTTAATTAATAGTACAATAAATAATTAAGATGTAAGCTCTAATTTACTAAGTTACACATTTTAAAACAATATCAACATTTAATTATCATCGACATCATCATCATCATCATCATCATTAAGTAATTCCAATTCAGAATCGATATCCGCTAAATCATTTATGTTAACAAATTCGACATCACTTTTCTCAGAATCCGTAAGCTCATAAAATTCCTTAAAAGAAGATTTTTTTACAAACTTACCTATTTACTTTTGGACGAATGCTTGTAACAAGTGGATCAGAAGACAGTAAAAGATTGTGCATAATATATTCATTGCATGAGATACTGCTATGCTTTCGAGAATGCCCCTCTCTGTATTTTCGAAAATCTTTATTTCTAGCCTGAAATGCCTCTTCGGATAGAAAACCAATGGGTACAATTGACAAGTTCTGAACTATGTCTGGCCCATGCATTAAAATTTTATGAAGTGAAGAAGGCATATAATACCATGGGTATAACTCCACGTACAGCTTAGCAGTATCAAAGTAGAACTCTCGGAATTTAGTTACGTTGATTATCTCTCCTGATGAAATACACTGCAAGATCACACAGATTTTTCTTATAAGCATAGCGTCTATTCCGGTCAGTTCAGCAGATTTAGTGTAGTTTTCAAAAAATCTCCCTGAGGCTAGAAATAAAGATTTTCGAAAATACAGAGAGGGGCATTCTCGAAAGCATATAGCAGTATCTCATGCAATGAAGATATTATGCACAATCTTTTACTGTCTTCTGATCCACTTGTTACAAGCATTTGTCCAAAAGTAAATAAGTTTGTAAAAAAATCTTCTTTTAAGGAATTTTATGAGCTTACGGATTCTGAGAAAAGTGATATCGAATTTGTTAACATAAATGATTTAGCGGATATCGATTCTGAATTGGAATTAATTGATGATGATGATGACGATGATAATTAAATGTTGATATTGTTTTAAAATGTGTAACTTAGTAAATTAGAGCTTACATCTTAATTATTTATTGTACTATTAATTAAACTAGGTAATTTATTATTTTCTTAACAACTTATATCTAAAATACAGTGTTTTTATCGTTATCGTAAAACATATATAAATAAAATATTATGTGAAAAAAGTCATACTCTCATCTGTTCTTTTGTAAATAATACACAAGATTTTAAAAAAACAATACATATACATATTTAATATATTTATATATGACCTCTAAATACGTCTGTCTGCAGTTTAAAGTAAATACAAATGGGGAAAAATCTTTTTTTTTTTTTTTTTTCATTTCCTTTTATCCCAGAAAGTGCACATTTGGCGCACCATGTGTCTTAGTATTAAATATAGCTTTTAGTATTAGCATTATGATATTAGAGACCGCTACTTGAAACAAGGCCGGAATCAGGAGAGAGAGAGCTCGATACACTCATTTTCATAGTAAAATATCACATTTTCTCAAATTACTCCCGAAATATGAGAGTTATGAAGAAATTGATCAGAACAAGTTTTGAAGGCATTATGTAATCGAATAAGATGGCATCATTCGTTTGGCATAATTTAACTCTTTTTTTTCAGAGATGTCAATGTCCAACCTCTCCCATACATTCGTTCCACTGTGCGGCGTGACGTATTGAGAATTTTAAAAGCGCCGTTTCTACGTCAATTTTGGTTTACGTAACAAAAGAAAAAATACGTGTCAAATATTTTTTGATAATCTAACTGACGGACTAATTAAGATTTTTCAGGACAAAAGCCTATTATGGATATTTTATAAAATCCAGATTAAAACACATAGGTACTGGGACTGGAAACTGACCCCTACATTCTTGGAAAAAGGCTAGGCAGAATATGACATAAGTAGTAGAATATAAACAAAACGAAGCAGCGAAATAATATACTTAAGTTAATCCTAAAAACGTTTAACGCCCCTTTAAGTGTACTGAAAGTCTGAAACTCCACACATTAATTTAATTTTTGCCAACCAAGTTCGGGCAACATTACAAAACAATATCGTACAGGCTGGCAATACGAATACTTATTAAAATGAATGAGTTTTACGTGCGGACTGCGTACGCATCCATAATACATAAACTAAGTGGTTCTTACTGATAGAATGTTTCAATTTCAGTAGGTACCTAATGTATAAATAAAGGTAAAACTAGAAGGAAAATATGTGGAGGAAAACAGTAGCTATGTTGTTTTGAGGTAATACCTACCTTAGGAAAAAACAATACAGGGCAGGCAGTCTCGACATAGATAGCGACAAATTCGCTAACTTTTGATTGCTAATTACTAACGAATTAATTCAGTTGCAATAATGATGCTTGCCAGTAACGCAAGTCTTTACATCCAAGATGCGATTTTCACGAGAATCATTATTGTAACCGATTTTATTTGTTAGTTATCAGCGATTGAAAGTTAGCGATTTTGTCGTTATCTCTGTCGAGACTACCGGCCCAGGTATGATTTCATAACATAAGTCGTAAACAATTAAAACGTAAGTATTGTTTAATTTAATTGATCTGATACAATTTTACTGCAATAATTAATTATGACACCTTTCACTCAACACGCAACTTGTAATCGATCCTTTGAAATTTTAACATTTTATTTCAATTGCAAATGTTGCAATTGCAATGGAGTTCGAAGAAATGGAATCTATGGTAGGGTTCGCGATCGATATCGTTTTGTATATCAGCACATTGAAAATGGTGACAGAAATACGATTATCCTTGCGACCTTGTGCTGATTACAAAAAAAAAATAGGTATGCGGGTGCTTATGTACACGTGTTTGGGGTGGCCTGATTCAATGGGTTATTCACCCACTGGACACAACAGACTGGACACACGTGTGTCCAGTTGGTGAAAACATAAAAGTGATTAAATTTAAGTTTCACTATATGGACACGCGTAAAAATCTTGGCGTATCCAGATGACGAAATAATAAGTGATACTAATAGTGAGTTTCACCAACTGGACACACGTGTGTCCAGTCTTTCGTGTCCAGTTGGTGACTAACCCGATTCAATACAGCCTAGTGGTAAAATATGGGTACCTACATTCGTTTTTGTCATCCGGCCCGTGGCCCTAAAAGACGCATCTTACAATTTGACAATGTTTTGATAATATAGGTAGCATGGAGAATGGGTAGCTCATTCATATTTCAAATTTGACGTTAAAAAATGACGTTCAGTACTTTCGTTCAACAGCTGACAATCTAAGATGGGCGATGATCATAAATATTCAATGCACGGCACGCGATAAGGTCTCGTTTGAATGCATCATTACAGACTCCCATTGGCGACCATAACAAATGTCTATTATTTCATTTCCGTGGAGCGATCTATGAGATAATCTACTTCAGGTTTTAATGGTGGTACTTAAGTGAATGGTGTGGTGGTGAATCAGCTGGATACAAGAAGCGTGGTGATACTTGCAGGAGGCCAATGCCTCAACAGTGGGCGACTCTTCGTTGATATAATGAATGATGATGGGAGAATTTCTGTTCATTATCGTGATAATAACAAACATCAATATCCAAACGCTATTATTAGCACCTTCCGCGTGTATCCAAACGCGTTAAGTGACAACATAGGTAAATAAAAATTGTGCTTACTTAATCCACAAACAGTAGATATACTTAGTGACCAAAAAGAAATTAAAATGTTTAATGCTAATTTTTCAAAGAATAAAACAATTAGTAAATAATTATAAAATATCTTTACATTTACTCGTAGGTACCTAATTATTTGATAATTATTTAAGAAAATATATCTTGATAACTTCGAACCTTTATTTCAGTACTTACACCTATATTTAAAACGTTTATAAAGCATTTCTACTAAATGGTCTAATGATTCAATGAAAATGGTAGTACGAAAAGATAAACGCACCTATTAATTGGCAACGCTTAGATGAAGTTTGATTTAGGACCGAGGAATTATTTCAATGCCAATTAATCAATTCTGAAACATCAAAGAGAGAAGCATCAAAGGCAAATTCATTGATTTGGAGAGTAGGAGCTCACAACAAACTTTAAATAATACTTTATTTGACTTATTACAATGAATGATATTTATTTAAGTAAGTACTTTTAACTACAGTAGACAATAATATTTAATATTTTAAGTATCGATGGTAAATAATGGAAATTTCTTTTTTATTTATTTCTATTTCTTATTTTTTTTTTTATTTCTTGTGTCAAATTTACTTTTTTATATCTATTATTATAACTGTATTTTCACTCAAAAATCTGTAAACCACTTTCCTGAGAAGATGGTTTACAGCAAGGCTGCTCAACCCCAGGCCCGCGGGCCAATTGGCCCGCCAACGCATTTGAATTGGCCCGCTAAAAGTAGTCAGTTGACTAGTCTTTTTTTTTAAAGCAGATTTCACGATCGTAAAAAAACATCAAAACATAACATATCAAAAAAAAATGTTGCTCCATAAAAATCCAGTAAGCCAATATCCTACAATCAATAAGCAACTAAGTAAAATTTAATGTTAAAAGCTAAAGTATGTACTATCGAGGACACTCCCGCCTGACCACCACTAAGCTCATTTTTGCTTGCACTCGCAACATAAAAACGCTCTCTAGCCCCGCCCCGTTGACTTTGTGTAGAAAAAATGAATGAAAAGATACTGAATCGGCCGAGCTTTCGCACGCCAAACGAGAGTTATTGTTACTTTGCGCGCCAAAGTTGACGCTTTCCTAATAGGCCCAAACTTTAAGGGGGCGTGGCTCGGCGCCTCCGCATGATTTAAGCGAAAAAAAATTAAAATGGTCAGGCGGAAAAGACCCCGATAGTACCTACCGATGCTATAGCAAAATCAAGTCTTATATTTACTAGATGGCCTGCCGCCAGTGGACACGAAATCAAAATTATGGCTCACCTTTAAAATAAGTTGAGCAGCCTTGGTTTACAGATTCTTGAGAAAGAACAGCTTAAGTAGGTAAGTACTTAATTTTAAAAAAAAGACTTACACAACATAACATCACGTCTATATTCTCCGAAAGGTAAGGCAGAGATCCAATAGTATCTACATCCACATATCAACCAGTTATTTTTGGGGAGAGCGACAAACATACGCACAATCAGCCCATATAATATAATAGTGCCCTATTGCTGGGACACCGGCCTCCTCTCAATGAGATGGGAATTGGCGAGCGACATTAGCGAGAAAATTCCTACATAAGCCTTGGTAACTGCGTAACACAATTCGAAAGCGAACTCATTTGTTGAAGTGAAAACTTCTTTTGGCGCGTTGACCACTTTTTGGGTGAACGAAAAACATTGAACGCATCGTCACTTGACGTAACGTGCGGTCACGCTTCGTAGCACTCGTAGACGATCCGCTACGGCGTAGCACCACATAGGCATGCGCGGGGCACAACCAGTGCTACGACTGCCCAAAGACTGCCCCGATTGTTTTTTAAAGAAAGCTTAGTCCCTATTAGTAAATCATATTTTCATTTCTAATCATCAGTTTGTATTTCGAAGTGGGTACTACTACCTATGTGTTACAATAAAAAGAAGAAACAACCCAAAAAGTTGCTAACAACTCTCTCCTTCTCGCTTTCTTATCAATCTTGATATCAAGGCCATACAGGTGCCACACATAAAACAAACATCAAACAGTAATCGACCATCTTCCTACCTACCTACGTACAGTTTATTCCCTTTGATTCATCGTAAAGAAAACGATCGACATCGTCGGCCGATTGCCATTTCCTCGTCTTTACGACTCAATAATTAACACGTGCACGATCGTACGTCGTACGTACACACTATGATGGTGGTTCAATGAAAATCCTGTTGTAATAAACAGGTTCGTTTGCGAGATATAAAGTTGAATTACGAGGGGTCGAGTTGCGAAAACAAGGTACGATGAACGTAAATTGAACGATTTTTGAATCGACACGACGACGACAAGCATAATATTAGTATCATTCATAGACTTATGAATAAAGTCTTAAACTGTGTTAATTTTTATATCTTAAGAAAACATAGAGCTAAGGATACAGAGTTAGTAGAAGACCAATTAAAAGTTTTCACTGACAATACATAAGGATAGCGAAAGGATCAGTAAAAAAAGTAAGCACAAGGAGATAATTATGAAAAGACTGAACAAGTTTTAGTGATTCAAAAGAAGTTTTTTTTTTGTTTGTTAATAAATCAAGATCATCAACACTGAATTATGTGCAAAACGAGCATTGTTTATCTTAAAATAGTTCAAATTTACTTTTACATTTACTCCACGAGTTTGTGCTAGGCCCACAACGAAACATCCATGCCATGTCCACAACTGGTTGAACAGGCACATAAAAAATATCCACTTATCAATTTGTTAAAATTGATTTTTGGAATGAGAGGTTTTCCTTTTGAGGTTTTAAAAAAAACTTAGTTTCCAAGAACTCTATAGATGGCGTTGAACTTACTTTGATAGTTGGTGCCAAAGCCAAAACGCTTGAAACAAAAAAACATTGTGTCACGTCACATACTCTCGTTGACTGACACTTTCATTTGCTTAACCTTCCGAATATAACCTACTAGCGGACGTCCCGCGGTTTCACCCGCGTAGTTCCCGTTCCAGTGGGAGTACGGGGATAAAATATAGCCTATGTTACTCGTGGATAATGTAGCTTTCAAATGGTGAAAGAATTTTTTAAATCGGTCCAGTAGTTTTTGAGCCTATTCATTACAACCAAACAAACAACCAAACAAACAGTTTTCCTCTTTATTATATTAGTATAGATATTTCTCGCGCTTTGTTAAAATCAGTTTTTTAGGTTCCGTTCCTTGCATTATCATACTTACTCCTAGCGCCATCTATCCAGCGACTAGGGAAAAGATAAAAAGAAAATCCCTCATTACAGTTGACATTTTTGTTGTTAACCTGTTCTGTCCGCCCCAGCAGTTCTGGTCTGAGAAAGTCTCCTCCACATTCTTCATGCGTGGTTTAAAATTTACATAAATAATTTCCATGGACAAATTTGACATTATAATTTCAGAATGTGCTAGAGTTTGCAGAAGCCCATTTATGTAAATAATAAGTAAATGCTAAGTAAGTACGTAGGTACTAAAAAAATCGCTTAGTGACAAAACTGTAGGTAAGATTAATGGAAATTTTTGTTGGGTTTTTGATTTACTTAAATAATAAAACCGCAGATTGGTTGAAAATGCGTCTGTTCCTTGCAATGTTCTCTTGTACAGTAAACTAAACCATCAGTAAACCAATACCATAGATGACATTATTAGTGACTGACATATATTTTTGGAATGGCCTCTGGGCCTTTGTGCCATATGCATACAAATAAAAGCTAAATGTTGTGTTGCCAACAGGTTTATTATATTAAACAAGCCACTGTGAAGGTTTTTATACCTTCTTCATAAATAATCCCCATCACAAAACAAAGTCTCAAAAATGTAGATGAGTATCAACACAATAGCGCTAGAAATAACATGTTTTAGGCAACCTCTTAAACAGCTATAGATTAATATCATTCGTAAAAAAATAACATAATAAGTATACTTATAACAAAAAGTACACGTGTATGTTCAGCACGTTAGTAGTTGCTCAATTGTGGTTAGAAAACAATAAAAATGGGAGTTTGTTATCATAACGATGACAATGACGACGATTCGGTCGGTTAACAAACGGTTATCGATTTGGTAACATAATTTATGAGAAATCATCTCAACGCAAAACTTCCAAAGGGAGGAGTCTTTTTAAACAGGGATATTATGTCATGATTGCTTGCAATGCGAAAGATATGATTTTAAATTTGCTTAAGTATATTAAACTTTAAACAAGAGTACACATATACTTCGGCATATAGCAGTTTATTTCCGTCATCTCACTATAGCAACAGCGAACAAAATATGAATTGGCTACTACCGCTTAGAACCGGTTGGGGTCCCCTCATCATAACAAGTTCAAGGCAAGGTATACATACAACACAAAGCCTAACCCAAGTACACACCCGACACACACCACAGACAGTGACAGTGACAGTACCCTATCCGTATACAATATGAAAGCGTTTTGTGCCAGACAGTACGTTACGCAACGTTTAAATGAACTGAATAAATAATTTTAAGTCAATAGCCCCTTAAAAACAAATGACCTTCATAATAAGTTTATCTACACCCATGCTATAAAACCTCTATAAAGGTATCTGAAACAGTTAGCTTATGGCCAACATTAAAACAGCCAGTGTCATAATAACCATTATAACACCCAAACGGGTGTTATAATGTTGTACTGAATTTCATTATGCAACTCGTTTTAAAAAAA
Source organism: Xestia xanthographa (assembly GCA_905147715.2). Taxonomy (NCBI): domain Eukaryota; kingdom Metazoa; phylum Arthropoda; class Insecta; order Lepidoptera; family Noctuidae; genus Xestia; species Xestia xanthographa. The sequence goes on from LR990652.1 coordinate 9,818,554, forward strand.
GAACATCGAATGTGGTAGTGAATCGAACGTCTAGCACGTGCGATTCACTACCACAGCGCCGTAATAAAAAAAAAAACTTATAGGTTAATTCGAAGTCACGTCGTATCCCGCCATTTTTGTTCGACATTTGGATATTAGTATTGCATTAAGGTCAAGGTGGGGAAGTTCGTCTACGGGGGAACACCATACAACGTCTTTGTAAGCTGTGTTTGAATAGCTACGACGTTGGTAGCTCGGTCGGTAAAATAGAGTCACTATTTGGTCCTACCTTCAAATTATAGATGACGCTGTGTTGAGTTTAATATCAAAAATCGGTCTCACAAATTTTTAGTAGCTGAAAAGTTGAAACACGAGTTAGTGTGTCGACGTTTTACCTAACGTGAAATGTGAATATCAACAGATTTTTACATATTGTAGTGGTAAGTGTCTAGCTTGTATTACTTTTAATCGTTTTATTTTATTCAAATCGAATTTAAATCTATATTTACAGAAATATTAGTTGTGATAAAAACTAAACCTAAAAATTCAATAGTGGGGTAAGACTGTCTAGTAATTTAGGGAAAGGCCGTCATGTGCCGATCTTGCCCCAAGGCAGATGTTGTTAACCTTTTTTAGTTTAAGCGTTTTATTGATCATTTTTTTGTTTGTTTTTAGGATTTTAGCAAATATGTCTTTCACAAACCACTCTGAAAGAATTTTAGAGATCTTAGAGGAATCGGACTCCTACAATGAAATGTATGAAGCTTCAAACAACGAAGACGAAGATCACGTACCAGAGTGCAGCCAAAGTAGGTAGTGGGACGGTATAAAATGCAAGCGACACAAATGTAAACTTGGACTTATCAAGCTTGGATTCGTCAGATGATGTTGATCTCTTGACCCTTCAAATGGAACTACACCAACGTTGCTTCAAAGGAAAGGATGGAACATGCACTGAACAAAAGAATCGCAGATTTCGCGGACGCATCCTCTGATGAACCTCCCCGGCAAGTTCCTGGGGCTTGTAGGAGATGTCAGGTGTGTCCTTCAAAAAAGGATAAGAAAACTAGCCACACTTGCAATGCTTGCCAGATATACATAATATGCCCTGATTACATCCCATACTGCGAAAATTGTTACAGTTCCATGGCTAGGTATGAGGAAACTGAAGTTTAATTACCTATATGTATAATTGAAGCTCACTAAGTGTGTATGATCTCTCTATTAGTGAATTAGATTTTTGTTTTGTTATTTTAGTAAGTTTTCTATAATAACATTTAAATAATTACTCAAGTTGTGTTTTCAAAGTTGATTTACATTTTTTTTTCTCAGAAAAATGAATAAAAGTCGATTTTATGAATATTTTTGCATTTTTGTTATTTTACCCAATAAACAGTAACACAAACTAAAACATGATCATTAAAATAGCCTGATATCATTACATAACATTTTGAAAAATGCTGATAAACTTTGGGTCACCATGACCCGGTGTCAAAGTCAGCGTTATTACACACATCAACACGGTCTAGGGATATTTCATACTCAATTAAATAACTCGAAAAGTACTGGCCGCATTGGAATCTTTTATACACCGATTTGTTTGTAATTTATCTCAGACTAATTCCAAATTCAAATTTTTGAAAATTCTTTTGTTTCGGTGGCATAAAAATGTCTTGATGTATAGGAGAGGGAATTTTCATTTGTGCGAAATTTAGAAAACAATACGAATTACGTTTAGTTACAGTTTTTTTTCATTTTTAAACGAAAGGTAAAGTTAAAATTGATGTATTGTAGCCATGCAACGCCGACATTTGACGAGGGCGGAGATGTTACGAGCTGTGGGAATGCTGGAAGCTGGATCTGTTCAGCGTAATGTTGCTGAGGCCATAGGGACCCATCAAAATGTATTTTTCAAGATTGTGGACACGCTATCGTGCCACAGGTGAAGTAGCGGAGAGGCACCGGGGGCCAAGTCGCATCACTACCCCCAGACAAGACCGATTTTTGCAAATTACTGCGCGAGCACAACCAAATGCAACGGCGACTCAATTGGTCCAAAGGCTGCGAGTGGAACAAGCGGAGAGGCACCGGGGGCCAAGTCGCATCACTACCCCCAGACAAGACCGATTTTTGCAAATTACTGCGCGAGCACAACCAAATGCAACGGCGACTCAATTGGTCCAAAGGCTGCGAGTGGAACACCAAGTGCTTGTGAGTGACCAAACTGTAAGAAGGCGACTGCATGAAAGCAATCTACGCTCTCGTAGACCACTCCGGGTCCCACCTTTACGGAGAGGCAATCGTGGACGAAGATTAGAATGGGTTCGGAACCACGTGGACTGGGGCCGTGACCAATGGTCCAATGTGCTGTTCACGGATGCATCCAGGTTCGGCTTCCAACCAGATTCACGAAGGACGCGTGTTTGGCGAGTTCCTGGACGATGGAGCCGTCTCCAGAACCCTCAGGAAGTTCACCCATACCAAGGAGGAACAATTATGGTTTGGGCAGGAATTCGTCTTGGAGGACGGACGGATCTCGTTTGGGTGCGGGGCAATATGACGGCAGAACGATACGTCCAACAGGTGCTGGGGCCCGTAATCTTGCCCCACAGAACACAAATGGGGCAAGATTTCCTGCTCATGCACGACAATACCCGGGCACACACGGCGAGAACGGTAGCAGCTTGGTTACATACACATAATGTTAGGGCCTTAGACTGGCCTGCTCAATCGCCAGATCTAAATCCCATTGAGCATGCGTGGGATATGCTGCAAAGAAGAGCTCTGAAGGAAGTTCCTGAAAATCTGGCTACAGAAGATCAACTTTTTGCGCACCTCAGAAGGACATGGGACAATATTCCGCAGCAAGACATTGACAACCTTGTTCTGAGCATGCCGAATCGTTGCCAATGTGTTATGAACATCATGGGCGCTTTCTCAGACTACTAACTTCAAGTTTATAAACACAAATTAAATGATTTTTCTATTTTTTTCAGTTTTTACTCACAAATTAAAAGTTCATTCATATACGGTTTCCGTCTATGCTTCATTTTTTTTCCATAAAATCCTGAAATTTTAATCTATACCTTAACCATTATTAAAAATGGTAGAATATTAAATAACGTATCTTTTAAATATATACATGTCATATAAATAATTAACACATTGATAGTAATTCGCTTTTTTAAAAATATCCCTAGACCGTGTTGATGTGTGTATTTTTACGTAATTAGCGCTGGGTTAAATACCCTCAGGATCTGGTTTGTATCATCTAAATACCAAAACGTATTGAAGTTCAAATTGTATTTCACCTAACAAACATACTTACATTTAACCTACATTCAGAATATTCAAATTTAATTTATTAAAAAAATACTGATTAAAATGTTGACAATCCCTGCACTTGCAAATATACCGGACTTACCCCACTTCATGATTTTACCGCTGTAGATTGTGATTGCTACCTTATATCATAGAACTTAAAGCATGTATTTGATTAACTTTTATTTTCGAATATTTACTGAATATGACTGCTGCAAATATCTATATATCTATCAAATTACAAACAAATCATGCATATGACGGACTTGCCCCAATTACTCGGGAAAGACCGTCTAATATCTACCTTTAAAAAACGCGGTTATTTTCATATTGACATTGGTTACATTGATTTTTGTAAAAGTAACTGATAAATAAGGAATCTATAATCATCAATAATATGCAAAACATACAATTAGGTAAAAAAATCAGGCAGGGGGGTTCATCAAATCCAATTTGCCATAAATTATGCCGGACTTCGCCACCTTGACCTTATGTACTTTGTTGTTTACAAAAATGAGTGACACAAGCTTTGTGAATTTTGATAATTGAACAATCCAAAATGTAAATAATTATATTACTACATATACACGGTTTGTTTGTATTAAATACAAGCAATTAAACTTACCATGAATGTATACATAGACTTCTTAGAACACTGCAACACCCTATGGTTTCAGAACCTTTTATGGAGGATTCATATCATGGATGTAGATAAAGTCTTGTATGCAACTGTACATAATTAGGTATTAAAACACTCATGTGATACTATTATCACACTCGGCTTCGCCTCGTGTGATAAACCCACATTCGTGTTTTAATACCCCTCGTTATACAACAGTTGCATAAATAACTATTTTAGCATAGAATTTTAATACAGTTTAAACTTCTTATTTAAGTGCAAAGTTAAGTTCAAATCATTGAAACAAACCAACAACAGCTGTTATTCAAACAACAATGTTGAATTGCAATTCGTAATCCTATCGCAGATCGGACCGTTATCTTTTTCCGTTTTTATACGTCCAATAGATGGCGCGAAGCTAAAAGATGCCACACAAAATGGCGCCGATCGAATGAACGGGAAGGCACCGTTTTCATCGCTAGCAACCGGCGGCACCACAGTAGTAGTGTTGCGTCATTTAGTTCAGATGTGCGCGCGTAAGTTGCTTGTTATTTAACCACACAAAACAAAAGGTTATAATGGTACAGTGTACAGTCGCGGGCTGCAGTTCGAGATCCGATACTCTGATTATTGCATCTCGAAATTCAGATTCTGTTCACTTTCACAGGTTAGCAAACATTTGGATTTTTGTCCGCTGATATTAAATGAGTGTTCCAGTGCGAACAAATATGGCGGACGCCAGGGTAATGAACAGGGTCGCACTTGAAATTTATTTATTTATTTTGTTACTGTTATGTAATGTTTTGTGAGTAACGTCTTAAGTACACACATAAAAAAGAGTTTGCAATCACTTTGAAAAATCGATTTTTATTTTGTTACTGTAGATTATATTATGATTTCTTCTTCTTTTTGGATTCTCTTAAAAAAAGGGTAAAGGGTATTTTCTATTAAAAAAAAACACACAACAAAGAATTTTTATTGATAAAGTTCAATTTAAAAAATTATATCAGCTTATTATTTAAGCTAGTAATCACAAACTTTATTTGATGTGTGTACGTACCTACTTGTTTATTTTAACATTTGAAACAAGTTTTGAGAGTAGGCATTTAATTTTATAGTTACCTTGTATTTAAGTTAGTAACATGTTAGTAATTTATATTACTTTACGAATAACTTTAAACCAAACCTTATTTATTTCACAGAGTTCCACATGACCCTCTTCTTAGGAAAAAATGGATGCAGGCACTTAATAAACACAAATGTACAAAAAGCACAAGAGTTTGTTCGTTACATTTCAAAAAAAGAAATTACTACTCAACTAAATTAGGTTTCCAGAAATTAACAAACGGTTCTGTCCCGGAATTAAAATTGGTAAAAAAATCTTCGCCTTTTTATTTTTTTGAATTTTATTGGCCAAAATATGATTTTACATTGTTTAAATTTCTACATATTAGTTACCTAAGTCAATCCCAACAAACTAATACAAAAAAACTTACATCAGTAATTGAAACAGTAATAAATGTTTTGAGATTATCAAGTATAAAGGTGTTCAATGTTTGATATGGACTGCTATTCCGGTCATATTTTTAACCGACTTCCAAAAGGAGGAGGTTCTCAATTCGATTGAAATTTGTTTTTTCATCCAACTGTTAATATGATTTTGTATTTCAATAGCCTAAAGCAATCACCAAAGACGAGACAACAGATTCCAGTGATGATGAGACATTGTCAAATTTGCAACTTGCTAAGCATTCCAGTGATGATGAGACATTGTCAAATTTGCAACTTGCTAAGCAAAATATTTGTTACCCGAGCCTTTCTCAAAAAAGGAGTTTAAAAGAAAAATCTCCGAAAAATAGAACAGCAGACAATGTTTTGGGATCATCAGGTGTGCAGGTAAAACCAAAGGTTTGAAAACGTTGTATTATTGGAAGATAAATAATTCGTTAATTGAATTGTAATGTTAATACGATTTTTTAGCGGGACATAACCGGACTTGTAAATTGGTAATAAAGAAAAATCGTTTTTGAAGATTTATTTCAACATGTATTTTTGTTTTTTTCTAGCCTAAAGACGAAACCACAGATTCCAGTGAAGATGAAGAAATGTCAGATGAGCAAAATATTGATCTCTCCAACAATTTTGAACCAAATTCAAAACAAATAATAAAGGTATATTGAAAATTTTACAACTTTATCAGGTCTTTAAAAGTAGATCTATTTTTTTAAATCAATTTGATTATTTAAATTTTATTACATTAATTACGTTTTTTTACAGTCTGGTGTCCAAAAACACAAACTCAAAACAGCATTAGAAAGAAAATTGTTTAATCAAGTGACAAGATTACAAAAATTGAGCAAAAAAAAAATGGAAGCCATACATTCTTTGTTAGAACAAAATAAACGGCTCTTAGAGAAAAATAGTATTCTTGAAAAAGCACTTGATAGAAAAACGCGTCGCAAATGAAAATGCGGTTTTTTTCAAGTTTTCTTCAGTTACAAATGTGGCAAAATCGAAAGGTTGATTATGATAAAGATTTAATAAGATACTAAAATGTGAGAATTATACCTAATTATGAAACAAGGTAAACAAGTTGTGCGTTATCCCAATATATTAATTATGATTTTAATTACAAAATATCACAACATCACAGTCAACACGCCCCCGTATTTCCTAAGTGTTGGGAAGAGGTGTATGATTTTTGTATTGTGTATTGTATTGGAGTTTTAGTTAAAATTTGTGCTCTTAGTTACATGTATTGAAATATGAAGGGACATTCCACATATTCTAGGCACGTAATTTTTTTTACATTTATGTATGTTATAGGGTACCTAACCTATAAGTCTTGGATAAGTAAATGATAAGGCCTTACTGATGTTGTTTGAAATAAAAATTAAGTTTGAATTATGTTTGCAATACCTAGTGTTTTGCTGAAAACAAATGTTTTAATAAAATTATTACCTATGGATATTTTTAACTCTTCAGAAATAAAGTCTGGTTAATAAGTTTCAAATTACATCAAATTGTGTCTATTAAACCACTTAGAAAATACATCCCTGTTTCATCAAGTCAAACATTATTTTGACCACTACCTCTGACCTCTATGGTTAATACCATAAAGACAGGGGTCAAAATAATGTTTAGCCAAAACGCTTCAAATAGATTTATTCCCTATAAATCTATTTGAAGTGTTTTTAAATTATACTATGTAACGACAAAATGACACATAGGTACAGACTTAGAGCCATCATGAGATTCGGTACGTTTATTAGTGCCGAATTGAATTTATATATTTTATACTACACTTGCTTAGTAAGTGTACCAATACTACCCCACTAAAAGGCTTGAAAGCTGCTCATTAAACCTTCTCAAAAATCTAGGCCGTTATGTTGTATGGAATTTCATTACTGCCCTGAAAATCATGGTAGTAATCCATTACTGCCCTGAAAAACAGGGTAGTAATACATTACTAACGCATTTTTTTTTTTATAAGTCTTGGTGACGTTGGCAATCAAACTATTGAATTTTACCATAAAAAGTACCAGCCACTAACACTAGCATACATTCCGATATGGCCGGCAAACTTGAAACCTCTATGCGGTAGAGGGAGAGATTTATAACACTCTCTCGCTTTAACACGCGCGTAAGTTGCGTTTTTATCTTCTCTAACGTCTTTTGGCGCGAAAACTGTTTGACGCGCTAAAATTAAAAACATTTAACAATTGTAACAATGTCATTGTAACTTTTTAATAAAATGCTGTTTTTGCTATTTTGTTTTACTTATTTGTGCAAGTGTAGTATAAAGCAGTATATATCACTCGAGGGTAAGTACAGATTACTAAACTCGTGTCGTTCACGGCTATTTCTTTCTATCTCTATGTTCACGGCCCTCCGCTTCGCGTCGGGCCTCAAATGCACACTCGATTAGTAATCTGTGCCTTACTCCCCTTGGTGAATAAATAGCTATTACCGTAGCTATTTTCAAACCGTGTGCTGTCATCTATATTAAACAACCCGAACTACGTTATATGTAGGATTGGAACGAGTATATTGTCGTGCTGCCAAGAGAGGGCGCTGTTTTAAACTTTAATTCTTGGTGAAGTTTGTTCAGTTTATTTTCATAAGATTTTATAACTTACGTGATTTGAATTGCTGGACCAGGGAGCCGGTATCGGCAGCGTGATGATACTCGTACACGGAACGGCCGACGAGCTCGTCTGACTCGAAACCGAGCGTGTTCATCAACCTGCAAAGAAAAAATAAAATTGTTAGCTTTAATTTCGCGAAAGAGGTTTTTTTTTTGGATCAGATTCAGAATCAGTTTTTCGGACCAGTAGATTTTATTATTATTATTTATTTTTTTATTATTTGTGTCTTTTTTTTTCAATACCGGAAATATCCTAAAAGTTCCAAGTTCGTCAAGCTTAAAAGAAAGTAAATACTTTTCAAGATATTTTTTTTTATTCTTCTTCTAAATTCTGCAATACCTACTTCATCACTTTTAGTCGGAAACTCGGAACGAACTACCTCTGAGCGATAACTTAAGGAACCACTCGTGCGTCCACCTTTAAAAATAAGGCACAGGAAACCATGACGTTCCAAAGGTCACCTCTAATGTGACCTGCAATCCCCATGCTTAGGTCATGCTTACCGGTACACCTACATAAATAACCTTGAATGACCTACCGCCACTCCCATCGTCGCCTCTTGCTCAAACTTAATATTTTATCAACAAAACGTGCCCTAAACAATAAATCTTAATTTAACGACTGTTTAAAATTATCCTATTCTTTTAAAAAACTACTTACAGCTTTGCTATTTAAATATCCCGCCATTCTCACAATCCAACACCAGAAGCACTCAAATTATGAACTTTTAAAGACACAAACACACTATTTGTTATCACAAAAACTAGCACACATCACCACACATAGAAACATTGAGTACTGAACTATTTTCCACGTAAGTTTATCGCGGACTGTGTACAAAACCGCGAAATCGCATCATGTTTAACCTACAAAATACATTTGAAGGTGATATTTTTGTTGATATTACACGGCTGGATGAAGTTGCGCGTCGTAAATACTAGAATACAATAGACGACGCGCAACCTAAATTCGGTCAGGTAATACGGGCTGTCTCGTTGGTAACAGCGCCATCTTTCGAAATTTGGCAAAATGATAACAAGGGCATGGTTTATACTTGGACTTGGATGAAAATATGTGACCGTAACCCTAATATTTTTGACCATGAGACTGCTGTATATTTATTTACAGAGAGTAAAGTAATAAAATTGAGTTGTTGTTATTAGTGTTGGTAGCACAGACAAATTTTACACTAATAAACCATAACTATTCGAATAGAACTAAACAAATCACATTCATTTGTTTCTTGAGTATCGGTCCTGACACTGTGCAACAATATAGTCAGCCTACAGCGTTCCCACTGCTGGGCACGGGCCCCCTCTCTGTGCGCGGTTTGGTGGTGTCACATGTATTGGAATTTTTGTTTCGAGGTCATGCTGGTTTTAGAGGTTTAAAAGTTTCCATTGCTATTTTGAAAGCTAGGTTCAAATCAAACCTGCCTTTCAGTTCGAAGATCATGATCTACGATGGCTGTTACTATTGAGCTACCACTGCTTTTGAACTGACATAGCTTTCATTTATTTCTTTCGGTTTTCAGACAATTAAATTTTATTGAGGTAGGTTTTGTCTATCTACATTGAAGTACCTACAAGTGCTGTACCTAATACCTATTGGAGTTTCTTTAAAGCGGCTTTCAGACTAGGTACGCTATAATATAATAGCATATAGTAGGTATATAGTTCATAGCACAACAATATCGCGCACCATACATTGTTATGGACACGTTCACACTGTACTGTACTATATATTATTGGCTTACTATACGCTATAAAATTGTGCGATGCCCTGAATTCATGCTGTGCTGTATCATATCACGCGCCGCGCTCTTCCTCATCCCTCACGCCCCGGCCGCCCCGCAAGCGAAACGAGCGACAGTCTGGACGCGATCCTGTGCTTGCTATATACTATAAATGCTTGCGATAATATCGCATAATGTGAACGTAAAGCTATATATAGTATAGCATTAGGTCCTTCTTTGCTATACTATATAGCACAATAGTATAGCGTAGTATGAAAGCCGCTTAACATTAAAAGTGGGCGGTGTGTGTGCTAAAAGAACCGATTGGGCCCGAAAGCAGATCAAGGTGATAATGGATGGCGGGACAAGCTTGGCTTCTATCGTAAGGACTAATGGTGAACAAGTGTGGTAGAAAAGGGAAAAAATCGAGTGGGTCAACCCAGGCTAGTTGAATCTAGAGCACCAGCACGAAAATGCGCCATTTCGAACAATATTTAAATAGAAAATATTAAGAATAGTAATATTTTCTATTCAAATATCAGGATAAGTATCCTCCGGGGTTGCGGGACTGTTCGAAAGAGATACCGTGGCCCCGGAACAGAAAGGGCGATGAAGGAACATGGATGGGTTTTAGTCAGTAAAAGTCTGACACTCCCTCCTGCTCCGCCCAGAGCGGGAGGAGTCATTTGTTGATGATTTCCCATCCGAAAAAAAAAAAACAACGATAAGTATCCTGTTATAATTTGGTTTAAATTTCCGACAAGCACGATTAGTATCAACCAAAGGATATGAATTAAGTCTAAATATCATGTGCAAATGAGAATTTTCCAAATATTAATCGTTCGAACTATGCTACGTTTACTCAACGCGTTTGTGCCACACACAGGCACACATAATAAATAGAGTAAGGTAACAAACTACATTTAATTTTCACCTCCTATCCAGACCTCAGTACACCAAAACAATAGTCAAAGTGACTTCTGCGGTGTAGGGCGTATACGGAACCGGGTTTCGGTCCCAAAGTAAAACCCGGTTATTCCCAGGTTTTGCAATGGGACCGAAACCGGGTACAAGGGAATTGCGGTGCCACCAAGGTCGTTGTGGAAGTGGCGAAGTTTTGGGCCAACAAAATTGACAGAAGCGAATGACAAGAATGAGTAGGTATTTCAATGGGGAGGCTAACTGTGGAACTAATGGCGCTAGCATAGCTGGTTCCCAACATCGTCATTGGTTGAAAATGTAGTAATGTCATTTTATATTTCAAAATAGCTTATCCTCATTGGTCAGATTGAGACCAACTATGGTGGCGCCATCTGAGATTTACTTTGCCTTAGCCACCCCATTACAGATAGCAGGTGGCCACATGGTGGTCTGAGTTAAATTGACTCGTAAAGAAGAAGATTACTCACGCTTCATCAACATAAGTGAACTTCATATCCAGGCTATGTTTGGACAGGAAAGTCTTGCTGTCCAACGGAATCTCGATATTCGAGGGATGCGGAATAGGTCTGCCAACAGCCACAAGAGTGCCAGTTTTGGTGGCTTTCTTGTCTTCAGCATCTGGTTTCTTCTCATCGTTGTTGTTGCGTTCTATTTTGTCCTCAGCTGGCATTAACATGTGGCCTGTTATGTGGATCACCTGTGAAGGAACAAATTGGTTTTTATTATTTCAGTTATAATAGTTAGAATAGTCTAAGTGAAAGTACTTTTACAGTTTGAGTTTTAAGGCTAACTTTTGGAGGAGCAGCGGTGGCCCAGTGGTGGCGGCCCCGACTTACGAACAGTAAGTCGTGAGTTCGAACCCAGACAGGCGCTTTACTTTGTGTAATTTATTTCATCACCACTGCTCTCGAAACGGTGAAGGAAAACATCGTGAGGAAATCGGCATGTCCTTGAACGAAAAATTCGAAGACATGTGACATCTACCAATCCGCACTGGGCCCGCGTGGTGGATTATAGCCCGTACCCTCTCATAGAGAGGAGGCCTGTGTCCCAGCAGTGGGAACATAATAGGCTGATGATGATGATGAAACTTTTGGACAGGATTCGAGTTCTTGTTTTGGATATCAAATTGGGGGCTAGTTGCAATCCTCAACATTGAGAAATGCTAATCAATTTTCTTAGTCTGCTTATAGGAGAAAATTTATGTTCTAGAATGAACACTGAAATTAATCGATTTCTGAAGAACAAAATTCAACAATAAATTCGAAGAATCCGAGGTCACTGCCGAAGTGAAGTTTTTAACTAGTTTATCTAATGCGTTTTAGTGGTATGTTTGTACTAATGTCTATCAATTTCGATAGTTTTCGATACATTAAGATCAAAAGAAATTATAAACACCGTTAACGAAAGTTTTATGAAGCTGCTTGTTTATTTTTAACACTTTATTCCCACGTAACATTTCTGGGTATACCTGATCTTTCGTGGCTTAAGCCTAAACCCCACATTGTATTACAGGAGCTAAGCTTTTGCGAGCACTTGACCTGAATTTGAAGACAAACAACTTTGTTCTTATCACTTACATTACGGTGAAGTTTCTAGAAAGCGAATTAGCCTGAAATCCAGTTCTAAAATCAAATTTGATAACAATATGGAGACAAGTGTTTCCTTTTCAAGTTTTAGCAGCTGAAGGGATTTGAATGAAACTAACCACATACGTAAGTAGACCATGACCTAGGTTAGGTCATAAGATAACTTTTGTCCCAGTAGTACGGTCTGGTGGGATAAATTTCGCCCTCTATGCAGATGTAAACCGCGGGCCTATGCTAGTCTATGTACTAAGTATTGATTTCTAAACTCCTCGGTTCTTACTTTCGAGTCATTGCCAAATTTTGCCGAACAAAGTCTATAAAATGATTACCTAAGTCTATCTAGGTTGTATAAACACGGCTAGATGAGTAATAGAATAGTCTAAGTGAAAGTACTTTTACAGTTTTAATTTTAAGGCTAACAACAGTACCATCTCCGGGTATAGTGGAATAAAAAACCGGCCAAGTGCGAGTCGGACTCGCGCACGAAGGGTTCCGTACTATTATCAAAAAAATCACGTTTGTTGTATGGGAGCCCCCCTTAAATATTAATTTTATTCTGTTTTTAGTATTTGTTGTTATAGCGGCAACAGAAATACATCATCTGTGAAAATTTCAACTGTCTAGCTGTCACGGTTCATGAGATACAGCCTGGTGACAGACAGACGGACAGACAGCGAAGTCTTAGTAATAGGGTTCCGTTTTTACCCTTTGGGTACGGAACCCTAAAAAGGTGGAGATCCCAAGAGCTCTGGCGCAGAGACGTCTTGTTTAGATCTGTCTGCCAAGATGGGCGATTTTAGCATTAAGTCTTGTATCACGAGATTAACAAGAATGTAAGCAAAGATTGGTAAATCAGCAAGATATTTGTCTAGTGTAACTATCTGGACAAGGCGGGTCAGACAACTGCTTAAGGTGAAAGGAAACATACAGCCTGACCTGCAAATTGCAGAAAACGTAAAAAAAAATAATTTCGCGGGCTACTCTCCTGGCTTATGTTTGCACTCACGGAGGCTTCTTGTGTTACGTCTGTCCAGAAGTTACTGAGTGACATAGGCTGATGCTCAAGGGTAGTCCGCGAAATTCAAATTTTCTCTCGTTTTTTGCAATTTGCAGGCCAGTGCTAGGTTGTAGGTTGATTAAAATATTGTTCGCGACTGTAAGCCGTATGTAGTTACAGATTTATATTCATCAAAATCATCAATACAACCCTCAAAGTCCATAAAGGTGTAAAAATTACTTTATCAATGTCAAAATCATTCCTGCACCTTTATGAACTTGGAGGGTTGTATTGATGATTTTGATGAATAATTATTCGCAAAAATATTGTTTACTTGAAAATATTGTTTGTTTGAGACGTATGTAGTTACAGATATAAATCTGTAACTACATACGTCTCGCGAACAATATTTTAATCAACATACAACCTAGCACTGGCCTGCAAATTGCAAAACACGTAAGAAAATTTAATATCTTAATATCTCTAGTTTTACCCGACTACAGCGAAGCGAAAAGGAAGGGTTATGATTTTAGCAGTGTATGTATGTATGTTGTTTCGTAGCACTAAACTATTCATCCGATTTTGATGAATAAGGGTGTCAATCAATTCGTTATTATGGCCCGGGGTAACATAGGCTACATTTTAACCGACTTCAACAATAGAAGTAGTCGATATTACCTTGTAAACCCCGAATTTAATAAAAGCGTGATTTTCAGTAGTCGGGATTTTAATAAATGATAAATGATGTTTATTTTGCAAGTAGGTTTTTACAAACACTTTTACACGTCATTTTTTAAAACTAGATGGGGCCGGTGTTTCGTACCTGACTACTCTGAGAAGAAACAGCCGAAACAAACTCAGAGGTCGTAGTCTCTTTTAAAGTCCAGACATAATCTTGCTCAATTCACATGAGGACTATGCAGATTAGTGCCTGAGATGGTCTTTTGAAGAAAGAACCATACAGATTTGAGTGGACCTGTCCAGTCAGTGCAAGCATTTGTCAGTTAACGTGTAGCTCGACAAACTTATAACTCAAGGAGCTCAACGAAACGACGAACAATACCAAAGAAAGGACACTTGGGTAGGTCGCTTATAGTACTCAAACTGCCAGACAGTTGTGGGAAAAAAAACAAACCAAAAATAAAAATGTGACCCACATGGTCCCCACATTCACAATAATCAAATAAAATTAATAACAAGTTCTTTCCAAATGAATGTAAGTAAAAAAAATCACAAAAATCATTAAGTGTCGCAATGATAATAAAAAAAAAAGTTAAATAAGTACTTAATAAAATAATGGTAGTATACACAAATTCTTGTTGTAATTTCGGAATGTTTGTAGGAAAACTTATTACTTTATTAACATGTGATTGAATATTAAATTAACCGCTACATGCCCTTGGAAACAACTGTACTTAAAATTAAATTGTACCTACAATCTTAAATCCGGTTTTTAATCACGCCGAGAAGGCGTGGGTTCTTAAACAAATAATCCACTAATTAATTACTTAATATTTACGTCATCTAATTAACAATTCAATAGGTATTAGGTGAGTAGATACCTAACTATCAACTTAAACTAGTTTTACTGTTTTAGGTGAACCTATTGCTATGGTCAGACTTCCTAGAAAAAATGTGTTTTTAACACAGAAAAATAGAATTTATGCATAGGAACCTAAAGTTTGTTATTTAACGTAAATTCGTAATACACTCGGAATGGTATTCAATGCGCGTGTGTGTGTGTGTGTGTAGTGTAGTGACTTATTTACTAATGTGTCTAGTAAACAATTTAATTTATGTAGGTAGGTATATACTCAGGCAGTTTGACGTCGTACGATATTTTGTTCCACATAATTGTTATGTTGAATCCAATTATAATTAGTCATGATTTCATAATAAACAAAACATCTATACTATTTATTAATAATTTAATAAATTTTACCTAACGTAGCAAAATACGAACCTTCTAAAGCCTAGCCGGTAAACATTTTATTCTATACTAGCTGACCCACGCAACTTCGTCTGCGTCACATAAAAGAGAAACAGCTCACAAAAGGAATACATTTTTCCCCGTTTTTGTAATATTTTTCATTTATGCTCCGCTTTTGGTCGCAGCGTGATGTTATATAGACTATAGCCTTCCTCGATAAATGGACTACCCAACACTGAAAGAATCATTCAAATCGGACCAGTAGTTCCAGAGATTAGCGCGTTCAAACAAACAAACAAACAAACTCTTCAGCTTTATAATATTAGTATAGATGTAGATTATCTAAAAAATCAATTGGAGGAGCTCGTGGCTAAATTATAACAGCCGCTCGGGTCGATCTTTAGGTTAAGCCGTGCTTGCCTAGGTTGGTCTGTGGATGGGTGACCACCCATTACCTACATACCGAGTTTCCTCCGTGCCTCGGAAAGCACGTTAAGCTGTTGGTCCCGGCTGTCATTTGTGATCTTTGACAGTCGTTAGAGGTAGTCAGTGGCCCAAAAAGTCTGACAACCAGCCTTATCAAGGGGTATCGTATTACCCAGTACCAAATGGGTTGTGGAGGTCAGATAGGCAGTCGCTCTATGTAAAATACTAGTATTCAGCTGCATCTGGTTAGACTGGAAGCCGACCCCAATAAAACTTGGGAAAAGGCTAGGCAGATGATGATCTAAAAAATCAATTGAATCTTGTTAGCGTCAGATCTGGCGACCCCGTTGCTAGGGGCTTGTTGTGGTTGGTTGACTAGCGACGGGCGGCTTACACTATTTTCTACTATTTACATACATTTTTACTAAATATTGTAACGTGATCCAATTACCTATTAAACCCAATTGCACCTTTTACTCTTTACTGTCTTTGATTTGGTGCCTAAAATCTCTCTCTCTCTTGAGGACAGTTCGACCGATGTGGGTGTTTTTTTTTTGATAACCCTATCACCAACGCCACATTACCTCTGCTATAACTTTCGGGAATTATGTTACTTATGTAAATATTGTAGGTATCAGAAGTTACGTGACGTTATGACATGAAATGAAAAATATGTTTTTAAATTCATATCTTAATTATACGATAAAATATTAGGTGTCTACTGTGTTGTTTCATAATGGGAATCCCAAACGTTAATGATAAAATCCGCATTTTTTTTTCTACGGGGTCCCCAGTTAGAGATCTCTGAAGAACTTTTCCTTAGCAGAAGCTAAAAGTATTACAAACGGCGATACATCTTGATAAACATATCCAGTATTATATAGACTCGCTTTGCATAGATTTCCAACACAATGAGAGATCTGGATAAACTGGTTTTTATACCTTAATTGGTCGCCGTGCGTATGAGAAATGACAACAATTTGAATGATTTTTCCGCTAACAGTAATTTTATTACCTTACCTATCGCAAATTTAACAATATACCAGCGAACACGTCAGTAGCTCATAATTATCTCATCATTATAATAATTCATTAAAGTATAATTGCTAATTTAATGCAATAATTATACGGATTACTTTGGCTAGTCCTTATTAGTGACTCTTACGACACTGCTGAATAAATGAGTCATCGAAATTGATGGTTTGACGTCTACAGTCCAAGGTTCATATTGCCGTGAAAGGGAACCGCATATTTTAGCAACGCATTTTTATTGTAAGTAATTGACACCTATTTGGTGACTGATAGCCGACCTACCTATTTGCAATACATAGCAGCAATGAATTCAATTTTGTGGCTTTAAACGTTCGTTGAACTTGTTTTAAATTTGATATTGTTTAATGGCTTCAACGCAACAAATATTTTTGAACTCCTATTTGAAAAATATGAAGAGAGATTTATGCACTAAATTAGTACCATACTAGCGGACGTCACGCGGTTCCCGTTCCCGTGGGAGTACGGGGATAAAATATAGCCTATGTTACGCAGGGTGAAGCTTTCTAATGGTGAAAGACTTTTTGAAATCGGCGCAAAAGTTATTGAGTTTGTTCATTAGAAACATACACACAAAACTACAAATCTTTCCTCTTTATAATATTAGTGTAGATGAGGAGCTCGTGGCAAAATATTAACAGCCGTCCGGGTCGATCTTTAGGTTTTGCCGTGCTCGTCTAGGTTGATCCGTAGATAGGTGACCACTCATTACATACCGAGTTTCCTCCGTGTCTCCGAAAGCACGTTATGCCGTTGTCATTTATAGATCTTTGACAGTCGTTTCAGGTTGTCAGTGGCCCGAAAGTCTGCCAACCAGTCTTACCAAGAGGTGTCATCGTATATTACCCAATACTAACTGGGTCGTGGAGGTCAGATAGGCAGTAGCTCTACGTGAAATACGGGTTTTCAGCTGTATCTGGTTAGATTGGAAGCCGACCCCAACATAGGAAAAGGGTAAGCAGATGATCAGTCCAGTGAATTATATGAAGGATACTGTCAAATCTAATTCTACATCGATGCGCTTACTAGGTTACAGGGACAATAAAGCCGTTGCGATGAAGGTATCAGCCAGTATCAGGGGGCCTAAAATGGCTGCTTTATGCTGCTAAATTTAAAATTCTTAAAAGTCATTTTAAGAATTTTAATTTTTTAAATCATGCGGAGGCGCCGAGACACGCCCCCTTAAAGTTAGGGCCTATTAGGAAAGCGTCCACTTTGGCGCGCAAAATAACAATAACTTTCGTTTGGCGTGCGTCGTCAGTGCGCTCGGCCAATTCGGTATCTTTATATTCATTACTAGCGGACGCCACGCGGTATCACCCGCGTAGTTCCCGTTTCCCTGGGAATACAGAGATAAAAATTAGCCTATGTCGCCCGGGGATAGTGTAGGTTCCCAACGGTGAAAGAATTTTTCAAATCGGTTCATTACTTCCGGAGATTACCCCCTACATACAAACTTACAAACAAATGTTACCTCTTTATAATATTAGCATAGATTTCTATACAAAGTCAACGGGGCGGGGCTAGAGAGCGTTTCTATGTTGCGAGTGCAAGCATAAATTTGCTTAGTGGTGGTCAGGCGGGAGTGTCGTCGATAGTACGTGCGTATACGTGTATTAGTAGGATGAAGAAGATGATAACCATACCTTATAAGACGCGGATTTAAGATGCACGTTCCTGCCTTTGCTGGTGAGGGTGCATTTGAGACGCAGCAGCAGATCTCGACGACCAGAGCTTGTCGAGCGCAATGCTTCGCGAATCTCGTCATGGTCGCAAGGGTGGCTGAACTCGAACACGCTCTGGCCCATTATCTCCATCTGAAATTAAAAAAAAGAATATATTATTACTTAGGTAATAATGGTGGTAATGGTTTTTAGCCGTGTGATATCCGGCAGAGTAGAATAGAACCAACCTATGACACTCACGGGTGTCGTATAAGGCGACTAATGTCTGAGGCAGAACATTCTGCGCCTCCGTAGACCAGAGAATGGGCAGCAGCGTTTTCTGTTAGTCTTTCATCACTGCGATCTCCAATCCGCCTGCCAAGCGTGGAGATTACGGCAAATTCGTCCCATCGTGGGAGAGGATTATGTTCAGCAGGGACGTTATGGGCTGTTGTTTTTGTAGGTAATAATTATGGTTGGTAAAATATGGGTTCGATTCCCAGGGCAGTGTTATGGGGGTTTTCCAACAGGAGTTTCTCAGTAACAGGCACGGATTCTAGATTTGTACCCGATTGATGACAATAGAGTCTCCCCATATTACAGTACAGGGACTTATACATAACTGGTGAAATGTGGGTGTACTTATAAGTACACCTCTGCCTAACCTTTCGGGGACTATAGGCGTGATGTTATGTTATGTAATCACTATCAATTCACTACATATTATAAAACAAAGTCGCCCGCTGCGTCTGTCCCTATGTATGCTTAGATCTTTAAAACTACGCAACATTTGATGCGGGTTTTTTAATAGATAGAGTGATTCAAGAGGAAGGTTTTGGTATATAATTTGCGGGCGGGCGAAACCACGGACATCAGCTAGTTACATTATAATTTACATAATTTCTTGACTTAACTAGACAAATCACAACCAAAGTATCCACCAGTACGCACTGTGGCCTATGTGGTTAGTCTCGCTTACAGAGAAGAACCCTTTGTCCCAGCAGTGGGAACGTAATATAGGCTGAATATGCTGAGAAGACAAAGACATGGAATTCTATATTCCATTTATAAAAAGAAAACTAGCGCGGGTTCCATTATGTTTGCTACAACTTGGGTTATGGGCATCGAACACATTACCGACTGCATTTTTCCAATAAAAATTGTTGTTTTTTTGCTACAACACCTTAGTACCTAAGTATTGATTTCCTCATAAAGTTGTGGTCAAGCAATCTATTCAAAACAAAGTGAGTTCTAAGAAATGCAACCAATACTTCAATCGTCGCCATGCGTACAAATCTAGGCGCCTCTGCGTCATCAAAAAAGTAATTGTATGCTAATGTAATGTGTCATTAAATATGTGTAATAAATACACTTACATTGTTGTACATACGAGTGAGAAAATAATGAGAAAAAATATATTTTTCATCCCACCTATTCGAAAAGGACGTCTTGGTTCGCCTTTAAGTGCACCCAAAGGTGGTGTTTTCTATAATAAACTTTTAGCAGGCAGTAATGAGTTTTTAATCCTCTTTATAAGTGCGCCGCAATTTACTTTGCGGCGCACTTTTTGAATTTGGAACATCTTAGTGTTCAGCGCCGAAAGAAATCGAACGCAAATATTATTTGAATAAAGACTGGCTGGTACGACGGCCCATGATAATCGCGCCGCCGCGCTGGCTGTATAAAAAAAAGAAATCAAATTAAAAACGCGCGAACTACAGACCGCGTTTTCGTCAATTTTCATTTGTTAGAAATTCATGGTTTTGTTTTGAAAAATAGGTTCTTCAAGTGACAGTGAATAAAAAACACAATAAAGTGAAAAATAACTTTAGATCTTCAGAAGTCGGTGACCTTTGTTTGATTCATTTAGTTTTTTTTTTTTTATCACCGACTTCTGAAGCTAAAGTTATTTTTAACGTGTTTGTGTTTTGTGAAGTCGGTTTTATTTTTTGCAAAAAAGTTTTTTTAATTTTTCCATTTTTTTAGTTGTAATATCCTATCCAAATATTAGATATATGCATTTATTTTACATGTTGAAATTAGACCACACGCCTGAAGTAAAAATGTTCATAAAATGAAAACTACTGGGCCAAACTATGTTAAATTTTTATAGGACCAAATGGCAACTATTCATATAATCACGTCAATCGGCTCATAAATATCAGCGTAATCGGTGTAAACACATAAAACCAGTCGAATTGAGAGCCTCCTCCTTTTTGAAGTCGGTTAAAATTATGAGGTGCCTTTTATTTTCTCATAGTGGGTGATGAAAAGTAGAGTGTATCACTCGAGCGCAAAATATATTTTTGGCTCGGGCGACGTACTTTGAATCCCTCGCTACGTTCAGGATTCTATTAAAGAATCCCTCGCTACGCTCGGGATTCTACTCTAGAATCCCTCACTTCGCTCTGGATTCAAAAAAGCGCCCTCGCCGTAAAAATATTATTTTGCTCCCTTATGATACAATCTACTAATAAATACCTACATATCTTTAGCAGATTCAATAATTTTATTCGATTAAAAAATAGGATCTGCAATAGGGTATTTAACTCTCTAAGAGAAAAAATCTAAAAATATATTATTCAGATAGCATAAGCTAAAAGCAGTCGGAAAACGTTAGTTTTAGTTCATAAAATAACAAACTAAAATTTAAAATTCAATTCAAAGGTTTCAGCTTTTTTAATCTGTTTCATAACACCATTATAGTAGTCGCCATGTTATTACGTCATACGGCTATGAAAACTTAGAAGTGTCAACTGTCAACTTCAGGTATCATTGCATTTGTTTACACAGCCAACTGACGTCATGACCACAGACCAATATGGCTCCCGCGTTTTCGTCAAATTACGCGCGAAATTTGAAAATGCAAAATTTAAATGCATTTTTAGGGCACTTAACGATTAAATAAATTTTTTGTGTTTTTTTTAGTGGTTCATTAGCACTATAGCATCTAATTGAGACACTTTTCAAAAATGGGTGTAGGTAATACCCTATTGTCTGGAAAGTAATTTACATAAGTATATGTTATTGCTTCCCAGAATTTGATCCTTATTCGCTAATAAGGATCAAATTCTGGGAAGCAATAACATATACTTATGTACACTAACGAATGGTGTAAGTAATAGTACATCATCAGCCTATTCATTTTCTCACTGCTGGGACACAGGCCTCCTCTCTATGAGAGGGAATGGGCTATAATCCACCACGCGGGCCCAGTGCGGATTGGTAGATGTCACATGTCTTCGAATTTTTGGTTCTAGGACATGCCGGATTCCTCACGATGTCTTCCTTCACCGTTTTGAGAGCTGTGCTGATGAAATAAATTACACAAAGTAATGCGCCTGCCTGGGTTCGAACTACTTCGAACCCACGACTTCTATTCGTAAGTCGGGGCCGCCACCACTGGGCCACCGCTGTTCCGTAATACCAGTAATAATACAGTAGGTATTTTTTTCAATTTCCGATGGTGTCGATTCCTGGTCAGGAATAAGTACTTAGGTACTGATTTTTCAAAAACCCAATGATGCAGTTTTATTTTTCATTAAAATTGGGCTCGAGACTCCTTAGAGTAATTTTTGCTAATCCTCATAGTTTCGGATTATACCTTACACGCCTACTTGAAAAATTAAGCCTGTATACAAAATCTTCCATTCGCTCGCGATCTCTGCTCATGACGTATTTCGTTCGACGACCTATATGCAAGCGACTATGCGCCGGCGCGTCTCTGAAGAAAACTCGTGTAGCACCATGTGCTTCTAACCTAAACATAATATAGCCTTTATGGCTCTTATCTTAAGGATCAATTCAATTGCATCACTGTCTCCGATAAAGGTGAAGCCGTGCGTGGTAGATAAGACATCGCATATTGACGATCGTAAGTTTTCTATTGATAAATACAGATAATCAGCGAATGAAGCATGCTTTAATCTTGTTTCATTTTTTTAATTATTACTCATTTCACTATTATATTAATAAGTCATTATTAAAAACAAGGTCACACCTATACAAAGGACACCAAAATGTTTCCATGCCAATACTGTATTTTATTCTGTTACCACTTCACGCCCTAACGGCTCAACAGAGTTAAATGAAATTTAGCACAGGGATAGACCATGACCTGGGTTATGGTATAGGATACCCGGAATTTATCCTGGTAGTACGTTTCTATGAAATAATTACCAACAAACACACACGCAAAGCCGCAGGGCAAATGCAATAGAAAATTCCTAATCGTCTTTTCCCGACTCATGCGCATAAAAAGAGGGTAAAAGTTTTTATACAACGCACATTAGTTTGTGGCGCAACAAAAACGTCAGTTTATCTGTTATGGTATTGTAGACGTAGATACGGATTAAAATGTTTGTAACAAAACAGGTTCTACTCGTTTGAAACGCAGGCACTTGAACCATGACATTGGTGTGTTGACTGTTGGACCTTTGTTTTGGTTTTATTAAGTCAAAGAGCTACTTGGGGTCTTGGGTTATACCCAGTAGCTTCAAGTTTGCTTGATAACTTGAAACTTTTTAAAACATAACTGGCGTAAATAAGGCGTTTACTATAAAGGGTGTAAGTACCCTTAAGAGCCTATACTAGGTAGTATAGGCTCTTAAGGGTACCTACACCCACCCACCCCAAATTAGCAACTCTATTTGTGGTGGTTCAAATTTCGTTTGAAATACTGTTAGAATCATGTTCTAATCAGCTTCCACTACAAAGTGGTTGTTACGTCAGTCACTGCGGCCGAATAGTGCGAAATGAGTGGTTTTTATTCTTTTTAAAATCAAATTTTCGTCTTTTGGAAAAAATAAAAAACATAAGACCTGCTTTATAGTTAGTTTAGTTAGTATGCAAAGCTTCATGATCTAATTAGAAGTACTTTTTGAATACCAGCGGTTTATTGTTCGATTAGGTCACTTTGAAATTTTTTTCTATCGAAAAATATTTATGGAATCGTGTTTTCGCCAAACAGGACCTAACATTAATCCTCAACTTTACCATATATATATTTCAAAATTAATGCCGCAGTATTTTAGGCGTTACGGAGGATCATGCTAAGCCATTTGAGGTAGTATAGATAGGCCGAAACTTGTTCTCCTCGTCATTGAGATCATTTCTTTGTTCTGGTCCATACCTGGGAACCTTCTAGTTACGGAGATAATGGAAGTTTTTTCTTTTTTTTTTTTCGGATGGGAAATCATCAAATAACTCCTCCCGCTCTGGGCGGAGCAGGAGGGAGTGTCAGACTTTTACTGACTAAAACCCATCCATGTTTCTTCATCGCCCTTTGTGTTCCGGGGCCACGGTATCTCTTTCGAACAGTCCCGCAACCCCAGCAGGCATCGGTCCTTACGGACCCCTTCCCTTTTGCTGACTCTCTTTGAGGCGCGCGTGGAACACGAACGCGCCGTCGACACGGCCTGTCGTCATGAGACGGATGGACGGCGAGCTAGCCCATAGCCCACCGTCCACAGGCCCGCGCCTACGGTGGCCGGGGGCCACGTGGTGGTGGCCCCCGACGCCCGGGGCGTCTCCCGCGGCGGCCGGGACGTTGAGAGGTTCTCTCCCTCTCACGTTCCGCCACCTCCTTCTCTAGCATTACTGCTTCGCAGAAGGAGGTGACGGCGTCCCATTCCGTCTCGCTCCGGACCATGGCTTGCACCAGGCCAGGGCCAGGACGCGAGATAATGGAAGTCTAAGTTCCAACTTTTTCACAAGTTTCTTTTTTTATTCTTACTAGTTTTTAAGGTCATAACTTTACTTTAAATTCCGCCTTAATTCCTATGACTATTCAGTGCATCCCTCAGCATACTGTTTTGAGTGCGTTACATTGAGTTTTACTGTAAAACGTGATTTTTCAGCCCAAAAAAAAAGTTGTATCCCAGCAATAATTTTTGCGTAGAGTATGTCTGTACATACTCTACGCAAAAATTATTGCACTACTTGCTCTTGCTTGTTTGTTATTTGCTTGCTTTGCTTACTTGCTTTTTTTTTTTGTAATACTTTGTAGACGGCTTCGTGAAGTATCCGTTTACACCCTGGTACAACTAAACGTCGCCCCACACTAGGAATTACAAACATCTAAGGTGGAAGGGGGCGAGGGTAGCCCGCAAAATTCAGGTCTTCTTTCTACTTGTTTTTCAATTTGCGGGTCAGTATCAGGATATAATTATATGTATGTTGATTAAAATATGATTCGCGACCGCTACAAATATGGTTTTACAGAAAGCATAAAAAAATCGTCAATCGTTGATCATTAAAATCATCCATACAACCTTCTAGGCTCATTTAATCCCATTGAATGACTTTTTCAAGAAACAGCGTTCAAAGTTTTTTATTAAAATTTTCACGAAAACTATTATTACAACTATTTCTTCTTCTTTTAACAATATGGAAAAGCACACAAAACTGATCCGTCGCTGTGATCCTACTAGTATTTTTTTTATCTCAAGAAAGCGGAATATATTCTATCTATATATACATATAATAAATCTGTAGAAAAATCGTTTTTGTACATCGAAAATATTTCGAAAAAAAAATTGCCAGGGTGAATAGGATAACCAACAGAACTCATTTCCAGCATTTTTGGAATTTTTGTCTGTTTGTCTGTTTATCTGTTTCGATGATCAAGCATCACGTAAAATATACGAAACCAATACTTATAGATAACTTTTATACTTAAAAATTGTGTGTATCTTGAGGTATTATTTCGTTTTTGTTTCATCGTAATCGGTTTATTCTATCAGAAGATATAAGAATATAAAGTTTTCAAGAAGAACTAATCATCAAATGTAACATGCAGCGACATCTATTGTACTAGAATGGTACTATGGTACTTTATTTAATGACTAAAAATGTGCTCACCAGATAATAGTTTTTTATGCAACTGTTGTATAATGAGGGGTTTTAAAACACGAATGTGGGTTTATCACACGAGGCGAAGCCGAGTGTGATAATAGTATCACATGAGTGTTTTAATACCTAATTATGTACAGTTGCATACAAGACTTTATCTACATCCATGATATGAATCCTGCATAAAAGGTTCTGAAACCATAGGGTGTTGCAGTGTCTATGTAAATTCATGGAAAGTTTAATTGCTTGTATTTAATACAAACAAACCGTGTATAGGTAGTAATATAATTATTTACATTTTGGATTGTTCAATTATCAAAATTCACAAAGCTTGTATCACTCATTTTTGTAAACAACAAAGTACATAATGCAATACTAATATCCAAATGTCGAACAAAAATGGCGGGATACGACGTGAATTCGAATTAACCTATAAGTTTTTTTTTTAATTACAGCGCTGTGGTAGTGAATCGCACGTGCTAGACAATGTTCTTTTTTTAAAACGAGTTGTATAATGAAATTCAGTACAACATTATAACACCCGTTTGGGTGTTATAATGGTTATTATGACACTGGCTGTTTTAATGTTGGCCATAAGCTAACTGTTTCAGATACCTTTATAGAGGATTTATAGCATGGGTGTAGATAAATAACTTTTAAATCGACTGATCGGCTTTACAATAGTACATTGTAATACAAGGAGCTAAAATAAAAAAAAAACATCATCATATATTTTGTTATTCTTTTTGTTTTTCTTTTTTGTTTATATTTTATACTGTGTACACTTGTGGCGTGTGCCAAATAAATGTATTTTCTTTCTTTCTTTTCTTTCTTATCGAGCTTTAGCGAGGTTAAACCGCACAGACGGACGCACAGACAGACAGACAGCCGGACAGACAGATGAACAGACAGACGGACAGAGACGGACAGACAGACGAACAGACAGACGGACGGACAGACAGCCGGACAGACAGACAGACGGACATACCGACGGATGGGCAGACAGACAGACACACAGACAATACTAACGAAATGAATTAAAATAAAGAGGTTATAATTCTATGAAGTTGAAGTTGTTCGTGTGGCTTTTGGACCGATTGCCTTGGTCTTCTACGAAGATTTTACTTTATGCTCGAGCATAAAAAGCGAATTTAGAGCATGAGAAGTGTTTATAAAAGTTATTATAGCGTAAGGTACTCTAAATTTGCCGGGGTTGCGGGACTGTTCGAAAGAGATACCGTGGCCCCGGAACACAAAGGGCGATGAAGGAACATGGTTGGGTTTTACTCAGTAAAAGGTTGACACTCCCTCCTGCTCCGCCCAGAGCAGGAGGAGTCATTTGATGATATCCCATCCAATAAACGGTTAAAGTTACGCTGCATAAACGGTTAAAGTTACGCAACAATCATGTATGAGAGAATTGTTCCTCTTAAAAAGCTAAAAAAAAAATACGCGATAGCATAATATTATGTCTATATTTTAAGGTTGACTCACACTCTCTCTAACCCTCTCTCTCTCATGTGACGCAGACGAAGTTGCGCGGGTCAGCTAGTCTTCAATAAAACAAGATGCGATAAGTCCAAAACATTACGTGCGTCTCATTTATTAAGTTGTTCAAAGTGATATTTGTACGCTTTCTAGATGAATTGATCCTCAATTCCTCACAAAAGATAATGCTTTTCCGTTCTTTAATCAACCACAAACCCCAGAAGGCTTTTTACTTTTACCAATAAGTACTTAAATTCAATCAATTTTGAAGTGCTTCAATCCAATCAGGGAGCCGCATCTTAATTGCGGAACACACTTTCAATCATTTTAGCTTTATTTCTACAGCTTTGCAATACACATTGCGTCGAAAGGAGGGATTTTTAAAAGAACTTTGGTATAAGGTTAAAAGAACTGTTAAATTTTAAACAGAAGTCCATTGCGATTGAGAGAGAGTTACAAAATAAGGCGGCCGGTTCTTTTATTTGATGAATTCGGTTTCAATCAGCAGCATCAGCAGGCGTAGCTAAGTTACAAACGTTTCGTATCGATTCTCTTTCTACAACCGTAAACGCCTCAGCGTAAGCGATTGTAGAAAGCGCTAAATTGGTAGCCAAGTTGACACGACTGAGTCGATCGCTCGTTCTCTAATGTCTGTAACTACGACTCTCATTTTGAACGATGTAAACTTGTCTACAAATTTTCTATTCGATTGTGTTGATCACGTGATTTAACGTTGAGATGATGTCATTCCCATTCATTTGAATAGTTTTCTACAAGCGTTAACGATTATAGATTGTCAACTTGGCTAGGGGTGCTGGATAGACGAAGAAAAAGAAAATGTAGCATCATGATGATTTTATTTATTTTAAGTTAAGAGTCCTATTACATTTTTTAGGCAAATTTTTGATTTTTACTTCCTGGATCAAATTATTTCGGTCGGCGTACACGAGTCGATAATAATAGCGATATTTGGATGTTTGTCGATTGATATTGACGAATATTAGAGACGCGACTGACATGAGACCGAGGAGCGAGCTGAATTGAGAATTATAGTAGGTACTTTAATTTTATTTATTGTATTTTTGTCTTATTATATTGACAAACGAAACTAATGAAACTTATTCATTGTAAATCGAAGTTTTATATCATATTAATTTGTTTGATAAAACTGAGTTTATTTGGAATATAATGGACGCTGAATTAAGACATTTATTTATTTATTTATTAAATTACTATTTCTTTCCGATTTTTTCCGTAAAAACTCAAGGAATTTAAAGAAATTCTAAAACTCCAATAAACAAGTAAAACATTCAACTTATCTTTTAGTAATTTTAGCTTTTATAAGAATTGAATGTAACTATGTGAATTTGAGCGTTAAAGTTCCATCGTCGACGGTTTTTCTTGCAAACTGAGTTCGTAAAATATTTATAGTAAATTACACGAAAATAAAAATGAAAATGTGTAACCCCAACTTACAAGAAAGAGAATGGCACTATCGTTATTCTTAAGCAAATAATTAAAATATCTTACTATTGCTGAGAATTGCTGCGTCAAAAATCATGAATATACGTAAAAAATGTAATAGGACTCTTAAAATCAACAATACTCAAAAATAGCTAGATCATTATAGTTACTAATCATAGCATGGGATTATTTGTAGTAATAAATCGTACGATTCGAGGTAATATGCGTCAAATAGTAGTAATAGTACTAATTGCACGATGCTCGTTGAAATCCTGCTGATTACACTAAGGAAGTACTTTAGTTTGATAGTAGCCATAAGTAGGTTTTACCAGTGTTACTTAGGGAGTCCTATATTACTCAGAATCTAATACGCATTGTTTAGAGTTTAGATTTTTTTTTAATGTTTGTTATGATTTTTAGATAGATAAAGAGGCGATAAGTTAAGCATTAGTCCAAATAATTGTTAGCTAAAGACAATCACTGTAGTAACACGTGGCATAGAGCAAATAGTAAATACTCCGTCAGACTTTTTGCAAACATAGCTAATGCAGACAGTATTAGAATCAAGTATGTATCGCTTCGTCCGTATATTCGAGGTATTCCATGAAGCACACCCAAACGAAGCACACCCAGACGAAGCACACCTAAATTATTCCACTTAGCACACCCGTGGGTGGGCTTCAAATAAAAATTTAAAATAATTAATTTCCTATTCCACGAAGCACACCTACGAATATCACTCGCATAGTGCCGAAATTATATTCGTAGGTGAGCTTCGTGGAATAGGAAATTAATTATTTTAATTTTTTATTTGGAGCCCACCTAAGTACCTACGGGTGTGCTAAGTGGAATAATTTAGGTGTGCTTCGTCTGGGTGTGCTTCGTTTGGGTGTGCTTCATGGAATACCTCGTATATTCGGATCTATCCGTCTTTCTCGCGCACGTCTGCAGATGAGTGCGAGTAAGAGAGACGGATATACGGAAGAAGCGTTAGAGAGGTAGGGCAGGGCCCCAGACGCCACTGTAACAAACTCAAGTGTTTAGAATTCTAGACAAAGCGACATCTCTGCATATGTGTGGTTCACAGTCTATCAAATTGATGAATTAACATCAAGCCTGTAATCCCTGAAGGGTTAGGCAGAGGTGTACCTAATAGTATGTTTAAGTCCCATGTAACTGACGAATAAAAAGTAACTAATCAAAGACCTGGGGCCAGTTTTCGGCGTAGGAAAGATGTGGAGCAATACAAATCTGAAGTAAGATTAAAGTTATAGGCACTGGTAGTGCTATAGGACCGCCGGTTACGAATATTGGAAAAGTATTTTTGGAAGCATCTTGAAATGTGTTATCATTATACTAAATACTTACCGTAAAGTCCATTTTTAGAATTTTAAATTTTTAACCTGATTCATATTATGATTCTGATAAAGCAGCCATTTTAGGCCCGCAGTTCTTTAGCACCCTGATAGCCAAGAAAAATTGTGCAGTCTAGACACCAGACCTACAGGAGGTCAATAAAGAAAGGCATATAATTAACGAACCACCAGATTTAGCAAAAAGTAACGGCAAAAAAATCACTTTTGATTGCCAAAATTAGTAAATGATCACCAAAATTAATCCCTCCTACTCCTGAATGGTTTATAAAAAAAACCGGCCAAGAGCGTGTCGGGCCACGCTCAGTGTAGGGTTCCGTAGTTTCCCGTCCGTCACAATAAGTGTTCCCACTTATGAGTTTAAAGGTGGGTATCCATTATGTAAAAATGCTTGCATATACGAATATACTACAAACTTAGTCCAGAAATTATTTTGTACAACTTTTTGTCTTTTTGACGTGACAACGTCTTATAAATTGGTTTGCCGGGTGACACTTCAAGAAACTGGGTCACGTTATGCGGCTCACAATGAGAGCGAGTGAGAGGCACGCGTCCCGCCTAAGAGCGAGAGAGACAGACATAAAAAGTTTATTTTATCACTCAAAGTCGTTGTCACGTAAAATTATCGTCCGTAAACCGACTTTACAGACAGCCAGTTTTTTTGTACAAAAACTGTTGTTCCCATCAAGTTCAAAATAATTTTCCTAGAAAGTCCTTATAAAGTTCTACTTTTCAGATTTTTTTCATATTTTCTTAACTTATGGTTCAAAAGTTAGAGGGGGGGACACACATTGTTTTTTACTTTTGGAGCGATTATTTCCGAAATTATGGGCATTATCAAAAAATGATTTTAGAAAACCCCTATTCATTTTTAAATACCTTTCCAACAATATATCACACGTTAGGGTTGAAATTAAAAAAAAAATCACTTCCCACTTTACATATAGGGGGGCTACCCTAATAAAACATTTTTTTCCAATTTTTATTTTACCACTTTGTCGGCGTGATTGATATACATATTGGTACCAAATTTCAGCTTTCTAGTGCTAACGGTCACAGAGATTAAGCGAGGACGGACGGACAGACATGGCGAAACTATAAGGGTTCCTAGTTGACTACGGAACCTTAAAAAGGGGTGCCCCAAGTCGGCCTAGGCAAAACTAGTTTGTCATCAACCACCTCATTAAAATTTGGTGTTCAATTTACTAAATTTGGTGATCAATGATATTTTAGGTGATAGATGTTAGTGGTCACAAAGTTATTTTTGGTGGTCATTATATTTTCCCCCATAAAGAAATACCATCTCAGAATCAAATAGCAGTAAGGTGAAATAAATTACTTCATCAAATATGATGCAGGCCTTCCAGTATAAGGCATCAGTACTAATATCCGTCTCCATTTTAGTAACCTACGTAGACGTCTCAACATTCAGATTATGTCTAGCCCATAGAAGTGTGCCTGTAGGAGCGGAGCGCCATTTTATATGATAATTTAATTAAATGCGACAGACAGCTCATTATGCTTTAAAAATAAAATTATTGCTGTATTGATTTCCTTTTGGGGTTTTCCTTTTGCAGACGACATTTTATTTTGTATTCAATAACCCATTATTATGACTGATACTGAGACCTATAGTTCTGCGACACGTGTTTTACATAATGGGTGTGAGTGATGATCCTAGTTCGAAGTAGTCTCTTGGTTTTAGGAATTATTAAGCTCTATGCTTTTTTTTTCCTTCCTGTACAATTAACGAGTTTTTTTTTTTTTTTTTAGTTTTTCATGTAAGACCGTCATAAAAAAATGTGCGTGGAGTTTTTTGTATATTCTTCTCCATAGAGAAAATGGCCAAGACACATATTATTATGACTAAGGTGTAGAGTTGTGAAGTTAGATCTTGTGGTTACGGCGTGTAGAAGCTTGGCTCTACATGAGATCTGATATATCTGGTCTCTTCTTGGCAACATTTTACATAAAAATATTTTTGGTGAGATTCCATATTAAATTTCAGGTCTAAGTTTTAGTTCACTATGGATTATACAGCTACGCAATTCTGCTCTCTTCAGTTTAACGGCCTGTCTGTTTCAGCGTCTGTTATCAGATAGATATGTAAACGTTATTGTATAAGGTCAAGATAGCTTACCAAGATCTTTATCTGACGGTACCTAATCTCTTGAATTTGACTAACGTTTCCTAACACAGGACTTCTAGACAATAACCTAATGTCTCGACATGTTGTTATAATCTAATAACATTTTTATCAATTATTTATTATTTTAGTTTATGTTGTGATAAAAAGCTCAAAGATCGAAAAATCTTCCTACGCTTAGTATTCTACGTGCGACGAAAAACTCGTAAAACAGTTCCTACAACAGCGCTAACACGATCACAAGGTTCTTTGAAGATATGTGGTCACGCCAACACTGACGCAACCCTCAGTCAAGATGAAGATAGCTGTTACAAGGAACCTAGAGAATATATAGACGTCGACTCAGTATCAACTAAAGCGGAGAAGAAATGAGGAATCATTTCCTCATTTTCTCGAGTAATTCATCAACTGGTCCCACATGCCTACGGCCCATTTGGGACGAGTTGATGAAATAGAGGAAATGATTCGATTCAAATTCCATTTTGTTTACCAAACAAATGACATCCGTTTTTAACCGAATTCCAAAAAGATGGGGTTATCAATTCGCAGATACTTTTTTTAAGTTTACGCTTGAACACAAGGTTAGTGAAACGCTTTTAGTTACAAATAAATTATTTTGTTCATTTTGGTGGAAACCAGGCTTTTCGGAAATTATCTCTTACCTGTGAGACACCAAGATGGTCCGCGATGTTTTCGCTGCAGTAAACGATGTCCCCTTGCTGGGACAGCACCAACACGAACCCGTCCAAAGCCTTCATGTAGGAGAGCTCTGTGGACACCTCCTCCATACCCTCGGGGTTCTGCATCTTGGGATGTTCTGATTCCGACTCTGGGACTGGAATAGTAGGTTAGAGTTAGTTAACTTGTTTCGAGGAGGACGTTACTGTTCTTTGGTTTTAGCCGTGGTATGATATAAATTGGTCTTGTGTAACTAGTAGTCATGAACAGTTCAAATAGGGTACGAACTTAAGATAAGGCCGCTTATGTTGCGGGCCTGTGGAGTTATGACGACAGGCCGTGTCGACGGCGCGCGTTCGTGTTCCACGTGCGCCTCAAAGAGATGTCAGCAAAAGGAAGAAGCCCTTGCGGACGGCTGATGCCTGCCGGGGCTGTGGGACTGTTCGAAAGAGATACCGTGGCCCCGGAACACAAAGGGTGATAAAGGAACATAAATGGGTTTTAGTCAGTAAAGGTCTGACACTCCCTCCTGCTCCGCCCAGAGCGGAAGGAGTCATTTGATGATTTCCCATCCGAAAAAAAGGCCGCTTATGTTACAAAATAAGAATAATGCCAAGGATTGTAAAAAGACGTGCACTATAACATTTCAGTACGTACTATAGTCAAAAAATATGTTAAGACAGTCTCATCAATTAGCGTATATCAACGTTCTCATATAAAGACACAGCTTATATCCTCAGTGAAAAGTTGTGTCATGACAAAAATATGAATGATGCAATGAACGAAAGGACATCGTAGTCAACAACCACAGAATCATTAGATTACAACAACATCACCGAAGCGGAAGATTCCCACGATGATGATGATGGTGAACAGGCTGTAAATAACTTATAAAGTTTTCCATGAACGTCATTCAATCCTTATCAATTAAAGGACAAACTGAACGTATGCAATGCAGCAATTCCAACGTTTATAAATCACGGTCATGTGTATGGTCGTTCCGCAATTTACTTAAATCTGCCATATTCCGCACTGTATACTGGATGATGAATAAGCTGTATTTGCATATTTAATAGTATTGTTCGTTGCATAAACTAACAAACTGGCTTAACTTGAGTGGCGGGCGTTAATCCGAACGTAAATAGTAACAGTTCACGGCCCGCTTATTTCTGGATACATTTCAGGCAATAAAACGTTTTCGGCAAAAGTAGACTTGTTTAGAAAAGTGTGCGTTTCAAGCCAAAACTAAAAAGATCAGAAAGTATTTATGGGCTGCAGTATCTTTTTGCGTGGTAATTCAATTGAAACAGAAGGTATTAAATGTTACTTTTTCGAAGTCGTACGTATGTACTTTCTGAGTAGTTTCTACACTTGGACACTACTGACTCTAACAGTGATGAGGAACATCGTGATCCCTGGACTTCGGTCTGAAATCGCTAACCGGCATTGAGCAAGCGTGGTGATCAAGCTCATTCCTTCTCCTCTGTATGAGAAGTGGCCTTTGTCTGATATTCGTGGCATTACAGACATTAGATCAGCAACACTATTATTGCAAATGTCTCGGAAATCGGGAGCGTGTTTTTTATATTAGGAAAAAAACCACGGGATAAACCAATTATGTGTAAAACAAGGTGATATGACTCAGCACTGATCAATATCAGTGAACGCGTCACGGTTTTCGATGTTTCCATGGGGACCTTGAACAAGTATTGTTCAAATTCGGCACATGCAGATGCAAAACCAAACTTAGCAATTCAAATTGCATATTAATAAGTAAAATTAAGTGTTGAAAAAATCAAGGATGCAGCTTAATTTGTATGAACAGTTCGAAGTTCGGATGTTACTGACGTCAATGTGGTTTGAAGCGCGTGGCAGTGGAATGAAAAATCAAATCCGCGCGTGCCAAACTTGCTAACAAGTCTGCTTGCGGTTAGCGCTGGCCTGGTACATAATGATTTTATTATTCTATCCTTAGAGGAAACTAGCACATATAAACTGTTTAATAATAATAAGCGTGTCGTTATTGTCTGCCTACTGTTCGTTTTGATGAGTTGCAAATTATTTATAAAATATTTTATTTATGACGATGCATAATTCTAATTAGTGTTCATGTTTCCTTTAAACGTTCGTTTTAGGAGCTCGTGGCTAAATAATAACAGCCGCTCGGGTCGATCGTTAGGTTAAGCCGTGCTTGCCTAGGTTGGTCTGTGGATGGGTGACCACCCATTACATACCGAGTTTTCTCCGTGCCTCGGAAAGCACGTTAAGCCGTTGGTCCCGGCTGTCATTTGTAGATCTTTGACAGTCGTTAGGTAGTCAGGGACCCAAAAAGTCTGACAACCGGTCTTACCAAGGGGTATCGTATTACCCGGTACTAACTCGGTTGTGGAGGTCAGATAGGCAGTCGCTCCATGTAAAATACTGGTATTCAGCTGCATCCGGTTAGATTGGAAGCCGACCCCAACATAGTTGGGAAAAGGCTAGGCCGATGATGATGTTTCCTTTAAACGTTTAGTACTAAAACTTATTACATGTTACAGTCGTCATCATGTCATACTGGAACAGTCCTTTTTCGCATAACTTTGACCATTTTTGTTGGGATTTATAGAGTTTTAGTTTTTTCTAATGAGTCATCCTCAAGGTAAATTCTTAATCATTAACTCAAAGCATATTCCTCTTGAATCCGGATTGTGGCACGCCTTGGCCGTTGTCCAGCAATGTACTCCGATTGTTTAATTTGATAACCATTGCGTCTAAGCCAACAAAGTTCAACGCTCGAGAAAGGACCTATGAAGTATAAACGATAATGTAGATTCTACTGAAAAAATTGTTACAAAACATAAAAACGGTGAAGATCCTAATATAATTCTCAAGTTTTGGACAAATTTAGTCTTCATTCAACCACTAGATGAGAGAGCAATAGTGGAAGAGAAAGAGAGGGAGCAAGATAGAGCAGAACATAATAAAATATGAATAATTGCACTAAATCCAACATTAAACAATGAATAAGAAGCAGTACAAGAAATACATAGTACCAATGTTTAACTCGTGTTTAATCTTGTTAAATCTATCAAGGAAAATTAGTCACACTATCAAGTTATTCTAATTAGGGCGTCATCTGATGGCCAGGGCAAAGTACAGGTCCAAACTGATAATAAATCTTAGTCAATAAGCAATCATACGAGTACTTAGAAAGAGTAAACTCGAACTAAAATATCAATCAATGTAAAGTTATTATATGATCGTGTTTCTCTTTCTCTCTCCATACTGAAATCTTTGTCAGTCGTTACAGGTAGTCAGTGGCTCGAAAGTTTAACAACCAATCTTTCCAAGAGATATCGTAGGTACTACCCAGTACTAATTAGGTTGTGGAGGTCCGATAGATGGAGCGACTGTCCATGTAAAGACTGGTTTTCAGCTGTTTCCGGTTAGACTGGAAGCCGAACACAACATAGCTAATATGCTATCACAGTGCTCTGATATTTTTATACACTGTCGATAGCGATAGATGAGAAAATAACCGACAAACCGACATTGTACCCATAGATAACAATATTAAAAAAGACGTGCGTAACAATTTTGGTGCACAGTAAAGTATACTCTAATACTCTATCAATCTGTACAAAGTACATACTATTTCGTTTGATATTTCTGTTATTAATATGTACAATAATCGAAAGTCTGATATCTTGCTCAATACACAATATAACTCCCTATCTTGCAAGATATTGAATCAATGCATTATTTTTATTTTTAATCGTATCAGTCTCCGATAGGAGCTTTCTTCTCATGGATAACCAATGCATTAAATGATCTAGGTAGGTAATTGATTGATTGCATGCGATTGTTGCCTGGTTTAGATAAAAACTCCTAAATATTAATATGTTTCTTATCGATAGGTAGCAACAAATTAATAAAGTTGGAAAAGGAAGGAAATATACAACCAACGCAGATAAAGGCGGGCCGCACCGCAGTGCAATAATCTTTGGTTTAGTCCCATCTCGGCACCTTCCCATCTCGGCACCCATGAATTAATTTATAATCTTTACGAAAAATTCCCATCTCAGTACTCAGTCATTAGTCGTTGCTAAGTACAGTCATCAAAAAATGGATACACTGTATCAGTATAGTGAGTAAATCAAATTGACTCAAAACTAAAAAATGTAAAAAAGTACCTATAAAATAAGTTTTATAGCAATTAGCTGACCCCCTTTGCAATTATTTTATATTTTATTTATTTGAGCGAAGTAAATAAAATTTAAAGAATTGCAAAGGGGGATCAGCTAATTGCTATGACTGTACAGTGAACGCGTAATCAAGCCTACTCGTATCATTTAGTACCAGTATGAAAGTCCTCAAAGTATGGACGCCCTTTTGCCTACGTCACGGTTATACTGATTAAACGTTAATTGTACATAATAACTGTTGATTTTTGTAATATGTTTTTACATAATTGCTGGAAAGATTGTAAAACAATTATTCCTACGAACCGTGAATTATTCATATATTTTAAAATTTGTTATTATACTGCTAAGGCAGAGATAATGGAGCCTCTAAAAAGTGATTCAAGGGCTTGTCTGTGACAATGGTAATTTAAAAAGAAACAAAAATGATTTAATAAATAATAAAGTTGATTTAATTACTATACTGATACTGTGTTTCCATTTTTTTTTGTGTACCTTAAAATGATTCATGAGAGGGTGCCGAAATGGGAATTTTTCGTAGACAAGATAAATAAATTCATGGGTGCCGAGATGGGAAGGTGCCGAGATGGGAATAAACCTAATCTTTTTACATTAATTTCGTAGGTACTTTTTGTATGAACTGTAGAGCACTTTTTGTATTGAAATCCGCTGTGACCATACACGTCTGTAATTTATGTGCAATTAGCTTTAAGCAGGAGAATTTGGAGAGGACACAGACCTAAACCATGTGTTTCATCAGATATTGACTCAAAAGCAAATCCGTCTTCTGTGTGTGGAATTTGAACATAAGAGTTTATTGGTTTTAAAAGTTATAAAATAACTATTTTTGCCATCATTGAACGTTTTGAAGCAGCTTATGTTTAGCAATGGACGCTATTGGATTGGGGGTGGTAGTTTCGTGAAAAGAGTGTAACTTCGATACAGAAGGTTCGAGTCAAGTTGCATCATCTATTAATGTCTCGGCACACTGCCAACACTACAAATTATCGACTGTGCTAAGTTAAAAGAAATCAATCGCATGTCCTTATCGTAAGGTTCACAATACTGTAACTACTACATAATGTTTGATTGCTTAGGTACCTGGTCTACTTATAAGTAGGGCATCAAAAGACCCTTGGGCCGTACGCAATACTAATATTAATAAGCAAAGTAAAACACACTTACGCAAGCCCACAACATCCCGCACTTTCAGATAGGATATCGCCAGGCGCATGACTGAGGCCTTGTCAAGCTGTTCTACATCTTCTTTCCTGGCGGGTAGAGCTGCAGTTAGCTCGGAAAAGATCTGCATCTCTTTTGTGCGTCGACATCGCGCTGCCACCCGCGACTTCTCCTTCCGTTTCTCATTATTCCTTGGAAAAAAGAAAAGGTATGTTAGAAATAAATGTTTTTCGGCTGAATTTATGCGGATGAAGGGCTACCGCACGCTAAGGACAAGACTGTCGCTTTAGACAGACAATTACCCTACTAGTGCGACCGAGACAGACTACGTATTCTCGCTCGCACTAGTAGGGTAATTGTCTGTCTAAAGACAGTCTTGTCTATAGTGTGCGGTAGCCAAACAATAAAAAAAATAGAGTATAATGGTGAATTCATTTCATTCTTCACGAGTGACGATATTGAGGGACCAGCAGAACTCCGTGGCCAAATATAATTGCCACGAAATACTTTGATTGGATGAATTGGGCAAGTAGTTAGTGAACATTTTGACTAAGGCAAGTGGTTATAGTGAAAGACCATTAGGATAGCACTAACAAAATTATAATTAGGACACTTGTAAAGCAAATAATACTGTCTACTTGTGTCACTAATTTTCTAAGCATATCAATATGCCTTTCTTCAAACAGCCGGCTGACAGCAATATTATTTAACAGCTAGCTTTTCCTCGCGGCTTTGGTCCCATTATGTACGGTCGAACAAGCTATTTGGTTTACAGTTACAGGTTTACAGTTTTTTTGTCCCACAAATTACATAGTAAAATGTAAACCAAATAGCTTGTTGGACCGTACAGAAATTAACTCACGGAAACGTTTTGGGATAGGGTGTAGTTTCCCGAAATCATTTTCGCAATCGGATCAGTAGTTCCGAAGATTACCCCCGCAAACTAATTTACAAAAAAAATAGCTCTTTAAAATATCATTAGTAGTACTTATTAGTTTAGATTTATCGACACGTCACAGATATATAATATCAATTTCAGATCTGACAACATCATGGTGTAATTTCAACCGTTGTTGGTCACCACTTACCATTTAACTGTAAAATGTTGAAGCAAATATGTGTGACTGAAAAAAATAGAGCAAATCAGAAACCATTGTTCTCAATCAAGGCAAAAACTTCACGCCATAGCAGAAGTCTGCACGCAGCTATTTAACAAAGAAATTAATTACGAAATTATCTGCATGCATCTTAAGAGGGCATTACAATTTTTCTTGTTTTTTAGTGTTTTAAGAGTCTAGCACTCAAATATAAGAAAAATTTTGATTTTTAATTTGAGCACTACCTAGAGAAATAATCAAACTTTCTCGGGCAAATTTTTAAATATTAACACATCAAAAATCTCAGTTTAGACGTGTGATTATGGTTTAGATATGGCCTCAAAACTAAAAAAAATATGCCCGATAAAGTTTGATTATTTCTCTAGGTAGCGCTCAAAATAAAAATCTTTTTTTTTTATTTGAGTGTTAGACTCTTAAAACACTCAAATACAAGAAAAATTGTGATATAAACTTAAACTCAAATATAGTAAATTAAATACTGAAGATACTCGTATTCTTTGAGAATTTATGGCGTGGTCGCAGAGAAGAGCTAAATAAAATAAAAATACTGCTAATGAAGTCAAATTATGATAATACCTCTTTTTTATAGAACACAATTTATCTTTATCCGCCACAACGTCAGGAACACCCGGTACACACATTTTTGCTCAAACGTCACTCAGTTCATTAAACAAAATTGCGGAGACAGTGCAATACAAGACAGTGCTATACCAACTCACTAACTAGTATGTTTGATAATTTTAAGTTTATTCCATTAATTTGTCATTAGGACCGTCGGCCATATTATCGCTGTTCCAAATGGCGTATTTAAGAAATGCGTCACAAATGCATTTTTGTACTAATGTTGTGGTCGTTTGTTTGTTAGTTTTAACGAGCACTGTGGTTTGGGTCTAACTCTAGGTGTATTTGTTTCAACATAATTTGTTCCTAGTTTCAGAAAAATACATGGCGTAATTTTTTTTTGTAAGTATCAAAGATAATTCGGAAGACGTTACATTATTTTTCGGGTATTCGTTTAACCCCCCCCCGCCTATCATTAAAAACGGATTAAGTATAACAAAACCATCAAAGGCATTACAAAAACTCAGATAGCCAAAACTAAAAAAAAGATACAATACACAAATACATTAAAACTACAAAATAATACCAGAGTAAAAATCACATGAATAGATTTAATCAAAGATTGTAGCTGATTGACGAAGATGGGCTGACGATACAATAACAGTTTTCGACGTTACCAAGGCAACTAATTCAACCAGTACTACTATCGAAGATTAGATTTCAATAGAATTGAAAGTTCAGAAATGCAAGTCGGTGGTGGTATTTACTGACAAATACGTGACATATTTAGTGGCGCCATGGCCAGTATCAGCAATTTAGCGCTATTAATAAAACTGTAAATTACCTACCTAATAGTTACCTTTACACGTTAACAATACTAAGAAAATAATCACACCACATTAGTGGTGTCACATGCATGAGGAATGTTTTGAACAACTCCAACGACGAGCAAAACAAGATCATATTACTTAGTTTAAAATCATCACTTTTTCATGAAAAATGCGTAAGTATGGCAATGACCAAACTTCGGCTAACAAAATGTCAATTAATATGGACTTACTTAGTCCATATTAATTGACATTTGACTTATGGTTATGACCAAAGACTTATCAATTAAATTGCAAAGGAAAGTCACCTAAATAAAATCTGGAAATAAAATTACAGGAGCTACCATAGAAGTTATTCATAAACTGGTAGGTAGGAGATAGAGGTATGAAAAATGTTAAAACAAAGGACAAGCGTCGTCGCCTGCGCATGGAAAATGCCATGGAAGTCGAGCGACTAATCATCGCTCTTCAGATTAACCTGACCTGGACTTTGATCAGGTATTAAACTCATGGTTACGAGCATTATCGCCACTATCAGGCACGTCTCATAACATACCATGTCTAATAATCTAGATAATAAATATACTAGACAGCCAATTTGCTACTTGATAAATATACTAGACACTACCTCCTATTTGCTACTTGAAATAGAAACAGAAGACTATAAGCCGAACGCCGAAAGGACACGCTTTTCTCATTGTCCGACGCCACACAAGCAGAAAGTCACGATGTAAACCGTTTCTAGTAATTTCCGTCATTTCATAAGAATATGGATCGACAACGCTTACTCCTCTGCTTGCGATACGAACTCCTATATTGAATTGAGGACTCCATTGACGCAAGTTAAGTCACCGTACGTGCCCAGAATTGATGAAGACGTTCGAAATGTACGACACAAACTAGACAGAATTTATTTATCAAATGAACTCGTGTGAATTCTGAGTCTCCAGCGTACACAATGGAGGTTTACTCGTAATTTGCAGTGGCTACAACACTTTCTTATCCATGTTTGTTGTGACTGCAACTCTGCATTCATACTCCATAATCATGCAATTTAGTGCAATCTATAGTGGTGGGGTTGATATAAAGTTGTATATCTTCGGTGTTTATCAATATATCGATATGGTTGTAGGAAAGTTTTGGCCATTTCAATAGATTATGTAAGAGCCCGTCTGTATGGTGTCGGACGTAAAGAATAGCGCCATCCCATATCTTCCCGTGGGTGTCGTAAGAGGCAACTAAGGGACTTACCAGAGAATGGGCAGCAGCGTTCTCTGTGCTTTTGTAACAACCGTACTGCCATCGCCAACCCGCCTGCCAAGCGTGGCGATTATGGCAAAACCGCCCCTTGGCGGAGGCCTATGTCCAGCAGTGGACGTCTTTCGGCTGATATGATGATGTAAGAGCCATTATTGTTTTATTGAAGTGCCGAAAAGGCGCCACTTCGGCTAAGAAATAATCTAGAAGACAATCCAAGGGCATAGACGTTTTACAATTTTTAGAACGACGATAACTAAGCTATGCACAATTTAAAGATAAACCAGTTCATGCACATAATTTCCTATGCGGGTTGAATTGACAAACAGTACACAGTACGGAACAAAGTTGTGCTGACTTCAAATGAAACCACAGAAAGAATGTAATGTTTGGAGATATGCCCATCACAAGTGTTTCTTACCTACTAATACAACAAAATTATATATTGGAAGTAAATTACAATTAGCTTTCAATTTTTTTTGCCTTGATAACCTTTTAACCTTTTTTTATTAGTTTATTTTTGCGTAAAAAGTGAAATGAACCGTTATATTATTATTGTTTCAATGTTTTATTAGTCAATACCAATTTAAAATTCAATATAAATATGTATTAGTAGCGTGATGGAAATCTAAAATTACAATTTTATTTGTCTTCGTACAGTTCGGAAAATCAGTGGAGTGTCCTATGGAAATAGAGCGGAAAAATCCCAGTCCCCAAGAATCTGCTTAAAATATACCCATTGATGAAGTCTGATAACAAATAATTGCAACCCATAGAATAAAGTAATTTAAATAAATTTGTGGAACGCTCAAGGGGAGTTTAAAGGTCTAATTTAAGATTCAGGTCGCCACAAGCAGACAGCAGAATGTATTCAAGGAAAAATGAAATACAGTACCACGCAGTTCATACTTTAGAGTTTAAGCCCTGCAACAGTACACATGGTTATAGTAAACAAATATGGAGACGATAAACCAAGTTTTGGTGTTACGACCGATAACATAACCACATGGTAGAGTGCAACAGATTGAGGAAAAATATGTGAAGCACTGGAATTTAGGAGCAATAAGCCGTAAACAATTGCTAACCGAGTATTAATAAACATTATTCTCGGAAACGCGAT
Organism: Xestia xanthographa; assembly: GCA_905147715.2. Classification (NCBI taxonomy): domain Eukaryota; kingdom Metazoa; phylum Arthropoda; class Insecta; order Lepidoptera; family Noctuidae; genus Xestia; species Xestia xanthographa. Next base: position 9,861,204 of record LR990652.1, read on the forward strand.
CGAAGAATAAATCAGTAGCAGTAAAACCTCTAACAAAAAACTTGTTTGCTCTTATTGAGATGCATGATTGACTGGTGCTAATGAATCCATACTTAATAATAACAACAACGATGTAAAAACTAAAATGTTTAAAGGAAACGAAAATATGAAAGCAGGCAATTTTGTAGATTATGATAATTTAAGAGTGGAAATCTTCAATTTGTTGCTAAGGGCAGATAATATTAGTGTGAATGTCAGCTTAGCACGGAAGGCTTGAGGAGTGGAAATTCCCAAACGCAACGAAATGGAGTTTTTGCTGCCATTGCATGGTCATCCACAAACTAAGACAGTATTCAAGTGCGATAAATAAATAAATAAAGTGCGTCCTTCCAGGCATGCTATATTTTAACTACTTAATGTTAATTACAATTTATTGTTTATAAGAGAAAGCGAACCTTGAACGTGGAATTAAGTGCCGCTACACCTACATTAATTAAAATCTCTTCCGTAGCCAGTTTCGAAAAGACACGAATTCTACTTTATGTAATTGTAAATGTCAAGCAAGACAACAATAACATTGAGTGCGATAATTAATTAAGTCTTACTTTGCCAAATCGGTACTGTATCATGAATCACCCTTTATCAAATCCATTGATTCGGAGGGAACGATAATTTCTTCAACATACGCAATTATTATCGGTATTATATTTTAGCTGGGCGCCATTTTACTTGGAGCGAATTTCATCAATGAAACTGAACGCGATTAGCACATATGAACGGCGATTAAGAGCTGTCAGTCATTTTTCCACAGTCTGACCACTCTTGAACGCGGGTTAGATGGTCTGGATTGTGTCAAGTGTTATTTTGCCCTGTAAGAATGTTAAACCCTTCAAAAATAAAACAGTTTTTTAGGTCAATGTCAGCAACACGACGTGAGTGGAACAAATCGACCGTCCGTTCGTCAGCTGATGGAGGTAGAAACATCGCAACAGTCAGACAATTGGCGGTGATTGCAAAAATAATCGCGTTCCTGTCTACCAATTGAGGGTGCCTTGTTCTGACGTACGTTCAGCATTAAATAACGGAGCCGATTTGTTTCTAGTCACGCACGCAGGCTAGACAGACTGATAAATATGGATGTAGTTATCGATATTATAGAATATGTCGTTGAGAATATTGTGTCTACAAAATATCTTATAAAGAACAAATTGTAATTGAATCATTATGGTAAAACGATTAAGAAGATTAAGACGCTTGATTCAATTGCATCGCCAAGTTTGATTGTGGAACTTTCGGAAGCGACTTGCACTTTAGAAGGATGATATTGAATAATGGTAGTATCACATTTACAAGTTAGAATACTTCGAGACATTTGCTTGCTATAATGCTAGAAGGCAAGTCGTGAGGGGAAAACTGATAGGTCGACATCTTTCATGCGTTCTAAATTGAACTTTGGTCAGATGTACATCTAATCTACTGGGTACTTTGTAGCTTTAATTAAGTCATAAGACATGAGTTGTGATGTATGTTTATTACGTATTATATTTTAAGGCCCTTCTAACCCTAAAATTAGCAACTCTATTTGTGGTGGTTCAAACTTGGTTTGAAATACTGTTAGAATAAAGTTCTAATCAGCTTGCACTACGGTTAGAGTTAAAGCGGTTGTTACGTCAGTCACTGCGGCCGAATAGTGTGAAATTAGTGTTTTTTTTGCGATTTATAATAAATCGATTGATTGGACTAAAAAAATAAAACACATAGGTAAGACCTGCTTTATAGTTAGTTCAGTTAGTATGCAAGGTTTCGTGATCTAATTTGAAGTCCTTTTTGGATACCAGCGGCAGCGGTTTATTGTTCGATTTGGAGGTAACTTTGGAACTTTTTTTATCGAGAAAAGTTTATGGAATCGTGTTTTCGTCGCACATAGTACCTACCTAGCATTAATCCTCAACTTTACCATATATTTATTTCAAAATTAATGCTGCAGTATTTTAGGCGTAACGGAGGATCATGCTAAGCCATTTGAGACATAGTAGGCCCATAACGCCTTCTTCCAATCTCACGCGACTTGCGTGAAGCGACAAGCGTGTGTTTCTTTCGTTTCTGTCGCGGTATAAAGTCGCATCGCGATGGCTTGTGGCAATTTCTTTAATTTGTGTTTTTCTGTGTGTATGTGTGCTCGTGGCTATCCGGTGAAGCTATAGAAACATGGACTTTAAACATTATGGTAGTACCTAATTAACTGAAGAGTCAGTAACCACTGCTTTTTTATATTTAGAACATCAAATGCTGTTAGGGAAAATAACATGTTTGTTTCGCGATACCCTGAAGAGTGGAGTTTAACTTGTAACATTACGTTCTTTAGTAATTATTTTTTAATATTCTCTGCTACAATTCTTTTGAATGAAAATGAAAATTGAAAGAAAATTGTTTGCCTACATTACCGGGACTGTCAACTCCTCTTCTGTATAAGAGGGACCTTAAGTAATGCAGACAAGTGCCTGTTTATAATTGTATTACTTACCTATGTCGTACGACACGCGCCTGCTGCGTACGGCGCCACCTATCGGGTCTAAAATTGTCCTATCTTTCAAGCTGGAACCAATCACACACGTCATCATCTGCCTAGCCTTTTCCCAACTATGTTGGAGTCGGCTTCCAGTCTAACCGGATGCAGCTGAATACCAGTACTTTCAGGTCACTAACTGCCTGTAACGACTGTCAAAGATCTACAAATGACAGCCGGCTCCAACGGCTTAACGTGCTTTCCGAGGCAAGGAGGAAACTTGGTATGTATGGGGTGGTCACCCATCCACAATCCCACAGCAAACCAACCTAGGCAAGCGCGGGTTAACCTAAAGATCGACCCGAGCGGCTGTTATTATTTACCCACGAGCTCCTAACATACACATTCACAAAATTTCATTGAAATCGGTTGGATTGTTTCCGAGATTAGCGAGTGCGAACATAGTGACACGTGATTTTTATATAGGTACAGGGTGGAATTTTTCAATGCCACCTAGAGGGAAAGTACTCGAAATACTGGAGAGAGCAAATTTTACTCAAATGAAACATTCCTTTATTTTTAAAAGGAAACAAATCTGCATTCACAGATTTTCGAAAATTCGCTTGCCACACTCGAGAATCGAACCGACTAAAGTTCGAAAAAATAACATCATGTACTTTTTTACATCAATCGATATGTGCAATCATATAGATCAAATCTCTTTAACAAACATGATAAATTAAATAAAGGGAAAACCATTAAATCTAAAGAACAGTTATAAATTCAATAAGATAAAGCACTTTTATTCATGGTTTTCCTTTCATTTAATTTATCATGTTTGTTAGATTGATGATGGTCAATATGATTGGCCCTATCAATTGATTGCAGAAAGGTACAGAATGTTATTTTTTCGAAATTTAGTCGATCCATCCCGGGTTCGATGCCCGAGTGTGGCAAAAAAAAATATCGAAAATCTGTGAATGCAGATTTGTTTCTTTAAAAAAATAAAGGAATGTTTCCTTTGAGTAAAATTTGCTATCTCCAGTATTTAGAGTACTTTCCCTCCAGGAGGCATTAAAAAATTCCACCCTGTATATTTAGAAGATTATTGTGTTCGCTGCACCTATCACATGTACTGTGGACTTTTATCTTTTCCTAAATATATCAGCAATACAAGATACAAGTAAAACATTGATAACTAAGGTATGAATAATTAACCCATTCCATGATAGATTCGAATAAGTTGAAAACATTGTAAGTAGGTAGGTCCATACTTAACACTGTAAATACATATCGACGGTTGAAAGGCTAATTGATATAAGCGACATTTTGTAAAACTTGCAGGAGGACTGATCAAAGTTATTTTTTTGGGAAAAAAAATCATAAAAAAACAACTATTTGACAGACTTTTATTTATTTAATACAGTATATCCCTAATTAAGTAAGGACCATTTTTAAGTTATTAATGTTGAAAATTATGTATTATTTTGGAATGTTTTTGTTGGTTAGCCCAAAATGCATCAAATTTAGTTATTTTTTGAGAAAGGCAAAATGGCTCAAATGCCTACTGTAAATAAAATAGCTGAAAGTAAACTGGCTTAAGCATCGACCTAGAATAAAATAATACGAGAGAAAATGAATTTAGCACCAAGTTAACTGAAAGTTGAATATACCCAATGAGCATAAGCAACATGATGGTGTTGCACCAGAGTGAAGTAGTTTGAAGCAGATGCCCATTAGAGGTACTGTAGGATGAAACAAAATGAACCCTTACTAGATTATAGTAGATATTGATGCTTAGGCCATCATAATTCAGCAACGTCCGTATGTTATTTTTGAGGTTGGAATGCCACTTTATACAATTTTAGACAGTGTCTTATAAATTATAAATTGAAAAAAGAAAAAAAAACATTTTTGTATAATCATTCAAGGTGTTGATTCAATGTGTCTTGGTATTAAGTATTAGATAAGGTGATATATCACCCTGGAGGAGCTTGTGGCTAAATAATAACAGCCGCTCGGGTCGATCTGTAGGTTAAGCCGTGCTTGCCTAGGTTGGTATGTGGATGGGTAACCACCCTTACATACCGAGTTTCCTCCGTGCCTCGGACAGCACGTTAAGCTGTTGGTCCCGGCTGTCATTTGTAGATCTTTGACATTCGTTACAGGTAGTCAGTGGCCCAAAAAGTCTGACAACCAGTCTTTCCAAGGGGTATCGTATTACCCAGTACTAACTGGGTTGTGGAGGTCAGATAGGCAGTCGCTCTATGTATAATACTGGTATTCAGCTGCATCCGGTTAGACTGGAAGCCGACCCCAACATAGTTGGGAAAAAAGGCTAGGCTGATGATGAAGGCGATATATCACCGTAAGCCTAGGTAGTAGTATCACCACGGAATACATTGTACCTATTTTAGTATCACTTTATAAATAAAACAACAAATAAATTGTAATTAATTATAATTTTATCAAAATTAGTCTTTAACATGGACGTACCTAATTTAAATCAGTAAGTAACAATCAAACATGAATTAAAAAAAAAAAACCTTTCAGTTGTAATAAATCAGAAATAGAAAAAAATAACAATCTCGTCAGGAAACAATCAAAAGTTAAGATTCTTTATCAAAAAACAAGAGAAAACAGAAATTTTTCAGAAGAAAAAAAACCAACAATTATAGATTATCTATCATCAAAAAGCAAACGGAAATAAATGTAACATTCATTATAAAACAAAATTTTAAATGTTGACGATGACAAAGAACCTTATGCTTCTATCTCATCTTCAATATCTGTATCTATCAGAACATCTTTGCCAACGCGGTGCGGTTACGTCGGCCTTCACCATCATTAAGTTTCTTTCCAAGAAGAGGAATTCCATACGAAATCCTTTTCCTCCGATAGAAAATGGACATAACTCTTATTAATTTTGCTTCTCTTGTTCATTTTTTAGAGTTATTGTTCTCTGCTTCTATATCATCTTCATCTGCTTCAAGGGACTTCCGCAGCAACTCCATCTCACCCTCAGCAATTACTTATGGAGAAAGAAGTTCAGGATCATTCTCTTTGTAATTTTTTTCATTTGTAGTTTTGTTTCTCTTGTTCCTTTTTTTGGATTTGAGTTGATTAACTTTGTATCATTATTGTTCTTTGCTTCTATGTCATCTTCATCTGCTTCAAGAGATTTCCTTAACAACTCCATCTAACTCTCAGCAATTACTTCCGGTAATGTAGAAATAAATTCAGGTTCTTTTTCTTTGTCTTTTTGTTTCATTTTTAGATATCAGTCCATCCGTCATCATCGTTTTATTTTTGTGGAAAAACTATTTCCACGCGGATGAAGTCGTAGGTAAAAGCTAGTATTACAATTAATTACATACCGACTCAAATTCAATATCTATTCGTATATCTTCTATATTTTCTGTATAACTCTTTTCTTTGGTTAGATCTTTGTTAGTAATATCTCCTAATAGAGCTTTGGTGGTACTGTCATGATCATCCTAAAAGGAAAAAAAAAACTTAAATCAATGAAGCTATAATAATAAAAAAATTATACGAGTAGGTATAAAGTTTTATTTACCTGTGACTCTTTCCATATTGCTGTTATCTGGGTTTGAAGGAATCGTATTCACAAATGGAAATCTTTGGATTTGGTCGGATTGACTTCATATTAGTGTAAGACCACTATCTTGTCATTATTCATAATTTAATGCAAAATGGTTCAAACGACACGGCAAAATGGTTCAAATGACGCGGTTTTTTAATGTAGTTGAATGCAAAATGGACTAAACGACATAGCTTATTGTTTTGATTTAATGCAAAATAGGCCAAACGACAAAAGCAGAACCAGGGCGAAAAAGCCAAATGCCTTAATCGACACACGTTATAAAAGTTCGAAAAAACAAAATAGCTTAAGTTATCCAGTCCTCAAATTTGTCTAATTTTGTGTCGTATAGACCAATGAGCTTAGAAATGAGGCCTGTTTTGTTGTGGGTGCTAAGCGCCAAAAAAGTAGTCAAAAAAATTTGAAACCTGACTCAAACGACGGAGAAAAATTTGCTGATTCCGAATATGTATATAACTCAATATCGCAAAAAATGTCGCTTATACCAATTAGCCTTTCAACCGTCGATATTGTTATTAAATAACAACAACAATATTATGTTGTTGATAATAATATAAGCGATAAATTAGGACAGTTCAGTAATAAATAAATAAACAGGTTATAATAGGAAATATCCATTCGTATAATTATAACAAAAAATTCGGCTACAGATAAAGTGACATTTATTAAACTAATAAAAACTGTCCGTTCTAGTTTAGGAATAAAAGACAACCAAAAGTACTTATTGTTTTGAGATAACATTATGATTTGTACACGTTCTAAGTATCCAAAACAAAATGGTCTTTAAACTGTACATTGACGACGTACCTACTAATCTACACTAATATTATAAAGGGGTGTTCGTATTTTTGTGTGTGTGTGTATGTTTGTAATAAATAAAATCAAAAACTACTCGACCGGTTTTAAAAATGTTTTCACCATTAGAAAGCCACGTCTTTACTGAGTAACATAGGCTATATTTTATCCCTGTACCACACCTGTACTCCCACGGGAACGGGAACTACGCGGGTGAAACCGCGTGACGTCCGCTAGTTACTAATAAACTTTTTTGTAGCAATGAAGCAACTTGTTGGTGAAGTGAAGCAGAAAAAGTACGCAGATAAAGGAAGGCACTTGATGATCAGAAAAATCATGTATACACAGCCAGCATTCTTAATGCTTGTTTTTAATAAATTTGAAGCTAATGCCATAAACAAAGTTAATTATTCTACTAAGAAACAAGATGATAGATAGAAGACAACGGTCGTAAACACACAATCACGACATAATTGATCAATTAAATGTCAACAACAACAACAGCCTATAACGTCCACTGCTAGACATAAGCCTCTTCCATGATGGGAGGAATTTGCCGTAATCTCCACGCTTGGCAGGCGGATTGGAGATCGCAGTGATCAAAGACTAACAGAAAACGCTGCGGCCCATTCTCTGATCTACGGATGCGCAAGGTGTTCTGCCTCAGATATTAGTCGACTTACACGACACCCGTGAGTGTAATGGGTTGGTTCTATTCTACTCTGCCGGATACCACACGGCTAGAAAATAGGAAATGTAAACAATTCCGGTATAATAAATCAAGTACCAAAACATATTTAACGACTTTAAACCAGTTTACAACAAACAATTACAAGTTACTGTATTTCTTGTAAACAGTTAAAATTACAAAAAAAAAATCATTTTCCTCAATCAGATTTATATTTTGTGCTTGGAAAACTATTATAGTACGATTAAAAAGTAATTAATCTCATTGGGAAACGTGACGTGTCGGCCCTGCGTGGGCGCCATTTTGTGAGACGATCAAATCAACATGGCGGCGATAATTAGGAGACGATAGGTCATATTGTTTTATTGTAAGTGTAAGTATCAAATAAAGATTAGTTTTATTGACACAATGGTTTACTAAGGCTTCCTTAAAGTATATAGATTATTTGAAGTGCAGTATCACGCGATAAACAAAGCATTTGTTGATGCGGCTGGTGTCTTTCATTTTATTTCCGCATGGATATGCAATGTAGATTGATTGACAGATGATAGTGTCAATTCTGACAACATTAATGCATTACATTGGCTCAACAGGGTTTCCCAGAACATAGAGGTCAAGAACAAGACATCATAAATTACAGTTTCAATTAAAATGTTTGTCACGTCGCGCGTCGGTGTTTTGCTGTCGAAATATCAGCAGCAATCGACGGTAAGTCTTGTTTATAATCTACGTGACAAAGTTTATCGTAAAGACGAGTTATCACATAAACACGCTGTTGATACCTTGCTGTAGGGGTCACATGGAGAGAGGTTACGTTATCGACACTGTCGGACAACAGGCCCGTGTCTTCTCCACGTTTCAGTTCCAAGTGTTTATCCAATTGCAAGCTATTTCTGTGGCGGACGAATTCGGTAGCCAATGATAACCAGATATAGACAATTCAACAGTCCAAATGTAAAAAAAAATAGACGGAATTCTTTGCCAGCGTCAATGAAATTACGTTTTTTATGATTCATTCGACAGTTCTTCATCTGTCAATGGTCATGCTTCTAAAAATGAAGTGGGATACACTGAGTACACTGACACACCGTAAAACATCTTCATGTGACTTCTGAATACCAGCAGCAGATATTTTTAGTTCACAAGATCACGAGTTTTACGAGTCTGAGAAAGCTGGAAAAGTAGGTAATGTCTAACACATCACGCGGTCAAATCAGCTGATACGTTATTTGGCTTACTTCCACGGATTGCTAAACCAATAAAAATGAAACCTGCATGTAAAACACGTGGGGATCGCCTTATGCCACATCACTATCTTGTCTAACCCTTGCATCATCTAACCAACATTTTCAACCTTATTCCCAAAGTAATAAGATTAAATATTCAGTTCAAGATTAGATAACAATCCAAACACTAAAAGTGGACCATTAAAAGTAAGTGGTATAACTCTCTTTTTGTGCAAGTTTATACCAAGAATAGTGGTTCTAAGCAAAGAAAAAGCGGAATTACTGCTTTGCTAGTCGTCATCAGGTAAGCTTTAGTATTTCTGAGAAACATTAATTTGTTAGACGCTAAAATAGCCGTTTATTTCCATGGCAATAAATCAACAGAATACAGAACTAGTCAAAACAGCGTTTGAAACATGTTTAGAACTATAAACAAGTTGAATGAACGCTGCGACCAACTTGGCAGTTAACACGTTCAAGGAGTTTCAATCGAGTGATTAATTCATAGTTTTCACACTAATTAGGGCTCTTTGTAACTCTACACATGCCATACGTACTTCAGGATGAAAGATTTGAATTTCATTTGGGCAGAACGAAAAGGAAGCATAATTTGATGGAACAGCATTTCCATCAAATTATGCTTCCTTTTCGTTGTGCTCAATGTGTTTTTTAGCAATTAACTGAGCACAGTTGATTGCTAAAAAACACATTCAGCGTTTATCTTGCAAAATAATTTACGATACAGCTGTAAACTAGAAAAAACATTAATTAAAATAGATAAAAAAGTTTGTTGTAAACTTACATAAAATCTTCCAAGTCAACAACATTCGTGTATTGACACGCTTGCCCACCAACATTAAAACACATGCTATTATAATCCCAGGCCTGCTGCTGATGGCATGGCAGGTTCTGGATCATAGGACGATTCGGGACGTAACTCACTGGCTGCTGAAACACTTCCTGAACAGGATAATATGGAAGCACATTCTCGTGTCCATACGGCACGAACGGCACATTTCTATAACACTGTACTGAAGGACTTCGAAGGTTCGAATTATAATCACCATAACTACACTGAGCGTCAACCGCCTGCCTAGACCACTGACTAGCCATCGGGCACTGCAAATTCCATCCAGCGTCCTCGAAAGCCCCTACCACAGGGCACTCCTGAGGATATTGTTCGCCAAAACCGTTTACGAGCATTTTGGTATCCGAAATCGCGCATTCGTTTTACAGGGAACAGCAAAACAGTCCATCGAGGTACAAAAACAGCGAGCAACTGATAGCAGCAAAGATGTTCTTATCTACACTGAGGATAAAAGCCATAGTAGCAAAAACTTGATAATAACAAAATTATTAGATAACATTGAATTATTCGACCCTGGCAAGTCTGGCTGACAGTTGATATCGGATGTCTTATCGAGTTTTTTTTGTGGATTTCAGAAAGGCATATTATTTTAATTTTTTTCTAGAAGTGAGGGGGTTATTGATTTTTCCACGACCATGTCACCTTATCTTTAATAGACCAAAGGTGATCCAAGATTACGGGTTCCACTTAACTGGGAAGTGTCTAGAAGTACTACAACAATGTTTCAAATAAGTTTCGTGACGTGGATTCGACAACAATGGTGTGATATGAAAATCGATTTCGTAATCTGTTTTTCCACAATCACTAAACAAACACGACCAATGTCCGATTAATGATGGATTAATGCAAGTAAAGTAGCTTTTCCCAATTCCACATGGATACCAATCACTGTATAAAAAATAGATAAAATGTCAAATAAACAACACACTCAATTACAAATATTAGATAATTATTACTGTTAATTAAGCATGACGAAATGCAATTGAAATCTCCAGTACCTAATTAGACGAGCATATGCGGTGCGACAAACTGCTGACGAGCGGTATAAAAACTAGTTTGTAAAGTCGACTCCGACAGGATGGAGTCCTTTGGCCAATGAGACGAGACACTGGATTCCCTTCTAATAGCAACATAAATAAGCATTCCATATCACAGAAGAATGGACAATTAATTGCTAATTGCCAGGCATATAATTCACCAATGTTATACACTCCTTGATTTAACCAAAAGGTTAAAGATGATGCAGTCCTCAATTTGAAGAGCAAAAGGCACGCAGAAGCCAAATGCTATAATTTAAAACGAATTTAAATAATGTCACACGTGGAGTCAACCGAAGCTGACCTAAATGTGCAAGATCTTGAGAGCATCGTAAATGTTCAACACGGTCAGACATTCTGTTATGAAACTCCAAGGTCCAAATTAAATAATGTAGGTACTCAAAAAATTAGTTTCTTTTAATAATTTAAAAGAAACTATTTTTTTGAGTACCTACTTGAGACTGAACTTTCACCGATCGATCAGTCGCTTCCGACCAAACCCTCAGTTCGTCGAATCTTTTACTTCAGCACTTACTATTGTCCTATAGTTATTGAGGAAGGAGATCGGGAGCAATGTAGGTTATGCGTGTAGTCGTTGCATACAACGCATCCCACGCAAATTGAAGAGTTCAGTTGCGCTTGCGAGGGCGATGAGGAGTGAAAACATAACTTTGGTAATTTGTTCTGGTTGGATCTGAGAACAGCGCTGTAGATGTATACCGTCTACAGACTGTTCTCAATTGGCTACACTTCAACGCCCATTATTCGCATGCAATGCCGTTTGTTTTGCTTGGATTCGTAAAACTTCTACTGGAGGAAAAAAGTGGAAAGTTTATCCTTGACTTGTTGCAACACGAGTTTTCAATTTGTATTTCGTCTGACTTTCTTTTCTTTTTCAGAGTTCACCAGAAGGGCTGCAGATCATAAATATGTAACGCAGCGTTTGGCTTATTGTGTCAGCCGACAAAACTCATAGATATTCAACCCAACGCCCAATGTTTGTGGGCCGCCGAGCGCCTCATTCGAAACAAAGGTTTAATTTAAACATGTTTATCTGTGTGTACTCACAGTATTACATGTAAGTATTTAATAATATGTATATTCAGATAGCGGTCAGCATTGGCTGTTATAAGAATTAACCGTATACAAAAAAACACAGTCTTCTGTTAACGAGTTTTTACGAGTGTAAGATCTCTATGTAAACCACAGTTAGTAGTAGCTTGTTTTAACAAACAAGGAAATTCAATGTTTACTGTAGAAGCAATTACTCTTTATGACTCAAGTGGCTTTGATGTTTAACTGGCAAAATTAAAGCTAGGCAGATAAAATATAGTACAAGGAAAACAGGTACACATTGAGGCAGATAAGTTAGAAATATGCCGCAGATATCTTGTCGCTTACGCGCCAAAAACTGTAATTGACTAGATTCAGTCGTGGGTTTCTATCAGATCCCCGTCGCGGCCCTATAATAATGATAAACGTCAAAAAACAACTAGAATCAATTTGTAATATCGATCGGAGTATCAAAATAACAAATCCTGCTAGCATATAGACATTTTTCGAGCGCTTTAATCACTGATAGCACACTATCTTTTACGTCAATGCAAACGATGCATTCTTATTATTCCATATGCGTTGTTGCGGGGAACAAACTTTGGTGCGTCGGATAAAGAATTATGTTGTATTCATATTTATATTTGGAATCTATGATTTATCGATGCAGATGAATTTCAACAGTGTCACAATAAAATGCATTCAAGTTATTTTTTAGGTTTAATAAAAACGGCCAAAGCAAATGGACCTCCTGAGATTTTTTCAGACAACCCCTCCAAAATAACTCCAGCCAAGGGTAGAAAAAAAATTTATGCGACAGAAGATCTTGTAAGAATCTTGAAATTCAACTTTATTTTATGAGTAGCAAAAGAATGGATAACAGCATTCACCTGCAATTCAGCTAGAACATTGGAATCTGGAAACTTGGCAGGCAGTTTTGGTACCATAAATATTAAAACCGGCTTGCCAAGAATGATGTTGATGATAAGGGAACCACCATTTCTAACTTATGATAGTTTTATTGAAGCAGCCATTTGTAGATATGGTGACAAAATGTAATGCTGAGAAAAATATTAAACTTGGCAATAAGTTTCACTTCTTAAGAATTTCCAAAATTATTACAGTGTATTATTAGAACGCATATTACGAAGTGCTGGTGCAGTTTTAGGTGGTCGAGTTTACTGCAAACACTGGCATTTCGTTACAGTCTTATCAGAAGGCTTAAAGTCACCCAAAGAGCAATGGAGAGGGCTAGGCTCGGAGTTTCTTTGCGTGATCGAATCAGAAATGAAGACATCCGCAAGAGAACCAGGGTCACCGAAGAATTGCCAAACTTAAGTGGCAGTGGGCAGGGCACTTTGCTCGCAGATGGCCGATGGGGTCGAAAAGTTCTGGAGTGGCGACCGCGAACCGGAAGACGTTCCGTTGGATGGAAGATCTCCCACTAGGTGATCCGATGACCTGGTGAAGATTGCGGGAATCCGTTGGATGCGAGTCGCACGGGACCTTGGGGGAGGCCTATGTCCAGCAGTGGACGTCTTTCGGCTGAAATCATGATGATAATGATGATGACTGGCATTACAATCAAATCAATGTTTAGGTGAAGTAGTTCAAGTTTAGCTGGCTTTGACAAATCAAGAACTAAAAATTTGCAAGTCCATGGAATATAGGTTTTTATTTTACCTCTTCGAGCCTCAATTATGGAAGTTTTCTGATCAAGAATGTGGTATTACTTACATGGTTTTTTATGCCCTCTCCGGTCCAAAATGGAGGTTTCGCAAATGTTCTGCTGCTTCTTATCAAGCATGGTTTAAAAAGTGAACATAAATTAGTTTTTGATGTTTTGGAAATATAGACTTTATATCTTCACATTACAGCTGTTTAAGTCTGATTTATGTGTCGTGTTTGTGGCCCTATGGCCAAAATGCTAAAATGACACGCACAAAGCGGTATCGGTAGCAGTTTTAAGTCTTATAAAGTAAGCTATTTTAAATTACTTTCAAGGTATAAAGATAAAATTATGAAGTATCAGTTATTTCAGTTATTTACTTATTACACAATTGAGTCATACTTTTTTTTGCTCTAAACTCCATTAGATAGAGACTATCAGCCTTATCATTGACGTCACTCCGAATGATAAAAGTAACAAATTAGTTTTTAACTAAGCTGGGCAGGATAACGGAGCCATCGTTTTTATTCCTGAAACAAAAAATTTCATGCCATGTCATAAAGTAACTAGAGCATCTCCAGATTTAATTCTGTCTTCACTTCTTCAGATAAAATCTTGAATTTTTTGACAACAATGATGTCAGTGTCTACAATCAGTGCTCTCGAAGAGAACAAATCTTCATTGTTACTTCGAGCTTTTAGAAGATCGGCCATTCTGATAAGAAAAGATAAGTTTATCAGTGATATCACGTGCCCTAATAACTTCCAAGTTGTTTTGGATGATAAGCAAGTGATTTCATTATCAATTGCCATATTGGATAAAGGAACTGATTCTTGAAACAAAAAGAATTTCGGTTAAGCCGGAAGTCATTTTACTTGACTCATTGATGGCTATCCTCTGCCAACATCATTGGTTGCAAACATGGGTGAATATTTTGTGGTTTTTCCAAATTCGAATCGCCTAAAACGATAGCTAAAAGACAGTTGCTAGGGAATCTTGCACACACCACTACGCTTGGGTACCGGGCTATTTAGTGGAGTTGATAGATCTCAATGCTGGGTCGGGAATAATAATAAATAAATAATACAATGAAGTAATTTATTTCAGACATGGTCCATAGTTCCAGAATATAAAAATTTGAAAACACATGTAAGTACTTACATTAAAATAATCAATAAAAAATAAAATTACACATACACATTCGATTACAATTGAATTAAATTAATGAGGATGCTGTATCCTGGATACAGCACCTTCATTAATTTAATTTAATCATAAAAGATGGTGGATACAGTATCCACCATCTTTTTGACAAAACTTTTTGTGCGTTCTAATGATCGCGACCTACACACAGGGCGGGGGTTTTACACATTATTCGAGTACCTAGTAACAATCTACTAATGGGTAGGATAATCTTAAATTAAGTTAATGAGCCTACATCAGATGGAGCGCATAATATAACCATTACAGTACCTAGGTACTTTATAATAAAAGAACGCATTTGATACCTCCACAATTGCGTTCGCATGCACATGCAGTAACATATTATTAGAGTAAATTAGTGCTATAGACCAGTAGGTAGTAATATCACAGTGTATCTACGTCAGTTGGATAATTTGCCACTACATCCTTTGATATTAAATGTCTAATGGAATTTGCAAATCGTTGTTACATAATAAATAACGTACTTGTATCAATTACCTATAAAATTTTCCGTGATGATAAGTTTTTCTTTTTGATAGCTTTGTTCTTGTTCGAATGCTCGGCAAAAGCCATCCAATTCCTTTTTCGAACCGTTTATGTGACACTTTCTGATTCGAATTACAAAAGCCATTGCACAGACATGCTAGTTTTTTGTCATCACGAAGATGTTTGTTTATGGTTGTGTCGAAATTAACAACTGTACTTTTTCTTGTAACTTCACAAAACAGATGACATGATTCATTTTCAACCGACTTCCAAAAAAAGGAGGTTCTCAATTCGACTGTATTTTTTTTTTTTTTTTTTTTTTTTTTTTTTTTTTTGTGTTTGTTACCTCAGAACTTTCGACTGGGTGAACCGATTTTGACAATTCTTTTTTTATTTGAAAGCTGGTGCTTCCCGTGTGGTCCCATTTTTATTTTGTGAACATCTGATGCTGATCTTCGGAGATATACAATGGAACTCTTCAAAAATAGACGGCAAATGTGCCGTGAATGTTGCAATCGCTTGGATGTTTATTGTTTATACAACATCATGACGTAACATCACGCCTGTATGCGCTGAGGGGGTATGCAGATGTTTAAAATACACCGAGATTTCGACAGTTAGGTATGCTAAGTTGGCGCGATCGTGTTCAGCGCGCGACTCAAAAAACTTAACATCACGCCTGTATGGTCTGAGGGGGTACGCAGATGTGTACAATACACCCAGATTTCGACAGTTCGTTCTTGTTCCGTGCACGCCTCAAAAAGATGTCAGCAAAAGGGACTGTTCTAAAGAGATACTGCGGCCCTGGAACACAAAGGGCTAAGAAAGAACATGGATGGGTTCAGTAAAAGTCTGACACTCACTTCCGCTCCGCCCAGAGCGATAATTTGATGATTTCCCATCCGAAAAAAAAGGTATGTTAAGTTCCATATATTGGGGATACGCCTATTACCATGACATGTATTGTTAACAATGCCAAATAAATTCATGGCAAATAATAATATTTGGGAACAACTAAAAATGGAAAAATAAAAAACTTTTTTGCAAAAAATAAAACCGACTTCAAAAAACACAAAAAAGTGAAAAATAACTTTAGCTTCAGAAGTCGGTGACAAAAAAACGAAATCAATCAAACAAGAGTCACCGACTTCTGAAGCTAAAGTTATTTTTCACTTTTTTGTGTTTTTTGAAGTCGGTTTTATTTTTTGCAAAAAAGTTTTACTAAGAACAGAATTCGATATTCTTTTATAATGAGTTGTTCAATTTTGTCAAATTATCAGTTCCAAATATGGCATTGGACTTCACAACGCAGCCAGAAAAACAAGTAGCGTCCTAACAGAGTTCACGGACGCCTGTGCTTGCGCAGCACGCTAACCAAATAAAATAGATCATTGTGATAAATACAGCGCGAGTTCCCCGTCCAACTTTATTTGTAGTTTTTTCACGCGAATAAAATAGTAGCTGAGAGACAAAGAGCAGTCTAAACGACAGTAGATCGATACGTATAAACATGAGCAGAAATGCAATTTGAAAAAAAAAAAAAGCCTGCACTCGGGGGCCTACCTTCACTGAAGTAAGATTGAAGTAATACTTTATGAGATGGTGGTACAGTCCCTGAATATGTTTACTAAGGTGGTGGAGCAGAATAAGTTTGTATATCTGAAAGTAATCGCGAAAACTTTAGAAAACATCTTTAGATTTTTTTTCTAAAATACTTGAAATATACATTACATCGACAACAATGAACAAAGAAACAGACCAAGCTAGCGTTTAATGAATGCACGCAGGTCACACTATTACGCTACAATATGAATTCATCGAATATGAAGTTAGTCATAAACGAAAAACCGGCCAAGTGCGAGTCGGACTCGCGCACGAAGGGTTCCGTACCATTATTATCAAAAAAAGGGCAAAAAAAATCACGTTTGTCGTATGGGAGCCCCCCTTTTTTTTTTTCTTTTTTTTTCGGATGGGAAATCATCAAATAACCCCTCCCGCTCTGGGCGGAGCAGGAGGGAGTGTCAGACTTTTACTGACTAAAACCCATCCATGTTCCTTCATCGCTACGGTGGCCGGGGGCCACGTGGTGGTGGCCCCCGACGCCCGGGGCGTCTCCCGCGGCGGCCGGGACGTTGAGAGGTTCTCTCCCTCTCACGTTCCGCCACCTCCTTCTCTAGCATTACTGCTTCGCAGAAGGAGGTGACGGCGTCCCATTCCGTCTCGCTTCGGACCATGGCTTGCACCAGGGCCGGACGCGAGAGGTCGCCGCCGCCGATCGCCGCTTCGAGGACACGGCGGTGCTCCGCCCACGCGGGGCACACCTCCACCGTGTGTTCCACCGTATGGGAGCCCCCCTTAAATATTAATTTTATTCTGTTTTTAGTATTTGTTGTTATAGCGGCAACAGAAATACATCATCTGTGAAAATTTCAACTGTCTAGCTGTCACGGTTCATGAGATACAGCCTGGTAATAGACAGACGGACAGACGGACAGACAGCGAAGTCTTAGTAATAGGGTTCCGTTTTTACCCTTTGGGTACGGAACCCTAAAAAAACATATTCTTAAGAAATAAAAAAAAAAAGTCGCGAGCGGAATTTTTTTTTTTACTTTCTTTTCCACTCGTCTAGGAACTCAATAAAAAAGTCCCATGAAAATCCAACCACTATAAACTTCGTTCCACCTTTTGAGTATTTTTTGTCTAATTGCACTCGGCTAATTAGCTACTTTTATTTGCTACAAAAATAATACGAGGAAATGCTTCTGGAGACACGTGACGAGGAAAATAAGAAAAACCTATTTCTGCATATTGACCTGTTTTATCATTGGATGCTGGCTGGAGAATGTATTGTGTAATAGAAAGGGTCGTTAAACGGTGTTTATGTTTACAGTCCGACGACCTACTTGGACGATACGATTATTGCGTTTGATAAATGCCAAGATTTGTAATGGGAATCTGAACCTTCTTAAATGTACTTAACTCTTTTCAAAGATAGTGATTATCTTTACTATATATTCTAAAGAGGTAAAATTTGTTTGCAAGTTTCTAACTAAACATGTCTCTGGAACTAAAGATCCAATTAAAAAAAAAAAACTTTTCCTGGCAGAAAGCTACGTAATTACTACGAATAACTTTATTTATAATATCATGCATATTAGCCAAGCTCTCACATTTTTTGCGAACGAAGTTGCGGGCGACGTACTAGTTTCAGATTAAGAAAATTCCTGAAAATTGGAGTTGTTCACTGTAGAAATGTGTAACATTAACAGATTTGTGTTGTTTTATTTGTTTACAGTAGGCCCAATTTAATATGTAGATCACATTTGACACTTCATCAAAATACAACAACGTAACCTTGTAACGGCTCGCATAAAATATTATTTATTTTTTTGAAGTTAGCTTAGAACTGCACAATGAGGAGCCACACTGTGGAACTAATGGCGCTAGCATAGCTGGTTTCCAACATCGTCATTGGTTGAAAATGTGGTAATGTCATTTTATATTTCAAAATAGCATAACCTCATTGGTCAGATTGAGACCAGCTATGGTGGCGCCATCTAAGATTATCTTTGCGTGTCTCCCCATTACTTAACTTTTTCCAATGAGGAAGGAAACTCTGGAATTAATGGCACTAGCATAGCTGGTTCCCAACATCGTCATTAGTTGAAAATGTGGTAATGTCTATATTTCAAAATAGCTTATTGGTCAAATTGAGGCCAGCTATGGTGGCGCCATCTGAGATTTACTTTGCCTTCCCCAGATTACATTTTTATTGTAACAATGACAAAAGATGGTAACCTTTACTTTGAACTGACAGATGTCAAATGTGATCTATTAAATTGGCCCTACTTTAGTTCTATGGTTTTGCCAGAGAAGAGAGGAAGGCTATGGGGAGACCTTTGACCAGCAGAGAGCAATAAAAGCAGAATAAAAATTGCCCAAAAGGCCCGATATAAGTGAATGACGTAGTTTTGTAGCATTCTAAAGGAACAGGAATAACAAAAAAATTTTGAAGGTCTTCCAATCATGATTAATATTCTGTACTTACACAGTTCTAATAATAATATTCGAGTTTCAATTGAAACGCTTTAGTTGCATCCGTTCTAAGTTCAGTGTAAAACCACAAAATAAGAAGAAGTAAGTAAATGCATAATAAATATTGAGGAGTTAGGGATTGCCTTATGTACGGGATTTACCTGTTCCATAGCGTACAGGTCGCGGCACGAAAGTCTAGCGGTGAACGAACGACGTTTTACAATATATACTAATATCATTTCCTCGAATTCGAGTGACGATGAATTTAAATATTATTGACCTCGTATAAATTATCGATTTTCCAACTATTGAAGTTTAAACAAAGCACACACTGACACACCCATTTGTAAGATAAATAAAAAGTGAATACTGCTTTGTCTTAAGGGCCTATACTCTCTCAAATGGCTTATCATGATCCTCCGTTACGCCTGAAATACTTATCTACTGCAGCATTAATTTTGAAATAAATATATATGGTCAAGTTGAGGATTAATGCTAGGTACAATGTGCGACGAAAACACGATTCCATAAACTTTCCTCGATAGGAAAAAACTCCAAAGTTACCTCCAAATCGAACAATAAACCGCTGGTATTCAAAAAGTACTTCAAATTAGATCATGAAACTTTGCATACTAACTGAACTAACTATAAAGCAAGTCTTATGTGTTTTATTTTTTTAGTCCAATCAATAGACTTTTTGTAAATCCCAAAAAACACTTATTTGGCACTATACGGCCGCAGTGACTGGCGTAACAGCCGCTTTGTAGTGCAAGCTGATTAGAACTTTATTCTAATAGTATTTCAAACGAAGTTTGAACCACCACAAATAAAGATAAAGATGCATTTATTTGTTTAAACATGTGTGACATGATACATAAATATGCACATATGGATGAGAAAGAAAGATTGCCGGTTCAACATGTTTTGCCATATTCGGCGTAAAAAATAGTTTTCAATACTTTACTAGAAATTAAGAAATAATTAAATTGGATAATAGTCAAAATTCAATCAATTCAATTACATAATTACATTCAATACAATAATTATAGTCATAAAATAATAATTAATAAAACAATAATAAAATTAAAATTACTTATTAAATTATCTAAATTCAAAATTTGTCATTCAAAAACTCCGTAACATTATAATATCCCTTTCTGATAAGCAATTTTTTTTGCTCTCTCTTGAATGAATTAATAGTCAATATCTTAATGGAATTAGAAAGAGTTGCTAATTTTAGGGATAGAAGGGCCTTAATGAAGAAATCTGCACGCAATTAAAATCTTTTTCTGGAAACTTCAATAAAATCATCGCAAAGAAAAACCTGGACCGAACGATGGCCTAGAATTCGAGTAATTCACCGAAAAGATAATTTATCTCGCTTCGCGCAAATTTACTTGAAGAGATAGAAAGCCACCTTTTACTAAAATCCTGCCGAACAATCAAATTGGAAATTGTTTGGTCAGTGATTAAAATAGATCATAGTCATGACAACTTCACGAATTAAAGAATTTAAGTAGATAGGTAAGTCTGAATGTAAAACTGCATTGAAAATAAAATATTACATGGCTAAACTGGCTAAACTAAGACAAAAATCATAGTTGTAATCGGTAATATTTTTACTTAACTGTCCTACTCCTGAGAGGGCCTCCCTCCCCCCATTAAAATGTTGTGCTTTTTCTAGCTAGATGTGATGAGAAATGTATAGTCTAGTTATAAAACTAGACGTAGGTACAGTCGTGGTCTTTTCCGCCTGATCAGTTAGTTTTTTTCGCTTAAATGATTTAAGCGAAAAAAACTAGATAAAAAATTTGAAAAGCAAAGTTGAAGAAAATTTTATGAGGTTTTATTATGTAGTACAACAAAATTTTATACGACGCATCGTTTTCGAGATATAAGCAAAAAACTAAAAAACGGGACCTTCTTTGCCCCCCCCCCCCCCCTCGGGCTCACCTCGGAGGGGTCAGGACTTTTAATATGTTTATCTTCTAACTAGTCCAAACAAAGTTCATAAGTCACATTTTCTGCTTTCAACTTTTCCAACCACAATCATTCATTTACCAGACTATTAAGGATTCCGTATTTTTTACTATCAACGTCAAGCAAATAATGGCAAACGGTAGCTGTTGCTGCTGCTTACCCATTTAAAATAACAACTGTCATGATTAATCTATAGCCTTTACATGACGTCACGTATTTCAAGTATCGTGTCTTTACCGTCTTTCAATAACTTTGATATGCAAACTGTTTACATTATCAATATCCTTAGTGTTGTTTTTATCGGAAGCCGGAAGTAGGCAGTTAGCAAGTACCAGTTTACATAGTGCCTTTAGGAAAAGTTAAAAGCTTTTATCACATTACAGTCGGAACAATAATATTTTAATGGTTTTCGAGAGGAAAGACCTTCAGAATTTTCGAGGAAGAACTGAATTTACAAGGAGTAGATCCTTACTCGCTAAAACAGTTTCAGCTGAACAAAAATTAACAGAGGACTTTGCATCGAAGGATGCAAATGGCGCAGAGGCAACAACTGCTTGGCAACGCTTTGATTGAATGAAGACCACAAGGAAGGGGTCCGTAAGGACCGATGCCTGCCGGGGTTGCGGGACAGTTCGAAAGAGATACCGCGGCCCCGGAACACAAAGGGCGATGAAGGAACATGCGATGGGTTTTAGTCAGTAAAAGTCTGACACTCCCTCCTGCTCCGCCCAGAGCGGGAGGAGTTATTTGATGATTTCCCATCCGAAAAAAAAAAAAAAAAAAAACCCGTGCTACTCGTACGTATTTTAAGTGATTGCCAAAGGCCTGACTTATACGTAATGCCAACAACTTTCTTTGTTTGATTGATGACTGAAATATTGGAACTTTGAAGTCATAGTCAAGTTATCATTATCTGGATCTATTCAAAGTTCTAGTGAATCGGTTTCTTCTAGGTAAGCTTGCTTCACCCTAGGCCGCATCATCGCTTCACATCAGGCGAGTTGCGCTTGCGACCAAACACGTGCCCATTTTTTTTTTAGTTTTGAAAATGGTGCGAGAGTGTACACTGCGGCACCGGTATCCGTTTCTGGTTTGGTAAAGGTAATGTGGTGTGATAGTATTTGTTTTTTTCATAAGTCTAGTCCTGTTAAGATGGCTGTTATAATGGATATATGTTCTCATGGCATATTTGCTCCTGATGAACCTTCGTAATGTTAATAGCGATATCACGTCCATTCATTCGTCACGGTATCATTATTTCTACTTCCGAACAGGTAGTTATTGTTCTGTCAGGATGTGCAACAGCATCCATCCATCTTTCTATTAAAATCCAATTTGCGAATTTGCAGGATTGGTAATTGCGAATGATCGCCGTAATTGCCTCACGGTCGTTTGTGATGACCCGAGAATAGAGGATGTTAATCAAAGCAGAGCTAATAGGTGTCTGTGGTGCTAATGTTGTACTGGTAATCATGTCAATAAGCTGTAGATGCAAGGGGCAAAAGATCACGTTTATGCAAAGGAAGTCATACCTATGACTGTTCCTTGGTCCTTGGCTCGGGTTCCTTGGCCCTATAGAACCATTTCTTTAACAGGATTAGAGTCCTAGAAGTTATCAATTACCATAGCGCTTGGCTGGGACTTAAATTGGCTACTAGAATAATTATTTTATACTACACCTGCTTGGAAAGTACCTTGATACTTTATCAAATTTACGGTAGAAAGTACGTCATTGCATATCGAACAAATATGCGGGGAGAAAACGCATCTGAGCGGGAGAGGAAAGTGTATGAAAATCCATTTCTTACGTTGTTTTTCTTTTTTAATTTTGGGTAAGACTATGCGCCGGTAACCTAAATATCAAAAGCCAAAAAGTTTTTACAGTGAGTTTTTTTCTCCAAGTTCGCAAAATGACACTGGCCACTAGCTGTGTGTTGGATGGTGTCGGGCTGGCAGTGCGACCCTGCGGCGGCAGGATAAACAATTTGAAAAAAGAACATGTTAAAATTGCGGAAAAAGTGTTACATTAAGCTTCACTAACTGCAACAATTTCAATATAAATTTCAATTAGTAAAGATTTCGTTTTTTATTTTCCTCGTAGGTGTAGTTTAAAGCACTATGTATCACTCGAGAGAAAGTGCGATTCCCGAACTCGGGTGTTTTAAAACGACACCCTCGACGGTAATCGGTCACTTTCTCCTCTCGGTGAACAATGTACTATTATGCTTTTGAATGGAATTGAAGAACTAATAAAATAAGTTTCTTTAAGGCCCTTCAACCCTAAAATTAGCAACTCTATTTGTGGTGGTTCAAACTTCGTTTGAAATACTGTTAGAATAAAGATCTAATCTGCTTGCACTACAAAGCGGTTGTTATGTCAGCCACCGCGGCCGAATAGTGCGAAATGAGTGGTTTTTTCGATTTACAAAAAATCTCTTGATTGGATTAAAAAAATAAAACACAATAAGACCTGCTTTATAGTTAGTTCAGTTAGTATGCAAAGTTTCATGATATAATCTGAAGTACTTTTTGAATGTCAGCGGAGGTCAGCGGTTTATTCGATTTGGAGGTAACTTTCGATTTTTTTTCTATCGAGAAGAGTTTATGGAATCGTGTTTTCGTCACACATAGGACTTAGCATTAATCCTCAACTTTACCATATATCTATTTCAAAATGAATGCTGCAGTAGGTATTTTAGGCGTAACGGAGGATCATGCTAAGCCATTTGAGGGGGTATAGGCCTTTAAGTGCCTGGTTATTAGTGATAAAGGTTCTAGGTCACGGGTTTCTTGACCCTATAGAACATTTGTATAGAAGGATTAGTCCTAGAAGGAATCAATTACCATAGCGCTTGGCTGGAACTTAAATTGACTTTTTTTTTTTAATGGCATTGAAGAACTAGGTAATAAAATTTAGTTTCTTTAATTACGCAGATCGTAAATGAAGTTGTTAGCAATTCTAAGTTAATTTACATTTTATTAATATTTGACAGTGCTTATCTATCGAAAGCAAGTCAGTTAATGAAGAAAAATCGTAATTAATATGGTCAAGAGTTATCAAAGTGCAACTATATTGAATAAACAATGACCATAAAATTATTTAATACTGAGAAGTTAAATTTTTTTCTTGGTTAGTTAGTAAAAGGGTAATTCCATGGAAAACGCTACCGCAACATATTTTTTTAAAATGCTGTTTTTAAATTAAAATGTA
Organism: Xestia xanthographa; assembly: GCA_905147715.2. Lineage (NCBI taxonomy): Eukaryota > Metazoa > Arthropoda > Insecta > Lepidoptera > Noctuidae > Xestia > Xestia xanthographa. Next base: position 9,885,562 of record LR990652.1, read on the forward strand.
TCTGAGGATAATCTTAAAACCCCATATTTTAATAAAACATCATAAATTTTTTAATTACTTTTTGATTTTATTATTTTTTTACATGTTAAAGTTAGGTTGCTATGTATGATTGATGGTGGTTTATTTTAATCATAACTGGCAACACCGAAAAAAAGAAAACTACTGTCAGATTGACATTACGCATCCCGCCATTAGAAAAGAAAAGTAAGTTAAGTAACACCCGTTACGTAACGGGTGTTACTAAATTTTGATATGGCTTGTTAAATACTAATGAAAAGTTAATTTGCTAGTTTGGTGAAGCTTTTGAAGGTTTTAATATTTAGGAGTTCTCCATAAATTACATTGACACGGTTTTGGGTGTCTTTTCGCGCACATCATTAACATTTTTCATTTTGCTATGAACTGGTTTGAATAAAATATTTGTATGTTATTCTTACTTCTTATTGTGTAAGTAGTCACAGCTAATACATTCATAAGCAATGAAAATGATATTTCAGACGTTCTTATTACGAACATCATATGCATATTGCCTAGCCCTGAGTTACAAATAAAAGGGGACCGAACCTATTACAGTTTTTCCAAAAGTATTGATGTTAGTGAGCAGTAGGCATAATAGAAGTTCCTTTATTATCTAAATGCCAAAAATTTGATTAAATAAACATTTATTACTACAAAAATTGGTTTAATTTTGTACTCGTAACACCCGTTACATTCAGCTGTAGCACCCGTTACAGTTTTATATTTCTACGAAAAATCCTGTTTGTATTTTTGTTTTAATATGGGTAGTCTATGAAATTCAGAATCTATTTAGCTTTGTGTTCACATTTTTTTTACCAATGTAAAGTAAAACATTTCGCAGACTTTTGCTTTTTTTGCGATTAAGCCGGAAGTATGAGGCAAAATCTTGTAACGCCCGTTACGCACATATCTTGCTCTTAATTTCTTTACTGCTGCCTGTAACTGTTAATTTCAATACAGATGACGAAAAATAATCCTAGGTGGAGGGTGTTAAGCTAATAAAATGTAAATGTTTTCTTCTTGCATCATTAATTAATCGTCAAGTAGAAGTGTACGACCTGTAACACCCGTTACATGGAATGAGCCAAAAAATGAGGAAACTGAATGGAAATTCGTGAAGAATTTTAGAGCATGATGTTTGTTCAGTTTTGTTGAAATAAGTAAGTTCGTAGTTATTAGAAAAAAAAAATGATCTTAGATAGCTTGAATTGGGTTTGACGACCCGATTGGCGCAGGGGTAATGAGGCTGCCTTACGTTCTTAGGGTCCCGGGTTCGAATCCCGGTAGGAGCAAATGTTTGTGTGATGGGCATGGACATTTGTTTCCTAGTCATGGATGTTTTATATGTATAATAAGTATGTAATTACAAACAAAAAGTATCTAAGTCCTAGTATATCAACTATCTCGTGTCCACGACAGAAGCCTCGTTGCTTAGTGTGGCATTAGATGGCGCTGTGTATAATGTCCAGCGATATTTATATATTTATGTGCACAAAGCAAAATATGCACTTCGCAAAATGTGTATTTCGCAAAATGTGCACTGCTCAAAATAGCACTTCTCAAAATGAGCACTACAAAAATAAAAACCATTTGCTTACTATTTTTTTTTTATTTGCGAGCAAATGTACATTTTGCATTGTGAACATTCTGCGTCGAACCCAATTCAAGCAATCTAAGATCATTTTTTTCTAATAACTACTTAAATTGACCCCTTGAATTGATGGTCTGTCTGCTAAAGTTGGTCATGTGAAGTCTGAATGAAGCTTAAGCACAAAAAATTGTATGGGTCATTGACTTGAGTAAAGAATGGATACCAAGGGTAAAGAACCATGAATGTATACAGGGTAGATGGGACACCGATGCACACATGGTTACCACGTATTCAGAACATCATACCACATTGAAATTTTTCATCAGTAATTTTAAAATAATCTACTGTAACATACAGTATGTCAAAATGTATGGAACTGCTGGCTTTTCAGTGTCCTTTCAGTTCTACCAATATAATTCACTTATTAGCCGTCTAACTAAGAAGTGAATTATTTTATTCCATTAGTATTGAAACTTAAATGCATATTCAGAGAACTTTAGACAAGATTTTTATAGGTTAGTGTACTGCTGCAGCTAGCAAGGCGCAGTAATGACAGGTGGAATAAGGCTGTCACCAAATGGCGTCCAAGAACTGGGTGGGTCATCTGGCGGCGAGATGAGCAGACGACATAGTTACTATCAAGAGAGAAACCTAGATGAGGCTGGCACAGGTATATGGAGGCACTGAGAGGAAAATGAATTCAGACCGTGGATGATAATGATGTAAGTAACTGTTATTTGTGATTCTTTAATTTAGAAAAAAAAAACTATTTTTCTTTACACCATTGGACAAAGGCTTGTGTGCCTCATGGCTCACAGCCGGGATTATTAATTAGGTAGTTACTTATCTTAAGAGTACTAGTACAAAATTGGAGCAACAAACCTCAACCAAAACTTGTTCACAATTCATGAGAATATTTCTGATGATGACATCAAGTAGGATGTATATTAGGATGTGTGTAGGTATATAATTTGGATTAATTTGAGGCAAAAATTTAAATAAGAATAAAGTGAAAATAAGGTCAAGTACAAAAACAACCTTTAGGCACATAAAGTCTACTTTACCTTAGGTTTACCTTACTTAGATAGCTTTATATGAAATTCCTCTAGTCATTTTAATTCAAGTCAGACGTACCTACCTACTGGTACAGTAGTACTCGTAATGTTAGGTCCCACACCTCCCAAAAAATGTAGTTTTGGCATGGTTTTAGTACCCCAGTAAATATTTATCTTATAAAAGATGCTGTCTCATAAAGATACCTGGGGTTACTATTTCATAAGCCCAGAAAGAAGCCCGCCATTGCAGAAAAAATCTGTCATTTTTATCTTTTTACATAAGATAACTATGGCAAGAAGCAAGACCAAGAGAATTGGGGAAGAAAGCCTTTGCCCTGGAGTCGGACAGATTAGGTTTACAAAAGAAAATGTATTCAATGATGACATAAATTCTTTGCTGCTGTATAGGAGTTAGCTAGCACCCTGATCCGCAAGAAAACTCTTGGCACACCAAGATCCCTTGCGGATGTCCTGAGAAGACTGGGAAGATTGATCTGCTTGTGGAGGGAGGTGGGCTGGTTGGAGTAACGGCCACCATAGCTCATGTACAATGGTCTGCTTTATGGACTTTAAGCGGAAAACTAAAACCCTATAACATAGAAGGGTTAGCTATCCCTTCAACTGTTAGCGAAGTAGACACAATAGTTAAACAATGGCGTCCCGACCAAATTGGTCAGATCCACAGATGAAGGTTTATAAAGACAGGAAAAAACAGTCACAAATGACTTAGTGACACACCTACCTGTGGATTATGTAAGTAGGTAGGTGAAATAGGATTTTAAAAATGTAAAATTTTAATCATATAGTTTGACATAGAATATTATAGTCTGAACAATAAGGATAATATTTAGGTTTTTTCTAATAATATCATCTAACATGGACCCTATTTTTACCTCCCATACCTACATCATTTTGGTTCTCAGAATCAGACTTAAATTGCACTCCGCACTATCAATTTTTTATCTTATAAAATCTGTAATCTCAGCAGGACTATGTAAAAATAAATGATGATGCAATAAAAAAATTACATCGTAAATTCCCAAATATCTTTACAGTTCCTGAGAGTTTCAACTTACCAGTTTTAATCTGGTAAATGGTATTGTGTAATATGCTTTGTTTGTCATTAATTTAGCGAAGAATTAGTTTTACAGATATCTTTGTTGGTCTTTGCATTGTGTTGCTAGAGCAAATTTTGTCAAGCAGTAGTTTAGTTTTTGTTCTCAAACATGCAACAGGCACATGTAGCATGTTATTATGCCACTTTAGTATCTTTGATAGGGTCTCTCATCAACTGATACATGAGGATGGGGAAATAACTCATAATCAGTGATTTCAACATAGTATGTTTACAACTCAATTTTTTTATCATTAACCTTCAAATAATCACAGGAAACGTTAAACGCAAACAATTTTAATAGAAAGAAACCGAAAAATAGCATGGCCCTTTGGATCCCGTTACACTACCTGCGCCTTAGTAAATATAACGCGTTAAAATTTGTTTTTGAATTTCAAATTGTCATTACAAGGTTAACTTACCTTCTGTGTATGATATTTAATCTCGTCAAAAAGCCAAATATTGAAGAGAAAGTTCAATGATTATGGTGACACTTGGCAATTAAGTTAGCAGGAAAAAATAGAAATCATACATTACGATCACATTACTCTATTCCTTAAAACATATGTCCTAGGTTATGTTAACAAAAACATCAAAATAATTATAAACAGATACCTCCTTTTCTGATTAGCTGGTTTCGAAGACATCTCTGATTTTATCATACAGGCACTATTGGGAAACTTCACGATACGAACACAATCTTAGAACACTGCCAAGGAGAGTATCATATCGCTTTCGACGTTATGCTTTTTGTTTGTTTGATCATACACCACTAATTAGTTTCACTAATCACAATTTAGGTCATTTTACAATGCACTACACATTAAAATGCACTTTGTTATCGTGAACTTGCACAGTAGAAACACGAGATCGAAAACGAAGTTTGTACAGTACAGAAGTTGGTTCTATGGACGATTTGATATTTTTGTGATGAACGCGGAATGTGACAGGCGTCTCATTGGTTGAAACTACGCGCTAACATAGTAAACACCAATCGTATTTTTCGTACGTTCACAGACAAACAACTTTACGTGTCATTATTGCTTACAAGACAGCATCAAGAGATGGCGCTAGCTAACGATGTATTATTCCTTCTGTTACACCGTAAGATGTCACTAGTGGATGTATCCGTCAAATATCTTACATTTGCATTGCCATTGTACTTTGTTTAAAATGTTTAATCTTTTCAAATAATGAAGTCGTGTTTTTTTTTCTTCACATTTTAAAACATGTTGCAAAACTAGATGACATTTCGTAAAGCTCATGCAGTACTTTGATAACATAACAGATGGCAGCACTGCCCCCAAAGATTATCAATATTATTGTCAATGGTCTGGCCACCAGGCAGTGTGATCACCTGTTTATCCTTATCTTGTTTTTTTGTACTTTGATGATGAACTTTATGGAACAAAAAATAACTACCTACCTATTCATGATAATCTTACAAGGACTGGGAGTAGGGGAGTTGGGGGAATTGGGAGTCACTTTAAGGGAAACTCGTTATTATAATCACTAATGATCAGTCTTATAATTTGTTCAAATTGACTTATCTTTAAAAACTAATCAGGAATCGATTTATATAAGTCTTTTTTGGCTATCATTGCCATAAACGTAATTATAATTAAAAAACAAAAAAGTAGCTTTGACTCCAATTACCCACATGTAAGGGAAATGAAAGTCAGTCCATGTCCAGTACGAGTCAAAATTATAAAACGGAGAAAGTAACAAAATCTCTTTTAAAAAAATAATAAGAATTAATACATTGAAAAGTTACAAATGATAAACCAATGGAATAACAAAGAATAGTAAATAAATCGAGTTAAATGCAAAAATCACAGCGATAGTGACTTGGATCAACAAATCCTGTACATGCCTCATGGGCCCATCCAGCACAGAGTTTTCTCTCTTCGAGGCATATCGTACACACAGACTGATAACTTTGTCTCTCTTTTTCCTAACGTTTCATAGCTTGACTCTCATTACCCCAATGACGGTTTGTTTGCTAGATTTGAATTATTACACAAAAAACATCTGAAAATCTAATAACTTGCATTAATATAAGTTTAGTTCCAGTACTACACTTTGAAATTATTTTATACGAAAATTTAACAAATATAGATAATCACGTTTTCAATCGAAATTTCCGAAATTTTCGAACGGTCCCTGACCTGTGACACGTGCCTCGCTACCGGTGATGCGAGCATGACTTTCGGGCCGCGTATTGACCAGTGCGGGAGGGGTGCAGAGCTAAACCCCGTGCGACATAGCCATATTCTGTAAAGCTTAAGGTTCAATTCATTTTGAATTGACCCCCATTGCCCACTGACTCTCATTCCCCCCGGCTCCCCTAAACATAATTTTGACTCAAGCAACGCACACAGGTTCTACCTACCTAAATATTTTCCTGGACACCGGTCGATCGGTACGGTCTACCTACCTAAAGTGTTTATAAAGCAATTTACACTGGCTCTGGCTCCTAAGAGAGTAACAAATACTATTTGCTTACCTAACACCACCTACTAGAAACTCAATAGGCACAATGCAAACATGACTACCTACCTATCGTAACTAGTTCCCAGGATTTGAATTGGGGAGAGAAAACAAACAAACACGGTTTTGATTCCTGGTTCACATTACCCACTCAATAAATGTAGATAGGTAAGTAGCTACTACACCTATAGTATGTATCTATGTACACACATCGACACTGACAGGATATTTCCTACTGGCAATTTCAAAAAGATATGAACTGTAATTTGTTGTTGGCACATTTAGTAAAGTACTGAATTTAAAAATATAATTTACTGTAGGGTACACCTAGACATTTTCTTCCGTATAACTATCGTTGGAACGTGTACAAGATGATCCATTTGATGATCTACCTACCATTTGTCCTATGTACTACACGAAAGATTTAATAGAAGTATTGATATTTATTTCTACAACAACACGCCTGTAAAACCCGAAGGGTAAGGTACCTAGAGGTGTAATGCTAATGACATCTTAAGAATGCCTTATTTCCGTTTTCACCAATACTAAGTGACAGCTCACTAGATGCCTAATGTCCATTTTCACCACTTTTCACCAACACTCAGTGACAGCTAACTGAATGCTTAATTTCCGTTTTCACTAACACTAAGTTACAGCTAATTGGCTTTTCTTTCTAGAAAAGCCCTGTATTTGCTTTATTTAATGATAAACGCTTCAGGAATTAAAAGGGCGAACAATGCCAGTCTTCATTCTGGCGTTATATTTCTCAGGTACCTACAAGTTTCGTACGTTCGTAAGTACTTCGAAAGCTTACAGACTTATCTCTCCTCGTCAATTAGGTTGATTTTTACTATCAATGAGAACAAAAAAACACGAAAGTTCATAAAGATACGATTATCCAACACCAATGCATCGTTTCGGGGCTCATTACTTATCCGATTGAGATCTCTATGGTCCATTTGTCGGACGGGACGTTGGACGGAACATTGATCAACCAACCGTCCGAAACTACGAACTGGCCAGTGACAAATAGGTGATTCCAATGAGAATATCGGCCTTATTATTTTTGACGTATCTAGTGGCAGCCATCTTGGAAATTAAGATTTGGTTTTGTGATTGTTAGAAAACAATTAATCAACAATTAGAACTGCATTGGACCAATGCAGTAGGTAGGTACTAAAGATTGATTACCTACTTGTTTTTTTTAAAGAAATTAACAAATGGACTGGAGATAAATTAGAAAAAATACCTACAGCTTGCAGGAACATTTTGAAGGCGTAGGTAGGTACCTAATATAAGTTTGTACAAGTCTTGCCACTTAATCTTGGCGAAATGTGAGTGCATTTCGCCCATTGCCCATTGCATTGATATTTAGATCTGAAATCTATACCTACTTAATAATAATAATATTATAAAGAGGTAACATTTGTTTGTAAGTTTGTAAGTTTGTATGTTTGTAAGTTTGTAAGTTTGTATGTAGGGGGTAATCTCCGGAAGTAATGAACCGATTTCAAAAATTCTTTCACCATTAGAAAGCTACATTCACCCTGAGTGACATAGGTTATATTTTATCCCCGTACTCCCACGGGAACGGGTACTACGCGGGTGAAACCGCGTGACGTCCGCTAGTTTAAAATAAAACTGCTAATTGTACCACCTATGTTGCTATTTTCGTATTTTTATTATTATTCAGTCAGATTGCATAAAAATCCAAATAATTTAACTCAATTATTTATTTTAATTAACAAATTGCACCGATGAGGTAGGTAGATAAATCACGGTATACCTAATTGCATTGGTGCGAGAAACAGCCGGGTTCTAATGAATGCCATTAATTTTATCTTTGAAGGGTCTTGCTTAGCGCCTGCCAGTGAGGCGTGAATGAATGAAAAAAATGTTTTAAATAACTTCCTTTTGTAAGGCTCATTCATTCTAGAATTGACTGTGAAAAAGTTGGTTATTCTGATACACTTCGTAAAAGGTAGCTTGTTGCGTGCGTGTCGTTGCTTGTTGTGTTGCTTTGCTTGTCCTGCCCACCATACACTAAAGTGCAGTAACAGCAAAATCACGATTTCGAGTAAAACGCATTTAAAGTTAAGAATTGATTTTAAAAAATCAACAGAATGTATAAGCAAAAAAATTTGAATGCAGAAAGGTTGTAAAGGCATAGGTTCACACGTTAAAGCAATAAAAAAAAATATATCTTAATAACTGAATTTATTATGGCCATTTATTCTTTTTGGTGCCTATTACTGCATAGCCTTTTTTGTAAAAAATACCATTTTAAACTTAGTAAAATGCAGCAAAAAGCCCTATTACTGCGTTTGGATCAGTTATTTTGTCAAGAAACCCAACTAACATGCAGTAAGGTCAAAAAAATACTGCATTTTAGTTAGTTTTTTAAGAAAAAAGTGTTCAATTTACTAGTGCAGTAAGAAAAATAGCTAGTTCACATTTTAAAGACCGTTTATTTCTTATTATTTAATCACAATAATTCAACTCACTTATGTAAAATTTACATATCAAAAAAAAAAAAAAAACATCTAATTAATAAAGGACCCTGCGCAGAATGCACAACCTCCTTTGACAGTTTTCTCTTAATATTAACATATATAACATAATGTATCTTTATGTTTAAAACATTAACTGCACTTTAGCTAGGAATAATCATATCTGTGTCATTATGCTATCCAAACTAATCTGCAGTAATGCTGTATTTTACTGCGTGTTAGTCAGTTTATAATGATAAAAGAATGTTAAGTATTCACAACTAAAATGCGACAAGCTTTGATTTTACTGCATTTTAGTTGGGAGTTCGTGACAATAAATTGTATTTTCTTAATTTGCAGTAAAAATAGCTTGTATGGCGGTAAATTTTACTGCGTATTAATTTTTTTTTTAATTTTTTTCCAGAAATATAAAACTATCTAAAGAACTGTAAAATTATATTGCTTACTGCATTTTAGTTATGAAACCTTAAAATTTAATCTGCAGTATAATTTATACTGTATTTTAGTTGGGAAATCACGCCAAATTGTTAATTTTTTTCGTTTGCAGTAAGTGAAAACTGTTAAATAAAAACCATTCTAATAGTCTTAGAAATAAGTAAGTTAATTCAATAGAAAGCTTAAGAAACCCGCTTTCAGAATCACTAATAAAACGAAAAATCACAAAAGGGCTGTTACTGCTCTTTAGTCTCTGGTGGGCAGTGTCGTTGTGTGTTACTTATTGTTGTTGTTACTTGTTGTCAAACTCATACAACAAACTTCAAATTTGAAGTTTGTTGTATGTGTTTGACATAATGTCGCAGAGATCAAGCTATCTTTTAAGAAGTATAATTATACGTAATTAGTTGTTACAAGTTCTAGTAATATAGACCGTATGTGTTATAAAGTCACGAGGTACCTACCTACATACCTCGGTACTTAATATACCTGTGAGGTAGGTAAGTCTGCTGGGCAGATGCCCAGCAGTGGGTCAGTTAAAACTACCAGAGGAGTCTTTTGGCTCCCCCAATGCCTTTCAGGGTTCCATGAGACCTTTTCGCGCACCATTTCAAACCAATCCTCGTGGTACGTGCATCCAGATCGTCTCGCCACGACTTACTAGGCTGGCCTCGGCAGTGCCGTTCATCTCCCGGCACTCCAATGTACCTTCATAATGAAACTAATTAATTACAGAACAATAACTACCTATGTAGAATAGGTACTCATAGCGATCTGTCAATTGTGTAAGTAGATAGTTGGATACAATACCCAGTATCCAGGAATCGCACCCAGGATTCGCACTTAGCAGTCGCCACCTCAGCATGCGACATTGGGACCACTAGATGAATATAGTTGGTGCCAGTTAAGATGAGAATAGAGGCCATTGCCCTTTCCATAATATCTCTTCGTACGAACCAAAACAAATAAACCATGTATCGTTTTTCATTACAAAAAATGGTTAAGATCACGATAGATGACGATTCCAGACTTGAACAGGCTTATTTTTGGTTTTCAAAGATACGAAGTTTAATAAATGTAGGTGAGTCAATGACCGCTATTCTCATCTTAACTGGCACCAATTATAGACCAATCAACTACCTAACTAATGCAATTTGAAATGGCGGAAATAAACACGCATAATGATACCTATGAAATTCCATGAAATCCTCATTTGGTGCCTTGCCGTAACATGCAAGCAATCTATCATTCATTCACAAAATGACAAGCGTGCCACACGGTTTGTGGTTGACCATACTATCGTGTATTATAAATAGAAATTCTACAAACTTCCTATTTATTCCTCTGCAGGCCGTACATTTACAACCGAATGATTATTATGTAGCTTGCCAGTTTTATTTAGATCCTGTCGGTAGCATTTTACTGCAAAACGCCTACTATATCTTGAGCTCCGAACAAATTAAGAACTAAGGCCAAAAGTTCTGAATTCGACGGTCTGTGGTAGTGGTGAGTTATCTGTGAGGAGACGCCACATACGAGTTTGAGGTCTTAGTCGTCCATAAATATATCACATCTGTGGTGATTGTTTTGACTCTAGTTCGGTTAGGCAGAAGCCAGCAAAAGTCATTAAAAAAAAAATTGTCTTTGCTCCGGCTGCCTTGAGACGCTTTACGCTTTGGACTAATCCAAAGCGTAAAGTAATATATAGAGGGTGTGTGAGACTGCAAAAACAGACTCACGATGTCCGCGATTACGCGGAGCCCTAATCAAAATAATATTTGTCCAATCGACAAAGGGAAAACACCTATTAGATACACTTACCATCACGTTGGTACTGGTGATGTGACGTAGTCCCTGGTCACGTCGTATCTGGGTGGGGTGTAAGTGTAAATGTGCTTGTGTTGTGTATGTAAAGTCATGTAGATTCGACGACTCCCTGGTCAAACCTTCTGATCACACACGTGGCACTTTTCATCAATGTCCAACTGAATTTTATCCCGGTTTGCTAACCCAATCGGGGATGTACAATAGTCCAGCACTGAATTTAGGAAGTTACCGGCGTCCAAATGACAAAGGCCGGCTACATAACCAACAAATTACTCGCGGTCACGACCCAAAGTGGCGAGATCTCTCAATTTTCACTCAATTATCAACAAAATATCAAACACCGATCAAGATGGTATCGGATTAACATTAACTCAAAGTTTCAATCAATAATTACACGAAAACAGCGTGCATCAAAAAAACAAGGCAGCGGAACCAAATTTTCTTCCCAATCAAAATGGCACTGACAAGCAAACGTCATCGCACTGACAACTGAAACGTCATCTGTCAAACGTCAAAAAGGTGCGTTCAGAAACTTGGTGGATGAAACAGAGGGAGTTAGTCACATAGAGCGCTGCGTTGCTATGAAGTGTCAAGTGATATTGGACGCAAGTCTAGACTTCAGACGAGAATATCTTCCATCATACTTAACAAACGGGCCGGCTCTTTGGCGCCTGCTAATAATTCCAATCCTACAATACATTGTTATAGTCTAAAGTTCCATTTTCTGCTGCTAGTTATATTCGAGTACAATTTAGTTCTTAATTGGAATAATATTCATACTGGCAATGACGTGTGGTTTCGTTTGTATCTTTATGAGTAGGTTACAAAAGGGGCTAAGCATTAGGTGGCAAACAGTGGGAACATATTCTCATCACCGTTGACGGGAATGCCACCCGGTTAATCGTAATACCTATAAATATTGTTGTTAATCCAGGACGTTTTGTTTTTGACATCTATTACATGAGCTCGACTATAAGTGTAGGTTGTGTTTCTTGAACAAACTGCCTCGTAGGTCTAGTGAGACTAGTGATCACAAGCGCGACTTCGATTCCCGACACGGGCAAAGTGTTATTGGGTTTTTCCATCAGAAATTTCTCAGTGGCAGCTACGGAGTCTGGATTTGCTGATGGCAATAGGCTCGCCCCCTATTACATGGGACTTATACAAAACTAGCGAAATGTGGGTGTACTTGTTAGGTACACCTCTGCCTAACCTTTATTAGGATTACAAGGCGTGATGTTATGTTTCTAAAACAATCAAACCATAAGTTTGGCTCTCTTCTTCCTGTTGTGTCTTACTTGCCCTTTCCGAGTCCCATCCCACTCAACCCACGTTATAATGCAATGAGGACTATCGAGGACACTCCCGCCTGACCACCACTAAGCAAATTTTTGCTTGCACTCGCAACATAGAAACGCTCTCTAGCCCCGCCCCTTTGACTTTGTATATATTTATAATGAATGAAAAGATACCGAATCGGCCGAGCGCACTGACGACGCACGCCAAACGAGAGTTAATGTTATTTTTCATTACTCATACTCGGAAAGTAGGTCTAAAGTTGCCTGAGGAGTGGGTTGAAAGTAATACTTTTCAGCTCTAGGGAGAGTCGTTTTCAACTGACAGCTGCCAAATTATTTAAAAAAAATAGTCCATTTTTCTATTGAACCATGTTCCAACTTTCTATACAGCCACGATGTAAAATTGAAATAACATACAATTAAGTATTAATTAGAAAATATATTTTATTTAAATAATTTTATTATAATTAATTTTCAACTATTTCTTTAGAATAAACATAGATTTGGGCAAAATATTTACCATTTTTTCGATGATGAAAATGAAAAATAGGTAATGGCTGAATAGCTGTCCGGCCACAGAAAAAAAAGCAAAATAGGCGGGAAAGCGGTCTTCCGTGGTCCGATCTTCATTTGTTAATTGAATGTTTTTATTTTTATTTTCCTTGTATTCGTAATGAAAAGCACAGTGTTTACCTCGGGTTAAAGACTTATTTAGTCCCTCGAACTATTAACGCCCTCGCTTCGCTCGGGCACCAAACCCCTTCTCGGGACTAAATAAGTTACTTTCACCCCTAGGGTAACAATGTACTATTGCGCGCCAAAGTTGACTCTTTCTTAATAGGCGCAAACTTTAAGGGGGCGTGGTTGGGCGCCTTCGCATGTTTTATGCGAAAAAAAATTAAAATGGTCAGGCGGAAAAGACCACGATAGTACCTAAGTAACTAAATAAGTAAGTAGTTAAATCTGTAGCTGTAGGTAGTCTGTCAGTACCTATACAAGTATACAGCATCCATCTTTGTTAACATTATACAGTGCTACAAAGTACAAACATCATACCAGTTCATTACTTCATGATCTTTATCTTGTTGAGACATAATCTTGCCACCGATACGGCTCTTTTTGTTTGCAGCATCCGGCCGCTATTGAAGCACTTATGTACGCTCATTAACCAATAGCATTCCAGCATCTGCTCCCTTGTCTTTGTTAATGAAAAAAAGGGTCGAAAGAAAAAAATACAAAACAATACGGGTGGTAAACAGATGTGGTCATCGTGTCCACGGGATTTTGTTAAAAATATGGAAAGATTTCGTTCGAGCTGATGGTACGTAAGTACTAGATGACATTATGTCTCAACAAGATAAAGATCATGAAGTAATGAACTGGTATGATGTTTGTACTTTGTAGCACTGTATAATGTTAACAAAGATGGATGCTGTATACTTGTATAGGTACTGACAGACTACCTACAGCTACAGATTTAACTACTTACTTATTTAGTTACTTAGGTACTATCGTGCAAGATATCTGCGAAGAGTTGCAGATAAAAGTACTTAATCTATGTGTTGCCTTCTAGTGCCAGCTGAATACCAATATTTTTTTACATGGAGTGACTTCCTATCTGACCTTCCACAGGTTAGTGAAGTACGATTTACTTGGCAACATCCTTCTGGTAAGACTGGATGTCAGGCTTTCAGAGTACCTATCTAACTAACCGTAACGACTAGTAATGAGTAAATGTCAGCCAGTTATTATCACTGCATGGGATCTACATGTTGATCCCGTCCCATTCGAGATTCTTTATTTGGAATTCCATACTACAACGGAACAAGTATGTACCAAACGGGCGGCTTGAATCAGCTAGTTACAATGAGGTAAATTGATGCCGTGCTGTCGATTCGGTGCTTATAAATTTAAAACAGTATATATTCATCATCATCATCATTTCAACCGAAAGACGTCCACTGCTGGACATAGGCCTCCCCCAAGTGTCGCCATATTGACCGGTCCCGTGCTCGCATCCAGCGGATGCCCGCAACCTTCACCAGGTCATCAGTCCACCTAGTGGGAGGTCTTCCAACGCAAGGTCTACCGGTTAAAAAAAAAACAGTTTAAAACAGTATTGCAAACAGCCTTTCCTAAAATCTAGGCAACAATACGCCGCAATAAAGTCCAAATTACCGTAAATAACAGTCTAACACTGACACATGCTTGCACTTCCACCTCAAACCTCATTACAAACGATTATTAAAAAGTAATGTGGCACCGGAAATAATAAAACTTGGATGATACGCATCTGATCGAGTTATATCGCCATAAATATGTCGGACAAGTAATTAGAGCGAGTTTGTACTGATGTTACGATATGGCAGGTAGTAAAGATAAATTGGTGTTAGTGTTCTTTTTTTATACCGAGAGTGATATGGCCACGATGTGGTCATGGCCATGGCGCAACTTGGGAGCCGAGAGAGCCGTGGAAAGGTGAACTGCGGAGTTGATTAATAAATATGCGCGTTCGTAAATGTATGTTTCTATGAATCTTCGATGCACAGTTTATCCGGAGATACTTAGGTAAATGTTAAGTATATATCAATCACAAAAACAATATTGTCCTTGGTGTATGGAAAAACGTGTCAAGGACGATAATATCGCCGCGATTCTCTCGCTCGTGGAGACGGCCCAAAAGAGAGTGTATAGAAAAACGTGTCAAAGACGATAATATCGCCGCGATTCTCTCGCTTGTTGAGGCGGCCTTTGAGAAATTCCTGATGGAAAACCACATGCTGAGCAGTCGCGATTACGACCAATAAACTAACAAGAATTTATTCTTGTTAGTTTATTGGTCGTAATCGCGACTAAATAAGAAATTTTATTAGGTCAAACATGTGTTTAGGTACATATAGAATTACAATAATACATGCATGCAAGATCTTAAACAAGAGTGGCTCACGACAAGGCAGTCCAAAAGCAGTCCAGTGAAGAATTTTTTTTTTATCATAATTATTTCACCTTTAGTCGCACGACATAGTATCTCCTTTGCTTATCCTAACGCCTTGTAAAAGGACACAATTTTTGAAAGAGTGGGATGTCTGTCATTTCAGATATTTTTTCGAAGCATCAAGTAAAACATTAAATGAGCAGTCCAAAAGTCAAAAGCAGTCCAGTGAATATTTTTTTTTTTGTAAAATTTCGTTTAGTCGCACGAACACTCCTTTATACATAGTATTTCCTTCGCTTAACCTAACCCCTTGTAAATGGACACAATTTTTGAAAGAGTGGATTTCTGGCATTTCAGATACTTTTTCGAAATATCAAGTAAAAGATTAAATGGGCAGTCCAAAAGTCAAAAGCAGCCTAGTGAAGATTTTTTTTGTCATATTTCACTTTTACTCGCACGAACTTTCCTTTATGCATAGTATCTCCTTCGCAAAACCTAACGCCTTGTAAATGGACACAATTTTTGAGAAAAACATTAAATGGGCAGTCCAAAAGTAAAACATTAAATGGGCAGTCCAAAAGTCAAAAGCAGTTCAGTGAAGATTTTTTTTTTGTCATATTTCACTTTTAGTCGCACGAACTTTCCTTTATGCATAGTATCTCCTTCGCTAAACCTAACGCCTTCTAAATGGACACAATTTTTGAAAGAGTCGATGTCTGGCATTTCAGATATTTTTTCAAAGTATCAAGTAAAATATTAAATGGGCAGTCCAAAAGTCAAAAGCAGCCTAGTGAAGATTTTTTTTTGTAAAATTTCACGTTTAGTCGCACGAACACTCATTATACATAGTATCTCCTTCGCTTAACCTAACGCGTTGTAAATTGACTCAATTTTTGAAACAGTGGAAGTCTGCATTTCAGATACTTTTTCGAAGCATCAAGTAAAACATTTAATAAGGAGGGATACAGGTTGATCCGATAACAGATCAGCTAGATTAGACTTAAATAGAATCGGAGGACAAGCACTTGTGTTAATTTTATGTACATGGATAAGTAGGTACCTAGTTAGCACTTGTTGATAACCAACTACTTACGTAGGAAACCTGATTTACCAGTTAGGGCTCTTAAGCTAACTGTTGAAGTATTTCTATGTCATATAAACTGATATGGTGTTAATTGAGCTTCAATATACATATAATAAAACAGTAACGAAAGAAAAACTGTACATTGAGAATTTTCGAGAAAAAATAAGTGACTTTTGTTAGAAAAACGTATCGGATGACAAAAAGTGACTTTTTAGAATTTTTGTCTGCTTGTCTGTGTGTATGGTACGGCTTCAGGCCAAAACTACTGGATAGATTGAATTGACATTCAGCAAAAATGTTCTTTGTAAACCAAGAAAGGCTTTAGGCTACATATTATCACGCCGTATGTTATGGGAGGTAAGCAGTATTGATTTTGAAAGGTTTTTGTTCGTAATTGAATGCACAAAATGACATGTTATAAGCTATATTATGTGACGCAGACGAAGTTGCACGGGTCAGCTAGTATCGGAATAAACTATTTACATTGTTGCTTACGGGATATCTGCCATGACTTGAAAATTATTCTGAGCTCCTGATAGGTAGGTATTTCGACGCTGCACGCTGTTGCAAGCGCCTTAGTCGCGTGGTTGCGGGATGACATATCGTAAGTGACAGTGTTAGTTTAGTTTTATACCTTGAAAGCCAGTGAAAGCTTAAAACAGCTTATAAAAATATAAACTAGTTGTATGCCAATCCGTTCAGCTGTTTCTGCGTGTTTAAGTAGGTAAACAAACATACAAACTTTCAGATTTATAGTATTATTAAATTAGGATTGTAATAATGTCGTGTATATGACATTGTACCTAAGTGTATGGTAGATACTTCTTGCTTCTAAGTACAGGGTTATTACGACAAGATTATAAAGTGCCTGTCTAGGTAATCTTAAGTAATTGTACGCTTCTTTTATGTAAAATAACACATAATAACTGACTTTGTTCCTCGAATCGTTTGACAAGACGTCTCTACTAAACGACCCCTTATGGTAAAGTCATTAATTTTAATAGACGGTTTAAAATATCATCAGCTGATAGCAGGGGCGTAGCTACCGCCGTATCAGCCGTATCAATGGGACCCCCGAGTAACTAGGGCCCCCTGATGAGAAAAAAATAACAAAATCTTCTCCCAACCTCAAATATTCTTCTTGATAAAAGATAAAAATAATGAAAATATAACTAATCGCGGTTCAGAAAACTCCAATTTTTCGAGCTCACTTCGCTCGCTCACCAGATTTCAGGTCGTGGTCCAGAAAGCAACAAAATTTCGAGCTCGCTTCGCTCGCTTTTCGATGAAAATTTAAACCCTTTCAGGATGCTGTAATTTTCTATTTTAGCTCTTCATACGTCACGATCACAGTTGCACATTTTCTTGTATCACTTTGATCGCTCACATAACGATGAATGACTGCTAAATCGATGCAAATCAGGGTGCCATTTTCTTAGTTTTGAAAAAATAATTTGTGATTTTCTCATCGCCGCCGCTTCGCCGCACTCGAGTTCGAAGGGCTCCCAAAAAAAAAATGATATATATGACTCTACTAGGACTAGCTATGCCACTGACTAGCTGTTAGTGCAATACAGCAAGCTCTGGCAAGTAGACTCTTCAACAAGATTATTTTTTTTTTTTTACTACAATTAATAAAAAACCTGACTACTGAAAAATCACGCTGTAATTAAATTCAACTCCTCCTATTGTTGAAGTAGGTTCAAATGTAGCCAATGTGGGTAACATTCAAATGTAGCCAATGTTACCCGGGCCTTAATAACGAATCGATTGACACCTTATTCATCATATCGGATGGATAGTTTAAGCATACGTAAATACATACATAAAAACTGCCAAAATCATAACCCTTTTTTTTTCGGATGCTAAATCATCAAATGACTCCTCCCGCTCTGGGCGGAGCAGGAGGGAGTGTCAGACTTTTACTGACTAAAACCCATCCATGTTCCTTTATCGCCCTTTGTATTCCGGGGCCACGGTCTTTTGAACAGTCCCGCAGCCCCGGATACAATCTGACCTACCTTTTGGTTTCGCCGTAGTCGGCTAAAACCTTAACATCATGAAGAGGGCAAGCCAAGGTTTTAGGCTTGTATGAAAGAACCTCCATCGAATCACTTTCATCGAATTTGGTTGGGTCGTTTCTGAGATTAGCGTGTAGGAGTATGTGACACGTGATTTTTATAATATTACTAGCTGATACCCGCGGCTTCGGCCGCATGGATGTCGGTTGTCGCGACCAAAAGTAAAGCTCCCAGACGGCTTATTTTTCCGACACCTCCAACAAATATCATTATATTTTAGCCAATACAAAAATAAAATACAAAAACTTGACACACTATACTAACCTTCCTCGAGAACCACTCTATCCATTGGTGAAAACAGCATGAAAATCGGTGCAGCAGTTTTTGAGTTTATCGTGTAACAGTCAGACAGACAAACGCGGCGGAGGACTTTGTTTTATAATATGTAGTGATGATAGTCAAGTAGCAGCAGTGAGCAGATTAGTGTTGATGTAAGTACATCAATAATACAAAACTGCTCACTGCTGCTACTTGACTATCATCACTACATATTATAAAACAAAGTCCTCCGCCGCGTTTGTCTGTCTGACTGTTACACGATAAACTCAAAAACTGCTGCACCGATTTTCATGCTGTTTTCACCAATGGATAGAGTGGTTCTCGAGGAAGGTTAGTATAGTGTGTCAAGTTTTTGTATTTTATTTTTGTATTGGCTAAAATATAATGATATTTGTTGGAGGTGTCGGAAAAATAAGCCGTCTGGGAGCTTTACTTTTGGTCGCGACAACCGACATCCATGCGGCCGAAGCCGCGGGTATCAGCTAGTAATATTATAAAAATCACGTGTCACATACTCCTACACGCTAATCTCAGAAACGACCCAACCAAATTCGATGAAAGTGATTCGATGGAGGTTCTTTCATACAAGCCTAAAACCTTGGCTTGCCCTCTTCATGATGTTAAGGTTTTAGCCGACTACGGCGAAACCAAAAGGTAGGTCAGATTGTATCCGGGGCTGCGGGACTGTTCAAAAGACCGTGGCCCCGGAATACAAAGGGCGATAAAGGAACATGGATGGGTTTTAGTCAGTAAAAGTCTGACACTCCCTCCTGCTCCGCCCAGAGCGGGAGGAGTCATTTGATGATTTAGCATCCGAAAAAAAAAGGGTTATGATTTTGGCAGTTTTTATGTATGTATTTACGTATGCTTAAACTATCCATCCGATATGATGAATAAGGTGTCAATCGATTCGTTATTAAGGCCCGGGTAACATTGGCTACATTTGAATGTTACCCACATTGGCTACATTTGAACCTACTTCAACAATAGGAGGAGTTGAATTTAATTACAGCGTGATTTTTCAGTAGTCAGGTTTTTTATTAATTGTAGTAAAAAAAAAAAAATAATCTTGTTGAAGAGTCTACTTGCCAGAGCTTGCTGTATTGCACTAACAGCTAGTCAGTGGCATAGCTAGTCCTAGTAGAGTCATATATATCATTTTTTTTTTGGGAGCCCTTCGAACTCGAGTGCGGCGAAGCGGCGGCGATGAGAAAATCACAAATTATTTTTTCAAAACTAAGAAAATGGCACCCTGATTTGCATCGATTTAGCAGTCATTCATCGTTATGTGAGCGATCAAAGTGATACAAGAAAATGTGCAACTGTGATCGTGACGTATGAAGAGCTAAAATAGAAAATTACAGCATCCTGAAAGGGTTTAAATTTTCATCGAAAAGCGAGCGAAGCGAGCTCGAAATTTTGTTGCTTTCTGGACCACGACCTGAAATCTGGTGAGCGAGCGAAGTGAGCTCGAAAAATTGGAGTTTTCTGAACCGCGATTAGTTATATTTTCATTATTTTTATCTTTTATCAAGAAGAATATTTGAGGTTGGGAGAAGATTTTGTTATTTTTTTCTCATCAGGGGGCCCTAGTTACTCGGGGGTCCCATTGATACGGCTGATACGGCGGTAGCTACGCCCCTGCTATCAGCTGATGATATTTTAAACCGTCTATTAAAATTAATGACTTTATCATAAGGGGTCGTTTAGTAGAGACGTCTTGTCAAACGATTCGAGGAACAAAGTCAGTTATTATGTGTTATTTTACATAAAAGAAGCGTACAATTACTTAAGATTACCTAGACAGGCACTTTATAATCTTGTCGTAATAACCCTGTACTTAGAAGCAAGAAGTATCTACCATACACTTAGGTACAATGTCATATACACGACATTATTACAATCCTAATTTAATAATACTATAAATCTGAAAGTTTGTATGTTTGTTTACCTACTTAAACACGCAGAAACAGCTGAACGGATTGGCATACAACTAGTTTATATTTTTATAAGCTGTTTTAAGCTTTCACTGGCTTTCAAGGTATAAAACTAAACTAACACTGTCACTTACGATATGTCATCCCGCAACCACGCGACTAAGGCGCTTGCAACAGCGTGCAGCGTCGAAATACCTACCTATCAGGAGCTCAGAATAATTTTCAAGTCATGGCAGATATCCCGTAAGCAACAATGTAAATAGTTTATTCCGATACTAGCTGACCCGTGCAACTTCGTCTGCGTCACATAATATAGCTTATAACATGTCATTTTGTGCATTCAATTACGAACAAAAACCTTTCAAAATCAATACTGCTTACCTCCCATAACATACGGCGTGATAATATGTAGCCTAAAGCCTTTCTTGGTTTACAAAGAACATTTTTGCTGAATGTCAATTCAATCTATCCAGTAGTTTTGGCCTGAAGCCGTACCATACACACAGACAAGCAGACAAAAATTCTAAAAAGTCACTTTTTGTCATCCGATACGTTTTTCTAACAAAAGTCACTTATTTTTTCTCGAAAATTCTCAATGTACAGTTTTTCTTTCGTTACTGTTTTATTATATGTATATTGAAGCTCAATTAACACCATATCAGTTTATATGACATAGAAATACTTCAACAGTTAGCTTAAGAGCCCTAACTGGTAAATCAGGTTTCCTACGTAAGTAGTTGGTTATCAACAAGTGCTAACTAGGTACCTACTTATCCATGTACATAAAATTAACACAAGTGCTTGTCCTCCGATTCTATTTAAGTCTAATCTAGCTGATCTGTTATCGGATCAACCTGTATCCCTCCTTATTAAATGTTTTACTTGATGCTTCGAAAAAGTATCTGAAATGCAGACTTCCACTGTTTCAAAAATTGAGTCAATTTACAACGCGTTAGGTTAAGCGAAGGAGATACTATGTATAATGAGTGTTCGTGCGACTAAACGTGAAATTTTACAAAAAAAAATCTTCACTAGGCTGCTTTTGACTTTTGGACTGCCCATTTAATATTTTACTTGATACTTTGAAAAAATATCTGAAATGCCAGACATCGACTCTTTCAAAAATTGTGTCCATTTAGAAGGCGTTAGGTTTAGCGAAGGAGATACTATGCATAAAGGAAAGTTCGTGCGACTAAAAGTGAAATATGACAAAAAAAAAATCTTCACTGAACTGCTTTTGACTTTTGGACTGCCCATTTAATGTTTTACTTTTGGACTGCCCATTTAATGTTTTTCTCAAAAATTGTGTCCATTTACAAGGCGTTAGGTTTTGCGAAGGAGATACTATGCATAAAGGAAAGTTCGTGCGAGTAAAAGTGAAATATGACAAAAAAAATCTTCACTAGGCTGCTTTTGACTTTTGGACTGCCCATTTAATCTTTTACTTGATATTTCGAAAAAGTATCTGAAATGCCAGAAATCCACTCTTTCAAAAATTGTGTCCATTTACAAGGGGTTAGGTTAAGCGAAGGAAATACTATGTATAAAGGAGTGTTCGTGCGACTAAACGAAATTTTACAAAAAAAAAAATATTCACTGGACTGCTTTTGACTTTTGGACTGCTCATTTAATGTTTTACTTGATGCTTCGAAAAAATATCTGAAATGACAGACATCCCACTCTTTCAAAAATTGTGTCCTTTTACAAGGCGTTAGGATAAGCAAAGGAGATACTATGTCGTGCGACTAAAGGTGAAATAATTATGATAAAAAAAAAATTCTTCACTGGACTGCTTTTGGACTGCCTTGTCGTGAGCCACTCTTGTTTAAGATCTTGCATGCATGTATTATTGTAATTCTATATGTACCTAAACACATGTTTGACCTAATAAAATTTCTTATTTAGTCGCGATTACGACCAATAAACTAACAAGAATAAATTCTTGTTAGTTTATTGGTCGTAATCGCGACTGCTCAGCATGTGGTTTTCCATCAGGAATTTCTCAAAGGCCGCCTCAACAAGCGAGAGAATCGCGGCGATATTATCGTCTTTGACACGTTTTTCTATACACTCTCTTTTGGGCCGTCTCCACGAGCGAGAGAATCGCGGCGATATTATCGTCCTTGACACGTTTTTCCATACACCAAGGACAATATTGTTTTTGTGATTGATATATACTTAACATTTACCTAAGTATCTCCGGATAAACTGTGCATCGAAGATTCATAGAAACATACATTTACGAACGCGCATATTTATTAATCAACTCCGCAGTTCACCTTTCCACGGCTCTCTCGGCTCCCAAGTTGCGCCATGGCCATGACCACATCGTGGCCATATCACTCTCGGTATAAAAAAAGAACACTAACACCAATTTATCTTTACTACCTGCCATATCGTAACATCAGTACAAACTCGCTCTAATTACTTGTCCGACATATTTATGGCGATATAACTCGATCAGATGCGTATCATCCAAGTTTTATTATTTCCGGTGCCACATTACTTTTTAATAATCGTTTGTAATGAGGTTTGAGGTGGAAGTGCAAGCATGTGTCAGTGTTAGACTGTTATTTACGGTAATTTGGACTTTATTGCGGCGTATTGTTGCCTAGATTTTAGGAAAGGCTGTTTGCAATACTGTTTTAAACTGTTTTTTTTTTAACCGGTAGACCTTGCGTTGGAAGACCTCCCACTAGGTGGACTGATGACCTGGTGAAGGTTGCGGGCATCCGCTGGATGCGAGCACGGGACCGGTCAATATGGCGACACTTGGGGGAGGCCTATGTCCAGCAGTGGACGTCTTTCGGTTGAAATGATGATGATGATGAATATATACTGTTTTAAATTTATAAGCACCGAATCGACAGCACGGCATCAATTTACCTCATTGTAACTAGCTGATTCAAGCCGCCCGTTTGGTACATACTTGTTCCGTTGTAGTATGGAATTCCAAATAAAGAATCTCGAATGGGACGGGATCAACATGTAGATCCCATGCAGTGATAATAACTGGCTGACATTTACTCATTACTAGTCGTTACGGTTAGTTAGATAGGTACTCTGAAAGCCTGACATCCAGTCTTACCAGAAGGATGTTGCCAAGTAAATCGTACTTCACTAACCTGTGGAAGGTCAGATAGGAAGTCACTCCATGTAAAAAAATATTGGTATTCAGCTGGCACTAGAAGGCAACACATAGATTAAGTACTTTTATCTGCAACTCTTCGCAGATATCTTGTTTGTACAATCATCGGCACGATTCTTGAGCGCTGACCTTCACCTGCGCAAAAGTGAGTTATTGGGTCCCTTTGGTGGTATGAAGTGGGGCGCGTATAGGTGCACGATGCGCAAAGCGATCCCCACTCTTCCGCCGAGCGCTCAAGAACCGTGCCGGTATCTGTAAGATAAAATATCTATTCAATAGTAACACCCCGGTATCGCCTAACCCACAAAGGGCCTAAAAAGGCTCAACCTAACCCTTTAAGGGTAAGACTTAAGGTTAACAAGGGTGAGCTAATTCATCAATGCCAGTGAGTATCTACCAAGTAATATAGATTGGTAGTTTGGTAGGTAGGTAGGAAACTAAGTAATCCCGGTAAACTAGGTATGGATACATTGTTCTTGTTACATTGTTCTCACATAATGTAACATCTCAACATGAATGATGTAACCTGCAAGGTTTTGTAAAAATATTCTGATTTAAAAGTGTCCATGGAGTTTCATGCCCGTTCTTCTCTCGATCGATCTACGCTAGGGAATGGGGCAACTACAGTCTGTACTTTCACAGTATTTATGTCTTGTGACTATAGGACTGTAGAGTGTATCTACATTTAATTTTCATCTTTGTTTCGACAATTCAAAAGTGTCTGTAACTGGCCTACTTGAAATAAATGCTTTGATTTTGATTTGATTTTGATATTTCTCAAGCTTAAGTTTCTGATGCTGTTCAGTAACTGGGTACCTGAAAGTTACAGGGAAACACACAAACAAAAAATCCGAATGTATTGCCATCTTTCAATACACACTGGGCCGACGCGGTGGATCATTGCCCACTCCCTCGCACACAGAAGAGGCCTGTGTCCTAGCCAGTCCCACCCAGCACTGGGAACGTTGTAGGCTGAATATTCTTAGGCATAAGACATAGGTAACTTCTGATGTAAAGTAACTAACTAAATATTTTATATCCCAAGAGATATAGGTATGTAAAAGCACGTTTGACGTTACAATTTACAAATCGATATTTATAACTTGCAAACAAACCTGCAGCCCGGAGCCGGGAAATATCATTTTTGCGATAAGTAGGTATAACTTGTTTCTTGTAAACGTATTCATTCATAAATGTAAGGGCTTTTGCAGACATGCTACTTTGTGCATCGGCAATCGGCTTCATCAATGCTGCGTTTTGTCGCAGATCACGGTAGCAAAATCGAGCGCTTCAACACAAAATGTTCACAGACATGATTACTGCGTTTGAGCGCTGTATTAAAATTCCGGTGTTTTCTATTTTCGACTTGGTGTAACATCGGTATGTGGAATAGTCAGCTGGTGCATTAAGCTTCTGAAGAAGGACCAAATCGTCATCGACCTAGCCTTTTCCCAACTATGTTGGGGACGGCTTCCAGTCTAACCGGATGCAGCTGAATATCAGTTTTTTTTACAAGGAGCGGTTCCGGCAGGGTTTCGTATTGCCCACACCCAGTACTAACTATTACTGGGCAATACGATACCCCTCGGTAAGACTGGATGTCGGACTTTCGGGCCAATAGTTCCAGTAACGACTGTCAAAGATCTACAAATGACAGCCGGGACCAACGGCTTAAAGTGCTTACTTACTTAGCCGAGGCACGAATTAAGAAACTCAGTAGCGCGGTTTACCCTGAGGGTTGATCCGA
The DNA here is from genome assembly GCA_905147715.2 of Xestia xanthographa. NCBI lineage: Eukaryota > Metazoa > Arthropoda > Insecta > Lepidoptera > Noctuidae > Xestia > Xestia xanthographa. The sequence continues at coordinate 9,911,111 of LR990652.1, forward strand.
ACGGCTGTTTTTATACAGCCACGAGCTTTTGAAGAAACACTAAATTGTTAACGCTAAAAGTGGCACGTCTGCCCAAACCCTAAGGAGGACGTAGAAACCGCATACTTTGCAATGCATAAGTATTGCAAACATGTGGCGATGCAGGCATGGATTAATCGGTTTAATTGAAATGCAATGCTGATTGGTATCTCAAAGCTTTGTATAATATCCATACCTGACAGCAAGTATAATAATAAAAAAGCTACCCATCTTAAATCTTGTTTTTAAGTCAGTTATTTCACTTAAAGTTCAAGTTTTAAATACGAAAATAGATTTAATTGTTAGTGCTACGTAGTAGGTGGTTAGTTAGTTGGAAAACTTTATAAATACACCGCCTACATTTAAAATTACATTAAGAAGAAAGGTTTTTGCTCAAACTTAGTTTTGTTCTATTCTGCATAATTTTATCCGACTTGGACAGCTAATTAGAGTTCTTACTGAACACTTTTTATTCGAGAGATGATTAGGTACTATTCAGACCAAAGCGGTGGCCTTAAGCTGTCATTTACATTGTCTTCATCATCAATATCCTCAATCACAGCCCAACTTCACCCTCTGCTAGGTACGGGCCTCATTTTGATTGTGCCCATCACCATGCTCCTGTAGAAATCTCATCCAAGTTTTATCCGTGGTGATAACAATGTCGTTTACCTGTCTCGCCGCCGTACGACTATCACTACTCTTTGCTTCCATTTTCATTGTCACTCGTGACAAATGTAGGTCCTACTATCTGACATAATATGTGATGGTTTGTGAACCTGGCACTAGTACACTCAATATCTTAATGATAAAGGTACCTTCTTACATAAAAAAGTTCCTCTATAAGACAATACACCTTCCCAAAAACACAATAAATAGCCCACTCCGACACAAACGACCAATATTTTGATAAGGAAGGGACAGACGATCAATACTTGAGAGCAAATTGAACTGTTACGATGAAAAATAATAGAAACAATGACAAAGAATGGATTCGCGTGTGGCGTGCTCGTCACGCGACTAGGCAACCATTTTGTGAACGTGTTCCCGCGTAAAGGGGACTCTTATTACGTAATAAATTACTGTCGGAATGTCACGCGCTTTATCGACGTGTCTAAACAAACTGTCGTTTTGTTATGACTGGTGAGTGGTGATCTGTGCTTGCCATTACCAGAATAACTTTTAGGACTTTTTCCACTTTTTAATATCGTGATATTGAGGAGTCGTTCATCAACTCGTCCCACATGCCTACGGCCCATTTAGTAACTGGGCTGTGCAATTGTGCAGATCAGATACACCGTGGCTCCAACCGGATAGATTGGAAGCCTACCCCAACAAAGTTGGAAAAATGCTAGGCAGATGATGAACCCATTACGAGGTCTTTTTGTCCACCCGACAGATTAAATTTAGTTAGATGGGCAATTTCGGCATAAGTCTGATGAGTTACACGCAAACATTGATTTAAATAGTAAATATATATGTCAATGCACGCAAAGCAATTGTGGATTGTGAAGTTTATATATTACGGACACGAGGGCCGCCGCAGGTAAGCTTGCTCAGATGGGAATACTCTGATTGATACACAATGCGACTGTAGAAGTGTGTGAAGCTTCCGAATTAGGAGGACTGGAAGAGAGTCAGCACCTGCACTGTCATTAGACTTGACGACAACAGACCATAACGTTGTCGGTGTCGATGTGGTTGAGTTTTGGGCAAAGGAAAAATACATCGTAGCTTCTGATTAATTGATTAGATTGGGTTTCCTCCGGGACTGACGAAATCTGTCTTGTGGGGCATAGAATACCAATTGTAGTTGCCTATTGTCGCTGTAAACAGAATACAAATATACGGAAGGAAACACCCAGTTCAATACCGTACCGCCATACAATAATAGTGTTTGTTCTATTCGGGAATTGAAACCGGGTTTCGCAGCTTCAGTAAGCCAATTGCGTTATAAAACAAGTTTGCATTCTGCCTTGGTCTAGTGATTGTAAGCACAACTAGTGACCGTTGTGGGTCTTTACTTCTCTAGTGAAAGTCTTCGTCATGAGTTTCATTCCCAGCCGGCATAAACTTAATAGGTTTATATTATTATTATAGCTAGACCATATTGTTGTCCCAGTGCTGGGCAAAGGCCTCCCTCCATTCCTTTCAAGGGTCACAGTTCTGTGCTACTTCTTTCCTGCGATTGTCAAGGAAGACATCCAGTTTGTCCCGCCATCTCCTTCGTGGTTTGCCGTTAACGGAATTGTCTGACAAAAACTTAAGACTATTTCAGACGAGACCTCGCAGTAACCAATGCGAGCGATGCGGTGCGATGTGAGCTCGTGGCTAAATAATAACAGCCGCTCGGGTCGATCGTTAGGTTAAGCCGTGCTTGCCTAGGTTGGTTGGTTGGTTGGTTGGTCTGTGGATGGGTGACCGCCCATTACATACCGAGTTTTCTCCCTGCCTCGGAAAGCACGTTAAGCCGTTGGTCCCGGCTGTCATTTGTAGATCTTTGACTTTGGTCGTTGGTCGTCGGGAGGTCGTTAGGTAGTCAGAGGCCCAAAAAGTCTGACAACCAGTCTTACCAAGGGGTATCGTATTACCCGGTACTAACTGGGTTGTGGAGGTCAGATAGGCAGTCGCTCCATGTAAAATACTGGTATTCAGCTGCATCCGGTAAAACTGGAAGCCGACCCCAACAAAGTTGGGAAAAGGCTAGGCAGATGATGACCTCGCAGTAACCAATGCAAGTAATACTGAGTTCTTGACGCATCATTAACATTTGCTTATATAAACATGCCCTTTCGCTCACAACGGACATTGGCCTCGATTAATAATAAAATGCAGGTGCAATACGACGATAATCCTCTGCAATGATGATACTGATAAATGCGCTACATTATTATCCATAAAGTAGGCTTTGCTTGCCAAAACATTTGCTTAATTTTTATTAATAAGTCCAATTAGGAGTGCGTCATTAATATTCCCAGTTCCAATTATATTTAGGGCGTGTCGTACTGAAACTTATGAATAATTAAATATTTTGCACTTGAAACATTAGTTGGAGGACAAAAAGGAATGAAATTATTTTCAACTACGAATATTAAAATAGAGCATAATCGTCATTTACAAGTTCTTATGGCGGCTCTTGCTCGATAAGCCACTAACTAAACGGTTATGGATTTCAAACATCATTCTTTGTTTGAACTGAAAATTGAAAAGACAAATTGTTTGAAGATGAGAAAAACAGTATTTTAAAATCGTTTTGAGTTTAAAATATTTAGGACCAATTGCAATGTAAAGTAAACTGAGATGACGAGTAATAGAGAAGTATGGTAGAAGCAGGCGCGGATACAGGGGGGGGCAATGGGTGCAATTGCAATGTAAAGTAAACTGAGATGACGAGTAATAGAGAAGTATGGTAGAAGCAGGCGCGGATACAGGGGGGGGCAATGGGTGCAATTGCAATGTAAAGTAAACTGAGATGACGAGTAATAGAGAAGTATGGTAGAAGCAGGCGCGGATACAGGGGGGGGCAATGGGTGCAATTGCAATGTAAAGTAAACTGAGATGACGAGTAATAGAGAAGTATGGTAGAAGCAGGCGCGGATACAGGGGGGGGCAATGGGTGCAATTGCAATGTAAAGTAAACTGAGATGACGAGTAATAGAGAAGTATGGTAGACGCAGGCGCGGATACAGGGGGGGGCAATGGGTGCAATTGCAATGTAAAGTAAACTGAGATGACGAGTAATAGAGAAGTATGGTAGAAGCAGGCGCGGATACAGGGGGGGGCAATGGGTGCAATTGCAATGTAAAGTAAACTGAGATGACGAGTAATAGAGAAGTATGGTAGACGCAGGCTCGGATACAGGGGGGGGCAATGGGTGCAATTGCAATGTAAAGTAAACTGAGATGACGAGTAATAGAGAAGTATGGTAGAAGCAGGCGCGGATACAGGGGGGGGCAATGGGTGCAATTGCAATGTAAAGTAAACTGAGATGACGAGTAATAGAGAAGTATGGTAGAAGCAGGCGCGGATACAGGGGGGGGCAATGGGTGCAATTGCAATGTAAAGTAAACTGAGATGACGAGTAATAGAGAAGTATGGTAGAAGCAGGCGCGGATACAGGGGGGGGCAATGGGTGCAATTGCCCCCCCTTGAACTAGACCGAATACGTCATTAGCTAAGCTTGATCTAGTTTGACGGAATTGAAACTAAATATTCTAGTTGTATATCTTGTCATGGGCGTCGCCAGGAGGAGGTAGCTGCCCCTAGAAGCTCAAGTTATAGCTTTTCCTGATGCCATAGAATGGTATTGTACGTGATAAATTGTAGCGTCAAATGGAATCACTCAAATTAAAATATTGTTTAACCCTGCGGAAATACATTTGTCGAATAGGCTTCTTTTTTGTCTAAGCACTGGGGGATATTTAACTACACTTCTAACGCCTAAGGTTGGCGAAGATAATAGGGTGACAAAGCAAACTGGGCTATTTTAAGTACCTTAGGTATTCATTTATCTTGTCGACCTTTTTGTTTAGTGAAGAACACTAGAGCACTTCTATTTGGACTTGATGGCCACTTGTAGCACAATGAAGTGGGCACTTGTACCACAAAGCATTAAGAACGGATTTCAAAAATGGAACTTAACGCAATTAAACGACGTCTAAAGCTGTCAGTGTCAATCTTTTAGAGCAATTGTGACAGGGCTCATAAATGTTGTTTATATTTATGCTGAGCTTGATAAACTTTATAGATTACATGTAATATAATGTCATTGGATTACATCATAATCCTTATCCCAATTTATTTATTCTATCTTACGGAAAATTTCCCCTACTTATTATTATATTATTAATATTATTTAATATTAATATTATAAATGCGAAAGTAACTCTGTCTGTCTGTTACCGCTGAACCGATTTTGATGAATTTTGGTATAGAGATAGATGGAACCTTGAAACGGTTGTGATCATTCAACATTGATGGTGATTGTGATGGTGATCGTGATGGTGATCGTGATGGTGATCGTGATGGTGATTGTGATGGTGATTGTGATGGTGATTGTGATGGTGATGGTGATTGTGATAGTGTGATTGTGATAGTGAATGATTGTGATGATGGTGATTGTGATGGTGATTGTGATGGCGATTGTGATGGCGATTGTGATAATGATTGAGATAACGATGATGGTGATTGTTATGGTGATTGTGATTGTGATGGTGATTTTGATAGTGATTGTGATGGTGATGGTGATTGTGATGGTGATTATGATGGTGATTGTGATGGTGATGGTGACTGTGATTGTGATGGTGATTGTGATGGTGATTGTGATGGTGATTGTGATAATGATGGTGATATTGATGGTGACTGTGATTGTGATGGTGATTGTGTTGGTGTTTGTGATGGTGATGGTGACTGAAATAGTGATGGTGATTGTGATTTTGATAGTGATTGTGATGGTGATGGTGATTGTGATGGTGATTATGATGGTGATTGTGATGGTGATTGTGATGGTGATTGTGATGGTGATTGTGATGGTGATTGTGATGGTGATTGTGATGGTGATTGTGATAATGATGGTGATATTGATGGTGACTGTGATTGTGATGGTGATTGTGATGGTCATTGTGATGGTGATTGTGATGGTGATTGTGATGGTGATTGTGATAATGATGGTGATATTGATGGTGACTGTGATTGTGATGGTGATTGTGTTGGTGTTTGTGATGGTGATGGTGACTGAAATAGTGATGGTGATTGTGATAATGATTGTGATATTGATGTTGGTTTTGATAGTGATGGTGATTGTGATAATAATGGTGGTTGTGACAGTGATGGTGGTTGTGATGATTATGAAATTTGGCACATCGATAGTTTATAACCTGGATTCACATGTAGGACACTATTTATCCCTTTAGTATGATTCAGTGGGACAGTTACCGAAATTTACGCGGGCGCGGGGGGAAATTTACTTATCTAAAAAAAAATCTTTTATCAAGTAAAACCCATACTAAAATACATGCGATCATCGCTCGGCGGTAGATCGATTTAATGATAGGTCACAAAATCTAAGTTTTCATTTCATTTCTTTTATTTTAAACAATTTTTAATTACATTCTATCGAATTTAAAATTAAGTTATAAAATTACCACTTATGTTTTAATGTAAAATACATTAAAAACTAACAGCACGGCTCTTATGGTTTACAAATCCACTTATTGCATCAAAAATAAAATAAAATTCAATTATACAAATTCATTATATTAGCACCAATACCAAAGTAACCTTGAAAAAAGAACGTCCTTAAAAAATAAAGTATGTATAAAATCAAGCATGAATAATTTGTAATGAAAACAACAAACCATTCTTTATTTTAATGAGGATTTTCCAAATTGAAAAAACCACAAGGTGGCAGCACTGGCGTAAGGTCTAAACATCTATAAAAACACACGAGTTTCTTGTGGTTTATGGTTATTTTTTCACTTAATTATCTTAAATCATTAATAAAATGCCTCAGTGTTGTGCCGCATCAGCATCATCTTTCATCATCTTCATCATCACCATTCATTAATGTGGACGCATAAATTACCTTTCATCATCGGGCTATTACTACTACGTAAGTATTAATAGCTCAATTATATGTAACTAGCTGTTGCCCGCGGCTTCGCCCGCGTAAAGTTCGGTAACTGTCCCACTGAATCATACTAAAGGGATAAATAGTGTCCTACATGTGAATCCAGGTTATAAACTATCGATGTGCCAAATTTCATAATCATCACAACCACCATCACTGTCACAACCACCATTATTATCACAATCACCATCACTATCAAAACCAACATCAATATCACAATCATTATCACAATCACCATCACTATTTCAGTCACCATCACCATCACAAACACCAACACAATCACCATCACAATCACAGTCACCATCAATATCACCATCATTATCACAATCACCATCACAATCACCATCACAATCACCATCACAATCACCATCACAATCACCATCACCATCACAATCACTCTGCACACTGCACTTGGGCACTAAGGTCACTAACATGAGCTCAATAGCTGATATTGCGGAGACACAGCGCTTGGCAATAACATCCCTAAACCAACGGATGGCTGATTTTGAAGAACATCTGAAGATATCATCAGCGGGTGCAGACTTGAGCGGGCTTCACAAGGATTTTACAGTCTTCAAAGAGCATGTGTGGAGTGTCCTTGGTGCATTACAGCTGCAGATTGCTGAGGTGAGCAAGAGTGTTGACGTTATTGAGATGCGTCACCGGAAAAAGTTTTTGCTGCTTGGAGGTGTGCCTGAGAAGTCTGGTGAGCAACTCCCGGAAAGCGTAGCTTCCATTCTGCAGGATAAGCTTGGCATTGCTGATTTGGCACCCTCATCGCTAACGGTATGCCACAGGCTGGGCAAGGCTTCAGAAGGTCACTCTAGACCTATCCTACTTCGGTTCACGGAGTCTGCTACAAAAGGCCAGATCTGGAAATCCAAGACCAAACTGAAGGGATCCTCCTATGTGGTGTCCGAGTTCCTCACTCATCAGCGGCAGTCTGCTTTTACAACAGCTCGCAAGTTGTTTGGTGTCACCGATGTGTGGACAATGGACGGAAACATTAACATCAAGCTCCCGAATGGCAAACGTCGTCGGGTTTTCACTGCTGAGGAAGTCATCGCGCTGGGAGCGGAGCATGGCAAGTCGCTGGATCAACAGGTTCCTCCGGAGTCCAACCCTGGCTCGAATAGCACAAGCCCGGCTCCGGCGCAGGTTCACACTCGGTCAAGGCGGCTAGCAAGGAAGAAGTAACTTGGTTTGCTTTTGTTTACTCTCATTTTGTTTTCTTTTGTCTAGTTAACTTCCATAAAGCTAGTTTTCTGTTCGCCGATATTAGTAGGAACACGTCACGGTAACTTTTTTCGTGTACCGACGCTTTATTTTTTATATTTTCTTTGTCGAAATAGACAGTCATTTTTGTGTATATGTAATGTTGTTGTAATGTCACTGTCACTTGTCACTGTCTACGGCGGCGTATTGTATAAGTTACGTTCGGAAACACGCATTAGTTTTAGATTTATTTTGTGAACAGTCTGCCGGCAGGTTTTGCAATTAATTCTTAGGTGAATTTTATTTCACATTTAAAATCTAATATATAAATATCTATTATTTTTAAACTCATATTTATTTAATTTAACTTTATAGTAATTATGTCCGACGACGACTCTTTTTATTCTTGTTCTTCCACATCTTTTTCATCTTTTGACGATTCTCTGTCTGTGAATGGTTTTCTGAGTAGTGAGTGCCAGCGATTTAACAATTGTTTTAATGTATGTCATATCAATGCTCAGAGCATTCCTCAGCACCATTCTGAGATATTGGATTTATTTTCTGACGTTTCTTTGCAAGCTATTTTGGTGTCCGAAAGTTGGTTAAAACCTGAACTTTCCTCTAATTTATATGGTCTACCGGGCTTTATTTTAATTCGGAACGATCGCACAGGGAAAAGAGCTGGGGGTGTTGCCATTTACCTGCGTAGTGATATCCCATATAAAATCTTATCCTCTTCATCCCCAATTTATAATTGCAACCCGGAATACTTATTTCTTGAAATTGTTGTTAAAGGGGTTAAGGCCGTTCTAGGAGTTGTTTACTGCCCACCTGCTATAGATTATTTCTCCACTCTAGAATCTCTCTTCGAATCTATCTCCTCAGAGCACAAACATCTGATAGTCATGGGTGATTTTAACACTGACCTCTTAAAGGATAACCCTAGGTCACGTAGGCTGAGTACGATCCTGGAGTCGTCGAGTTTGTCACTCATTAAACTTAGTCCGACTCATCATAACTTTGACTCAAGCGATTCCTGGCTCGATCTCATGCTTGCATCTTCTATAGATCTTGTCGCCAACCATGGTCAGATCGCTGCGCCTGGTTTATCCAGACACGATCTAATTTATATGTCTTACAAAATTAAACCCCCTAAGCAGCGGCCAGCTATTGTTTTTATCCGGAATTACGTAAGGTTAGACAAGGAAAAACTCATTACCGATGCACAAGCTCTGGATTGGGCCGATATTGCCCAGTCATCATCAGTGGATCAGAAAGTGGAAATTTTTAACAAAAATGTACTCCAGCTCATTGACACGCATGCGCCACTGAGGGCTGTTCGCGTTAAGCGCCCCCCAGCTCCTTGGATTACCCCTGGAGTTCGGATGGCAATGAGACGACGTGACCGGGTTTTTAGAAAATTTAGGCGGGACCGCAGTGAGGAGAACTGGAACCTGTACAAGTTGGCTAGAAACCGCTGCAATCAGATGGTAAGGGCATCTAAACGCCGATACATTTGTGAAAATGTCCTCAATTCTTCACCGGCTGATATTTGGAAGTTTCTCAAATCACTTGGCATAAAAAAGTCCCCCTCTAGTATTGCATCTCTTAATTTGCCTTTAAATGATCTAAATAAACATTTTTCAACGTCTGCTACGCTTGCGGTTAACGATAAGAATAGAACTATCCTTGATATTACTTCCAAGCCAATATTTCCCCCTGACTCTTTTTCTTTCTCCTCCGTGACTAACGTTGAGGTCCTCAAATTTTTTAACTCGATTAAGTCTAAGGCTGTGGGCTGTGATGGGGTCAGTCGAACTATGTTAGCCTTTATGATTGAGAACTTAATTCCAATTATTACTCACATCATCAATTCATCTCTGCAGACTGGTGTGTTTCCTGAAATGTGGCGTAAGGCTTACATTATCCCTCTCCCTAAAATTTCCAATCCTAGTTTAGCTAATCACTTCAGACCGATCTCCATTCTCCCTTTCCTTTCCAAGATCCTAGAAGCAGTTGCCCTGAAACAAATATCCTCGTACGTGTTTAAGAATAATCTGTTGTCTAGTTTCCAATCTGGTTTTCGGCCTGGCCACAGCACAGCCACAGCTTTGCTTAAAGTTACTGAAGACATAAGGGATGGCCTGGAGAATTCGAGATTAACGGTCTTGGTCCTAATAGATTTTTCCAATGCTTTTAACACCGTTGATCACAACATTCTTCTGGCCATACTGTCTCAAATTGGGGTATCTTCGTTGTCATGTGATTGGTTTTCTTCATATCTTCGTGGTCGCCAGCAGGCGGTGCGTGTTGATCAGGATTGCTCTGACTGGTGCGACCTGGCATCTGGTGTTCCACAAGGCGGTATACTCTCTCCTCTCTTATTTTCTTTGTTTATAAACTCCATTACTGCTGTCCTCAAATGTTCTTACCATTTGTACGCTGATGACTTGCAACTATACGCTCAGTCAGACATTGCCAACCTTGACAATTGCATTTCATCGCTCAATGCTGATCTACGAACTATCGAAGAATGGTCTGGCAAATTTGGGGTTTCTGTTAACGTCGGGAAATGTCAGGCCATCCTCATTGGTAGTTCGTACTATTTGAGAAATGTGAACACTAGCCAACTTATGCCACTGATGTTCGAGAACTCTGTCATCTCTCTTTCACCTCACGTAAAAGACTTAGGTCTGTACATTGACGGCAGTTTAAGTTGGAATAAACACGTGGCTCAAGTTAGCCAGAAAGTCTCGTTCTCACTGCGGTCTCTCTATAGATTTAAGCATTTCCTCCCATCTAGCACCAAACTCACTTTGGTCCAGTCACTTGTGCTTCAAATTATAGACTATGCTGATGTTTGTTGCTCTGATCTTTCCCAAGAACTTCTAAATAAATTGGATCGACTTCTCAACAATTGTATTCGATTTGTTTTTGGCCTTCGTAAATACGATCACATTTCTTCCTTCCGTTCTCAGCTTAAATGGTTGCCTATCCGACTCAGGAGGACCCTCAGATCTCTCTGCTTGCTCTTCACGATTTTGAACGATCCACGTGCTCCCGATTATCTAAAGACTTATTTCAAAGTGTTGGGCAGTTCTCATAGTCGTAACCTTCGTGCTTCAAAGAATCTACTTCTCCAAATTCCTTCACACCGTACAGGTTTTATGTCAAATTCTTACGCTATCTCTACTATAAAGCTCTGGAACGCGCTACCTTTTGGCATCAAAAAGGCTGAAAGCAAATTCACTTTCAAAAGAAAAGTTCGTACTTACTATTTAAGTCAGACTAAATAGCTCTCAAATCGAAGTCAAGTCATAATAATTATTATTAGTTTTATCGCTATTTAATTTTTAATTTTTGTATTTGATAGATTATCTATTAGTTTATTTTATGTGTATATATGTGTATTAGTATCAATATAAGTATATTAATTCTCGTTAACAATAAGTTAGTTTTTTAGACATTATTTTGTACCCTATCACTATGTTTTCTTATTTAACCCAAAGGTTGACTGGTAGAGAATGCCTTGTGGCATTAAGTCCGCCTATGTACCACTCTTGTACATGAAGTTTAAATAAATAAATAAATCACTATCAAAATCACCATCACAATCACAATCACCATAACAATCACCATCATCGTTATCACAATCATTATCACAATCGCCATCACAATCGCCATCACAATCACCATCACAATCACCATCATCACAATCATTCACTATCACAATCACACTATCACAATCACCATCACCATCACAATCACCATCACAATCACCATCACAATCACCATCACGATCACCATCACGATCACCATCACGATCACCATCACAATCACCATCACTATTTCAGTCACCATCACCATCACAAACACCAACACAATCACCATCACAATCACAGTCACCATCAATATCACCATCATTATCACAATCACCATCACAATCACAGTCACCATCAATATCACCATCATTATCACAATCACCATCACAATCACCATCACAATCACCATCACAATCACCATCACGATCACCATCACGATCACCATCACGATCACCATCACAATCACCATCAATGTTGAATGATCACAACCGTTTCAAGGTTCCATCTATCTCTATACCAAAATTCATTTAGTAGGGATATACGATACACAACTGCACTCTGCGTTTCCACCCGTATAATTCCGGGATCGGGATCGGGATCTGGATAAAAAGTACCCTATGTCCTTTCCCAAGGTTCCATCTATCTCTATACCAAAATTCATCAAAATCGGTTCAGCGGTTTAGGCGTGAAAAGGTAACAGACAGACAGACAGAGTTACTTTCGCATTTATAATATAATATATATAATATATATATATATATATATAATATATAATATATATAAATATATATATAATATATAATATTAAATAATATTAAATAATATTAAATAATATTAATAATATAATAATAAGTAGGGGAAATTTTCCGTAAGATAGAATAAATAAATTGGGATAAGGATTATGATGTAATCCAATGACATTATATTACATGTAATCTATAAAGTTTATCAAGCTCAGCATAAATATAAACAACATTTATGAGCCCTGTCACAATTGCTCTAAAAGATTGACACTGACAGCTTTAGACGTCGTTTAATTGCGTTAAGTTCCATTTTTGAAATCCGTTCTTAATGCTTTGTGGTACAAGTGCCCACTTCATTGTGCTACAAGTGGCCATCAAGTCCAAATAGAAGTGCTCTAGTGTTCTTCACTAAACAAAAAGGTCGACAAGATAAATGAATACCTAAGGTACTTAAAATAGCCCAGTTTGCTTTGTCACCCTATTATCGTCGCCAACCCTAGGCGTTAGGAGTGTAGTTAAATATCCCCCAGTGCTTAGACAAAATAAATCGAAACAATAGTTTTTGCTAACCGAAAATAGGTTTCGTAATTGTGAAGGTACAACGAAAAATAATAACAAGATGGAAAATAATGGAGTGTTTTCGTTTCATATATGAAAGCTTTATATTCTTTTTTTTTCTTGGTACTAGTTATAAATAATGAGGTGCTAAAATGATGTAGACAACTATTTTATTGCCCGCTGAGTACAATTTATTGAGGGTTGAATACAAATATTGTATAAAGGCCTACGGTTCTCGATATTTCTTTATGTAGGCGTTCTCTATTTTTTTCAAAGTTTATTGTGATAAATTCTAAAAGTGTTTACACCTATTTACAAATTATATTTTGCCTCAATTATTTTGTTTGAAGTAAAACGCGTGTCTTGCTGTTAACGGTCATGAAGCATTACAAATAAACTGAAAAACAGAAAATTATAAAGTACGAAAAAGTAGTGAAAATTAATGAGTTTTTCTTTGAAACAACGAAAAAAACTTCCTCTAACGGACAGCGTGTCCAAATCGTACTTTTTAGGACGGACTGACGGAGCTAAAAAATACAAAAATATTCCTGTACTAAAACAACATTAAGTAAAGAGATCGTTCACTCGACTCGCTCTGTCGAAACTTCGTCTAAAATCCGAAGCGTAATGTACCGAATAAATTACAAAATCTTTTTATCTGTAGATCTGGACTCGACAGCAATCCGTCTGGGAGGGCTTAAGAAGTTAGACGAATATTCAAGTCGTTTGTACTATTAATGGTTTGAAATCGGAATGTTAATACTGGCCGTTGATCTTCTAAGTTCGGAGTTTGAATCATGAGGTTTCTGCTGCTGGCCAGTTGTTGGCAGAAAGTAGGCTGTCAATTGTGTTGCCTTTACTATCAAAAGTATACAAGCGTGAGAGTGCGCGGAATTATACTACCTATTTTGTTAAATTAATCAAATTGTATTGCAAGAGTACGACAACAATTATTTTGAAATAAACTATCTACAAAGTGTTGCATTAATCATTCTATAATTTTCGCACAACAGGGTCTCCTCGCCGTGAGAGAATGGTGTTTAATGCACCACGCGGTCCCAGTGCGGGTTGAGAAAGTATTGGTTTAATGGTTAAAAGTGTTAAAGATATTTAGCTTTATTATAGCTAGATCATATTGTCCCAGAGTGCGGGTTGAGAAAGTATTGGTTTAATGGTTAAAAGTGTTAAAGATATTTAGCTTTATTATAGCTAGATCATATTGTCCCAGAGTGCGGGTTGAGAAAGTATTGGTTTAATGGTTAAAAGTGTTAAAGATATTTAGCTTTATTATAGCTAGATCATATTGTCCCAGTGCAGGGCAAACAGGCTTGCCTCCATTCCTTCCAGCGGTTACAATTCTGCGCTACTTTTTTCCAATTCTCAAGGAAGACATCCAGTTCGTCCCGCCATCTCCTTCGAGGTTTGCCGCGACCCCGTGTCACTATTCAGGGCACCAATCCTGAGCTTTACGGGTCCAAAGCTTTTTCGGCATGCAACAGACATGTCCTGCCCAGTTCTATTTAAGTTGGGCAGCCTTTTGAGCCACACTACACTGCGCTCCAAAACGCAAATCGTTGGAACACAATCTGTTAATTTTACACCTAAAATAATGAGCTACATAGCACGTTGGGAAACTTCCAGTTTGGACTTTTGTATGTTAATCAAAGACTTAGGGCTCATTTATGGAGGCGCGGCGCGTCGAGCGGCGCGGTCAACGTGGCAGAGCGCGCGCATATACAAACATATGACAGATGACACCGCCGCTGCACACACCGCCTCTCCGTAAACGGAAAAAACGCGCAACGCGGCGCGTGACGCGCCGCACAACGCGCCGCCCGACGCACCGCTTGACGCGCCGCTCAACGCGCCGCGTGTCCAGAAATGAGCACTAGTTTGTGTACCGTCGATCAAGGTGGTAAAAATACACATTAGCTTTCGTTTCAGAGACATGAGCAAAAGTCACTAAAATTGCGTTATCTAACCCATTTCCTGTTCTTTACTGACACATATCTTGTCACTGATATCAAAAGACCCCCTGCATTGTATCGGCCGCATTTTGTGGAATGCGAGTCTAAACAAAGCGTAAACGTTATGGTTGAAAGGTTTACACAATAAAGTGTTGCTGTACGAGCCGACAAACAAAATTGAATCAACACTCAATAGGACGCAGAGAAAGTTTATCATCCCACATCTTCGTTGCGTGAATTATGTGGTAAGAGTATTCATAAGATATAGAGTGTCTAGCATAATTAGCCTATGATGTTCCCACACACAGGCCTCCTTTCTTTGAGAGGGAATGGGCTATAATCCACCGCGCGGTCCCAGTGCGGATTGGTGTCACATGTCTTCGAAGTTTTGATTCTAGGTCATGCCGGTTTCCTCACGATGTTTTCTTTCACCGTTTTGAGAGCAGTGGTGATGAAATAAATTACACAAAGTAATGCGTCTGCCTGGGTTCGATTCGAACCCACGACCTACTGCTCGTAAGTCAGTGCCGCCACCACTGGGCCACCGGTGTTCCCTAGAGTGTCTAAAAAGTGTAATTAAAGAAGATATTTTGTGAATGAAGTGTGTGACGTATACTTGGAAGAAAAGTGGGGGTGGATGAAGACTTGAAGAGGTTGTTGTTTCATAATTGGTGTGATATCGTCGCGATAATCTTTCTCTGTCTCTGCGACCAAAAAAGGCAAACAGCTCGAAAATTTGAAATAGTCCCCCTCCCTCCCTCCCTTAAAGCCCCCTCTTCCTTTAGATCCCTCTAACTAAGTAATGCATCTATTGTTTTTTTTTAAACAAAAAGTCAACCTAAACAATCATAATTATAAACAAGATAGAACTACGCTTTTTTTAAAGAAATGATCTAAAATATTGAGTCCTTGTAGCGAATATAGGTATCAGTCGACTTTTCTCCTGCATCTTTTGTCCAACTCTATTTAGATATTTTATTTTTGCTTCCTATTCTGCAAAAAGAAAAATACTGGTTTCATTAGTCGTGTTCTTTTTAAAAACCGTCGCTATTTTTACGAACCGTTTAACGTGGGAGTAGCTTTAAAAAATATCGTCATACTATTTACATTTTGCGCGCAAACGACTGTTAAGGACTCCATTAGCGGCACTCTATAGCTTATTCATACTCAAAAAGGATTCTATTCTGTTGTCTGTTTGTTATACCAATGAGAGTTATGTCTCTATTTCAGGGATGTTGACTATAAATTTAATTGTATGAGTTTTATCATTTGCCCCCTGACGTATGGTGATGAATGTGTAAAGGATTTGGGTCGAACGCCATAATAAATCATGGTGAAATAAACAACACAGCTATGTATACCTACTTTTTCCCTTTGACATGGCTGAAAAGATTAATAGGTTGAAGGAAATAAAATTTTATCTACTTTTTTGAACAAAAGTCAACTACTGCATTCATATTTTCACAATTTCTTCATGCATTAAAAAAAACAGCTTCGCTGCTGTGCAGGGTGCGGAGTAGTCGCAACTGTATCCTGAGAGCTGTGGCGGAGAGCTATACTCCAAATATCAGGCATTTGGTGCGGAGGTTGACTAGGTAGGACTTTCTGCCTGGTCGTCCTTTGTTTTAATAATATTGTTTTTATATCAATGTTACTAACACTAGAATATAAGCTGTGTGTAATACTAACAAAATATGGATCTTTGTTGTCTGAATTAAATGAATTTTATTATTAAATTAATTTTATTATTACGGTTTTAGTAATAAAAAAATTAAAAAAATTATAGTCTGCGCCAGATAGGTAGGAATTAAAGGTCATTGCTCTTTCCTTAATTTCTCTGCGTAGGTACCCCGACAATACATTATGAATCGTTTTTTATTACTAGAAAAAGTCAAGGATCACGATAAAGGGTCGTTTCGGGAAAAGTTTATGTCATTATTTCTGTTTTCGGAATTATGTAGGTATTTGAATAAATGTATGCGAGTTAATGACCTTTATTTCCTACTTATCTGGCGCAGACTATAGTATATTTCATGAAGTTTAATTTAAAACGTGTTGACATTTGATGGATGTTTATATGTATAATAAGTATGTATTTACAAACAAAAAGTATCTATGTAGTATATCAACTATCTGGTGTCCACGACACAAGCCTCGTTGCTTAGTGTGGCACTAGATGGCGCTGTGTGTAATGTCCAGCAATATTTATTTTATTTATTTATTTAAAACTGTAGCAACATTGCTCACTACGCTGTCAGTGAGTTGATTGGACTGCCTAGGTTAATCCTACTCGTACTTAATGTTATGAATGCGAAAGTTTGTGAGTATGGATGTCTGGATGTTTGTTACTTTTTCACGCAAAAACTACTGAACGGATTTGGATGAAATTTTGCACACAGCTAGTTCATAAACTCGATTAACACATAGGGTTTTTTATCCCGGTGGTAAGATCACATGGGACAATTATCAACCTTCACGCGAGCGAAGCCGCTGGTAGAACTCGGGAGCTGGCGGTCGCGAAGCAGACGTACCTGTCACTCCCTTTGACTTTCGTCTGATCCCAAATAATATGAAGTTCGATTGTAGTCAAACTGTTGGGCCTCTGGGTATATTTTTAACCGACTGCTAAAAAAGCAGGTGGTTATGTTTTTTTTCATGTATGTAGGTAGGTACACTGATTTCGCAGTGGTCCGATTTAACTGATTCGTTTCTCTTTTAGTACAGGAAGCTTGTGTGGTGGTCCCAAATTAAGTTTATTAAGTTTGCTTTGGTACTTCATTTTATGATGAGTTATCCTCTTTATCTCTGTAATATGCATTTTTTCTTCGTCTATGGGATGATGCTAATAACTTCTAAGTAGTTACAATGTAAAATTGAGGTACACAACATAATAACGAAAAGCTTTAAAAATCAAATCCGAATTTCAAAATACAGTATTTCAAAATTCCGAATTATTCCGAAGGTTCAACATTCCGAATATGTAGAACTCCGATTTATCATAAATCCTATTTTCATAATTCCTTTATTTCAATATTCCGCACGTTCATAATTACTATTCTCAAAATAACGAATTTCAATAGTCCGACTTGATAATACGAAACATTTGTTTTTTTTTTTTCATTATTTTTTTTTTTAATTACGAGGCGAATTTCTCATTATTTTCTCGATAGGACGCACCGTTTTCGAGATATTTATTAATATTAGTTAAGATTAGATGTCGTCAGCCCACTGACGATTTGGCGACTGATACTCCTTTGATCAAACGATTATTATCAAAGTGGTACCCTTAGAGACTATTCATAAATGTTTCATCACGGGACCATCTTTTTATTATTATTGCTAATTTGCCATCTACAATATTATTTCTATGGCGCTCAAAAGATCTTTTAACTAAACAATTTTCAGTTTAATATCGCTATAGCTTTATTCTCACTCAAAATAATTGTAAAGATTTAAATTCAAAAGGCTCAATTTTACGAAAGGGTTCATTGTTTCTTTGCAATGAATATTTTAACGTTATCAGATCGTTATTAACCTTAATCGAAGTATTTTAATTAAGTGCTTGAAATACAAAATCTGCATAATGTCTGTATTCAACTCAGGCATAATGTCAAACTCATTACATTAAAAAATAAAGTTGTTAACACTGGAAGCCGCTAGAGGGCAGGTGTGCAAATGGCGGCAATAAAATTAAATAATTTGCATTTGTCACAAAGACCGCATTTCATTGCACGTGTAATATTTTTATACCTTTTTGACATCTTTAATTGCTTACGTGCTGTTGATTCGTGTTTTAAATTGCAAATTGTATAATTATTACGTATTTTACGGCTGTATTTGCTTTGCTTTGTGCAATTTTGTGAGCGCCATCCGTGCGTGTTCTTGTTATTCGATACCATCTTTTTGATTTTATCTTTGGTTACAAAGGGAGTTTACAAGTTAAAAAGGTACCAACCTTTAAGATATAAGATTGAACTTATATACAACTTGTTGGAGTACCTAGTTGTTCTCAATGTAGCCATACTAACCTTATACTAACTTATGATTTTTTTTTTGTTTTATCTACACTTACATCTATACATATACTTACAAATAAATAAGCAGAAGTGTCTGATAGGAATTTACAAAAAAAAAACAGCTTTTTACCATAAGCATAATAAAGTATAATTATGCGGTACTTCTAATAAGTATATTATTTTTTTATTTTTTGTATGTTTGTCAGTCTGTTTGTTCCGGCTAATCTCCGAAACAGCTGGACCGATTTTGATGGGACTTTCGTTCGTTCCGTGCAAAAAAAAGGAAACCCATGAAATTGTGAACAAAATCCGATTGAAATAGGGAAATTGTATTTTTATAATGATTTCACCCGGACGAAGATTGCGGGCGCTAGTAACCATATTTTACTTCTTTCGAACTTTAATTGACCTCAGTTCAAAACTTCAAAAGCACGAGCTACAGATAAAATTACAGTAACAGATAGTTAAATAAACCATAATGATTATCTAAGAAGAGATCAGGAGCAACTATCCTCTTGTGCACATGTAACAACACCTCTTTCCCCGTAATCACCATTAAAGTGGTGATTTGAAACAATTTAAACTTAACTGCACCGTGTATTGGATGGCTTTGTTATGAGAGTAGAGTTTCTCGCCTCGATCAGTCGAGAGTCGATCGTGTAAACTATAGTTACAATACTTGTGTGCTAAAAGTCGAGAATCGTATTGTAACCATGACCTGTTAACCTCGAAGGGTTTGGCAGAAGAGTACCTATATGTATAGTATAGCCACATTGATAGTGTAAACAGTAGTTACAATACTCGTATGATGAATGTCGACAATCGTATCGTCGTATCATATGGTTAGGGTGAGGCAGAAGATTAGGTACTTATATGTATAGTATAGCCACATTGATAGTGTAAACAGTAGTTACAATACTCGTATGATGAAAGTCGACAATCGTATCGTCGTATCATATAGTTTGGGTGAGGCAGAAGATTACTTAAATGTATAGTATATCCACATTGATAGTGTAAACAGTAGTTACAATACTCGTATGATGAAAGTCGACAAGCATATTGTGATATCATTATGGTTAGGGCAGTGGCGTAGCATGGGTGGGGCGGAGGGGGCGGCCCGCCCCGGGCGGCAACTCGCGCGGGGCGTCAAAATGTCGCCGGTGAAGCGGATTGAGATCTGATCTACGATTCATTCATTACATGTGTTTTATCTAAAATTTTGCGCACAAACTATTTATTAATATTGATTTAAAAGAAAAACTGCGAAATCACTGACTCTGAGCTCTTTATAACGTTTGTTTGTTTACATATGAACGGCAACATCGCATCACTCCCGCGCCGCCGCCGCGCCGCGCCGGCGCACTGCGGCAGTGCTCCTTAGTGCATTGTGAAGTACCGTTACGCAATAACGCATTATTCGTATGTTTGTTTCGCGAGAGTTTCGGATACGGAACGAAAGTCATTTTGATTGTGTTTCGATCTTTTAAATACTGTTGAATCATCTAAAATTTAACATTTTGATTTTTACCCAATCTTTGAAGTTGAACTAGTTTTTGATTAAAATGAAAAGAGTCAAAGAAAGTGGTGCGGAATTCCGCAAAAAAAAGGCTAAGAAAGAAGCAGATGCGAAGAAGTCTCATGGTGCATTACTGAAATACTTCAGTTCCAGTTCTGGTTCGAAAGCCACGTCAACGTCTTCGGTAGCATCCTGCAGCAGCGGAAGTGATTCCAGTGTAAGTAGGTATATGATTCCTCCATCTAGAATCGTGCGTGGCGTAGAATTACTCCAGTTATTTTAGACATTACATATATGGGCTGGGTCGCTCGCAATAAATTGCAAGGTTCTCTATCTTCATCGTTAAAGGAGTCCGAAAAAGTATAAAAACTTCGATCAACAATAGGTACCAACTAGATATCGGGTCGGCGCAAAAATTACGTCTCGGTAAATAGCAGCGCACTTGAGACGTAAACTCTTATTTTGTTTATTTCGCTTGAAAGTTGAAACACAGCCAATGTAAACACGTTTCACAATGCCGCAAAATGTTTACAAAATGCAAAAATAATGCCCGAAAAAGCAATTTATCGGTGGTAGAATCTTTCATTGACTTCTTCGAACCAAAAGGAAAAAATGCAGAAGATCTCAGCAACGATATAATCGCGAAGATAACATCAGACGGACAGGACATGCAGCATCTGAGAGGACAGGCTTATGACAATGCTGCCACAATGTCAGGGATCCACAATGGAGTTCAAGCCCGGATTAAAGCACTGAATCCGAAAGCTCTATTCGTTGCATGCATAAACCACTCACTAAACTTGGCTGGGGTACACGCTGCTTCTGAATCAGTGGATTCCGTGACGTTTTTTGGAACTCTGGAGAAGCTATTTTCCTTCTTTTCTGCATCAACTGTTCGATGGAATGCTTTGGTTGCCGTCTCAGGTCAAGCAGTGAAACGAGTCACTGAAACGCGCTGGAGCGCTAGACATGTAGCTGTCAAGATGCTTAAAAATAAGTTTGAGTTAAGTTCTTGAGGTACTGGAACAATTAATAGATTCATCTCAAACTTCCGAAACAAGGTCGGGAGCCAGTCTTCTCCTGACAGCCATGTAGTCATTTAACTTCCTAACTTTTCTTGGCTTTGCGGCCGCAGTGCTACCTGAAGTAGATGATGCACAGATTTACCTGCAGCAACGAGGACTAAGTGTGGATAAGTGTGCTCAAAAACTCTGCGCTTTGAAAACCCTCTAGTGGAAAGTAGAAACCGTTTCTTGCAAGAAGCAATTGATTTTGCTAAGACTCTATGCGAAAAACTCGGAATCGAACTCAAAACGAGAAGAATTCGTAGGAAAAAACGCATGCATGGCGATGAATCTTCTGAAGATGCAGCCTTGTCTCACGAGCAGGAAATCCGTCGAGAGCTGTTCGCATCATTCGACAAGATCATTCAAGAAATGACGACTCGATTCCAGCAAATTCAAGAAATATCGGACAAGTTCGGATTTTTGATGCCAGCAAAACTTTTGGACAGCAAGTTCGAGTGTGATCTTTCCAATGTATTAGAAGACATCGACAAGACGAGTTTCAGATGGAACGGAAGCGTCTCCAGCAATTTGTTGCCTGTTCTGAATCAGAGGGAGATATAAGTGGTAAAGGACCATTAGAGCTCCTCCAGTTCATTCAAAAACTGAATCTCGGAATTTCGGTTCCAAATATAGTCATCTTGATTCGTATATATTTGACTTTGGTGATTAGTGTTGCAAGTTGTGAGAGAAGTTTTTCGAAGTTGAAGCTAATAAAAAATTATCTCAGATCTACTATGAGCTCCGCTAGACTATCAAACTTGGCTATATTGTCGATTGAACAAGAATTAGCTGCTAATATTGATTTTGACAAAGTTATTTCTGACTTCGCTGCTCATAAGGCCCGTAGAATCCGCTTGTAAAACCGCTCATCTTATTTTACCTTCAATAAAATCTACCTCATTGCCTGTGAAATTTAATTTTAACTAAGCACCTATAGAATGGGGGCGGCAAAGTGGGTCTTCCGCCCCAGGCGCCGAGATGGCACGCTACGCCACTGGGTTAGGGTGAGGCAGAAGATTACCTATATGTATAGTATAGCCACATTGATGGTGTAAATAGTAGTTACAATACTCGTATGATGAAAGTCGACAAGCGCATCGTGATAGTTATTGTGTAGTTTTAAGTTTTTTTTTTTAAATTCTTATTTTGATTTTGTTGTGTACACTTGCGGCCTAAGCCAAATAAATATGTTTTCTTTCTTTCTTTCTATATCATATGGTTAGGGTGAGGCAGAAGATGTGTAAACAGTAGTTACAATAGTCGTATGATGAAAGTCATCGTATCGTGACATATGGTTAGGTTTACTTAGGCAGAAGAGTATCTATAGGTATTAGGTATACAGCCACATTTCGTCAGTATCTACACATATCAAAAAAAGTTTGCGATCACATTGAAAAATCGCAATCTTTTTTGTTACGGTAGATTATATTATGATTTCTTTTTCTTTTAGTTAGATTCTTTATTTAAAGATTTAGAATATAAAACAATAAAACAGTTCAATTGTTTTTAAAGAAAACACACAACAAAGAAATTTTCTCTAAAAAAGTTTAATTTAAAAAATTATATCAGCTTATGCTAGTCATAACAAACTTTTTTTCATGTGTGTATGTGTAAGTGCCTTCTGATGGCAAGCCTCTTGCCACTATATAACCGGGCACAAATTCAGTCTTCTAGTGCAACTGAAAAATTCTACATGAACAACTCATTAACAGATTACCATTTCATTGCTCAGAGGTTGCGTTGCGGTTGCGTATACGTATGTTTATTGTATGTTTTTGTTGATTCTCGCTTTAATATAAACAAAAATGACTGTTCACCTGGCGAAAAGACGAGCCTCGCAAGGCAATTCTCGTCTCCCGACAGTCTACTACAAATTGTCTCCGTGTAAAAGAGCCTTTTCTCGTGTCAAAATATTAACCTTTATAACAATCGGAGGGGCTTATATTTAACCGGCCTTTACACCAAGGCTCGTTACGATAAAATATCGATATAATGAGCCCTCGCCGACAGGTTAACAAGCTCTTTCATCTGGCATCGCCCGTGAAATGCTGTCTTTTTAATTATATTGACAGGTGATGATGTTTTGTACAATCGGTTGTAGAAAAACTTAACTAACCCATTTAATCAACTGGAGATACAACTTTCTGTCGTTCATATCAAGGTTGATATTCAGTTTTATGTTTAAATCGGGATATCAACACATACTTTTGATTATAGCTATCTGTTAGCGTGTTTTCTCTTTTTTATAGAATACCACACAGTAATGGAGTCGTATCATTACATCATTTTGTATAAATATTTAGATACCTTGTTGTTACACGGGTTTTTGTAGTGTCTATTCGAATTATTAGACGTTCTATTTCGGCTAGATTTCCGTCCAGAGTTCCAGACAGACTGGAAACAGGCGGACGTCATGTCACATAGCATGGCGACAAAAAACTGACTTGACAGGTAGCCCGTATCAAGTGACAGCCAGAAATGGCCAGAATGAAATATTCAATTCCTAAATTTACTGTTCCAAATTCAAACAGCATTGATTTTCAAATTCCATATTCAAACTGCATTCGTTTTATTGAAACTGACGTGTTTGACTGTTCCCGCCTGTTTTATGTTGAAAATAAAACAAAAGCGCGATAGTTGCAGCCGTTATGGCCGAAGTACTTAATTGAAATAATAACTGATCCTGTAGCCTCCGTCCGTAGAGGTTAACGATCGCTCACTAATGGGGGGTCCGGGAGAAATTGACGGGTCTGCGATAAGCGCGCTTTTTAAAGGCGGATGGTCATTAACCAAGTTGTAACGTGTAATGTAAAGGTTTAACTGAACGCTTGTTATCCTGCGTTACCTATCTTTTTGAGGAGTTTAATTAATTTGGCGTTCCAGCTATGGTGGAGGTGGGAAGATGCGGCGATACAACCATAAAAAAGTTTATGAAAACTTTTATGATCAAGAAAATATACGATAAAATACAAGGCATAAAGTATAATTATACTTTGAATATGAAATATGAAGACTCTTACGCGTTGATCTAGTGGTTGCAATCGCGCCTGGTGATCATGAGGTCCTTCCTGGGTTCAATTACCGGGTCAGGCAAATTGTTATTGAGGTTTTCCATCAGGAATTTCTCCGTAGCAGCCACGAAGTCGGGATTTGTGCCCGATTGATGGCAGTAGATTCGTCCCCTATGACATGGGACTGAAAACAAAACTGGCGAATTGTGAGTGTACTATTACTAGGTCTACGTCTGTCTGGCCCTTTCGAAATTATAGGCTTGATGTTGTCTTAAGGTGATTGGTGTGAAAAGTGAAGACAAGTGCGTCTCTCCTTTTGCCACTAGTGACTACTTAGTTGATGACTAGGTTTTCACAGAATCCGAACATGAAATGATCAAGCCACATAGTTGTTCACTGCAATAATGAACGCAATGCAAGTCATTAGGACACGAACGAGCATAGCCCCTAAGTCCTTATTTGTCATTTGTATCCTATCAAGAAAATTATCTCCGGTCGCTAAGAGAGTGAAGGACCTTCATATTCTAAAAACAGTCGGCATGTGATGTAGTAAGGAAATTTTCGAGTAAGAATGTGAATGGAAGAATAAATGAAGTTCAAGGAAACGATTGATGGACTGTGTGAAAACATGGCTTGAAAGGTGGTGAATTCTGAGATGACGACCAAAAGAGAAGTATGAAAGACTAAGAAATGCTGTGGTGACCCCTTATAAAACGATGGCAAGATAATAATGGAGTCTTTTTGCCAGCCCTAGATAAAAAGGTGAAAACCTATCATTAGCCTAGCCGGCTAGCAGCTGAATATCAGTATTTACTTGGAGCAACTGCCTATCTGACCTCCACAACCTAGTTAGTACTGGGTAATAGGATAGGTACCCCTTGGTAAGACTAGTTGTCAGATTATCAGGCCACTAACTACCTGTAACAATTGGTTAAGAGCTACAAATGACAACTGGAACCTACGGCTTAACGTGCTTTCAGAAGCACGAAGGAAAATCGGTATGGTTGCAATCACGGCTTAACCTAAAGATTGACCCGAGAGGCTGTTGTTATTAACCCAAGAGCTAAAAAGAAAGGTGACAACTATTTAGATATTATCGACACCGTAATTGTTAAAGACGCAACACTTAACACGAATATGAAAACTTTCCCTCGTTATAGTCTTAAAGTAATGTTTTCAATTGAAGAGCTTCCACTGAAGTTTCATTTATCTGAACAATAACGTTCACCCGAAACTTAGAAGTTTGTTACAAGGCCCCAACTTTGATATTAGAAGCAGCACTTTACTTGGAAGAAGGCGTTAACTGATTGTTATGGTTTCAATTATTTTCGTGATCGGTTCCTTCAATAATAGTGTTAGGCTTCTTGTTTGTTGGCAGTTACACAATGTTGTAACTATCTATTTCTACATTGACAACAATACTATCATCTTTAACGCTATCTACAACGTTTGACTCGTACACCTCGTTAAGATTCCTTCCTTTGTTTTGTGCAAACCTTGCCCAGGTATCCTGACAAAGATAGTTTTCTTCTTCTATATCGTGTGGTAAGTTAACCTAACCTAAGCTGGTGTCAGAGTTTTTATGCCGCCCAAGGGCCTCTGATTTGGCTTTGCATTATTGGAAATCGAGTTACGGAACTCAAATGGAGTTGGGAAGGACACCTAGCAAGGTGCGGTGATGGCAGGTGGAGTAAAGCTGTGACCGAGTTGCGTCCGAGGAAAGGAAAGAGAAGTGTTGGTCGTCCGGCGGCGAGATGCGCAGACGATATTGTTGCCATTGCGGGAATATCCTGGGTGAGGCTGACACAAGAACGTGGAGCTTGGCACAAACAAAGAGAGGCCTATTATACCCAGCAATGGCTAAAGTCGGGCTGTGTATTATGATGAATTTGATAGTGTTATCGACGCATTTTGCTGTCAGCGTCTTTCTTGTATCCATTCCCAGGTACTTATTTTTGCTTAGCGTTTTTCCCGCCATTGACGCACAACTGTAGAAAGTACATATACCACATAGACGGGAACATAACTAAGTCCGTGCTATATAATGTTTATGGATCTCAGCCGCGGTCTTCGTTCCATTAGTGATCCTACCTACTACAGCTTTCGCTTTTCGATTGTGTAAACGTGTGTGGAGGGGGGGGGGGGGATGGTTCAGAAGAAATACCAGGTGGCCGAAAACTGGCGTACCTGACATGACGTAGGTTGCACCAGCATCCAACAATTCAAACAAGCATAAGAAAAACGACTTTTACAGTAAAATTGAAATAGCAGATAAAACACGCTAAACACGTAGTTCTAGACTAAAACTCTGATCAATATAACCGGATGACTTTTTTATCACTTTCCAAAAAAATGGGTATGTTAAGTGAACGGTGTAGAAGCTTATGGCATACGTAGTTCTTTTTTTCTTTTTTTCTACAGCTTAGAAAAAAATTGATCCATCTTAAAAAACGCTACAAATTTCAAGTAAATTTTTCATATTAGAACAAAGAAAGGGAAAATTTGAAAATTAAAAATATTGAATTTCAGATCATACGCAATACGCGTATGATTTGAATTTCGTTTTCATGTTAAATTATATATATTTTTATTGGAAAGTGATAAAAAAACCCATCCTGTATAGTACCTACACGAACAAACCACAATAAATTATTTAGTAAAGCAAGCACTTTTGTAATTAATTTCAAAGTATATCTATCTAAAATCGGCGTCAGTAATGAAAGGGTTAACCATTTATTGATTTAAATGTCCGTTATTCAGACAGTTTGTTATTTAGGATTAATTATAACGTTCTCCACTTGATCTGTGGTCTGTACCCGTGTTAATCAAAATCAAACAAATAATTAGAGGTTTTTGTTACGGCTGTTCTAAACTTTTTTGTAAAAAAAAAGTATGATGAATTTAGAGCACTATTTTCGTTTTTTTTTTATCTGTTGAATGTTAAAGGTCGACGTGCTATGTTTCGATTTGAAAACGAGGCCAATTAGGAGTTATTTTTTGTGATCTTTATAAAATTTTAGTTCTAGACATTCTAGAGCCTTCTTGGCCTGTTGGTCGCAAGTACAACTGTTGAGAACGAAGTCTTGTATTCAATTCCCAAGTCGGACTGTGTTTATTATGTTTTTACTAAGTTTAAGTTTTTTAACAGCAGCCCAAATGTCAGTAATTGTGTCCCGTTAGTCGAAACAAGATCTCCGCAGGGACTTCAGGCACTTAAGATGAAAGGCGACATTCAAATTTTCTTACAATGGGATTAAATTAACTTAGACGGCAGTATTGATGATTTTAGTGATTATAATTCTGTAAATACATACCTTTTACGATCGCGAATCATATGTTGTTCAACATACAAACTGATCTGTAAATTACAAAAAACAAAAGAGAATTAAACGAAACTGGCATAATTAATAACATAACCCTTCCGAACGTAAGGCCTGAATATATCATTTTTGCATGACGCCTAGTGTCTGGAACTTTGAAAGACAGCTTCCTCGAATAAGTCATTTCTCACGCAAGAATGTTTGTGAAATATTTATTGCATGGCTCCTAGTCAAATTATACGGAAATGGCATTCAAGAGATCAGAAACGCTAAGGGAAATGTATTGCTATTGACAACGGTCAATTCCCGTGACGGTCGAGTTCTTTTTTTGAACGCAGGTATGTGTCAGGTCCTGGCAGGTGTCCCAACTGTTGTAAAGCGACTATCTCTGTCCATTGAAACTGCAGTAGCTCGTAAATATCGTTCATGTAGGATGTTCTATACAGAGGCGTCTCTAGCCCATGTAGCGCCCGTGTGCAAACATTACCCAAGCGCCCGCAAAGTACCTACAAGTAACCACAAACTGTCAAATTTCCCCAATAGATAGTTAACTCTATTGTTTGTAGATGAAGAAGAAATTTGTCGGTTTTGGATACCATGATGTGTTGTTGACTGTATTTAGAATTATACAGGCTGTTCTGGTGTTTACCCTTACAAGCCAAAACCTACCCATGCTAACATGTCTAGTAGATAGAAATTGATGATGTAACATCATCAATGTCCAAATTTTGAAATTTCTTCATTCTTATTACGACCTCATATAAACATACAAAGTTCTATATCAATTGGAAACATTTGACAAATTTGGGAAGAGTAAGCTCACTGCGAGCGAGGCCCACTGTACTCGGGTAAAACATTTTTGGGAAGGCGCCGTGTCCCCGTAGCGAGCGGCGCTCGGCGCCCCTCTAGGACTGCTGCCCCCGTGTGCAACGCACATCCTGTACACTAGGTAAAGACGGCCCTGGTTCTATTTGCGTCGTTGCATTGAATTCTGCCTGTCACCTTTTATAAAAGTTGTCAGTTTCGTGTGCCTGTAAAGGGAAATGCCCATTTGATGAAGAGGTTTTGGCCAAAGTGACGCCCATGAAAGAAACCAACTTTAGATATTAGGGTTGACATCACAGATGAAGAAACAAACACTATTTTGTACATGGAACTCGGTTGGACTTTTTTTATGATTAACAACGTCCGGAAGTGTTAGATGGGGCAATAAACTATTGAGTTTCTTGATTAATTCGGCTTTTAATTTCGGAGGTTTCATTGCAAATAAGTAATAGCAATATTTTAGTTAAAAAATGGGTACCTTTTTTGTACTTAACACATTGGTGGGCAAAACATGGCCAAGAATGGGCGATTCCATTTAGGTATTCACTTGCAAACAGAGCATTGCTCTGTCAAAGAACTTTTCGCAGAGTCTAACTGCTTAAAGATGGAAGGTGTCCATTGTAGGATATAATAGGCCTCCGCAAAACTTTACTAATTACATAAGATCAATACATTATACCGGATGACTTTTTTATCACTTTCCAAAAAAAATGGGTAGTGGTAGTAGCTTATGGCGTACCTAGTTTTTTTTTCTATTTTCCACCGCTTAGAAAAAAAATCATCCATCATCAAAAAACGTTACAAATTTCAAGTAAACTTTTCATATTAGAACAAAGAAAGAGAAATTTTGAAAAAAAAAAGAATGAAAAATATCGAATTTCAAATCATACGCAACACTCGTACGCGTATTAGGTATTTAAATTTAGATTTTGTTTGGTTTGGTATTTTTTTTGGCAAAAAAAAAAAAAACAAGTAAGCCATTTTTGCTCCTACTCCGTTCACCTATTATACCCATTTTTTTGGAAAGTGATAAAAAAATCATTCTGTATCACGCCCGCAATCCCAGAATGGTTAGGCAGAGGTTTACCTAAATAGTACACCCACATTTCGCCAGTTATATTTTCCTAATAGAAAAACCTAATCATACTTTGCTCGACCCGGAAATCGAACCCAGGACCTCATGCTCTGCAGTCGCGCTTGCGACCACTAGCAATAGGCTCGTCCCCTTAACATGGGATTCAAACATAATTGTCGAAATGTGGGTATATCACTCTACTCTGCCTAACCGATCGGGAATTACAAGCGTACGTTATGTTATGTCGTATATTAATGAGTTCTTACTACTAATTTATTTCAATTTCAAGTCCATCACTTTCCCTAATTATCACGTCATAGTCCACAACTCAATTACAAATACGACCGTACCAAATTGTGTGGTTGTGCAACCACAACATATTTGCGTACTGCCAGAGAGTGTGACGACAACACAAATATGGCGGGTTAGGGCTGGCTACTTGGTTATACTATGTATGGATGGAGACTAAAAAAACGTTTGATAATAGGTCTTTACCTAGGGGCCGTTCAAGTATTACGTAAGCAAATTTATTACAATTATTTACCCCCCCCCCCTCCCCCTTGTCAGCAAAAGAAAGCAAAGCTCTTACCCCCCCCCCCCCTCCCATGCTTACGTAAACATTGGTATAATAGGTATATGCGTTTTTCTTTTAATGTAAGTATTCTGTTTTTTATTTTATTGATTCATGAGCAGCAGTTATAATTCTAGAAATAAGAAAATAAGCTTAGCTACTCAGTTCTAAGCGAGTACCTAATCGTATTCATTATTTGTATGAAATTGCCGTTTTATACAAATAATGTATTTTTTAAAAATTCTCTATTTTTTATTTTTATTAAGTAATTACCCATGCAATTAATAGCTAAAGTAGAAGCTAAGTCTTAAAAGCCAATGAAAAACCTATTGTATAATTTTTAAAAATATTAGAAAGGTAAGGCTCTAAAAAGATGTTACTAGCCTACTAATAGATTCTTATATTTTAGAAATGAAAGGAACTAGCAAAGGATATCAAGTCAATAAGCCATTAAATAACTTACAATAGTTTAATGATTAATACTTAATTTTTTTTCTCTTTAATTTATTAACAACTAGCCAAAACACCAAACTATTAATTATGTAAATAATGATCCATGATCATTATTCTACCCAACATTATAACAATAGCAATCAAACATAATACAGTAGTAAAACAACAACATTTAAAAATAGTAATCACAATATAATAATAATTAGAGCAATAAAATAACTTAACTTTTACCTGTAGGCCGGAGCTCCGTTCTGGTCGATGTCTCGAACAAGAATGGTCTCTGCCATTTTTTTTTTTTTTTTTTTTAGGAGGGACCACTCGCTGTTGCAACTCTAGACGGTTGCTTGACTGCTTAACCGGACAATCCTGTGGTGGCCAAAAATTAGTTTAAGGCCCCCAGCCAGGGCTTACAAACTAACAGGAATATTACAATTAAATGAACCGTCACTAAGGGCACCCCCTGTGAGGTTCGGGCCTCGGCTTAGTGGGTCATTGACAAGAGGGCAGCAAGGGACAACAACAGGCTGGGTCGGATCATTATTTGGCTCATCGAGCAAGGGTCGGGCAGTGATGTTACTGGGGGGTCGCGGGGGTCCTCGGCGGCGATACCGGATTCGCGGTTTATATCGGTTTTTGTATTTGTACCTACGTAGTGTACTCGTTACCCTACAGCTCTCTTGATAAAGGGTGATGGGATCATCGGGAGTGACAAGGGTAAGCCTGGGTCTACGAATCCTAGATATGTTAGAGGGGGCATAACTGGCTGCTGAGGAGATCAGCGGATTAGGGTGTTTTTCGGCTGAATCGAAAAAGCCCTTGCTCAGACGTTTCATGTACTGCATCATGGTGGGGATTTTGAGATCAACGTGGAGTTGCTCATTCCTAACGTAAGGTGGGGCACCTGTGGCCTTTCGCAAGAACCTATTCTGGAGGGTCTGCATCTCATCTTGGGTTTGGTGTGCGCAAAAACGGGACATGCGAAAGTCATAATAGGCCTGATGCACGCGGTGTAAATACGCAATTTGCACTTGAGTGACAATTTGCTACGTGCGTTCAGAATGTAGTGAAGCCTACCGAGAGCAAAGGCGGCACGCGAACGCACCGTCTTTATGTGCTCACTAAAGTTAAGACGTTGGTCTAGGATAACACCCAAGTACTTGGCTCGCTTCGCCCAAGGGATCGGCTTGCCAAGCATGGTGATCGGACTGGGGGTCTCGGGGAAGAGTTGACGGGGGCTTGAGAAAAGTCCCGCCTGGCTCTTATCGGGATTGACCTCGATTCTCCATTTCCGGAACCAATCGCCTAAGGCGTTTGCGGATTTCTGGAGAATGCGAGTAATACTAGCGGGACTTCTACCGGAGTAAAAAATGGCCGTGTCGTCGGCGAAGAGTGCTAGCTCGGACGCTGCACTCTTGGGGATGTCGCTGGTGTACAGCGTGAATGCTAATGGGGAGATCACCGATCCCTGAGGGACACCGGCGCGGATCGGATGAGGGGCTGAGAGTGCACCTTCGATACGGTATCGAAATGTGCGATTTGACAGAAAGTCACGAAGGATGAGCACGAGACGATCGGGCACACCGAGCTGGTATAGCTTGTATATCCGCCCGTTGTGCCAGACCTTGTCGAATGCTTTCGCGATATCAAAGAACAAGGCACCGGTCATCAGGCCTCGCTGAAAGCGGGCGCTGATGTGCTCGACAATGCGATGCACTTGCTGGACACAAGAGTGTTGGGATCTAAATCCAAACTGCTCCTTCGGAATTAAACTCTTTGCCTCGGCGTAGTCTTTGAGACGCTTATAAATAAGCCTCTCGTAGATTTTGCCTATGACATTGAGGAGACTAATGGGGCGGTAACTACTCGGGGAGGATTTTTTTTTTTTTTTTTTTTTTTTTTTTTTTTTTTTTTTTTTCGGGGCTTGCCCGGTTTGGGAATACCAATAACGGTAGCCTGTTTCCACGATTGTGGGAAGATGTTGTTAGTTAAGGCGCTATTGAAGATAGCGGTCAATAACACTATAAGAGCGGGGGAGAAAAGTTTGAACACCCTATTGGTGATTCCATCAGAGCCAGGGGCTTTTCTAGATTTGAGACCTTTTATGATGTCCTCTACCTCGTCTGGAGTGACTGGGGGAATGGGATCATCAGGGTCTTCGACGGGCGGTAGTGAGGTCCTGCGTTCAACTTCAGCATCCACCTTTGTGAGGTGAGCTATGTCTACTGGCAGGGTACTGGGGGAGCATTGGGCCTCTAGGCTGTCGGCTAGGTACTCGGCTTTGTCGTCGTCCTCAAAAGCGACGGTGTTGTCGGAACGAATGAGAGGGGGCATAGCGGCGACTTCAGAGGAACGAAGTTTCCTCTGCAAGTCCCAGAAAGCCGTATGGGTCGGTTCGAGTTCACCGAGCATCTTGTCCCAGCGTTCTTCACGTAGCTTTTTGATGCATCCGCTTACTTTGCGTTGTAAGCGGCGCATGAAAGCTTTGTTAGCGGCGCAGGGGAAAGAGCTGTAGGCACGGATGGTCGCGTTCTTCTCAGTCACAAGATCACGCACATCATCCGGGAGTTTCCAGCGGTGATCATCCGCCGGAACTTCCCTTGAACAATCGTGGGGACTCGGTGGATTTCAGCAAATCGCTTACTTTCCTCCAGTCCGTGATAGTTTTAGTGGAGGGAGGCCTAGTGGGGTCATAGGGACCTATCCTAGGAGCTAGTTCTATGATAACTGGTCTATGGTCAGAGTTGAGTTCGTCAAGCGCTTCTATAGAATGTAACCGCAAGTTTACATTCTTCAGAAGCGCGACGTCTAGCACGTCAGGGCTATGATTCGGGTTGTGAGGGAAATGAGTGGGATGCATTGGGGCAATGACATCGAAGTTAAGGGTGGAGCAAAGATCGTATAAAATCTTGCCTCTGTGGGTTTCTAAGCGAGTATTCCACGCGGGGTGTTTCGCGTTGAGATTCCCCGCCAGAAGGACGGAGTCACTCAGATTGAGGAGGATAGTGAGGTCATCTTTAACGGAAGCGTTAATCGCCGCGGCGGTTAAGTTGGTGCTGGCAGGTGGAAGGTAAGCCGAGATAATAGTGATGGATTGATGACCTGTCATGCCCAGCCGACAGACTGAGACTTCAAAACAGGTAACGGGGGGATGGGGTCTCTGCCACTCGGAGCTCCCCCTTTTATAGTCGTGAACAAACAACTTTGACGTTTCTACCAACCGTCATCTAAAATATCAACGACATAAAAGGCGGATATCCGTTTGGAATATTTTCTATGTTTTGCTACATTATTCCTTAATATTTTAACTAATCTACTTTTACAGACACTGAAATAATTAAAGAATTATTGAATAATGTTAATTATTCTTGTAACAAGTTTCATATTATGCAAAACATTACTCATTACATTTTAATAATAAAAGGAATACTCATGATAACAATATCTATACCTATAATTAGGATAATCTATTACAATCAAATATATACTGACCTAAATTAGCCTGTTAAACATTTTGTAACCTATGTCTAAGATTTCTTTAAATAAAGTTATTATTATTATTATTAATCAATGCATTTTTACCAACGTAGTGGCACCTTATTGATGCCCTTTTTGAAAAAGTCTGCTGGACGGAAGGTAAAAAATTCTTCAAAGGCATTTTGAACTGTCTCTCGGTTATTGATTTTTTTTTCCCCGCCAAGAAGTTATCCAAATTCTGGAAAAAGTAGAAGTCTGTAGGGGCAAGGTCTGGTAAGTTGGTGGATGATGGAGAACTTCCAACCCCAGCTCTTGTAGATATGTTTTTATTTCAATTAATTTCAATTAGATAATATGTTTTTAATCTTTTTAATTTTTTTTTTTTATATTGATTATTATCGTTTTTAATTTATTATTTTTATTATGTTTGGATGGTACTGTTTTATTTTACAAAATTTCTACACAATGTATATTGTTCTGAAATAAATGACTTATGACTTAACTTGGAGACCGTCTGCTACGCAGTATGAGGTCACTCGTTTTCGTGCAGGAGCAGCGGAGAAAAAAAAAAATTTTTGAATAGACGCTTCACGAAATCGAAAAATTCTGGTTTTCCCCGTCATAGCGATATTTTTCTTTTTGTTCTAACCATACTTGGGAACTCTGTAATCAGAAGCTATTATCTATTCTGTGGTTACGGAGATATTGAAGGTCAAAGTTTCAACTTTTTTGCAAGTTTTTTTTTTAAATTACAAGTTTTTAATGTTAAAACTTTATGGCGAATGCTAAGAAACCTATAAAGGGATAGTTTTCAATGACCGGCCAAATTTCCAGAAATGGTTTAGAAACGATAATATTTTCGATATATTGAAAAAAAAAAACAACATTGTTTTTTTTTTTTTTAATTTCAGGAATGAAATTAAAAAAGTTGGTGGATGATGGAGAACTTCCAACCCCAGCTCTTGTAGACAATGATATTTAATTAAACAGATATGTTATGAGCGCGCAATCGTGAAGACTCGAAAACGTGTCAATTGGCCTGTTTTTCCTTTATTCTGCGTCACTGCGTGTATGTGAGCTGGCTCTCCCTCGCGGCACACTTTTTTCGGTGGTTTTATAGGTGTATAACATATCTGTAGGCTAATTCACGTAACTAAAGAAGTGCTATTGCAGTGCAGTTGCAGTTAAGTTTCGATCAAAACAGCGCTTTTCGTATTCTCTACCGCTGTCAGACACGCTCGCGTCAAGTTCGCGTCACGCGAGCGCAATATCGACATTCTACTGTTGCGCGTCTTTGGTGCGTGCTTCGGAACGCAACATGATCGGTATTCTACTAAGTAAGAAAAAACACTAAAATCTGTGCTGGGGTATTATTTTAATATTTTAAAAACATCGTATTCATTGAAATGTAATGGATTCTATTCAATTATTTAGTGAGTAATATTGTTTCTGTCATATAGCCACACCATAAGTAAGTTTGGTTGACGTACAGTTGACGTGCAGTTCACGCGCAGCTTACGCGCAGTTCAAATATTACAAGAATACCGTTTATCACTCGAACTTGAACTTAACTGCAACTGCACTACAACTTCATCGGTGCATCATAAAATTACGTGAATTAGCCCTCTGTTTGTTAGAATATCATTGCTTGTAGATATGTTTTTATTTAAATTAATTTCAATTAGATAATATGTTTTAAATCTTTTTACATTTTTTTTTATATGGCCAAATTTTCAGAAATGGTTTAGAAACGATAATATTTTCGATATATTGAAAAAAAAAACAACATTGTTTTTTTTTAAATTTAATTCCTGTCCACCACTAAAAAGTAAAAGTATGGATATTACAGCAGCATAATTCAGTTCAACTGCTTAGATAGGTAGTAGTTAGCACACACATACATTTGGCGGTGCATGCACGCACACAAGTGTATTGATTCCCATAGTGGTTTATGATTTAGGAAATTTTTAGGACACTTTCAAACAAAGATCACAATCTTTGTTTCTCAATTGGACACGAAGGCTTTGCCCCACTTATGGAGCAAATGCTTGGTTAGAAGATGTAATTATTTGTTAATCTATATCTACATTAAGTTTCAATCAGCCCTAAGCGAAGACTATTAGCACTCGTCCTTCATGTCGAGCAATAAGAACAAATATAATGATGGAGGCATATTTAATGATCTGACGGTTTCTCAGTAAAAATAATTGCAAATATTTATTCGAATCGTACATATGTAATGGAGGTACACAATCACGAATTATTTGAAGGCGAACATAAGACATCACATATTTGAACTAAATTAACAAATAATCTTATTGTAATGTCTACTGCAAAGAATTTTTTACATACCTTCAATAGATTTTAAAACTTAACTCCATCAAGTTAAGGTGGAAATCCAAATGCACCTTTATATGCCCAATTACATGTTGGTATGGTAATCAAATTCTATTTTATTTGACATTTGATATTTCAGAATCAACAAAATTACATGCAACTTTGATGGTAATCGGGAATTCTGTTTGAATAAAATTGTGTCAAGATATCGGTTTTGAATATTAAACAAGTAATAGAGAACATATAAAATAGGAAACCAATTAAGCCATATTGACCTGTCGATAGCTAAACGGTATAAATATTAAATGTATGGAAACTTGAAAGCAATAACGTAGACTTAGCATATGTTTTCTCAAAGCAATCGAAAACGGTTTAAACTGGAAGAAGAAAAGGCTATTTCCCACCATGGTTTGTAATATAAGTAAATCTATTAAATGCATAGCGGGCATGCACGCGGGCTATAATAACTGACAAATGCTTGCACTGACTGGACAGGTCCACTCAAATCTGTGTGGTTCTTTCTTCAAAAGACCACCTCAGACACTAATCTGCATAGTCCTCATGTGAATTGAGCAAGATTATGTCTGGACTTCAAAAGATACTATAAGACCTCTGAGTTTGTTTCGGCTGTTTCTTCTCAGAGTAGTCAGGTATCACCGGCCCCATCTAGTTAAAAAAAAAATGATTTGTAAGTGTTTGTAAAGACCTACTTGCAAAATAAACATTGGGTGAACCAGGGGTACAGAAATTCACCGTGGAACACCTAGGTGAACCAGAAAACAGAGAGTTAACCGTGGAACACCTAGGTGAACCAGGGGTACAAAAAGTTAACGGTGGAACACCTAGGTGAACCACTTTGGTGTTCCATGGGTCAGAAACCCATTTATCATTTGATTCTAGGGAATGCCGGTTGCCTTTTTTTTTTTTTGGGATGGGAAATCATCAAATGACGATGATGATGATGATGATGATGAGCAGAAGGGAGTGTCAGACTTTTACTGACTAAAACCCATCCATGTTCCTTCATCGCCCTTTGTGTTCCGGGGCCAAGGTATCTTTTTCAATGCCGGTTGCCTCATGTTTTGTTTTATTCGCTGCTTTGTAAGCAGTCTTCTTCTTTTTTATCGTGTGTTTAGTTTCTAACCTGGTGTCAGAATTTTTAAGCCACCCTTGGGCCTCTGACTCGACTTGACATGCCGTCGACAAATGTCTCTCAGGCATGCTGGTTTCCTCACGATGGTTTCCTTCACCAAAGCAAGTGATAATTATACAATACGCATGAATCCGAAAAATCAGGGTGTGCGTGCCTTGGGTTCGAACTTGAAACCTATGACTTGGCATCAGTCTGGCGGTCTACTAAACTATCACTGTTTGATAAGCAGTGATAATAAGATAATATACTTAAATTGGAGTGCCTGCTTGTTTCAATCCAGGACCTAAAACTACTTGTGAATGGCAGTCGTTACCACTGGTTTTTCACTGCTCCTGTCACCTTTCACCGCTGATCTATTAGATGCCATGTTACATAAATCGATCGTTACATTAGAAAAATGATTTCTTAAGGCTGATGCTCCAGGATAGCCCGCGAAATTCAAATTTTCTTACGTCAGTCGCAAACAATATTTTAATCAACATACAACCTAGCACTGGCCTGCAAATTGCAAAAAACGTAAGAAAATTTGAATTTCGCGGGCTACCCTGAAGCATTCACCTTAAGTTGTTAGCACAGATTGGAAAGTGTCCGATTTAGATTTGAAGCTCAAATTACAACCCTCAGGGCCTAAAACACCTATTGATCATAAAACAAGAATAGATTACGCTTCACACATCACAGGCAGCTTCTATTTTCTACTTCCCTATTACCGCGGCTTGCCCAATACATCCTCATTCCTCAATGTTCGATTATTAAGTGGTTAGTGGCCAATGGCCATTCTTCATCATCTCCACATTGGCCCATAAACATGGCCGCTAAATTGCCCACTTTTAAAGAGGCCCTACTAAATGGTATCATACGATCTAATTGCTTTATTCCGCCCGGCTCCTCGATTACTGCAAACAATGGCCGTAAAGTTTATTTTTCCTATTTTGTAATAAACTTTCATGCTTGCAACTTGCTGGGGTTTATTAGTATTTTTACTGCTGGTTTCAAATAATAAGCTTGCAGTAAAGTCAGTTTTATGTGTGAATTTATTGGAAATGTTTTGATGCCATTTATTGAATTACGTATCTAATATTTTTACACGACTGTCAAAATAAAAGCGTGTAATGCTTACAGGGTCCAGGTATGGGATGTGAATTTATTTATTCCACGAAAGCTCGTTCTGATAGGCACTTAAAAATTCAACCGCTGCAAAGTAAGGCCTATAAGATTAAATAGAACCTTATTTTTATGATGGACAAGCGGACGTCCCGCGGTTTCACCCGCGTAGTTCCCGTTCCCGTGACTCGTGGATAATGTAGCTTTCGAATGGTGAAAGAATTTTTTAAATCGGTCCAATAGTTTTTGAGCCTATTCATTACAAACAAACAAACAAAGTTTTCCTCTTTAAAATATTAGTATAGACAAGACAAAACACTCAAGCCCCAAATCAGAATAATGGTAAACTTCGAATTTCAAAAAACCACCTTCATCTAGTTTTAAATAGAGAATCATCTTTACGGACAAAACACGACTATAAACTTCAAAAGTGTTTATAGGTATTTTTTTAGGGATCATCATTGCCGGCTCAAATATTTTGGAGTAAGTAGTCATCTCGTGAACCACATTGCTCCTCCTTTTACGATCTGTGCAAGAGCCAGTGGCCATAAATATTCTTTTTCCTCTACTTTGGACACGATTTTGTCCCTCATCATAGTTTTTATGTTACATAATATCGCTACCGACATTTATGGGACAGAAACAATTTATGGTCACAAGGAATATCCCTTCTTAATACGTTTTACATACAAAAAAGACACGAATGACTCCTAAATTCAAGTTGAAGACTTCATTAAGCCGTTATCGGAGACATAGTTATTAGTTCATTCTTTAACAACTGTAGCTTTAAAAGTCAAATTAAATTCAATCATGAAACAGGTTCGTAATTACGGCAAGAACTGAAAAACGCGAAACGAAACGCAATTGAATTTTGGCCGTCACAAACTAGACCACAACTGTTGGCTACGAACGAATGAGTGGAAATTACGAGTACAACACTTCCTCTAGCATGCATACGCTTCCTGAAAAATCTAAGTTAAGTAACTACCTACTGTTTATTTTTTTATTGCCTGACAAGCATGCCATTGACCTTGACCACTCCTGATTGAAGGCGAAGGTGCTCAGAAGATGTCTGTTTACTTGCTCTTGCTTTGATAGTTGTCAGACTATAGGTTGAACAAAGACGCTAGCAGAAAGTTTCAAACTTTGGTCTTTGTTCGAACGAATCGTTGATTACTCTCCTTTGACGATTAAGCGATAATTCGCCAAGTTCATAAAATGGCCGTCCTGCACAACCACCATGCACGTTCCAGGATTTAAAAGAGGCTAACGATAGAGACGTGATGGTAGCCGGACAGTCGGCCAGTATGTGGCCGACTGTCCGGAATCCATCGACACGTAAAGAAAAAAATAGTTCAAAAAAAGAATGTATCATCGAACTGTGGCGGACACTAGTTGCCTAGTGTGTTGCTATACTAATAATTGAGTTCATCTCTATCACAAGTCTCGACCTCTGCAATGGTAAAAAATACAATCATAGTTGCATTTGTGTTGTCAATTAGTGGTCTCAAATGATGCTCGATTTTAATAACAGTTATTATTCGTGTGAGCACCGTGTGAGTCGGATTTGTGACTCATTTTGAAATATTTTTTATAATATTCTATATATTTTGACAGATTGTACAATCGACAGATTCTATGTTTGACAGATTCTACAACCGACAGATTCTATGTTTGACCGATTCTACAATCGACAGATTCTATGTTTGACAGATTTTGAATAAGTTATTAATTAACAGGCAACAATCATTTTTATCATATTTATTAAAGTATTATTTTGTAACAAAGTTACACTTGTGTCGCGGGCATAGTGTAGATAAGGCATCTCTGCAAGGAGGTGTCGGATTAAATACTCTTCTTCTAGATTTAAAGGCGAGACTAAAGATTAGTGTTCCACTATTCATAAATCTTCATATTTAATTCAAGAACATTCCCATGAATAACGCTGTGTAAAATTAGATCCTTATAAATAACTGAGTATCAAAATGTTGATAAATATATTTTGCCCATCATGTAAATTAAGCTGGGCTATAAGTTATGGGATAAATAAATTGAGTTCCAAATAGGAGCAATATTATATTGCTCGTAGTGAATTTATGGGTTTGGCAGTAAACCATATCTGTCTCGTGAAATATATGAAAGCTCATAATATTTTTCGTTCTAGATTTGGAAATTGCAACTCTGGTTTGCAGACTGCATTTTAAACTCGTATTTGCACGATAAACTTATCATAATTTATTTATTTGGAAAACAAACAGTAACATATTACTGGTTTATAATAAGGCTTACATACTAAACTATGATAAATATGATACCCACTACGTTTTCCACAGATTACTTTAAATAATAAATAACAAGAGAGACATAATATGTATAAGATTTATACTAAAATAACAGTTATAATAATATGTGATGCACAATATACAAAAAGTATCATTATGAATTATAGGTCATCATCACCATTTGCCCTTTTCCCAACTATGTTGGGGTCGGCTTCCAGTCTAACCGGATGCAGCTGAATAATATTTTACACAGAGCGACTGCCTATGTGACCTCCACAATCAAGTTAGAACTGGGTAATACGATACCCCTAGGTTTTGTAATCGTCGTTATCAGCTAATAAGGATGGTGACAAGATTAGGAGCTCCTAAACATGCTCTGCTATGAGTTGAGGTTTTAAAAGTAGCTGCATTGGCAGAAAACTGACAAGTATTAGTAGGTACAGCTCTTTGAAAAGTGGCGCGTCTGGATAAGTACTTCCATCAAACAGGCACATGCATAATTTCAGCTTTGTCTCTTTAACTCTTCAATTCTCAGTGTAACTTGTAGGTGGCAGAAGTTTAAGGATTTTTTTCTACCACAAGCAAATTTTAATTTCTAATTTCTACATAAAGAATAGTAAAAATCATATATCCTTTAAAGTCTTAACTTTACACAATGTCAATACCCAGAGTCACCTGTAGGTAGGTGAAATAAAAGGCCCAGATTTTTATATTTTTGTCATAACTAAATGTTACCTATTCTGTTGAGATCATCATCTGCCTAGCCTTTTCCCAACTATATTGGGGTCGGTTTCCAGTCTAACTGGATGCAGCTGAAAACCAGTATTTTACATGGAGCGACTGCCTATCTGACCTCCACAACCCATTTAGACTGGGTAATACGAATAACATATTATGTTGAGATATAGGAAAAAAAATATGAACTTGGACATGGGAATTGGAGAGTTAATTTAATGATGGCAACGCATCTGCTATGTCCCCGATGTTGCAGATGTTCACAGGCGGCGGTGACCCCTTTCCACCAGATGAGCAGCCGACCTACTCGATGTTCACTTTAAACAAAAAAAAAAAACATTAGGCAGATTTTCTATAAGCCGTAACAACGAAAGGAGTAAGGACAGAATGTGGAAATTGTCACGTGTAATGTTCACACTTGACAAAGAAGTCGGACTTTTACAAGTTATAGTTACAAAATTTTGTTCTTCACAATCTTTTATAACTTATGTTAATAAGTACGCACAAACTATCTTTTCAGAGGCTTGTAATAGTTTATATTACACGAACTTTTCGTGGGTATTTTTATTGACATGAAGAAGTTTACTACTATTTGACTATGCAGAATCAAAAGACTACGCAAGTGCGTGTGTTTGTTCGTTAAGTCCATTCAAAGGTTGTCTGAAACATCTCAATACCGCCGTTGTAGGTAAGCGTAGAACTAACAATGTTGTAAAATAGATGTGGAATAGTTTTGGTTAATAGGTACTTACACCAAAGCCGGCCCAGGAAGAGGAGGCGAGATGGCGCATCACGAATGCTGGCTAAATTTGAAGCAGGAAAAGGGTAGCTGGAAGGATATGGGTTAGGCCTTTGTCAAGCAGTGGGATATTCAAGCCAATACAAAAAAACCGGCCAAGTGCGAGTCGGACTCGCGCACGAAGGGTTCCGTACCAATTATTATAAAAAAATCACGTTTGTTGTATGGGAGCCCCCTTTAAATATTAATTTTATTCTGTTTTTAGTATTTGTTGTTATAGCGGCAACAGAAATACATCATCTGTGAAAATTTCAACTGTCTAGCTGTCACGGTTCATGAGATACAGCCTGGTGACAGACAGACGGACAGACGGACAGACGGACAGACGGACAGACGGACAGACGGACAGACAGACGGACAGACAGCGAAGTCTTAGTAATAGGGTTCCGTTTTTACCCTTTGGGTACGGAACCCTAAAAAAGAGAGTCTATTTAATAAATCTATTCTATCTACACACATCAAAAGTATCTAGGGATCAACATATATTTTTGCAATAACTTTTCTCCTGATTGATATTAATTAAAATTTTCTTTAAGGATTCATCAAATAAAGTGTTTTCGTTTGTCACAGTAACGATAAACCAAGTCACCTTTGCATTAATAAAGAAATTTGCCATTTTCCTAATAAAGGGATTTTTGACATTTGAACCACTAACATTAAAGTTCGAAAAAATGACTGAAAACACAGTTTTCTTTAAAATTTTATTGGGTAACTTAAACAATTAATAATCCGTGTTTCTACCGCGAACACTTACAACACAAGAACATCGGTTTGGCATACTCAAAATGAGTTCATCCAAATCACGCTGTGGAATGGCCGCCCATGTTCGTTGCAACAACAAAAAAAGGTCTTCTTGCGACTGGATACCCTCCATATTCGGCAGAGCTCTTCTCTGTAGCATATCCCATGCATGCTCAATCGGGTTCAAGTCTGGCGACTGAGCAGGCCAGGGCAGGACATTGATGTTAGCTGCGGCGAGAGTCTGTCTTACAACTCTTGCGGTGTGCGGTCGTGCATTATCATGCATTAACTGAAATAAGGGACCGATTTGCACTTGTAGAGGAACGATGACGTCTGATACAATCGTCTCAGCATAAATTTGAGCGTTGAGGTTGCCTCTGATCCAAATCAACTCAGTTCTTCCGCCGATCCAAATACCCGCCCATACCATGATGGTTCCACCACTATAAGGATGGACTTCCTGGCAGGATTTTAATCGCTGTTGGCGTCCAGGGGTTCTCCAGTGTCGTATACGTCTTGTATCCGGTCTCATACCAAAACGAGACTCATCAGAAAAGCACACGAAACGCCATTGTTCTTCTGCCCAATTTCTGTGTTCAAGAGCCCATTGATATCGAATCCTACGATTGTGCATTGCTATAGGTGGTACCCGTAGCGGTCTTCGGGAATGAAGGTTCACTTCATGCAAGCGGTTTCTGACTGTTTGGTCGCTAATTAAGTTCCCTGAAGAGTGATGAAGCCTCACGGCTAACATCATGGCGGTTATTGTTGGAGCTCTTCGAGTTAAGATTTGAATGTATCGGTCTTGTCTCCGTGTGGTGCAGCGATACCGTCCTCCATGGCGCTCAGCCACGGTACCAGTGCTTCGGTAACGTGTCCAAAGTCGACTGATAACACTCTGACTTGTATTCAGAGCTAAAGCTACAGTACGTTGCCGGGAACCAGCTTCTATCATTCCCACGGCTCTGAGCATTTCTTCCCTGCTTAAATGACGTCGCCGCTCCATAATAACGTTGGTTTTAATCAGTAGTAGGGAAACAGTAGCACTAATAATGTCTTCAATGCGTTGTATGTTTTTATAGGGAAAATATTGACAGCTTATTTTCATCTTTTACTCGAATTTGATTGAGAGTTCCTGATTCAAATTATGAAATGAACCAAAAAGGATCCATATAAATTTATAAAATCATAAATTTATTACAAAGCCACATCTCAATCTCAAGAAATCCGCATAAAAATGCTTGATCCCTAGACACTTTTGATGTGTGTATTAGGCTTTTACCTTGGTCAAAGGTTTAGCGTTGCCATACAGCGTGGTAACGCTGCCAGTCTCTTGGGGACATTACCAGTTGTGAAAAAATTGCGTCAAAAAACTCCTCCTCAACGCTGGTTGAGGAGGAGTTTTTTGACGCAATTTTTTAGTTAGTTTACTTTATTTTATCTATGGGTTCATTGGTCATGCGTCATCGGTATTTTAAAATTGATAATTTCCTTTTGTTACACTACTTTATTCAGTAAAAACTAACGGAAGTTAAAAAAGGTAGGTTATACATATTAACTAGTCTACTTACCACATTAATGATAGCAAAATAATATAATTATTTTCTGCAGACCATTCATTACAAGAACACAAGTAGGATTTAATCGTCTTTTAATTTTGCAAGGCGGCCTTAAAATACCTCATTAAAAACTCGTTGTATTTCGCGTAAAATTATATTACAAGGACATAATTAAACACACATAAAAACGAAACATCCCTTATTTTATTGGAATTTTATTAAAA
The DNA here is from genome assembly GCA_905147715.2 of Xestia xanthographa. NCBI lineage: Eukaryota > Metazoa > Arthropoda > Insecta > Lepidoptera > Noctuidae > Xestia > Xestia xanthographa. Next base: position 9,956,104 of record LR990652.1, read on the forward strand.
TCTAAACCAATTTCAAAAGGGTTTGAAATTTTAGTATAGATCCTGGCCTGCCCAATTTCGGCCATAATATTTTATTTTCAAAAAAAGAAGCTACGCATTTAACCTAGATTCAAAGATGGTGCCTTTAATAAAACTTTGATAGCTTATATTTCGGAAACGTGACGCTTTAGAAGGCTTTGTCTGATTCAACACTATTTTGTATTGATGCCAGCTTTGATATAATTATGGTTTTAAGCGACCCGTAGTGTTGAAAGAAAAATAAAAAGTCCAAACCCGATTCATTAAAATGGAACACCTAAAAGAGGTACAATTTTATTTAATTTCATTATGTGTAGTGCTGTGTACATTGTACAAGTAACAAAATGGGAAAAGAGTAGAACACTGAAATAATAAAGATATTATATTTCATTTAATATCCAAAGTTTTATCAACTAAACTGGACATTTACCATTACCCCGTAGCCCGTAACGAACTTTAACGTATAACATAAAACCGGCCAAGAGCGTGTCGGGCCACGCTCAGTGTAGGGTTCCGTAGTTTCCCGTCCGTCACAATAAGTGTTCCCACTTATGAGTTTAAAGGTGGGTATCCATTATGTAAAAATGCTTGCATATACGAATATACTACAAACTTAGTCCAGAAATTATTTTGTACAACTTTTTGTCTTTTTTGTACAAAAACTGTTGTTTCCATCAAGTTCAAAATGATTTTCCTAGAAAGTCCTTATAAAGTTCTACTTTTCAGATTTTTTTCATATTTTCTAAACTTATGGTTCAAAAGTTAGAGGGGGGGGGGACACATTGTTTTTTTACTTTTGGAGCGATTATTTCCGAAATTATTGACATTATCAAAAAATGATTTTAGGAAACCCCTATTCATTTTTAAATACCTTTCCAACAATATATCACACGTTAGGGTTGAAATTTAAAAAAAAAAACACTTCCCACTTTACATATAGGGGGGCTACCCTAATAAAACATTTTTTTCCAATTTTTATATTACCACTTTGTCGGCGTGATTGATATACATATTGGTACCAAATTTCAGCTTTCTAGTGCTAACGGTCACAGAGATTAAGCGAGGACGGACGGATGGACAGACATGGCGAAAATATAAGGGTTCCTAGTTGACTACGGAACCCTAATAAAAATGAATCGCTGAATGTGTTGCTAAGCGCAAATCTCGAGAGCAGCTGAACCGATTTCGCTAATTCTTTTTTTATAACTTTCCTGGAAGTACGAGGATGGTTCTTACTGAGGGAAAAAAAATAAAAATTGCATGAAAAAAAAAAATTAAAAATCGACTGTTAGGCGGTACGAAGTTCGCCGGGTCAGCTAGTTGATAATAAAAATATTCATTATGTATGTCATCGGCTTATATTCCCTAAAGAATAAGATAGAAGTAGAAAGTCAGATATTTACCTGCTGTCAACCACGGATAGTAGTCCGATGACAAAGGTTTCTATTAATTGGCCCCATGGGGTCTGCCCGCTCGATCGGACAGACGCTATCCCAAACTTTGGACTGTTACAGAAATGTTTTGTACAAAAAATTATCGTTCCACCTCAAAAAAATATAACAAAACGATTATTTATTTTATCGATCCACACTGATGACTTGAAGATCTGTGTTTTGAAATTGACAAGTAAAACCATATAGAATTTGGTAATCAATTTCATAATACACACACACAGAGCACAAGCCAGCGCCACATACTTAGTTAAATCTAATCTAAGGAAAACCTACTCCGGTGGAGATCGATTAATAGATGATCCTAGACTGAAATGCAAATGTGATTCTGTCTCACAAACCTATGAATAGGTACCTACGTCATCTTCATCCAGCTTTTATGAAGTCGGCTAGTCGGCCAGAATTCAGCGAATTCCTATGAATTAGCTAAGTTCTGGGCCGACTTATTATAAAGGGTGTAAAACACCTTTTAACGAAGCGAAGGCACTTGTTCTCCCCGTCATTGTGATAATTTTTTTGTTACACACCATACCTGGGAACCTTCTAGTTACGGAGATATTAGGGGTCAAAGTTCCAACTTTTTGACAAGGTGTTTTTTTTTTTTTAATACAAGTTTGTAATGTTAGATTTTTACTGTAAACACCTCCACGACCCCCTTACTATTCAATCCATTCATCAGCACAATGTTTTTAATTGCGTTACATTAAGTTCTACCACAAAACATGATTTTTCACCTCAAAAAAAAAAATCGTTTCCCAGCAATAATTTTTGCGTGAAGTTACTTAGTTTGATGTACAGAATGCTTAGTTGACGGCTTCGTGACGAGGTCTTTTACACCCTGTAGATTGCCATCGACACTGTACCTGAAATGCGTATAATAACAAAGTTTCAATCACTCGAAAACAGTACTCAACAAACTTTTGTATGGTACAGTCAGCTTTACGATGTGACCCCCTTGAAAGCGTTCGTTATTACAACTGGGGTACCTAATTGATGCAGCCCACCGTACATATCTGTTAACAAAGTAGAAGTACGTTATCATAATAATATATTATTTGCTTCAGAACGAACTTTTTGCTTACATTTCTAGGCATGCACAAAAATATACACCCACTTATTGACATTTTAAACACAAAAATCCTCACACAATCACAAACTTAATAAACTATGAATACGTCTAGAATAGTCTAGATAGACCATACAGTTGGACAATAACAGCTTGATATTTGCTACTAAATTATTAATAGCTACCATGTAAAGACCTTGAGAGATCTGACACGACTGACACCAACAGGACAGCCAATATACGCTTAACCTTTTAATAAAAAAAGATCAAAAATAAAAAACATCTCTTCAAGTATATTTTATGAATACACACCTGCGCCCATCACCCTTTTTGTTAAGCATAAAAAGGGCATTTCGTAATGTAGATCTCTCAGCAGCCGTTACGATCGACTGTTTACCTGTATCACTTGTTTACGAGTTTCGAGTGAACGTAAACGTGCAGGTACGTTGAATGTGGCACACATTTTGATCTAAAACTGTAGGTGCTTTTGAAATATTTGGATAGCTATTCGTGTAGAAATCAGTTCGGAGAAAGTGTTCCTTTTTTGTGGAGGAAAAGCTGAAAGCTGTCGACCGGGTGGTGCTAAAACCTGAAAAACATAGGGATTTAAAACTCTCCTTTTTTATTGCAAAATGGGGCTGCTCTTGAACTCGATCACGCATGATGAAAAGCGATGGATGAGGTCTATGCTGGAACGAGCAATAATGTACTGTCAGCTGTAAAGCTACTTTTTTATAAAATAAATGAATAAATAAATGACCATGACCACCGAAGAAACGAATGAAAATCGACAAATCTTTTGTTCATCTGTCATTTTGTCGATTCAATGACAGCAAAATGACAGATGAACAAAAGATTTGTCGATTCTCTTTCCTTTCCTTGGTGGACATTTAAGCGGGCAGTACGTCTCTAAGTCCGGTAGTAAAAAGATGATGGTGGGTTGTCTGTATGTCGTGATATAGGTATTAAGTCAAACACACTCAAAAATTAACGACCAATAGACTGGTCAAGACGAAGGAAATCGTAATCCAATAGTTGTTACTACTTAGTAACAAGTCTGTCTGAATACGCCCGTTGGTCAGGTAGCATTCGTGTGTCAAAATCTAAAATGTTCGGGACCACAACCACAACACGTAGGTATTACATTGTACAATGGGAGCTCGCCTGTTCTAAGTGCGACACAACTAAAATATGCAGCAAGTGTGACGTGCAAGTGTGTGCCGTGTGGTATCCAGCAGAGTAGAATAGAACCAACCCATTACACTCACGGGTGTCGTGTAAGTTGGGTATAGGGCGACTAATGTCTGAGGCAGAACACCTTGCGCCTCCGTAGACCAGAGAATGGGCAGCAGCGTTTTCTGTTAGTTTTTCATGACTGCGATCTCCAATCCGCCTGCCAAGCGTGGAGATTACGGCAAATTCCTCCCATCATGGGAGAGGCCTATGTCCAGCAGTGGACGTTATGGGCTGTTGTTGTTGTTGTTGTGAAGTGTCCGGTTTGTATGTGTTTTAAATCTCTTAAGTAGGTATCAAGTAAAGTGTGAACTATTTCATCTTCGTCAGCATTACAATAAAACTATGATACATTGCCAAAAAAGGTTCTAAGGGTTTGACATTGCTTTTCATCGCTAAACATCAGTTGTAAAGAGGTCAATTGAAAACAAAATGTATGTATGTACACTCGCCATATAATCGCAATGCTAAATATGTAAATAATGAACATCTTACAGTGATAGGAGATACATACGAATGTTTGCATAGAAATAAATTTAACTGTAACTGTGCAAAATTGGATTGTGTTGATAAATTTAAATATTTAGGTCTAACGATCGATAAGAACTTTAATTGGAGATTACATGTAAATGATATTTGTAATAGGCTAAGATCGGTGCTAGGTAAGTTTTACCACTTAAAACATGTATTAAACAAACAGACGTTAAGAATTGTGTATTTCGCACTTGCCGATTCGCTAATAAGCTATGGACTCCTTGTGTACGGGCGAACCTTTATTACATATTTAAGAGATATTAAAGATATACAAACAAGACTGATAAAGTTTCTAGTTAGTAAAAATGTTAAAGATAAGTGCAACAAAGAGTATGATAAGTTATTTCCCATTTGTAAAATTATTCCCATAGATAAAAAAGTAGATTATTTGGTAGGATTAGAATATTATTATAAGGATGAATATAAAGTTAATGTTAAAAACAAGTACAACACACGTAGGGTTAGAGAGAACAGACTGGTTCAACCACAGATAACAAATTATTATGGTAAGAGAACATCTAAGTATTTGGTACCTAAAGTGTTTAACAAAATAGATTTATTAAGAGAAAAAGTAAAATTTAGTAAAGGATCACTTAAGACAAAATTAAAAAACTTTATACAGGATAGCAAACAGAACTAAATACCTACATTGTACAAGATTTAAACATAACAGTATTATAGATATTAAAAGTATTAGTTAAGTAAGTAAGGTGGTTAATTATGATGTAAAAGAGCGCCTCTCGCCATCAAACGTAAAAGTTTGGCGAGTTTAGAATTAAGCAACACCTCTGTATTAAAATTTCTTTAAAAAAAAAAAAAAAAAAAAAAAAAAAAAATTACCTGATAGGACACGAAACAATAAAGGTAAGTAGGACACGAATTTTCTTTTTTTCCAAAAACGTTTGCAAAATTACAAAAGTTTTAAACCATGTGAACGGGCTTTTATGTTTTAATTTTCGGAGGGAACCATGAAAGTTTACCACATCGGTCCGTTGTTTCTTTAGGATCGCAACGGGAATGGTTTGTTTAATTAAAAGCCGTAGAAAAATAAAGGATCCGTGACCTTGCAACAGACCGTATTTACTTATGTTATCATAATAAAATTCAATTATCTTCCTGTACGTTCCTCGAATTTCTGTAATGATATGATGTAAATTATGTAAAACAATAATTGTTCGATGATCATTTAATTCTCTTTCGGGATTCTCCGTGGCTAAATAGGTAATAACAGCCACTCGGGTCGATCTTCAGGTTAAGGCTCCCTGCCTGGGTTGGTCCGTGGATGGGTGACCACTGACCACCCATTACATTCCGAGTTTCCTCCGTGCCTCGGAAAGCTGTCAATTGTAGATCTTTGACATTCGTAACAGGTAGTCAGTGGCCCGAAAGTCTGACAACCAGTCTTACCAAAGGGTATTTCTTGAATTACCTAGTACACGAAGCCGCTAAGTACGGAAGACATTACGTTGGCAGGCCTCCCACTAGGTGGACTGATGACCTGGTGAAGGTTGCGGGAATCCGCTGGATGCGAGTTGCGACACGGGACCGGTCAATGTGGCGACACTTGGGGAGGCTTATGTCCAGCGGACGTCTTTCGGCTGAAATGATGATGATGATGAAGCTACTAAGCTAAAGTAGTACTGGGCTGGCCATGTATGCCATATGCCCGACGAGCTGTGGGCCTAAATAACCACGATGTGGAGCCCTGATACAGCCAGAAGGCGACGCGGTAGACCTCGCAGGAGATGGTGGGAAGAGCTGGACAAAACCAACGACCATTGGTCCACATGAAATCATGGGGAAAGGCCTTTGCCCAGCAGTGGGATGACACAGGTTACCAGTAACCTAGTACTAAATGTGTTGTAGAGGTCATATAGGCAGTCGCTCCATATAAAATACTAGCGGACGTCATGCGGTTTCACCCGCGTAGTTCCGGTTCCCGTGGGAGTACGGGAATAAAATATAGCCTATAGCACTCACGAATAATGTAGCTTTCTACCAGTGAAACAATTTTTAAAATTGGTTCATTACTTCCGGAGATTACACCCTACATACAAACTTACAAACATACAAACTTACAAACAAATGTTACCTCTTTATAATATTAGTATAGATTAGTATAGAAGTATAGACTAGCGGACGTCACGCGGTTTCACTCACGTAGTTCCCGTTCCCGTGGGAGTACGGGGATAAAATATAGCCTATATTACTCAAGGTGAATGTAGCTTTCTAATAGTGAAAGAATATTTGAAATCGGCGCTGTAGATTTTGAGTTTATTCATTACAAACATACACACAAAAATACAAATCTTTCCTCTTTATAATTTTAGTGTAGATTGTAGTGTAGACTAGTATTTGTTTGCATCCTGTTAGATTGGACATAGGTAAGTAGTTGGGAAAAGGCTAGAAAGATGATGAATTTTGTAGAAACTTAATTGTTTTCCCGAATCAATCTTCCTCAATTGCGAGTCAAAGATAGATAGATCGTTGCGTGTATGTTATCAAGTTTAAAATAAAACATCGAAAACCATGTGGACAACCAAACCCATAAACAAAATTAATTCAGAATATTAATTAAAAATAACTAATTTCCCTGCTTCATTAATTGCCTCTTATTAATATTCCACAATTAAATTTTATTTTATTTTCCAAACTTGAACAGCTGACCCCGAATGCGTTCCGTCGAACGGCCATAAATTCAGTCGGACAAAATACCAAAATATGTGCATTACTTATACGTGAGTCTGTTGGAGTTATCCACACACATGAGCTAAAATGATTTGTTGTCCCATAAAACGCCTTAACTTACGTAGCGAGATGGGAAGTCGCGGCTACTGCACAGGAACAATTCTGCCCACAAAACTTATATGGCCATCGTTCTTTGAAGCGCAAGTGCGCTCGTTCAGTAACTTTATGATTTTCAAAACCGTGCAGCGTTATTTTCATACAATAATACACAGTTTATGTTCGACAATTGGACTTTGATTTATTGCTAACGCCTGTACTTGCACTCAATAAATAACCGCTTATTTTCGCAACGAGGTTGTATTGACTTGCAAATTGTATTCAGGTATTTTAGCACGTACTGGCTAAGATATTAGAATTGCGGGTCTAAGTATAGAGAAGGTAATGATTATGTCTTATAGCTTACTTCCATTATCGTACAATTTTACGGTTTCGGGCCCTGCCTGGAGGTTTTTCCTTATTAACGGCCGGAGATGTTATTATATACGTAAATAGGCCCGCACAATTATGTCTGTTACGAATAAAAACCTATACTTATCTCTCATCTGGGTAGCTGTAATAAAAGTATCGTTAAAGTTAATACGAAGCTGTTAACTTGAGGTCGTGAATCAACTTGATGGCGTTAAGTGGAGTATTATGAACTAGTGTTCGCAAAGTTGTGTATTGTTTATAACTTTAATGCTTAATTTATGTATCTACTGAAGAGAAAACTGCTGCATTTAATTTATAAATAAAATTCGTATTGTTACTTAGATTTCGTATTGTACTTAGATAAAGGAGTTTCTGCTTTCCCTTAAGGTAAAAAGCGTAAGTTAATGTAGTTATGTTTTTTTATACAGTTCAATTAGTTAATACTACCGATAACTGTTGGGGTAGAGGTGTTCTTGAGTCGAAACCGCGAATCGGCAAGCGTAAGGTGGCGGTGTGACGATCTTCGCAGGGTGACTGGTAGCAACTGAAGAGAGTTGCCGAGAATTAAAGGTTTCAAGTGATGTGCATATTTACCTACAAGAGATGATTTTTTATAAGTAAGTAGGTATAGCACATTTTTCGTGCATGGAATACTACAACACGTACTATTTAACATGGATGGAATTCAACATAAATACATGACGTGGGTCCTTGGCATCGCCTTCAACAAGATGTCAAATTATTTGCTTTATCAAACAAATAAGATAGGACATTATTATTTTAAGTATCTCGCCTTATCTCAGTACGTTACTTATTTTACATATTTATTTTCCATAAATGTAAATAAATATGTGTTTTGGCAAAATTACTAATTTCAAGACCCACGCATCAAATTCAACTTGTCGTACAACTTCAAGCCTTTTTACAAGCTTTTACTATTTTTTTTTTCACTATTACTAGTAATTGCAAATTCAGCTTAATTTACACTAACACAAAGTTGATATTCATTTAACTGGAATTAACATCGATTGGAAACAGATAGTTGAATAGACCATAGTATGCGCGTGCGCAGGTCAAGTGCGCCGGCCATGTTTGTCGTCACAGCTGACTGGCTGCGGAGAATTTGACGCCCCACACGTAAAATAGCGGCTGTTCACACGTCGTATTGGTTCTTAAATGATGCTAATGTTGTTTGCGTATAGGTAATTAATAAGTTGTATATCTAAAAAAATGTGAAGAATTTTAATAAGTATTAGTGGCATCACCATTCTTAATTAATAATTATGGAAATTGGTCACATTTCTCTCTATGACGAGATAAGGATCTTTCTAACTGCTTAACAATTTGACGACAGTTTAGTTAAAGCTGAATCTACGTATATTTTAAACCGACTTCTAAAAAGGAGAAGGTTTATATGACCAGCATCTTTTTATTTTCATGTATGTACACCGATTTTTCCGTGATTACTGGTCCGATTAAAGCGATTATTTTTAATTTGTTAAAATAAGCTCGCACGGTAGTCCCGTATATATACGTATATACATTTTGCTGAGGTACTTTATGAATAATCCTCTATAATATGCATTTTTTTTCTTCTTCGTATATTTACTTCTAGTTACAATATAAAATTGATACTATCGATTTTAATAGGTACTTTTATGTGTGTCTATTTGTAACAATATTAACAAGTAATATATCCCGTAGACTCCCTTACTTTGTTAAAGCCGCTAGCCTACGAGGTATGATAGTAAACTTTAATATACAATAGCCGGGCAGCCAAGATTCCAAGATTCCCGAACTTTTTACGACACTTCACAAGTTCTCACTTCTTGCTAGGACCAAAATCTCAGGCATTTTCACAGATCGCCTACTATTACTGCCTACAATCTTACAAACTATAAATTCTTAGGATTCTGTGTTCATTTTATCACACGCAGACGTTTTAATTATAATTAAAAGCCGAGTAATCTTCCTAGTTTACGAGTTGAGTTATTTTCGGAAGCATTGTTGGTAAGTACATAAATACGAAATATGTTGGTAGTAAAGAGTACTTTAAGTTCGCATACTTTTTATACAAAAGGTTGGTTCATTAATGGGGAATAGGGTTGCGTACATTCGACTGTACGTTATCGTTGGTGGCAACACTTTGAGCTGGCCTGGGCGTGGTAAGGAGTTGCAATAGAATCAGAGGAGAGCTTATATTGGTTCTTTTTTACCACTGACATGCGGCCTATCGAGTATCGATATTTACAGGGTAAAAGGCATCGACGCACAAACAGTTACCACGTAATCAGTTCCTCATTCCGAACCCCTACATAGTTTTTTTTTATCGCCAATTAGTAAAAAATCAGCTGTTCCTTAGAGTTTACTGTGTAGGTCAAATCACTTTTGTAGGAAAACATTTTGATTCTTTTGATGCAACATTTAAGGTGGAAGCTCCAGAGTAGCCCGCAAAATTCAATTTTTCTTCAGTTTTTTGGCAATTTGCAGGCCAGTGCTAGGTTGTATGTTGATTAAAATATGATTCGCGGCGTTCATGTAACTTGGAGGGTTGTATTGATGATTTTGATTGATGATTATAATTCTGTATCTACTTATGTATTACAGCCGCGAATCATATTTTAATCAACATAAAACCTACCACTGACCTGCAAATTAAAAAAAACGTGAGAAAATTTGAATTTCGTGGGCTACCCTGTAGCATCCACCTTAAGTGGGTGTTCACAATGATGTACTGATTACATGGTAATCATTACTTTGTGTTTCGATGCCCCCCGCCTCGTATAGTTCCTATTGTGTATTTTATTTATCTTGTATATTATATACTAGCTGTTGCCCGCGGCTTCGCCCGCGTGCAGTTCGGTAACTGTCCCATGGGATCATACTAAAGGGATAAATGTTAAAACATAGATAACAAAATTGTCTTATGATTTAAGTAGCACCTATGTAATGCTATCTGGTAACACTGGTTAGAATAAAATTCAGTCTATTACGGAAAGCAACGTGTTTTAATAGGTTATGGGCGTAAATCCATAATTTTCGGTTTTTATTACTGTGTTAAATTAGTATAAAACAGTCGAAAATTGTTGACTTCCCGTGGAAATATGGCGGTGAACTATATTCAAAGTATTCCGAAACTCAAAGGACGAGAAAACTATGATGAATGGAGTTTTGCTGTCGAAAATCTATTGGTGCTTGACAACCTGGTGAACTACATAAAGTCGGATCCAGGCGCCAATTTCGAGCCGAAAGCATCAGATGACGCAAAAGCCAAGGCAAAGCTAGTTTTGACAATAGATCCAGGATTGTACGTGCACATTAAGGAAACAAAAACATCGTTGGAGTTATGGAAAAAACTGAGAACTATGTTCGATGACTCGGGTTTTTCTCGTAAAATAACCCTACTAAGACATTTAATCTCGCTACGACAAGAAAATTGTGATTCCATGACTTCATATGTTACGCAAGTGGTCGAGACGGCTCAGAGATTAAAAGGCACAGGATTTACAATCACCGAAGAGTGGATAGGATCATTGTTGTTGGCAGGTTTGCCAGAAAAATACGCTCCAATGATAATGGCCATCGAGCACTCAGGAATACAAATTACCACCGATACGATAAAATCAAAGTTGATTGATATGGAGGTTTCAAAGAGTGATATGGATACCAGCGGCGTAGCATTCGCTGCAAACCACAAAAAGAAGCAGAAATTCAAAGGACGAGAAAACTATGATGAATGGAGTTTTGCTGTCGAAAATCTATTGGTGCTTGACAACCTGGTGAACTACATAAAGTCGGATCCAGGCGCCAATTTCGAGCCGAAAGCATCAGATGACGCTTTCCGTAATAGACTGAATTTTATTCTAACCAGTGTTACTAGATAGCATTACACAGGTGCTACTTGGTAACACTGGTTAGAATAAAATTCAGTCTATTACGGAAAGCAACGTGTTTTAATAATAAATAGTATCCTACATGTTAATCCAGGTTATAAACTATCTATAAATAATTCTAAATTTCATAATAATCACAATTTTAATCATCACAATTACTATCATAATCATCATCATTATCTCAATCTCAATCACTATCACAGTCACTATCACCATCACAATCACAATCACTATCACAGTCACTATCACCATCACTGTCACAATCACAATCACAATCACAATCACAATTACAATCACAATCACAATCACAATAACAATAACAATAACAATAACAATCACAATCACTATCATTATCACAATCACAGCACATTCACAATCACTATCACTATCACTATCACTATCACTATCACTATCACAATCACAATCACAATCACAATCACTATCACTATCACTATCACTATCACAATCACAATCACAATCCCAATCACAATCACAATCACAATCACAATCACAATCACAACCAAAATCACAATCACAATCACAATCACAATCACAATCACTATCACTATCACTATCACTATCACAATCACAATCACAATCACTATCACTATCACAATCACAATCACAAAAATAAATTTGATTCAAAATTTAAATTAGACTATAAATTACCTCGTAATAATTGAATGAAATTTGATTTCGTTGACATAGTATTGATTTTTTTTCTCCATTGTATTTAATAATAATAATTCTTGACATTATAATTAGAAACCCCTGACATTGTATTTAATCATTCTTAACATTTTAATTGATAACCCCTGACATTGTATGTAATAATTCTTAACATTTTAATTGATAACCCTTGACCTTGTATGTGATAGTAGTTAACGCTTTCTTATTCTCGACTTTATATTGTAACATTTTAATTCTTTGAAATATTTGTACGCTGGAAACAGCAGAATATTATGGACTTGAAATTATGTGTAACATCTATGTAACAATATTCTCACAAATAAATTTATTATTATTATTATTAATCACAATCACAATCACTATCACTATCACAATCACAATCACAATCACAATCACAATCACAATCACAATCACAATCACAATCACAATCACAATCACAATCACTATCACAATCACTATCACTATCACTATCACTATCACTATCACTATCACAATCACAATCACAATCACAATCACAATCACAATCACAATCACAATCACAATCACAATCACAATCAGAATCATCAGAATCATCAGAATCACAATCACAATCACAATCACTATCACTATCACTATCACTATCACTATCACTATCACTATCACTATCACTATCACTATCACTATCACTATCACTATCACTATCACTATCACTATCACTATCACTATCACTATCACAATCACAATCCCAATCACAATCACAATCACAATCACAATCACAATCAAAATCACAATCACTATCACTATCACTATCACTATCACTATCACTATCACTATCACTATCACTATAACTATCACTATCACAATCACAATCACAATCACAATCCCAATCACAATCACAATCACAATCACAAACAAAATCACAATCACAATCACAATCACAATCACAATCACAATCACAATCACTATCACTATCACTATCACTATCACTATCACTATCACAATCACTATCACTATCACAATCACAATCACAATCACAATCACAATCACAATCACAATCACAATCACAATCACTATCACTATCACAATCACAAAAATAAATTTGATTCAAAATTTAAATTAGACTATAAATTACCTCGTAATAATTGAATGAAATTTCATTTCGTTGACATAATATTGATTTTTTTTCTCCATTGTATTTAATAATAATAATTCTTGACATTATAATTAGAAACCCCTGACATTGTATTTAATCATTCTTAACATTTTAATTGATAACCCCTGACATTGTATTTAATAATTCTTAACATTTTAATTGATAACCCTTGACCTTATAAGTGATAGTAGTTAACGCTTTCTTATTCTCGACTTTATATTGTAACATTTTAATTCTTTGAAATATTTGTACGCTGGAAACAGCAGAATATTATGGACTTGAAATTATGTGTAACATCTATGTAACAATATTCTCACAAATAAATTTATTATTATTATTATTAATCACAATCACAATCACTATCACTATCACAATCACAATCACAATCACAATCACAATCACTATCACAATCACTATCACTATCACTATCACTATCACAATCACTATCACAATCACTATCACTATCACAATCACAATCACAATCACAATCACAATCACAATCACAATCACAATCACAATCACAATCACAATCACAATCACAATCACAATCACAATCACTATCACAATCACAATCACTATCACAATCACAATCACAATCACTATCACAATCCCAATCACAATCACAATCACAATCACAATCACAATCACAATCACAATCACAATCAAAATCACAATCACTATCACTATCACTATCACTATCACTATCACTATCACTATCACTATCACTATCACTATCACTATCACTATCACTATCACAATCACAATCACAATCCCAATCACAATCACAATCACAATCACAATCACAATCACAATCAAAATCACAATCACAATCACAATCACAATCACAATCACTATCACTATCACTATCACTATCACTATCACTATCACAATCACTATCACAATCACAATCACAATCACAATCACTATCACTATCACAATCACAAAAATAAATTTGATTCAAAATTTAAATTAGACTATAAATTACCTCGTAATAATTGAATGAAATTTCATTTCGTTGACATAATATTGATTTTTTTTCTCCATTGTATTTAATAATAATAATTCTTGACATTATAATTAGAAACCCCTGACATTGTATTTAATCATTCTTAACATTTTAATTGATAACCCCTGACATTGTATTTAATAATTCTTAACATTTTAATTGATAACCCTTGACCTTGTATGTGATAGTAGTTAACGCTTTCTTATTCTCGACTTTATATTGTAACATTTTAATTCTTTGAAATATTTGTACGCTGGAAACAGCAGAATATTATGGACTTGAAATTATGTGTAACATCTATGTAACAATATTCTCACAAATAAATTTATTATTATTATTATTAATCACAATTACAATCACTATCACTATCACTATCACAATCACAATCACAATCACAATCACAATCACAATCACTATCACAATCACTATCACTATCACTATCACAATCACTATCACAATCACTATCACTATCACAATCACAATCACTATCACAATCACAATCACAATCACAATCACAATCACAATCACTATCACAATCACTATCACAATCACAATCACAATCACAATCACAATCACTATCACTATCACTATCACAATCACAATCACAATCACTATCACAATCACTATCACTATCACAATCACAATCACAATCACAATCACAATCACAATCACAATCACAATCACTATCACTATCACTATCACTATCACTATCACAATCACAATCACAATCACAATCACAATCACAATCACAATCACAATCACAATCACAATCACAATCACAATCACAATCACAATCACAATCACAATCACAATCACAATCACAATCACAATCACAATCACAATCACAATCACAATCACAATCACAATCACAATCACAATCACAATCACTATCACTATCACTATCACTATCACTATCACTATCACTATCACTATCACTATCACTATCACTATCACTATCACTATCACTATCACTATCACTATCACTATCACTATCACTATCACTATCACTATCACTATCACTATCACTATCACTATCACTATCACTATCACAATCACAATCACAATCACAATCACTATCACTATCACTATCACTATCACTATCACTATCACTATCACTATCACAAACACAATCACTATCACAATCACAATCACTATCACTATCACTATCACAATTACAATCACTATCACAATCACAATCACTATCACTATCACAATCACTATTACAATCACTATCACAAACACAATCACTATCACAATCACTATCACAATCACTATCACTATCACAATCACTATCACAGTCACTATTACAATCACAATCACAATCACTATCACAATCACAATCATTATCACAATCACTATCACATTCACAATAACTATCACAATCACAATCACTATCACTATCACAATCACAATCACAATCACAATCACAATCACAATCACAATCACTATCACAATCACTATCACTATCACAATCACTATCACAATCACAATCACTATCACAATCACTATCACTATCACTATCACAATCACAATCACTATCACAATCACTATCACTATCACAATCACTATCACTATCACAATCACTATCACAATCACTATCACTTTCACAATCACTATCACAATCACTATCACAATCACTATCACAATCACTATTACAATCACAATCACTATCACAATCACTATCACAAACACAATCACTATCACAATCACTATCACAATCACTATCACTATCACAATCACTATCACAGTCACTATTACAATCACAATCACAATCACTATCACAATCACAATCACTATCACATTCACAATAACTATCACAATCACAATCACTATCACTATCACAATCACAATCACAATCACAATCACTATCACAATCACTATCACTATCACAATCACTATCACAATCACAATCACTATCACAATCACTATCACTATCACAATCACTATCACAATCACTATCACTATCACAATCACTATCACTATCACAATCACTATCACAATCACTATCACTTTCACAATCACTATCACAATCACTATCACAATCACTATCACAATCACTATCACAATCGCTATTATAATCATAATCAACAACATCATTATCACAATCTTCACAATAAATCAACCATTACCCTGTATAGAAGTTGAATCCGGCATCTTCTGGATCTCAAAATAAATGCCATATTCGTAATCAGCACCCCTGATAATCTCGAAATCGACACCCATATTGATTTTTAGACATTTCAACCCCATCGCACCCCAACAGGGGATGATGGCATTTCAGGTCCGCCACATTAAATCTTAAAATCATTGTTTTTGTAACACACCTTATGACCCGACCCGATACACCATACAAACAATAACCATGTTGATTTTCAGACTTTGTCACCCCATTCCTCCTCTTTGGGGTTGAATTCTGAAAAAACCTGAAACCCGTTTCTCCTTTTTATCAATAAGAGTACTGCTGTGAAGTTTCTAATATAATAGTCTTAACTAATCTTGTTTTCCCATACAACAAACTTTGGAGCCCTGTTTCATCCCCTTAGGAGTTACATTTTGAAAAACCCCTTCAAAGTGCACTCCTAGACCACATAAGGAACCTACTTGCTAAATTTGGAATCTGTAGACCCAGCGGTTTGGGCTGTGTGTTGATATGTCAGTCAGTCAGTTTCTTTTTTTATATATTTAGAAGTTTTGAATACAAATATTTGCTATAAACTTCATCCCCCTATTCACCCCCTTAAGGGCTGAAATGAAAATAAAACCAACAATAATGTACGTTGTGTTAGTTTCCAACCGTAAGCCGAAATATTAGTGATTTCAACTTAAAAAATAAAGAACTTTAATTAAAAACAAAATTTCATGCCCCTTTTCACCCCCTTAAGGATTGAAATTCTAACAACACTGTTGCAATTTTTAATTTTTAGCCTAAATACAAAATTTGAAGATCCTAACTTTAAAACTGACGGACTTTCATACACAACTTCATCCCCCTTTTTAACCCTTTGGGGGTAGAATTGGGAAAAACGCTGAGACACGTATAAATTAATTTTCAATTTTCAGCCTAAGTACAAAATTTGAAGATCCTAACTTTAAAACTGACGGACTTTCATACAAACTTTCATCCCCTATTTTTCTCCCTTAGGGGTTGAATTTCAAAAAATCCTTCCTTATTCCTTGTCTACATTATAAAGGAAACCTCTGTGCAAAATTTCAGCTTTCTAGGTCCAAGGGTTTGGGCTGGGCGTTGATGAGTCAGTCAGTCAGTCAGTCAGGCCTTTTATTTTTATTTATATAGATAGATAGATAGATAACGTTATTACGGGCCACAAAAGGGTGAATGAATAGTAGATTGTATGACAAGGGAGCAAAATAATATTTTTACGGCGAGGGCGCTATTTTGAATCCAGAGCGAAGCGAAGGATTCTAGGTTAGAATCCCGAGCATAGCGAGGGATTCTACAATAGAATCCTGAGCGTAGCGAGGGATTCAAAGTACATCGCCTGAGGGAAAAATATTTTTGCTCTCGAGTCATATACTCTACTTTTCATCTCCTTCTATGAGAAAATAAATAAGAGACACTTTTAAGTAATTAAATTTATTTATTTATTTATTCAGTATTAAACACACAAGTTACATTTTTGTTGGTGCCAACAAATAAATAAAATAAAAAATCAAAATCAAATAATAAGTTTAATTAAAAAAAATTACATGAATGTAAAAGGTCAATTACAAATTTATATTTATATTTGATACACTGGCGCAATTTTGAAAATTTATTGTCACTGTTTTATTTGGGATTGTTATAGTTGTGGATTTATTAATATTTTGAGTGTTTGTAATCTCAGTATCTGGCTGGTGCTCAGGAAAAGGCACTGATTCCTTTGATGTAGAAGGGCGTGGCGACAATGGTATGGGCAAATTATCTGCAGGTCTTAATTTAATATTTTCTACAATACGAGTGCTGATTTTTTCCTTATTTTCGATGGAATCTTCGATGTAACCCTCTGCTACAGAACTGGATTTCCACCCACCGTGCCGCTTCAAAACAGTAAGGTCCGCTCCAGAATCTGCCAAAAGTGTAGCGGACGTACGGCGAAAACAATGTCCTGTGTACAGCTTGCTATCAGGCAACTTCAAGTATGCAGCGATTTCTAGGGGCATTGAAGATATTTTATTTTTTCCTATAACCTGTTTATAGCATTTTCCATTTTGATACCTAATGAAAAATCTATTAGATTTTATATCAGCAGGACGCAGACTCTGGTATTTTTCCACAATTCGTTTGTATTCTCCGCGAATGATGAACGATCGATCAATTTTTGTTTTTGTGTCAGTTAATTTTACTAAAAGTAACTGATCTGATTGATTTTCGATATCATCGACCGTTATTTTTATAAGTTCGTTACTACGACAAGCTCCATGAACACCGAATATTAAAGCCACCTGTAACAAAATAAAAAGGAATCAGACGAGTAGATACAGTACGTATACGTACACGTTATAAAACACTTTATAATAGAATAACTGAAAGATACTCACTTTTATGGCGAGAAACTCCTTATCAGGTGCGTCATTCAAGAAAGTTTCAACATTTTGTCTGGAAAATACTTTCGATTTCTTTGGTTTGTGTCCTTCAGACAGTCTCTTCAGATAAGCTACTAATTTTGAGTAGCTGTCAATTTTAATATCTTTATTGATATTAACTGTAGATTTAAGCATTGAGTATACACTCCAAAGAGTAGAAGGTTGTTTAGTTTTGGCTAATTCTTGAAAGTAAGCCAAAAATACACTTTCCGAAAATGTCTTCGCTCCTCTTCTATTTTTCCATAGTATGAAATTGTCATAGGCCTTTAAATATTTTTCCCGGGATTTCGTTGGTATTAAGTTTTGTATGACGTTATTGGCTTCAATTTTTATTGTTTCAGGAGTTAATGCACTATCACTTTCAAAACTCGACGTAGAACTCATTTTTATTTGCAAAATACAATAAAGTCCGTACCAATTACAAGAACAGCGAAGTAAATCGCGCGCTTTTGTTTTTTCTTTTTTAGTTACCGCGCCTCACCGCACCGTACAGCCAATACTTCAGCCAGTAATACATATCAATTTGCGTTCGATTTCAATGAACGATTCATGTTCCAAATTCAAATCTCATTACTGCCCGCTAAAAAGTCTAGTGGAGAAAAGAGCTACTTTGCTCCCGCTAAAAGGGGAACAAAACGACACTTTTCGAATAGAAGGGATGAAAAGGCATTTGCATATCGCGGGAGATGAGGATGCTAAGGGGGATGTGTGGTGCTGGTGTTACGCGAATGGATAGAGTAAGAAATGAGCAATTATATAAGAGGAAGTCTGAAAGTGGCGCCGGTGACTGAAAAGTTGTGTGGTAATCGGTTACCGTGGTATAGGCATGTGATGCGGAGGGATGAGGAAAATGTGTGAGGAAAGTTTTGAGTATGAATGAAGATGGGTGTAAGAGTAGAGGAAGACTAAAGAAACGATGGATGGACTGTGTTAATAATGATATGATAAGAAAAGAAGTGTCTGAAGAGATAACGAATAATAGAGAAGTATGGAAGAAGAAGATATGCTGCGCCGACCCTAAATGAATTGGGATAAGGGGAAGAGAATTCAAAGAAGAAGAGAAATTATATGATTTACTAGCGGACGTCCTGCGGTTTCACCCGCGTAGTTCCCGTTCCCGTGGGAGTACGGGGATAAAATATAACCTATGTTACTCAGGGTGAATGTAGCTTTCTAATGGTGAAAGAATTTTTGAAATCGGTGCATTACTTCCGGAGATTACCCTCTACATACAAACTTATAAACAAATGTTACCTCTTTATAATATTAGTATAGATATAGATAACGTTATTAGTGAGGACCGAAAGGAGCTCGTGGCTAAATAATAACAGCCGCTCGGGTCGATCTTTAGGTTAAGCTGTGCTTGCCTATGTGTCGGTCTGTGGATGGGTGACCACCCTTACATACCGAGTTTCCTCCGTGCCTCGGAAAGCACATTAAGCCGTTGGTCTTGGCTGTCATTTGTACATCTTTGACAGTCGTTACAGGTAGTCAGTGGCCCAAAAGTCTGACAACCAGTCTTACCAAGGGGTATCGTATTCATCATCATCATCATCAGCCTATTAATGTTCCCACTGCTGGGACACAGGCCTCCTTTCTATAAGAGGGAATGGGCTATCATCCACGCGGGCCCAGTGCGGATTGGTGCGGATTGGTTGGGCGGTATCGTATTACCCAATACTAACTGGGTTGTGGAGGTCAGATAGGCAGTCGCTCCATTTAAAATACTGGTATTCAACTGCATCCGGTTGGACTGGAAGCCGAGCCAGATGAGTGAGGACCGAAAGTTTTTCTCAAAGCACTCGTAGGAAGTGGCGAAGGGCGATCGTTGTTGGTGGACTGTAATGTCTGACTGTCTGTGTGTTAAAAGCGCTGATCACAGCCTAGTTTGAATAAATCACTTTTCAATATACTTTTTTCTTAAAGTTCGTTATTTCCTAAAGTATCGAATACATATGCTTAACAACTATTTTCAGATCCTTATTACGAATGTATTTCTGTAACCAATAAACAAAGTCGTGTTGTTCGACTGAGAACTGTAAACAAATTCCTTTGCAGAATATTTATAGGTTTCGATGGCTGCGTGCGTGTGCGCAGGAAACGGGCATTGTAGCGGCATTATGAAAGAAACGTTTGTTTCTTTCAAAGCTTTACTGACAGTCAGTATGCGTTTCGAAAATGTAAATAGAATTAAGTATCGAAACATTGAAAGGCCGAAGTACTAAATGATTGTTGATGTTTTAGTACCTGTTCAGAATCCAAGACCTCTGATTTTTCGAATTCATAACTATGTGCGTATTGTATATTCTTGACGACCCGAATAACGCAGCGGTAGTGAGGCTGCCTTACATTCTTAGGTTTCTGGGTTCGAATCCAGGAGCAAATGTTTGTGTAATGAGCATGGACATTTGTTTCCGAGTCATGGATGTTTATAATATGTATAATAAGTATGTATTTACAAACAAAAAGTATCTACGTAGTATATCAACTATCTGGTGTCCACGACACAAGCCTCGTTGCTTAGTGTGGCACTAGATGGCGCTGTGTGTAATGTCCAGCGATATTTATTCATTTATCACTTGCTACGGTGAAGGAAAACATCGTGAGGAAACCAGCATGCCTGAGAGATATTTCTCGACGGCTTGTAAAGCGAAGTCAGAGCCCCAATAAAAAACTCTAACACCAGCCCGCTTAGCATGAACGCCGTAGACACGAAAGAGAAACGACAAATCTTTTGTTAATCTGTCATTGAATCGACAAAATGACGGATGAACAAAAGATTTGTCGAGTCTCTTTCGTGTCTACGGCGTTCATGCTAAGCGGGCTGGTTAGACACTAAATACACGATGAAGAAAGAAAGATGTACCTACTATCGAGGACACTCCCGCCTGACCACCACTAAGCTTATTTTTGCTTGCACTCGCAACATAGAAACGCTCTCTAGCCCCGCCCCGTAGACTTTGTATGGAAATAATGAATGAAAAGATACCGAATCGGCCGAGCGCACTGACGACGCACGCCAAACGAGAGTTATTGCTATTTTGCGCGCCAAAGTTGAGGCTTTCCTAATAAGCCCAAACTTTAAGGGGGCGTGGCTCAGCGCCTCCGCATGTTTTAAGCGAAAAAAAAAAAAAAATGGTCAGGCGGAAAAGACCCCGACTGTACCTGGGGCCCTACTCTCTAACGCTTCGTCCGTATATTTGGATCTATCCGTCTCTCTCGCGCCCGTCTGCGGATGAGTGCGAGTGTGAGAGACAGATGGATCTGAATATACGGACGAAGCGTTGAGTTGCGTTGAGGGCCTCTGTTCAAACGTAGATAATTATCCTAAATAGCATAATTTGGTCAACCTTTGATTTGCCCTCAGCTGAGTAATAAAAATAAAATAAAAATCATTTATTTCAGACAAAAAAGTCCATGGGCAAGGCAAGGTTGCTAGTAACGATTTTTTGCTAAAAACTAACCCACCGGCCTAATAATGAAGTTTCATATTTTTTTTAAATACAGAATGACGTGAATTTGATCACTGACCATTATGCAGTTAAGCAAAATTTTCATGACCATCGAATAAGTAGGTCAAAATTAACCCGAAAATTCGGCACCCAATAAAAGTAACGGGAAGGTTTATTCCCAGATAAAATCAAACAGCACACTTACACATACCTACCTACGTAATCATATACATTACCGTAAACTGCGGACTAAAAGGATAACCCAATCAAGATACTACGTGTTAATTAATTTGTAAAATGTATACAATAGCTAGGTATACATATAATTACGTAGGTAAGGTAAGTAGAGCTATTTGTATAGTTCACTTCAATTTTCATCCGCCTTGTTGGTGTGCCGTGTGGTATCCGGCAGAGTAGAATAGAACCAACCCATTACAATCACGGGCGTCGTATAAGGTGACTAATGTCTGAGGCAGAACACTTGCGCCTCCGTAGACCAGAGAATGGGCAGCAGCGTTTTCTGTTAGTCTTTTATCACTGCGATCTTCAATCCGCCTGCCAAGCGTGGAGATCACGGCAATTCCTCCCACCACGGGAGCGGCTTATGTCCAGCAGTGAACGTTATGGGCTGTTGTAGTAGTAGTAGTTGTTGGTGTAAGTGTGTAAATCGCGACTGCTGTTCTGGGTTCGATTTCTGGGTCGGGCAAAGTGTTATTAAGCGTACCATCAGGAATTTCTCTGCAGCGGCCACGAATCCTGGATTTGAGTTCGGTTGATGGCAATAGGCTCGCCCCCTATTACATGGGTCTTAAACATAACGGCTGAAACGTGGGTGTACCATTTGGAAATGCATAAAAAATAAACAAGTCCACAAACTTTGGGAGTCCGCCATATTGGATTTATAATGACGTCACTTAGCTAGCTACCCACCCATTGTCATCCAAACTAAAAAAGTATACAAAATTCCAGCTCAATTGGAAACCGGGAAGTGGGTCAAATTTAATTTTAAAGATTTTATTACATAGTTACAGGTGAAGCCAATAAAAGCGTGTTAAAAACAAATGAGTTCGCTTTCGAATTTGTTGTGTGTGGTTTACTTGAGTGAGGTGCGAAGTGAACTTTACAGAATAGTACATAGTACTACTGGAAAGTATCTAGAAGAGGTTTGCTCAATTACAAATAAGTGCCTACTTACTATGAGGGCTATACAAGTACCATCACTACTTGTTTTCTTAATTGATTTTTACACGTCGGAGCGTGGGAATATACACAGCCGCTGCATTCTGTTGTCTTCCATTCCTTTTGAGCGCTAAAATGACTGAAATCTAATTTTCTTTTTCTGTTTTTCGTCGGTGGAGTTTTTATTTTGAGGTTGTCTTTGCTTTGTGCAAACTGCAAACAATGATAAAACGCCTGACCCTTGTCAATGACAGACAACCCGTGCGTAGCCTGTGAAGTAGGTAGGTACTTTTATTTCCGTCATAAATGTTTACAATCCAAATTTGGTTGTACTCTCTATCTATGTAATATACAGGGTGGAATTTTGTAATGCCACCTGGAGGGAAAGTACTCTTAATACCGGAGATAGCAAATTTTACTCCTTCATTTATAAAAAGAAATTAATCTGCATTCAAAGATTTTGTAAATTCGCGTGCCACACTCGGGAATCGAACCATCTAAATTCCAAAAAAATAACACCCTGTACTTTTATGGCACCAATCGATAGGGTAAATCATAAGGATCAAATCCCTCTAACAAATACGATAAATTAAATGAAAGGGAAACTATGAAATCTTAACTTATAAATTCAATGGGATAATTTATAGCACTTTTAGTCAAAGGTCCATACAATTACGAACATAGTAAACAATTCTCTTTTGACGACATTTATTAATTAAAATGAAGAAGAACTACATATTTACATAGGAATATTGCAATTTGCACAAACAAACACATGCAAATTGCAATCTTCTTCTGCAATCTTATTCTCTTCAATTGTAAAGGTCCATCATTTTATTAAAGTGCTTTAACGTACCTATTGAATTTATCCCATTGAATTTATAACTTAAGATTTCATGGTTTTCCTTTCATTTAATTTATCATGTTTGTTAGAGAGATTTGATCCTTATGATTGACCCTATCGATGGGTGCCAAAAAGTACAGGGTGTTATTTTTTTTGAATTTAGACGGTTTGATTCCCGAGTGTGGCACTCGAATTTTCAAAATATTTGAATGCAGATTAATTTCTTTTTAAAAATGAAGGAATGATTCCTTTGAGTAAAATTTGCTATCTCCGGTATTAAGAGTACTTTCCCTCCAGGTGGCATTACAAAATTCCACCCTGTATATAGGTAGGTAACTTTCTCAAAATCATTAGATTTACAGAATATAAATAATTCATTTGCTATTTTTTATGTTTACAGATAAGATGATTTTTATTATAAGTACATTTTTATCTAACCACAGTGATAGTAACACACACAGTCGTAGTGGTGATAGACTAGTGATGTGACCGTCGCCGTCGGGCTGACAAGTCACACAACACAGATAAATGATGTTTATTTTGCAAGTAGGATTTAACAAACACTTTTACACAACAAGAACTTTGTTTGGACTAGTTAGAAGATAAACATATTAAAAGTCCTGACCCCTCCGAGGTGAGCCCGAGGGGGGGGGGGGGGGCGGGGGGCAAAGAAGGTCCCGTTTTTTGGTTTTTTGCTTATATCTCGAAAACGATGCGTCGTATAAAATTTTGTTGTACTACATAATAAAACCTCATATAATTTTCTTAAACTTTGCTTTTCAAATTTTTTATCTATCTCTTATATCGTTATATCGTTGAATTGGTATGAGCTCCGAAAAACGACCAATTTTTTAAAAATTGTCCAATTATTCTCTGTCCCGTTCGTTGTTTTTGGTTTGCATCTCGAAAACGGTGTGTCGCACGAATACTTGTTGTACTACACAATGAAATCTGATAAAATTCTCTACAACTTAGTAATTAATTTTTTTTATTTAATATTGGAGATAGATAAAAAGTGTGACAAAGTTGTAGAGAATTTTATGAGGTTTTATTATGTAGTACAACAAAATTTTATACGACGCATCGTTTTCGAAATATAAGCAAAAAACCAAAAAACGGGACCTTCTTTGCCCCCCGCCCCCCCCCCCCCCCTCGGGCTCACCTCGGAGGGGTCAGGACTTTTAATATGTTTATCTTCTAACTAGTCCAAACGAAGTTCATAAATCAGATTTTCTGCTTTCGACTTTTCCAAACACACACCCTTTTGGGCACTCATTTACCAGACTACATGAGGACTATGCAGATTAGTGTCTGAGATGGTATTTTGAAGAAAGAATCACACGGAATAAGAATTACACATACTTAAAGTGCTTAAAAACTATAACGTAAAATTTATTGCTCATACAAAAACATGACAAAAATATTACGAAGACACACCATAAAACCGTCAAAAGTCGACTTATGGTCATAACTACCCATGGACCGACAACATAATAAAACAAACTGGGGTCTTCGGACCCCATGGTGTCCTACACCCATTAGTTCCACCTCAGATGCATCGAAACATGAACTGATAACAACTGACTTTATCACCTTGTTAAATTTACTTATCTATGACTTTCCAGTAATTAGAAGTAATTAACTAGACATTGCCTTATTACGAAGGCGATAAGGTTGAAATTGCGAGGCTAAAAGTGGTGGTGTATTAGGCCAGTAAGCATCGCCTTATTACAAAGATGATAAGGTTGAAATTGCGAGGCTAAATTGTTGTAGTATAGGCCAGTAAGTGCATATGCCAGTTGCATGTCATAGCGATAAATGGTGGACAGTGGCTTCCCGTTCTTGTTGTAATTAATTGTGGGAATGGCGTGAAAATTATGGAAGAATATTCTGGATAGTCTTATCTAGGCTAGCCTTAGCTTTTATCTTGGTTAAGATGCAAAATAGGATTGAAAAGACATCGACATCACTTTTTAGGGTAGTTTTTTTTTATTTTTTCTACACATACAGTCGGTCAGATATTACAGCTCCCCATCAACGCTCGCCCATCGCCACTTCCATCGAGTGCCTTGAAAAACTTTCGGTCCTCACTAATCTAAATATATAAAAGAAGAAACTGACTGACTGACTGACTGATTGACTGACTGACTGACTGACTGACTGACTCATCTATCAACGCACAGCCCAAACCGCTGGGTCTACAGATTCCAAATTTGGCAAGTAGGTTCCTTAGGTGGTCTAAGGGTGCACTAAGAAAGGATTTTTCAAAATTCACCCCCTAAAGGGGTTAAACGGGGCTCCAAAGTTTGTATGGGGAAACAAGATTAGTTAGACTATTTTATTCGAAACTTCACAGGAGTGCTCCTATTGATAAATGAGTAGAAACGGGTTTCAGGGTTTTTCAGAATTCAACCCCTAAGAGGGGGAAATGGGGTGGCAAAGTATAAAAATCAATGCACAGCCCAAACCGCTGAGTCTAGAGATTCCAAATTTGGCACAAAGGTTCTTTATGAGGTTTAGGGGTGCATTAAGAAAGGATTTTTCAAAATTAACCCCCTTAGGGGTTGGAACGGGAGTCCAAAGATTACATGGGGAAATAAGATTAGTTAGACTACTTTATTCGAAACTTAACAAGAGTACTCCAATCAATAAATGAGTTAACATTTGTGTTTCAGGTTTTTTCAGAATTCAACCCCTAAAGGGGGAAATGGGGTAACAAAGCCTGAAATTCAACATAGGTATTGTTTTTATGGTAAACTGGGTCGGGTGTAATACAAAAACAACGATTTTAAGATTTAGTGTGGCGGACCTGAAATACAATCATTCCCTGTTGGGGTGCGATGGGGTTGAAATGTCTAAAAATCAATATGGGTGTCGATACCGAGATTATCAGGGGCGCTGATTACGAAAATGGCATTTATTTTGAGATCCAGAAGATGGCGGATTCGACTTCTATACAGGGTTATTGTTGATTTATTGTGATGATTGTGATAACGATGACGATGATTGTGAATTTGTGATAATGATGCTGATGATTATGATGATGATGATTGTGATTACGATGAAGATTGTGATTAAGATGATAATGATTGTGATTACGATGATAATGATTGTAGTAACGATGACGGTGATTGTGATAGTGATTTTGATGGTGATTGTGATGGTGATAGCGATGGTGATGGTGATTGTGATTATGACAGTGACGGTGATAATGATGAAAATGATTGTGATTACGATAATAATGATTGTGATAACAAGGATAGTGATTTTGATGGTGATGGTGATTGTGATTGTGTTAGTGATGGTCATTGTGATAGTGACGGTGATTGTGATAGCGATGGTGATGGTGATTGTGATTGTGACAGCAACGGTGATAATGATGAAGATGATTGTGATTACGATGATAATTATTGTGATAACGAGGATAGTGATTGCGAGAATGATTGTGATAGTGATTGTGATTGTTTTAACTTGATTTTGTGATAGTGACGGCGATTGTGATCATGATGATTGTGATTGAGATGATAATGATTGTTATTACGATGATAATGATTGTAATTACGACGATAATTATTGTGAAAACGATGATGGTGATTGTGATAGTGATTTTGATGGTGATTGTGATGGTCATTGTGATAGTGACGGTGATAGTGATTTTGATAGTGATTGTGATAGTGACAGTGATTGTGAGAGTGACAGTGATTGTGATAGTGTGTAATGGTGATTGTGATAGTGATAGTGATAGTGATAGTGATAGTGATAGTGATAGTGATTGTGATAGTGATAGTGATAGTGATAGTGATAGTGATAGTGATAGTGATAGTGATAGTGATAGTGATAGTGATAGTGATAGGGATAGTGATAGTGATAGTGATAGTGATAGTGATAGTGATTGTGATTGTGATTGTGATTGTGATTGTGATTGTGATTGTGATTGTGATTGTGATTGTGATAGTGATAGTGATAGTGATAGTGATAGTGATAGTGATAGTGATTGTGATTGTGATTGTGATAGTGATAGTGATAGTGATAGTGATAGTGATAGTGATAGTGATAGTGATAGTGATAGTGATAGTGATAGTGATAGTGATAGTGATAGTGATAGTGATAGTGATAGTGATAGTGATTGTGATTGTGATTGTGATAGTGATAGTGATAGTGATAGTGATTGTGATTGTGATTGTGATTGTGATTGTGATTGTGATTGTGATTGTGATTGTGATTGTGATTGTGATTGTGATTGTGATTGTGATAGAGATTGTGATAGTGATTGTGATATTGTGTGATAGTGATTGTGATAGTGATTGTGATTGTGATAGTAATTGTGATTATTATGAAATTTGGCACATACATAGTTCATAACCTGGATTAACAAGTAGGATACTATTTATCCCTTTATTATGATTCAGTGGGACAATTACCGAACGTTACGCGGGCGAAGCCGCGGGCAACAGCTAGTAACGTTATAAATAATATCATCATTCTCTTGCCCTTATCCCAATTCATTTGTGGTCGGCGCAGCATGTCTTCTTCTTCCATACAACAACAACAACAGCCCATAACGTCCACTGCTGGACATAAGCCTCTCCCATGATGGGAGGAATTTGCCGTAATCTCCACGCTTGGCAGGCGGATTGGAGATCGCAGTGATGAAAGACTAACAGAAAACACTGCTGCCCATTCTCTGGTCTACGGATGCGCAAGGTGTTCTGCCTCAGACATTAGTCGCCTTATACGACACCCGTGAGTGTAATGGGTTGGTTCTATTCTACTCTGCCGGATACCACACGGCTTCTTCTTCCATACTTCTCTATTTTTCGTCATCTCATCAGACACTTCTTTTCTTGCCATATCATTATTAACACAGCCCATCCGTCGTTTCTCTGGTCTTCCTCTACTCTTATACCCATCCACATTCATACACTTGTAGACCAATCGGCAATCGGTCCATAACAAAAATTGTCTCAAAAATTAAATTTTTGATAAAAACTTGAAGACCGCTTGCTAATTAGACCGTACTTGCTTTAGACCAGTTTGTACTTAGACCAGCTGCTTTTTAGACCACTTGCTAATTAGACCAGCTGCTTTTTTAGACGAAATGATACCAACCCCTCAAAACTTTCCTCACGACATTTTCTTCATTCACGATTCTGTTGAAAGTAACTGTACGAATTTCAACCGATTTAAAAGCGATGTTTGATTGTCAAACCAGTAGTGCAAGTACGTAGCACTCGATTCGATACGATTCGATAAATCTGACAGTTATTCTCGATAAAATGAGTTTTTAACCAATCGAAAAGTCGGATTTATCGAATCGTATCGATTCGATCGTTATCGATTGCTCAGTGCAAGTACGTAGCACTCGATTCGATACGATTCGATAAATCTGACAGTTATTCTCGATAAAATGGGTTTTTAACCAATCGAAAAGTCGGATTTATCGAATCGTATCGATTCGATCGTTATCGATTGCTACGTACTTGCAGTGGCTACGTACTTGCAGTGCAGTCACGGCTCGATATTTCTGTCAAAGATTATTTCCTAATTAATGAAACACTTACACTACTTGCTTATCTATCCGTATCTATACCGATAACAGACAGAAACTTCAATAAACATCTTCTTACAAGTTTTCACACTAATCTTTTCCACTAATTCCAATTCCCACACTTTAAATTCGGTGTCAAAAGCACTTCCTCTTTGCTACTGTCTCCGCGGCATACCTCGCTGTGCTCGTGACCCAACCTATCGGTATCCATGAGCTAATAAAGCTCTCTAACAGTTCCTATCTTATCATTTAGCCATAAAGTTCAAATTCCGTAAAACCAAGTAGGTTATAACTAAAGAGGTGAACACACAAGGACGTAGCTTGCATTGCAAGGCAACAAGCAATTTAATATAGGATTGGGACCCACTTTTTCTGATTTGTTTATCGAGAGTCTGGATTGATTGCATAGTTATTTTTATGCACGTCATCATCATCATTATCATCAGGGTATAGGCGTGTCCTTTCTCTGTCACACTTCCCGTTTCTGTGCATCCCTTATTCAGCTGTTTATGCATGCGAATGTCCAGAATTCCGGATTCATACAGTTTGTCAGAAAAGACAAGCAAATATATAAAAAAGGCTTCAACTACTACTGTAAAACTTCCACCGTAAACACTCAAATTTTACCACAATATTAAACGCACTTGAATGCAAACGCGTTTTAGACGCATCTAGATATTGGTGTCGATTCTGTTGTGCACAAACTAAACTTAATTTATGCTAGTAAGTTTTCCCAAAAATATGTGGGATTTGTTCGATGTAGACCAAAATAAAAGCACTGATATTTTTTAAATAAACTTTCTTGAATTTTATTTCACGTCTTTGAACCAAACGTCCTTCGTCTTTCCCTCTTGTATTCCAGTCTCTCCCTTTCACCTTGTTTAACATTCACATGCTTTCTCCTTCACTCCTAGACTATTATACTTTCGTCTCTTTCATTCAACATGCTTCACATCTATCATTCATCTTTACGTTTCATTTATGCTATTGCTATCTTTTTCTCTCTAATAAAACGAGAAAGAGACGAACGTAACTTAGAGCTGTCAAATTTAGTTGGAACTAATATTTCCATACAAATGAAATGCACGTAAAAAAAACATGTCGACTAAAAACACGGTGTAGCGCAAGGCATAAACTAGTTTGACATCTCTTAGTTCATAGCTATAGCCGTCCTTTTCTCGAACTGCCTTTTAGTAAAAGATAGCAATAGCTTAAATTAAGTTTAGTTTGTGCACAACAGAATCGACACCAGTAGCTGTAACATTGCATAAACATTGTTACGGGTACAACACTTTCTAACATCAATATTTCCCAGCTTCACGGCCACGTGTATCCCCACCTTTAAGCCGTCTAATCCCTCTATCTATCAGGCCCTTACCGGCGGCAGCTTCGGACACGATAATGAATTGCTCATCATATCACTGGAAATCACCCGTGTATCGTAAAGCAGCTTCATTTCAGCGGTAATTGGATAGCCCATCGTTAATTATGTAATTAACATACTGCTTTGAGTATTCGTGTATATGGTTCTTAATTGACGTCATAAAAAACCTGGTACTACTCTACTCTCGTAAATACTTGAAACCATTTAAAAAAAACAATTAAGTCAGCATTTAGAGGTCCACACCCACTGCTAGTCACAGGCCTTCCCCTGTCAAGATGTGTGCGCCTCAACCTTCAGTTCTCCACCTTCGGCGTACAGTATGTCCTGGTCATCTTGAATTTACACCTTAATTACTGCAAGACTATAGTGTCAGCGAAGTGGTAGTGGACTCAGACTGTCTTGAATCACTTGAGTGCGCTGGATAGACACTAAGGCTGCCCCTCCGAAAGCGACGCAATCGCCGAGACAGACTGCAGCGTTACGACTAGCTTTTATGATACACTCTAAACTTCCGTAGACGGAGGCATTGCCACCTTTCGTCGTTTCTTTACAAGTACCTTTCAACACTTCTCCAAAAAATGTGTTCTTGACTCCATAAAACCCTCGCCTTTGGCTCGGGTGTTGATTCCACCTCGGCTGCAACGACTAAGTTTGCCCACTTTTGTCAAAATTTACTATTAATTTATTTTAATACACCTTGTATTAAAATGCACGCACGAGTGCCAATGTTATTGCAAAAATCTGGGTGAAAATAGAATATTCGATTTGCTGCGTGAGTTAGTTTTGATAGTCATCAAAGGGGCGACATTTTTTGGGACTGGTAGAGTAGATAGTAATAGGAATACGCCCAAAAACTGGCAGTATTATTTTTAACCGAATATATGCTCAAAAAATGTATTTTTACGCCATTTTCATGTTCATAAAGTACCAATTTTGTGACTCGTATTATACTCGTATATTTTAGTTCTTTGATGAATAAAATAGCAAAAACAAAACATAAAATCACATTTTCTCAATTTTGACAACGTTCTTCGTGATCATCATCATCAGCCTATTAATGTTCCCACGGCTGGGACTCAGGCCTCCTCTCTATGAGAGGGAATGGGCTGTAATCCACCACGCGGGCCCAGTGCGGATTGGTAGATGTCACATGTCTTCGATTTTTTTTGTTCTAGGACATGCCGGTTTCCTCACGATATTTTCCTTCACCGTTTTGAGAGTAGCGGTGATGAAATAAATTACACAAAGTAATGCGCCTACCTGGGTTCGAACCCACGCCTTACTGTTCGTAAATCGAGGCCGCCACCACTGCGCCACCGCTGCTCCTTACCTTCTTCGAGATAAATCGAAATTGCTGTGCTGGCCAGATGCATGTGTTAGATAAATTCAATTATTATGTGTCTAGTATTAAATACATAAATACTTGAAATACCTATAAATGCAAATATTATCTGTTTTATTTTGTCTAATCAATTGTTAAAATGAATTAA
This sequence comes from Xestia xanthographa, assembly GCA_905147715.2. Lineage (NCBI taxonomy): Eukaryota > Metazoa > Arthropoda > Insecta > Lepidoptera > Noctuidae > Xestia > Xestia xanthographa. Next base: position 9,988,764 of record LR990652.1, read on the forward strand.
TTAAATAACAAACTTATTTGTGTACAAGTCAAACACTGATTTGACTCAACGGTCACTTGTGAATCATACTTATTTGTTAACGGGAATAAAAGAGCGGAGCCTCATTGGAGCGGGTTCAGTCGCTCTACGACTTTCAAGGCGTTAACATCTAAGGTATGACATTATTTTGATTATTGTTGATAATACTATTCTGATTATATTGTTGATTTGTCGTGATAACGATGATTGTGATAACGATGATGGTGATTGTGATAACGATGATGGTGATTGAGATAACGATGATAGTGATTGTGACAACGATGATGGTGATTGTGACAACGATGATGGTGATTGTGACAACGATGATGGTGATTGTGATAACGATGATGGTGATTGAGATAACGATGATGGTGATTGAGATAACGATGATGGTGATTGTGATAACGCCGATGGTGATTGTGATAACGACGATGGTGATTGTGATAGTGCGACGATGGTGATTATGATAGTGCGACGATGGTGATTGTGATAGTGCGACGATGGTGATTGTGTTAGTGATTGTGAATAACGACGATGGTGATTGTGTTAGTTTAGGTTAGATTCATATTGTGATAAAATGATGATGATTGTGTTAAAATAATGATGATTCTGATAGAATGATGATGATTGTGATAAAATGATGATGATTGTGATAAAATAATGATGATTGTGATAAAATGATGATGATTGTGATAAAATGATGATGATTGTGATAAAAAGATGATGATTGTGATAAAATGATAATGATTGTGATAAAATGATAACGATTGTGATAAAATGATGATGATGTGATAAAATGAAGATTGTGATAAAACGACGATTGTGATAAAATGATGATGTTGTGATAAAACGACGATTGTGATAAAACGATGATTGAGATAATAAAGGTGAATCACAATCATCTTCATTATAACAAGATAATGAAGATGATTGTGGTTATTATGATGTGATTATTATGTTATTATTATGTGTGTTGTTTATTAGGTATGGTCGATATATTGCTACGTAACGTTGTGTTATATTCACCACTACGGTCAATGAATAAACTATAGATACGTTGTCCGCACTCTAAAATGACAACATGAAATGAAGCCAATTGGCCACATCGCGCTTAGTTACGCACCAACCTGTCGCGCGACGCTACGTTTGTTTATAATTTAATAAATTCTGTGACGTGACTGAAGATGGATATTTATCTCCCTCTCGCATCAGGCATCCCGCCGTTCGGTGTCATATTTTCTTTCTCTTTCTTCACGCTTATAAGTAGTTCTAGTATTTTCACCGTTTTTAAGCACCGCGATGTTGGTTCATGACGTGTCTATATATAATACGTCATTGACTACGGTTAATTGTTATATACTACGAGGTAAATATAATGTTATTATGAAGTGAATCCCATTGTTTATATTTAATACCTAATAAGTTACGAACATTAAATATTTAAATACATCTAGTTACATATCTACATAGTTATATACTCAAACTCTAACACATGCGACCAGCGGCCGGCAAAAGTTGTATGAAAATCCTTATCTGTCGTGTTTATCGGCCAAATAAACTACGTATTGTAGTAAACTCATATCTGTCGTGTTATTTAAAAATAGAACGATCTTTTACTCTGAAAAACATGACAGCAAGGAGGTAACTTATCAAAGGTTTTATTTAAATTTCGTATTGGCTTGCAAATAGAAAGCGGTTTAATGAAAAAAAAAAATGAACTCTTCAACGCGAGAGTTTTAAATTCCTGGCATTATTTAAGAAGTACCTACTATACAAGCCTTGGCCACATCTAGGCATTGATGGCCTCTGTTGCTGGCCGCTGCAGTAGGCAACAGTAGGTAGCATACTTCGTGTAAGTTAGTTTACTTAAGTTAGAAGGTTAACCCTTCGGGATGGGTTAACCAGAGGTGTATCTACAGTAGGTACACATATCACCAGTTATGTTTAAGTCCCATGTAACAAGCTAGTCACTGCAACTGTTATGTTTACCTCTGATATAAACCTTATGCCAACGAGAATAAAGGCTACTGCAAAATATTAAGTGTTAACGCTTGAAACACATAGAGAGCGATTTTGAGTCGGGCGTGGGTTGGGTCACACACAGGCAGCGCCCGACCCGCGCCCGACCCGCGCACGCTGCCTGTCTTGTTGTCAAAAAGTCAAAGCGGTTCATAACTTTCTAGCTGGGATCTTAGCTATGATACGAGCACGGTCTAGTGATATAACTAGTTATAGCCGTGATGTAGATAATCATATAACTATTATACTATACGAGTATGTATGTATATTATTAAATTGCGACACATAAATACACGGAGTTATTATACCCGCCGTACTCCCGACCCGACCCGCGCCCGCTCTGTGTGTTTCACGCTTTAAGTCCTGTTTGTGTCAAGTCTAGTGAGGGGTGGTCAGGAATCCTGGTGAAACCAGTATATAAATGTCCACTTAAACATTATTATGACATAAATAAGCAGATGTTTACTGACGCGCATCTTTACGACGTTTAATAAAGGGTAAGGACAGAAAACCTGTTAAGCACACGCATCAGAGTTAACGAGCAATTCATTTGTACTCAATAAGACTCCATTTATGAATCCGACACTTCATATTTCTTATGAAGAAACCGATGATAGTTCTTGTCTGTGGCTTTGCTCGCGTGAATATTGGAAATAAATTATACTATAGTCTACGCCAGATAAGTAGGAATTAAAGGTCATTGCTCTTTCCTTAATTTCTCTGCGTAGGTACCCCACACATTATGATTCGTTTTTTGTTTCTAGAAAAAGTCAAGCATCACGATAAAGGTCGTTTCGGAACAAGTTTATGTCATTATTTCTGTTTTCGAAATTATGTATTTGAATAAATGTATGCGGGTTAATGACCTTTAATTCCTACTTATCTGGCGCCGACTATAACTCAGGTCATGGTCTATATGCTATTCGTATGCCAATATTCAATCCACATTTGTTGAGCCGTCTTCTTCTCCATGTCGCTGGCACGAAATTTTTTATTTTGTTAGCCAAGAATTTCCCCAATTCCACTGCGTCATCACTGAGAGCGCAATCGTCACTTCGGCCGCATGTTTTTAGGCGAAAAGGGCAGGATAGGAGGTGGAGCATATCAAAGTCATCTGGTTAAGCTATTGTGCCGTAAAAATGTAAAAGACAGACAGACGAAGTTTGTTGTGCACTTATAATGGACTAGCTGACCCGCGTAATTTCGTCTGCGTCACATAATATAGCTTATAACATGCCATTTTGTACATTCAATTATTTTGTGCATTCAATTACGAACAAAAACTTTTTAAAATCAATATTGCTTACCTCCCATAACATACGGCGTGATAATATGTAGCCTAAAGCCTTCCTTGGTTTACAAAGAACGTTTTTGCTGAATTTCAATTCAATCTATCCAGTAGTTTTGGCGTGAAGCCGTACCATACACACAGACAAACAGACAAAAATTCTAAAATGTCACTTTTTGTCATCAGTTACGTTTTTCTAACAAAAGGTACTTATTTTTTCTTGAAAATTCTCAATGTACAGCTTTTCTTTCGTTACTGTTTTATTATATGTATAGATTATAATGATAAATGTACATACATTAAGCATTTATTTGTTGTATAATTAAATGTAGATCACATTTAGTTTTGTTTCTTCTATAGATTACGACCTTTCATAGGCCAGGGTCCGTAATGAAGCAATCTTAGTTGGAGCATGGATGAGAGGTCAATGACTTAGATGTTACAAGGTAGGATATAGATATTCACTTTGGAGATAGAACGCAATACAGGCTTTTACAATGAGTTACACCTAAATGAAAGCCTATAAGTAAAAGCGCTTTGTTGTATATTCAAAAGTTGCTCAGTGCCGAGAGCTGAAAATCGAACAGTGCGTTTTTAAATGTGCCTTTATCTAATTGCCTTGTTAGTTTGTTAGTATGTATTGATCAAATCTTGCAACTAAATTTCAAACCAGTTCACCCAACCCATTGAGCTGAAATTTTGCACTTACGTTTGGTTCTGGTGACAATACATTCCCTACTCACAAGATAACTTCTGAACGCTTTCTCAGTTTTTTTTTAATAGTTTTTTTTTAAAGTTCAAATTTTGTTACGTTTTTTTCAATTTGTACTTTTGACTATTTCTTGAAAAAGTCATTCAATCCTTTGTCATCAAGTCCTTTTTTTATTACGGAAATTAGTTTGATAATAGTGTCGATTCTGTTGTGCACTGAACTAAACTTAATTTAGGCTATTGCTATGTTTTACTAAAAGGCAGTGCGAGAAAAGGACGGCTATAGCTATGAACTAAAAGATATCAAACTACACTAGCCTGCAAAACTAAGTACTACACTTTTAAAATTTCATTTTTTTCTAAACTCTATAAGTAGGTAGAAGTAATAAAAAACGTTTTATAGCAATTTTTATCAGCTTTATTAGTTTTTATATAAAAAATAAAACTCTTTTTCGAGTCCTTTTTGTTTCGAAAATATATCTTATGTACTAAAAAAGTTATTGCAATTTTAAAAGTGTGATACTTATTTTTGCTGGCCAGTGTGGTTTATGCCTTGCACTTCACCGTGTTTTTAGTCGACATGTTTTTACGTGCACCCTTCATTTGTATGGAAATATTAGTTTCAATTAAAGATCTATAAATTACGTCCGTATTTTTCTCGTTTTATTAAGTATAAAGAAAAAGATAGCAATAGCTTAAATTAAGTTTAGTTGCATTGTCCAAATACAATTTGTACCCACTCGGCCGTTTTTTTTCGAATGCCCCAATATTTTTGAGCATCGCCTCCAGTAATAGAGAAGTATCCATTCTCCTAACCATATTACGATCCCGGTCAAATATAACATTTTCTTTTTTACTAACATCCCCAAAAAAGGGAACTCTTTTATTGTAACAGAGCAAACAAAACCCAAATAGAATCAATCCTTGACGCGTCAGCATTATTTGAACTTATAGGTGCCCGGGGGCCGAAGGGGGTAGAGAGGGGATCAAGGGGGTGTAGACAACACCCCTGAAATTTTGTTGAGGCGTAAAAAGTGTTGTATTTAATCATGAGCTTTATGGGACGCTGGGTTTTGTAAATAAAGCGTGATTAGGAGAATGCAGAGAGTAAAATAGTACCAGGGTTTGTTATTTTATCAAAGTAAGTTTTTTTTTTACTTTGTAGCATTCGTAATGTAAAAAAAAACTTTGCTCGAAATCCGATCCTCGTTGGACGATTTTTGGTAAATTTTTCGTAAGTAGACGGCATTGGAGTCGATTCTGTTGTGCACAAACTAAACTTAATATAGGCTATTGCTATCTTTTTCTCTGTAATAAAACGAGAAAGAGACGGGCGTAATTTAGAGGTGTCAAATTTAGTTGGAACTAATATTTCTATACAAATGAAGGGTGCACGTAAAAACATGTCGACTAAAAACACCGTGAAGCGCTAGGCATAAACTAGTTTGAGATCACTAACTTCGTTCATAGCTATAGCCGTCCTTTTCTCGCACTGCCTTTTAGTAAAAGATAGCAATAGCCTAAATTAAGTTTAGTTTGTGCACAGCAGAATTGACACCATTGTCAATTATTATTCTCGATGCATTGTGACTTGTGACTGAGTCAAAATGCAAGTCAGTGGTTTCAGCTACAACATAATATCACGCCTGGAATTCCCGAAAGTTTAATAGTAGGTACATTACGATATTAGTGCGTTAAGATGGTTATAACATGCAAGGCGGAATTTTAGCCCGAGCTGAAGGCGAGGGCGTAATTGAGCCGAGCATGTTATAACCAATACGCACGTATATCGTACGACGTTTTTTAACACATTTGCGAGGAAACAGAAAAAAAACCATTTCACAATACAAGTACAAAGAAAAGAAAATTTGAGAAAAATGGCGCGAGGATTATTTTCTGCCGTGGCTGCGTGAAAATGTTGGCAAATACGCTAGAGCATGCAGCCAAGTTTTTAAATTACCGAATAAACTGTTTTTATTTTAAATAAACTCAATCTGTGAATGCACACTGTTGCTTTCCCGCCATTTTAACAGCGCGCCAGCGCTGCCTACTGACTGGCGCCGCGCGGCGATTAGTTCGAAATTTGAATAGCAACAGTGCGCTCCTCACTAGCTGGAGTCGTGCGGCGGCGATCAGTTCCATATTTGAAATGGCAAATAATACTGATAAGGAATTTGTATGGACTATAACTTAACTATTTGCTTTGGTAACACACGCGTTTTTTATGACCCGCTTTACATATTTAAAACCGGTGGAATTACATCAGCTTTACGAGCAAGGGTGTTAAAAATCTTATTATTATTATTATTGCCATCAACTGAGCACAAATCCAGACTGCTACTGAGAAATTCTCATTGGAAACACTTTGCCCGACCTGGGAATCGAACCCAGAACCTCATGCTCAGCGCAGTTACTCTTGCGACCACTAGACCAACGAGGCAGTCTATGCTTCAAATTATTACATTAAGGTGAACGCAGACCTAGCCTCACCGCAGTCGCCGCATTCGAATTCTTCGTATTGTTACGAGCTGGGTATGGGATAAATTAATTACTACCGATTAAACAACAAATATCTTTATTAATCACAAAACACTTTTAACTACATCACAAATACACTACTGATCACTATTCGCTGAGATATCGCACTTCTACTTCACTTCGATTCGCTTCGTTGTGTAGCCAAAATCAGACTGCCTCTCCCGCAAACATGTCGGCTATTTATATGGCGACCGTTTATTCGAGAAAGATCCACGACTTACTCGAATTGTTCTAGACAATTCCGTAGTGGGTCATTGTCCTTCCAAAACTTATACAAAATAAAGAAGTATGTACTTATGCCCAAGGCGTACGGTCGAAATTACAACGACAACTTCCTGATGTATTTTATAGGTAGTTTGCGAATTTGTACCTACATCTTTCGAGACTCGTACTACCTACCTACCTACCTACTACTACCTACCTACCTACCTACTACTACCTACCTACCTACCTACCTACCTACTTGTAGGTACCTACTATCGTAATTTTAGGTATGGGTACGACGTAACAGTACCTATAAAGTTCCATGCAATCTGTGTGTGTGCAATCTGTGTCTATGTCTGTGTGCGAGATTGCATAGAAAAATTCGAATGCGGCGACTGCGGCGACTGTGGTGCGGCTAAGTCTGCGTTCACCTTTATTAACGAAAAAGTTCCAGCAAGAGGGAATATTGACAAAATGAAAACTTAGGGCAAGTCAGTGTAGTACCTAAGTTCCTATTTCTACTATTCAATCCTGCGAAATAGGTGAGCATGCCAGATGCCTTCCACGCAAATAATGAAGGGTTTTCCGACCGGCAGATTAGCGTTAGTACCTAGTAGTTAGTGAGAAAGATGCAGCCATCTCCTTAATGATCATGTTCCGGGTACCAGCTGTGTTTGTACAGGCATAAAATAAAAAGAATCACTAGTCTTAAATAACTCTTTCTTAATAAGTCCGTAGTTCTCGTAACTATTTATACAACGCTTCCTTGGGATTATGAATAAAGGCAGAAAAACAACCGTTTTACCGGATTGTTTATTACCAAGGACAAATAAGTAAGATTTCTTGATAAAAATACTAAGTAATAAACAATCCGGGGCCTGGATTACCCAGTTGATCGTAATAACATCTGTTGGCTGTGGCTCGCCGCCTATTACATGGGAATGTGGGTATACTAAAGGTACGCTTCTGCTTAATACTTTGGTATTTACAGTCGTGATGTTGGGTTATTTTATACTTTAACTAGCTGACCCGTGTAACTTCGTCTGCGTCACATGAGAGAGAGAGAGGGCTAAAGAGAGTGTGACTCAACTTTAAAAGATAGACATAATTATGCTTTTGCGTTTTTTTTCTAAACTTTTATTGAGGAACAATTCCCTCATACATAATTGTTGCGTAACTTTAACCGTTTAAGCAGCGCTCGCAACGGAAGCTCTCGAAAGAAATAAATTTTCCCCGTTTTTGCAACATTTATCATTGATGCTTCGCTCCTATTATTAGTAGCGTGATGTAAGATAATCTATAGCCTTCCTCGATAAATGGACTATCCAACACTAAAAGTTTTTTTTTTTAAATTCGAACCAGTAGTTCTACCAAACAAACTCTTGAGCTTTTTAATATAAGTATAGATTCAAGTTGGTAACAATCTAATTTCTCCGATATAATTTACTAATGTTTTTTTTTCCAAATTAACGTCTACAGCCTTACCTAAGTCTTCATCCTTACACTCGATGACAGTCATATTCCAGCTAGGTCGAAAGTTCTCATCAAAGATGCAGGAAATTAGCCCAAACACGATTTTTCAATTAACCCGCGTCACCTTTTAAGTCATGAACAGTCGCGCGAGGGTCGAAAAGACCCAGATTTTGAATGTATTGTTTTTAATAACTGAATTAAGTTTCGGGATTATTTGTAAATTATATAGAAAGAGGATAACAAAACAAACTTAAAAATAATAAATGTTTATTATTTAGAGAAAAAAAGTAATGTAAATCACAAAATTCAAGATATCACTGCTAAATCTTACTTTTTACGATATAGAAATTAAAAAATAACCCTTCTAATATAGTCTAAAAATAAATAAAATAAAATTAACAAAAAATGAAAAAAAAAAAAAAAATGGGAAAATAGTCAGTCTCCATATAAAATAGTTCAATTTTTTTCACTTGACACGTCCGTACTGTCCAAATGCCACACGGGGATTGACTGAGGCGGGGTGTGCGGATAGTCTGTGAAGCTACTTGAAGGTACTTAGTGCGACGACACAAATGAACTAATACAAAAACAGTAATGGCACAAAAACTAGAGTACTGGGTCTTTTCGACCCAGGCGCGAGTACCCGCGGGTCAAGTATAAATCGGACCAACTTTGAGATATACCTACGCTTTTCACAAAAAAAGGACCATGTAAATCGGACTTCTCTGTAAAAAGTTATGCGTGGTCATACATAAAAATATACGGGTCGAATTGAGAACTTCCTTCTTTTTATAACGTCGGTTAAAAAACCAATCTTCAGGCAACTTACACGGGCGAGGGTCATTCGATTCAGAAAATGGAGTGAAATGAATAACGCCATCTATCGACCAAGATGTTAAATAAAATAAATAAAAAAATAAATAAAATTCATTTATTTCAGGTCATTGACCCATATTGGAAACAACACATAAACACCATTTTTGTCCATTTTAGTCTGCTGATTGAATAATAAGTAATTAAAAAAAAATAAAAAAAAATAACAATAAAGTGAATTCAATGACAAAAATAATTAAAACATTAGGAACAAATAAATGTCAGATCAAATCAATTAATGTCAATGGCACAAAACAATATTAAATACACAATACAATACAAATTAAATAAAACAATGAATTAAAATAATGAATATAAGTTGATGTCAGAAGCAAAAAAATAAAATAAAATGACATGAGAGCTGTATAAAACGACAAATCAATATGCAATATGCCTGCTACAACAATGCCCAACGTAGGGGCAATCCAGTCGCTGAGCAATCATCGCCAGGACCGTGTTGGAGCTAGCCCGCACCCTGCGCACCAAGGTCGCGCACCGCTTGCGCATGGTGGCGTGGAAACAGTCGGTGCGCGCTTCCGCAAACATGCCCGAGGCGCTGCAGAAACGGGGTAGCCTCAACACTGCCCTGAACGCGTTGTTGTATTGGACACGAAGGGCACTGTAAGCAGCTTGCGAGTAAGATGCCTATAGGCTGCACGTGTATAAGGAGGTGCAGAAAGCTTTGAAAAGCGTGATTTTAACCTGATCTGAATAACGTGCAAACCTACGGGCTATCATACTCGCTCTCTTAGACAGTGCCCTCCGCTCCCGCTCAATATCGACATGGTCTTTCAGATCGGCTGTTACCCAGTGCCCCAAGTATTTAAATTGATCCACCCGTTCCAACGGTACACCATTCAAACGAATAGGTGGTACTTGCTCTGGGCATTTGGCGCCTCCCTGAAATACCATGAATTGGCTTTTCGCGACATTATAACTAAGACCATGGCTGCCCGCATAGTCCTCACAGATATTCAGCAGCTTGCGTAATCCACAAACCGACGCGCTCAGCAGCACCATGTCATCTGCATAACTCAGATTGTTTACACAAACATCATCAACATGGCAGCCTACATGCCGACTACTGAGCGCGACGACAAGTGCATCCATGTAGAGATTGAAAAGTGTGGGTGAAGTCAACCCACCTTGTCTCACCCCACATTCAAGCCTGTATGGCTCCGATAATGCACCCGCCCATCTAACATTGTTAACCAGGTGTTCGTACCAATACTTGAAGATGTTAACAAGTTCATGCGGCATGTTTATGCCGTCAAGTTTTTGCCACAACAAATCATACGAAACCAGGTCAAAGGCTTTGGACAGGTCGAGGAAGCACGCGTACACTGGTGTTTTTCTAGCCGTGTAGTATCTGACAGTATGCTTGAGACACAGTATTGCACTATCTGTAGACAACTTAGGTCTAAACCCAAACTGATTGTCATGCAGTGACACGAGTTTATTTAACCGTGTATCAAGCAAACTGTCAAACACTTTTGCTATAACAGTAGCAAGAGAGATAGGCCTGTAGTTAGTTTTATCGGCTAGATCACCAGTTCTGTTCTTCACCACAGGCACTACTACAGTTCTCATAAAGTCGTACGGCAGGTATGAATGGCTCAGGCATAGCGAGTAGAACATAGCTAAAACCCTAGACACATGCGGGCCGGCATACTGTAGGTGTTCAATACTTAGGAAATCATGGCCAGGAGATTTTCCCCTGGTCATACATTTTATGATTTTCCCCACCTCATTGGCCAAAATCCTGGTCTCCATTACTCCCGTAAGCTCTTCAGCATTGGCCTCCGCGATCCGCGTTCCCAACTGAGGCTTTACAGAAAAGTAGGACTTAAATAGACTTGCTATATCTCCCGATTCACTAACCCCGTCGACGCTCACCGGTAGGCCATAACCTAAGTTTACCTTTTTTGTACCCTTCCAAAAACCCCGAAAGTCACCGTTCGAGTGCTTCACAGCAAGGGTATCCATTCTCAATTGGTCCTGATGATCTTGGCACCACTTAAGCCTGGATTTGAATACCCATCTGGTTTCGCACATTTCACGATATACTTCCCCGCACCTTGGTTTGCCGCACAATACCCATTCAATAAATTTTGTTCTTGTGTTAACCTGCTAAAATATAATGCACGGAAAACATGCTGTAAATTTTCAAAGCAGCGTCATGTAGACTAATCTAGAGTACCTTAAGCTATAATAACTATTATAAAGCCGGTCAGTCGATTTGAAAGTTATCTGGTGAGCACATTTAAGTCATTATTACTATTCTAGTACAATAGATGTCGCTACATCTTACATTTGATGATTAGTTCTTCTTGAACACTTTAAATTCATATATCTTCTGATAGAATTAACCGATTACGATGAAATAAAAACTAAGTAATAGCTCAAGATACGCTCAATCTATACTAATATTATAAAGAGGTAAACTTTGTTTGTTTGTTTGTAATGAATAGGTTCAAAAACTACTGGACCGATTTAAAAAATTCTTTCACCATTCGAAAGCTACATTATCCACGAGTAACATAGGCTATATTTTATGCCCGTACTCCCACGGGAACGGGAACTACGCGGGTGTAACCGCGGGACGTCCGCTAATTTTATATATAAAAGTTATCTATGCTGGTTTCGTATATTTTACGTGATGCTTGATCATCGAAACAGACAAACAGATAAACAGACAAAAATTGCAAAAATGCTGGAAATGAGTTCTGTTTGTTATCCTTTACCACCCTGAGAATTTTTTTACAAAATATTTTTGATGTACAAAAACGATTTTTCTACAGATTTATTATATGTATATAGATAATAACTGCGAAAGCAGTAAGACAGTGGCCCGAAAAACTGACAACGAGTCTTACCAAGGTATATCGTGTTACCCGGTACTAAAGAGGTTGTGGAGGTCAGGTAGGCAATCGCTCGATGTAAAATACAGGTTTTCAGCTGCATCCGGTTAGACTGGAAGCCGACCCCAACATAGTTGGGAAAAGGCTAGGCTGATGATGATGAATCGTGATGTTATGTTATTTTTTAACACCCTTGCTCGTAAAGCTGATGTAATTCCACCGGTTTTAAATATGTAAAGCGGGTCATAAAAAACGCGTGTGTTACCAAAGCAAATAGTTAAGTTATAGTCCATACAAATTCCATAACAGTATTATTTGCCATTTCAAATATGGAACCGATCGCCGCCGCACGACTCCAGCTAGTGAGCAGCGCGCTGTTGCTATTCAAATTTCAAACTAATCGCCGCGCGGCGCCAGTCAGTAGGCAGCGCTAGCGCGCTGTTGAAATGGCGGGAAAGCAACAGTGTGCATTCACAGATTGAGTTTATTTAAAATAAAATAAAACAGTTTATTCGGTAATTTAAAAACTTGGCTGCATGCTCTAGCGTCTTTGCCAACATTTTCACGCAGCCACGGCAGAAAATAATCCTCGCGCCATTTTTCTCAAATTTTCTTTTCTTTGTCCCTGTATTGTGAAATGTTATTTTTTCTGTTTCCTCGCAAATGTGTTAAAAAACGTCGTATGATATACGTGCGTATTGGTTATAACATGCTCGGCTCAATGACGCCCTCGCCTTCGGCTCGGTCTGAAATTCCGCCTCGCATGTTATAACCATCTTAACGCACTGATATCGTAATTTACTATTATAGTTTAATAGTCGCGTAAGCAATTGATTGGTGATATGGATGTTTGGCTCACAGGTAGGACCTGACTTGGGTACTTCACTTGACATACGTAAAAAAGATAGTTTCTGACCTCAGCGCGGATGAATCCTCTGAAAAAGTTAATGTTAAAAATTTCTCTTTCTTTTTTCTCACGTTTTTCATTTAAGGGCCTATACTACCTCAAATGGCTTAGCATGATCCTCCGATCCTCCGATTACGCCTAAAATACTGCAGCATTAATTTTGAAATAAATATACGGTAAAGTTGAGGATTAATGTTAGGTCTTATGTTTGGCGAAAACACGATTCCATAAAATTTTCTCGATAGGGAAAAATCCCAAAGTTACCTCCAAATCGAACAATAAACCGCTGGTATTCAAAAAGTACTTCAAATTAGATCATGAAACTTTGCATACTAACTGAACTAACGCAGCTGAATAAAGCAGGTCTTATGTTTTTTATTTTTATCAAAAGACGAAAATTTGATTTTATAAAGAAAATAAAAACCACTCATTTCGCACTATTCGGCCTGCAGTGACAGACGTAACAACCACTTTGTAGTGCAAGCTGATTAGAACGTTATTCTAACAGTATTACAAACGAAGTTTGAACCACCACAAATAGAGTTGCTAATTTTAGGTAGTATAACGCTCTTAACATAATATTCCCGCTAAAGTTTAATGGAAATACTTTATCCCTGCTAATATTGGTCGTGTCCTAGAGGTCTGCTTCAGTTGTTCACTGTTCGACAAGCGTTTCGACTGAAAGTTTTGGAAAATTGCTAGTACCTACTCGAATCCTTCTATGTTTTCAATTTGTTCGGGAAAAAGTTTTGAGTACCTAAATGGTAGTTTTTTAGTTATTGAAATGGATTAGGAGAAACTTAGTATTTGTTAGTATCAATTAATTTATAAACTTTTCTTTTCTATACTTAAATTCGTCTTTAGTTAATTAAATAAATAGTTATATATTAATAAGGTATAGCAGTTCAAGTAAAAAATAATGTTGGTGCTAATTGGTCTTTAAGCTACTAAGAAACATTTATTTCTCCCCCCTGTTTAATATTGCATATAATATAATTTATTGTTTTGTTAAATGCCTGTGTTATTAAGTCCGCCTCTGTGCTGCTTGAAGTTTTAAATAAAGGGGGAAAATATAATGACCACCAAAAATAACTTTGTGACCACTAACATCTATCACCTAAAATATCAATTGATCACCAAATTTAGTAAATTGAACACAAAATTTCAATGAGGTGGTTGATGACAAACTAGTTTTGCCTAGGGTTATTTTTATATAAACCATTCAGGAGAAGGAGCCCCGCCAAGCGGGGCTCCGTCGACCGGGTCTCCCTCGACTCGGATGCAAGAGCATAACAGTTCAATTTCTGGTGGTCATAATAAATTTTTGGTTCTAATTTTACGATAAAATGGGTATTAATTTTGGTGATCATTTACTAATTTTGGCAATCAAACGTGATTTTTTGCCGTTACATTTTGCTAAATCTGGTGGTTCCTTAATTGTATGCCTTAAATAAATATTGCCTTTTCGATCTAGAAAGAAAAAGGACAAATTCTAGAAAAGATAAAAAATCACTTATTCCCTTACTAATTACTAGACCCCACACCGCGCTACATAATCTGACATTAATCAAGCCACAAAAAGCAGATATCGCGACACATTATCATCTCACAGGCACCAAGTAAATGAGCCTTTTTATAATGAACTTTAAGATAGGATAGAAAAGGAATGAGACCGTCATGTAGCCACATTCTGGAGGAAAGGGTAACAGGATGACGAAAACAACATGTACAGGCTGAATGGGTAAACAAGGGACATAGGTACACTCCCTTTTTTTTCATACATTTTGTGCTGAACGCTTGCAGTCCGGGCTTTACACTTTGTTGCGATCACGGCTTTGCTTTTAGGTCGCACGCACTTTTTCTACGATGTGGATCATCGTGTGTGTTGAAAATTATCAAACGTTGATTATAAAATTAACACCTTAAATCCCTATATCTATTACTAGTCTTATTTTTTTTTTCGGGAGGGTCATCATCAAATGACTCCTCCCGCTCTGGGCGGAGCAGGAGAGAGTGTCAGACTTTTACTGACTAAAACCCATCCATGTTCCTTCGTCGCCCTTTGTGTTCCGGGGCCACGGTATCTCTTTCGAGCAGTCCCGCAGCCATAGCAGATAGTACACTCCCTCGACTTGACTCGTTGGTAGAGTGGTACTGCTGCTGCTGAACACGAGGTCCTGGGATCAATTCCTGGGCAGGGCAAAATGTTGCTTGGTTTTTCCATCAGAAATTTCTCAGTAGCAGACACGGAGTCTAGATTCCTTCCCGGTTGAAGGCAGTAGGCTCGCCCCCTATAATATGGGATTTAAACATAATTGGTGGAATTGTAGGTGTACTATCAGGTAGACTTCCGCCTAACCCTTCCGGGATTAAAGGCGTAATGTTATGTTATGTAATTTTTTACTGTATACAAGTATTTAGTATCGGAGCTCGTGGCTAAATAATAACAGCCACTCGGGTCGATCTTTAGGTTAAGCCGTGCTTGCCTAGGTTGGTCTGTGGACCACCCATTACATACCGAGTTTCCTCCGTGACTCGGAAAGCACGTTAAGCAGTTGGTCCCGGCTGTCATTTTGTGATCTTTGACAGTCGTTACAGGTAGTCAGTGGCCCAAAAAGTCTGACAACCAGTCTTACCAAGGGGTATCGTATTACCCAGTACTAACTGGGTTGTGGAGGTCAGATAGGCAGTCGCTCCATGTAAAATACTAGTATTCAGCTGCATCCAGTATTGAATTGGCCAAGTGGTTCTTCGTGCAACCAGAAAAGTATTTAGTATTGGACGCTTTCCAAATGTAGAAATCTATCCTTTTCTTGTTTTTCAACCTTAGCTGAGTTAAAGTCTCCTGCTTGCGTCTGTCTCCTACCCTGCTTGGGGTTGGTAGCAATGTTTTGCTCATATTCTCCTTGTTAGCTGTTACGTAATGCTAAATGGATGCAGAAGGAGACGACAGGGTATTGTGGCACAGCCTGGGAGAGGCCTATGTCAATAGAGGACTGTAATAGGCTGACTTGATTTAGCCTCAGGATCCTGAACTAATTGTCTTCTCTTTGGTCTCGGATCCCTCTTTCTTTCCTTTCATGAATATTTAAAATGAACGTGTAAAAGGTTTATCATTCCGCCTGCTTTGTTAGAGCCCGTCGCAGTCGCTTGCACAAGTGGCACACTTAGTGAATCTTGCCACAACATGGCTGACTTGATTTAGCCTCACGATCCTGAATTAATTGTCATTTCTTTGGTCTCCCTCTTTCTCCCCTTTCATTAATATTTAAAATTAATGTGTGATAGGTTATCATTCTGCCTGCTTTGTTAGAGCCCACTGCAATCGCCTGCGCAAGTGTCCACACTTAGTGAATCATGTCACAATATTATCTTCATGGCCAGAGATCGTACAGGACAGAGAGTTAGTGAAGGAGAAAGGGGAGGCCTTTGCCCAGCAGTGGGATATGATGTCGGCTAGTTAAAAAAAAATATACAAGAATTGTTATTTTTTCATGCCCTCGAGTAAGTCCCTCGTTTAACAAGTCTCACTGTACAAACAAGTATCTACATAGATCCGTAATTACGCAGCCTCAGTACAATCAAGTGCAATAAACGTAATAAATACAGCTGCGCGCGCGCACCGATGCGAGCGTATTATTACGCAGATTGCGCTTATTTATGCTCAAGGAATGGCAAGATGTGTATCGTGCTCGAGACCAAATGACTAGGTCTGATGTATGCTTGAGTAAATGTTTAATCATGAAATAATTCTAGTGAGTGTCAGGTACGATTCTAGAGATGATTAGCTCTGGTAACGACTCCTCTAGGCTTAATACCACAGATATAGATATGCCTAGATAAAGCAAGTATCACGTTCCGTATGAAAAGCAAGTGTGCCAGTTTTTGAGTAGGTACAGTCGGGGTCTTTCCTGCCTGACCATTTTTTTTTTTCATTTAAAACATGTGGAGGCGCCGAGCCACGCCCCCTTAAAGTTCGTGCCTATTAGGAAAGCCTCAACTTTGGCGCGCAAAATAACAATAACTCTCGTTTGGCGTGCGTCGTCAGTGCGCTCGGCCGATTCGGTATCTTTTCATTCATTATTTCTACACAAAGTAAACGGGGCGGGGCTAGAGAGCGTTTTTATGTTGCGAGTGCAAGCAAAAATAAGCTTAGTGGTGGTCAGGCGGGAGTGTCCTCGATAGTACCATAATATGATTTCGTAAGCACTATTAAGTTAGGTATACAAACAAGTTACTGTACAAAATAGACTACTTTATTGTTCTGTAAATGTCTAGAATTAAGTTCTTACCGTTTACGTGTAACGTTGTTGTTTTAAACAAATTACCTTGCTGCGACAGCATAAAATGCTTTAGCCGGGCATGCGAAGTAGCTCTTGCGTTATCTAGGTTTATCTATATCTGGGCTTAATAATACGCTGCATGCATTAAGAGCATATCATGGGACACTGAGCTGAATGCTGTGAAAAGGTGTGGGCCATAATTCATATCTACATTCATGTCTGAATTGGCTTCGGTTAAAATTTCGTCCCATTTTTGTCTAAAGTGTTTTTTTGGCCGGTAGACGAAGCCGAAAACGAAGATTCAGCCGAATACTGTACCTCTAATAAAAGTCCCGAGTGATGAATTTATGACTTCTCTAAGGATTCCAGGAAAAGAGACGAGAGAAAAGTAATTCCACTACTTTCTTTCATAAATAATCTTCGTACCTACTGAATCCATATAAACGTACCTAATTAAGTTTATTTCATCAAGTAAATACGACGTTTTTAATTTTGTTTCATGAAACTTCGCAACTTCTTGATTAATTGTTACCGAAGAATAAATAAAATAGTTTCTGCTTAAATAAAAATCATTTACTTAGGTTACTTGAGAAGTTACCGCGTCTAAATATTTGATTTCTTGTTTGAAGAACAAATCTGCGGGTAACGGGTTTTATTTATATAAATTCTCTACTTGTAATGGGCTCTACACACCGACACAGCGCTCTTGAAACCTTCTTGAGAGTTTTAGGTTAGTATTGAATGTTTGCGTATAGTTCTGTTATATTTATAACAGAAAACGAAGTGTTTCCGCTGCTCAGTCCGTCTTTTTTTTTTTTTTTTTTTTTTTTTTTTTTTTCGGATGGGAATCATCAAATAACCCCTCCCGCTCTGGGCGGAGCAGGAGGGAGTGTCAGACTTTTACTGACTAAAACCCATCCATGTTCCTTCATCGCCCTTTGTGTTCCGGGGCCACGGTATCTCTTTCGAATAGTCCCGCAACCCCGGCAGGCATCGGTCCTTACGGACCCCTTCCTTTTTGCTGACTCTCTTTGAGGCGCGCGTGGAACACGAACGCGCCGTCGACACGGCCTGTCGTCATGAGACGGACGGACGGCGAGCTAGCCCATAGCTCACCGTCCACAGGCCCGCGCCTACGGTGGCCGGGGGCCACGTGGTTGTGGCCCCCGACGCCCGGGGCGTCTCCCGCGGCGGCCGGGACGTTGAGAGGTTCTCTCCCTCTCACGTTCCGCCACCTCCTTCTCTAGCATTACTGCTTCGCAGAAGGAGGTGACGGCGTCCCATTCCGTCTCGCTCCGAACCATGGCTTGCACCGGGGCCGGACGCGAGAGGTCGCCGCCGCCGATCGCCGCTTCGAGGACACGGCGGTGCTCCGCCCACGCGGGGCACACCTCCACCGTGTGTTCCACCGTGTCCTCCGGTCGATCTTCACAATGGAAGCACCCGGGCGTTTCCTCCCGCCCGATTCGGTGCAGGAACCTCCCGAACACTCCGTGTCCGGTGAGGACCTGCGTCAGGCGGAAGGTGAGGACGCCGTGGCGTCTCTCAAGCCACTCCTCAAAGAGGGGACTTATCGCCACAATTGTGGCGTGCCCTGCACGGGGTTGCGACAGTCGCTCTCTCCATGTCGCCATGAGTGCTCAGTCCGTCTCAGTTTTATTTTTTTGCGGTACTAATTGAAACACTGAATTAAATCTTAATTATTTTGACTCAAGACTTTATGTCTTGCAAACCTTCGTCTGTAGATCCGACCGATTCGGTCGGGACGGCATTGATTAACTATTGTGTCTACTTCGCTTCGCTTAATACACAATTAATATAAAATCTGACAGACAAAAGCAATGCTTTAGAGTTCTAGTTCTAGATTATTGACGTCTATTTAATTAATTAAAATATACTTCACTGTAGTTACAGTTAGAAAAATTGCTAAAAACGGCCGTTTTTTTCCATTTTGTATCTGTGACGACAGCGAGCTATGTTTCAATGATTTATGCAGACAATAATTTAGAAGACCAAAAGATTGATTTTGTCAATCAGATTTTATATTAATTGTTTATTTAACGAGTTCTGATTTTTTTACTAAAGTGGCGCTAGTGTGCATAGGGGAGCCCCTTAAGGTTTAAGGGATCAACAGAGACTTCTAGATTATTTTTGAATGTTTTCGCATAGTTCTGTTATATGTAATAGTGAACGAGAGGTTTTGTTCTTCTGGTTCAGCCCTTCTCATTATTTTTTTTGAGCAGGTGCTGCCCGCTGACATGTCGGCGGCATATTGGTAACTTGTGTACATTCACGAATTCAAACGCCATTTTCTCGTGAAATAATGATTCTACTTAAAGATACCTATTTGGTAATAGAATAGCTTCCATAATACTATGTTTGTGAAATCGTAAAACGAAAATCATTACTGTAAGAGAAAGACGCTTTTGAATTTTGTGAAGGGTTTACATTTCATTGCTTGCGACTGTATGCGTTCAGTTACCTGGCGACATTATGTAGTGTAAAAAAAAGTTTCACAATGCACATTTCGTGCAACCGACTAAGTTTTTTCGACTTACAATAATTTGAATCCACCAACTAGCCCGCTGACAATGAAGTCGCAGACATCATTTTGGGTTTGGTGTGTAGAGCCCTTTAGTGCACAATGGTGTAGATTCTGTTGTGCACAAACTAAACTTAATTTAGGCTATTGCTATATTTTACTAAAAGGCAGTGCGAGAGACGGAGGATGGCTATTGCTATGAACTAAGTTAGAGATGTCAAACTAGTTTACGCCTTGCAATTCAACGTGTTTTTAGTCGACATGTTTTACGTGTACCCTTCATTCGTATAGAAATATTAGTTCCATCTAAATTTGACAGCTCTAAATTACGTCCGTCTCTTTCTCGTTTTATTAGAGAAAAAAAGATAGCAATAGCCTAAATTAAGTTTAGTTTGTGCACAACAGAATCGACACCACTATGTACTTATTTGCGGGTAGTTCACGTTTTAATAGTGGTGGGGGAAAGTAAAATTAGCAGCACCCGCTGTGGTTGTGTGCGTGGGGCAGAAATATATGCCGTATGTAATTGTTATGGGGCGTGAAATATGCATAAGTTATTTGTTATGCACCGACTGTGGTGCGTGCCTACATACCTAATATGTTTATTTGTAAAGTGTTTTGTAATTAACTTTTGCGCACAACATGCCGGTCGAGTTGAAGTATTGTTGCAGGGCACGATGATCAATCAAGCTATGCAAAACTAAATTAAGCTGATCTCTAATTATGCTCCGTAATCTCGTCCTCATTTAGTACTTGTAGTTTGCACTTCTTGCTAACTCGCTATCACATTTTTTAAAGATGAATCGATTTCATCAAAACGAAAATGTTATCTGTGGTCCGGTCTTGGCGCGCTCGTTCTTGGCATCTGTCAACTCATTGTACATTTTTGTGAAGCGCGCAGGTCACGTTTCCGTTATTAATGTTCCGAAAATTTTATAATTACCAGACCGAGATGGGAAAACATCGAAGAAAACGAGACGAAGAGATGAGAGAACTCAACGAACGTCTGCGGGAACTAGAAAATCGGTCGAACAAGCGAAAACGGAGTCATCATCGAAACTGGTAAGCTTTTTTGTTTATGTACCTATACACTCGTCTTTTCCTAGAAGTACCTGGCAGCCTGGCCTAAGATGCACATGTCTCTAGGGTTTTCACGAGAGGTTAACCATAAGAACACCAATTGTGCCAACCTATAAGACATCATTAAAGCTTTCACGAGAGGTTAGCCGATGATCTTAGCCATATAACAATAGAACGACATCACAAGAGCTTTCACGAGAGGTCAGCCGATGGTGTACACGTTCAGTTGTTCGCATATGCCTCTAGAGTTTTCACGAGAGGTTAACCATGAGAACACCAACTGTGCCAATAATTAGTAAGACATCACTAGAGCTTTCACGAGAGGTTAGCCGATGATCTAAGCCATCCTACAATAGAACGACATCACAAGAGCTTTCACGAGAGGTTAGCCGATGATCTAAGCCATCCTACAATAGAACGACATCACAAGAGCTTTCACGAGAGGTTAGCCGATGATCTAAGCCATCCTACAATAGAACGACATCACAAGAGCTTTCACGAGAAGT
The DNA here is from genome assembly GCA_905147715.2 of Xestia xanthographa. Classification (NCBI taxonomy): domain Eukaryota; kingdom Metazoa; phylum Arthropoda; class Insecta; order Lepidoptera; family Noctuidae; genus Xestia; species Xestia xanthographa. The sequence goes on from LR990652.1 coordinate 10,010,067, forward strand.
CAGCCGATGATCTAAGCCATCCTACAATAGAACGACATCACGAGAGCTTCCACGAGAGGTCAGCCGATGATGTACACATTCAGTTGTTCATAATCTCGTCCCTACTGCATCCCTTGAGCTATCACGAGAGGTTAGCCGTGGATTTAAACTCGACCAGGCAGAGGCCTAACTTTAATTATTCTTTGTAGACGAGTATGAAGCCCGCTCCAGTCGAACACGACGGGAAGCCGTGGTTATTGCGACCGAAGTTGTGATACACGCTATAAAACCCGACGCAGCCTGACTCGTCGCGACAGCTACAGACAGCTTCTATAATAACTTTATTGAATATTAATATCCGCCTCTAAGACGACCCACTGACCGAAATCAGAAAGAGGCTGAGATGAGGGGGCGTAGCCCACAAAGATAACTATAGAACTTCACGGCAGTCTGGCCACGCGGTGGTCAGCAATAATTGTAACGGCAGCTTGTTGTACCCGCCAAAACTAAATGAATAAGTGGCAGCCGCACTGAGGATGGTGGAGTGAAAAGGGACCAACGAATCAGGGGGCAGCAGATCACCTCGGCTGCTGCCAATCCATCAATAGACAAAGTGTTAAACAATCGAATCGCCAACCGAGAGAGTAGCGATCAAATTCTAACTCTTTCAAGTGATGCAGCCAGACTACTTTGTCGCATTTATCATGCAACTGCATCACCAGACGCTCCCTAATCCTGTCTGGCCTAACTAAGGAAATGAAGGAGCTAGTTGGGGCAGACTCCAATATCTGAGTACCTGTTCGGGGATAACCTACAGGACAAGTTTAAAGCAAAAAAAAATAAAAAATCGGGACGAGAATTGAAGAACACACCTGCAAGACCTCCATCGCAGTGCTGAAGCTGAACAACCAAGTGAAACTAGCAACACGCCCGAGGTGGTGGTGAGTACCACAGAGGCGCCAGCCGTGACGTCGGGGACAGGAATGCGTCTAGCTCACTGGGTATTTCACTGAAGTCTGGAATAATGTTACCACCTATCCAACAATACAATGATTGGATCAAGGGTTATAAACTACTTACACTTTTATGAAATTCCAGTTCAAACTTCCATTCCTAAAAACAATAACTTCAGTCAGAAAGAAAGCAATCTAATTTTATGGAAATTAATAAACTCCTACAGTTAGGTGTATTATAATGATGTTTATCCGTAGATAATCAATTTTTATCCAGCATATTTTTGCATCCAAAATCAGATGGCACTTGGATTTATATTAAAATTCAAAAAACTTAATAAATATATTGATACACATCACTTCAAACTTGAAGACTTAAGGACAGCAACCAAACCCATGACCAGGTTGATTTATGGCAACTATAGATTTGAAATATGCTTAAATATTTCTTACCCATAAAAAATATGCTAGATTTCTCCGGTTTCAGTTTCAAGATACATTTGAGTTTACATGCCTTCCATTTGGGGTTAGCATAGCATTATATGTATTCACAAAGATTATGAAGCCAGTTATGTGTCACTGAGGCCATTGGGGTTACTTTTCTATAGAATATCTTGGTGATATTTTGTGCCTTGGTTATTCATATACTAAGTTTTTTCTTAAAAAATCTAGGGTATGTTTCAATACTAAAAAGAGTGCCTTAGGACCCAGACAATGCTGTCAGTATATAGGATTTCTGTTAGATTCAGTTCAGTTTAATATCTCACTTCGTCAGAAAAAGATAGATAAAATTTTATCCCTAACTTATTAAATAATTTTAAATCTAAGAGGATATGCAAAATAGTAGAATTTGCTCAGTTGATAGGTATCCTTGCTGCTGCTTGCCTAGCAGTGGAATATGGTTGGCCTTACACCAAGGTTATGGAAAGTAACAAAACAACAATGAAAATTACAAGGGTCTGCTACCTATCACAAAAGGAATTAGGATAGGACTAGATTGGTGGTTGTCACATTCTAACAACCTACAACAGTAAAAACTATTTGACTTTGTTCTAGAAATATTTTCTGATGCTTGACAAACTGGCTGGGGTCTGGTATGTAATGATGTCAGAAGCCATGGGCATTGGATAACTGATGATAAAAAGTTTCATATAAATTACCTTGAACTCAAAACATTTGCAAGCACACTCAGACACTGTGAAAGTTTACTTAGAATTAAATAGATAACACAACTGCCATATCCTATATCAATAAAATGGGTGGCACTCGTTTTACCCACCTTAATAATTTTGCCAGAAAGTTGTGGCAACGGTGTGAGGAAAGACACATTTGGATCTATCCATCTTATATCAGTTCTAAAGAAAACACTATCGCAGATCTAGAATCTAGGCATCCAAACAGAAATTGAATGGAAGTTACGTGATGTAGCCTACAAGACTATAATTGTAATAACACTAATAACACTAATTGTCAGAATTATATATCATGCACTGTTAATGGTATGGTGATTTCTTTTATACATTCCCACCATTTGCACTTATTAGTAAGATGCTATAGAAAATAAAAAGGGAAGGGGCAACAGGCATTGTTGTAGTACCTTGGTGGCCCTCACAACCATGGTTTCCCTTATTTGAGCCCATGGTTATTTCTGTAATAATAATAATGGAACCCCATCATAAAAGCGATATGAGTCTGCTCTGAATCAAGGGATTTCCTATTGTCAGAACCAAGATATTGACCATCTCTTAGACTTAGTTCCCACTGTGATATCTTTACTGACTAAAATTTTAACGAGGAACTATCATAAATAACTCACTCAATACCAATATGTAATTTAGGTTAAGACCTAAGAACCCCAAATATGAAGTAGTATGGGATCTCAGTATTGTTTTGAATTATTTGTCTAATTTGAACTATTTCCTAATGAAACCCTTAGTTTAGAACTAATTACCAAAAAGTTAGTTACCATAATAGCCCTTGTGACTGCACACAGAATTCGAACCTTGTCTCTCATAAGTATACTGATAAAATTTCTTATAATCAGGATAATTAATCATATAAAAAATCCAAAAATGATTAAAACCTCTGAACCTGGTAGATATCAACCCAATTTGATACTACCATTTTTTAAGGAGAATTTGTCTGTGTGTCCTGCTACTACCCTTTTGTTCTATCTAGATATTAAAAAAATATATATATATATAAGATAAGATTGTAAATAACTAATTATAACTAAGTATAAGAAAACCATATCATGCCGCCACTACTGCAACTACTAGTAGGTGGATAAAACAAATTTTAACTAAATTAATACTCAATAATAAATACTCCCAAATTCATATCACACAGCACAAGGCACGCTTCTGCATGAAAACCCTCTGAAGTGGGTATTAATGTTGGAAGTTATAAGAAAAGCAGCTGGTTAGAACACAAGAGCCTCAACTTTTGCTTGCTTTTATTATGAGAACTACTGTTACAGTTAGTGATTCTAATGCTTTTGCACAAGCAGTGTGTTCTAGGCTCTATACTATAGAACACACTGCTTGTTATTGTTGGTTGATTATATTTAATGTCAATGGTAACTGTCTGATTAAAGTAATTAAGCTCTATATAAGATTATTATGACACTGGTTGATACAGTGTTAGAGAAGATTTATGTTATGTTACCTTTAATTTAAATAAATGTGTAATTGGTACCTAAGTAATAATACTCTGAATAGTACCTATGTTAGGTTGCATTGTTCAATGATTAAAAGATGTTGATTATATTACCAACACAACTTCTTTGAACATCTACAAGTACTAAATGAGGACGAGATTACGGAGCATAATTATATAGATCGGACTAACTTACCTAGTGACGTCCGATCCTTAATTATGTGAAGTAATCTCGTCCTCATTGTATCCCAACCCTTCCCAGAAGATCAGCCTACTTATATGTGTTTTAAAGTGTCTTATCTACACCCCTTTTCAAGAGTTGTGTTGACTAATGTATCGGGACTACGATAGATAACCGTATCGGTTATCTTCTCGAAGTCCCGATCATAATGCTTTGAAAGAATGAGTTGACAGATGCCAAGAACGAGCGCGCCAAGACCGGACCACAGATAACATTTTCGTTTTGATGAAATCGATTCATCTTTAAAAAATGTGATAGCGAGTTAGCAAGAAGTGCAAACTACAAGTACTAAATGAGGACGAGATTACTTCACATAATTAAGGATCGGACGTCACTAGGTAAGTTAGTCCGATCTATATAATTGTACGGGAAGCTAATACGAAGCGAGGTCAAGTTATACTATACTGATAATATAGTGTAGCAAAAATATTTTAATTGCGATTTTCACCAATAAAACAGAACAGAGCGATCAAGACTTCTAGAACATGATCAAGAGTCAGTGTCAATATTCTACAACAATGATGAATCTAACAGCTCATGATCGCCATGTTTCTTTGGGGAAATTCACCCTAAACTGACAAAGCATTTTCAAAAGAATGTTGGCGTAGTACCTACCTATCATTTTGCTACAATGTTAGACCACGAACAACCAAATAAGTTCCGAAAGTAATCTCTTAACAAAATTACAATATGATAAAGCCTCCTCCAATGGCGCGTAACCCTTATCTCGCGACATAACTTGTAAGGGCGTAGCATGACGTAAGCGTTCCACAAAGGGTTCCCAACTTCCACCCCGAGGGGATGATGGTACAGTCTTGAGCACTAATATGATACACTTAGTGAATTGTAAAGTTAAGCGATTTTCTCTCAATTTCATTATCGCCTACTTAGCCTTTTCCCAACTGGCTTCCAGTTTAAACGGACTAGTATTTTACATGAAGCGACTGTCTATCTGAGCTCCACAACCTAGAAACCGGGTAATACGGTAAGCCTTTGTAAAAGGGGTTGGCAGACATTCTACCAATTGATTGAAATAATTTTCAGTTGTAACCATTGAGCTATGGAGGCCCCCGCGCGCCTTTTTTTTTTTTTGTGGTGAAAAATGCCTAACGCATACCGCACCGTTCGGGGAGACGAGACGGTTTGGTTATGTGGGGCTTGCACCCACTAAAAAATACCGCCGTGAGCCTACTGTCGCCTTTGCGGATGGGCCGCGAGAACTGCTAGGCATGACGTTCGCGACCCATCCAGCGCTGTCCGTCTCCGGGCACCAAACTCCTTTGGCGATGTCCGGGCTCACCTGAGACATCACCTCTACTCGTGAGGGCCGTGCAAAGCGATGACGATAGGCTCCCCGATTGCCCGCTGGCACCTCCTAGGGCGGCATCAGCACAGGAAATAGGGCTTCACTCATACTTTAAATCAACAAGTCCACAAGAAAATCACTTCAAGTCTTACTAAGTGTATAAAAGTTCGCGACTGTACTTAAGTGCTCACCACACCGTGGACATGTAATTCATAACTTAAGTTACCGACTTGAAAAATTATAGAGATTAATCGTTTAATTGGCTTGTAATTCCTGTTTTTCAAAGTTGTGGTCTTGGCGCGTACCGCTAAGAAGTAGAAATTCCTGGAGTCTGTGTGTATGTACCCAGAATATTTCTAAGGTATCAGGAATATGTTACTAGAAACTATGTATGTATGTGTTGTAGCTCTGTAAATGTATGTCGGATCGATTTGAATGACCCGAATGGCGCAGCGGTAGTGAGGCCGCCTTACGTTCTTAGGGTCCCGGGTTCCTATCCCGGTAGGAGCAAATGTTTGTGTGATGAGCATGGACATTTGTTTCCAAGTCATGGATGTTTATATGTATAATAAGTATGTATTTACAAACAAAAGGTATCTATGTTGTATATCAACTATCTGGTGTCTACGACACAAGCCTCGTTGCTTGGTGTGGCACTAGATGGCGCTGTGTGTAACGTCCAGCGATATTTACTTACTATCTTGATGGGTAGGTATACACTTAAAATTAAACACGAGCAAAAAAACTTAGTGCTGGGATACAGAGTAAGTAGAAGAAGCCAATTAAAAGTTTTCAATGACAATATAAGGATACGCGCGCCTCAAAGACATGTCAGCAAAAGGAAGGGGTTCGCAAGAGCCAATGCCTGCCGGGTCTGCGGGACTGTTCGAAAGAGCGCGGCCCTGGAACACAAAGGGCGATGAAGGAACATGGATGGGTTTTAGTCAGTAAAAGTCTGACAAACCTTCCTGCTCCGCCCAGAGCGGGAGGAGTCATTTGATGATTTCCAATCTGAAAAAAAAGCGCTCTTGTTAGGCGTCGTGCGGACTCTAGAGGTATGGTGTGTAAAACGGACCATAGTCCCATAGATCGACAGTGATCGTTAAGACGTGGTGGCGGCACATACTTGGCTAGGAACTGCTCTGTTTCCTTTTAAGTTCAGAGTATTAGTTAGTTAGTAGGTACATTAGTGTTACTGTGTTAGTAACCGACTCGTAACAATAAACTGCGTACAAGTTAAAGGAGCTATTCCTCTCGTTTACCCGTATACCATTTTGCGTCCACAATTCTTTGACATTACGTATGTATCCTAGTTCAGACACCAGCATATAAAGCAACCCGAAACTGTTAAATTTTCCCAATCAACCTTGAATCTAATGCTTTAGCGATAAGTTTGAAAATCTATTAAAGAAAGGAGAATGGCGAGATCGCATGTAATTCGGGACCCAGTGATATGGGTGGCGTACTTACATTGTGGAAACTTATGAATAGTTAAAGAACGACTTAAGACTAACAAAAAAGCTAATGCAAAGTAGGTTATAGAAGTTGCGAGAGAAAAGATATGAAAGGTAAAAGATTATAATCTAACTTAAGGCACGGACTTGTTGGTTATTATTTATTAGTAGAATATAATAAGGCATAAAATAGCTTTTATCCGTATTCCACGTAGCCGTTGAACACAAAAAAAAAAACAATAGAATGATCTACAGACTATGTCCACAGATGAATTTAACACTGACGTTCCATTTCTCAGTTTTATGAAGGTAAATGTCAAACGTTGCGATCGGAAACTGCACGACGACTTATTATTATATAGGTAAACTAGCTGACCCGCGCAACTTCGTCTGCGTCACATAATATAGCTTATAGCTGTTCCCCACGGTTTCACCCTCGCTGCTCAGCATCTGTTGGTCGTAGCGTGATGTTATATAGCCTATAGCCTTCCTCAAGAAATGGACTATCCAACACTAAAATAATTTTCCAATTCCAATCAGTAGTCCCTGAGATTAGCGCGTTCAAACAAACAAACAAACAAACTCTTCAGCTTTATAATATTATATATAGTATAGATTAAAATCTTTTGTAACTTTTAATTCCAGCGATATAGTAACTTAATATTTATATACAGAACTTTGAGAAACTCTTTACTATAATTAATATAAACTAGACCGTGAACGGCGCTCCGTTGATTTTTAAATTACGTGGGTCCAACCTCGCCACTCTCCTTTGACAGATTATTGTAGCTTAATTTGCTAGCCTAGTACATCCTAACCAGGGACCTTCGTCCCAGGATACGACATGTATAACTTGAATACTAAATAGTTACTAAGATAAGCTAACTTTGAAACATTTTAATCCTCACACAAATGCCACTTTACCTAGAGCCTACATAAATTAGCATCGACGGTGGCCCAGCAATATTAATGTTCACATAAACTTATTAATTACACTAAATTAATATACAACATTGTTGTACGTCGGTAAATTTATTAAAACAGCAACTACAAGGACTTTGTAACACATCGTTAATAGTTAGCTGACTTTATTGACTTGCAACGTGTAGTTAAAATAGTAAATTAACTGTGATTTTGTATAGGTAGGTGCAATGTAGGTACAAAGTCGTGAGCAAAGTTTTGAGTATGAATGTGGGTGAGTAGAAGAGTAGAGGAAGACTAAAGAAACGATGGATGGACTGATTGAAGGATGATATGGCGCGCGCCTAAAAGAGAGTCAGCAATAGGAAGGGGACCGCAAGGGCCGATGGGGTTGCGGGACTGTTCGAAAGAGTTACCGTGGCCCCGGAACACAAAGGGCGATGAAGGAACATGGATGGGTTTTAGTCAGTAAAAGTCTGACACTCCCTTCTGCTCCGCCCAGAGCGGGAGGAGTTATTTGATGATTTCCCATCCAAAAAAAAAAGGATGATATGGCAAGAAAGGTGTCTGGTGGGATGACGAGTAATAGAGAAGTATGAAAGAAGTCGTGGGTTCGAACCCAGACAGGCGCATTACTTTGTGTAATTTATTTCATCAGCACTGCTCTCAAAACGGTGAAGGAAAACATTGTGAGGAAACCGGCATGTCCTAGAACCAAAAATTCGAAGACATGTGACATCTACCTATCCGCACTGGGCCCGCGTGGTGGATTATAGCCCATTCCCTCTCATTGAGAGGAGGCCGTGTCCCAGCAGTGGGACCATTATAAGGCTGATTGATGAAGATGATGCAAGAAGAAGACTCGCTTTCTTTTAAAGAATTAGTCCGCAACACCATTTTTGCTACACCTGAAAGCGTCAACAGTGGCGACCAACAGAAAATTGCAGAGGATTTGTTGCTCGACAAGGCTTGGACAAGCTTTTGAGCTGCCTTAGACCTCGCCATGAAATTAATCAGAAAAAGCAGCAGTGGTGTCATCATCATCTTCCTGTCCTTATCCCATGTTACTTGGGGTCGGCGCAACACGTTTTCTTCTTCCATTCTCCTCTGGCAACCGTCACGCAATCATTTAGGTATACCTTTTTCCCTCATATCATTCCTCACACAATACATCCATCTTTTCCTTGGCCTTCCTCTCGCTCTCCATCCATCCACATTTATATTCATCACTCTTTTAGTCACTCGCGATTCTTCCCTCCTCATCACATGCCCATACCAAGACAGTCGCTTCCCTTTCAACTTTTCTGTAACTGGCGCAACTTTCAAACTTCCTCTAATATACTCATTCCTTATTTTATCCATTCTTGTCACACCACACATCCACCTCAACATTCTCATCTCCGCTACATGCAATCTTTTTTCATCCATCTTCTTCACAGCCCAACATTCCGATCCATAAAGTACGACAGGTCTAATCACGGACTTGTATATTTTCCCCTTTAACTTGAGGGGCATCCGTGGGTCGCAAGTTGTTCCAGTGACCTGTAAAAAGAAAAAATAATTTCAACTTAGTAGGTAAGTATAAAGATTAGATGTGCTCAAAAGTTGTATAACATTCGTAATTTGTGATCTGATGGATGGCATGTCATGTTAGCAGAGTCTGTTGTCTACTGGCCGGTAGGATCACCATTAACGGCCGTTTTATTTAACACGGCCGGCGTTTTAGAACATAGAACTGATCGCAATGATAGGGAGAACAAGTGCCTTTCGGCTTGGTTAAGAGTCTTTTACACCCTTTATAAAGTCGTACAATAGTACAATATTAAATACAATGGTACAATACAATATAAAATGGAACAATATCAAATCGACGAGCGTGATATCGCAATGACATTGCCGTTAATTTAAAAAAAATCTATATGCAGCACAGGACATTGACAGCTCTTTCAAATAAGGTCCTATAAGAAAACAAATAAGCTCAAGTCTGTCTGGAATTCTAGATTCTAGACACGAGCAAGACGAAAACAAGTTTAATTTTAAGCTTAATTTGCCTTAATTCTTAATTCAATGCCCGTGAGAGCTAAGCCAAGCTGAAAGAAAATACTAATCTACTTAAAAATGTTGCTGAAATATCAATTTAAGGTGAAATGTATTTATATGAGTAGGTAGTTGTATAATAAAGCAATTAAATAAAAGACTTTATTGAAATGTGTATAAGGTACAATATTTGTAGCATACATTTATATGCGACTTCATTAAGTTACAATGTTTGTACGATCGTAATACATGCTGAGTTCAAAATAATCACTTTGCAGTATGGCTAGCATAATAACTAATAACATTAAGTGACAAAATAATAACACATCTAACGTAAATACCAGCTTAATACTAGCAAGATTTAAATTGTCCATACTAATCTATACATATAATAAAACAGTAACGAAAGAAAAACTAGAATTTTCGAGAAAAAATAAGTGGCTTTTGTTCGAAAAACGTAACTGATGACAAAAAGTGACTTTTTAGAATTTTTATATGTTTGCCTGTTTGTCTGTGTGTATGGTACGGCTTCACGCCAAAACTACTGGATAGATTGAATTGAAATTCAGCAAAAATGTTCTTTGTAAACCAAGGAAGGCTTTAGGCTACATATTATCAAGCCGTATGTTATGGGAGGTAAGCAATATTGATTTTAAAAGGTTTTTGTTCGTAATTTAGTGCACAAAATAATCGAAAGCACAAAATTACATGTTATAAGCTATATTATGTGACGTAGACGAAGTTGCGCGGGTCAGCTAGTAAAATTATACGTCTTTATAAATGCGAAAGAAGTCTTTCTGCATGTCTGTTACCTTTTCAAGTCTTATTGGATTTGGAAGTTTGTCACACTGGTTGACTATGTCCTGGTTTAAAATCATCATCAACCTACAGCAGTCCACTGCTGGACATAGGCCTCCTCAATCGCACGCCACTCAACTCGATTCTCGGCAACTCTGATCCCCTTGTTACCAGTAACTCTGCGAAGATTGTTGCTTCACCGAGCCTGAGGGCGTCCCAACTTTTTTTGTTTTTTTTCGGATGAGAAATCATCAAATCACTCCTCCCGCTCTGGGCGGAGCAGGAGGGAGTGTCAGACTTTTACTGACTAAAACCCACCCATGTTCCTTCATCGCCCTTTGTGTTCCGGGGCCACGGTATCTCTTTCAAATAGTCCCGCAACCCCGGCAGGCATCGGCCCTTGCGGACCCCTTCCTATTGCTGACTCTCTTAGAGGCGCGCGTGGAACACTCCTGCGCCGTCGACACGGCCTGTCGTCATGAGACGGACGGACGGCGAGCTAGCCCATAGCTCACCGTCCACAGGCTCGCGCCTACGGTGGCCGGGCGGTTGGTTTACGTTTGCCAATTTACGGTGATCCAACGGTCATCGGTTCTACGGCTAATATGACCGGCTCATTGCCACTTCAGATGACTTATTCTGTGAGTTATGTATGTCGACAACTCTGGTGGCCTACCATGACGTCTTAAAGCATGATTGTTTTAATTTTATTCCAGTGTGGGAAAGAGATGGCGCTAGTCGTCCTCTACAGCTTCGTCTCTTACCCACATCATGGTAGGCCACCTGGTTCTCTGTCAGATCACCTCGTTCTGGGTTAGATTAGACATAATTTACTTTTTATTTCGGTAGTGCGTTCCCATAGAATAATTTCGAGTTCCAAGCGGACGAAGCTGCGGGTAAAAGCTAAGTCCACTAAACTACTATCATAAACATGTTATTTGTAAGCGATTTACTTCAAAATGGTGAACTATAAACAAACAAACAAATGTGTTTCCCATAGAAATCGTCAGACAGTTTACATATTACAATAAAATCTTTTATTTAGCAATAAAAGAAAACTTTTTCTTGAAATAGACGAGAGCGTCCGTAATTATGTTAATTTAATTCAGAAACCATTTATTTTCCACTGCATATTTGTGAGACTATTAAGTTTAGTATCTCAAACAAAGTTTTTAACATAAAGATTAATATCTTGCTGAATGTGAAAGATTGTGTAGGGTTAGGTCCCACAATAAGCGAGTATTTATGTTGTCTGCTTCGTTGATTTAGCTATAGTCTGCGCCAGATAATTAGGAATTAGAGGTCATTGCTCTTTCCTTAATTTCTCTGCGTAGGTACCCCGACAATACATTATCGTTTTTTATTACCAGAAAAAGTCAAGGATCACGATAAAGGTCGTTTCGGGACAAGCTTATGTCATTATTTCTGTTTTCGGAATTATGTATTTAAATAAATGTATGCGGGTTAATGACCTTTATTTCCTACTTATCTGGCGCAGACTATAGAGGTTGCAAGCGCGATTGTTGAACGTTCGATTCTCTGATCGTGTATAATGTGTTTTTTTTTAAAACGTCACCTCTCGCTTGAAATTTCTCCTGTATCGTGGGATTCGTGGGTGCGTTTACAACCATTTAAACGCACGTACACAAAAAGCTAGACCATCAATTAAAAGGCCATAAAAAACGTTTGTTCCGTGCGGGAATCGCAAACAAAGTCAAGAAATTGGCGTTTTAACACTCTTAGCCGGTCTGACCTAGTTGGTCTGGCGGATATCTCCCGGGTCATGTCGGATTTCCGTCCCATCAAATTATAAGAGTAAAGGAACAGAGTGCATTTTTGTTTGCGCACGCTTTTGTGAACTCCAATCATAATATCTTCTGCATACTACTCTCCGTTGAGACTGACTGCCGCAACCGTAATGTACAGTAGTGGTCTTTTTCGCCTGATCAGTTTAAAAAAAAATCGCTTAGATCATGCTGAGGCGCTGAGCCACGCCCCAGAGTTTAGGCCTATTAGAAAAGCGTCAATTTGGCGCGCAAAATAACAATAACTCTTGGTTGGCGTGCGTCGTCAGTGCACTCGGCCGATCGGTATTGTCTTTCATTCATTATTTCTATACAAAGTCAACGGGGCGGGGCTAGAGAGCGTTTCTATGTTGTGAGTGCAAGCAAAAATTAGCTTAGTGGTGATCAGGCGGGAGTGTCCACGATAGTATAAAGGGTGTAAAACACCTCTTAACGAAGCCAAAAAGGCACTTGTTCTCCTTGTCATTGCGATCATTTTTTTGTTCTACACCATACCTGGGAACCTTCTAGTTACAGAGATATTGGGGGTCAAAGTTCCAACTTTACGACAAGATTTTTTTTTAATACAAGTTTTTAATGTAAGATTTTTACTTTAAACACCTCCACGATCCCCGTACTATTCAATCCATCCATCAGCACAATGTTTTGAGTGCGTTACATTGAGTTCTACCACAAAACATGATTTTTCACCCCAAAAAAAAAGTCGTTTCCCAGCAATAATTTTTGCGTAGAGTTACTTAGTAGTATGTAGAGAATGCTTGGTTGACGGCTTCGTGATGAGGTCTTTTACACCCTGTAGGTATACCTAAGCGAAGTAAATGAAGCAGAAAAACAGTAACCAACAGCGTGCAACTAAATTCACGTCAAACTGAATAAAGTGGGCAATGTTGCACTTCTCCGTTCCATCCAATGGTCAGGCTGCTTTAGATAGTTATCGGCAATAATATATCTCGTCCGATATTATCGTAATGGGATCCGACGATGCACTGGACCGATAATATCGCTAGTATTGGTCTTGCATTTTTATTGGCTCTCACAACTTACAAGCAATATTCTGCATGTAGACTGCAATAATATACAAATAGTAAACACATCCCTCAATATGGAGCTCGTGGCTAAATAATAACAGCCACTCGGGTCAATCGTTAGGTTAAGCCGTGCTTGCCTAGGTTGGTCTGTGGATGGGTGACCGCCCATTACATACCGAGTTTCCTCCGTGCCTCGGAAAGCACGTTAAGCCGTTGGTCCCGGCTGTCATTTGTAGATCTTTGACAGTCGTTAGGTAGTCAGAGGCCCAAAAAGTCTGACAACCAGTCTGACCAAGGGGTATCGTATTACCCGGTACTAACTGGGTTGTGGAGGTCAGATAGGCAGTCGCTCCATGTAAAATACTGGTATTCAGCTGCATCCGGTTAGACTGGAAGCCGACCTCAACAAAGTTGGGAAAAGGCTAGGCAGATGATGAAACACATCTCTCAATATACAGTTAAATAATCGTCACCTTTATAACATGTTTATCTCTTACCTAACATCACGCCTGTATGCTCTGAGGGGGTACGCAGATGTGTACAGTACACCCACATTTCGACAGTTAGGTATATTAAGTTCCATTTTATTAGGGATAAGCCTATTACCATGACATGTATTGTTAACAATATGAAATAAACGACTGCCTCGTTGGTCTAGTGGTGGAAACTACTCAGCATGAGGTCCTGGGTTCGATTCCCAGGTCGGGCAAAGTGTTATTGGGTTTTTCCATCAGGAATTTCTGAGTAGCAGCCACGGTGTCTGGATTTGCGCCGGCGCTCGCCCATAGGGTGGCATGCAATGTGACAAAGAAACTGAATCAAACACACTGAAGTCACCGACTTCTGAAGCTAAAGTTATTTTTCACTTTGTTGTATTTTTGAAGTCAGTTTTATTTTTTGCAAAAAAAGTATTTTTATATTTGGTTAGTAAGTTAGCAGTTTTAGCTCTATTTATAGGTACAATCTTTACAAGAGAAATGGTTCCTTTACTTGTCGGCAAATATAATGGCTAAATAATAATGGTAGACCCCTAAGCTTTGGGAACACGTCCATGACCTTGTTGATTTTTTTTTTTTTTTTTAATTTTTTTTTTTTGACGTGACAACGTCTTATAAATTGGTTTGCCGGGTGACACTTCAAGAAACTGCGTTACGCTCCGCTCACGTTATGCGGTCACAATGAGAGCGAGTGAGAGCCCGCCTAAGAGCGAGAGAGACAGACATAAAAAGTTTATTTTACCACTCAAAGTCGTTGTCACGTAAAACTTTCGCCCGTATACCGACTTTACAGGCAACCAATTTTTTTTTAATTTATTAAATCTCTTACACAAAAACAAGTTATTTTATACAGTTTTTTACTCGCCAAACTTTACAGTTTGATGGCGAGAAGCGCTCTGAAAATGATGTTAGGTTTTTCATCGGTTATTCTAACGAAATGTGTACCTATAGCTTGCTGTTTGTTTACTTAGGCCTAAATTCTTGTTACGCTGATGTCGGGACCGTACGTCAGCGAGAAATACATATACTAGCAACGTACGCGCCGCTGACGTCAGCGTCACAGGAATTTAAAGAACACAATGTATACTCGTATACGCGCGACCGACGACGTACGCGACCAGCGTTGACGTAGGAGAAATTCAGGCCTTAAATTACAATGAACAGTAGCTAAAATAATAAAATCTAAATATATCTACATATATATCTAGGTATGCAGCATACTGTACGGAGGTCGTTTGATGTCACTTAACATACTTCTACTTTCAAAGTTCTCAAGTTTAACTTAGCTACGAAACTGGTTCAAGCTACAGTAAAAATATAACCCCGCCAGCAAAGTTTAGAACTAAAGTATCGCAACTGGTGGCTGCTATTTACATGTCCTCTAAATAATGTCTCAAAAGACAGTGAAGAAGTGTATCGCAGCAGGATCAATATCACAAGTGTCCCCTTGTTTCTCTTCAGCTAGAGATGTGCCATCCGATCCGATATTTTACATTATCGATACAACATGACGCGATATACTCCGATATTTTAGACCGAAACCAACGAATATGATAAATGATAGGACCAATAAAAATAAATGGATTGTTCCGCGTCAAATTGTACTGAATTGCAGGATCTGTCAATTCAAAACAATATAAAAGAAAACACAAAAGAATTCCAAGATTTTTTCCTAGTGTCTTAGAGGGACTAATAATTTATATTATCATTGGTATCAATCAGTATCGTGCATTCCAGTAGATGATATGGTACGATTTGATATTTTGGAGAATTAGAGACCCTAGCGAGCACGCGGTGTAACGAAATGAAAATAAGTAGATTTTTATAAATTTTATTTTTTTTATTTAAAAATCGACGTACACATATATTATCAAAAAAGTTTGTAGTTTGTATTTTTTTAATTGAACTTTATCAAGAAAAATCTTTGCTGTGAATACCCTGTTTGAAATTAAAAAAAAGTACAATAATAAATAATAACAAGAATAATAAATCATAATATAATCTATCGTAACAAAAAAGATTTCGATTTTTCAAAGTGATCGCAAACTTACGTTACGTTTCCCCCACGCGCTTGTGCGAAAGCCTCAGATCTTAGCTATTCGAAACGATCCTATAACCGTATCGTAAAGTTGCGATCCGGATCGATCTAAAGTAATACCGATACAAATATAAGTAACGTACATCCCTATCGTCAGCCAATATTTTACCTGAACGAGGACACGGGAAAGCGATAACGGTCCTAATTAAGCCTAAGAGCTTTTATACGAACACTGTTACAAAGGCTAATTTACATAGTTTCACTTACAAAGCTAATTAGTTCGGTAAGGATTTTTTGTTAAAGAGAACCTCGAGTCGAATGTTACCGGAAGAAAATCAAAGTGAACGTTCAAACTTGAGTGTTTAATAAAAGTCAAAGGAGTTTGGTTGGTTTTTTGTAAACAAATGAAGGTAATATTGGTTGAATTGCTGTGTTTAGTAACTTTAGTGTCTTAGGAAAATGTCTCTTTGAAATTCTAATTCACTTATTAACTCATTGTAACATAATACACGCAAAACCTGTCTGTTACAAATGATTTTAGCGATATCCATAAACATAGCTGAAATAAAATATTATTACTCATAATTTTCATGTGACACGTCAAATTGTCAGTTACTTTTTATTTCTCTTTCTGGCTTAGTCTATGATGGTGACTTTTTGGTTTATATAATTTAAATTATTTTATCAATATGTTTAGCTATTGTTTTTGTTTTATAGATTATTACGATTGTGTAATAAATAACTTAATTTTAAATTATATTTATAAAATTCTTTAGGCACTCATGGATATGTCCTGGCCGACTACACTTGTCAGTTGAGATGATGGTCACAAGAAGAAAACTAATATTTGAAAATTGAAAAGGCAGTCTACTATGGGATCTCATATGAGAAGCATCAGAAAACAGCTTGGTTTTTGCTGTCACGTTCCTATACTACCCAGGGGATCCAACTAAAGATTCACCTGGGACCTCTACTCTCGATCTTCGGAAGCTGTCTTCGTGCCTGTCCTACCGCTTATTGTTGCATAATTTGTGATCAAAATCAACCAACGTGTTTTCCGAAAACATATATCAAGTAAATCTAGACTAGGGTAAAGTTTGTAAGTTTAGATGTAGGGGGTAATCTTCGTAACTACTAATTTGATACCGAAAATTATTTCACTACTAGAAAGCTTTATGATCCCCGAGTATTATAGGCTATGTATAAAAGTCACTGTGAAATAATTTCCGCGAGCAAAAGCCGTTATAAAATCTTTGTCAATAAAAACAATACTTTGCTCAATGTTCTTTCATCAATCACATGACAGTTGACAGCAGATTTACAAATCAAAGGCTTACCCTAAAGCCTACAAAGCGGGGTTTGAAGATTACTTCGTTTTTACTACACATGGGGTACGGGTAAACTTTTCTTCCCCAAAATCCACAATGTACTTCAAAAATGTTCTTAAATCTCGCTCTATGATTCGTTATGTGTATGGGATAGCGAACTAGCGCAAGTAACTAGCACACTTCTCGCAGTGATATACGATTGTATGCTAATATTTAATTCTATAATGTGTCACTCTCAGTATTTATAACCTACGCAAGCATAGGAATTTCTTTTTGATTAATAGTTACATTCATAATGGACGTTTATAGTTCCATTGTCAATTAATCACTGTGACTGCAGTGTTGTTTTTTCTTTCATTATATTACTTTCCTTTTCTGTTATCTTTGTGTTTTCATTTCACTCTTGTTTAGCGTTGTATCTTTGTGAAATGTATGGTCCGGTATGTCATTCTACATATATCATCATGCCAGTAATTACCGAAGACTTAGGCTACATAATTGTGTCAATTGCAAAATTGTAATCATAGTTAAAAACTTCTTCTGAACATGTGAACTTAAAAACTACGAATTTAATCTGATTGTTTGACCGATTAAAAGGCGAAAATCAAGAAAAAATTACCTCTGATTTCAAATCACTGTGTTTTAATTTAATTTTAGTACAAATGTACTCACTACTGGCACTGGTGAACACGAAATCTATATCTAATTCTAGTTATCTTTAACTCGAGTAAAACAACAGCAGAATCTACCAATACTAACACCGACTCCCAAATTATCTCGTCTATACAGAAACCAATTCCAATTAAAACTAAAAATAAATTATTCCCAAAGCAAAGCACTCACGACTGGAACATAAATATAAAAACACAGCAATTCCCTTAATTGTGCGCTAGTCATAACATTTAAAACCATAATGAAATGGTTCAAGAAACAATATTAATGTTTGTATAACGAGCTTTCATTGAG
This sequence comes from Xestia xanthographa, assembly GCA_905147715.2. Classification (NCBI taxonomy): domain Eukaryota; kingdom Metazoa; phylum Arthropoda; class Insecta; order Lepidoptera; family Noctuidae; genus Xestia; species Xestia xanthographa. Next base: position 10,028,076 of record LR990652.1, read on the forward strand.
GATTACATAACTGTAATTACTAGTAATTTATAGTTAAACAAATATTTTGTTGGCTATATAATAATTGGAAACGTTGTTAGATGTGTTTGTTTGTGACTTGTGTGCGTTGGATTTATGCTCTGTTTGGATTTGGAAGAGGCAAGTGATACACTAATAATAAACGTAGCTTTAAGGTTCCATATGTCGACCAGTTCACACTTATCGGGGCAGCGGGTATATGTACCCTTAAAGTGGTTCATCTACTTACTGATAATTTGGTGGTTTTATTCTAAATCCTAACTAGTGTTTCTAGTGAACACGAGTATTATAGGAGTGTAGATAATAGATAAGTGTAGGTTTTTGCCAAAACTGCTTTTGACACATCGTCACGTAAATCTGGTTTCGTTAAGCTTGTAGTAAAGCTGTATAAGCTTATCTTAAGTAGGTTTTCTGCCAGTTTTTGCGCCACTAACTTAATCAGCAGTGGTATCAGTATCCGGTAACGGCTTTTACAAGTTTTATAGGGTGCCTGCCTGGGTTTTTCGTTTAGTTTATTTCATCACCACTGCTCTCGAAACGATGAAAAAAACATCGCGAGGAAACACATAATAGATTCTACGAATTTTGTTTTAGGGTCTAGAACCAAAACAAACGCAGACAATGGTTATCTATCGACCCATACAGGGCCCGTGTCTCCTTGTGGTGGATTACAACATCATCATCTGCCTAGCCTTTTCCCAACTATGTTGGGGTCGGCTTCCAGTCTAACTGGATGCAGCTGAATACCAGTATTTTACATGGAGCGACTGCCTATCTGACTTCCACAACCCAGTTAGTACATACTGGGTAATACGATACCTCCTGGTAAGACTAGTTGTCAGACTTTTTGGTCCACTGGTTACGTCTGTCAAAGATCTACAAATGACAGCGGGGACCGACGGCTTAACGTGCTTTCCTAGGTACGAAGGAAACTGTTTGTAATGGGTGGTCACCCATCCACAGACCAACCTAGGCAAGCACAGCTTAACCTAAAGATCGACCCGAGCGGCTGTTATTATTGAGCCACGAGCTCCTTGGTGGATTACAACCTACTCCTTCTTATAAATCCCTTTATAGGCCTGTGTCCCAGCAGTGGGAACTCTACAGGCTAATTATGTAACACACTCATCCAATTCAGAGAATTAGTCCACAGAATAGTGGTTTTGAACGTGCGCAAAATAAAAAGAAAATCATTATGTTTCCAGAAGCTATCGAAGCTACACATTGACCTAGTTAAATAAAATTATATACAAATTGCACAAAGAGTTTTACCATGTCTTTTCAACAAAGAGAGAGGTAATCAGATGACAATTTACATTCCCAGTTTCCCAGCTTTCAGCAATACGATATCTCTGCATTTTGATGCATCATTCCCGCATCATCATATTGATTGGCTTTAGAGAGAACATGTCATAGCTAATTGGATTTCAATTAGCAATCGTGGCTAATGATTGGTATGGCATTGGCAGGTGATATTGATACCGATCCGTTTGATGAATATTCGAGGAATATATTATCCTCGGGCAGAGAGAGAGAACAGTGGAGTGGTAGAGCAGTGGTGGACCAGTGGTGGCGGCCCCGACTTACGAACCGTAAGACGTGAGTTCGAACCCAGACAGGCGCATTACTTTGTGTAATTTATTTCATCACCTATGCTCTCAAAACGGTGAAGGAAAACATTGTGAGGAAACCGGCATGTCCTAGAACCAAAAAATTCGAAGAAATGTGACATCTACCAATCCGCACTGGGCCCGCGTGGTGGATTTATAGCCCATTCCCTCTCATAGAGAGGAGGCCTGTGTCCCAGCAGTGGGGACATTAATAGGCTGATGATGATATTACGTTCAGGAGATGCGTTATGACAAGGGAGATCTACTTGGTGTTGATATAGTTATACAGGACTGATTGGCATCAACAAAATGTTTTGTGTAAAATGGCAATTTTCTCGCTAACTGTACATTTTTCAGCAACAGCTATTTATAGATTTTCATATGTGTTTATGAAATTCTATCTATATATAAATTTCTATGAATAGAGATCAAAATTTCACGAAAACTTATGGATAGTCTCATTTTCGTGTAGCTGCTGGTTATGGTGGTCCCCTTACTGCCCCGATGAAAGTTCCCAAACTTGTATAGATATCATCATAATCTACCTTGCCTTTTCCCAACCATGTTGGGATCGGCTTCCAGTGTAATCGGATGCAGCTGAATACCTGAATATTTTATTTCACTACTACCTGTAACGACTGTCAAAGATCTACAAATGACAGTCTGGAACAAAGGCTTAATGTGCTTTCCTAGTCACGGAGGAAACTCGGTATGTAATGGGTGGTCACCCATCCACGGACCAACCTAGGCAAGCACGGATTAATCTTAAGATCGAGCGCTGTTATTATTTAGCGACGAGCTCCTCGATATAGCATAAATCCTCTTTAAATATTAAATTTGGTAGATAAGCCACTGTTTCCGTAACAGCAGGATTAAGGCAACAATAGTTTTCACTTGAGGTTTGTTGCAAACTGAACGAAACTCAAAGTTGCCATTAATTTCGGTGAGTGCAAATAAACTTTGGCATCTTGCTTTTGGCGTGATTACGAATAATATGTATATCTTCTGTTTTTAGTTTAAACTTAAAGTAAATGAGCAATATCTTAGGTTTATATATATAAGTAGTATATAAGAGTGAATTTCAACAGGTCCTATAAAATCTTCATTTCCGTGTTTTTTTTCATCTTAAGCTTTTTAATTTAAAAAAAAAACGCTTTTATTAAAGTTATTGATAATGTATATATTCTTGCTTAATGTCTAGCAGATAACTTAAAAAACTAACGACATATCAGGATTAAAAATTTCGTGCCACGGCGATGAAAAATGCGTGCATGGCAATGAAACAAGCGTCCACGGCAATGAAAGAACTGTGCCATGGCAATGAAAGAATCAATCCACGGAAATTAAAAAATATTTTATTCAATGAGATAGACAGATAGATAGAATAAAAATGACTGTAAGAGGTCTTGATTCCAACACTTGTATGGGAGTAAAATTTGGGTAAGGAGATATTACAAAAAGATAATGAGAGTGCAATAAGTAAACAAAGACTGTTGAATTACACTCGCAACACTACTTCGAGACTTTAATACTACAGTCTTTCTTTTCTGATACATACTCCCTGTACTGTCAGTAATCGGTATTACCTGTATTACAGGTGACAAAAGATGTTTTCTTTGCCTAATCATACCATGGCGATGAAAACACAAGTCACGGAAATGAAATACCTGGCCACGGCAATGAAACTAAATTGTTTTACAAGGCATGGCAATGAAATTTTTTTTATTGCCGTGTCTTTTTTTTCATTGCCATAGCAAATTTCGGCCACGGAAACCACGGCAATGAAAGCACGGCGATGAAAATCAAGGCAAAAAAATAAATAACAAAAAATCTATTAACTATTCGAAGAAATAAACACTTCACAAATTAACATATGAGAAATGGGTGTTCTATCGAATGCTTGCTCATGAAGACAAACTTATTCAAATATAGTTATACCTACCCACGGCAATGAAAGAAAAAATTTCCAGTAACATAAAAATTGAATACTTACATTTATGGCGCGAAAACGCAGGCACGTGTGTACGTCCTTCCACGTTGAGCACTTAGGCAGCACTAATATGCAACGTTTAGCATACCGGGAGGGGGGACGCAAGTCGTAGGTTAAACAATATCCTTGAACATGATTAGGACACGGCGATGAACGGTAGTTCTGGGACAACTGATTTTTTATTAACCATTCGTTGTATTGTTTAAATATTTGAATAAATGTATTCTAACAATACTTTAACTATTCATGTATCAAATAAAACTAGGTTTTAATATAAATAACCAATAGATTTTTATCAATGAGGAATAATACACAACAAGGTGAAGTGTGGACAAACACGGCAATGAAAGATTTCGAGGTTTAATTATTTTTTTTGGAGTATCCATTAATCCAATTAAATAAAATATTTAGTGCTACACATAAATGATAAATGATAATGATAAATGATGTTTATTTTGCAAGTAGGTTTTTACAAACACTTTTACACGTCATTTTTTTTAAATAGATGGGGCCGGTGTTTCGTACCTGACTACTCTGAGAAGAAACAGCCGAAACAAACTCAGAGGTCATAGTCTCTTTTAAAGTCCAGACAATCTTGCTCAATTCACATGAGGACTATGCAGATTAGTGTCTGAGATGGTCTTTTGAAGAAAGAACCATACAGATTTGAGTGGACCTGTCCAGTCAGTGCAAGCATTTGTCAGTTAACGTGTAGCTCGACTTATAACTCAAGGAGCTCAACGAAACGACGAACAATACCAAAGAAAGGACATTTGGGTAGGTCGCTTAGAGTACTCAAACTGCCAGACAGTTGTGGGAAAAAAATAAACAAAAAAATATAAATGTGACCCACATGGTCCCCACATTCACAATAATCATATAAAATTCATAACAAGTTCTATTCAAAAGAATGTAAATAAAAATCACAAAAATCATTAAGTCACAATGATGATAAAAAAAAAAGTAGAACACTTAACAAAATAAGTATTCATGTCAAATCAGTAAATGTCAAATAAAATAATAAAAAAGTAAAAAATAATAAAATACATGTCAAAACATTAAATGTCGGAGTGTATAAAAAATAATAAAATACATGTCAAAACATTAAATGTCAGATTGTATAAAAAAGGAAAAAAATAAAAAAATATAAAAGGAAAAAAAAATAAAAAAGGATAAGAAAGGAATAAATAATAAACAAGCGAAGTCCGAAGCTTCGACATTCACAGAGCAAATTTCATTGGAGCAGCTTAATCCCAAGCCTTTTTATCTTCGAGATAGTGATTAACATGATAGTAGGCTTTCAGGCACAGCTTCCGTTTTATAAACGATTTGAATTTATTTAGGCTTAGTGCTTGAATTTGGCTTGGAAGTTTATTGTAAAAACGTATACATTGGCATCTGAACGTACCCCCTATTTTTTTGAGCCTCGTTGCAGGAACAACAAATTTGTGTTTGTTCCTCGTATTTATGTTGTGGATATCACTGTATTTTTTAAACAAATTAATATTTTTGTGTGCGTACAAAAGGTTTTCATAAATAAATTGAGAAGGCACAGTAAGAACATTAATCTCTTTAAATTTTTGTCTGAGGGAGTATCTGGGACTTTAATTTATAAATTGAACGAATTGCCCTTTTTTGCAAAACAAATATTGTCTGAATATCGGCGGCATTGCCCCACAAGAGAATACCGTACGACATCACGCTATGGAAATAACTAAAGTAAACTAAACGGTCTGTCTCTAAATCAGTTAACTCACGAATTCTTCTAACGGCGTATGCTGCAGAGCTAAGTTTTTTTGATAATTTGTCTATATGCGGGCCCCACTGAAGCTTGGCATCCAAAGTTATGCCTAGAAACACTGTGCTATCTTCCGGTTTCAACTCTTAGATACTATTTCATAGATTACTATTTCACCTAACCGGAAAAAAATGTGAGAGCATTATAACTATGTTTTTTAATACCGATTTCATTGATGCCACGCAATTTTCGGTCCCGGGAAATTCACTCATAAGTAGTATTAGTATATAAGTAGTTTCCGCCATCTATAAGCACACATCAAAAAAAGTTTGCGATCACTTTTAAAAATCGAAATCTTTTTTGTTACGGTATATTATATTATGATTTCTTCTTCTTTTTAGATTATTTATTTAAAAATATAGATTTAGAATATAAAACAATAAAAGAGGGTACCTATTTCTGTTTAAAGAAAACACATAACAAAGATTTTTTCTTGATAAAGTTCAATTTAAAAAATTATATCAGCGTACGCTAGTAATCACAAACTCTTTTTGATGTGTGTACTCTCTAGTTTTAGCTCTATGCGAATTACTTTTACCTTAGCCTTACCCCTTGTTTTTGAGCTAACTTGACCGGACTAAACAATCAAGTCAGAAACTTGTAGATAGTTATCTAGTAATGTCCCTAAAGAGCCTTTGTCAATATCCAGCAACAAAAGGCCTACCACTAAAAGCACAACAGACAATAACGTAAGTACTACACAAGATTAATGGCTCCCCCAAATGGTTCCCACAATCGCTCCTAATCCCTGTCATACCTTGTTAGTTTTTAATTTAATTACGTTAACATTCTAATACATTAGATGTAAAGCTTCCTTTACCTGGGAAGTGGACTGGGCAACTTTCATTAACTAAATTAATTCATACTTTAATTCCATGAGTTGCTTCGACTACGTTTCTTTACGTGGTTTTGAATTTTATTAATGTGGCACAAACATGGAATAAGTATAACATAGAGCAGAAAGGAAGGGGTCTGCGGGACTGTTCGAAAGAGATACCGTGGCCCGGAACACAAAGGGCGAAGATGGAACATGGATGGGTTTTAGTCAGTAAGAGTCTGACACTCCCTCTAGTGTTGCCCAAATGCAAGACCAAGACGAGACCTTAGCCAGTCTTGGTCTTGGTTTTGCGTCAATACACCTGGTCTTGGTCTTGGTCTTGGTATTGCACTCTCACTCTTGGTCTTGGTCTTGGTCTTGCAGCAAGAGTCTTGCAAGTCTTGCGAGAGTCTACTACTTAGACTAGACTACTTTCAAATACCTATTAGCCTATTGCTATATAATAATAGTACATTTTGATACAAGTGGAGAAAGTTTGTTATTGCAATCGAGGCGGAATTATAACTCCCGAGCCGTAGGCGAGGGTGTTTTTGAGCCGAGAATTGCAATAACAAATGTCCACGTGTATCAAACGACGTTTTTCAATACACTTTTGAAGAAATAAAATAAAATAACGAATATTTTTTTTGTCACGAACTATGAAACTATGATTTAAATTTTCTTTTTTTTTCGCGCTTTGGTCTCGCCAGGTTGAAAGAGAGGCAATGGTATGAAGCCGCTAGACAGCCTAATATAAAAAATAGATTTATTTTATATTTTCGAATTCAGAACACAAATAAATGTTAATTTGTGTATAAAAGTATTAACTATTAGTTTTAAATAATCATGTTTATCTATGATATTCTATTTATAAACACAATTTCAATATTTAAAAAAAATATTTATGCCGTAAAGACGCGTAGTGCTTTGCAAAAATTAAAAAAAAAACGTTCACCTCAGACTATAGGCATTGAACCAATTTGGACTAAGTATAGGTATAGTTATCTGTGGCAATTTTCATTCCTGCACACGTGCGGGAAAGTGGAAAAAATCGCACGCGTGTGAAATACATTGCATGTTGTACCTAATCGTAGTGCGTTAAGGACCAGTTTTCGAGGAAGTGTATTGAAAACACGTTAGTTTAGGTCTTAGAACAACGTAACAGAGTAGGTACATGTTGAGCTTAAATTGACACAGGCATAGTGAACCACCAATTATTAATCAAATTAACTTGACAATAATTTAAAAAAAAATACGCAATTTAGTACCTAAGCGTAATTACTAACTCTATGTAGGTACCTTTAATGTTTTTCTGTACGCGTACTGGCTATCCTAAACTCTTCACAAACAGCTAGCGGTTAAAATAATTATCACATATTATACTTTTCATCTTCATCTGGCCTTGATACTTCTAAGTAATACAATTTGTCGTCAGCCAGACTTTTAATTACCAGCATAAACATCTAATACATGAATTACATTTTTGATACCTACATTCAAATGTATCAGACATATCATTTTTTGGATATCTTTTGTGGCTTGTGACGAACGAAAATTGTTTGTAGGAATTTTTAAGCACCTATTATTTATCTATCGCACTTTAAAAAAAAAACTGCTGATTTATGAAATAAAATAATTGATATTGATGTGTAACTGCAAGACGCAAGAGTCTTGCAGGCTAAGTCTTGTTCTTGCTCAAGTCTTGCAGGGTTCAGTCTTGGTATTGGTCTTGCTACAATGAGTCGGTCTTGGTCTTGGTCTTGGTCTTGCAAAAATGCAAGAACAAGACCAAGACTGCAAGACCAAGACCGATTTTGGGCAACTCTAACTCCCTCCCGCTCCGCCCAGAGTGGGAAGGGTCATTTGATGATTTCCCATCCGAAAAAAAAATGTACTTGTTTTTAGGGTTCCGTACCCGAAGGGCCGTTTAGCCGTGTGGTAGCAGAGTAGAATAGAACCAACCCATTACACTCACGGGTGTCGACGATGAAACATTCACACTAAAATAATGTTTTAATATGACGTGTAAAAAACGAATGGAATCGCAACCACCTGAAACGAACATGATATGATTCTCCAATGATAGAAGAGACCAATCAAACGAAGGTCAAAGCACCAATGCTCATTCCTATGAATTGTACCTGTCTTTACCTCTATTTCTATATTAGCTCTAGGCTGCATAGTCACTGATTGTGCCCGACTGGCTGCGGTTGGTCGGGCTTCCTCTCCCATCCCAGAGCATGTCTTTCCTTACAAAATCATGCCCCTGGTGTATCCGACTTGTCCGGGTCAGGCTTGCTCCTGGCTGGGTGTGGTGCTCAATCATCATCATCATCAGTGTAGTACATACAGTAATTGACAAGACGCTTTGTTCTACTATAAAGCAATACGCACTTCAACCAACATATGTAAGCAGGCAGGAAAACACAGAACTATATAAATATACCAAGTTTGACATATCGAAGCATTTTTTCTTGACAAACATTGGCACCTGGAACTGCACACTTTAAGCGATCATGCGGTAGCTGTTTAAAGATATCCGGATGACAGACCTTGTAATAATACATTTTGATACAAGTGGAGAAAGTTTGTTATTGCATGCGATGCGGAATTAACTTTTAACGAACTAACTAACTAACGTTACCTACTGAGCCGAGAACTGCAATAACAAATGTTCACGTGTATCAATCAAACGATATTTTTTAATACACTTTTGAAGATATAAAATAAAAGAACGAAAAATATTTTTGTCATGAATAATTAGAGACAGTATTTTTTTTTTATTCCGCGTTTTGCTTTCGCCAGATTGAAGGATAAGCAAAAGTATGAAGCCGTAGTAAACAGCCTAATCTAAAAAAAATAGTTTGATGTTTTTTTTGTATTTTTTGAATTTAGAACACAAATAATGTTACTTATTTTGTTTATAAAAGCAAATTTTAGTTTTAAATAATATTGTTTATAATCAATGATATTCTAACAAACAGATATGTTATACACCTACAAAACCAACGAAAAAAGTGTGCCGCGGGGGAGAGCCAGCTCACATACACGCAGTGACGCAGAATAAAGGAAAAACAGGCCAATTGGCTCGTTTTCGAGTCTTCACGATTGCGCGCTCACAACATATCTGTTTAATAGAATATCATTGTTTATAATGAAGAAAAACACGCTTGTGAAATACATTGCATATTGGATCTAATCGTAGTGCTATAAGAACCTATTTTCGAGGAAGTGTATTGAAAAAAACATTTTGATTTAAAAGTCGAGTGTCCATGGAGTTTTTTGCCCATTCTTCGCCATAGAGATCTATATACGCTTTGGAATGTGCAACTACAGTACTTTCTCAAGTTATTATGCCTTGTGACTGTGACTGTAGCTTCATCCATTGGTTTTTGACATTCAAAAGTGCCTGCAATGGTCAAATTGAAATAAATGCTTTGAGTTTGAGTTTTACAGTCGTTCCAATGTTACATACCTTTGTAGTATTTTACCTATTGTGAATGCAATCGAAGCCTCGCACTCGATGAGATTTCACACCGTAGAAAGGATGAATTTCCATAAAACCTTCATCTCCCTATGTGACCCACTTAGGGGACGGATTCAAGTCCTAAGACCCAGACCATACAAGTAGGTCATACAGGCCATACAGATATGTCTTCTATTTAAAAAAAAATATTATTAGTATGTGTTACTCATCGAACCGAGACAGGCGCATTTACTTTGTGTAATTTATTTAATCACCACTGCTCTCAAAAGAGGAGCTCGTGGCTAAATAATTACAGCCGCTCGGGTCGATCGTTAGGTTAAGCCGTGCTTGCCTAGGTTGGTCTGTGGATGGGTGACCACCCATTACATACCGAGTTTCCTCCGTGCCTCGGAAAGCACGTTAAGCCGTTGGTCCCGGCTGTCATTTGTAGATCTTTGACAGTCGTTAGGCAGTCAGAGACCCAATAAGTCTGACAACCAGTCTTACCAAGGGGTATCGTATTACCCGGTACTAACTGGGTTGTGGAGGTCAGATAGGCAGTCGCTCCATGTAAAATACTGGTATTCAGCTGCATCCGGTAAAACTGGAAGCCGACCCCAATATAGTTGGGAAAAGGCTAGGCAGATGATGACCACTGCTCTCAAAACGGTAAAAGAAAAAGTTGTGAGGAAACCGGCATGTTCCAGAACTAAAAATTCGAAGACATGTGACATCTAACAATCCGCACTGGGCCCGTGCGGTGGATTATAGCTAGGGTTGCCACCCGTACCCTAAAATAGAGTATTGTCCTCTTTTTCATTTATGCGTATTTTATAATCTACGATACCAATAAAGTACGCTAAAATACTCTATTTACGTAAAACTGATTGTTACTGATTGTTATTGGTTATGGTACTTATTCAATGAAAGTGAAGATTTAAAATATTTTCAAATTCACTTCATTATATTTTGTCTGTTCTGGCCACTTCAGCCATTCAGCGTTCACTGAGAGAGTATTTTTCCTTACGAAAGTAAAGTGGAGAGACGACAGGAATAGAGCTGCCCTAAATTTTAATAAAAAACGAGTTGATTGTATATTTTAATTGTGATTGCAAAGAGGCTGTAAATATCTTCAAGAAAGACAAATATTTGTTAAATGTCGCAAAGAGCAATAAAAAATACGTTTATAAGGACAAATAATGAAAAATAATTATAAATACTCTTTTATGCTGTGTACTTTATTTTTGTTCTACCAAAATGAAAAAAATACTTTATTCGCCTAAAAAAAGGTGGCAACCCTAATTATAGCCCATACGCAAACTAAGTACGCGCTTTGACGTGGAGTTGCGGACACCAGCCCGTTATACAATACTCATTCCTATTCTTATTTGGGGTTATGCAAACATAAATACATGTTAAGTAATGTTTAATCATCATCATCATTTCAGCCGAACGACGTCCACTGCTGGACATAGGCCTCCCCCAAGTGTCGCCACATTGAACACTCCCGTGCGATTCGCATCCAGCGGATTCCCGCAACCTTCACCAGGTCATCGGTCCACCTAGTGGGAGTAATATTTAGGCGTCACCATTATCATCCTTTTGTTTGAAAAAGTTTTCACATTTCGAAAGGAATTAAGTGTCCTTTACCCGCAACAGGTGGGCAATCCGCTGTACCGTTCCACTCATATTGTGAAAAAATCTGCTAAAAAACTTTTTGGTAACGCCATTGTTTTTATTTTATTACTACCTCTGCTTTTCACGGTTTTCATCCAATCGGTTTTGTCGTAACTTGATTATACAGGCCACCCTATATAACATGGGTCATTTTTGATACTCTTAGGCATAAGGAATCCCGGGGCTGCAAGACTGTTCGAAAGAGATACCGTGGCCCCGGAGCACAAAGGGCGATGAAGGAACATGGATGGGTTTTAGTCAGTAAAAGTCTGACACTCCCTCCTGCTCCGCCCAGAGCGGGAGGAGTCATTTGATGATTTCCCATTCGAAAGAAAAGGCATATGGAATCTATTTTATTTTTTACTAGCTTCTGCCCGAGACTTCGTACGCGGATCCTGTTGCTTATGCCCACGACAACGGGGTCGTCAAAATCGAAGATCTGAAACGTCTGATGTCGAATTTTAAGAGCCCGGGGACGGGAATACAACGGGATGCGCGAGACGATTCGAGACGTTCCAGATCTTTCATTTTTGTAAGTCAACAGGAAATGCTCATCAGACTAAACATTTTTATAAGTCAACAGGAAATGCCCATCAGACCAAACGACACTTGCTAAGACGACATTCCTATGTGTTATGGTGTAGCTGGGCTCTTGGAGTTCCACAACAGGTGTTCCAGATCTTCGATTTTTATAAGTCAACAGAGAATAAATTTTAAAATTCCCTTCCGTACGCAAAATACGCGCTTTGACGTGGAGTTGCGGACACCAGCCCGCTATACAATACAATACAATACAATACAATAAGTCAACAGAGAGTGCTCATCAGATTGAACAACTTTTGCTAAAACTTCATTCCTATATATATGTTATAGTGTAGCTGGGCTCTTGGAGTTCCACATCAGGTGTTCAGCAGAAAATTCTCATCACGTGGAACAATTTTTGCTGTGGTACCAATTTTGTATCTCTTATAGTTTAGCTGGTCTGTTGCGGTTCTGCATCAGGTGTTAAAGTTACCAAAATAAATTATGTTGCCCAGACTTAATACCTATACAACAACAAAAAAATAATTTAAATCCGTCCAGTAGTTCCGAAGATTAGCGCGTACAAACAAACAGACCCACAGACAAACAGACACAGACAAACAGACAAATTTTTTTTTTCAACAGTCACCGCGTTGTTACTTACTCCCTCCACTTAGCTAGTACCATATCGAACATTGGCGACGAGGAGCTTCAAAATGGCGGACAATACACGTGCAAGCGCAATCGGGAATATAAAGGAATTTAACCTGAATACAGATACTTGGAAGAGTTACATCAAGCGAGTGCGAGCATTTTTCTTGGTGAACGACATAAAGGTTGAGGTTCAAACATCGTTTCTCATCACACTAGTGGGAAATGAAACATACGACCTCATGACGGTATTGTGTAGCCCAGAAGAACCAGAGAAAAAAACATTCGATGAGCTAGTTGACATCGTGGAAAACCATGTAAATCCGAAAGCTAGTGATATGGCAGAACGTATGAAGTTGAGAGCGTGTTTGCAAAATCAAAGTGAAACAGTGAGCGAATACTTGTTGCGTTTAAAAAAACTGGCGATGACGTGCAAGTTCAAAGGACAAGAATCGTTGGAGGAGAACCTTAGAGATCAATTCACGTACGGGTTGAGAAGCGAGAAGTACAGGCAACGATTATTAACTGAGCGGGAGCTTAGTTTCACAAGGGCGGTGACGATAGCTACGTCGTTGGAGGCGGCTGAGCTGGAAGCAAAGCTAGGCGGTAGCAAAAGCAGTGGAACCGGAGAGGCACCTCACGGCGGGGTGTACGCAGTACGTGGCGGCGGCGCCGCCGGGAGCGCGCGTGGAGGCCGAGCAGGCGCGCGCGTCGCAGGCGGGGCCGGCGCGCAGCGCGCTGGCGGCGCTGGTGCTGGCGGCAGCGGCGACCGGTGCTTTCGGTGTGAATCGCGGCAGCATTCATCCGATAAGTGCGGTTATAAAAGTGTTTTAAGTTAAGTTTTAAGTATAAGTCTAACATTGTTTTAAGCTTTCACGGTTCATAACTATACTACAAATGTCACTTACGGGATATCTTCCGTGATTATTTATTATTTTGAGCTCCCGATATTTCAAAAACAAGCAAAAAAACAAAAAAAAAAACAAAAAAAAAAATACTTAATAAATAATCACGGAAGATATCCCGTAAGTGACATTTGTAGTATCGTTAAGTTTTCTGTATGTTTTCTTTATAATAATGTTAAGTGTGTTTTCTTTTTTGCTGTTATATACACATATAGGGAGAGGAGGGGATAATGAGGTATACGTGTATACATGTGTGTGTGTAGAATCTAGCTATAAGGAGAAACCACGCATTCAATAAATCAGTTAAGCAACAGTCACCGCGTTGTTACTTACTCCCTCCACTTAGCTAGTACCATATCGAACAAGGTCCTGGGTTCGATTCCCGGATTGGGTCGTGTTACTGGGTTTTTATGCGGTTTATCGTGAGGAAACCGGCATGTCCTAGAACCAAAAATTGGAAGACATGTGGCATCTACCAATCCGCACTGGGCCCGCGTGGTGGATTATAGCCCATTCCCTCTCATAGAGAGGAGGCCGAGTCCTAGCAGTGGAAATATTATAGGCTGATGATGATGATGATGATGATGAGTGGGGTTTTAAATCATCATCATAACAGCCACGGAGTCTAGGCTTGTTGCTGGTTGATGACACAGTTTGTCTTTGATCTGGCCATATGCGGAATTTTAAAAGAATAGTTTCGTGGGTGTCAGTCAGAAGCGCGACTGCTGAGCTTGAGGTCCTGGGTTCGATGTCCAGTAGGCCTATTACGTATCTTCCTGATATCCAGTGACTATCAAGCTTCGGTTGTACACCGAACTTTGATGACAACCGAGAATGTCATAAAATTGGTATTACGCATCACACTGAGTGGATATCACTTTACGGTGACTAACAGCCCGGATACGGTGCATAACGTCTATCAGGAAAGCCACTTCAAACTCAGTTGTCATCAATTTGCTGTCCAATATACTTACATAATCGAAATATCGATACGAAAGCGTCTGTCAAAATGAGTTACGGTGACTATCAGCCACGATGACAGCCAATGACGTCATATTTGATCGCGACTGGTCATAATATTATTTCAGCTTACTGTACTCTAACTTTTGTTTTCTTGTGGTCCCAAAATACACCTCAAAAATATTTAAGGGGAATCCGGGACCGCGGTCCTGGTCCCGAAAGCCCCCCGATCTATACATAATACGAAACTAACCTTTTGACAGTTATTTGATGGACACTGAGCCTAGTTACTATCATTTCCAGCTGTCAACAAAGATACGTAATAGCCCTACAGGTCGGGCAAAGTGTTATTGGGTTTTTCCATCAGGAATTTCACAGTAGCAGCCGTTATGACCATACCCATGTTTCGCCAGTTATGTTTAAGTCTTAACTAACCTTTGTTCCCATTATTACCACCGAACTGTACCACCGGTGGTACTAGTGGCAAATCTCGTTCTCTATAACCACCATTTACTTAGTTGTTTGGCAATTCTTCGGGCTACATCGCCGTCGGTAACCTTGGTTCTCTTGCGGATGTCTTCAATTCTGTTTCGAATTGCCAAACTTAAGTGGCAGTGGGCAGGGCACATTGCTCGTAGAACGGATGGCCGATGACCGATGAATTGGAAGACGTTGCGTTGGAAGGCCTCCCACTAGTTGGACCGATGACCTGGTGAAGGTTGCGGGAATCCGCTGGATGCGAGTCGCACAGGACCGGTCAATGTGGCGACACTTGGGGGAGGCCTATGCCCAGCAGTGGACGTCTTTCGGCTGAAATGAAGATGATGATGACTTAGTGGTACCAATGTTATGAGTGAGACCGTTTGTTCCCAATAGTCGGTATACAGTACTAATAATTGTGTTGTACAAACTAAGAAGTAAAGTTTGTGAATTTGCATCTTCGGAACTACGAATTCTATTCTACGAATTATTAATTCCGAAAATTAAATTACTAATGGAAAGCTACATTATCCGCGAGAGTCATAGGCTATATTTAAAACATAGTCACCCATCTACGGACCAACCTATGCAGGCTCGGTTGAACCTAAAGATCGTCCCGAGTGGCTGTTATTATTTAGCCACGAGCACCTACTTCGTATTAGAAGAGATATTTGAAGTGATTATAGTGAACAGATTAATAAATCAATAGATAATAATATTACATAATTTATTTTGTACTAGACTGTACAATGTTTATTAGATGCTTAATCGGAGGCATGGGAAAAAATATTCCCGCTCCTCCTACCAATCGGAGTTCCGATCGGAGGACAGGGAAAGACTCGGTTAATCGGAGTTCCGATCGGAGGACAGGGAAAGACTCGGTTAATCGGAGTTCCGATCGGAGGACAGGGAAAGACTCGGTTAATCGGAGTTCCGATCGGAGGACAGGGAAAGACTCGGTTAATCGGAGTTCCGATCGGAGGACAGGGAAAGACTCGGTTAATCAGAGTTCCAATCGGAGGACAGGGAAAGACTCGGTTAAACAGCTTACAAACTTGACCTAAATATAAAATGAGGCGAAAATTGTAATCTGCTACATAGGTATTTGATATTTTAGAATGAAACAATAAAGCTCTTGACGGCGTTTTCATTATAATTAAATTAACTTGCGTTGTAAGTAATTCGATAATTTGAAAAGGTTAAGGGCTTGTTTAAAATTATTGCTTTGCTATTTTTAAAGTGATTTTAATATGGTTGACCTTTACATATTAATATAATAATAATAATAATTTATTTAATAGATTATCATACAATCCAATTTGTTAGTGGTAATAGGTACACATCTTAAACACTAGTGTTAGTACCTACATAATATATTTCGTAGAATGTTGTGAATAAATATTAAACATGTCAAAATCATAAAACAATAATGTCAAAATTACCATTAATCATGTCAAAATCATTATCGTACATGGTCAGGAAATAAAAAGAAAAAAATAAAGATCAATAATCAAGCAATAATTAAAAGAAACATTATTTCAAGGCACGAGTAGAAGGTAATACTTGAGTTGTGGTTCAGTGCCTGAGTATTAGACCTTCCGCCCTATCGGCCACAGTGACCGAGGAGGCTGTTGGCGCTGTCCCGCACCCGCCGCATCAAGGAGGCGACACGCTTTCGCATTAAAAAGTATCCTTTGTATCTAAGATATATGAACTTAGTTTATCTAAGATAGGAACTTAGTTTATCTAAGATAGGAACTTAGTTTATCTAAGATAGCAACTTAGTTTATTTAAGATAGGAACTTAGTTTATCGTCATCATTCCCCTTATCCCAATTCATTCGGGGTCGACGCAGTATGTCTTTTTCTTCCATACTGTATATTCATTAGAGATTTTTTGACGGCAAAAACATATATTTTTTAAACAACTGCTTAAGTATACCTCTAAGTGAGTACATTAAAATTAATTATTAAAACTCGTATCAAAACGAATGTTAGAACTTATTTCTAGGTAATTTATTCATAAACAATTTAGTCTTTGACCATTTTGTCCTATCTTGTATAGTTTTCAAGAAAATTTAGAAATACTGTAAAACGGGACTCTTTTCAAGGGGGGGAGGGGTGACGCAGGTTGAGGGGGGGGTGGGAGAGTCGTGAATTGTAATGCACTCACTTATAGGTAAAACATAGCAGTTGTTTTAAAAAATATAATTTTGCTGTTTTCCCCATATATTGAAATCTAGAATGAATGAACAGAAACCTCCTTTCTTGCCATATCATCCTTTATTTATAGAGTCGTTTCTTTAGTCTTTTTCTACTTTTATAACCAAAGAAACGATACGAAAGATAGGTACCTAGTTTCTCTATAAAAATATTCTAATTAATAATGTAGCAAATAGGGTCATAGATAGATTAAGAAGTAATTGGTGCGGTTCATAAGATTCCATGATTTGATTCTCAAGACGCAAAAAGATAATTGAATCGTCCGCTAGAAAATAAATGTCAAGTTATTTTATTGGAAATTGTCTCCACCCAATTACTTGGGACTTAGCATATTTTAATTGGCAAGTGATAGAAGAAAATGTTAATAGTTATAATTTTGTGGGAAACTGCTATACGAATATAATGACGTTTGTCTAAAGAAAATTAATTGTTTTCTAGAAAAATTATGTTCTATACGAAATTATGTTCTGACATGTCTGTTGTGCTCGGAGCTTTTCGGTCAAAGTTGGATATGAAGTTAACCCGCGATCATGGAGCTTGCAACAGCGTCGAAATATCGGGAACTCAAAAACAAACAATCTTCTTCTTCTTCTTTGCGTGTCGATAACTCAAATAATACCCGACTAGTACTTATGTTGCCACCTGCACAGCTCTGTCATTGGCTTCGTTTAAATCCTGGAAGGTGCAGGTGGTTGTGCAGGATGGGCAAGAAAGGAGGTGGGGCATATCCTGCAGAGGGGCTCCACACTGACATCGTATTTGGGACGGGTCGATGATACCCCATTTGGCCAGATTATTTCTACAGCGGCCAACCTGAGCCCGCAAACGGTTAAGAGATTTCCAGATTGGCCACTGCAGTTCCTGTCCAGGGGGAAGATGTTCTGCTGGATTGATGAAGTGAGGAGGGGTGGGATATCTGTTCCTCCACAATTCGCATCTTTCATCTGACGCACTGTCCTTTGAGGAAATCGTGTGTCTCACGAAGCTTTTACGGCTTTTTAAGCATGAAGGTGGCATTTGATGCCCGTACAGGGGGTAGCGGTTATCTCGTTCCTGTTTTCAAAACAAACAATAAGATAATCACGGAAGATATCCCGTAAGTGACTTTTGTAGTAAAGTTGGATATGCTGGCTACCTCAGAGTCACGAAAGAGCAGCTCCACCGAAGCTCTCGATTATCACCATGCAGTGAATGCAGTCGCTGTGTACTGAAACCGGCTAGATGGCTTCATCATCAGCTACTTCATACATACCTACATAAACTCAGGCCTTTTTTGCCATGGGGTTAGCGGAAACGCCATATGCCATATGGCACCACCGACGATCCTCACAAGACATACTCCTTTTGCTTCGTCCACAGTTCATATCATCTGCCTAGCCTTTTCCCAAGTTTTATTGGGGTCGGCTTCCAGTCTAACCGGATGCAGCTGAAATACCAGTATTTTACATGGAGCGACTGCCTATCTGACCTCTATAACCCAGTTAGTACTAGGTAATACGATACCCCTTGGTAAGACTGGCCACAGTTCATAAATATTTGCTCAAATACGCACCTTACCTTCCTGTAGATTTGTTTGTTGGTATTTAGTTGATTTTAATAAAGCAAAAATTAATCTTTAATCTTCTTTAGACTGGCAACACTATGAGTACTGTCACTAAACGAATGTTAAAAAAGCGTTTGTTGGTTTTAGCCACTCTCACTTCTATCTACACTATGCTAGGAGGCAGATATTATAATCTTCCTTGTGAGTCTTATAAAGGACAATGGCGAGATCTTAGCTGAATTTTATGTGAGCGTCTAAAAGTGACTTAAATACGAAAGCAGTTCCATTATTTTTCTACGTTTTTTCAAAGTTTTACATTAACTAGTTAAGGCCGGATAAAAAAGTTAATATAATTGAAAAGTTATTTGATTTTTTCATTAAGGTTTAGTGTTGCCATTTTATATTTATTCTGCCAAGTGACAGTAAGTACAGCATTATTGTAATAGGATCAGTTTTAGTTTGTTATTGTAATTAAACGGAGAAGTGTTACTTAGGGGAGGTAAAAATATTGTAGAGTAAAAATAAATGAAATACTTTCAATTAATGACGGGCAAAAAGATTATTATTATTCCAAATCTGAAAAAAAGAGTTGTCAAACCGAGTTATTTTTTTTTACATTTGGGATAATAGTCTTTTTGCCCTGTTGGTTGGTTATTAGTAATAAAAATGTCGCAGACGCTTGCGCATTGTGCTGAAAGAAGTAAAACAAATGAATCCACGTAGCTAAAATGCGCCGCGTGCCCGCACAGCATGCGCCGAGCTGGGTTTGCACCTTATCTTCCTCGAATTGGAGGAATTACCATAGACATAACCAGATTTCATATCATTCAGATCATAGAATTACCATACAAAAGTTCATGACTGAATTTCTATTTATCTCGGCCTTCTCGGACAATAATTCTTGCATAAACTAATTCAGAAGTTGACGCCGAGTTAAACAAGATATTTTTTATTTAAAGACGCACTAATTGAATCTCAGCTAAATTAATGTATGGGCGGCTGCCATTGTCCAAACAAGTTAACGTTTATTTAAATTCAAACCGCTGCAGTTTTTCTTAACGCCCATATCCAATAGTGTTAACGCTCTAGAAGTATAGATACACTTTTATTTTATTTATTTATTTATGTACACACAAAATACTTAACAGGACATTACATTAAGATAGAAGAGCACAAAGTCGTTTTAGGTTGTTTTATATAAGTAAACGAGACATGTTTTTCCAGTATTTTCTTCAAAAGAAAACAAAAATCGATTAATATACTTCCCAAAAAAGATTTACGATATTATTTGTTTATTAATATTGTAATAAATTCAGCAGATAAAGTAGAAAGTTAATGCAGATGTTTAAAGCCATTAATAAACAAACCGTTTAATAAATTGAGTCGGTAACTGTCTGACCATGTCACGAATAGTTAACCTGTAGAAAGGCATGACTTGCCGCCAAGTTTTCACATAACAAGTTTATGTGAACGATTCGATAAAGACTCCGGTACAATCTACAACGTACGGTCGATCAAGCTATTTGGTTTATATTTTAAACCTAAAAATACATTCTAAAATGTAAACCAAATAGATTGGTCGGCCGTACACTACGGACACCAGCACATTAAAGCCCTTCTAACCTTATTAAAGCTCTTCAAACTCCGTTTGAAATACTGTTAGAATAAAGTTCTAATCAGCTTGCACTACAAAGAGGTTGTTACGTCAGTCACTGCGGTCGAATAGTGCGAAATGAGTATTTTTTTGCTATTTACAAAAAATCTATTGATTGGACTAAAAAAAATAAAACACAAGACCTGCTCTATAGTTAGTTCAGTTAGTATGCAAAGTTTAATGAACTAATTTGAAGTACTTTTTGAATACCTGCGGTTTATTGTTCGATTTGGAGGTAACTTTGGATTTTTTTTCTATCAATAAAAGTTTATGGAATCGTGTTTTCGTCACACATAGTGTTTAGCATTAATCCTCAACTTTACCATATATTTATTTCAACGTTTCAATTAATGCTGCAGTATTTTAGGCGTTACGGAGGATCACGCGTTAATCAATTTTTAACTTTATTGCTGAATCATTAGGTTCAAGGTTGATAGGGAAAGTTTAATAGGGTAGCTGGCGTCCTGTACATTGTACGCATTACAACTTTATCAGGCTATACATTTTGACGCCTCGTTGGTATAGTGGTCGAAAGCACGACTGCTCAGCATGTGGTCCTAAGTTCGATTCCCGGGTCGGGCAAAGTGTTTTTTGGTTTTTCAGTTAGGAAATTCTCAGTAGCAGCCGTGGAGTCTATCATTTTCGCCCGGTTGATGGCAATAGGCCCCGTAATACATGGGACTAGAACATAACTGACGAAATTTGGGTGTGCTATTAGGTACACCTCTGACTGACCCTTTGGGAATTACAGGCGTGATGTTATGTTACAAACTGACCTCTCACTGTTAGGAAAGCCCAAACAGTGCGAGGACGCTATGCTCGCACTCTTTTTATACTGGAAATAAATGTAGCTTCAAAATCAAAATCAAAGCATTTATTTCAAGTAGACCATTTACAGACACTTTTGAATTGTCGAATTATAGATGAATATTAAGGGCTATATATCCCTCAGATGGCTTAGCATGATCCTCCGTTACGCCTACAAATATGTGGTAAAGTTGAGAATTAGTGCTAAGTACTATGCGTGACGAAAACACGATTCCATAAACTTTTCTCGATAGAAAAAATTCCAAAGTTACCTCCAAATCGAACAATAAACCGCTGGTATTCAGAAAGTACTTCAAATTAGATCATGAAACTTTGCATACTAACTGAACTAACTATAAAGCAGGTCTTATGTGTTTTATTTTTTAGTCGAATCAATATTTTTTTTGTAAATCGCAAAAAAACCACTCATTTCGCACTATTCAGCCGCAGTGACTGACGTAACAACCGCTTTGTAGTGCAAGCTGATTAGAACTTTATTCTAACAGTATTTCAAACGAAGTTTGAACCACCACAAAGAGAGTTGCTAATTTTAGGGATAGAAGGGCCTGAAATGTAGCTACAGTCCCAGTCACAAGACATAAAAACTGCATGTGAAAGTACTGTAGTTGCCCATTCCCTAGCGTAGATCTCTATGGGGAAGAATGGGCAAGAAACTCCATGGACACTCATCTACATCAAAATATTGTTACTAAATCTTGGTTACATCATTCATGTTGAGATGGTACCTATATTATGTGAGAACAATGTAGAAAGACGTGCACGTTAAAAGTGTCCATAACTATTAAGAGGGCTGTTACATTTTTTTCGCAAATTTTTGATTTTTACTTCCTGGATCAAATTTTTTCGACCGGCCTACACGACTCGATAATAATATTGATCTCCGGACGATTGTCGATTGTTATTGACGAAAATTAGAGACGAGACTGATATGAGACTGAGGTGCGAGCTGAATTGACGCAGAATTATAGTTCTCCAATTTTATTTATTGTAATTTTGTCTTATTATATTGACAAACGAAAACTAATAAAACGTATTCGTTGTAGATCGAAGTTTTATATCATATTAATTTATTTGATAAAATTGAGTTTTTTTGGAATATAACGGACGCTGAAAATGCTTACATTTTAGATCAATATTGCTTTTCAATATCGTTTTTTTTTGCGTCGATTCAATTTTTATTTCAATATTCTAATCAATCTACAACCTTGCTCTCTTAACTCCCTTTTAGATTTTTTCGTGTTACCAGTTTGATACAAATGGCAGGAGAAAACCTAATGTTTAACGTTTGCTTGAAATTGGCTGTCGGAAAATTGCTATTTCTCGTAATATTAATTATTATAACAAAATTCTAATCAATCTGCGAACTAAAACAAAGTCAGATTTATGATTCTTCATTGAAATATTATGCCATTATCTTTATATAACAAATATCGAGGACTTGGAAAAGTACGTATTTTTGGTCAAACGCCCAAAATATGTGAGCGCGCCCTTAAAACCCAAAAAAAAATCTATTCAAAAACCAAAATAATTCATTCAAATGAGCCATGGCATCCAAGAGACATCTTTTTTAATGCAATCCGTTCCCAATGCTCACACACTGATGACACAAACCTTTTCGATCAGATCTCAGTAAGTCATAATCCATCAAGCGGGACCAGTGCGAGTTGGTGTTTGTCACCATGTCTCTGAATTTTTGGTTCTAGGATATGTTTCACGATGTTTTCCTTCACCGTTACTATGGCAGTGGTGATGAATTAAATTGAGTAAAGTGCCTGCGTAGGTTCGAACTCTTGACCCACAGCTCGTAATCCAGGCTTCTTACCACTGCACACTGTGCCACATCATCATCTGTTCGGCTTCCAGTTTTACCAGATGCAGCTGAATACCAGTATTTTACTGCGACTGCCTATCTGACCTCCACAACCCAGTTAGTACTGATACGATACCCCTTGGTAAGACTGGTTGTCAGACTATTTGGACCTCTGACTACCTAACGACTGTCAAAGATCTACAAATGATAGCCGGGACCAACGGCTTAACGTGCTTTCCGAGGCATGGAGGAAACTCGGTATGTAATCGGTGGTTACCCATCTACCTATAGGCCAACCTAGGCAAGCGCGGCTTAACCTAACGATCGACCCGAGCGGCTGTTATTATTTAGCCACGAGCTCCTGCTCACAGTGCCACATAATTATGCTCATATAAATAAGAAGTATTTATTGTAATAAGAACAGAGGAATTCCATTGGTTGTCTACTCTCGTGACAAAAACCGTTCGTCTTGTTTATGATACCCGAATACGTGCGAATTTACTATTTTTCCCGAGAAATTGTATAGCTTACGGAGCTTTAGCTTTAGCACCTACGCTGCCACAGAGAACAGAGCTACACGCATCAGACGGCTTAGAGCCCAAAGACAAGGAATATTGGAAACTCTTTAGAACCTGATGGATGTTTCCCGCTCTGAAGCAGACTTTTTCTGACTAATACCAGACTGTAATGTCAGATTGCTTAGCAGTTTATACGCTTCGTCACCCATATTCAAGATAGGTAACCAAAATTCTTTCTTCAACCGATTAAGGGGACTACATGAGCTAAAGGCGACTTTTGTAATGCAAAAAACATATGATTCACTGCAATAAACAAAACCAGAAAAATACATGATATTCTTCAGAATATATGCTAGTATGATAGTGTTTTGAAAACATAATACAACTAATTTTACTCGATAAAAAAAATCACGAAAATACCTCTAAAAAATTCTTTTATCGAGTAAAAACCATACTAAAATACATGCAATCATTCTGTTTTTTTGGCAAATAATTCTACAAGCAACATATTAGCATGATAGTGTTTTATTTTTTAGTCCAATCAATAGATTTTTTGTAAATCGCAAAAACCACTCATTTCGCACTATTTGGCCCGCAGTGACTGACGTAACAACCACTTGGAGCAAGCTGATTAGAACTTTATGCTAACAGTATTTCAAACGAAGTTTGAACCACAACAAATAGAGTTGCTAATTTAGCTCCTGAGTCGCCTTAACCATTAGAAACGTTTCATAAATCCCACATTATCATCAGCCTATTAATGTTCCCACTGCTGGGACACAGGCCTCCTCTTTAAGAGAAGCAGTGGGTTATATCCAACACGCGGGCCCAGTGCGGATTGGTAGATGTCACATGTCTTAGAATTTGTTGATTCTAGGATATGCCGGTTTCCTCACGATGTTTTCCTTCACCGCTTTGGAGCAGTGATGATGAAATAAATTACACAAAGTAATGTGCCTGTCTTGGGTTCGAACCCACGACTTACTGTTCGTAAGTCGGGGCCGCCACCACTGGGCCACCACTGCTCGCTAAATCCCACATACATACGTCCAATCACCCGAATACTGTAATATCTGCCTATTTTACTCGACTGCGAGGAGGAGGAACTTGTGTTATTGGTACCTACATATGTAAGTACATAAGATCACGCCTTGTTATCCCCGAAGGGCTAAGCAGAGTTGTATGTATACCCAACTAGCTTTTATAAACCCACATTACGCCATCAGTTATGTTTTTAAGTCCCATGTATAGTAGGGGACGGGCCCATTGCCATCAATACACACAAATTCAGAATCCGTGGCTGCTACTGATAAATACCTGATGGAAAAACCCAAAAACACTTTGCTCGACCTGGGAATCGAACCCGGGACCTCCTGCTCAGCAGTCGTGCTTGCAACCACTAGACCAATAGACAGTCATATAGGTCACGTAATAGGCTAGTTTCCACCATCAATAAATTGCAAATCTATTTAGTCCGTCAGTTAGAGTACCTATTGAAAAATAATGGACACGTATTTTTTGTTTTTGTAAATCAATGAATATTGACAAAGATAAAACGCATCAAAACCCGAGAGTGGGGGCTCGTGACGTCACAACGCACTAAAAATTATAGCACGGGCGGCGCGGCGGCGTGACGTATTGAGTATTTTAAAAGCGTCGTATCTTCGTCAATTTTGGTTTACGTAACAAAAGAAAAAATACGTGTCAAATATTTTTTGATAATATAACTGACGGACTAATTAGATTTTTTCAGGACACAAGCCTATTATAGTTAGGTAGGTACTAAATTGGTTTCTGTCAGTCGCTACCCCAAATTCATCAAAATGGAACAATTTTAGTCATTAAAAAAATCCATTAAGTATTTCGGATTACCTACATCAGATTTTCATATAAAAACAAACCATTACTCTTTTCTTCCATAATTAATATGTAACTTGACGGTTGACACTTGGTTATTACTCACAAATTGCCGTGTAAAGGCGTGACCATAACTAATGTTGGGTGCGGACGAACCAACAGTTGGTATCAAGACCAGTATAAGCTGGCCTCGCATTCTATTGAAGCTCCGTACTACGCTAGGTCAGCTCGAGGTTTGTGTTTCCATTGACGTGCAATCAGCTGTACGTACAACGCCTGGGCAGGCAGTGGGTGTGATTACCAAAATAAACAACAAGAAAAATTAAAACGTGTTACAAATTGTACTCCTATTAATAATGTTTGTAGCAAGCAAGGCCTTATGTGATTTATAGGCTATATAGGGTTTAAAGCTTTAAATTATTTAGAATTAAAACACAGTCCAAAAGAGTTAAACTGACTTTGCGAATCGATTAACGGCCCTACTAGATATTTTCATTAGATTTGTGTCTAATTTATCGTTATTTGTGTCCAATTATGGCACAGCGCTGGGTTACAATCTCGTGACTTCGAGTTCGATTCCAGCATAAGCTTTTTGTGAATCGAGTCATTTTGTTTTATTTTATTTTATGTGTTTGTTTTTTATATTGACTTTTTTTAAGCATAATTTAATTATAATATAATTTATTACTACCCAATAAAATCCAAAACGTATACGTTTAGAACAGATTTAAAATTAAACAGCATTAACTACCAACAATCAGTAGGTTCTACAATTAATTCGTAAGTTGGGAGAAATTCTGATGTGGATTAATACATTTAAGTAGGTAAAACTTAGTCCAGATAAGGCATTGAACGAAATGGTCGATGAGTCAATATCTGTTAATTAAACTCATAATAATAGGTAGTAATTACAGATCACAGTCTAAACATCGGTGTTCACTTGAGTTGAAAAGCTCATAATTGTTAATCACAATCAATTTTGGTAACCTTTGACTTACAACTAAGTTAAAGTTACATTCATTAAGTTTTCGATAACTATGTCTCCATAACATAACGCCTGTAATCTCCGAAGGGTTAGGCAGATGTAAGTACCTAATTAAACACTCACATTTCGCCAGTTATAAGTCCCATGTTAATAGGGGGCGAGCCTATTGCCATCAATCCTGCACAAAACCCGACTCCGTGGCTGCTACTAAGAAAATCCTGATGAAAAACCGAATAACACATTGCCTGACCTAGGAATCAAACCCAGAATCTCATGCTCTGTAGTCACTCTTGACCAACGACGCAGTCTCAAAAATATCTATTGTAGATATGATAAAACCAGAAGCTACTATAAATTCCATTTGTTGTCAAAACAATCAATTCAACACAACAAAATTGAAAGTATCTACTATAAAAGCATTCTCCAAAAATAAAGCCCATCTTACTTAACAATAACTTAAGAGGGCAGTAGCAACATATTCGTGCAACAATAACTTGGAGATTTATCATCCACTCTAAGTGAAAGTAACTTGAACTTATGTGCGTATCTCGAGGGACTTGACACTGGCCCTTGTGTTGCGATCATAACTGTATCTTTATTAATGTTATAAATACGACACCTTGGGTCTGTCTGTCTGTTACGTTTAGCCTTTACTACCTCAGATTAGCAACTCTGTTTGTGGTGGTTCAAACTTCGTTTGTAACACTGTTAGAATTAATTAATGTTCTAATCAGCTTGCACTACAAAGTGGTTGTTACGTCAGTCACTGCGGGCCGAATAGTGAGAAATGAGTGGTTTTTTGCTATTTACAAAAAATCTATTGATTGGACTAAAATAGTAAAACACTATGATGATAATATGTTGCTTGTAGAATTATTTACCAAAAAATCAGAATGATCGCATGTATTTTAGTATAGTTTTTACTCGTTAAAAGAAATTTTTAGAGATAAGTTCGTGATTTTTTTCTATAGAATAAAATTTGTTGTATTATGTTTTCAAAACACCATCGTACTAGCTTAGATCCTGAAGAATATCATATATTTTTCTGGTTTTGTTTATTGCAGTGAATCATGCTTTTTTTGCATTATAAAACTCGCGTTTAGCTCATGTAATCGCCTTAAACTGCTGCACAAATTTTTATGAATTCCGTTTTCATTATCATTATTGTCCTGCTCTAATACCAATTCATTTGGCTGCAGCGTAGCATATTTTCTTCTTGGTTGATTATTTTTAATCGTCATCTCATCTTTTAGATTCACACCCTTTTTAGCAATATCATCTTTTGCACAGTCCATCCATTGCTTCTTCGATCTTCCCCTTCCAGTGGCGTAACTAGCCTTTTTGGGCCATAGTGCAAAAAAAAAAACCGGCCAAGTGCGAGTCGGACTCGCGCACGAAGGGTTCCGTACCAATTATTATAAAAAAATCACGTTTGTTGTATGGGAGCCCCCCTTAAATATTAATTTTATTCTGTTTTTAGTATTTGTTGTTATACCGGCAACAGAAATACATCATCTGTGAAAATTTCAACTGTCTAGCTGTCACGGTTCATGAGATACAGCCTGGTGACAGACAGACGGACAGACGGACAGACGGACAGACAGCGAAGTCTTAGTAATAGGGTTCCGTTTTTACCCTTTGGGTACGGAACCCTAAAAACGAACCCTTTTCCTATTATTAAAAATAAATAGTTTCAATCGGGCAAAATGGAGTTTAGAACACTTTTTTCTTATGTTTTTTTGTAGCTCTTCGATACCCGCAATTACAGACACAATTAAAATAACAATGCACCGTACCCCATCGGGTACGGCTGGACATCTATGAGGGCCTTTTTCAAAAAAATGTTTTCATTAATAATAATCGTTTGTGGTCCGCCGCCGCCGCCGCCATGCGACAGTATTGGTTGCATTGGCATAGCTACGTCACTTGAATTATGTACTAAAATGATTGAAGAGAGACTACATCTATCTGTTTGTTATATTTTATTGTTAAACCGACGAAATGATTTGTTAAAATTATAGCTTGAACCCTAAAGTACAATTAAGATAGGTATACCTAAAAAGATCACCCCTAAAGGGGTAAAATGGGTTCTTAACGTTTACTATGAGAAAATCCGAAATCCACACGGACAAAGTCGCAGGCAAACCTTAAGATATTAATAAAACTATGATATGTGAACGTTTGATGGCTCACAACGAAAGTAGCTGTCTTTTATGTAGTAATAAAATATGAAGTTACTTTGTAAGAAGGTAATTACATGGCAATTAATGTTCTGTTAAGTTCCTCATTAGGTATTGTTGGAAAACTTGTAGAGCCCACCTGATGAGTCGTGACCTTTTCTTATTTACAACTGTATTACCTCGTATAATCGTTAGTCATGGCTATCTATAAAGTAAATTGCCTTTTATTAACTTGCTAGACTTTTCCCGCGGCATCGCCCGTTTGGAACGAGCTTGGAGTCTCTCTGAGAGATCGCATCCGGAACGAGGGGATCCGACAGAGAACCAGAGTTGTCATAGCTCACAAAATAAGTATATGGGAGCGATAGTCTGTAGTGTCGGACGTAGAGAATAGCACCATCCCATATCTTCCCGTGGGTGTCGTAAGAGGCGACTAAGGGACTTACCAGAGAATGGGCAACAGGGTTCTCTGTGCTTTTGTAACAACCGCACTGCGATCGCCAACCCGCCTGCCAAGCGTGGCGATTGTGGCAAAACCCCCCTTGAGGGGGATCTATGTCCAGCAGTGGACGTCTTTCGGCTGATATTGATGATGATGATGACAGAATAAGTAAGCTGAAGTGGCAATGGGCCGGTCATATTAGCCGTATAACCGATGACCGTGACGTGTTCTTCGCGAATCGGCAAACGATAAGGAGGAACGCCCTCAAGCTCAGTGGAGCAACGATTTTCGCAGAGTTACTGGTAGCCAACTGGATGAGAGTTGCCGAGAATCGAGTTGAATGGTGTGCGATTGAAGAGGCCTATGTCCAGCAGTGGGCTGCTGTAGGCTGATGATGATAGCCCATTTGTAGGTCGTAAATTACGCACTACCGGGGTAAAAAGTAATCTATGCGCTTACCTAGGTCATGATTTCGTTGTGTGCCAAATTTCATCGAAATGGGATAAGACATGATGACATACAGAATAACTTTCAAATTTAGTTTATTAGTGTGGATTTGGTACCTCGTAAACTCGTGAGTCATTACTATTGTTACGTCGTACCCATACCTACAATACAAGTAGCTTCTAATAGTAGGTACCTACAACTAAGTAAGTAGGTGGGTAGTAGTAGGTATGTATCGAATGATGTAGGTACAAATTCGCAAACTACCTATAAAATACATCAGGAAGTTGTCATTGTAATTTCGACCGTACGCCCAGGGCATAAAGTACCTATTTCTTTCCTTTGTACAAAAGTTGTGGAAGTTTCTCGTAGGACAATGACCTAGTATGAATTGTCTAGAAGATTCTGGATCTTTCTCAAACGTTCGGTCGTCATATAAATAGTCGACGTGTTTGCGGGAGCAGGCAGTATTATTTTGGCTACAGTACGGGACGAATCAAAGTGAACTAGTGAGTGCGATATCTAAGTGAATAGTGATCAGTGGTGTACTTGTGATTGAGTTTGAAGTGTTTTGTAATTATTAAAGTTATTCAGTTGTTTCATCGGTAGTAATTAATTTATCCCATACCCAGCTCGTAACACTATTTAGGAAAAGGTCTTTTATTAACATCTGGAAATCTTGCTAATATCAGTATAACCTTCCGATAGTTACTATTAAAGTTTGTGAGAATGGATGGATGTATAGCTATACATCCATCCATTCCCACAAACTTTTGTTACTCTTCCACGCAAAAACTAAAGGTGAACGCAGAGTTAGCCGCACCGCAGTCACCGCAGTCGCCGCAGTCGCCGCATTTTTTTCGTATAACAACAACAACAACAGCCCATAACGTCCACTGCTGGACATAAGCCTCTCCCATGATGGGAGGAATTTGCCGTAATCACCACGCTTGGCAGGCGGATTGGAGATCGCAGTGATGAAAGACTAACAGAAAAAGCTGCTGCCCATTCTCTGGTCTACGGAGGCGCAAGGTATTCTGCCGCAGACATTAGTCGCCTTATACGACACCCGTGAGTGTAATGGGTTGGTTCTATTCTACTCTGCCGGATACCACACGGCTAAAGATATTCGTATAAAGTTCTATGCAATCTGTGTTTGTGTGCAATCTGTGTCTATGTCTGTGTGCGAGATTGCATAGAAAAATTAGAATGCGGCGACTGCGGTGCGGCTAAGTCTGCGTTCACCTTAAAACACATTTAGGAAATAAAAAAATAAACTTTCGGACTACCGCGGCTATGAAACGTAATTTCCAGCCAGCAACATTTATCTTTAAATCTAGAAGCAAACGCGTCACAAGATGGCCAATCAATTCAATACTACCCACATGCAAGATAGACAACATTTTATCTCTCATAGTTATGTTATTTTTCACAACTTTTACGTTCCGGAAAATTGATCATATCAAACGAATTAATGCTTGTACTTATCTCAACAGCATCTGGTGTTATATAACATGTTGGGACATGGTCGTTTGTTATATAAATATGAAATATGCCCGTTAAGTGCGAGGGCACGGTCGCACTATGGATAGTGTGGTTCCGTATATCATATCATATACGGAACCACACTATCATAATAAAATTGTCATTTTAAGGTTAACATCAGAATGATTGACCAAAATGACCAATCAGCTTTAAAATATTACTAAAATCTAATACCTATTTGCCACTATTTGATACCTTTGTTTAAATAATTGGTACCTAATTAAATACTGAGAAAATTAATTTAAAAAATTGGCAGTCATTCTGATTTCAGGATGATTAGTGATTTTATTTTTTGATGCTGCAAAAACAAAACTAATGAATGGAATGTTCACATAGACATCAATTTAAATCAGGTTGTTGGAAATAGGCACGCCCCTTTACGACATAACATACAGGGTGTAAAAGACCTCATCACGAAGCCGTCAACCAAGCATTCTATACATCAAACTAAGTAACTTTAGGCAAAAATTATTGCTGGGAAACAATTTTTTGGGGTGAAACATCACGTTTTGTGGTAGAACTCAATGTAACGCACTCAAAACATTGTGCTGGTGGAGTGTTTAAATCGTGGAGATGTTTAAAGTAAAAATCTTACATTAAAAACTTGTCAAAAAGTTGGAACTTTGACCCCCAATATCTCCGTGGTGTAGCAAAAAAATGATCGCAATGACGGGGAGTTCGTTAAGAGTTGTTTTACACCCTTTATATGGAGAAATGGGAAAAACCACCGCGATGTTATGTAGGTACTTACCTTTTTTTGTTTTTTTTTTTAGATATTGTATAGGTACTTTAATAAAATTAGACTAACAAATTACTCAACTTTGGCTTTCGCATTTCTGAACGGAACCCTAAAATATGGTAGTCATTTCCACTCGTGTCCAATGACATTTCATAGATATGTCGAGTGGCACTCGAAACACGTGGCCGGGGTCTGATGTTTAACATCGGCAAAGAATAAATAATATTACCCATCATCCATTGTTCACCAGTATTGTGGTTGCTTAATCAAATAACTGCATAAGAGCAGTCCATTATTTTGTACTTATATTTTGGCTTCGTAATTTTGTACCGATTATTTTATCGGTAAGAGACGGTAATGACCCGAAAGCTACGAGGTTGCGGGTTCAAATCTAGCAAGTGAATATTACTTACATATTTGTCTTGTGAGTGACCCGGACGGTAAAATTTTGCCGAAGATTTGACAACCAATATTATGTCTTATGTTCCTTATTACCACACTTCCTCTGAAATTGGAAACAGTATCCAACACTATTTTTTTGTCGTTTTAATTACTTTAAAGGCGTCTAGTACCTACTCATAAAAATTATCAACTTTTACTTTGGGACCGACTATGAAATCATGAAAAAAATATCAGATGCTGCCTACATTTTTTCGAGTGACGTGACCAATAATGTATGAAGCAGCTGATTTTTTTTTCGATATTTCATAGTCGGTCCCATAGTAAAAGTAATGTAAAGTAATGACATTGTCGTATTGCCATTATTATAAAACCCGCCAGATTTCATATATATGTCGTGGATAACGATATCGTTTTAATAAAAGTTGCTCAATTGATTAATGTAGTAGTGGGGCAAACGCCGTGACGTTATTTTGTAATGGCGGCACGTGGACAGAGTCGTTTTGGAAAGTGGGGATTGTCGAACGGACACTTCGCATCGAGACGCGGACCAAGTCACTTCTCCAAAACGAAACTGTCGGTTTGCCTAGTTAAATTATAATCACCTGTTATTGTTTATTTAGTTTATCTGATTAAAAGTGAGGTTATATTGACACTGTGTGTTATAATTCAACGACACCTACGAAATGGACCCTTTACCACCGAATCAAGATGGTGACAACCCTATTGCTCCGCCGTCGCTGACGTCGTCATATATATATTTTTATTTATTTCTTCTAAGCAATCTGAAGTAGTAAGAAGTTCGTAAATAGCACCAGTCATTCATTTGTCATTATGTACGAGATTACCTAGATAGACCATTCTGACATTATTGTACCTAATAGCAGACTTGAGGCCCTGAAATCTTTTAGACAGTTCAAACCATAGACTTAGTATATGCTAAACGTACAATGCTGCAAAACATACCTAATAATTTATGTTGATCCGCTTCGATCAGAACTTTCCATTTTCAAATAATCGATCGAACACATTTCGAAAGATTGCAACACAAATGTCCATGACATCAGACATCATCCAACGCGGTTGAGTCAAAGCTAAGTTAACCTGCAAGCAGTGGGTTAACAGTCCCCAGATTTATGGCTCAAGCTCTTATAGCTCCGACTATCAATTTGTTTCAATCGAAACAACATCATTGCATACATTTTATTCCTTTCGGCGACGAGTTGCGAGGAATCATTACTTTGGCGGTCGTTTTATGTATTTTCTGTGAAATCAGGATTGTAATGTGTAAATACCTTCACTGGGGACCGCCTTGGAGAGGTGATTGTCGAAAGGAGTAAAATACTGGTAGCCGTACGCATGTCGAAGCTTCAATGGATCAAGCCGCTTAGAAATTTACAATAGGAACTTCCAATCACAGTTTGAAAGGAAAAAGCTAATACACATATTCCTCTGATTTCCCTAGAAAATAAAACTACAGCCAATATTTTTTTACTATAAAATCTAAATCTATCTACTATGTTTTGATTGTATCAAAAAAATACTATAATCAAAAGAAAAACGTCGCTCGAGCGAATCACGTAACATTTAGTAATAGTATTCATATCACATAATAATTATGGCAAGAAGAATAGACAACTAGACCTTCTTAAAGGAGGCCTGTGTCCCAGCAATGGGAACACTATAGGCTGATTGAATTATAATGCTTATTTGTGGCTTGCTGCTCCTTTTTACCGCCACGAGTGCACGGTACGAGACCACACATATTTTACCTCAGTCTATGGACCACAAACATGTCATGGCGACGCAAAACCATTGCGTCTAGTATTGCAGATATTCGTAGGTGGCAGTGACCAATATCAGGTGGGTCGCCGGTTTCCGCCATCTGAATAGAATTAAGTCGTCTGGTGAGTGTCGCCACAGAGTCTTGCATGGACATTCTCGCGTCTCGGCGGTCGAGATACTTACAGTAAAACCAGCTTCGGTCATCTTCGTGTTTCCGAATTGGCACGAACAACGCACCACAATGTAACCCCCCCCCCCCCTTGTCTTTATGTGGACTGGAATAGGGAAGATGCATGATTTTTTTTATCACTCTAAACAAAGCGTATCAACATCAGAAATAGCAAAGTGAAATTATTATATATCTATTAAAAATACTAAGTTATAAGCATTTGAAACTGCTGATTAGGCAGAGAGATCCGATACAACGAATGACGTCATTCTCTGCATCGACGTACAAAATCCATACTAAATTCCGTTAATCTAGAAAGTAGAAACAAAAGTATAAATGGTTATAACTTTTGTGTTATTTGGCCGATTTATGTCTTGTTTCCGCTTTTTGTTATTATTTTTATAGTACTTTAACATTCCGTATCGAAATAAACAAAAGAAAATTTATGCATCTTCCCTATTCCCTAATAGGTGGTCCCTACGTGGGTGAAACCGCAGGACGTCCGCTGGTAATAAAAGAGGTAAAGTTTGTCAGGTTGTAGGGGGTAATCTCCGGATCTACTGAAGCGATTTTGAAAATTCTTTTACCAATAGAAAGCCACGTTATTTGTGAGTGTCATACGCTATATTTATTACTAGAAAAAATAAGGGAGAGGAGGAATTAGAGGAAAATAAATGACAACCCGTGCGAAGCCGGGACGGGCCGCCAGTGTGTTATAATTTTCTAATCATAGTTACACAACATGGGCAAGTACTTACTCTCGTTGTCTCAGCTCTTTTATGTTAGATCTCATCATTTCGCGTTCGTATTTCCGAAGTTAGACGAACATTGCCGAAGCGAATGCTTTTCCTGGGAAATCTGTACTCTTCACCTGTAAACGAAGCCTTATTAGTAATCTATGATAGGTTACGTATAGGCCAGCCCTTAAGTACGCGGGAGACAGTAGCTGTCGGTGCCTCGTTTACATGGGCGAGTTAAACTTAATGGATCGTTAAACACGGGATGTAATTAAGATTTTCTATCGGTTAACCTCAATCGCACTTTAGTTGCAATTGGAATTTAATGAAGACCGAAGACTTTTTGATGGTCTTTTTTATGGAGTAAGTAGTGATGTGTTAATTTGCTTTCAACTACCACATAGGTTTTATGTGGTCGAAGCAGGAATCTCAGCTGCCTCCTAGCTTGGATTGGATCTCTAGATGAAGCCTTAGTGTTATTGGATTTTCCATCCACGATTGTTTAGTAGCTATCCGGAGTTTCTATTTGCACGTTAATCCGTTGGTCCCGGCTGTCATTTGTATATCTTTGACAGTCGTTACAGGTAGTCAGTGGCCCGAAAGTCTGTCAACCAGTCTTACCAAAAGGGTATCGTATTTAACCAGTACTTACTGAGTTGTGGAGGTCAGATAGGCAGTCGCTCCATGTACAATTCTTATATTCAGCCGCATCCGGTTAGACTGGAATACGACCCCGGCATAATTAGGAAAACGGTAGGCAGATGATGATACCCAGTATCATCATCTGCAACTCCAGAGTTCGTATATCTATAGGTACTTAGGTACTAATATATATATATATATACATATACAGGGTGGAATTTTGTAATGCCACCTGGAGGGAAAGTACTCTTAATACTGCAGATAGAAAATTTTACTCAAAGGAAACATTCCTTTATTTTTAATAAGAAATTAATCTGCATTCAAAGATTTTTAAAATTCGCTTGCCGCAGTTGGGAATCGAACCGGCTAAATTCCAAAAAAATAACATTCTGTACTTTTATGGCACCAATCGATAGGGTCTATCATAAGGATCAAATCTCTCTAACAAACATGATAAATTAAATGAAAGGAAAACCATGAAACCTAAAGTTATAAATTCAATGGGATCAATTCAATACGATAAAGCACTTTTATTCAAAGGATGGACATTTACAATTGAACAAAGAAGATTGAAATTTGCACGTGTTTGTTTGTGCAAATTGCAATCTTCCTATCTAAATAGTACTTCGTCATTTTAGTCAATAAATTACGTTAAAAGATAATTGTTTATTAGATTCTAACATAAATAGTTGGATGGACCTTTAAGTAAAACTGTAAAAGTGCTTTATCTTATCCCATTGAATTTACAAGTTAAGATTTCATGGTTTTCCTTTCATTTAATTTATCATGTTTGTTAGAGGGATTTGATCCTTATGATTGACCCTATCGATTGGTGCCATAAAAGTACAGGATGTTATTTTTTTGGAATTTAGCCGGTTCGATTCCCGAGTGTGGCACGCGAATTTTCAAAATCTTTGAATGCAGATTAATTTATTTAAAAAAATAAAGGAATGTTTCCTTTGAGTAAAATTTGCTATCTGCAGTATTAAGAGTACTTTCCCTCCAGGTGGCATTACAAAATTCCACCCTGTATATATTTTTGTATTTTTATATTTTTGTATGTAACGAATAAACTTAAAACTACTGGACCGATTTTAAAAAATCTGTCAGCAATGGATAGCTACATCATTAGCGAGTAACATAGGCTATATTTTATCCCCGTACTCCCACGGGAACGGGAACTACGCGGGTGTAACCGCGTGACGTCCGCTAGTATTTTATATGTCAAGTCAATGGCAAAGGCTCAGTCTCTTTTAAACATACAAACAACACTTTTGGCTTTATTTACAAACGCTGGTTATAGTTAAGAGTCGTTTAAACAATAAAGAGGGTATGGTTAGCTGTATAGCTAAGCAGCAATAATTAATAAAGTATCTACAGTCTCTCAAGGATCATCAAACACTTATCCATCTATCTATTTTATCCGTATATACAAATCAATATCTGTTCGTCTGTTCGTAGTTCGTGGTCTATAGACCACTATTTTATTTTTTTCGGTTGTGAAATCATCAAATGACTCCTCCCGCTCTGGGCGGAGCAGGAGGGAGTGTCAGACTTTTACTGACTAAAACCCATCCATGTTCCTTCATCGCCCTTCGTGTTCCGGGGCCACAGTTTCTCTTTCGAACAGTCTCGCAACCCCGACAGTCTATAGACCCCTTAACTATTGAACCGATTTTAATGTTTTTACAGTAATTGTTCTACATATACCAGAAAAGGTTTCTGAAAAAAAGGCAATTCAACGCATGCCAGACACAACTAGTTCTCAATAAAAAAAAACTTCATGGACCAGTTTTTACACAAAATATGCCACATTTTTAACAGCTGCAAATAACCCATATTTCAGAAGCCACTGCCAATAAAACAGTAGTGTTTGTTTAAAAACATAGTTCTTTTAAACATCGTTTTAAACTGGAACTGTGCCAAAGTTGACGTTTTATTACAGCCGGCAATTTGTCATGTTATCAAGCCAGCCGCGAGTTATGACGGTCGGCTGTTCACTGATAACACTTTGAACCCTTCCTAAACTTTTGTTTTAAATGTTAAGTTTGCTTTACATAATTTGTGGGTTTAATTTTATAGGTAGTTTACGTATGGGCTAGTTATATTTGCCTGTTAAAGTGAAGATATGACGGCAAACTGCCAACGGTACTTTTTAGTTAAAATAAAACAAAATCACAACGCGCCTGTATATCTCCGAGACTCTGTATATCACAGAAAATGGGGGTAAAAGTCCTGGTAATAGCCACTATAAGTACCTAATGGGTTTAAAAGTACTCTTAACGAAGCCGAATGGCACTTACTCTCACCGTCATTGTTATTTTTTTTTGTTCTAGACCAAACCTGGGGACCTTCTAGTTACGGACATAATATGGGTGGTCAAAGTTCCAACTTATTCACAAGTTTTTTTTATGTTAAGTCTTTACTCTAAATACCTCCACAACCCCCGTACTATTCAATCCATCCATCAGCACAATGTTCTTTATGCTTTACAGTGAGTCCTACCTTTTTCACCCCAAAAAAAAAGTCGTTTCCCAGCAACAATCTTTGCAAGGAGTTACTTACCTTAGTTTGATGTACAGAATGCTTGGTTGACGGCTTCGAGACCGTACGGGTCCGTTTACACCCCG
Organism: Xestia xanthographa; assembly: GCA_905147715.2. Lineage (NCBI taxonomy): Eukaryota > Metazoa > Arthropoda > Insecta > Lepidoptera > Noctuidae > Xestia > Xestia xanthographa. Next base: position 10,066,099 of record LR990652.1, read on the forward strand.
TTTTGTAGCCATAAACCTAGGACCTTCACCCACATTTTGTTAATTATGCAGGAAGTCTTATGCAATAGCGAGACGAAACTATTTTCGTCAATCGATCTTTCATGTAGCAGCCTAGGGTCTATATACAGACATATTATACTGAGATAAACTCACAATATCACTTTGCTTGACCGGGTAATCGAACCCACGAAACTGTCGTTCAGCTCTAGACCAACGAGGCAGCTAAAATAACTCGTTTTTAGGGTTCCGTACCCAAAGGGTAAAAACGGAACCCTATTACTAAGACTTCGCTGTCTGTCCGTCTGTCTGTCCGTCTGTCCGTCTGTCTGTCACCAGGCTGTATCTCATGAACCGTGACAGCTAGATAGTTGAAATTTTCACAGATGATGTATTTCTGTTGCCGCTATAACAACAAATACTAAATATAGTCAATGGTACGGAACCCTTCGTGTGCGAGTCCGACTCGCACTTGGTCGGTTTTTATTGGTTACTACCGTTTACTAACTAAAGTGCGGTAGGTAAATTAGATAGACATAATTAACCTCATAAATCATTATGTTTTAACATCAAATCAATCATCCAACTCATCAATCGATTAACAGAAAACTTAAAAACTCGAATAAAATTTTAATTACTTAATTCGGCTTTTTACAAACGGAACCCAAGTGAAAGTTAACGAAGTAAACTAAGTCGTATTTGAAGTAAATTAGAAATCAATTACAAGTTCTATACAAAACGAGTTAATGACGCTTCTGCATGTAATGCTTGGCCGTGGTTGATGTACTAATGGAAAGTGGTGTCCGCTGCCACTGTCAATGGTGAACAGTAGAGCAATTTAAAATCAAGACACGCGTACAGATGCCAGCACATCAAACTACTGGAGACTGTAAATTTTTCCAAATCAGCCTTAAACTTTAGCTTTAGCTATAAAACCATGTGTGCGGTGCCTCAGTGAAAACTATGGCTTACCTCCTGTCCTGCACAATGTGTAGTTCCACCTGCACTCTAAGGGATCTGTCTGAGGCCACCACAAACGCCGTCGAAGTGGCAGAGTACTGATCGAAAGTAATTTAATTAAAAAAAGGGGGAAATCATCGACACGACGAAGAAGAAGAAGCGATAAAAATAAAAAATCTATTAAAGAAATTTGACAGATTGTAGTGGCTTGATGTGCTGGCGTCTTTACCAAGGCCTGATGGGGTCAAAATCTTGACGTCGGTAAATGTGTGCTAGTCCAATCGGCCCGACGCGACGTCGAAGGTTTTAAAATCGATAAGGCGTGTTAGTTGCTGTATATCCTTCTCATAGTTAGGGATTTTTCTTATCTTCAACAACAGCAGCCCATAACCTCTCCCATGATGGGAAGAATTTGCCGTAATCTCCACGCTTGGCAGGCGGATTGGAGATCGCAGTGATGAAAGACTAACAGAAAACGCTGCTGCCCATTTTCTGGTCTACGGAGGCGCAAGGTGTCCTGCCTTAGACATTAGTCGCCTTATACGACACCCGTCAGTGTAATGGGTTGGTTTTATTCTACTCTGCCGGATACCACACGTCTACTTATCTTCAATTATAATTAAATTAATAGTAGCACGCAGTAAAATAAGTAGCAGCTACTGTGCGAGCTTTTTGTCACGGGTTATATAAAAGCCTTACACGTAATTTGGACGCAACTATTTTGTTGCAGTAGGTTTGAACTATGTTGCAGTAGGTTTAAACTATGTTGCAGTAGGTTTGAACTATGTTGCAGTAGGTTTCTTTCTTTTCTTATTAGCCTGATGTGTCATTTTGAAATTTCAGTCGCGTTTTAGGAGCTCGTGGCTAAATAATAACAGCCGCTCGGGTCGATCGTTAGGTTAAGCCGTGCTTGCCTAGGTTGGTCTGTGGATGGGTGACCACCCATTACATACCGAGTTTACTCCGTGCCTCGGAAAGCACGTTAAGCCGTTGGTCCCGGCTGTCATTTGTAGATCTTTGACAGTCGTTAGGTAGTCAGAGGCCCAAAAAGTCTGACAACCAGTCTGACCAAGGGGTATCGTATTACCTGGTAATAACTGGGTTGTGGAGGTCAGATAGGCAGTCGCTCCATGTAAAATACTGGTATTCAGCTGCATCCGGTTAGACTGGAAGCCGACCCCAACAAAGTTGGGAAAAGGCTAGGCAGATGATGAGTCGCGTTTTGAAACGTTTGATTTTTCAGACTACTGCACGAGCATACCGATAGAGCTTACATTAATAAAATCACTGACAGATACTTGTATAGTAATTCATTTTTGCCGATGAAAAATCCCACACGGCTTATAATTCAAGAAAACTTCCGAGTTGACCCACTGTATACAGAGACACACACTCCCAATATTCGGTACGACGACCATGTTAATACCAAATAAAGTTTGTTTAGTCTGTCTTGCCTATTGGAGTAGCCGACGGGCGTTAAAAAACTTGAAACGCCGCTCAAGTCATTAAAATGTCATTAGGTACAAAGCTCCGTGAAATAAAAGTGTTGTACTGTGACATACAGACATTTTAGAAGACATAGTCCGTGATAGAGACTTTCTTGTTTCTTATATAATTAAAGCGGTAAGTTTGTGTATTTGTAAGTTTGGATGTAGGGGTGGGTAATCTTGGGAATTACAAAAACAATATTATTATAAATAAACGTATTATTATCTCTTTACCACCCTTAACGAATCATCGACACGAAGAAGAAGAAGAACTACTATTGGTCTTATTTTTTTTTTTTTTTTCTTTCGACACTTTTTTTCATTAACAAAAAAAACCGGCCAAGAGCGTGTCGGACCACGCTCAGTGTAGGGTTCCGTAGTTTCCCGTCCGTCACAATAAGTGTTCCCACTTATGAGTTTAAAGGTGGGTATCCATTATGTAAAAATGCTTGTTTAGGTATACGAATATACTACAAACTTAGTCCAGAAATTATTTTGTACAACTTTTTGTCTTTTTTGTACAAAAACTGTTGTTTCCATCAAGTTCAAAATAATTTTCCTAAAAAGTCCTTATAAAGTTCTACTTTTCAGATTTTTTTCATATTTTCTAAACTTATGGTTCAAAAGTTAGAGGGGGGGGACAATTGTTTTTTTACTTTTGGAGCGATTATTTCCGAAATTATTGACATTATCAAAAAATGATTTTAGGAAACCCCTATTCATTTTTAAATACCTTTCTAACAATATATCACACGTTAGGGTTGAAATTAAAAAAAAATCACTTCCCACTTTACATATAGGGGGGCAACCCTAATAAAACATATTTTTCCAATTTTTATTTTACCACTTTGTCGGCGTGATTGATATACATATTGGTACCAAATTTCAGCTTTCTAGTGCTAACGGTCACAGAGATTAAGAGAGGACGGACAGACGGACGGACGGACGGACAGACATGGCGAAACTATAAGGGTTCCTAGTTGACTACTGAACCCTAAAAAAGGATCAGATGCTGCGATGCTGTTGGTTGATGAGTGCTTCAATAGCGGCCGAATGCTGCAAGCAAAAAGGGTCGTATTGGTGGTGAGATTTCGTCCGAGCTCATAGTACTCCAACGAGTATCACAGGCTATATTTAAATATTATTTCCGGCCGTAGCGATGCCGCGACTAGAATCTGGTTTTCTCCCCCAACTTCTTCCTCCAACCCGCACTGGGGCCTGCATGGTGGATACCAGACCACTCCCTCTCATAGATAGGAGGCCTATGTCCCATCAGTAGACATTATACGGCTGATTATGGTTATGAAATGTAGAAGACGCAGCGTTGGCAGACCACCCACATGGTGCACCGACGACCTGTAAAAAGTTGCGGGAATCCGCAGCGCAGATCCAGTCGTTGTTGAGGTCTTAGAGGGAGACCTATGTCCAGCAGTTTAGGTACGTGTTTCGGCTGAAATGATTATTATAATATTGAAAGCACAGTACATTTTGTACAGGATAACATTTTATTGTTTTATTCATGTAAACAACTGCTCGTTTAGCATCAGGCGGAAAACAGAGTGCCAAACAATTATTTTTCCAAAACGTGACACCGCAAATCTGAATATTGGTACCACTAGCAATAAAATGGTTCGTCCATTTCGATTAAATAAATACTCGGTGGTTTGAAAAACGTATGGTAAGTTCTAAAAACAGAATACCTGCTGTTACTAAAAATAATGAATTTCTGGGGGCTCTTGGTTAAATAAAAACAGACGTTTGTGTAGAGAGCCGCAAGAGCTTCAAATTAAAAAATTGTCGCTAGCCAGGATCGGTCCGTAGTTGGGTAACCATTCCCTAAGTATGGTTACTTTTGTATTACCAACTAATTAGAAAAATTAAAACTCTCTTTCTCTCTTCTACTTTGCTGTGCCCTTACAGGGTCCATATTTATGTACCTAGCTTTAAGCCCTTTGTGAGATCTTTTATACAATATGGAATGCAAAATAAATGAATATGAATATGAGCCCCTTCGTGTTTCGGAAATCACGTTAAACAGTTGGTCATGGCTGACGTTCATGTTTGACAGATTAATCGTTACTAGCCGTCAGAAGCTCAAAGGTCAGACTACCAGTATCGCCAAGGGGTATCTACCTGGTACCAAGGTTGTAGAATTCAGGTAGGCAGTCGCTCCATGTATAATACTAGTTGCCATATGGTCGGATGGGGTTCCGAACAACAGGAATCGACGACGCGGCATGACCAGCAGGAGATGGCGTGAGGAGATAAAGCTTGGGATGGATTGGGCTAAAATAGCTCTGGTGATAGCATATGGACAAATTGGAAGCCGAACCCAATATAATTGAAAAACGGCTCGACAGATGAAGACAAAAGAATGCATTTCCACGGTTGCGTCTCATAACATATAAAGTTATTTGGTATATTTTCATTTCAATAACGTTCACAAGATATAAAAAACGTGAGTTATACCAACTGCTGATATAATTTCTTTAGATATAACATTTATTTACTCTAAAACTTATTTCGTGTAACGTTATTGGATATAACGTTTATTTAATCGAAAAGCGTGACAGAAACGAATCGCTGCAAAACCGACTCCACGTAGTCTTGTCTGCCCTACCCCTAGAGTCTTTTTTAAAATCGCGTAGGCGGAGCCCCACAGCGCCGGAGCCGGGAAGGAAACCATGCTTCCTGCATGTTGCATGCTTGCTGCATGCTTGCTTGCATGATGCATGCTCGATTGCATGCTGCATGCTTGCTTGCATGCAGCATGCTTGCTTACATGCTCCATGTATGGTGTATGCTTGTTTGCATGCCTGCTGCATGCATGGTGTAAGCTTGTTTGCATGTTTTTTACAGGGAAATAAAAACCACGCGTTTTATCATATTAGACTAAATAAGTTTTATGTCTTTTGAGTGGTATATCAAATGATTTTATATTTAATGTAGGTTATGCTTATAAAAACTAGTAACTTTAAAATTATATCAATCGTTTATTATATTAACTGATCGTTATATCGAATAAAATTATAGATTCAGTTTTTATGTCTTGTAAATATTAGAGATTTTGTAATTGTATCATATATTACTTACCACATTTCCATAGTATCAGATTTATATCTCTACACATCAATTCACTGTTCCTACGATATAGAATTTATTGTCCTACGTTGAAGGGCACTTATAAGTCTCGGCACTAACTACTTATCGTACACGTATCGCAGTTATCGTTCAGTAGATTCTAACCGCAAAAGGTCCCAATGTGGTCGTCATCGATATTTCTACGCAAAATAAATACTAAGATAGAATATAAAATAGTAGGTTAAGAAGTAGAGTCTAACGAAGACTCGGTACAAATATTTACATACCTATATTATAGTTTGTTACACCATCTAGTATCATCACATATCACAGGTTTCATAAACGATTATACTTTTAGTACTTACTAATGTTTGACAGCTGTAATAGAGCTGTCAAAATCGGTACATTTTAATTTACAGTCCATCCTCAGTTATTTTGCATCTGACTTAGCATTGCTGTCAAAGTCACAGGGATCTTTATGCTCGTTATTAGATTGCAGCTGTCACATGTAAAATTATTGTGAAATAACTGAGTTCGTTTTTCCGTGACACTTATCAAGATATACTATATCGTATTGGAGACGTCATCATCATCATTTCAGCCGTCATGTCTACTGCTGGATATGCTTCTCCCAAGTGTCGCCACATTAACCGGTCCCATAGCCGTGCGTCTCGCATCCAGCGGATCCCCACACGACGACAATAAATTGGAGACGTAATAAACTGTATTTACGCTTGGAATCCTATCAATGAGTTTACCATCTGATTGACCAAGAAAATACCTTCGTTCAGCCCTAATTAAACACGAGTTAATCGACAAAAAATCAATTACTATGGGAAGTATTCATGAAATGCTGTTCATTAGCGATATCAGTAACCTGAATTCAAAGATATTTAATACAGATAATTGAGCGAACGAATGCAGAGCACGGTGGAAGAATGCCACTGGTTATTTGAAGGTAGTTATGTAATAGAGATTATGGTTTCACATCGAACTATTAACTGGAATACTTACATCGGTTATCTGAATGAACCATAAAAAAGGTAAGATATGAGAAAAAATTCAGACCCAAGAAACTATTTTAGATGGGTTTTAAGATTGCTTTACAAATAAGTACCTATGTTCACTATGTTGTAGTACTTGTATATAGTCCTATGTAAAACGAACAGTTTATTAAGTTTGAATTTAGATTGTGCCCATAAAATAATGACATTAAGGCGGTTCTATCAGCGGATGCTGTTGATAAAAAGCTCTGCCATGACATGATGTCAATCTGAAATATTAGTAAATTTTTGTTTATATGTTTTTATACGAGGCAATCACTGCTAAAAAGGGGTAATCTCTAGTGGAAGGGCTCGTGGTTAAATAAAACTACGTTCCAATAACAGCCGCTCGGGTCGATCTTCAGGTTCGCTTGCCTGGGGTGATCCGTGGATGAGTGACGACCCATTACATATCGAGATTCCTCCGTGCCTCGAAAAGTACGTTAAATCGTTGGTCAATCGAAGATCATTGACAGTTGTTAGGTACCTAGTCAGTTGCCCAAAAGTCTGGCAACAAATCTTACCAAGGGGTATGGTATTACCCGGTACTAACTGGGTTGTGGATCGGTCAGATAGGCAGGCCCTCAACGTAAAGTACTGGTATTCGGCTGCAGCCGTTTATACTGGAAGCCGACCCCAATATAGTTGGGAAAAGGCTAGGCAGATGATGATCACTATAATTGGTGAGTCCCATTGGATGAACTATAAGATACAGTTGATTTCCTAGTGACCAAAGTCAAGGGCTAAAGTTGATTTTTATTTGCTTCTATGTTACAAACATACGAATCGTAGCCATATACAGTTATAGTAGAAAGGCTAGGTACATAATCACTTTAATCTGACATCTGACGCAATCATAACAATCATACTAAAACCCAAATAGTTTAGCACAAACTGTTTATTAAAGCATTCTATCACTAAACTGTCTGGTCAGAATTAATTATATACGTATACCGTAATGTACACAACCACAGAGTCCACAGAAATATATTTGTAACCACAGTAAATACTCGAAATTCTAAATAACGTTTCATGAAATCACATTATTTTGTACGGCAAGTTAGTGAGATTAAATTCCGGGAATGTATGAGCGTACCTGACAATCCTGACATACCGGAAAGCAATTATTCGGGAGAATGATTAAGTTATATGTGAAGAGGAATTCATAAGTAAGTTTCATGTATTAGTTTAAACAGTATTCTCAGTTTTAACACAAAACGTATATAGGTATAACATCATAAAAGCAAGGCCTATCGCGCGGTGTTACGGACCATGAAACTGAACAACGGTTGTTCTAAGAGTTCTTGAAATTCGCAAAAAAATGGACTTTCTATAGGAATTGACGCGATCAGCTGATCACCAGGTATAGGAAAGCTAAAAAAGGGATATGAATTACCAAAACTCATAGAACAAAAGTGGTGCTGTTTCATGGTCTAAGTCACCACACGAGAGGTGTTGCGGTTATTCTGTATAAATCTACACTAGTATTCTAGAGAGGAAAGATTTGTATTTTTGTGTGTATGTTTGTTATGAATAAATTCAAAAACTACTGCGCCGATTTCAAAAATTCACATGAGTAACACCATGAGTAACTTAAGCTATATTTTATCCCCGTACTCCCACGGGAACGGGAACTACGCGGGTGAAACCGCGTGACGTCCGCTAGTCCAGTATAATCACAAATTCCTAATCAGCATAATCCTACTTCCGATGCTCAGGCTTCCTCTCTGTAAGATAAAGTGTCCACTGCTGGTTCATGGATGTCTCATGTGTTCTAATTTTTTTTGGTTCTACATAGAATGAAGAAGTTTTTTCAACAGCGCAATAGGCTAGTTTCCATCATCAATATATTACAAATCTATTTAGTCCGCCAGTTAGAGTATTGGAAAATAATGGACACGTATTTTTTGTTTTTGTAAATCAATGAATATTGAAAAAGAAAATAAAACGCATCAAAACTCGAGTGGGGGCTCGTGACGTCACAACGCACTAAAAATTATAGCACGGCGTGACCTATTGAGAATTTTAAAAGCGTCGTGTCGTCGTCAATTTTGGTTTACGTAAAAAAGATTAAATTACGTGTCAAATATTGTTTACCTAACTGACGGACTAATTAGATTTTTTCAGGACACAAGCCTATTTGGATGCTGGTTTCTTTACGATGTTTTCCTTCACTCTAATAGGACACTAATAGTACTTCTAACTCCTTGATAACATGAATGAAACATACTGTCATGACCTGGCCAAGAAAACGGTGACGAGACGACCAAGATGACCGCTAAGACAGGTTCGAGGTGGCGCGAGTAAAGAGTACGAAGAATAAATTGGAGCCTTTGAGCCGCAGTGGGTCCAGTATAGGCTAACCATAAAAAAGTGACCTGTTGAAGTCATAAGTACCTACCTACTCGTAGCTGGAGGCAAATTCCAATGAGCATATGAGTGATCATTATCGCCTATAAAACCTCCAAAATTTGGTCGGAGGTGCCAATTATATAATTGGACACAATGCGGTTTGAAGGTAATTGAATAAACCTGCTTAATGCAATCATGGAGGTATTTTCATAGCGTCAGTAATATACGAACCGTTTCTACGTATAATCATACTATTTTTAAAGCCAAAGTTCAAACCTATACGGGCTTATTATTTTTGTTTGGGTGTTTTACGTGGACGCTCACAATGGGCCTCATCAGAAGGCTTATAGTCACCCAAAGGGCAATGGAGAGGGCTATGCTCGGAGTTTCCTTGCGTGATCGAATCAGAAATGAAGACATCCGCAAGAGAACCAAGGTTACCGACGTAGCCCGAAGACTTGCCAAACTTAAGTGGCAGTGGGCAGGGCGCATTGCTCGCAGAACGGATGGCCGATGGGGCCGAAAAGTTCCGAAGTGGCGACCACGAACCGGAAGACGTTGCGTTGGAAGGTCTCCCACTAGGTAGACTGATGACAGGCGCGGATACAGGATTTCCTTAAAGGGGGGGCAATTTTTGGAAAATTCATAACAAAAAATTGATAAAGTTTTGATATTAGATGGGCGTTACTTTACAGAAATCCATGATATTCAAGATACAAGGGGGCCGGCAGCTTTTGGGCCAGGGGGGGAGCGTAGCCAAAATCCTTACGACACCTTACCTTCGACAGGTTAGAATGGTTTCGAACGTTCAAATAGGAGTTACTTGGTCGAATTTTAGATAAATCCGAGAGATTATAATGTGTAGAGCGAGCGAAGCGAGCTCGAAATTTTTTACACTTTTTCTACCGACCTACTGGAGTTACCTGGGCCTCCTATAGACAAAGTTAAGACTCATGAAAAACTAGGCTTCAAGAGCGAACGTAGCGAGCTCGAAATTTTTTACAACATTGCCTATGATAATTATGCTTTAATTGCATATATATATATATTATGGCTTCGGGGCAAGGGGTTTCTAATTAATTTCAGGCTCTGTCTATTGTATAGATCGATCATGCTAAAATCCATAGGAGTGCCAATCCAGAGGTAGAAAAAAGGAGCCTTTTTGATAAATGTTTTTTCGCAGGGTTAAACAATATCTTAATTTAAGTGATTCCATTTTACGCTACAATTTATTGCGTATAATACCATTCTATGGCATAAGGCAGGAAAAGCTATAACTTTTGAAAATCCTGAGCCCCTAGTCTAGGGGCAGGGGCAGCTGCCTGATCTTGGCGACGCTCATGACAAGATATACAACTAGGATATTTAGTTTCAATTCCGTCAAAATAGATCAAGCTTGGCTAGGTAATGACGTATTTGGTCCGGTTCAGGGGGGGGGCAAATGCACCCATTGCCCCCCTACCTGTATCCGCCCCTGACTGATGACCTGGTAAAGGTTGCGGGAATCTGCTGGATGCGAGTCGCACGGGACCGGTCAATGTGGCGACACTTGGGGAGGCCTATGTCCAGCAGTGGATGTCTTTCGGCTGAAATGATGATGATGATGATGGTTGTTTTATGTTTGTTTGTTACACAATCATGACTGAACGAGTTGGGAAGATTTTTTTCACACATATAAACTATGTTTTGGACTTACATACAGGGTATGTACAGACCTCATCCCGAACCCGTCAACCAAGATTATGTACATCAAACTAAGGAGAAAGCAGAGGAAGTTTTTCAGGTGAAGTTGATCTTGAAATTGATGAGATGGTTTCACCAGTCATCCAAAAGGCTCATCGTGTCCCAGTAGCTCTACGACCTATGCTGAAAAACTTTACGCAAAACATTTTTTTGGGTGAAAAATCATGTTTTGTGGTAGAACTCAATAGTTCTACCACAAAACATGATTTTTGGAACGCACTCAAAACATTGTGCTGATAGAAGGATTGAATAGTACCCGGGGGTCGTTGAGGTGTTTAAAGTAAAAATCTTACATTAAAAACTTGTATTAAAAAAAAACCTGTCAAAAAGTTGGAACTTTGACCCCCAATATCTCCGTAACTAGAAGGTATGGTATGGTATAGAACAAAAAAAAATATCGCAATGACGGGGAGAACAAGTGCCTTTCGGCTTCATTAAGAGGTTTTGTACACCCTTTACATCCTTAGATATTTGTTGGGCTCTTTTTTAATTCTAAATAGGCTCGTATTGGCCGCAACTCGCCTGATATGAAGCGATGATGCGACCTATGGTAGAGCACGCTTGCCTAAAAGAAGCCGATTCACTCGAACTTAGAATAGACCCAGATTATAATGATAAGGGAATAGACTTCCTCTCCTCCTCTTGTTAGTAGATTGAAAAAGAGGTAAATGAAACCGCTATTGCTGTAGGAATTAAAGGTCATTGCTCTTTCCTTAATTTCTCTGCGTAATAACTCCGACAATACATTATGAATCGTTTTTTATTACTAGAAAAAGTCAAGGATCACGATAAATGTAGTTTCGGGACAAGTTTATGTCATTATTTCTGTTTTCGGAATTATGTATTTGAATAAATGTAAGCGGGTTAATGACCTTTATTTCCAAAGTTACCAACACCAAACTGTTTTGTTTGGTAAGTTTTCTTTGACTAGTTAGTTGCCATGGTTTTTAAGTACGTATATTATTCGATATTCTTATACTTTTGTCTGGGAAAACGTCAAATATTTTCGTCTTTTGAAAACTTTTATTAAAAAATAACAAAGTTACTTCCACGTGTAAACAGCTTTCAGACTATTTTAGGTACTTAAATCTCTTTGTGTGTCTTTTGTCATCTCAGACCAAATAAAAAACCAAGACAGCGCTGCGAACAATAAAGTGAGGCCGGTTTCGTAAACATCATTGTGTGCATTTTTTGAGCGTGGTTTGATAATTAGGGTATTACACCCATTTTTGAAGTGTCTTAATTCTATAGTGCTAATGAACCAATAAAAAAATCACAAAATTTTTATTCAATTGTCAAGTGCCATAGAAATGCATTTTAATTTTGGCATTTTCAAATTTCGCGCGTAATTTGTAGAAAACGCTGACGCAGTGGACGCCATATTGCTCTGTGGTCATGACGTCAGTTGGCTGTGTAAACAAATGCAGTGATATTTGAAGTTAACAGTTGAAACTTCTACGTTTACGTAGCCGTATGACGTAATAACATGGCGACTACTATAATAGTGTTATGAAACAGATTAAAAAAGCTAAAACCTTTAAATTGATTTTTAAAATTTAGTTTGCTATTTTATGAACTAAAACTAACGTTTTCCGACTGCTTTTTGCGTGAGGTATCTCAATTATATATTTTTATATTTTTTCTCATATAGAGTAAAATACCCTATTGTAGTTTGATGTAAATGTGTGCGTGTGAACGTGTTTGCCTATGCACAGAGCGGAGCTTAGTTTTGCCATGCTTCACTTTATTGTTCGCAGCACAATATCTTGGTTTTTTATTTGGTCTGAGCTTAACATTTTCATTTTGAGAAAAACACAGCACAAATATTAGATGTATTAAATCTACAAAATTATGTCCTACTAGCGGACGTCCCGCGGTTTCACCCGCGTAGTTCCCGTTCCCGTGGGAGTACAGGGATAAAATATAGCCTATGTTACTCGTGGATAATGTAGCTTTCGAATGGTGAAAGAATTTTTTAAATCGGTCCAGTAGTTTTTGAGCCTATTCATTACAAACAAACAAACAAACAAAGTTTTCCTCTTTATAATATTAGTATAGATAACCTCAGTAGCGTTTCCTCCGTGCCTCGGAAAGCACGTTAAGCTGTTGGTCCCGGCTGTCATTTGTAGATCTTTGACAGTCGTTACAGGTAGTCAGTGGCCCAAAAAGTCTGACAACCAGTCTTATCAAGGGGTATCGTATTACCCAGTCTTAACTGGGTTGTGGAGGTCAGATAGGCAGTCGCTCCATGTAAAATACTGATATTCAGCTGCATCCGGTTAGACTGGAAGCCAACCCCAACATAGTTGGGCTGATGATGAGATCTCTTTGTGTATCTTACAATATTCATCTTGAGAAAAACACAGCACAAATATTAGATGTATTAAATCTACAAAATTATGTCCTACCTCAGTAGCATCTAATATAAATTAAACAATTTAAAACACATCAGTTGCTCATCTAAGTATCTCGATCCTGCTGCAAAACATGTACCTAATTATATAAATTGACACGAAAATTACTGATGGCCTTTCAAAACCTTGAGGAAGGTAAATTTTTAGATCGTTAAACGACACCACTCACCACATTTAAAAAGGAGCTCGTGGCAAAATAATAACAGCCGCTTGGGTCGATATTTAGGTTAAGCCGCGCTTGCCTAGGTTGATCTGTGGATTGGTGACCTTACGTTACATACCGCATTTCCTCCGTGCCTCGGAAAGCACGTTAAGCCGTTGATCTTTGACAGTCGTTAGTAGGTAGTCAGTGTCCCGAAAGTCTGACAACTAATATTACTAAGGGGCTGCCTCCACGATCGAGAGAATCGCGGCGATTCAACGTATTTCTATACGAAAAATATCGCCGCGATTCTCTCGCTCGTGGAGGTGGCCCCTTAGGGTTATACATATTACCCAGTACTAACTGGGTTGTGGAGGTCAGATAGGCAGTCGCTCCTTGTAAAATACAAGTATTCAACTGCATCAGAATGCGATACCCGTGGATAAAACTGGCTGTCAGACTTTTAGGGCACTGATTTTTAAGACTGTCAAAGATCCACAAAAGACACCCGGGACCAATAACGGTTTTATTTTAATTTCAAGAGGAAACCGCTGAGACAGTGTGTCACAAAAGCTTAAAACTTGTTAATGATGCAACAAAACAACTTGGAATTAAGTGTCAACTATCACGAATGTCCTGAAAGGTAGTAAAGTCAAGCGCTTTAATTAGACCCCTGTATTCTGAAGCGCTTTTATGAGTCGCCGGTAGCGCTTTATCGCTTTCCGATTACAATTGCCTTCTGGGTGTGGAAGTTATGTCGATTATTCTCGGTCCCCAAATGATTTTAAACTCTGGTTACTGAACTATAAAGCTTATATTAAGTTGTGTATGGGTCGTTTAGTACAGCAGCTGTAGATTGTGCGAAGATCATGTGTGGTCTAAATATGATAGTATTGCGACATCATTGTCTAATTTGAATTGAATGTCTCCGTCTGTTGGGCTTGAATGGCAGTTTAGCAAGGTTCATTAAATGATTAGAATGTGATCCTAAGTACGTAACCCAATTTGTGTAAGGCCCTTTGCATATATTCGACTAAACCGTTATTGTTATTCGAAACTTAAATTGAAGTGATTGAAACCTAATGACATGCCTTGCAGGTATTTCATAAACAGTAAAGACATAGCATAAGCAAAATCAGACTATAATAAATTCTCACTGCTGGGACAAAGGTCTCCTGTGGACACAGTGTGGGTTGGTGGAGTTCACATGCCTTTGAAGTTTTGGTTCCAGGACACGAATGATTTCTTGTTCTTCACAATGTTTTTCTGACAGCAGTGGTAATGAAATACCGGAGTTCCAATAAACACCTACAACCGGATATGGAGCAGCGGTGGCTCAGTGGTGGCGGCCCCGACTTACGAACAGTAAGTCGGGGGTTCGAACCCAAACAGGCGCATTACTTTGTGTAATTTATTTTCATCACCACTGCTGTCAAAACGGTGAAGGAAAACATCGTGAGGAAACCGGCATGTCCTAAAACCAAAAATTCGAAGACATGTGACATCTACCAATCCGCACTGGGCCCGCGTGGTGGATTATAGCCCACTCCCTCTCATCATGAGAGGAGACCGTGTACCAGCAGTGGAAACATTATGATGGTTGATGATGAAAGACATACCATAAGCAAAATCAGACTATAATATTCCCACTGCTGGGACAAAGGTCTCCTCTCTGAGACCACCATGTGGACCCGTGTGGGTTAGTGGAGTTCACATGCCTTTGAATTTTTGATTCCAGGACACGAATGTTTTCTTGTTCTTTACAATTTTTACCTGACAGCAGTGGTAATGAAATGCCGGAGTTCCAATCTAACACCTACAACCGGATATGAAGCAGCGGTGGCCCAGTGGTGGCGGCCCCGACTGACGAACAGTAAGTCGTGGGTTCGAACCCATGAGAGGCGCATTACTTTGTGTAATTTATTTTCATCACCGCTGCTCTCAAAACAGTGAAGAAAAACATCGTGAGGAAACCGGCATGTCCTAGAACCATAAATTCGAAGACATGTGACATCTACCAATCCGCACTGGGCCCGCGTGGTGGATTATAGCCCACTCCCTCTCATCATGAGAGGAGGCCGTGTCCCAGCAGGGGAAACATTAAAGGTTGATGATGAAAGACATACCATAAGCAAAATCAGACAAGTTAAAAATGTTTATAACTAGCTGATGCCCACGGCTTCGCCCGCGTACGAAAGTGATGATTATACTAACAATACTAACTTAGTACCTAAGCACCATTGCATTGTTACTAATACTTAATACTAACAAAAATATGTAGTCGGAAATTTTAATTCGTCTTATTAGTGTAGTGTAAAACTATGAGTGTCTAGAGACTCACCGACCCCACAGTCAAACCATTACAACGGTTTTGTGGGGCTTAGTTTATAAGTTTACTTACCATGTTTGATTAATAAATAAAAAAATAAAAAAGTAAGACTATAATATTCCCACTGCTGGGACAAATGTCTCCTCTCTGAGACCACCATGTGGACCCATGTGGGTTGGTGGAGTTTACATGTCTTCGATTTTTTGGTTCCAGGACACGAATGTTTTCCTGACAGCAGTGGTAATGAAATGCCGGAGTTCCAATCTAACACCTGTGAGTCGCAGCCGTCACAACTGGCCCTACGCTGCTCTAAGAAGACGCATCATCTGCCTAGCCTTTTCCCAACTATGTTCAGGTCGGTTTCCAGTCTAACCAGATACAGCTGAATACCAGTATTTTACATGGAGCGACTGCCTATCTGACCTCCACAACCCAGTTGATACTGGGTAATATGATAAACCCTTGGTAAGACTGGAAACAAAGACGCAATCCATCCTATCAACCATATCAAATCTATCAAATTATCAATCCAAAACTGCCATCTCGGGAGCATCTGTCCTGAAGCCAACTTCAGGGCAGGTGCTCCCGAGATGGCAGTTTTTATTTATTTTATTTGTTTAACAACATACATCTACCATTACAGCTAACCGATGCAGTAAATGCGCCTTAATTAATACTTACTTAATTTTAACTTAATCGTTACATAAAACTAATACCTTTAGCTAATGGGGATGGAAACTGTGGAACTAATGGCGCTAGCATCGCTTGAACCAGACATCGTCATTGGTTGAAAACCTGTCAATGTCATTTTATATTTCAAAATAGTTTGAACTCATTGGTAAGATTGAGTCTAAGCTATGGACACGCCATCTATAATCAGCTTTGACTGGCCTTCCCCATGATCAAACAAAGCATTTCTTGTGAATTCACCCAGAGAACAACAGTATAAGTCTGTCTGTCTGAATAAGTTGTTGAAAGGACATATAAAATACTACGTTTAGGAAACTAACTTTTAAAAGGGTCCACATGTGACTGGACAGGTTACAAGATTGGACCAACTGATGTGTATTGGGAACGTCAGAATTTGTAAGAAACTTTTCCGTTCCTTGCACAAGGAAAATCTACTCAACCCTTTAATACACACAGAATATTACAGTGTCTTAAATTGTTTCACGCACACTGAATTGTACCTAACTTCCTATATCCCGAAAACTACTGGCCTTCACAGAAAAAAGAGGCCAAGTGCGTGACGGACTGCGAGTGGTTCTGTAGTTGGGATAAACTACACTACACTACACTACAACAGCCCATAACGTCCACTGCTGGACATAAATAAGCCTCTCCCATGATGGGAGGATTTGCCGTAATCTCCACGCTTGGCAGGCGGATTGGAGATCGCAGTGATGCAAGACTAACAGAAAACGCTGCTGCCCATTCTCTGGTCTACGGAGGCGCAAGGTGTTCTGCCTCAGACATTAGTCGCCTTATACGACACCCGTCAGTGTAATGGGTTGGTTCTACTCTACTCTGCCGGATACCACACGGTTGGGATAAACGCATGCACAATATTGATTTTATCGGCTCCAAAAACAACAATCACTATTTTATAGTCTATGTCGATAACACAATAAGCAAAGTACCTAATATGCCATTTACATAAAGTCTTTTTTTGAAGTGAAAACTTCTTTAAGCGCGTTGAGCACTTTTTTGAACATTGAACTCATCGTCACG
Source organism: Xestia xanthographa (assembly GCA_905147715.2). Classification (NCBI taxonomy): domain Eukaryota; kingdom Metazoa; phylum Arthropoda; class Insecta; order Lepidoptera; family Noctuidae; genus Xestia; species Xestia xanthographa. Next base: position 10,083,378 of record LR990652.1, read on the forward strand.
TAACGTAACGTGCGGTCACGCTTCGTAGCCGTTCGTAGCACTCGTAGCATCCGCTACGGCGTAGCACCACATAGGCATGCGCGGGGCATAACCAGTGCTACAGCTGGGGCGGGGTCTGTGTACTTTTTGTTTTCACTTCTATCGGCAATCCCCAAAGACTCCTCCGATTTTTTTTTGTTAATAAAATAATTCTTTTGTGCATTGCATTTTTTTTTCAATTTTAATATTTTTCGTTATTTCACTACACTATCGTTTAGGGGTGCACATAATACGGCTTTTCCTCGTAAAACAGCTGTGTGACATACATGACAAAATTAAATGGGTTTCACTTTTTGCCATAGATAGGACGGGACCCTAAAAAATCATCCGTATAAGAAATGCAACGGGGTGTAATAAGAAATAAAGCACATTATAAATAATACGAAAAACTTAGATAAACATAACCATGTATTACTTTCCTATCTTATGCTCGAAGAAATATAACGTATTTTCTATATAATGTGACCCTTTAAGATTATTCGTCAAAGTGTCCGCTCTTTTACGACTGTGTATATCTAAGATACGATGGCTGATATATTTAGAAATAGTTTTGTTTAGAAAGTCGTTCGATACCTCGTTGAATAGTTCTTGGATGGTTGGCATATCAGTGAGTTAGGCTGACCATACCTTAGCGTGCGGTGGGATAAAAGTTTTCGATACTATAACATGGTGAGCTTAAGTTTTAGTTAAGAAATTATCGTGTTTCACAAATTAAATATAAATAATAATATTTACGAGCGATAGACTGATAGACTGAACAAGATGAGGAAATTATTAATCCAATTCTTGTTACTACTTTGTAACAAATCGCTCTGACTAAGCGTCATACGTCCCTTTGTCCGCTCGCATTCGTATGTCAAAATTGAAAAAAATCGGTTTCAATATTTTTCTATGACAATATTCCCAATGCCACTCTATAAATATTTAAATCGATTTAAGCTGACATTCGCTGAATAACTTACTATTCTTAAAGAAAAATAATATTGTTTATAGGTACATTAATGATAACTAATAATTAAATATTACTTGATTTTTCAATGACCAATACTTGTAAAGCAAAACAAAAACAAAGCTTAATTTTTGTGTTGACTTTAAAACAATAAACCAACTCAAATTTGCTCATTAAAATAAAAGGTCCATTTTAATATTGTTATTTATTAAATATCAAATAATACATCAATCTCAGTTATTAAACACAGTCTGCTATTTCAACGTCTGTTAAAAATAAAGCAATTACTTTTCAAAATTTAATATTTGATCAAACAAATAATGTAAAGAGTACAAAAGAATAATATTGTAAAGAAACAATAGAAAGAGATAAATATCCAAATCTGTCTAAGTATCTTTTGTATTGTAAAGAAACAATAGAAATAGATAAATATCCAAATCAGTCTAGGTATCTTTTGACGCATGTTCAAAATCGAAACTAACGACGCCATTTTGTTTTTTCAATAGGTACACTTCACAACATGGCATCCCTCTGTCAACGTCAGTCGAACGCCAAAAGATCCTTGTACCACCGTACTTGCTCGTATTGTGTATCACAAATCGAAATGTGTCTGAAAAAGAAATGTGCTAAGCTTGGAAAATAGTACTGCAGTGCTGAATTTCATCGGATCCTTGTAACAAATCTACTTGATCCTATTAAAATAAAAGGATAAGCAAACTTGTTCAAATACAATTTTAATTTAGGAAAGATAAAAAATACAGCTAGTTATAAAAAACTACCTAGCACGCACTCAGTTTTAAAGTTTATGCACTTAGATGGACAATAATGAGTTTACCACACTGTAAGAACGGGAACAGGCGTCAGGGTAGCAGGTCGATACCGGAGTAACCTTGAAGTTGTGCTCTGAAGCAGTAGAAACGGCGGCAGCGCAGATCTCAGAGTTCACTAGGACAGCTCAGCAGCAAGACAGTGCAGAACTCAGGGCCAGACGTAGGACAGCCCTGCGAGACCAGTAGACGGACAGGCACGTAGTGGGAGTGGGGTACGTGGGAGTAGAAGTCCCAAAAGAAACTTTCGTTGGATCCCCTGGACAGTTTAAGAATCTCACCGCCAAAACCAAGCTGCTCTCTGATACCCTCAAATCAGATTTCCGAGTCCTCTTTTTCAGCCGTCCGTCAGCTCGTTTCTCCCAAAGTAGTCTTCTTCTTTCAAATCTTAGTTTTCTTAGTGTGGCCATCATCTCAACTGACAAGTGTAGTCGGCCAGGACATATACATGAGTGCGTAAAGAATTTTATAATTTAATTTAACATTAAGTTATTTAGTAAACAATCATAATAATCTACAAAATATAATGGCTAAACACATATTGATAAAAATAATTTAAATTATACAAACCAAAAAGAGAAATCATAGAGCTAGACCATAGACTGAGCAGAAAGAGATTTAAAAAACTAACTGACAGTTTGACAATTTGACGCTTGACGTAAATATCACAACATGAAAATTATAATAATATTTTATTTCAGCTATTTCCAAGTTAAAGAATCGGGGCGCCAATTTGTAACAAATCTACTTGATCCTATTAAAATAAAAGGATAAGCAGACTTGTTCAAATACAATTTTAATTTAGGAAAGATAAAAAATACAGCTAGTTATAAAAAACTACCTAGCACGCACTCAGTTTTAAAGTTTATGCACTTAGATGGACAATAATGAGTTTACCACACTGTAAGAACGGGAACAGGCGTCAGGGTAGCAGGTCGATACCAGAGTAACCTTGAAGTTGTGCTCTGAAGCAGTAGAAACGGCAGCAGCGCAGATCTCAGAGTTCACTAGGACAGCTCAGCAGCAAGACAGTGCAGAACTCAGGGCCAGACGTAGGACAGCCCTGCGAGACCAGTAGACGGACAGGCACGTAGTGGGAGTGGGGTACGTGGGAGTAGAAGTCCCAGGAGAAACTTTCGTTGGATCCCCTGGACAGTTTAAGAATCTCACCGCCAAAACCAAGCTGCTCTCTGATACCCTCAAATCAGATTTCCGAGTCCTCTTTTTCAGCCGTCCGTCAGCTCGTTTCTCCCAAAGTAGTCTTCTTCTTTCAAATCTTAGTTTTCTTAGTGTGGCCATCATCTCAACTGACAAGTGTAGTCGGCCAGGACATATACATGAGTGCGTAAAGAATTTTATAATTTAATTTAACATTAAGTTATTTAGTAAACAATCATAATAATCTACAAAATATAATGGCTAAACACATATTGATAAAAATAATTTAAATTATACAAACCAAAAAGAGAAATCATAGAGCTAGACCATAGACTGAGCAGAAAGAGATTTAAAAAACTAACTGACAGTTTGACAATTTGACGCTTGACGTAAATATCACAACATGAAAATTATAATAATATTTTATTTCAGCTATTTCCAAGTTAAAGAATCGTATTTAAACCGATTTGCTGAGTGTAGATATATAAACAAATAAAAAGCATGATAAATAGTATTATGAATGATGAATATGAAGCGTAAGTATAGCATAATACTATATCCTATAACTCTTTATGCCTGGAGCATTTTGTGTTCACACTCTTTGAAATGCTATTTGAAAGCTTTAGTGTGAATTGGATACGTTTCACAGATGAATTTTTCATTAATAGACAACCGAATACTGCATTCAAGTCAAAAGTTTCTTTCTCTTTGAACTTTGCAAAATTTTACCCTAAAATACAGAAATTCATAAAGTCATTTTCCTGATAGAGGTAGTTAATTTTTTTCCTAAACTCACTGCAACATTTTCAGCTTCACAAAAAAAAAATTGCGACTTTTCAGTGAAAATAATTTGCATATTTTTGGACCGTCGCGTCGGGGTCGGTAAAAAAAAAGTTGCATTTGTCTTAGAATAGGACAGATTTTAGTATGTGCGATGTATGACAAATTTAACACACAATAGGGATGATGACTGACTAAAAACAATATGATTCTGTCTAGTCCGTCAGTTAGATTTTCGAATTTCGAATTCGAATTAAAAAAAAGACGTGCCGCAAAGTGCCTACCCTAACATTTTTCTACATGATGTTACTCAAATTTGAAATTCGACGGCATTTTTTTTTTATTTTAAGAGCGGGACCAATCTACTAAAGAAAATGACATAAAAATGTTAATTTAGTAAACTGATCCCGCGGGATCGAAATGAGCGGGATCAATTTACTAAAGAGCCCTTTTATTGTTTCCATGTAGATAGATGCAAGTTATAATAAATTCTGCTAAGGCCAACTATGACTATCCCAAGAAAACCCCCAAAAACCATGGACCTCTTCACTGGAAGTCATCGAAACTTAATAGCTTTATCTATCCGACATATAACTGTGTGACCAGTACAACATTCGTGTTTAACTGTTAGCATCATAATGTAACACCGGCTATGGGAACATAACATGGCCGGTGCACGGTGTTTGCCGCTGTAACGATAGTGATGCACTACAATTGAATTTGTATCGATACTTTGGGTCAATCCGGATCGCAACTACGCGATACAATCCGATGGCGTTGATCCGATTTTCCAAATTATGGTTTATGGTCCTATGAGATATGTGGTACTTGCATTTATATCGATGCAAGTATAATACTTAGCCCTCTAAGAGTCTAGTCAATTATTTCTGGGAATTCTTTGAATTGACTGAGTGTGATAATGAAAATAAAAGACAATGTGGTACACACGGTGACACATAAAGCTATTGAAGCTATACATTTCCAGTATATACGTACATGGTCTCGCTTTATACTTTTATGACTTTTTTATCACTTTCCTAAAAATTTCGAATATTTAATATAGCTTGAATGATCGTCGTGCGTACGTTACGATTCATTCATTTCAATATCGGTACTTTTGTATCGCAAGTATTTATCGTGTTACTTTGTGTCAATTCAAAATATCGGAGTATCGCATATTATTGTATCGATACTGTAAAGTATCGGATCGCATCGTGCATCACTACTGACCGGTCTTAACCACCATAGGTGACGGTGTTATCAGCCATTTCATTACAGCCCTGTGAGATATTAACCATTGGGCTCATTGACGGTTGATAACGATATCAAAGAGGAATTTCTTTCGAATTAAACGCGGCTACGTTTAGTTTTTGATTGATATTTAATTTGGGTTTATCTGTTTTGTAGATATGGTGTTAATGGGTGCGCAGTACAGTGTATATGGTGATTTTGTAAAAGTGTTTTAAATAATTAAAATAGAGAGGCAGAAAGGTGAAAATAAAAAACGTAGTACATTGATGGCTGTTCATAATAATAATAATATATTTATGCGGCTTACAGAATATTACCTCTGTTTTTCTGGACATTAATTTGCTTATATGCACTTATTTGTCCGCAAAAATACCAACAAAAGGAAAAATTGGAAATAATGTTGTAATGGTGTCGATTCTGTTGTGCACAAACTAAACTTAATTAAGGCTATTGCTATCTTTTTCTCTCTAATAAAACGAGAAAGAGACGAACGTAATTTAGAGCTGTCAAATTTAGGTAGAACTAATATTTCTATACAAATGAAGGGAGCACGTAAAAACATCTCGACTAAAAACACGGTGAAGCGCAAGGCATAAACTAGTTTGACATCTCTAACTTAGTTCATAGCTATACCCGCCATTTTCTTGCACTACCTTATAATAAAAGATAGCAATAGCCTATATTAAGTTTAGTTTGTGCCAATGATATTATAAAGAAGATACGCCATGTTCATACTGAATGGCGTTCAGATATCGTTGCGAGTAATTTAAAACTACGACAGCGATAGATAATACGGAACGTATAAGATAGAAAGAGATAGCTAGCTATCAAAATGCAACAATTGTATCACTTTGTCCTCAACAATTTGTGCGTGCTAGTGCGATATCTACCTCTTTTTACTATATAATATCATTGGTTTGTGAACAACAGAATCGACACCAATGTTTAATTTTAAAATAAAGTAAAAATGACTTATTCAGCCAATTCTATCAAAAATAATGGAACAGCGGATATAAAATTAAAGAAAGAAAGAAAGAAAAAGCATTTATTAGCCCGCACAGGACAAAACACAAATAAATGGTTAAATTAACAGTACTTACAACTAATAAAAATAAAAAAAAACAGGGAAAAATAAAAAATAAAAAACATGAAATGGTCCTGTACGAGGCCAAAAGGCCCCCTATCTCAGCATGAAAATTGATTCCAACGTCTCTGGCGCCATCTTTAAAGTACCTACGTAGGTACAAAGTTCCGTCCCTCAGCAAAATTCTATTACGTAAAACATCATCCCATTCTTCCCGTCTAATTTCGTACGGAATCATTATAAGACTTTAGGCCGCATTTCACAGTTAACGGTAGGCAGAAAAAATTATACTTTTTACGATATTACCCCTCATTAACCAAATAACGTAATAAAAGCGAAAAATGGAAACGTAATCAACATCCCAGTCAGATCACTGGTTCATTGAAATATGACACAATCATAATTATTATATCTAAGGCCGTGATTTATAAACGTTACTTAGCATGGCCGCTGGGCTTTCACATGTTCCCATCTTTAACGTACACTTGTATAGTGACCGGCACGAGTCGTGAGCACAGATGGGCAGTATCGGAGGCACAATTCTGAATGAATTCAATTCATTTAAGGTGTCAGTTTGTGCTCACGACTCATGCCGGATATAGTTTGCCAATTGTGAGACATTGGTGTGGATTCTGTTGTGCACAAACTAAACTTATTTTAGGGTATTGCTATCTCTTTCTTTTTAATAAAACGAGAAAGAGACGGACGTAATTTAGAGCTGTCAAATTTAGTTGGAACTAATATTTCTATACAAATGAAGGGTGCACGTAAAAACATGTCGACTAAAAACACGGTGAAGCGCAAGGCATAAACTAGTTTGACATCTCTAACTTAGTGCATAGCTATAGCCGTCCTTTTCTCGCACTGCCTTTTAGTAAAAGATAGCAATAGCCTAAATTAAGTTTACTTTGTGCACAACAGAATCAATGACAAGAATAATGCTTCGTCAAGTTTATAGATATCGGTCTTAGGGTATACCAACCATCATTTTATGCAGATTCCTTTTACAACTGCGCGTCGAGTTGAAGCCATTAAAACATCTAATGATGGCGTTTAGTGACATAATTTTTTACGATCACTATCTTTTAGATTAACCGCAATTAACTATCATAAATTCAACTAATTGTACAGATCAAAGTAATAAACCTACATTGATATTAAAAATATTTCTACAACTCTATGTACATTTATTCCATCCTTTATAATTATATTCATTAGTAGAAGGATCCTCGCAACATGGTTGGGTTGCCAGTAAAAATAAATAAGACCACAAATTGAGATGACTCGGAGGTTCGATGTGCCCTTTAAACAGGGTTGCCAGGGTCGAGGAAATAAGAAAATATCTTCGTCCAGTCTAACTTCTAAATAAAAAAGTAGTAATAAGATTAGAAGAATTATGTCCGAGTAGGCTTGTATTGAAAATAAACATAGTAACATAGTGCCTTTGTTGTTTGTTTCGTCGTATGTTAGCAAATTCGAACAAGCTCTTTCTCGTGGCATTGCTCGCGGAAATCGGAAATACAAGGGAATGTAAATATTACCGAAATAATAAGTATCCTATGTCAAAACGCAAGCCATGGTGTACCCCCCTGCCGGGGTTGTGGGACTGTTCGAAAGAGATACCGTGGCCCCGGAACACAAAGGGCGATGAAGGAACATGGATGGGTTTTAGTCAGTAAAAGTCTGACACTCCCTCCTGCTCCGCCCAGAGCGGGAGGAGTCATTTGATGATTTCCCAAACGAAAAAAAAAAAAATAGTGTAGGTACCCCTATGTGACTTTCATCGAATTTCGTTTAGTATTTATAGCGCTAAAGAGTAACAAGCAAACCATTTTTGCATTTAAGTGAGGGTACTTTTTATAAGCTTTTATTTAACTTGCCTTGTAACTAAAAAGGCAAGTAAGTTATTGGTCAAATCTAGCAACTGAATTTCAGTCCAGTTTTCCACAACTGATTGAGCTGAAATTATGCACACATCTATGGTTCTGGTGACAATACATTATTGAGACAGACATGACTTGTACACCTCCTCACAAGGGAACGTCCTCAATGGTTAATCGCACGGACACGAAGCTTTGTACACGCGTTCAATGTTGATAGATGTATGTATTAGTCAAATCTAGCAACTCAATTTCAGTCCAGTTCTCCCCAATTGATTGAGCTGAACTTATGCACACACCTTTGGTTATGGTGACAATACATTTTTGAGAACGACATGACTTGTATACCTCCTCACAAGGGAACGTCCTCAATGGTTAATCGCTTGGACACGAAACTTTGTACCCGCGTTCAATGTTGGTAGATGTATGTATTGATCAAATCTAGCAACTGAATTTCAGTCCAGTTCTCCTCCATTGATTGAGCTGAAATTATGCACACATCTTTGGTTCTGGTGACAATACATTTTTGAGACCGACATGACTTGTATACCTCCTCACAAGGGAACGTCCTCAATGGTTAATCGCTCGGACACGAAACTTTGTACCCGCGTTCAATGTTGATAGATGTATGTATTGATCAAATCTAGCAACTGAATTTCAGTCCAGTTCTCCCCAATTGATTGAGCTGAAATTATGCACACACCTTTGGTTTTGGTGACAATACATTATTGAGACAGACATGACTTGTACACCTCCTCACAAGGGAACGTCCTCAATGGTTAATCGCTCGGACACGAAACTTTGTACCCGCGTTCAATGTTGGTAGATGTATGTATTGATCAAATCTAGCAACTGAATTTCAGTCCAGTTCTCCCCAACTGATTGAGCTGAAATAATGTACACACCTTTGATCTGGTGACAATACATTTTTGAAACAGACATGACTTGTACACCTTCTGACAAGGGAACGTCCTCAATGGTTAATCGCACGGAAACGAAGCTTTGTACACGCGTTCAATGTTGATAGATACACCAGTTTTCTAATAAATACTTAAATAATTAAGAAAGCATAGGTGCCACTACTACACAATAAATACTTATTAATTAACGACCTTTAATTTTTCCACCACTATAATTACTTCTAAAAATCCAGCTTTTAAATACACGTTTTTTATCCATATACCTATGGTAAAAAAGCAGCTTTTTACATAAATTATTTTCAATTTTCTTTTACAATTTCTTTGAACCTAACGTGCAATATGGTAATTAAATAACACCTGGCAACCCTGCGTGCAAGCATCTATAATTATACCGTTCGTCTACACAGGCCTTTATAATTAAATTCCGAAGCATCTGCACTTATCATCACTTATAATAATTAAAAATTAATTATGACCCACTGGGGCGTACACCCGCTTCTTACTTTGATATACCTACCTATCTGATAATTTTAATATTTACTCATTCATCTGTTTGGTTGATTTTAGTTACGGAAGCAGTCTTTGATTAGAGCTTTTAGGCCTTATCAATATTTTGGCCTAATTCCAATTTATTTGGACATGTCTTCTTTTTTTCATTCTTCTTTATTAGTTCTAGAATTTCCGGTAGGGTATGCTACCAAGCCTACCAATCATCATCTGCCTAGCCTTTTCTTATCTATGTTGCGGTTGGCTTAAAGTTTAACCGGATGCAGCTGAATACCAGTATTTTAAGTATTTCGAGCGACTGCCCATCTGACTTCCACAACCCAGTTAGTACTAGGTCAAATTATACCCCTTGGTGTGGCGATGCTAAGTCTACATCCGCGATTAACAAATGACTGCTCAGTCTTAAGTAGAAATAACCTCAGAATAATAATAGGAACAATAACGAGCCATTGCCCCCTAAAAAAACATCTGTTTAACAAAGGCGCAGCGGACAGCCCACTCTGCAGGGGCTGCTTTGACGCCGAACAATCAGCCGCCCAAGTCATCCTGGAATGCGAGGCCGTGGCTACTCAACGCGAACAAATCCTCGGAACGGTGAGGTCGCTCCGCAAACCTGTCAAGCTCCCAGGAAACTTCTGTGTTTCTGGACGGAGCTAGGCTGACTAACTTAGCCAGGACACTTATTACGCACAACGGACCGAATGAGTGTCTAAGTGCGGAAAATGGAGTCCCTACTACTCTACTCTACTCTACTACCCCTTGGTAAGACTGGCTGTCATACTTTCGGGCCATTGACTACTTGTAACGACTGTAAAATATCTGCAAATTGACAACCGGGACCAACGGTTTAACTTGTTTTCCCAGGCACGAAGGAAACTCGGTATGTAATGAGTGGACACCAACCTAGGCGAGCGAGGTTTTACCCGAAAATTGATTGTTATTATTTAGCCACGAGCTCCTTTATATCATACTAATGTATAACTAAAAATAGCCCATACAAAACGTTCTGAATATTCAAGAACATTTCTTTAAATAAGACAAATAATACCTACATTTCTATTTCTTACCCCAGAGACTCAAGTGTCAAGCCATCTTTTATTTCCTGTGCAAGTTTACCTAAGTTAACACAAGAGTCTCTCGCAGGAGACCATCTAAGTAATCCAATTGCTACAATTTACTTACTTACACCTTGGTGCCGATAAGCGACTGTTTTTCTTCCATCTAGACTCGCTGAATTACATTAAAATTAACTTAGTCGACTTCCGATAGGTTCTTGGACACTTATACAATAGTAAGAGTGTACTTACAATGATTTAACGAAAATGTAGGATAACAGATGAGGTTTGTTGCGGTTGAGGGGGCGAAGAGAAGACTATTATTACTTACTTACTATTTTATGTAAATTATCGTTTAAAAAGAATGCTGTAGAATAAATAGTTGTACCTAATTTTTTTATTTTATTTTATTTAAGCTATTTGAAATACCGTTTTGAGCTATCGAGCGAAGAACTGTACAAAGTTAATATTATTTCAGTTTACTGAAACACTCAGAACTTGAACTACATTGTTTTTGTTTTTTTCGCTTGTTCATCATCATCATCAGCCTATTAATGTTTCCACTGCTGGGCCACAGGCCTCTCTATGAGAGGGAATGGGCTATAATCCACCACGCCGGCCCAGTGCGGATTGGTAGATGTCACATGTCTTCGAATTTTTTGGTCCTAGGACATGCCGGTTTCCTCACGATGTTTTCCTTGACCGTTCGCTTGTTCGATAGATAGGTATTTCAATTTGAGATTGAATACGGTGCTTCCCAAAGACAAAATCGCAAGCATTGGTCTCGTCCTCAATTTTGGATAAGGTACTATTTTGGATAAGGTGTTTTTCGTTTGGTGCACACCAAACGAAAAATTTAGCTCGTACACCAGCCCAAAATTTCCGAACAATTATTGATGTCGGTATTTAAGATTAAATGAACGAGATACAAATTTAGACTACCTATCTGTAACGACTGTTGAAGATCTACAAATGGCAGCCGGGACTACAGGCTTACCGTGCTTTCCGAGGCTCGGAGAAAACTCGGTATGTAATGGGTGGTCGCCCATCCACGGACCAACCTAGGTAAGCGCAGCTTAACCAGTTATCGACCCGAGCGAATATTATTATTAAGCTACGAGCTCCTCCCGTATCTAAAAATTCTATAAAATAATTATATCTATCGTGTCTTAAAATACTGGTTATGTTATTAAAAATCTCTGTTCAATGGAATATTAAAAAAAGTTCAATCCATACTAAAACTAAAGGAACAAAGAGTGGAATTAAAATTTGTTAGGTATATTTTTGGTAACGACTTAAATTAAACATTCTAGTCGAGGCCTTTGTTTGATTTTATCCAAATACTATTTTCTAGACAGGAATTTAATTACAGTCTCTTTGTGAACTATTTTTAAAATAAGACCAATGTACTGGCTGTAACAAAATATTCCAAATTAAATATTTACGCGACACAGAGAAAAAGCTCAAGCAATATTTATTTTTATTAGAGCAAAGAAAAAATATTTAATATAATGTAGGTCCCCATAGTCCCCCACTCAGTTCCCCAGACATCTACAATTCAAAACTTGAGTAAATGATAAAATAAGTTCGGTTTGATTCCCAGGTCGGGCGAAATGTTATTGAGTTTTTCCATCAGGAATTTCTCAGTAGCAGTCACGGAGTCTGGATTGGTGCCCGGTTGATGGCAATAGGCTCGCCCCATATTACATGGGACTTAAACATAACTGGCGAAAGAGTACACTTCTACCTAACCCTTCCGGGATTACAGGCGTGATGTAATGATACAATTTGTTGATTTTGTAAATTCGGTTTTGACAAACACTTTTACACAAGAGGTTAAAGTCAAAATTAAAGACGGTATGATGAATTCTAAGAAATATCCAATAATAGATTTTACAACAAGTGCACAAAACGAATCATTTTTATCCGAGACTTTTAGCAGCCCGAGCTGGAGGCGAGGGCTGATAGTAATGTCCATGATAAAATGGTTTTGTGGACGAGTTATAAACTCTGATTTTCACTTCGATTGCGAGGAAATAAAACAGTAGTATAAATTGAAAAAAAATAATAAACTCACAAAAAAGCAAGAACTTTAGAAGCTTTATTTTTTTGAAATCTTACGACATTGATATTGGCTTGGGCTGCAGACCTATACAGCCTACTATTAAATTAATTTTGTAATCATAATTTTCTTAAATTCATTAAATAACCTACCATAGGCACTTGAATTTTTTTTTTATATCTTTTATGTCTTAAAAAACACATAAATAAGGAAAATAAATTAAAGTAAATATTATAAAATAACAAATTCTATCTATGAACTTCTTATTGCGTTTGGCTGTATGGCTCATTTTCTTTGCCTTAATATAGGTACATTTATGAGTAGATACAATGCCCTTGTGCACAAAATTCGGTTTTGTGCAGCCTATATAGGTACAAACACACAAACAAGAACTTTCAGAGCATGAGAAGTGAAAAGTACTTTTGTAATACCTATCCTGAATACCGCTGATTGCTTTAGCAATACGTCATTACGTTTATAAACATTTGACCACGAACTCATTATTTTGATCAAAGGAACCATCCACTTCCCACGCTTAGGGAAACCACAACAATTACTGAATTTCCAAAACAGTCGTCCAATTTATACGTACCGAGGTCACACCCAATCTGCTGACAGATCTTGTGGGAACCCCTTATCGGTTAGAACGGGGGACTTGAATAAAGATGGCCGCTAAATATTATTTTGCAAAAGTTGAAAATTTTGAGAAAATGTTTGTAGAAAATTTTAGAATTTGTAGAGCTGACTTTACATTATTTCAATCACTCATAGGGCGGGCCTATTTTTTTTGGCCAAAGAATCAGCATTGCCATCCAACGTGGCAACGCTGCCAGCCTTCTGGGCACTTTTCCTGTTGACAGCGATGTGGACGAATTATTCGACGCTCTGTAACCCCTTTTTGATACTTGTAAATATTTTTATTTCTATTATAGAGTTGGTATATAAATAATGTAAATATTATTGAAAATATCTATGTACTTTTAGCTACGAGTAGTATGTTCAATGATTACGACTGAAGGACATGTATCCATGGTGATGAATATATCACTCATAATAGTCGTCTCGTTAATATTATAACGTCTTGCTTGATTTCTCCGTTCGGATTACAAAAGGTATTGAATAAAACTTAGACTGTCTCGTTGGTCATGTGGCCGCAAGCGCGTCTGCTGATCATGAGTTCCTGGGTTAGATTCCAAGGTAGGGCAAAGTTTTATTCGGTTTTTCCATCACGAATTTCTCAGTAGCAGCCACGGAGCCTGGATCTGTGCCCGATTGATGGCAATAGGCTGCCGCCTATTAAATGGGGCTTAAACATAACTGGTGAAATGTGTGGTGAAAACAGGGACTTCGAGGACTACAGTCGTGATGATGATGATGTTATAAAACTTAGTTCTGAATTAAACGAGTTCAACAAAGTTGGCGTAAATTTTCCGGTTCATCTAAATATCAGTAGAAGTCTATTTTAGTTTTATAAAAAAACTGTCATAAGCAAATTGCTAGAGATCTACAAGGATACCCGTGGATATTTTTATGATAGCCCAGAGGATGCATTGAATATGGTCAACTATACCACCGAAACTGCAAGTTAACCCTGTGGATTAATGGGTTCCCACTGCATTAAGGCCGTAGCAGACACGAAACTATTACAGCATCATCCATCAAACACTTAGTCACTTTTTGGAAGCTTGAGACTGCAACTGACAAATAATGATGGATAGGAAACACAACTACTACTGATACTGTGGATACTGTGGTCAAAAGACCACAGTATCAAAATCATAGCATCGTGTTTTCACGATGCTACGTTGAAACAGTTAGAAAATCGTCGAAGAAGTCCACAATCCATACAAACATTTGGTCCTTCGAGCCGGATTCTTGCTAAAGCCCTAAGGTATTACGCCAAAAGCTTTTCCAATTATAGATATTACTACTCAGTCATTATCTTAACAGTTCAGTAATAGAATATTAATAGTTATCTACTCCTCAGGTGACGTATATGATTTGTCTACTGTCTGTTACTGTTGCGAGAGGAACCCGGCTATGATTTATGTTTCCCGCAAGCTGAGTTAAATGCGGAAGAAATAACTATTAACGTTAATATCGTTTAAAATATTAATATTGGTGCAGTGGTTATAATGTTACTTTCTGTTGCATCATACAGCATTTAAACAGACTCGTCTTTCGACATTGAAAAAAGTAGAAAAAAGAATTACACACTTTGACATTCAATGCCTCCAGAACCTGTGGTTTTCCAGCTATTGTCTAGAAGAATCTAGAAGCTATTGTCTGATCCTAATGATGGGTAGAATATGTGGCTTTCGTTTTCGTTTAGGTCCTTTTTACACCGTTTATAGTATTTTTCAACTTTGACTAACCACTACGTATTTTGTGAGTGACACTTCAAAGAAGGTTGATCAATTCTATCTGGATTTAAATCATGCGATCTTTGCGGAATTCCAGGATGTTTTTGTTCCACAATGAACTAGATTCAGGCTTACAACACCCCATCTTAACTTAAATTCAAGCTTTTATTTCCATATATCATATACAGTCAATAACAAAAAGATAATGCTATAGTTGGTGCCAGTTAAGATCGCAATAGCAGTCATTGACCCACCTTCATTTATTAAAGTTCCTTTGAAATCCAAAAATAAGCCTGTTCAAGTCTTGAATCGTCATCTATCCTGATCTTCAACATTTTTTCTAATGAAAAACGATACATGGTTCATTTGTTTTGGTTCGTACGAAGAGAAGAGATATTAGGGAAAGGGCAATGACCGCTATTGCAACATTGACGTGCAGAAGTTCATTATCATATGCCTAACATTTTCGGTCTACTTCCAGTCTAACCGGATGCAGCTGAATACCAGTTTCTTACATAGAACGACTGCCTATCTGACCTCAACAACCCAGTTAGTGCTGGATAATACGATACCCCTTCGTAAGACTGGTTGCCAGACTTTCAGGCCACTGACTACCCGTAACGACTGCCACAGATATACAAATGACGGCCGGGGCTTAAGGCGCTGTTTACACCAAAATCGCGCACACTGTCTATTTGTATGGGAGAAAACGAGACGTCACTATTACTGGGCGGCCAGGTTTTAGAAGAAAATAATGAATAAATATTGATATTAAAAAAGTATGGATTATTTGTGAAATATTACTCGTTAGCGGTTTAGGTATGAATATGTTGACTTCATGTTTTTAATTGCAGACCCATACGTCAAAAAAATAAAGACCGTTAATGATGATTTTAAGACCAATCTTTGCAATTATTTTCTATCGAGCCGATTTCGTTGAAATATGTATCGAGTCCGTCCAAGGTCTTTGAAATATGATCAATATTAACATTTTTTTTTTTTGTTGTGCTAGAACAAATAGTTTTTCTTAAAAAACTGCTCAAATAACATCAATTTCAACAAATTAGGTGTTGTCAGCAAGTTGTGTTAATTTATAATTCAACATATTACAAAAAGATATCACGGTTGCTTCATAGACAATCTCCTAATCGGACCCCTCTGAATAAACTCCAATTTCGAATACCAGAAAGTCGGTTAAGCAAACAAAAACGGGAACTATCTACCCCAGTGAGTCATAATTATTATTTAATTACAGCGTGCTATGATAAGTGTTGATTGTTTTGAACATAATTACGGGCCCCTGTGGGCCCCTGTGGGCCCCTGTGGGTCGATAAGCATTATAATTATACGCTATTTGGTTGTAAGCAGTAAACTTGATGATTTTTCGAGATCCCCCATGTGTTGGGAGTGAAATTGCTATGATAATAAAATAAAGTTAAACTGGAAACATGTTGGTAATTAATTTTATCAGGAAGAATTAAAAATAAAGAAATTATTTTGTGGTCAAAGGTTATCGTATCATCCGGTAACTGGGTTGTGGAGGTCAGATAGGCAGTCAGTAAAATTTAATACTGGTATTCAGCTCGTCCAGTAGGACTGGAAGCCCACCCTAACATAGTCAGGAAAAGGATTGGCTAGGTAATGATGGTCTATTTTTTTATATGTGTAGGTGTACTTTTCCCATTTGCTAAAAAGTAATATATCCGATATAATGATGTCGAATCTGTTGTGCACAAACTAAACTTAATTCAGGCTATTGCTATTTATTTATTTATTTAAACTTCATGTACAAGAGTGGTACATAGGCGGACTTAATACCACAAGGCATTCTCTACCAGTCAACCTTTGGGTTAAATAGGAAAACATAGTGATAGGGTTCTTCTTAACGAGAATGTATAATACTTATATTGATACTAATACACATATATACATAAAATAAACTAATAGATATTCTATCAAATACCAAAATTAAAAATTAAATATCGATAAAACTAATAATAATTATTATGACTCGACTTAGATTTGAGAGCTATTTAGTCTGACTTAAATAGTAAGTACGAACTTTTCTTTTGAAAGTAAATTTGCTTTCAGCCTATTTGCTTTGCTTTGCTATCTTTTTCTCTCTAATAAAACGAGAAAGAGACGGACGTAATTTAGAGCTGTCAAATTTAGTTGGAACTAATATTTCCAAACAAATGAAGGGTGCACGTAAAAACATGTTGACTAAAAACACGGTGAAGTAAACAAGAAACAAGGCATAAACTAGTTTGACATCTCTAACTTAGTTCATAACTATAGCCGTCCTTTTCTCGCACTGCCTTTTAGTAAAAGACAGCAATAGCCTAAATTAAGTTTAGTTTGTGCACAACAGAATCGACACCAATATCTACACTTTTTATCCGACTTCCTAAAAAACCCGGAAGTATGAGTTCCTCAACCACGTATCGTTACGTTTAAAAAACCTGAGAAAGTATAACTTAATCCACTCAATGAATTTTATTTCTCAATCAATCGTGACTACTGCCCACGAACTGAACGGGTTCAACCGTAATCCCTCCAAATATTATCCCAGATTAATTTATCTAATTCACTTTAACTCCATTATTCAATAATTAAAGCAATCATGATTGATGTCAATAGCTGGATTTGACTCCAAGCCGCCATCTTTAAACATTTTATCATTTCATTCATTACTTTGTGACAGGTTTATTGTTGGTATATTTTAAACAAAATAATGGATGAAAGGTATGTTTTGTCGGTGTATCTTGAATTAGGTTAATATAGCAGGTTCTTGATGCAATAACCAGTCTTTTTCCGTGAAGTTATGGTCTATAATTTGATTGGTAACATCTTACTTAATCGACAACATCAATTATTAAGTTCCAATATGAAAGAAAATTAAATCCTTCCAAGAGAGGATAGACACTCTTGTTTATCATGTACTAGAGGACGTCCCGCGGTTTCACCCGCGTAGTTCCCGTTCCCGTGGGAGTACGGGGATAAAATATAGCCTATGTTACTCAGGGTGAATGTAGCTTTCTAATGGTGTAAGAATTTTTGGAATCAGTACATTACTTCCGGAAATTACCCCCTATATACAAACTTACAAACATACAAACTTACAAACAAATGTTACCTCTTTATAATATTAGTATAGATACAAAAGCACAGCAATCTCCTAGTCTAACAAGAGCACTACGTGAGGTCGACAAATGGGTGTACGATTAACACTTGTGCGACAAAACTGTACTGCGACTGACCATAGTTCGAATGCACAAATGCGCGACAAATGGAAGTTCGACATCACGGTAGTGCAACATACTGAAGCTCGACATCACGCTAGCATGACAAATTGAAGCTCGACATCACGGTAGTGCGACAAACTGAAGCTTGACATCACGTTACTGCGACAAACTGAAGCTCGACATCACGATAGTGCGACAAACTGGAGCTCGACATCACGGCAGTGCGACAAACTGGAGCTCGATAACACGGTAGTACGACAAAGTGATGATGTTACACCCTGTATAGACAGCAGCATTGCATAAGCGTTAATCGCACATCCGTTTGTCAACCTCACGTAGTGCCCTCTAGCCTAACATACATTCAAACGTAAACTCATGCCTTTTCATATAACAATATCTGAATACGGTACGTGTAGACGATCGCTACTCTCTCCCAAGATCTACGCACGCGGGCAAATAACATAGGTATTTGGAAAAAAGCCTACGCCAGACGTAGTGCTACATTATTAAGATTGCAGATAGGAACCACATACCAATGTTTTGCAAATTTTTCACTTACAATGAGTATACCTGCTGGAATATAATTTATTATATGAATAAAAATAGGTATAGGTTAGATAGAGGTAACATTTGTTTGTAAGTTTGTATGTTTGTAAGTTTGTATGTAGGGGTAATCTCCGGAAATAATGAACCGATTTCAAAAATTCTTTCACCATTAGAAAGCTACATTCACCCTGAGTAACATAAGCTATATTTTATCCCCGTACTCCCACGGAAACGGGAACTACGCGGGTGAAACCGCGGGACGTCCGCTAGTAAAACATAAAAAAGGGAATACCCACCTAAAAGGGAATTAGGTACCAATTTCGGCGTACGTTAAAAGGCATAATATGGAAATGGTTATTTATTTTACCGTACCTATGGATTCTTTTTATAGAAAAACCCTGACCCTTATGTGTACTTTGTGAATAATTGAAAAAAATATTATCATAAAAAATACGGAAAACGGCACTACTTTATGCCGTTTTCCATATATTTCGTGATGTTAATTTCAGTTAAAAATTATATAAAAAAGAAACCGTTTCACAGAAACAACCACATACGCTTATAAAAGTTTTGTAAATTATTTTCAGGAGAACTTTAAAGCTAGACTCCACGCCCACGACCACGGCACACTCCACGCATGCATGATGCAGTACGCATCATAATATAATAATATGTACTGCTGTCTTTACTAATAATGCGAAACTTAAACACAATACTTAAAACAATAGCAGTATTGGATTTTCAAAGCTCAACTCAGCGTCGAGAGCTGAAAATCCAACAATACGATAACATGTCGGCATTCATGTAATGTTGCATACTGTAATTGTTTCGTCCGTGCCTCGGAAAGCACGTTAAGTCGTTGGTCCCGGCTGTCATTTGTAGATCTTTAACAATCGATCGTTACAAATAGTCAGTGGCCCGAAAGTTTGACAACCAGTCTTACCAAGGAGTATCGTATTACCCAGTACTAACTGGGTTGTGGAGGCCAGATAAGTAGTCGCTACATGTAAAATACTGGTATTCAGCTGCATACGGTAAGACTGAAAGCCGACCTCGACATAGTTCAGAAAAGGCTAGGCAGATGCAGTGATGTTCATTTGGCAACAGCCTAATGTTATTGAAAACGGGCAGGGTTATTTGGTGCGGAATTGCTTAGGTTCCTTTTAAGTCCAAGTTAGCCTTTACTGAAACCTTTCTCTATTTATCAATGTGTGCTAGACAAAAACACTCCCTCACTCCCGCCCCATTTTTTCATTTCATACTCAGTAATGTCCGCTATTCAATACGCCAGTGGTATTAAAACAAAAGCTGCATTTTCAATTAATATCTCACTGAAAAGTCATTTTCTATTATTGAAACTTCTGTAGAATTGAAAACGTATATTGTATATTAGAAATTCTGCAATCTATTCGAGCATATTTGAGTTATATTAGACTTTCTTACTGTTAACTATAGATTCAATGTACGTGGTAATTAAATGTACTGACAGAGTATTGTTTCAATAATTATATTATTAGTATTAACTTGAGATAAATCGAATATTGTTTGAGTGTTATAGACGATAAATTATGTTAAGAAAACAATAATTAGGTATTGTAGAAATTAATTGGTAAGATTCGTGTTATTTATTATTATTGTATTAGACGCATTAACACCTGTTTGCACTGCAAATCATAAATATTTTTATTAATAACTACATATTGGTGTCGATTCTGTTGTGCACAAACTAAAATTAATTTAGGCTATTGCTATCTTTTTGTCTCTAATATAACGAAAAAGAGACGAACGTAATTTAGAGCTGTCAAATTTAGTTTGAACTAATATTTCCATACAAGTGAAGGGTGCACGTAAAAACATGGTGAAATGCAAGGCATAAACAAGTTTGACATACATACAGCACGTATTGTGAGGAGGTTTGTCTCTGGAGCCCTAACCACCAGCAGATTGGACCCTACTCCTGAAATCAGTGCAAGACTATTTTGTATATTTTAAACGTTTTTTTTGTTTTGTATTTTTTTTGGGACAAGCCCGCCACACTATTCCCAAACCACTGTAACTCCTGAAAGTCAGAATCAACAGTGGCGACCACCAGAAAAGCGCCGAGACAATGAAGCTCGACAAAGTCCCAGAAAAAGAATTTAACTGTCTTGGATCCCGCAACGAAATCATTCTGAAAAGTATAGCGGAGGGGTAGGAAAAACCATAATTTCCACTTCCCTCCCTCCATATCAGCAGGAGACAGAACGAAAGAAGGTCAATAGGCACAAAGGGACTTTTGTATTATACCGGATGATATTTTATCACTTTCCAAAAAAAAAAATGGGTATTTATTAAGTGAACGGAGTAGCAGCTTATGGCATACCTAGATTTTTTTATTTTTTTCACAACTTAGAAAAAAATTGATCCACCATCAAAAAACGCTACAAATTTTAAGTTAACTTTTCATATTACAACAAAGGGAAATTTCGAAAAAAATGAAAAATTTCGAATTCCAAATAATACGCAATACGCGTATGATTTGAATTTCGAAAATTTTTAGGTTTTATTTATTCGAAAAAAAAAACTAAGTATGCCATTTGCTTCTACTCTATTCACCTATACCCATTTTTTTTTTTGGAATGTGATAAGAAAGTCATTCTGTATAGGATTATTTACTATTTAAAAATGTAAAAACAGTGTGAAAAGACGAATAGACGAGAATAACACATAGGCATTTCAATTATCATTTAAATCAATCAATTATCACTCGAATGTCCAACCCCTTAATTCAAAACTAACTTCATCCCAGCATCAAACCCATTCATTTCAATTGAGCATACTAAACAAATTGTAACAATGACGTGAACATTGTATTCAGCTGCTGTCGGATTCGCCTAATGCATGCTGCAGTCTGCAGCTAAAACCCCGGCTAAGTGTTCTTACAGACGAGCGGCACGTTGCCAACGGCAGATAAACTGCAGCCGTCGCTACCTGTCGACGACTCGGCTGAGACGGCTGCCGTCGACGGGTGGCGACGCTTGCAGTTGTGGCATGCCGCGTAAATCAGTTGCAGTTGTGGCGTGCCGCGTAAATATGTTGCAGTCGGAGTCGACTGCAAGCGTCGCCACCGAGCCGTCTCCGCCAAGTCGTCGACAGGTGGTGACGGCTACATTTTATCTACCGTTGGCAACGTGCCGCTCGTCTGTAAGAACCCTAAGGAAGATGTCATTCCTGCGGGTTCTATCCCACGTCGGATCCCGGCGGCATCTGGCGGGATAATCCGAAAACCAACTAACCACAGGGACCAAGGATCTTCGTATTGGTCGAATAGGCTGTCAGCTGCATGCGTTTATTTGAGGATATAAGAGAACTTACGTATTGTTTGAGAGCAGCGGTGGCCCAGTGGTGGCGACCCCGACTTACGAGCAGTAAGTCGTGGGTTCGAACCCAGACAGGCGCATTACTTTGTGTAATTTATTTCATCACTACTGCTCACAAAACGGTGAAGGAAAACATCGTGAGGAAACCGGCATGTCCTAGAACCAAAAAATTCGAAGACATGTGACATCTACCAATCCACACTGGGCCCGCACCTCACACCCTCACATAGAGAGGAGGCCTCTGTCCCAGCAGTGGGAACATTAATAGGCTGATGATGACTTATTGTTGGTTGTGCTTTCTTCTTTATTTCGTATGGTTAGTGCCTATCCTGGTGTCAGTTTTTTTATGCCGCCCATAAGCCTCTGACTTATCTGAAATATGTCTCAGGCATGCTGGTTTCCTCACGATGTGTTCCTTCACCGGAGTAAGTGATAATTACACAATACGCACATGAATCAGAAAAATCAGAGGTCATGGGTTCAAACTCGAGACCTATGACTTACACACTCAGTAAGCTATCACTGCTTTATTCAATGCCAAATGGCGAATAGTAAGAATTTTATGACGTCGGAAGATCGGACAGATCCTTTCAATACAAACGTTCCTACCTACTGTTCCTAGGTACTGTTTAATAGACACACAACAAATTAATAAACAGTTGTATAAGTACTTAACAAATTAATACACTTGATGGTCTTTATTCACGTAGCATAAGTTTCATCCCACTTTTAAATAAAACGCCGTCGGCTGTCTCCATAATGGAGAGGGGTTTTCGGAGTTGTCGGCTACTTGTTCTTGTTCCTGCCTTGTTAGACTAGTAATCACAAGCGCTACTGCCCTGGGTTCGATTCTCAGGTCGGGCAAAGAATTGTTTGGTATTTTCCATCAGTTTCTCAGTACAATGGAGTCTGAATTTGAGCCTGGTGAATGGGTACGCTTTTGGGGGTATGAAGAACAGGGTGTAAAGCTCTTCATCCCCCATAGAAAAGGGAGGATCCTCCGACCAGACGGGTGTTATGTCTGGTGGGCCACTGCCCGACAGTTGTTGTCGGGTTCTCGTATATAGTCTCAAGTCGCGGATAAAGTTGTTTGCGCGATGTAGGATTCTGACGTGTTTCGCGGTTAGTTCATCATCTGTGTCATAGATGGCGCTGTAGTACTTTTTGTCCAATGTAGCTGTAGTACTTTTTGTAGTGTCGCTACACGCTTATACCCTACTAGCTGTTGCCCGCGGCTTCCCCCGCGTGAAGTTCGGTAACTGTCCCACTGAATCATAATAAAGGGATAAATAGTGTCCTACATGTTAATCCAGGTTACAAACTATATATGTGCCAAATTTCATAACCATCACAATTTATTATTATCATCAAAATCACCATCACAACCACCATCATTATCACTATCACAATCACTATCACAATCGCAATCACAATCACTATCACAATCACTATCACTCACTATCACAATCACAATCACAATCACAATCACAATCACAATCACTATCACAATCACTATCACTATCACTATCACAATGACAATCACTATCACAATCACAATCACAATACAAAGATGGAACACAACACAAATATAAACAATGATGATGATGATGGGTACAATATAAAGATGGACTATTAGGTACAATTCTGACTTACCATTAGAATATTACAGACGTGATATAATCACAGCAGCAGTATTAGCATTTTTAAGATGATTGCTGCCAGAACGGACTGCCCCTTCCAGAGAAACTGGTTGGGGATTGTCATAGATTTAAATAAATAATTAAGTTGGAAACGTGGCAATGCTGCCAGCCTTCTGGGCACTTTTCCTATTGACAGCAATGTGGACGAATTTTTCGACGCCCTGTAACCCTTTTTGATACTTGTACATATTTTTATTACTATTATAGAATTATATTGTGTAAATAATTCAACTTTCTTTTGCATAGTTATAAACAATAACAATAATAACCTAATTACTAAACCACCATTTGTTACTAACACTAAAATAATAACAAAACTATGGTCTGAAAATAAAGTTTTTTTTAAATAATAATCATTTTATTATCGAGCAACTAAGGCCCATAGATAAAATATAAAAACTAACATTTAACAACAATAATAAACTAATACATATTTATACTTGTACATATTTTTATTAATTAGTATTATAAAGTTATAGTGTGTAAATAATTAGTCTGTGCTAAAAATATATTTTAAACCTAATAAATTAATGTATATATTATTATCTACTTATTTGTACTTCAGAATGATTTTCCTTCTAACAAAAGTTCGGTTACATCATTTATCTGTGCACCGGGATCATTAATCTGCTTCATTTGCGGACAATCATCTCTCTGTCAATTACGGAACTTTCTGCAGGGGAAGGGGGGAGGGGGAGGGGGCTTCTGTACAATTTCCTGACTACTTTTACTTTCCTACGGCGTCCAAATGAAGGATCCTCTTTGTAGACGAAACTCTCTTGTTGTTTTTAAGTTCGTGGCTCATTTACGTTTTTAGTAGGCGAAGGGGAGACGAAATGGGGACATATTCTTTTTTGTTCCAAAATTGAATTTGTACATTAGCAGTTATGACATATTGTTTTGTAAATTATAATATTTTTTTAAATATCTGCGAAACTCTTATTTTTAGGGCTTGATTAAGTGGAAGAACCGTACATGGAAAATTGTCGTGTAAAACACATAAAACTAAGAATTGTTTCATCAAGCCGACAAACAAACAGATTATCGTTATTTTTTTTATATTCGACGGATAAGGTTAATTTCAAAACAAACCTTTTACAGTATTCCTCCAATAAGTCACTGAGACATTTACAATTTGAGCATTATTTACAAGATAAATACAAATACATTACCAAAACTAAATAAGTATTCCATTTAGATTTGACACACAAAATATAGTACGCGATTAATATAAATCCTACGACACGACATCATCTTAATCGAGTGCCATTTTTGTGTCAAACCTTAAACCTCTAAGGAATATTATGACGTAAGACTTACACAGGGTGTTTGGTAAAACAACCGACACAATTGTTTGACTACGGGTGTTATTTGCTAGCACAAAAAAAGTTTTTTTTTTACGTTTTATTAATTTTATATAATCAGAAATTATAGAATCAGAAATGAAGACATCCGCAAGAGAACAAAGGTTACCGACGTAGCCCGAAGAATTGCCAAACTTAAGTGGCAGTGGGCAGGGCACATTGCTCGCAGAACGGATGGCCGATGGGGCCGAAAAGTTCTGGAGTGGCGACCGCGAACCGACGACCCGATTGGCGCAGCGGTAGTGAAGCTGCCTTACGTTCTTAGGGTCCCGGGTTCGAATCCCGGTCGGAGCAAATGTTTGTGTGATGAGCATGGACATTTGTTTCCGAGTCATGGATGTTTATATCTATAATAAGTATGTATTTACAAACAAAAAGTATCTATGTAGTATATCAACTATCTGGTGTCCACGACACAAGCCTCGTTGCTTAGTGTGGCACTAGATGGCGCTGTGTGTAATGTCCAGCAATATTTATTTATTTTTATTTAACCGGAAGACGTTGCGTTGGAAGGCCTCCCACTAGGTGGCCGATGACCTGGTGAAGGTTGCAGGAATCCGCTGGATGCGAGGTGCACGGGACCGGTCAATGTGGCGACACTTGGGGGAGGCCTATGTCCAGCAGTGGACGTCTTTCGGCTGAAATGATGATGATGAATTTTATATAATAATTATTATTTTTATTTTTCGATATTGGAAATCGCGTTACGGAACTCAAATGGAGTTGGGCAGGACACCTAGCAAGGCGCAGGGATGACAGATGGACCAAGGCTGTCACTGAGTGGCGTCCAAGAACTGGTAAAAGGAACGTGGGTCGTCCGGCGGCGAGATGGGCAGACGACATAGTTGCCGTTGTGGGAAAGGACTGGATGAGGCTGGCACAGGGACCTGGAGATTGGCACAAGAAAAGAGAGGCCTATACCCAGCAGTGGGTGAGTTCGGGCTGTGGATGATGATGATATAATAATATATTTTAGGCTGCATTTGGTTAGACTGGCAGCCGACCCCAACTGGTTGGGAAAAGCCTAGGCAGATGATGATGATATATATTCTTTTTCCCAGTATTTCACAAGGAGCGACTGTCTATCTGACCTCCACAACCCAGTTAGTACTGGGTAAACGATACCAACGGTCCAGTTAGGTAGGTCTAACTTCGAGAAAGAGGTCAATCGTCGAATCCGACTCGGTTGGGCAGCGTTCGGGAAATTGCGCGGTATCTTCTCGTCCAACCTACCGCAGTGTCTCAAGACGAAAGTCTATGACCATTGTGTGTTGCCAGTGATTACATACGGGACCGAAACGTGGTCGCTCACAATGGGCCTCATCAGAAAGCTTAAAGTCACCCAAAGGGCAATGGAGAGGGCTATGCTCGGAGTTTCCTTGCGCGATCGAATCAGAAATGAAGACATCCGCAAGAGAACAAAGGTTACCGACGTAGCCCGAAGAATTGCCAAACTTAAGTGGCAGTGGGCAGGGCACATTGCTCGCAGAACGGATGGCCGATGGGGCCGAAAAGTTCTGGAGTGGCGACCGCGAACCGGAAGACGTTGCGTTGGAAGGCCTCCCACTAGGTGGACCGATGACCTGGTGAAGGTTGCAGGAATCCGCTGGATGCGAGTCGCACGGGACCGGTCAATGTGGCGACACTTGGGGGAGGCCTATGTCCAGCAGTGGACGTCTTTCGGCTGAAATGATGATGATGAATGATGATGAAACGATACCATTTGGCAAGACTGGTTGTCAGACTTTCGGTCCACTGAATACCAGTAACGTCTGTCAAAGATCTACAAATGACAGCCGGGCCTAACATCTTAACGTGCTTTCCGAGGCACGGAGGAAACTCTGTATGTAATGGGTGGTGTCCCAACCACTGACCAACCTAGGCAAGCATGTCTTAACGTAAAGACTGACCCGAGCGGCTGTTATTATTTAGCCACGAGCCCCTCAATCCCCTATCCCTTAAAGTCATAGACAATTACGTCGGCCCTTCTTCCAAACACTCTGTATAACGTAAGACAAATATTTTCTCTTCGCAATCATTTCATACATTATGAGAAAACAAACATTATTTATGTACATATGATAAAACAGTCCCACGAATAACGTAAAAAAAGGGTTTTCGAAATAATTCTAAATGTCAAATGGTGACTAAGCAATACACTGGTAAAGCAATTGTTGTATACGTACCTAAATAAGAAATACATTTTTTTGTAAACAAAGGTTGAGGAAATGGTTTACATTTGGTAGACTTATGTTTACATTGGTCTATTAGGCTGAGATTTATTATGTAAGTTACTTATCATAATGTTTTTAATTTTACATGTTACAGTTTTTTTTTAATGCGGCCAATTGCGAGTTGAACTCGCGTGAAGCCTGCGGGTTCCGTACAATGCCAAAGTCTTATATTGAGTTTACCACTTTATTTTCAATTGATAGAATTCTTTTAGGTTTTCCTGTAATCTACAAGACTCCGGGTCATCTCTTACAAACATTTAAACTCACACAAACAGCCAGACCCGTAACCGCACCCGGAACTACCTGTAAATCACAACACACAAATATATTTGTTCCGTGAGTGAATCGAACCCACGATACGCAGCGTAGTAAATTCCTTGAAGTTTAGCCCAAGATACCTACTCGACTAATTACGGTCTCTGCTAGTAAACGGTAGAGTAGCTAGCGTATTATACGGGCCATTGCCCCTTAAAAAACATCTCTTTAACATAGGCGCCACGGACAGCCCACTCTGTAGTGGCTGCTTTGACGCCGAAGAATCAGCCGCCCACGTCATCCTGGAATGCGAGGCCGTGGCTACCCAACGCAAACAAATCCTGGGAACGGTGAGGTCGCTCCGCGAAGCCTGTGAAGATCCCAGGAAACTTCTGTGTTTCTGAACGGAGCTAGACTGGCTAACTTAGCCAGGACACCTACGCACAATGGACCGAATGAGTGTCTAAGTGCGGAAAATGGAGTCCCTACTCTACTCTACTCTACTCTACTATACTAGCGTATTATTTGGGAAAATACTACTTATAACACAAAAAAAAAAACAAACAAGGCTGTATTCTATTAGGAAAGAACTACCACAGTTTCTACTAGGTCTTAAATGAACCGAACACTATTTTTCACTAGTTAGTAAAACCACTCATTATGTACTGTCAATGTAAATTGGCCCTCATTAGTAGACCGATTCATTAGTAGTTAAAACGCGTGTCGGTCGACCGGAGAAGTCTTTAAAAATATTTACCATCTTGGAGTACTGTCAACAAATTAGTGAGTTTTGTCGTGAACGTTGTTGATGGACGGGTTCCAAAAATACTTTGTTTTAGCCCATCGACCCCGGGGGACAGGACTGTTAATTTTAATGATTGCATGGTAATTATTAAAATTAGTAGGTGTTCATTCGTAGTCTCCTAAATTAATCATGGTCGTTTGAATGTTGCGTTGAAGTTGTTATTGTACTCGGGAACGAAGCAAGTTTAATACAGGGTGTAAAAGACCTCATCACGAAGCCGTCAACCAAGCGTTCTGTACACCATACTAAGTAACTTTACACAAAAATTATTGCTGGGAAACGACTTTTTTTATTTGGGGTGATAAATCACGTTTTACGGTAAAACTAAGTAAGGTAAGCCAAGTCAGAGGCCCATGGGCGGCTTAAAAACTCTGACATCAGCACCCCTAGCCAAGTTGACAATCTACAATCGTTAACGCTAGTAGAAAACTAATCAAATGTATAGGAATGATATCATCTCAACGTTAAATCACGTGATCAATACAAACGCATAGAATATTCGTAGACAAGTTTACATCGTTCAAAATGATAGAATAAAATGTTATCGTTTCTACAATGTGGAGTTGATCGCTATAATATACTCTTTGGTAGAAATGCTCACCATAGACTAAAGTGTAGGTTTCTTCTACAGACATTAGAGAACGAGTGATCGGCCCAGTCGTGTCAACTTGGCTACCAATTTAGCGCTTTCTACAATCGCTTACGCCGTTTACGATTGTAGAAAGAGAATCGATATTAAACGTATGTAACTTGGCTAGGCCTGCAGGTTAGGCAATCATACATTAAAAACATGTATAAAAAACTTGTGGAAAAGTTGGAACTTTGACCCCCAATATCTCCGTAACTGAATGATCGCAAAGAAGACGGGGAGAACAAGTGCCTTTCGGCTTCGTTAAGAGTCTTTTTACACCTTTTATAAATACTGTAAAAACCATTGATGTAAAACGGCGTGTTAATTAATGGTCCTAATTAATTTCAAATTATTGGGAGATTTTCGAAAAATAGTACCTGAAGCCTCAGAACCTGACGATCAAAATAGTTACGAAATGGGATTCAATGTATGAACATCAAAATAGTTACGAAATGGGATTCAATGTATGAACATCAAAATAGTTACGAAATGGGATTCAATGTATGAAGATCAAAATAGGTACGTAATGGGACTTTTGTGATGCTATTTTGTTTAGTTGTCGAAATGGGAAAGTTACGAAATGGGCCGGAGCCATTCAGAATACATATTCATAGACTAACCTTACTGTTTAGTTTTTTTTTAAAACGTTGCCACGCTCTAGGAATTTCTCCTATATCGTAAGTGTAGCCAGAACCGGAACAACTATACCTGTAGGCCATACAAATATTTGTTCCGAGCGGGGATCGAACCCGTGACAAGCAGCGCAGCAGCCAGTCGCTCAGCCACAGCGCCAACCGTGCCGTCAAAAAAACTAAAAACTTTGATAGAATAGAATAGAATAGAATCTTTATTTGCTTAGAATGTAGGTACATAAAAATAAGTTGTTGAACTAAATATAATAGGATCCATGTACATTCTGCCTTAATCTAGCATGCAAATGTAAATACGTAACAGAGGATAATAAGGATACTACAAAAAATTATCATTTAAGAAATCCTGCACAGAATAATAGCATTTATCTACAAGTAATTCTGTGAAACGTTTTATGAATTTTTGCAACGGTAAGCTTTTAATTTGGTCAGGTATTTTATTAAAGATTGTGTAACGTTGTAGAAACTCAGGAAAGTTTCTACCGTTACTTTGTAAACATAACCTATTCAACACTTTAATTAAGTTAAACTCAAAACAAACGCCACAGAGTATACATACTTATTAGGCCATTCAGTTACTAAGCGACTAAAATTAGCTGTTTTACCAGTGCTGTGCGCGCGTTACGTGTATCTGATCGAATGTCTTCAATTGAATTGTTTGTCGAATTGTCGCTTGACTTGTCTATGCGTAAACACGCCAATATAAATGTCACGGACTCGCGATGACCAATCCTTTTTGGAAATATTCTGCTCCCAAAGATTAGACGAGTTTTTTTCATCAGAAATTAAATCTCGAGAAAGCATTCGTGATCTAGAATATTCGGGCTTGAAGCAGGCAGCTTTAATTTTTAATAGTAACCTAACTCTTTTCGTATTGTGTCGGCGTAACCCCATACTGGGTAAGTGTTGAACAGCAATTCACTGAAATTAACGCTTTGCTTTTGCCTTGGTGTCACAATCAGCGGAGATGTCAGCTAGCCATACCGTGACACGCTGGACGTTATTTTCCAGGGTTCAAGATTCCGGCTAACGTCCAAGTTACCGGCTGACATCCAAGTTACCGGCTGACATCCAAGTTACCGGCTGTCATCCAAGATACCGGCTGCCATCAGAAGCATCGGCTGGCAACCATATTACCGGAATCCGGTTAACGGCGGGCTCCACAACGGGTACTTTTTTACCTGCGTGACCGCGACGAGATTCTACGGGTCGGCGCGATCATCTGCCGTCCTTCACCCTATCTGGCGTCTGCAGCGTGGCACACCGCTACGGTCATCGTCACGCCGAGCTGAGCCAGGAGAGTACCGTGCAAACCCCCGGGCGGGCTTGGAGAAACTTGTGACCATAAACCTACCCGCACCCGTTTATTTTATTAATATATTTTTATGTTGACCTGGGTCCGTGGTTTCCTTTATTGACCCCCACGGACACCCTTTCATTCCTTGCCATTTGAGCTTTCACGAGAGGCTAGCCGATGATCTTAGCCATCTAACAAAATGACGACAACATCACAAGACATGACATGATGATGTTTAATATAACGACATCACAAGAGCTTTCACGAGAGGTCAGCCGATGGTGTATACGTTCAGTTGTTTGCACATGTCTCTAGAGTTTTCACGAGAGGTTAACCATGAGTACACCAACTGTGCCCACATTAGTAAGATATCACTAGAGCTTTCACGAGAGGTTAGCCGATGATCTAAGCCATCCTACAATAGAACGACATCACTAGAGCTTTCACGAGAGGTTAGCCGATGATCTAAGCCATCCTACAATAGAACGACATCACAAGAGCTTTCACGAGAGGTCTGCCGATGATGTACACATTCAGTTGTTCATAGTCTCGTCCCTACTGCATCCCTTGAGCTACCACGAGAGGTTAGCCGTGGATTTAAACTCGACCAGGCAGAGGTCTAACTTTAATTATCCTTTGTACACAAGTATGAAGCCCGCTCCAGTCGAACACGCTCGAGAAGCCGTGGTTATCGCGACCGATGTTGTGAGACACGTTTTAAAACCCGACGCAGCCTGACTCGCCGTGACAGCTATTCCTCATAACCACCACTTCTGAGTACAAACACTTGTCCTATATCACCTAATGAAGGAAATATTTAAAATGATTAAGATTTAATTTCAATATGCTTTAATAACTTTATTGAATATTAATATCCGTCTCTAAGACGACCCACTGACCGAAATCAGAAAGAGGCAGAGATGAGGGGGCGTAGCCAACATAGACACCTATAGAACTTCACGCCAGCCTGGCCACGCGGTGGTCAGCAGTAATTGTGAAGGGTTTAAATGAAACGGCAGCTTGTTGCACCCACCAAAACTAAATGAAGAAGTGGCAGCCACACTGAGGATGGTGGAGTGATCAGTGGGCAGCAGATCACCTCGGCTGCTGCCATTACATCAATAGGCAAAGTGTTAAACAATCTAATCGCCAACCGAGAGAGTAGTGATCAAATTATAACTCTTTATGTGATGCAGCCAGACTACTTTATCAAATTTATCATGCAACTGCATCACCAGACTCTCCCTAATCCTGCCTGGCCTCAATAAGGAAATGAAGGAGCTAATGGGGCAGACACTCCAATATCTGAGTACCTGTTCGGGGATAAGCTGCAGGACAAGAATTGAAGAACACACCTGCAAGACCTCTAACGCAGTGCTGAAGCGGAAAAACCAGGTGAAACTAGCAACACGCCCGAGGCACTCACCACAGAGGCGCCAGCCGCGACGTCGGCGTCGGGGACAAGCATGCGTCTAGCTCAGGTAGAAACTGGAA
Organism: Xestia xanthographa; assembly: GCA_905147715.2. Classification (NCBI taxonomy): domain Eukaryota; kingdom Metazoa; phylum Arthropoda; class Insecta; order Lepidoptera; family Noctuidae; genus Xestia; species Xestia xanthographa. The sequence goes on from LR990652.1 coordinate 10,115,833, forward strand.
GATTACAGTATTTCACTGAAGTCTGGAATAATGTTACCACCTATCCAACAATACAATGATTGGATCAAGGGTTATAAACTACTTACACTTTTATGAAATTCCAGTTCAAACTTCCATTCTTAAAAACAATAACTTCAGTCAGAAAGAAAGCAATCTTATTTTATGGAAATTAATAAACTCGTGTATTGAATGATGTTTATCCGCAGATATTCAATTTTTATCCAGCATATTTTTGCATCCAAAATCAGATGGCACTTGGATTTATATTAAATCTCAAAAAACTTAATAAATATATTAATACACATCACTTCAAACTAGAAGACTTATGGACAGCAACCAAACTCATGACCCCAGGTTGATTTATGGCAACTATAGATTTGAAAAATGCACCATGCCCACGGTGCATTGTTATTTTAATTGTGTCTGTAATTGCGGGTATCTAAGTGCTACACTTCTTACCCATAAAAAATATGATAGATTTCTCCGGTATCAGTTTCAAGATACATTGTAAGTTTACATGCCTTCCATTTGGGCTTAGCATAGCACCATAACGTATTCACAAAGATTATGAAGCCAGTTATGTGTCACCTGAGGCCATTGGGGTTACTTTTCTATACGGTGATATTTTGTGCCTTGCTGATTCTTATACTAAGTTTTTTCTTAAAAAATCTAGGGTTTGTTATCAATACTAAAAAGAGTGTCTTAGAACCCAGACAATGCTGTCAGTATATAGGATTTCTGTTAGATTCAGTTCCATTTAATATCTCACTTCGTCGGAAGAAGATAGATAAATTTCATCCCTAACTTATTAAATAATTTTAAGTCTAAGAGGATATGCAAAATAGTAGAATTTGCTCAGTTGCTAGGTAAAGGTATCCTTGTTGCTGCTTGCCCAGCAGTGGAATATGGTTGGCCTTACACCAAGGTTATGGAAAGTAACAAAACAACAATGAAAATTACAAGGCTCTGCTACCTATCACAAGAGGAATTAGGATAGGACTAGTAGAACAGTATAAAACTATTTGACCTTGTTCTAGAAATATTTTCTGATGCTTGACAAACTGGCTGGGGTCTGGTATGTAATGATGTCAGAAGCCATGGGCATTGGGCAACTGATGATAAAAAGTTTCATATAAATTACCTTGAACTACTAGCAGTATTTATAGGGCTCAAAATATTTGCAAGCACACTCAGACACTGTGAAATTTTACTTAGAATTAAATAGATAACACAACAGCCATAGCCTACATCAATAAAATGGGTGGCACTCGTTTTACCCACCTTAATAATTTAGCCAGAAAGTTGTGGCAACGGTATGAGGAAAGACACATTTGGATCTATGCATCTTACATCAGTTCTAAAGAAAACACTATCGCAGATCTCTAATCTAGGCATCCAAACAGAAATTGAATGGAAGTTATGTGATGTAGCCTACAAGACTATTATTGTTTAACCTCAGATTGATCTGTTTGCAAACAAGTTTAATACTAATTGTCAGAATTATATATCATGCACTGTCAAATGGTATGGTGATTTCTTTTATACATTACCACCATTTGCACTTATTAGTAAGATGTTACAAAAAAAAAAAAGGGGGAAGGGGCAACAGGCATTGTTGTAGTACCTTGGTGGCCCTCACAATCATGGTTTCCCTTATTTGAGCCCATGGTTATATAATAATGGAACCCCATCATTGTTACCCGTTCCCACTGTGATATCTTTACTGACTAAAATTTAATAAGGGCTGTCATATAGCTCACTAAATACCATTACGTTAGTTATTTCCCTAGTTCTAGGGTTATTTCCCACATTGGCTCAGATGACCGACTGTCAAGGTTCTTCAGAGATTTATTTAGGTTAAGACCTAAGAACCCCAAATATGAAGTAGTATGGGATCTCAGTATTGTTTTGAATTATTTGTCTAAACTATTTCCTAATGAAACCCTTAGTCTAGAACTAATTACCAAAAAGTTAGTTACCATAATAGCCCTTATAATAGCACACAGAATTCAAACCTTGTCTCTCATAAGTATACTGATAACATTTCTTATAATCAGGATAATTATTAACATAAAAATTCCAGAAATTATTAAAATCTCTGAACCTGGTAGATATCAACCCAATTTGATATTACCATTTTTTTAAGGAGAATTTGTCTGTGTGCCCTGCTACTACCCTTTTGTTCTATTTAGATATTACAGAAAATATAAGACAAGATTATAAATAACTAATTATAACTAAGTATAAGAAAACCATATCATGCCGCCACTACTGCAACTATTAGTAGGTGGATAAAACAAATTCTGGAATAAATACTCCTAAATTCACATCACACAGCACAAGGCACGATTCTGCATAAAATGCCTCTGAAGTGGGTATTAATATTGAAGTTATAAGAAAAGCAGCTGGTTAGACCACAAGTTCCTCAACTTTTGCTTGCTTTTTTTATGAGAACTATAGTTAGTGATTCTAATGCTTTTGCACAATTAAGCAGTGTGTTCTAGTCTATAAACTATAAAACACACTGCTTGTTATTATTGGTTGATTAAATTTAATGTCAATGGTTACTGTCTGATTAAAGTAATTATGTTCTATAAAAGATTATTACGACACTGGTTGACACTAGAGTTAGAGAAAATTTATGTTATTTTACCTTTTATTTAAGTAAATGTGTAATTAGTACCCAAGTAATAATACTCAGAATAGTATGTTATGCTGCATTGTTCAATGATTAAAAGATGTTGATTATATTACCAACACAACTTCTTTGAACATCTACAAGTACTAAATGAGGACGAGATTACGGAGCATAATTATATAGATCGGACTAACTTACCTAGTGACGTCCGATCCTTAATTATGTGAAGTAATCTCGTCCTCATTGTATCCCAACCCTTCCCAGAACATCAGCCTACTTATATGTGTTTTAAAGTGTCTTATCTACACCCCTTTTTAAAGTTGTGTTGACTAATGTATCGGGACTACGATAGATAACCGTATCGGTCATCTTGAAGTCCCGATCATGTGCTTTGAAAGAATGAGTTGACAGATGTCAGACAGAGCGCGCCAAGACCGGACCACAGACAACATTTTCATGTTGATGAAATCGATTCATCTTTAAAAAATGTGATAGCGAGTTAGCAGGAAGTGCAAACTACAAGTACTAAATGAGGACGAGATTACTTCACATAATTAAGGATCGGACGTCACTAGGTAAGTTAGTCCGATCTATATAATTATGCAACTCGTTTTTAAAAAAAACCGGCCAAGAGCGTGTCGGGCCACGCTCAGTGTAGGGTTCCGTAGTTTCCCGTCCGGCACAATAAGTGTTCCCACTTATGAGTTTAAAAGTGGGTATCCATTATGTAAAAATGCTTGCATATACGAATATACTACAAACTTAGTCCAGAAATTATTTTGTACAACTTTTTGTCTTTTTTGTACAAAAACTGTTGTTTCCATCAAGTTCAAAATAATTTTCCTAGAAAGTCCTTATAAAGTTCTACTTTTCAGATTTTTTTCATATTTTCTAAACATATGGTTCAAAAGTTAGAGGGGGGGGGGGCACACATTGTTTTTTACTTTTGGAGCGATTATTTCCGAAATTATTGACATTATCAAAAAATGATTTTAGGAAACCCCTATTCATTTTTAAATACCTTTCCAACTATATATCACACGTTAGGGTAGAAATTAAAAAAAAATCACTTCCCACTTTACATATAGGGGGGCTACCCTAATAAAACATCTTTTTTCCAATTTTTATTTTACCACTTTGTCGGCGTGATTGATATACACATTGGTACCAAATTTCAACTTTCTAGTGCTAACGGTCACAGAGATTAAGCGAGGACGGACAGACGGACGGACGGACAGACATGGCGAAACTATAAGGGTTCCTAGTTGACTACGGAACCCTAAAAAGAACATTGTCTAGCACGTGCGATTCACTACCACAGCGCCGTAATTTAAAAAAAAAATTTAAAGGTTAATTCGAATTCACGTCGTATCCCGCCATTTTTGTTCGATATTTGGATAAGTATTGCATTATGTACTTTGTTGTTTACAAAAAATGAGTGATACAAGCTATGTGAATTTTAATAATTGTACAATCCAAAATGTAAATAATTATATTATTACCTATACATGGTTTGTTATACTAAGTACTCAGCAAATAATCTTTCCATTAGTCTACATAGACTTCTTACAACACTGCAACACCCTATGGTTTCAGAACCTTTTATGGAGGATTCATATCATGGATGTAGATAAAGTCTTGTATGCAACTGTACATAACTAATTATGTTAATAAGTGTGATAATAGTAGTATAGTTATAGTATAGTTTCACATGAGTGTTTTAATACCTAAGTATTAAAACACTCATGTGATACTATTATCACACTCGGCTTTTCGTGTTTTAATACCCCTCATTATACAACAGTTCCATAAATAACTACAATAAGCTAGTTTTATATACGCCCGTGCATAATAGATTCTGGTATTGAGATCTCATAACTGTTCTTCGTTTTCTAGTTTCTATTAAAGTTGCAAATAGACATCGGTTTGTTATTACAAATATTGCTAATTCTACGATATAAAGGCATGGAAAGGTTAATAGTTTATGAGACTTAAATATACGTACGCAGCTGTCTGTTACTTTAAGAGCAAATATAGCTCTCAGACAGCGCTTTTGAGCTTTGAAAATGCTTTCCCGTTCACTACAGTGACCCCAAAATATTATACCAAATCTTAAGATGAGAATCACTAGACCATGGTAAGCCACTAATATTGTCGATAAATTTACTTTTCTTCATAGGTTATGCAACATAAACGCGGCTGTGCTTAAACGTTTACATAATGTTATGTCTTCTGCCTACGGCTTCCAAGTTAACTGGCTGTCAATTATGATTCCTAGAAATTTTGTACTGTTCACTTGTTCTATAGTTTGACCATTGTAGTTTATATTCATATCTCCCGTAGATATTCGTTGGTGAAAGTGCATGATTTTGTTTTTTTGGAGATTAATGACTAAATTATTATTATCAAGCCACTTTATTATAGTACTAATTGTATTGTTAATGTCATTTACATATGATTCTTTATTAATACATGAAATAATTGATGTGCTATCATCTGCCAATAATACCATAGGATGAATTATATAACGTGGAAGGTCATTCATATATAGGAAGAATAATAATGGTCCGAGTACGCTGCCCTGCGGGACACCATATTTTACTTCTCTAAAAGACGATAAAGATTTTAATTATTTTCTAGATTTCAAACACAGGCTGGATATCTTCGTACATTGTCTACGAGCTTTTAGGTACGGGTCTATTAAATTAAGGGCATTGCCACGAATACCGTATGCGTGAAGTTTGCATAGAAGGGTATCGTGAACTATACAGTCAAATGCCTTTGACATATCTGCATATATTTCGCATAAAGATATTCTAGAGTCTACCTTTGGCATTATTCTATGGAGAAAGTAAAATATTCGAATTTCAAATCATATGCAATAAGTACGCGTATACTTTGAATTTCGATTTTGAATTTGAATTTTATTTTTCGAAAAAAAAAAAAAAACTAAGTATGCGTTACTCCGTTCACCTATTATACCCATTTTTTTGGAAAGTGATGAAAAAGTCAACCTGTTTATCAGACGTATAAGCCCCGGATAGCCTAACCTAAAAATAGAAATAAATCAATTATTCCGCATCCAATTTATTAGAAACGCACGCGAAACACTGTCAAAATGTGTTTCTAGCATACACATGGGAGCTTTTATCCTGAATTTTGCAGCAGTTCCGGAAATAATGCGGGGACAAGAAAAGTTTTTTAATTTTATCGTTACAAGTTTTTATTGTTCTTGGTATGTAGGTTCTTACTAAGATATACATGGTTAGTTTTAAAATTTAAAATTAAGATCTAGATATCAAACCAAAAGTGCTTTATAAATAGTATTGTCGAAAAATATATAATAAAATAATAGCGTCCTAAAAAAATCCTAAATCATAAAGCCAATGGGAATCAATGCACTTGTGTGCGTACATGCACCGCCAAATGTATGTGTGTGCTAACTGCTACCTTTCTAGGCTGTTGAACTGAATTATGCTATTGTAATATCCACACTTTTGCTTTTTAGTGGTGGACAGGAATGACATTTTATTTTAAAAAAATGTATATAAATTTAATGAATGAAATATGTGTACGTGATTTATCCAAATGTATCTAAATTTTATAAATGAAAAATGTATCAATGATTCAATATCATCTGATGCATTTGATAAAAGAAGTCTTTACCAAATAAATGTTTGTAAAACGAGTGTTTTTAAAATAAAACATTTGCAGAATAAGTTGTTTGCGAAATAAATAGTATACGAAACGTTGGTTGCAAAATGAAAATTTGTCAACGGAGTTTTGATGAAACTTTAGTGAACCCTTTTCCTTCTTCGTCTCGATTGACAGTACGGTACTTACCTAACTATAGTCTCTGCCAGATGAGTAAGAATTAAAGGTCATTAACCCGCATACAGAAAAGAAAGAAAGAATATTTATTGAACTCACACAGGATACATTCAAATACATACACACAGCACAAATTTCAAAGATCAGTTCAAAGATTAAAAAGGAAGACATTACTGACTGTGTTTCAGAGTTGTTGAAGTTAAAGTGTAGTAAAATAATATTGTGTTCTTTTCCATTTTTTGAAAGTTTATGTACCAGGAAAAACAATTATATTCACATGTTAAATAAACATTTATATTTTTTAGCAGGTCATTATAGTGACAAACTTGTATATCTTGATATCAACACTTTTGTTGATAAACTTAGATCGACTCGGGGTAAAGTGTATCTACCTATTAGTTGTAGACACAAAATAGCTCGGCTATTAGCTTATAATATTCACACAGACATAATTAGTATGTCTAAGTTTAGTTATATTATTAACACTGCGACTATTAGTAATAATACTAATATACAGGTGACTTTAAATGAAGATAGCATTAGTGCTATAGATGTTTACAAACATTCTGAGGAGGATCCATGCGTCACCGTGGAAAATCCTCAATTAGGCTCTATTAGTGATAAGGTCTTGTTGTCTGAGGTTGGCACGGGAGTCTCCGGCCTCACTCCAAATATTAATATTAATTTAAACTAGGAAGTGAGACAACAGAAGGTACCATTAACAATATTGTTAATCCTTCCAACAGCAAGGTATCTTCTTGCACTCAGTTAGTTAGTAAAAAAGGGCCTCAGCAGAACACCTTAAAATTATTCCACCAAAATATCCAAGGCATTTCTTCCAAATTATTAGAAATTGAATTGTTTTTAGAAAATAGTAAGTTTGACATTATTTGTTTTACTGAACATTGGCTAAAGGATTACCAAATGCTTATTAATTATGAAAACTATGTGGTGGGTAGCTGCTTTAACCGTAAAACTATGCTTCGTGGAGGTTCCCTAATATTAATAAAAAATTGTTTTAAATATAAGCAACGTAATGACATAGTAGGTCTCTCGGTTGAACATTGCGTCGAACTGTCCTGTGTTGAGCTAGATAAGCATGTAATTGTATGTGTGTACAGACCCCCAAACTATCAAAACTTTTCCTTATTTGAATCAATAATGGAAGATGTCCTGGCAAAACTTACAGCCAGTAATAAATCTACAATTATTTGTGGTGATTTCAATATCAATATTTTAGAAGAAAGTTCAAATAGCAGTCGGTTATTAAATCTTTTTAAGTCATTTGACTTGACCAACACTTTTATAGAACCTACTAGAGTCACTTTATCTTCTGCTACTTGTATAGATAATGTTTTCTGCGATTGTGATTACTTAGATAAAGCTATATTAAACTGTCTGCCGTCTGACCATAGCGGACAAACTGTAACTTTTAGGTGTAATACACCATTGCAAAAAGTCCAGATTAAATTTAGACCTATAACTTCTAGCAAATTAAATAGATATAATATTTCCCTACAGAACAAGTTAGATGTTATGAGCCATGATGATATTAATGTAAATCAATTGTATGATCGTTTCTTTTCAATAGTTCACACGGAATTCAAGAAAACTTTTGAACAGAAGACAAAAAGTATTTGCCCCAAATTTATATTTAGTGATTGGGCAACTAGAGGTATCAGAAAAAGTAGGGAAAGACTATTTGAGCTATATGGCCTTAAGCCTTTTATAAACACTGAAACTTTTAACAAGTATGTTGCTAAGTATTCAAAAATCTTTAGAAATACATGCAAGGTTGCTAAAGCCCTGCACATTAGCAACAAGATAAAAACAGCAGAAAACAAAATAAAGACAGTTTGGAAAGTCATAAATAATGAAACTAACAAGAAGAAAATACGTAACACTAGATACACGTTAGATTCAGCATGTGGTCCTAAAAGCTCTAATCTGGAAGTAGCTCAAGAATTTGTAAATTTCTTTACCGATATACCATTAAAAACTACGGAGGCTCTTAATTCCTCACCTGAAGTCTCAATTGGATTATTAAAGGCGAATGTATCTGGCTGCACGGCTGAATTTAAATTTAAACACATAAACCCAATGATAGTTATTAAAGCTTTCCGGCAAATAAAAATCAAACTAACCGAAGATCTATGGGGAATGTCTATCAAAGTGTGTACATCCATACTTGAGACTATAGCCCCATACTTAGCTTTAATTTTTAATTTGTGTGTAGACCAAGGAGTTTTCCCTGATCTAATGAAATACAGTAAAGTGATACCTCTTTTCAAATCCGGGGACAGTAAAGATACTAGTAATTATAGACCTGTATCCGTGTTGCCAGTTTTTAGCAAGGTGTTTGAAAAAGTAATGCTTAATCAAATGCTCAATCATTTTAACACCAACAAAATTTTACACGATCAACAGTATGGTTTCACCAAGGGACGTTGTACGACTGACGCCGGTGTTACCTTATTAAAGCACATATTTACTGCGTGGGAAGAGTCTCAAGACGCCATAGGAATATTTTGTGACCTTTCCAAAGCATTTGATTGCGTAAATCACGACACATTACTTTTGAAACTTGAGCATTACGGACTAGGTCAACTTGCACTTAGTTTGGTGAAATCATATTTGAGTGATAGACAACAACTTGTTCAAATAAATGGTGTTAATTCAAAGGGTTTATAAGTAAAAATGGGGGTTCCGCAAGGCTCATATTGGGTCCTTTCCTCTTTCTCGTGTATATAAATGATCTACCCTATTTATTGAAAAACCAACCTCAAAATATGGTGTTGTTTGCTGATGACACTTCCCTAATTTTTAAGATAAATAGACGGGCCCAAAATCTAGATGACCTGAATAATGCCCTACTTCAGGTCCATAATTGGTTCACAGCAAACAATTTGGTATTAAATGAAAAAAAAACTAAATGCATAAGATTTGCTTTACCCAATGTTAAGAGTAGTGATTGTGAAATAATATTGAATAAAGAGAAACTTGAATTCTTAGATAAAACGGTTTTCCTGGGGATTACGCTTGATTCAAGGCTACAATGGGGTTCACATTTAACATCCCTTGCAGGGCGGCTAAGTTCAGCAGCATACGCTATTAGAAAAATCCGTCAATTTACTGATGTAGATACCGCTAGACTGGTGTATTTTAGTTACTTTCATAGTATAATGTCTTATGGCATTTTGCTATGGAGACGGGCTGCAGATATTGAGTCTATATTTATTCTGAAAAAAAGAGCCATCAGAGCCATATATAATCTTCGTAGGCGCGATTCTCTAAGGGAACTGTTTAAAGATATTGGCATCATGACGGTACATTGTCAGTATATCTACGAAAACATAATGTACGTCAGAAAAAATCTGCACCTTTTTGGTAAAAGAGGTGACAGACATAATTACAGTACTAGAAATAGGGACCAACTAGTTCAGCCAGGCTTCAGACTCGCTAAAGTAGACTCATCTTTCATGGGGTACTGTTTGAGATGCTATAATAAAATTCCACAAAGTATTCTTGAACTGAATGAGACGAAATTTAAAACATGCATCAAACGCACACTATGTAAGCAAGCTTATTACAAGTTGGGCGATTATATCGCTAATAAAAATGCGTGGCTCAATGCTGGTCCTGCTCCACATGGACAGGGGCGCATAAATTAGATAGCATTACATATAATTGTTGGAGCTGCTGAAGATTGTACAACTATTTTTGCATTGTATAGATTCAATCTCTAGTATTATATAATCGCATAGCCCATATTGTGTGAGTACTATGTACTAGAAAGCTATCATTCACTGGAATCCTACGTCTTTTCTTGACTTGAATGTGCCTAGGCAGTTGAGAGTATGTCATGCTCACTCTAATGTCTCGCTGATGGTGGCGCGTGTGTCCGATCATTTGGTTCCCTACAAAATGGTTGAGTTAAATGGTGCTGATCCATGCGTCATGTTCGTGAACGGGCGCTGTCAGTTGTGACTGGTCATCTCTTAGTTGCCGTGGCTTATTTTAATGTTATATTTTAATTGTATTTTTGTTTTTACTATGGACACTTTTAACGTGCACATCTTGCTACATTGTTCTCACATAATATACCATCTCAACACGAATGATGTAACCAAGATTTTGTAACAATTTTATGATTTAAAAGAGTGTCCATGGAGTTTCTTGCCCGTTCTTCTCCATAGAGATCTACGCTAGGGAATGGGCAACTACAGTACTTTCACAGTTTTTATGTCTTGTGACTGGGACTGTAGCTTCATTTAATTTTCATCTTTGTTTCGACAATTCAAAAGTGCCTGCAACTGGCCTACTTGAAATAAATGATTTGATTTTGATTTTGATTGATTTTGATTATACATACAACATATACATTGCATACAGCATACATTTTATTCATATACATAATTCCGAAAACAGACAATATAATAATAATGACATAAACTTGTTCCGAAACGACCTTTATCGTGATCCTTGTCTTTTTCTAGTAATAAAAAACGATTCATAATGTATTGTCGGGGTACCTCCGCAGTGAAATTAAGGAAAGAGCAATGACCTTTAATTCTTATTTATCTGGCGGAGAGTATACCTAATACTTTGGCCCAAACCTTACCACTACCACCCACGATGTCATCGTTAACAGTGCTGATGTCGCTTCGATTGCATGATTTGCATAGTTTGTGACACAGCTGCATATCCACACCCAATCTGGGCAGTCATCTACTACTCGTAGACAAGGTACCCATTCCAAATTGTGTCCCACTCACTAATGATCAGGTGCTTGTTCCAATTGTCGGCATAACAAAAACAGCGGGGTTACCACAATTAATTAATGTAATGTTACCAAGTTAATTAATGATACGATACACTCTGTTTCATTTAGGCTTTTGTGTTTATTTGTATTTTTATATTATGGGTAACCAAAGAGATTTAAAAAAAATCGGAAATATTTGAATGTCTTTGTAGGTAACCTAATTCGGTGAGTGACCTTTAGTTATATTTAGAATCTCTGAACAAGTTATGACAAACAAAATATACTTTTGAAAAAAAAAAAGATTATTTAGATTGTTTACAGTCGGTATCAAAGATTAAAATCGATGTAACTAAACCTCACACTAAAGTTCTTAAAAGTGATTTCATTAGCAAGGAATTGTGACTTCCTATAGAATTTAGGGCTCGTTTGGTTTAGCTCTAAGTCCTGGGTTGGTTGATATTTAGTTGATTGGTTATTGTTTGATTGTTGGTTTATGACTGGTTAAATTATACGAAATTATATGGTTTAAAGTTTATATTGAGACTGGTTATAAAATGGTAAATCTAAGCTAAATTAGCACTAAGATGGTTTGTTATGATTTGGTTGAGTTACACGATTGGTGTCCGAACACGCACTGTCTTTATGAAATAAGTTTGCGGTTCGACCAAGAAAGAGTTTAGTCGTCTGATTCCCACCGCAAAAGAGAAATTAAACAAGAATGAGCAGAGCGAGCTCATTTTTACTCTTTTTGCCCGCTGAGTCATTTCCGCTCGACTCTTTTTTAGTGAAAACACATGTGAGCAGTTTTCTCTTGTGAAGTAAAAGAAGTCATTAAAGGGTCCGCTCCGCTTGCGGTGGAAACTGACACTGACGCCATTTATTTGTTGACCAACATTCCCAAAAAACAACTGACAACATAAAAATAAAAACCGGCCAAGAGCGTGTCGGGCTACGCTCAGTGTAGGGTTCCGTAGTTTCCCGTCCGTCACAATAAGTGTTCCCACTTATGAGTTTAAAGGTGGGTATCCATTATGTAAAAATGCTTGCATATACGAATATACTACAAACTTAGTCCAGAAATTATTTTGTACAAATTTTTGTCTTTTTTGTACAAAAACTGTTGTTTCCATCAAGTTCAAAATGATTTTCCTAGAAAGTCCTTATAAAGTTTTACTTTTCAGGTTTTTTTCATATTTTCTAAACTTATGGTTCAAAAGTTAGAGGGGGGGGGGGACACATTGTTTTTTTTTCACTTTTGGAGCGATTATTTCCGAAATTATTGACATTATCAAAAAATTATTTTAGGAAACCCCTATTCATTTTTAAATACCTTTCCAACAATATATCACACGTTAGGGTTGAAATTAAAAAAAAAATCACTTCCCACTTTACATAAAGGGGGGCTACCCTAATAAAACATTTTTTCTAATTTTTATTTTACCACTTTGTCGGCGTGATTGATATACATATTGGTACCAAATTTCAGCTTTCTAGTGCTAACGGTCACAGAGATTAAGCGAGGACGGACGGACAGACATGGCGAAACTATAAGGGTTCCTAGTTGACTACGAAACCCTAAAAAAAAGAGAAGACAAATCAAAGGTTAATCATGAACAACCTGAAAACAAATAAACAAACACCTTACGAAATAACGTAAATAAAGACATTTTTAAATGACATTCTTGTACCTTCTTTATCATCGAAGATATACAAAGTGCTTCCTCAAGCAACATTTGTCACTACTCCTGTTCTACAGCATTACTTTAGTGTTGTCCCACAACATCTCGATATCGATTATCGATTGAACGTCGCAGCGAGTCGATAATATATCGCAGGTCAGACTCCCAGCATTAACCTATCAGTTTGTGCCGCGACTGTTAGGGTTCAGGTGTAGTGAAAGTTAGGCTATCTGTAGCTAGGTTATATTTAGAATAATAGTTTGAAGTTTTAAAGTATGGTTTTGCAACATTTCCGTTTTTACATACATTTGCACATGCTAAGAAGCGCGTGAAATATTAGAGGGTATGTCCTCCCTGGTTCAATCCATGGTCCGGAGAGAGACGGAATGGGACGCCGTCACCTCCTACTGGGACTGGGACTGGAACGTGGGAGAACCTCACGTCTCGCCCGCCGCGGGTGACGCACCGGGCGTCGGTGGCCACTTGGTGGCCCCCGGCCACCGTAGGCGCGGGCCTGTGGACGGTGGGCTAGCTCGCCGTCCGTCCGTCTTATGACAGGAAGAAAAAAAAATATTTAGGAAATAATAATATTTTGGTGTGCAATTAGTATCTAAACTACGTATATTTCGCTGTGCAATCAGTAAACTGTTTTCCTTTGCAATCAGTATTTTTATTAGAATTGTGTTTTTTGTTTTAAAAAACCAAGGTGTTTTTTTTATTTACAGTTAAAAACTCAGTAATGTCGTAAACAAATTAAGGATTAAATTACAAGAGTTAAAAAAAAACGAAATGCGTAGTGCAGCTAAGCATTAATAAAATCATAGCTACGCTTCTAATAGAGTGGATACTTTACAGGAGTAGTTTATTACGGCTCATACACGCTACGTAATTTGAATGGGGGCTGTGTGAGAGTTATTTATGGCTTTATTTTATCCTCCATTCAGCTCTATTTGTTACATACAATAGTATTTTAAGCCTCACTAACTGCTGGAGTTAATATAAAGGTCTTAATTTGTCGCGGAGAAGTTACTGTGTTTTGTGGACGTTTATTTTGTTTTGAAATCGGATTTTTAGGTGGCGCTATTTTAATACTTACTATAAGGAATGAGGAAGATTTTTTATTTTTTCATTGCTAACTATAAATTAAAACACAAAACATAACAACGCGCCTATTATCTCCAAAAGGATAGGCAGAGGCGTTCTTAATAATACACGCATATGAAGATATGCGTGTAGAATTCTAGCCCAAATAGATAATACCTGTAAACCATACTTCATAAAATATCAGATGCTAACTCTGCCGTCAATATACATACTTAATATTTGCGTATTTGTTTTAAAAATTATCTACAAATTCACCAAAATTGAGGATACACACAACGTCAACATTCGCCATAGAAAGAGGTTATGCGCTCCATCCTCAAGAATTAAAATGTTAAGTAATAGCCCATACTATATGGTAATAAAAATATATAATAAGTTGCCCAACATATTTAAAACTGAAAAATCTGTAACAATATTTCAAAAAAGGCTAAAACTGTACCTTATCCAAAAATGTTTCTACTCATTAAAAGAATATTTAGAGTCTAGCTTAAAATAACGATTTTCTCTCATGTACAAAAGTGGCGATCTGTCCTATTCAAACAGTAAGATTGAGTCTACCCTATTTAACTACATATAAAATTAAAATTTGTACTACCTGAAAAGGATTACATTGACATTCCTGAATAATTGTATTACATTCACTAATAGTGACATTAAATTATGACATAACTATTATATTAATTGTATTATCACTACGAGCTGACCCACGCAACTTCGTCTGCGTCACATAAAAGAGAAACTGCTCAGCTCCTTTTGGTCGCAGCGTGATGTTATATAGCCTATAGCCTTCCTCGATAAATGGACTACCCAACACTGAAAGAATCATTCAAATCGGACCAGTAGTTCCAGAGATTAGCGCGTTCAAACAAACAAACAAACAAACTCTTCAGCTTTATAATATTAATATAAGTAATAAGTATAGATATAGTATAGATATTAGTATAGATTATTGACATTTTATTTTTTGACATAACTAGGTATTATTTTCGCTATTGAATTGTACTAATTTAAAATAAAAAGATTACATAATAACAATGTTTAATGCATGCTAATTTAAAGTGAGAAGGGCAGGCGAATATGAAATTGCAATGCTTGTAAAAGGCTGCTAAGTCATAAGTACTAACATAATATCTTAACACCATATTGTACACATGGTTCGCAATAAATGTTTTGACTTTGACTTTTGCCAGTTATGCTTTAGTCCCATGTAATAGGGGCGAGCCTTTTGCCATCAACCGGACACAAATCCCGACTCCGTGACTGCTACTAAGAAAATCCTGATGGAAAAACCCAATACAATATGCCCGACCTAGGAATTGAACCCAGCACCTCAAGCTCAGCAGTCCGCGCTTGCGACCACTAGACCAACGAGGTAGTATACAGGATAACTTTTTTATTACTTTACAAAGAAAAGCGTATAATAAGGTGAACGGAGTAGAAGCAAATGGCATACTTAGTTTATTTTTTTGCGAAATAAATAAAAAAAAAATCGAAGTTCAAATCGTTGCGTATGATTTAATTTTTATTTTCAAAATTTCTCTTTGTTCTAATATGAAAAATTTACTTGAAATTTGCAGCGTTTTTTGATGATGGATCAATTTTTTTCTAAGCTGTGGAAAAAAGAAAAAAAAACTAGGTATGTCATAATCTTCTACTCCGTTCACCTAATATACCCATTTTTTTGGAAAGTGATAAAAAAGTCATCCGATAAGTAAATTAAAAATAAAGACAATAAAATAAATAATCTAATCTAACAATAAACAAAATTTTAAAATCGGATTATTTTTATCTATTTAAAAACTATAACATCGTTCACATAAAAATTGTAAATTATGAGTTTAGTAAAATAGTATTTTGCATATACCTACATGGCAATAACAGTTAACTGCTAACGGCATTGCAATAAAATAGTTACAAAATGGGAATATTTTTCATGTAGGTAATTTATTTATTCTATTATTTTCTATGTTCTTCGAGGCTAAATAACAACAGCCTCTCGGGTCGATCGTTAGGTTAAACCGTGCTTGCCTAGGTTGGTCTGTGGATGGGTGACCACCCATTACATACCGAGTTTCCTCCGTGCCTCGGAAAGCACGTTAAGCCGTTGGTCTCGGCTGTCATTTGTAGATCTTTGACAATCGTTAGGTTTTCAGAGGCCCAAAAAGTCTGACAACCAGTCTTACCAAGGGGATCGTATTACCCGGTACTAACTGGGTTGTGGAAGTCAGATAGGCAGTCGCTCCATGTAAAGTACTGGTATTCAGCTGCATCCGGTTAGACTGGAAGCCGATCCCGACATAGTTGGGAAAAAGGCTAGGCAGATGATTTTCTATGTTCTTCCGTCTGATTTATTTTATGACAAACATAAACTCACACCAGACTGCCTTATTGGTCCTAGTGATCTCAAGCGCGACCGCTGGGCATGGGTTCCGGGTTCTATTCCCAGGCCAGGCAAAGTGTTATTGAATTTTTCCATCAGGAATTTCTTAGTAGCAGCCATGGAGTCTAGATTTGTGCCCGGCTGATGGCAATAGGCTTGTCCCTTATTAAATGGGACTTAAACATAACTGGCGAAATGTGGGTGTTCTATAAAGGTGCACCAATGCCCCCTTCGGGGTTAACAGGCCTTTTTCCAATGGGGAACCTGCAGAACGTCTCCTGCTACGATCCTTTTTTTTATTATTTTGGATTGGAAATCATCAAATGACTCCTCCCGTTCTGGGCGGAGCAGGAGGGAGTGTCAGACTTTTACTGACTAAAACCCATCCATGTTCCTTCTTCGCCGTAGATACCGTGGCCCCGGAACACAAAGGTGTTCCGGGGCCACGGTATCTCTTTCAAACAGTCCCACAGCCCTGGCAGTACATACCCTTTTTTTTTTTTTTTTTTTTTTTTCGTATGGGAAATCATCAAATAACTCCTCCCGCTCTGGGCGGAGCAGGAGGGAGTGTCAGACTTTTACTGACTAAAACCCATCCATGTTCCTTCATCGCCCTTTGTGTTCCGGGGCCACGGTATCTCTTTCGAACAGTCCCGCAACCCCGGCAGGCATCGGTCCCTACGGACCCCTTCCCTTTTGCTGACTCTCTTTGAGGCGCGCGTGGAACACGAACGCGCCGTCGACACGGCCTGTCGTCATGAGACGGACGGACGGCGAGCTAGCCCATAGCCCACCGTCCACAGGCCCGCGCCTACGGTGGCCGGGGGCCACGTGGTGGTGGCCCCCGACGCCCGGGGCGTCTCCCGCGGCGGCCGGGACGTTGAGAGGTTCTCTCCCTCTCACGCTCCGCCACCTCCTTCTCTAGCATTACTGCTTAGCATTAGTACATACCCTTACGCATTTATTTTATGAATACTTTTATGTTTATTTCCCAGATCAAAACCAAGGAAGGAAGGTACTTCAAGCGTATCATACATCTAGAAAAATCTACTCGTATTTTCCGAAGAAATTCATACATTAATTTTCTCTTTTTGTAGACAGCATCTGCAACAACTCAAGCACATTTAATGTTCAGAAAACACGGCAACGTCTAAGAGCTCACATTTTCCAGCTATTTTAAAGTATTATAAAAACCATCTGTAGCTTACTTCGATGAAATAGAAAAAATCAGACTTTTAGTGGATTATTTCTTGCTTTATTGTGTGGTTATTACTAGCCGTGCCCGATCGGGCACGGAGCATTGTTATTTTAATTGTGTCTGTAATTGCGGGTATCGAAGAGCTACCCTAGTGTTGTTTTAATAACAAAAATACTGTTAAAATCATAACCCTTCCTTTTCGCTTCGCCGCAGTCGGGCAATAAATTAACATTTTATGATTTTTTTTTAAACTTTTGCACCCGAATGTATTTGATGAAGTTTATTCGTTTACGTTTTTTTTATTTCATTACGTCTGAACGGACCGCGGTCCATTCGATTTGGTCCGTTTAGCCAAAACGGGTGTTTAGTCTCAACGGACCGCTATTCATTTTGGTCCGTTCAGACGTAGACAAAAAATGTTTACGTCCGGACATTGGCAATGTCGGATTGCCAAGTCAGGTCACATCACTAGGAGTGGACCTAAAAATGGCTGAATAAAGTACTCCTAAATTAATAAAAACCTGTGTGTTTTATTCTAGTAGTTTTATGTGTCTTACATATTAATACAAGGATAATATATCTATACACAATAATTCTTTTGGAAAAGATTATTTTTTATTAATTAACTATTCCATCAAACTGTACGATGTCGATCAAAATCGTATTATCTTAATGACACTTATCATTAAAATATTGAGAGCATTGATAAAAGTGGAACGGATTCGGTTAATTACAGTACCTACCTAAGTATCTAGACTCACACGCACACAATAGGTATTAGGTAAGGTGGTGTAGGAGGTGGTCAGCACGAGTAGGCTTAGAGTAAGGTTAGTAGGAAAAAAATCTTTCATCCCTATTAAGTCCTCTTTGTAGCAAGAAAGATATAAGAAAGATAGAATATAGGGTGACTGGTAATTAGTGACCGATACTTATACACGTGATTGTGGTCATGGTAACAAATAACTTTCCCAAAGAACCATTTTTTTATTAAACAGGGTGTAAAAGACCTCATCACGAAGCCGTCAACCAAGCTAAGTATAACTTTACGCAAAAAATATTGCTAGGAAACAACTTTTTTTTTGGGGTGAAAAATCATGTTTTGTGGTAGAACTCAATGTAACACACTCAAAAAATTGTGCTGATGGATGGATTGAATAGTATGGGGGTCGTGGAGGTGTTTAAAGTAAAAAGTTACATTAAAAACTTGAATTAAAAAAAAGGGGCCTGAAGTTGGAACTTTAAAAACCCCATTATCTCCGTAATGTAGAACAACAAAATGATAGCAATGACGGGGAGAACAAGTGCCTTTCGATTTTTTACATCCTTTATATACATAGAATATATATATAGGATGACTGGTAATTAGTGAGCGATACTTATACACGTGATTGTGCTCATGGTAACAAACAACTTTCCCTAAAAAACATTTTTTTATTATTAACTTCTTTTGATATTTTTCACAATACGTGTAGCACATACCATACGTTGCGGCCTGCCTGTGGCACGGGCGCCGCTTACGGAGCGAGCTTGCGAGTCAGGCAGGTTCTCTGCCTACCCACCACTGTTGCACGGTACGATAGTAATGAGACAGAATGGCTGTTGAGTTATTGTGCAAAAAGTGGATGAGCAAAAAAAACAGTGTCTTCGGGAAAGTTAGTAGTAAGTAGGAAGTTAGTTTGGGAAATCGCGAATAAAAAAACTTTTTTGCAAAAAAATAAAACCGACTTCAAAAACACAAAAAAGTGAAAAATAACTTTATCTTCAGAAGTCGGTGACCTTTGTTTGATTCATTTAGTTTTTTTTTGTCACCGACTTCTGAAGCTAAAGTTATTTTTCACTTTTTTGTGTTTTTGAAGTCGGTTTTATTTTTTTGCAAAAAAGTTTTTTTATTCGCGATTTCCCAAACTAACTTAGTACTACTTTATTTTTAGTTGTAATATCCTATACAAATATTTGCTATACATTTATTTTACATTGTTAAAAATACATGTCATGGTAGTAGTTTTATTATTTTTTACTTTTATTTTTTTAATTTTTTATTATTTTATGTGATATTTACTGATTTGACATGAATACTTATTTTATTAAGTATTTTACTTTTTTATTTTATTATCATTGCGACACTTAATGATTTTTGTGTTTTTTTTTTACTTACATTAATTTGGAAAGAACTTGTTATTAATTTTATTTGATTATTGTGAATGTGGGGACCATGTGGGTCACATTTTTATTTTTTGTTTGTTTTTTTTTTCCCACAACTGTCTGGCAGTTTGAGTACTATTTAAGCGACCTACCCAAATGTCCTTTCTTTGGTATTGTTCGTCGTTTCGTTGAGCTCCTTGAGTTATAAGTCGAGCTACACGTTAACTGACAAATGCTTGCACTGACTGGACAGGTCCACTCAAATCTGTATGGTTCTTTCTTCAAAAGACCATCTCAGGCACTAATCTGCATAGTCCTCATGTGAATTGAGCAAGATTGTGTCTGGACTTTAAAAGAGACTACGACCTCTGAGTTTGTTTCGGCTGTTTCTTCTCAGAGTAGTCAGGTACGAAACACCGGCCCCATCTAGTTTTAAAAAATGACGTGTAAAAGTGTTTGTAAAAACCTACTGGCAAAATAAACATCATTTATCATTTATCATTTATCAATATGCTTATCCCCAATAAATGGAACTTAACATACCTAAACTGTCGAAATTTGGGTGTATTGTACACATCTGCGTACCCATCAGAGCATACAGGCGTGATGTTACGTCATGATGTTGTGTAAACAATAAACATCCAAGCAACTGCAACAATCACGACCGATTTACAATCTAGTTTTGAAGAGTTCCATTGTATATTTCCGAAGATCAGCATCAGATCTTCACCAAATTTAAATGCGTTTCAAATAAAAAAGAATTTTAAGAATTGCTCCATAAATCGAGGAGAAATCGGTGAACATACATGAAATTATACCACACAACTGAAGTACAAATGTTCATAAAATGAAAACTACTAGGCCAAACCATGTTAAATTTTTATGGGACCAAATGGCAACTATTTCGCATCAAACTAAAAAAGAATCACGTAAATCGGATCATAAATGACAGCGTAATCGGTGTACATACATAAAAAAAAAACCAATCGAATTGAGAACCTCCTCCTTTTGGAATTCGGTTAAAAAATCAGCTGTTTAGTACATTTTGACCTCGCCTCATCATCATCATCATTTCATCCGAAAGACGTCCACTGCTGGACATAGGCCTCCCCCAAGTGTCGCCACATTGACCGGTCCCGTGCGACTCACATCCAGCAGATTCCCGCAACCTTCACCAGGTCATCGGTCCACCTAGGGTCTTCCATCCAACGCAACGTCTTCCGGGAACTTTTCGGCCCCATCGGCCATCTGTTCTGCGAGCAATGTGCCCTGCCCACTGCCACTTAAGTTTGGCAATTCTTCGGGCTACGTCGGTGACCCTGGTTCTCTTGCGGAACCTCGCTTAACTGGTCAAAATGTACTGAACAGCTGATTTTTTTTCGCGATTTCAGGTTTGGTCCTCTAGTAAAAGTTGTTTGTTATCATGAGATCAACCACGTGTTGTGTTTAAGTATCGTACACTTATTACCAGTCACCCTACCACTACTACTACTACAACAGCCCATAATACGTCTACTGCTGGACATAAGCCTCTCTCATGATGGGAGGAATTTGCCGTAATCTCCACGCTTGGCAGGCGGATTGGAGATCGCAGTGATGAAAGACTAACAGAAAACGCTGCTGCCCATTCTCTGGTCTACGGAGGCACAAGGTTTTCTGCCTCAGACATTAGTCGCCTTATACGACACCCGTGAGTGTTTTGGGTTGGTTCTATTCTACTCTGTCGGATACCACACGGCTCACCCTACCCTATACCTACTTTATTGTTGTACAACAAATGCAACAACTCTTTTTAATACTGCTAATAAAACTAGGGTTACAATGGCGGTGGCGGTCGCTGTCAGATTCGATGTAAATTCGAATATTGTTGCGTATGCCTTAATTCGTAACTTACATATTTATCGTAGACTTGAAAGGATTTCTATAACATTACACAATATATGACTCCGAGCTGCTGCTGAGCAATTTCTGATAGAAAAACTCAATTAGTTCACTGTAAACGACCCGGGAATCGAACCTTGGATCCATGTTCAGCAGTAACACTTGCGACCAATAGACAAATAGGGCGCTGTCAACACCAAAATCGCGTACACTGTCTATTTGTATGGGAGAAAACGAGACGTCACTATTACTGGGCGGCCAGGTTTTAGAAGAAAATAATGAATAAATATTGATATAAAAAAAGTATGGATTATTTGTGAAATATGACTCGTTAGCGGTTTAGGTATGAATAAGTTGACTTCATGTTTTTAATTGCAGACCCATACGTTAAAAAAATAAAGACATAGGACCGTTAATGATGATTTTAAGACCAATCTTTGCAATTATTTTCTATCGAGCCGATTTCGTCGAAATATGTATCGAGTCCGTCCAAGGTCTTTGAAATATGATCAATATTAACATATATTTTTTGCCGTGCTAGAATAAATAGTCTTTCTTAAAAAACTGCTTAAATAACATTAACTTCAACAAATTAGGTGTTGTCAGCCCCTTAATAAATAACTAAATAAATATCATACATTACACACACCGCCATTTAGTGCCACACTAAGCTACGAGGCTTGTGTCGTGGACATCAGATAGTTGATATACTACATAGATCCTTTTTTTTGTAAATACATACTTATTATTAATATAAACATCCATGACTCGGAAACAAATGTCCATGCTCATCACACAAACATTTGTTCCTACCGGAATTCGAAACCAGGACCCTAAGAACGCAAGGCAGCCTCACTACCGCTGCGCCATTTGGGTCATCAAATTAATGGCACAATCTATTTGATAAAACAAAGCTAAAACGGTCTTTGTTTATATCGCTTGAACCGTAATCGTATTACGTGCCAAAAACCTCAAGAATTTTGCCATTTCATTTCAATCCCACACTCGATTTCTCACATTGCCACGTGTAGGCATTACGCAGTTATCCAGCTCAAAATTCAGGTTTCCTAAAGCTAAAATCATGGGACAAATGCCTTCTGGATTGGCTTAGACCTCAACAAAGCCGTTTGTGCCTCCAAAGGTATCAAATATTCTGACAAAGACACGATTGCAAAGGTTTTGCTAACTGACGGGATAAATGCTGGATTGAGTTGCAAAGGCATGTGGGTCCGGATGATAGGAAACGATTTGTCTGTGGTAACTTACGCCATAGTCTTGTAATCTTTATCTCTGCACTTTTACCGACTTTTAAAGGGTGTAAAACACCTCTTAACGAAGCCGAAAGGCACTTGTTCTCCTCGTCATTGCGATATTTTTTTTTGGTCTACACCATACCTGGGAACCATCTAGTTACGGAGATATTGGGGGTCAAAGTTCCAACTTTTTGATAAGTTTTTTTTTAATACAAGTTTTTAATGTAAGATTTTTACTTTAAGCACCTCCACGACACTCGTACTATTCAATCCATCCATCAGCACAATGTTTTGAGTGCGTTACATTGAGTTCTACCACAAAACATGATTTTTCACTCTAAAAAGAAAAAGTCTTTCCCAGCAATAATTTTTGCGTGAAGTTACTTAGTTCGATGTACAGAATGCTTGGTTGACGGCTTCGTGATGAGGTCTTTTACACCTTGTATAAAAGGAAGAGGTTATGTATTCCACCGGTATCTTTTTTTTCATGTTTGTACACCGATTCCTCAGTGACTACTGGACTGATGCACGAGATTATTTTTTAATTTGGTAGAGGAAACCCGCGCGGTAGACCAATATAAATTTTATTAAATTTGTTTGAGTAGTTCATGAGTTAGCTCCTTTAATACATATTTTTATTGGCTTATGTTGACGACATAATGGTCCCTTAATAACTTCTAGTTACAATATAAAATTGATTCATCCTAACTTCTACAAAATACGTACGTATGTGACTCTTCGGTCAGCTGCACCCGCTCGCTACTGGACCCATGGGTCCACTTGACCACATAATTTATTTTCTGTATTTTAATTGGTTAACTCGACCCACATTCAAACTTGTATACGCTTGGATTCTTTTGAAGAAGAATAACACGGTTTAATTGATTTTCAGGAATAGACGTACTAATTAAATCGTCTCCGTCCAATGGGAAATTCCAACGAAATAACGATGCATTACGCAAGTATGAGAATTCACACGTGTTTAATTAGTGTTTTAGCGCCAACAATACCTTCACAAACTTACATCGGATTACAAAACTAAGTACATACGACGTACGTAGATATTACCCCGATCCCACCCATTTCCACCCACACCTTCATACACACACACGTGGGAGGTGTTTGTTAACCCACTCCCTACTTAGCATCAATCCTCGATCGATATTCAAAGTTTAACCGTTCCATTAACAATCCGGCAAGTTGGCCATACTGCCAATATGACGTCACGAATAGGTACACAGTTAACAAACTTCCGACACAGATTATGGAATATGTAGAAGCGATACACTGATTTTTATTTTCTGTTTTCACGTAAATTAACAAACAACTGAAGGAAAACATCGTGAGGAAACCAGCATGCCTGATAGATGTTTATTGACGGCATGTAAAGTCATGTCAGACTCATGAGCGGTATAAAAACTCTGACACCACATAGAAGAACAAATAACTTTTAAAACCGGTCACAAATTGGTGTAACGTAAGTCGTATAACATGAAATATAACACAAATCAGACGGCCAAATCCTTACAACACAACATGAAATGTAACACTAGTCGAAATTGTTCCAACATATGTTACATTTCACCAATCAGTGCCCGGCATCAAAGTTTGCTAGGTAAAATTTGTCAAACACGATAACTTTTCAACTTGTGCGATTAGGGGTATATAAACTGAGGCACTCAGGTAATTCAGGGTCAAGTAAGTTTAATGACTCATGAGGGGCACGAAAATAAATATTGATGTTACTAGTTTTTGATTTTCTATTGCATATAAAACTTACAAACCAAACTTGTAAATTTCCACCAATGTTAACACCTTCTGCACATTACTTGTAAAACATAATAACTTCTTAGCGATAAAGTGGGACTAATGAGGTATAAAATAATACTTTTAACCGACTTCTAAAAAAGGAGCAGAATGTATTCCACCCGCATTAAAAAAATATATATATTTAGCGCATTAAACCGCAAGTACTGGACCGATTTGTGTGATTATTTTTTCATTTGGTAGAGGACGCGCGGTGGTCCCATAAAAATTTTATAACCTTTGTTTAAGTAGTTTATGAGTTAGCTCCTATAATACGTTTTCTTATTCTTAAAAGTTTTTTTAAGTAACAAATAGGGTAGAATAGAGGATAAAATAAAATAGCTCTAAACCTTCCCCCACACAGGCGCGTTTTTGCGTTTATGCGTCTTATTACCAAATGTTCTGAGAACTCATATTGCAATATCGCATTTTGTATTGGGACGTAGAAACGCGAAAACGCAGAAGACGCAAAAACGTGCCTGTGTGCCTTTACACAGTCCCCATTCAAATTAGCGCGTAACACGAAAAGCGTGCAAATCCTGCCTTTTTTTTTTCGGATTGTAAATCATCAAATGACTCCTCCCGCTCTAAATCCTGCCTGCGTTAGACATCATCATCATTATCAGTATCATTGGCTGCCCTGTTCAACCCATCGCTGAGTATAGGCGTTGGCCAGTTCCAAAATCTAATAGCCGGGAAACGTTGACTTGTCAAAGCTTTGGGGATGTAAAAGAAAAAGCTAGATGTCAAATCCAGGAGGCCAAAAAAGAGGCATTCGCTTTCAGAGTATCGTGTTTGTGCAACGAGTTTCAAAAGATTGACATTCGCTTTTTGGTAGCTTTTCTATCATCGTTATTGCAATGTCACTTTTTTGCCGTCTGTATACAATGTGGAAACAGACTCTTCACGAAGCCGTTAACCAAGCATTCTGTACATCAAACTAAGTAACCCTACGCAAATATTACTGGGAAACAATTTTTTTTTACGTTTCAGGGTAAAACTCAATGTAACGCACTCAAAACATTGTGCTGGGAGGTGCATAATATAGAACAATGGTTTATGGAGATAATTATTTTAAGTAAAGTTATAATATTAAAAAAAAAAAAACTTGTACAGTCACGGACTATAAATGACCACCATTCGTATTTTAGCCGTGCAATGCAAATCGGGTTTAGTCGGTTATATTCGTACTTAGTACAGAGTGACTACCTAAAGTCGACGAATTGCAGGTCTGGCAAACGTAACCTAGCGACAATATTGTTTTAGCGTAGCCATAGTAACGTTGGCGTACGGAGAAATTTAATCTTTTCTAACATCGACATTGCAACTGTCACTCTGGCTTCGGATAGGTTTTCAGAAATAAAAAGTATTTAATAAGGACTATTTCTTCAAAGGAGGTCAGTATCAAATAGATTAGGATACACGTCAGCACCACTGTATGGTTTTATCATTGACAACTTATAAGTCATTTTTCAACTTCTATGGATAAGACTATTTCCGATTATTAGTAATGTGTCATTTTGTTTCCGAGCATTCGGTTTGAGTTCGTGTTTAATCGTGTAATCTCGTGAATGTATACAACTGCAAAATTGGAAATATTGAAAGTGGCTTATCAATTATAGTCCGTGACTGTACCTAGGGGTGAGGGGGAGGTGGAGAGAAAAATAAAAAATGAACACGCAAATTTAAAAAAAAAATGCACATACAGCTCGACGATACAATTGACAAGTTACTTAATTTTCACTTGAACTATTGGCAGTTTCCAAAGACTGCCGCACATGTTTTTAGGGTTCCGTACCCAAAGGGTAAAAACGGAACCCTATTACTAAGACTTCGCTGTCTGTCCGTCTGTCCGTCTGTCTGTCACCAGGCTGTATCTCATGAATCTGCTGCTTGCTGTATCCCGTGACAGCTAGACAGTTGAAATTTTCACAGATGATGTATTTCTGTTGCCGCTATAACAACAAATACTAAAAACAGAATAAAATTAATATTTAAGGGGGGCTCCCATACAACAAACGTGATTTTTTTGCCGTTTTGTCTAATGTATAGATAATGGTACGGAACCCTTCGTGCGCGAGTCCGACTCGCACTTGGCCGGTTTTTTTTTATATTTGGGGTTTCAGAATGATGTAGGTACTGCTGAATACTTACATGGTAATTGTTTGTGCGTCGATATTCCTACCACCCCATATTATAACCATAATTTGTCAATTTTATATGCGACTTGCAATACAGTTGTCACCGTTAATCTTTATGCATTTACAAGCCCAAATCAAAAGTTTCACTTCTATACGAAGCACTTTATTTCTTATTCTATGCTACCGTTTCCTGAACTTTTACATTGTTTAAGTTCACGTTGTAAGATTGAGTCGGTGAGTTTAAACTCAAGCCTTTTGACATTCTTTGTGATTGTAATTAGGATTTTGTTTGCGAAACAAGTTGAAATTTTCCGTGAAACAAAAGACTGCCGGATTATTTATTGAGAATTGGGGATAAAACCAAACCTTCGAATTGAACCTTCGAAATTAGAAAAATTTCCGGCTGATTTTGTTGTAATTGAGAAGCCCCTTTTTAAAACAATAGCTGATTTTCCGTCAATAAGCATCTTTGGAAGATTATTAAGGACCTCTGTCGTATTTTTTATTAATAAAAGTATGTTTTTTTTTTTGTTCAAGGCGATTACAGAAGCTGAATTAGCAACTCTATTTGTGGTGGTTCTAACTTCGTTTGAAGTAGAATAAGGATAAGAATAAGGTTCTAATCAGCTTGCACTACAAAGTGGTTGTTACGTCAGTCACTGCGGCCGAATAGTGCGAAATGGGTGATTTTTTGCGATTTACAAAAAATCTATTGTTTGGACTAAAGTAAAACACTATAATGCTAATATGTTGCTTGTAGAATTATTTGCCAAACAATCAGAATGATCGCATGTATTTTAGTATGTAAAAACCATACTAAAATACATTCTAATATTTTTTCAGAGATGTATTCGTGATGTTTTCAAAACACTATCGTACTAGCTTATCCTGAAGAATATCATTATATTTCTCTGGTTTTATTTATTGCAGTGAATCATATTATGCTTTTTTGCATTATAAAACTCGCGTTTAACTCATGTAGTCTAACTTAACTTAGTTTAACTCTCCCATTTGAGTAAATTATCCCACCTGTATTACAGCTCTGGTAGAAGTAGTTAACACCCTCTAGACTGGAAATTTGAATTCCTACCTAAAATCGAGAAACAATAATTTAATCAACTGTTTCCTACATTTTGTTTTGTTAAGTAAATAAATGTAAGAAGTAGCAGGTAGGTGGTAGAGATTTTCAGTTTCAATCCTACTGCACACATACAACTCACTCTATGAATGAACAGACTAACAAAGGATACCTACTAAGGTTACCGTATCTGTACTTCATCATCATCATCATCATCATCAGCCTATTAATGTTCCCATTGCTGGGACACAGGCCTCCTCTCTATGAGAGGGAATGGGCTATAATCCACCACGCGGGCCCAGTGCGGATTGGGTATCTGTACTTACATATAAATAAATATAATAATGAGGCACTTAAAGTTTAAAAGATTTCCCTTGTGATAATTTCCGATAACAACGCGATGACGCCGCGGGCAAATCTCGTGCACAATAAACGCGTCTTTGATGAGAATAGCGGTCATTGCCCGTTCCCTAATATCTCTTCGTACGAACCAAAACAAAAAAACATGTATCGTTTTTCATCACAAAAAATGTTGAAGATCACGATATAACTATGACGATTCCAGACTTGAACAGGCTTATTTTTGGTTGTCAAAGTTAAGAAGTTTAATGAGGAGCACGTGGCTAAATAATAACAGCCGCTCGGGTCGATCGTTAGGTTAAGCCGTGCTTGCCTAGGTTGGTCTGTGGATGGGTGACCGCCCATTACATACCGAGTTTCCTCCGTGCCTCGGAAAGCACGTTAAGCCGTTGGTCCCGGCTGTCATTTGTAGATCTTTGACAGTCGTTAGGTAGTCAGAGGCCCGAAAAGTCTGACAACCAGTCTTACCAAGGGGTATCGTATTACCTGGTACTAACTGGGATGTGGAGGTCAGATAGGCAGTCGCTCCATGTAAAATACTGGTATTCAGCTGCATCCGGTAAAACTGGAAGCCGACCCCAACACAGTTGGGAAAAGGCTAGGCAGATGATGAAAGTTAAGAAGTTTAATAAATGTAGGTGGGTCAATGACTGCTATTCTCATCTTAACTGGCACCAAATAAAACTACTCAATGTCACATTTGTAAAATCCTCACCAAGTTTATCAGAATCACTTGGGGTCCGCGTTGCATATCTTCTTCTTCCAGTCTTCTGTCTCTATTACACTTTTTTGAAAAAAAGACTGCTGATCGTGAGGTCCTGAGTTCGGTTCCTGTGTCGGGCAAAGTGATATTGAGTTACTTACAACAGGAATTTGCGGAACCAAGCTGCACTGTCGGGATTTGTGCCCGGTTGATGGCAATAGGTTCGCCCCCTATTACATAGGACTTAAACATAACTGGTGAAATGTGGGTGTACTATAATGGCGTACACCCCTACAGGCGTGATGTTATTTTCTACACTAATATTATAAAGAGGAAAGATTTATTTTGTATTTTTGTGTGTGTATGTGTATTTGTTAGCCGTGTGGTATCCGGCAGAGTAGAATAGAACTAACCCATTACACTCACGAGTGTCGTATAAGGCGACTAATGTCTGAGGCAGAACACCTTGTACCTCCGTAGACCAGAGAATGGGCAGCAGCGTTTTCTGTTAGTCTTTCATCACTTCGATCTCCAATCCGCCTGCCAAGAGTGGCGATTACGGCAAATTCCTCCCATCATGGGAGAGGCTTATGTCCAGCAGTGGACGTTATGGGCTGTTGTTGTGTATGTTTGTAATGAATAAACTCAAAAACTACTGCGCCTATTTCAAAAATTCTTTCACTCTTAGAAAGCCACGTCTTTACTAAATAACATAGGCTATATTTTATCCCCGTAATCCCACGGAAACGGGAACTACGCGGGTGAAACCGCGTGACGTCCACTAGTATGTTATAAAGTTACTCGGCAACTCAGTTGTATATGCTTCGCACCAAAAAAATAAGCACTAATTTGTCCAATTATAAGTGACAGCTCTCATTAACCAGAAACCAATAATTCAAGTTCAACTTGACAGATGGATATTAGCAGTCCCCTTTCATAGTCATTACACACTTTACTTTAGAATTAATTACGAAGCGTGCTGTTCGCCATGTTTTTCTTGCTCGTTTGTCTGGCTACTTTATTGTCAGGCTGTGGCGTTAAATTGTATTGCAAAATATAGGTTAAGTAGTTGTATTTAGTTCGGTCCTACACTTGTTGATAATACATAAAGGGCCGCCTCCACGACCGAGAGAATAGGCATGACGACAGTATCAAAAAATTGCAAATCTATTTAGTCCGTCAGTTAGAGTATTGGAAAATAATGGACACATATTTTTTGTTTTTGTAAATCAATGAATATTGACAAAGATAAAACGCATCGAAACTCGGGAGTGGCTCGTGACGTCAGAACTAGCTAAAAATTATACCTAGGCGTGACGTCATTGAGAATTTTAAAAGCTTCACATCTTCGTCAATTTTGGTTTACATAACAAAAGAAAAAATACGTGTCCAGTATTTTTTGGAAATCTATCTGACGGACTAATTAGATTTTTTTTGTCGTCTCGCTTATTGCGGGGATTCAACGTATTTCTATACGAAAATATCGCCGCGATTCTCTCGCTCGTGGAGACGGCCCAAAAGAGAGTGTATAGAAAAACGTAGCAAGGACGATAATATCGCAGCGATTCTCTCGCTAGTGGAGGCGGCCTAAATGAGAGTGTATAGAAAAACGTGGCAAGGACGATAATATTGCCGCGATTCTCTCGCTCGTGGAGGCGGCCCATCTTCTTGAAGAGAAGTAATTGCTGATCTTCTTTTGTTAAGAGGGCCCTTCCCGGCCCGCCTTTCGTCAACGCGAGCATGGTCGAAAAGCTTGTTGTTTCATCCAGAGCCACAGCGGTGGTATTCTTTCAACTCCCCTGTCTTACCTAGCCCCGAATCAATCCGCACTACTTGCCTCCCGCGCACCTAACGAAAAATATTGTTTGAAAATTTATAAAACTTGTTCCAGGAAATACGTGTTTTTGAATTAGTCTTACAAGTATGTGAAATAAATATTTGTTATTTAGAATCTCCACTACATTTGTAAGGCTTCTATCAGAATGCTTTCTTTACTTTTACAACTTATAAGTACATTATGAACGGCCAAAGTCGAGGTAAAAGTTGTGCAAAACAGCAATTTTTGGAGGCTTATACTGTTCCAAATCCTATTATTTTTCTAAATTCAAGACTGAGGGCGTCACCTCAGTGTCAAGAACAGACCTATCGACCTACGTCACACGCCTTTCACTCGCGCTATTGGTTAATATTGTTCCCGATGACCCCTCTCCTTGACTCTTGTACACGACATATTTTTGAATACATTCAATTTTGCTTTTGCACTATACGCATCTTTTATTTTACCTAACAATTCTTCGAGAAATTCTTTGCATCTCATCAATCAGCTTGCTTGCCACAAAAGCCTTCACCGCTGCTGCACCATAATTTGGTCCTTCTACGCCGCATCCAATAAATAATTTGAGCCATCTACGTCAACGTTACAAAAAGATCGACGAGCGACCTTTGGACTGTAGACGCCTTGCACGTGGCGGATCGAAGAAAACGCTGATTTTCAACAATTGGGACGAGATTTCGAAGAAAAAGGCTGCCTAACGGACAACTGCAACCATAAGAACAGTTTGGAGGCCAAGCGCACATTGGAACTAAAGTGTTAATTGAGTTTCATCGAAAATCATACGCAAATCGGTGAGGCCAATCCTTACTTTTTTCCTTCACCTCCTATTCTATGGGTGCTATACTGTGTCTGTATTAAAATTTCAGTGGAATTGCTGCAGTGTATTCTCGGAATATTGCGATTTCCAGTCCGGTACAAATCTGGTGACGTTGCTTGCATCAGTGTCGTGTGATTGGGCTGAAGACTGTAAAACCGTGAGTACTCCTCCTTTCACTGATCACCAAAATGCCCACGGAATCTGCTAGATCCCGTGATAAATCTCCTACTTTGCTTAGTGTAGATAGTAGTGATGTATTTCGTGATTTAGTTAGGAAGCGCGGGATAGTAAAGGGTAGGCTTACCAAATTCAGTACTTATTTAGATTCTTTAAAAGATGATGACCTTTCAAATCAACAACGCATTGATTTGAGGTTAAGAATTCAAGGATGTGCTAGTTTATTTACTGAATTTAATGCTATCCAAACTAAAATAGAAGAAAGAGTTGAAGATAGTGAGTTAGATGCACAATTAACGCAACGAGAACTATTTGAAGATAGTTACTACGATTCCATATCTCGTGCTGAGTTTATGCTGAACACTGGTGAGATCGCTGACTGCTCCGGGTCATGTCATAATCATAGTCATAATAGCAATAACACAAAGTCTATCAAATTGCCTGTTATCTCCATGCCTACATTTGACGGTTCCTATGAGCACTGGCTGGAGTTCAGAGATACATTTACCTCACTCGTTCACGATTCAAAAGATATTTCTACCATTCAAAAGTTCCACTATCTCAAATCTTCTCTAAAAGGTGACGCAGAACAAGTCATACATTCAATAGAATTTTCATCTAATAATTATCAGGTTGCGTGGGACTTATTGCTCAACCGATACAATAATTGCCATCTTTTAGTTCACAATCATGTCAAAGCTTTGTTTACTATATCCCAATTAACTAAAGAGTCCCCTTCTTTGATTAGGAACTTAGTAGATACAATTTTGAAAAATTTACGTGCACTTAAAATCCTAGGGGAATGTACAGACACCTGGGATACTTTAATCATTTATATTATAGTTTCGAAATTGGACAAAGTTACCGAAAGAGAATGGGAAACTCACAAATACACATTGTTACCAAAGCCGAACGAAAACAGTTCTAAAACGCAATTAAAAGTTACTGATATAATTAATTTTCTTCGTAACAAAGCGGACGTGTTGGAAGCATTGCAGCGTTCACATGGTAAAGACGTACAAAACACTGATAATAAAAAACAACACACAAAATCTCACAACACGTCACACTGCAATGTTTCCAGCGAGCCCAAGAAATCGAGCGAGAAACACGTTAGATTATGTTTTAAATGTAACGCAAAGCATCGCCTGTATACGTGCAAAAAGTTTATTGAGAGTAATTTAGACAGTAAACTTAAACTTGTACGCGATCACAACTTATGCGAGAATTGTTTAAATTCGGGGCACTTGGTAATCGATTGTAAGTTTGGACCTTGTAGATACTGTAACCAAAAACATAACTCATTATTGCATAATGATGCTAATAGTTCAGTCGCTTGCCATTCTTCAACAAACACTGAGGCGTCAAGTACGAGTAATGCGCCGGCGCATGTCCCCGCGGCCGCACTCCCCGCGGCCGTACCAGGCACCTCGGGCTCCGCCCATTCAATTCAAGTAAACAAGGCACACATGCAAACGGAATGTATTAAGTCTGTAGATGTGCAATCTGTGTTATTGTCAACAGCTATCGTGGAAGTAGCCGATGCGCATGGCACATATCATAAAGCGCGGGCGCTCCTAGACAATGGCAGCCAGCGTTGTTTTATTTCTAAAGGATTATGCCAATTACTAAATTCACCACTTATACAGTCCACTAACGAAGTTCGAGGCGTAGGTGATTCGGTAATACGTTGTTCACAAGCTTGTAATATCGTTATCAAATCCTGCGTCGATAATTCATTTACTACTCGTATTCATTGTTTTGTATTGTCTAGGATCACAGCTTCGATGCCTGCCGTATGTAAATTAAGCGCAAAGATCTGTATTCCAGATAACATACGGTTGGCCGATCCAGATTTCTTAGACTACAAAACTATCGATATTTTAATTGGTGCAGATAGGTTTTGGGATCTGTTAGAAGAGGGAAAAATTCGATTGTCTAGTGGTCCGTTTTTACATAATACCAAACTAGGCTGGATTATTTCTGGACCTATCGTTACTAAATCGCGCAAACCTGCACCAATTCATTGCAATATTACTAATTCATTAGATACACAACTTCGACTGTTCTGGGAGATTGAGGAACTGCCCAAGGTCAGAGACGCGCAGACTGAGGAAGAACGGGAATGCGAGAATCACTTTGTTCGCACAACTACGCGCAATAGTGAAGGGAGATTCTGCGTGCACATTCCACTTCGTCAGTCACCTGAAACCTTGGGAGACTCTTATATCCAGGCAGAGCGTAGATTTCTAGCATTA
Source organism: Xestia xanthographa (assembly GCA_905147715.2). Taxonomy (NCBI): domain Eukaryota; kingdom Metazoa; phylum Arthropoda; class Insecta; order Lepidoptera; family Noctuidae; genus Xestia; species Xestia xanthographa. The sequence goes on from LR990652.1 coordinate 10,149,875, forward strand.
GAAAAACGCTTGCAGCGTTCATCAGAATATAAAGGTCTTTACACTAATTTTATGCAGGAATACCTCAGCTTAGGTCATATGACACAGGTAGATTCCTACGAATCCCCGTGTTATTTTATGCCACATCATGGCGTGTTCCGCGAGCTCAGCACCACCACCAAGTTGCGCGTGGTGTTTGATGCAAGCGCGCCGTCGAGCTCCGGTAAGTCTCTGAATGATTTGCAGCTGGTTGGCCCTCCTATACAAGGTGACCTCATTGCTATTCTTCTCCGATTTCGGCAGCATAAGTACGTTGCATGCGCCGATGTGGAGAAGATGTATCGGCAGTGCCTAGTGGATGAGGGTCAGCGTAGCTTGCAAATGATTCTGTGGCGTGACCATCCATCGAAGCCCTTAGGTATTTTCAAATTGAATACCGTAACGTACGGAACTGCCTCCGCACCCTTTCTTAGTGTCAGGTGTCTAAAACAATTAGCTATCGAGTCTCTTGATGCTGATGTTGCCCGAGCAATAAAAGAAGACTTTTATGTTGATGATTTTATTACGGGTCTAGATAATAAATTAAATTTACTAGATTTATGCGAAAAAACCCAGAAATCGTTGCAGTCAGGCTGTTTTCCACTTAGGAAATGGGTATTTAATTTTAGGCGCGATGATGATAGTCATTCAGCTAGTCTATTTAAACCGCTAAATTTAGATGACAATATTTGTTCTAAAACATTAGGTATAGGTTGGCACAATACAGGTGACAACTTTTATTTTAATTCGCAAATTCAAATTGATAATGACAAACCGATTACTAAACGAGCTATTTTATCTAAAGTTTCTCAAATTTTTGACCCCCTCGGCTTGTTAAGTCCCGCTATAATTGTGGTCAAAGTTCTTTTGCAACAATTATGGCTATTAAAAATAGGTTGGGACGACACCGTTCCTGATAACACGGCGCACGTGTGGAACCGGTTTGTTATTTCACTGCAAGCGCTAAACACAATTCGCATTCCTCGTCATGTTATAGGTACGCAGCCTATGTATATCGAGCTTCATGTTTTTAGCGACGCGTCTCAAACGGCTTACGGCGCGTGCATTTATGTTCGCACAGTTAATTCTGATCTAACGGTAACGGTTAGATTATTATTTTCTAAATCTAAGGTCGCGCCGTTAAAACCTATTAGTGTCCCTCGTCTCGAACTTTGTGGGGCTTTATTAGGCGCCCGTCTGTATGACAAGGTACGCGACTCATTACGTTGTAAGTTCAATAAAATCGTGTTTTGGACCGATTCCACGATCGTCTTAGGCTGGCTACACATGAGGCCGAACCAACTTAAAACGTTCGTCCAAAACAGGGTCGCGGAAATTCATGACCTTACACTGGTGGTCCCGTGGCGTCACGTGAGGAGTGAAAACAATCCTGCTGATCTGGCGTCGCGCGGCATCCGGTTGGAAGAACTTCCATCTTCTACCCTATGGTGGGAGGGTCCTGAATTTCTTCGAGATCCTAACTTTTCAATAGATGATCACAAAAGTTCAGATTCATTCGACATGTCGAGTTACCTGAGGTTAAATCATCTGTCACCGCGTTTGTAGCCCAAGATTCTTGTGAATCGTCTTTGTTTCCGTTCCATCGGTTTTCCCAATTCAAACGTATGAGGCGTGCAGCGGCCTTTATGTTGCGTTTCATTCATAATATCAGATATAAAACAGAAAGACATGTAGGCAGTCTTAGTGTTGACGAGTTAGATTTTGCCGATAAAACATTAGCACGATTATGCCAAATTGAATCTTATCCAATAGAATATAAAGCACTGTTTAATCATGGGTCTATTAAAAATAAAAGTTGTTTGTCTAAATTGAACTTATTTATAGACGACTATAATATATTGCGTGTGGGTGGTCGTCTAGTTAATTCAGATGAATTTATTTACAGCAAAAAACATCCCATTGTAATTTCTAGTAAACATTACTTCGCAACTTTGTTGTTTCGTCATGAGCACATCCAGCTTCTCCACGCTGCTCCACAGGCATTACTGTTTCACCTACGTGAATCGTGGTGGCCTGTAGGAGGCAGGAATTTAGCTCGTCAGGTAGTACATAGCTGTGTCACTTGTACGCGTATTCGCGGTAAGACGCTTACCCCTATGATGGGTAACTTACCTATGGAGCGAGTTACACCTAGTCTTCCATTCGTTCGGTGTGGGGTGGACTACGCTGGGCCGGTGCTCATTCTGAACCGCAAAGGTAGGGGCGCTAGGCTTATCAAGGGTTACATCTGTTTGTTTATTTGCTTCGCGACACGCGCGATCCACCTTGAGCTAGTCAGTGACCTCTCCAGTGAAGCATATTTACTAACCTTAAAGCGATTTATTTCACGCCGTGGTAAACCTGCAGAAATTTATTCTGATAACGGTCGCAACTTCGTAGGTGTAATGAACGATTTTTCCAAATTTTTAAATAAATGTAGTTCAGATATTTTAGAGTTTGCCATAAGTCAAAATATTAAATTTCATTTCATTCCCCCTTATTCCCCGCATTTTGGTGGTCTGTGGGAGGCAGGAGTAAAGTCGAGTAAATACCATCTTCGACGTGTAATAGGTAACGCGCACCTTACCTTCGAAGAGTATAGCACAGTACTAGCACAAATAGAAGCCGTACTGAACTCCCGACCTCTGTCCCCTCTCTCTCCCGATCCACAGGATTTTTCTCCGCTCACTCCCGGCCATTTCTTAATTGGCCGACCACTGACTGCACCAGCCTGTGATGACCTACGTGATGTGCCTGCCAGTCGTCTCCAGCGGTACCAGAGGGTGGAACAACTTCGCCAACACTTTTGGAATCGGTGGGCGAAAGAATACATTTCTGAGCTGCAGGTGCGGACAAAATGGACGGCGAATAAGGGCGAGCTTCAACCAGACTCCTTAGTGGTTATTAAGGATAACAACCTCCCGCCGTTGAAGTGGCATTTGGGACGTGTCCTTCGTACTATCCCAGGAACGGATGGCATATCCCGTGTGGCCGACATACAGACGTCATCGGGTGTGGTGAGACGCGCATTCGCCAAGATTTGTCCCTTACTACAAGATGTGGACCAGGATGCTGCTACTGAAGATCATTGAAACCCATTGCTTCCAAGGCCGGGGGCATGTTCCAAATCCTATTATTTTTCTAAATTCAAGACTGAGGGCGTCACCTCAGTGTCAAGAACAGACCTATCGACCTACGTCACACGCCTTTCACTCGCGCTATTGGTTAATATTGTTCCCGATGACCCCTCTCCTTGACTCTTGTACACGACATATTTTTGAATACATTCAATTTTGCTTTTGCACTATACGCATCTTTTATTTTACCTAACAATTCTTCGAGAAATTCTTTGCATCTCATCAATCAGCTTGCTTGCCACAAAAGCCTTCACCGCTGCTGCACCATATACTGAATTTGTTTTTTTGATTTTTTTATTTTCTGCTTCGATAGAAGCCTAGATAACTATATCTAGGCTAGAACTAATAGGTATCTTGTGGACCACCACAAGATACCTATTAGTTCAAAAAAATCAAAGATATATGTCTAACAACGGCATAATCACACACGAGCTATTGTCAAAATTCTTTCGAAAAGTATGGCGGGTTGGCCGCTCTTAAAGGTAATAACTTCAAATTCTCGATTCTGAATTTAGAATTTGAAGTTCTTAAAGAATTTGTCAATCGCTACGTTTTCATTATCATCTTCCTGTTTTCCCAATTTATTTGGGAATGGCGTAGCATGTCTTTTTCTTACATGCTTCTCTATTACTTGTCATGTAATGTAATTTTTTCAACTTAGCAATTGGGTTGGTAACAGAGCGTTATCGCCATTTTGTATGCAGTGTCTATATTTTTTTCACATGTATGAATTATCTATGATCGACATGATTTCATCATTTTAATAGTTATTTTTGGTTTGACGTCTTCAGCGATTTAGTTCACTACTGCAGTTCCTTTTGAAAACATAACTTTGGACTACCTTTTTTTTCTGATTGGAAATCATCAAATTACTCTTCCCGCTCTGGGCGGAGCGGGAGGGAGTGTTAGACTTTTACTAACTAAAACCCATCCATGTTCCTTCATCGCCCTTTGTGTTCCGGGGCCACGGTATCTCTTTCGAACAGTCCCGCAGCCCCGGCAGGCATCGGCCCTTGTGGATCCCTTCCTTTTGCTGACTCTCGTTGAGTCGCGCGTGGAACACGAACGGACTACCTTAAAACCAAACTCACGGGAAAACCACAAACCTTCCTACTTATATCCCATTTCTTACATAACATGACACACTTAAAAACTTCACACACCATTAAACTAAGCTCATAAAGCTTGCTTCTAACATATAAATAAAAAGAAACAAAAAAAACACAGTCGCGATGTTCACAGACAATAAAAAATAAAACATTAAGTAAGAGGCTCTAAAGTGTCTTCAAATCTTTGTTTCCAGTTGATGTTAATTCCAGATAAACGAAAATCAACTTTATGATAGTCTAAGTTATGTCGATTTCAGAATAACTAGCTATCGAAAAAGTCCTATAAATGTTTTGAAGTTGTAGTGCAAATTCAGCTTTATGCGTGTATTTAAATAGATTTTTCTAAATCAGATGTTTGTTAACAAGTATGGAAACACAGTCGTAAATGCACTATACCAGAGGTAGTTCTACTCGCGTTAGGTGGTCACTGAGTAAAAAAATTAATGAAACGCGACCTTACTTCCGTCGGCTCCCCCAAAACGAATGGGAATTAACTTTTTGGGTAATGGGTATGTTTTGAGCATGACGTTTTAATGTTAACCCCCTAGGGATAGTTTTCTTTTTTAGAAATTATGATAAGTTTTTTTAATTATCAAAGTAAAGCAACGTGCTTGTCGAAGTTAAATATTAGGTAATCAATCAGTCAACTACACTGGCCTGCAAAAATAAGTATCACACACTTTTAAAATTGCAATAACTTTTTAAGTACACAAGATATACTCTCGAAACAAAAAGGACTCGAAAAAGAGTTTAATTTTGTAAATAAAAACTAAGAAAGCTGATAAAAATTGCTATAAAACGTTTTTTATTTTAAATCTCTGATTTCTATAGAGTTTAGAAAAAATTGAAATTTTAAAAGTGTAGTACTTAGTTTTGCAGGCCAGTGTATTAGCGACCCGCTCCTGGTTTGCGTAGTTTTTGCAACTGAACAAAAAATCAAGAGTTCGTTAATAAATGTTTTTACACACATAAGAGGGCCTTCTGACATAAGGAAGAGCTCGTTGCTAAATAATAACAGCCACTCGGGTCGATCTTCAGGTTAAGCCGTGCTTGCCTAGGTTGGTCTGTGGATGGGTGACAACCCATTAAATTCCGAGTTTCCTCCGTATCTCGGAAAAGGACGTTAAATCGTTGGTCAGTGGCCCGAAAGTTTGACAACCAAGGGGTATCGTGCCCAGTACTAAGTAGGCTTGTGGAGGTCAGATAGGCATTTGACCTCCAATGTCTCCGTAAATAGAAGGATCCCAGTTATGGACCACAACAAAAAAAAAATTGCAATGAGCTTCGTGTAGGGTAGTTTTTTCATCCATCTGGTGAAACATTATGGTGAAACATGAAGCATTATGATAACAGTGATATTCAAATTCCAATTAGGTAAATATGACGCGAATACACGACAAGCCAAATCAAAATCTCTTCAAGTGCCACTCAAAAATAACTTTTATGGCAGGCGTACCGCTTCTTTCGCAATACCCACTTTACTAAACCAAATACCTGTAGACCTAAGAGACTCAATTAATAGTGAAAACATAAAACGTAAGCTGAAAGAATATTACATCAAGTCGATAATAACTTAGGCATGCTAAGACCCTCACACACGGACACGGAGTGTTCGGGAGGTGCACCGAATCGGGCGGGAGGAAACGCACGGGTGCTTCCATTGTGAGGATCGACTGGAGGACACGGTGGAACACACGGCGGAGGTGTGCCCCGCGTGGGCGGAGCACCGCCGTGTCCTCGAAGCGGCGATCGGCGGCGGCGACCTCTCGCGTCCGGCCCTGGTGCAAGCCATGGTCCGGAGCGAGACGGAATGGGACGCCGTCACCTCCTTCTGCGAAGCAGTAATGCTAGAGAAGGAGGTGGCGGAACGTGAGAGGGAGAGAACCTCTCAACGTCCCGGCCGCCGCGGGAGACGCCCCGGGCGTCGGGGACCACGTGGCCCCCGGCCACCGTAGGCGTGGTCCTGTGGACGGTGGGCTATGGGCTAGCTCGCCGTCCATCCGTCTCATGACGACAGGCCGTGTCGACTGCGCGTTCGTGTTCCACGCGCGCCTCAAAGAGAGTCAGCAAAAGGGAAGGGGTCCGTAGGGACCGATGCCTGCCAGGGTTGCGGGACTGTTCGAAAGAGATACCGTGGCCCCGGAACACAAAGGGCGATGAAGGAACATGGATGGGTTTTAGTCAGTAAAAGTCTGACACTCCCTCCTGCTCCGCCCAGAGCGGGAGGAGTTATTTGATGATTTCCCATCCGAAAAAAAAAAAAAAAAAAAAAAAAGGCATGCTAAGACAGACCCCAGAGGTGCTTTGTTTACCTCAAATGGCTTATCATGATCCTCCGTTACGCCTAAAATACTGCAGCATTAATTTTGAAATAAATATATGGTAAAGTTGAGAATTAATGCTAGGTACTATGTGTGACGAAAATACGATTCCATAAACTTTTCTCGATAGAAAAAAAATCTTAAATTACCTTCAAATCGAACAATAAACCGCTGGTATTCAAAAAGTACTTTATATTAGATCATGAAACTTTGCATACTAACTGAACTAACTCTATAGCAGGTCTAATGTGTTTTATTTATTAGTCCAATCAATAGATTTTTTGTTAATCGCAAAAACCACTCATTTCGCACTATTCGGCCGCAGTGACTGACGTAACAACCGCTTTGTAGTCAATGAAAGATACGCCATGTTCATACTGAATGGCGTTCAGATATCGTTGCGAGTAATTTAAAACTACGACAGCGATAGATAATACGGAACGTATAAGATAGAAAGAGATAGCTAGCTATCAAAGTGCAACAATTGTATCACTTTGTCCTCAACAATTTGTGCGTGCTAGTGCGATATCTACCTCTTTTTACTATATAATATCATTGTTTGTAGTGCAAGCTGATTAGAATTTTATTCTAACAGTATTTCAAACGAAGTTTGAACCACCACAAATAGAGTTGTTAATTTTAGGGTTAGAAGAGCCATTATGTGTGTTTGAACATGTTATCTATAAAATAAATGTAGATTCGGGACCGTGGTAATAAAATTCTTCGATCTTGAATATTGGGTTTATTTTGAAATATGCTTTACACCTAATAAAACTTAATAAAATGCTTCTTAAATATATTCCGTCTTATATCAACTTCTACTCTTTTACCCGTCGTCCATTCTTCTGTCATTTCTCATTTGTTCTTTTTTCTTCCCTTTCATACTATGTTCCTCTCACTCACACCGCAACATTCCATTCCACACACTTTCGTTACTATTAAAATCATATCCTACATAAATAAATAATAATAAATAATTTCAATACAGCAATTTTCCCCGAAAGTCTAGTAATACCCTTTACGGTTATCGAACGGTAAGTTTCACAACACGATATTGACCATTACAGAGGGAATCACCAAAGTTCTAAACAAATAGTTGTAATAGTATTGATGTTGTTATACAGTTAGTCATTCATCAATGGAAACAAATTGGCAATTGAAGCCGATGGAATCGATAAACGGATACAGTTTGTAACAGCATCAAAATTGTATTTCAATACCGGACTGATTTCATTTTCAGTAATTATATAAATACTAGCTGTTGCGAGCAACTTCGTTCGCTTGGAAATTTTGATATGTATGAGTGAGAAAAAAAAATGAAAAGAAAACCTATGTCCTTCCCCAGGGTATAAAATCTATCTCCTTGCCAAATTTCATTACGATCCTATCAGCCGTTTAGTTTCGTTCGCATTTATAATATCGGATGCCGTCGGTCTATTGGTCGCGGGCTATACTGGTCAGCCTAGGACCTCATGGTCCTAGGTTCGAGTCTCAGGCCGGGAATAGTGTTATTGAGTTTCTCCATCAGGAATTTCTTATTGGCAGACTCGGAGTCATGTGCCCGATTTATGACAATAGGCTTACCTCCCATTATTAATATGAATGTATATCGGACTTATACAGGTCGCGGCACGTAACTCTAGCGCTGAACAAAACGTGGAGGGGATAGCTGCGCATGTTCTACGACTGGAGAGCCAATCGGTGCAACGCACGCATTCTTATTTTTTACTTCTGCGCAATAACGTTCAACGCTAGGGTTACGTGCCGCGACCTGTACATAAGTGGTGAAAGGGTAAGTAGAGTGAAGGGTACCTACTATTGAGCACACTTCTGCAAAACCCTTTGTGGTTAACAGGCGTTATAATATGTAACGTGCAAAATGAAAGTTTTGACTTTGACTTTGAGGCATGCAGAAATTCAAACGACAAGAAGATTAGTTAGAGGAGCAACATAATGCCGAGGTCAGAATGTAGTAACTAATATTTTTATGGAACGAAAAAATCCAAAAAGCTTGCATCAGAAAACTATATTGGCAGACTTCTGACACCTATTTAAAAAGCTGGTGCCACAGGGTGGTGCACAACTTCGATGCTTTCCTAACTTTATTATCGATAAAATCGCCTGGCCAATCGCGCCATGTCTGACTTCAGAGAAAATAAAATAAATTGATTAGGTACAGGAACTGTGGGATGAGTTGCGAAAGCAATACCTCTGCTTTAAATTATTCAATTCGCAATGTATCCTACCGCTAACCAATATAGTATTGATGGTTAAGAATGTGTGATAAAACGCAAGATCAGTCCTATTAAATGAAACTAACATCTGCAGAGATAATGATGATTTTATAATTTTGCAAACATTGTCTTCAATATTATTGGCTTTCATAGAACAAAGGCCCAAGAGTCTGACATTGCAAGAACAATCAATATAATACTTGAACTGGAGACTCAAGCACAACATAAACTTGCTTGAACTGTTTCTCAAAAATGTTGGATTAGAATGAGAAAGATAACCGACTAGGTGGACAGAGGATCTGATGAAAGTGACCGGAAGAAACTGGATAGCCATGACAAAAAGCCAAAAGTGGAGAGATTTGGAAGAGACCTACAGTCTGCCATTCATTCCCAGTCGCCCCCGCGGGGATTGCCACTGGAGGCAAATGGGAATAAAAATTCCCAGTCGCCACCGGCGGTGACTGGGAAGTCATTGCCCCCGCTTCAGTTTCGCTATACATTGCTTTGTTTCTTGTGAAGAATAAAATAACAAGGAAATTTATTCCAAACCTGCATCTATCTAATTGATGATAACATTGAAATAAAGTTTCTAACATTGACTTTGTTATTTTACTTTTTAAATCATGCAATATTCGCTGCAATATTTCAATGCACTTTGTCTTTTTTTTAGAGATTAGAGGCAGGTTTAGGATAAGTTGCCTCATCCTTTTATATTCTGTACGATGCACGATGGAGAAAGCAATGTACAACGAAACTGAAGTGAGGGCAATGACTTCCCAGTCACCGCCGGTGGCGACTGGGAATTTTGATTCCCATTTGCCTCCGGTGGCAATCCCCGTGGGGGAGACTGGGAATGAATGCAGTCTACGACTCAGCACTGGGTGACCAAAAGTTGCAAGGTTGACGGCGGACATAGCTTACTGCTTATAAAAGCCATAAAGCCATTTATTTTACAGGCCAAACCTACGCAATAAATCTAACACTACTAGATAATATTTAGCTCTAAACAGCCAAGCTCAGACCTAATAAACTAACCCACAAAACCAAGTGAAAAAAATAAAATCACTTCACCTAACATCGCAGGCGTTCCACAAATTCAATTACGCCACGAAAATAAACTTGTAACACAAAACTTTATAGGTCTCCATTACTCGTCATAAGACCGTCCCAGATTACTAGGCTAATACTGTACTATGGTTAGGACAGGGGGTTACCCTTGAGACATCACTCAACGCTCAAATATGCTCAACATATCTCACGAATGTCAGACGAGATCAATATGAAGCATTTGTAAAATGTAGTTTTTTCTCTGGCTAGAGTCTGAAATAAATGGCAGGCTTTAGCATCCCTTATCTCTATGTTGGTAAACCAAGATGGCGGATTGCGAACTGGGTACGAATAAGTAATTGGTAGTCATGCGTAGTTTTATGAGACCTACTTACAGCTGACCTTGTGTCTGTGGTTTTCAATTTTTGTCAGTCTAAGTTAAACCAACTTGTTCAGTCGTTTAGGGAATTGATCTAGATCAGATACTAATAATATGAACAATACGTATTTGTTTGTAAGTTTGTATGCAGGACTAGTCTGCAGAACTACTTATCCAATTCTGAAAATTCATTTTTCTTTTCTTCTTCTTTGTTTTTCTCTTCTTTCTTTTTGTTTTTTCTTCTTTTTTTTCTTCATTCTTTTTTTTCTTTTCTTTATTATTTTTTCTTCTTTCTTTTTTTTTCTTTTCTTTTATTCTTTTCTTTACCCTTTTTTTCTATACTTTTTTCTTTCTTTTTTCTTTTTCCGTTAGTAACGGTGAAGGAAAACATCGTGAGGAAACCGGCATGTCCTAGAACCACAAAATTCGAAGACATGTGACATCTACCAATCCGCACTGGGCCCGCGTGGTGGATTATAGCCCATTCCCTCTCACAGATGGGAGGCCTGTGTCCCAGCAGTGGGAACATTAATAGGCTGATGATGATGATGATGTGTGAAACGGGAAGCTATAAATTATTACCCTGAGTATCATAGGCTACATTTGAAACGTTCTACTACTCGCACTCATAGCGAGTAGGTAGGTAGGTAGTAAATACTTCACACCTGACCTTTATAAAGGACATTTACAAATAAAGGTCAGTCTTAATAACACAGCACATAATGTCCGTTATTGATAATTATTAATACCTAAATCAAACGACGGGTTTCGATTTCCAGATTGGGCTTAGTGTTATTAGACTTTTCCATCATGAATTTATTTCAATATCTCTAGAAAGATAGTTCCCAGGCATGGTCCAAAACAAAAAGAAAACGCAATAACGGGAAGAACAAGTGCCTCATGGCTTCGTTACGTCTGATGCTCCAGGGTAGTCCGCGAAATTCAAGCTTTCTTACGTTTTTTGCAATTTGCAGGCCAGTGCTAGGTTGTATGTTGATTAAAATAATGTTCGCGACTGTAAGACGTATGTAGTTACAGAAGTATAATCATCAAAGATCTAGGAATGACTTTGACCTTGGAAAAGTAATTCCCAGACCTTTGAACTTGGAGGGTTGTATTGATGATTTTGATAAATAGAATTCTGTAACTACATACGTCTTACAGTCGTGAACAATACACATCAACACGGTCTAGGGATATTTTAAAAAAAGCGAATTACTATCAATGTGTTAATTATTTATATGACATGTATATATTTAAAAGATACGTTATTTAATATTCTACCATTTTTTAATAATGGTTAAGGTATAGATTAAAATTTCAGGATTTTATGGAAAAAAAATGAAGCATAGACGGAAACCGTATATGAATGAACTTTTAATTTGTGAGTAAAAACTGAAAAAAATAGAAAAATCATTTAATTTGTGTTTATAAACTTGAAGTTAGTAGTCTGAGAAAGCGCCCATGATGTTCATAACACATCGGCAACGATTCGGCATGCTCAGAACAAGGTTGTCAATGTCTTGCTGCGGAATATTGTCCCATGTCCTTCTGAGGTGCGCAAAAAGTTGATCTTCTGTAGCCAGATTTTCAGGAAGTTCCTTCAGAGCTCTTCTTTGCAGCATATCCCACGCATGCTCAATGGGATTTAGATCTGGCGATTGAGCAGGCCAGTCTAAGGCCCTAACATTATGTGTATGTAACCAAGCTGCTACCGTTCTCGCCGTGTGTGCCCGGGCATTGTCGTGCATGAGCAGGAAATCTTGCCCCATTTGTGTTCTGTGGGGCAAGATTACGGGCCCCAGCACCTGTTGGACGTATCGTTCTGCCGTCATATTGCCCCGCACCCAAACGAGATCCGTCCGTCCTCCAAGACGAATTCCTGCCCAAACCATAATTGTTCCTCCTTGGTATGGGTGAACTTCCTGAGGGTTCTGGAGACGGCTCCATCGTCCAGGAACTCGCCAAACACGCGTCCTTCGTGAATCTGGATGGAAGCCGAACCTGGATTCATCCGTGAACAGCACATTGGACCATTGGTCACGGCCCCAGTCCACGTGGTTCCGAACCCATTCTAATCGTCGTCCACGATTGCCTCTCCGTAAAGGTGGGACCCGGAGTGGTCTACGAGAGCGTAGATTGCTTTCATGCAGTCGCCTTCTTACAGTTTGGTCACTCACAAGCACTTGGTGTTCCACTCGCAGCCTTTGGACCAATTGAGTCGCCGTTGCATTTGGTTGTGCTCGCGCAGTAATTTGCAAAAATCGGTCTTGTCTGGGGGTAGTGATGCGACTTGGCCCCCGGTGCCTCTCCGCTACTTCACCTGTGGCACGATAGCGTGTCCACAATCTTGAAATTACATTTTGATGGGTCCCTATGGCCTCAGCAACATTACGCTGAACAGATCCAGCTTCCAGCATTCCCACAGCTCGTAACATCTCCGCCCTCGTCAAATGTCGGCGTTGCATGGCTACAATACCTCAATTTTAACTTTATCTTTCGTTTAAAAACGAAAAAAAACTGTAACTAAACGTAATTCGTATTGTTTTCTAAATTTCGCACAAATGAAAATTCCCTCTCCTATACATCAAGACATTTTTATGCCACCGAAACAAAAGAATTTTCAAAAATTTGAATTTGGAATTAGTCTGAGATAAATTACAAACAAATCGGTGTATAAAAGATTCCAATGCGGCCAGTACTTTTCGAGTTATTTAATTGAGTATGAAATATCCCTAGACCGTGTTGATGTGTGTATTTTAATCGACATTACAACCTACAACCTAGCACTGGCCTGCAAATTGCAAAAAATGTAAGAAAATTTGAATTTCGCGGGCTGCTCTGGAGTATCCCTCAAGGTTATTTTTACACTCATAATGCTAATATTTTCGGAGGTACTGATCCAATTTCGAAAATTATTTCAGTAATGGCAAGCCTCATTAACCTGGAGTATGATAGGCTATATTTAAAAAACTCCCGCGGGACAATATTCAACCATGACACCGGGGATGCCGCGAGCAAAAGCTATGAACCATCGTATATATATATATATATACCTACTTGAAAAAATATGTATTTAATAATAAAAAAAAAACATAATATAATAATTGAGACAAATAAAATAGTAAAAACAGTAAAGAAATCGTTAAAAATCATTAAAAAATCATTAAAAAATCTATAAAATATCAATAAAATCATTAAAAAATTAAAACATGGCGGTCCGATACCTCCACGTTTTAATTTTATGTACTTAAATATAAAAATAGTGTTCAAAAATACCATACTGTCTTTCGTCTTTATGTAACACCAATGTATATTTTATGAAAATCTTCTTTCAAGCCAGCTTTGCAAAAATAGACAGCTATTTCCATAAGGAAAACTAAAGGCAATTAGTTTACAGTAAGAAACAGTAAATGGGCTCTTTAATGTTAAATGGTAATTTCCTTCATAATAATAAGTATTTCGGCTGTTGAAATTACAACAAATTACCACGGAAACTACGTGGAATAACTGCCTCATGAAATGTTACACCTTTATTGTTTACAAAGATATATTGGAGTACCTAGTTATGTTTTACTGTTGGTCATGGAATATTAAAAAAGATACTTATATGCCTAAAGATGGTTGACTTGCAAGTGTGTTATCCTGGTATCCATAGTCAAGTTAAAGTAATTATCTTGAGCTTAAGTAATTACTTAAGCAACCATTTTCATGCAATAGATAAGAATTTAAACGAATGAAGAACCATCAAATAAAGCAACTAAATAAATAATTACTTTTACTCAAGTAATTATTTATTTATTTAAACTTCATGCACGTAGAAAGCGCTAAATTGGTAGCCAAGTTGACACGACTGAGTCGATCGCTCGTTCTCTAATGTCTGTAGAAAAAACCTACACTTTAGTCTATGGTGAGCGTTCCTACCAAAGAGTTTAGCAATCAACATTGTAGAAACGATAACATTCTATTCTATCATTTTGAACGATGTAAACTTGTCTACGAATTTTCTATTCGTTTGTGTTGATCACGTGATTTAACGTTGAGATGATGTCATTCCTATTCATTTGAATAGTTTTCTACTAGCGTTAACGATTGTAGACTGTCAACTTGGCTAGGGGTGCTGTATAGCATGATCATGGAACACCATCTGAATACCTGTAGAAAACTTTATTTATAAACACTACTAACATTACAGGGAGATCCTATATATACCTAATGCGTTAGCGTAGTCCTTAATAAAGCTATCTTATATATAACTATTTTAAATAACAACACATATAACATTGTTGGTGAATAGATCGATCCTTTCAGCAGTGTCATTCAGTGCGTGCAAGGCGCGCGTCAGTGGCGCTTTGCTAAGGCACCGGCCACACAGAACAGACGCAAGGCACGGACCCGTCGCAGTCGCGGCGCCCGTTTAATCTACTTGCATATAAAATGTATACAGCCGTCGCGACGTAAAACATACAGAAAAGACGGGACGCCGTCACGACGTAAACTCGTCGGCGCCCTATTGGAAAACATATAGAAAGGACAGGGCGCGGGAACGGCGCGGGCCTGCACGGGCGCAAGCGGGGGAGCGGAAAGGGCGCGGAGGGCAGGTTCTCACAGCGCTCGCGCTCGCCCGCTCGCCATTGTGCATCTTGCGCCATAAAAAGTCGTGACGGCGCCCTGTCTGCGACGCGTCCGTGTCTTTTCTATATGTTAAAAAGTTGCGACGGCGCCCTGTCTGCGACGGGTCCGCGCCCCGCCCTTGTCTTGCGTCTTTTCTGTCTGGCCGCTCGCTAAGCAAGTTGGTTCGTGCGTGAGACACCGCTAGTTACTTTCTTGTGCGTAATTTTCTTATATTATAACAAAAAAAATATCATCATCAGCCTATTAATGTTCCCACTGCTGGGACACAGACCTCCTCTCTATGAGAGGGAATGGGCTATAATCCACCACGCGGGCCCAGTGCGGATTGGTAGATGTCACATGTCTTCGAATTTTTTGGTTCTAGGACATTTTCCGGTTTCCTCACGATGTTTTCCTTCACCGTTTTGAGAGGAGTGGTGATGAAATAAATTACTCAAAGTAATGCGCCTGTCTGGGTTCGAACCCACGACTTACTGTTCGTAAGTCGGGGCCGCCACCACTGGGCCACCACTGCTCCACACAAAAAAATATATAGAATAAACAATTAGACAAAATAGGAGATCTATAGGAGATCTATAAGGAACCTTTTGACCTCATACAGGATCTATAGATCCGATTTAGTTTAGATTAGTAAAATTTTATGTTTTAGTTTTAAATAATTTAAATTTTTGTTTGTCTCATTTTACTTTTATTTTCTTCTTCGTTTCCTTTTTATATTTTATTTTTTGTCCTGTGTGAGTTCAATAACCACTATTTATAAGTTACTATTTTTATTTAATATTACCAAAAATATAAATCTTTGCCTAAACACAATGAGTTCATTCTCCTGACCTTATTCAAATTTATTTAGGGTCGGCCAAGCATATCTTCTTTCCAGCCAGTGGCCCAAAAGTCAGACAACCAGTCTTACCAAGGGGTACAGTATTACCCAGTACTAACTGGGTTGTGGAGATCAGATAGGCAGTCGCTCCATGTAAAATACTGATATTCAGTTGCATCCGGTTAGACTGGAAGCCGACCCCAACAATGTTGGGAAAAGGCTAGGCAGATTTAACTTTCTAGCTCATCCATATTTTTCTAATCTCAACATTGTTGATATTGTAACACGTTAACCTCACATAATCCCAAAAAAAAAACGAGCTTATACCTTTTAGGGCCTATCCTTAATAGCTGCTTATAAAAAGGCTGTGGTTACATGAATATTAAGAAAACCTTCTACCCTCTCGTCAATTTGTTCATCGGATTATATATTATTTCTGAAAGGAATTTGTTGAAATAATTTAGTCTACATTAGCTCTTACTTTTAAATATTCTATTTCGAATATGTGCTTAAGAGCCTACTTCAAATGCTATTTCAAATGGCTTAGCATGATCCTCCGTTACGCCTAAAATACTGCAGCATTCATTTTGAAATAAATATATGGTAATGTTGAGGATTAATGTTAGGTCTTATGTTTGGCGAAAACACGATTCCATAAAAAAAATCCAGTTACCTCCAAATCGAACAATAAACCGCTAGTATTCAAAAAGTACTTGAAATTAGATCATTAAACTTTGCACACTAACTGAACTAACTACAAAGCAGGTCTTATGTTTTTTTTTTATTTTTTCCAAAAGGCGAAAATTTGATTTTATAAAGAATAAAAACCACTCATTTCGCACTATTCGGCCTGCAGTGACTGACGTAACAACCACTTTGTAGTGCAAGCTGATTAGAACGTTATTCTCACAGTATTTAAAACGAAGTTTGAACCACCACAAATAGAGTTGCTAATTTGAGGTAGTTTAAGCTCTTAATAATATACCAAGCATGTTTCCAGCAAATATTCATCTTGTTCGTGTATTTAAGCTTTTCATATAAAAGTTAAATAAACGGACAACTTTAAATAAATACAAAATATGTGAGCATGGGTTCGATTACCGGGCCTCATTAGGATTTTCAAACAGGAATTTCTCAGTAGCAGCTACGGAGTTTGGATTCGTTCCCGGTGGATGGTAATAGGCTCACCCCCTATAACATGGGCCTGAACATAACTGGTGAAATGTGGGTGTTACTATTTGATAAACCTCTGCCTAACCCTTATTTATTTATTTATTTACTAAAGTTCACCTACAGCACATACATATATACACTCGGGACACACACACTCGCTCTTCGGGAATAAGAGGCGTAATGTTAATGTTATGTTATGTCAAAAATATGACTACTGCCGCTTTGGTCTGTGTTCGTTGGTTCATTGGTTGGTGTAGTGTCCTGGGTTTGTTTCCCAGGCAGGGCAAAGTGTTATTGGGGTTTCCATCAGAAATCCACTTTCAAGTTTAATATTTCGTAAATGGGGCATTAAATCGAAAAATAGTACGAGAAACTTCTAAGTCATTTTGAAAGACCTATTCAACGATACCCCACACGATGGGGTAAACGACGAAAAAATAAAATCCCCGCTTCACATTATAGACTACCCTAAAAAAATATTTTCCAAAATATTATTTTACCACTTTGTCGGCGTAATTGATATTCATACCTCTACAAAATTACAACTTTCCCGTACTAACGGTCTCTTAGCAAAGCCTCGGACAAACAGACGGATAGACAGACAGACATACAGACATACAGACAGACAGACGGACAGACAGACAGACGGACATGACGAAACTATAAGGGTTCCTTGTCGGGACTAAGGAACCCTAAAAAGTAATCGAGTTTTAGTTTGATTATTGACAATTCATTAAATTAATGCATCAAATGGTCATACTTAAAACAAAACACGATCGTCAAGGGTCATTGAGTACACGATTTGTTTATTTTCTTAATTAAACATTAACGTATCCGCTTGTCTGAGCGTTTTATTTGACTTTTTTATGGCAACATTGTAATTACGAGAGGTCCTCATTAAACCTATGTTTTTTTTCAAATGGTGGAAGCGACCAATATAAGACACGCAATAAAAAAGTTTCCAATAACGTAATGTGTGAATTGTGCTGTAAACTCAGTTCTAACAAACTTTAATTAAGTTAAAACTTTGTGGAATTTACCTTATTAATGAAAGAGGAGAAATTAGGGTTGTCTACGCGTTATGGAAGCTTGAAAGGAGTTTTAAACTTCGATTTCAAGGTACAGTAAGTACCTACCTACCTAAATGATTTTTTCTTTTTTTTTTAAGACATGATTTTCTCTTTTTTAATTTTGTTCAGGTCAATAAATATTGGAGTAACTTTCTAGAATCGAAGTTCTTCTGGGTACTACAGGAGCTAAACGCGAGTTTTGTAATGCAAAAAAGCAATGATTCACTGCAATAAACAAAACCAGAACAATATATGATATTTTTCAGAATATATGCTAGTATGATAGTGTTTTGAAAACATAATACAACTAATTTTACTCGATAAAAAAAATCACGAACTTATCTTTAGAAGTTTCTTTTAGGAGCCTATACTACCTCAAATTAGCAACTCTATATGTGGTGGTTCAAACTTCGTTTGAAATACTGTGAGAATAACGTTCTAATCAGCTTGCACTATAATCATCAATAAAACCCTCCAAGTTCATAAAGGTGCAAAAATGATTTTGACCTTGGAAAAGTAATTTGTCCACCTTTATGCACTTTGAGGGTTGTATTGATGATTTTGATGAATATAATTCTGTAGTTGGTGCCAGTTAACATCGGAATAGAGGTCACACCTACCTACCAAGTTTTTTATCACAAAGCGATAACGACACTTACTAGTTACGTAGATCGACCAATAAGCGATACTTTGCTACATCGCTAGAGTATCATAATACCAGTCGGCTAGACATACAGGGGTTGAGAATCTTGTGTTGTTCCAATTCGAATTTATTATTATTTTTTGCTAGAAAACTAATTTTATGCTTATAAATTTATGTGTGACGTAAATGCCCCCGCACCGTGACCATAATGTGCTGCACACCTGACGCGATGACCTCGTAAAACGAAAACGGCATAAGATCAGAATTATAATTTTTTGTGATGAGATAAATAAATAAATAAATAATAATAAATAAATAAAATAATAAAATCTTTTTATTTCAGACATTAGTCCAATAATGTAATATATAATGTCGTTTTCATGGTTTTCGGGGTCGTTGATTACGAAAATGAGCTCAAAATGAAAATCCAAGAAGGCGTCCAAGATTTTTTTGGTTTTTCCGTCATGGATGTCGTTTTCATGGTTTTCGGGGTCGTTGATTACGAAAATGAGGTCCAAACGAAAATCCTAGATGACGCCGAGGAAAACTTTTGGTTTTTTAATCATGGTTGTCGTTTTCATGATTTTCGGGGTCGTTGATAACGAAATGAGGTTAAAATGAAAAACCAAGATGGCGCCGAGAAAAAAATTCGGTTTTTCCGTTATGGCCGTCGTTTTCATGGTTAAAGGATAAAGAAAATGAGGTCAATAATTATTTATTTCAATTAGGTCATTCAAAGGCACTTTTCAATGACGAATAGTGAAATGGATTCAATGATTTACCTTGCCTTTGGTTAAATCTGATTTCAACAAATGATTTTTTATTTTCATTATCAACGACCCCGAAAACCATGAAAACGACACTCATGACGGAAAAACCAAAAAAAAAAACACCTTCAAGTAATAATAGGCGTGATGTTATGTTTACTCTACAGAGTAAACCTCAGTGGCCATTAAGTCGCGCAAGAGTCCAATCGTGCAAGTGTCCATTCGCGCAAGATTCCATTCGCGCAAAGGTTCGTTCGCGCAAAAGTCCATGTGCGCATAATATGTCTACAACAAGTGTTCTTTGCGCAAATGTCTTTCGCGCATAAGTCTCAGATCCTAATTTTAAGATGTTTAATAATATTATATTTACTTTATTAAAATTGTCTCAGTAGGTTAAAATAGTGTTAAAAACGAAAATAAAGTATTTAAATCAATTAATTTCGTAAGGTACGTTTGCTCGATTTCTTATTTTTTTGGGTTGTGCACTGTGTTATGTATGTGGGACACTGTGGATGTATTATGAGACTCAAGCGATATCAGTTTTGCGACAGGTTTGTACGGATGGAGGGACAGTATCGCTAATATTTAGATTACGGGATGAAAGTCGGAGCAATGACCTCTATTCCGATGTTAACTGGCACCATACAAAGTGGTTGTTACGTCAGTCACTGCAGGCCGAATAGTGCGAAATTAGTGGTTTTTATTCTTTATAAAATCAAATTTTCGTCTTTTGAATAAAATAAAAAACATAAGACCTGCATTATAGTTAGTTCAGTTAGTATGCAAAGTTTCATGATCTAATTTGAAGTACTTTTTGAATACCAGCGGTTTATTGTTCGATTTGGAGGTAACTTTGGATTTTTTATCTATCGAGAAAATTTTATGGAATCGTGTTTTCGCCAAACATTGGACCTAACATTAATTCTCAACTTTACCACATATTTATTTCAAAATTAATGCTGCGGTATTTTAGGCGTAACGAAGGATCATGCTAAGCCATTTGAGGTAGTATAGGCTCTTAACGAGTAAAAACTATACTATGCGTAAAATACCTGCATGCGATCATTCTGATTTTTTGGCAAATAATTCTACAAGCAACATAATTAGCATGATAGTGTTTTATTTTTTTAGTCCATCAATAGATTTTTTGTAAATCGCAAAAAACACTCATTTCGCACTATTCGGCCCGCAGTAACTGACGACCTTAATGTAGTAAAAGGTAGGCAGTGTACCAAAAGTCTAACAACCAGTCTTACCAAGGGGTATCGTATTACCCAGTACTAACTAGGTTGTGGAGGTCAGATAGGCAGTCGCTCCATGTGAAATACTGGTATTCAGCTGCATCCGGTTAGACTGGAAGCCGACCCTAACGTAGTTGGGAAAAGGCTAGGCAGATGATGATGAATTTTGTCGAGTTCAATAAAATCTAAACTTTCTACAATCTAACTTCTCCTGAACTTTATTCCTATATTAAATGGTTTAAACAAAGTTTAAAATAATTTTAACTAGTTGGGTAATACTTGTTCTACGTAGGTACGTGTTTCAAAGTTCTAGCAATGCTATTCAAGTCATGTTGGCTTTCAGTGGGAGTTTTCTCTACTTCGTATAGAAATGAAAAGTTTCTTATTAAATACGACTTTTGTCGAGGGATATTTTTTTAATTTGAAATATTTAGATTAAAAAAAATAAACGTATATGACAGTCTCGTTTATCTAGTGGTTGCAAACGCGACTGTTGAGCATGTGGTCCTAGGTTCAATTCTTGGGTCGGGTAAATTGTAATTGGGTTTATCACCTGTAATCGTACCTATAGTACGCACAGCCACATTTCGCCAGTTATGTTTAAAGTCGCATGTAATAGGGTGCGAGCCTATTACCATCAACTGCACCCCTAGCCAAGTTACAAACGTTTCGTATCGATTCTCTTTCTACAATCGTTAACGCCTCGGCGCGGCGCGGCGGCGTAAGCGATTGTAGAAAGCGCTAAATTGGTAGCCAAGTTGACACGACTGAGTCGATCGCTCGTTCTCTAATGTCTGTAGAAAAAAACTAAACTTTAGTCTATGGTGAGCGTTCCTACCAAAGAGTTTAGCGATCAACATTGTAGAAACGATAACATTCTATTCTATCATTTTGAACGATGTAAACTTGTCTATGAATTTTCTATTCGTTTGTGTTAATCACGTGATTTAACGTTGAGATGATGTCATTCCCATTCATTTGAATAGTTTTCTACTAGCGTTAACGATTGTAGACTGTCAACTTGGCTAGGGGTGCTGGGCACGAACCTAGACTCCGTGGCTGCTACTACTCCTAAAAACCCAACAACAGTTTGCTCGACCCGGGAATCGAATCGAGGATGCCTAAAAGTCGCGCTTAACTAACCAGGCAGTCAGTGAAGTTTAATTGATGGTTACCTGGTTGAATTCGTGATTTGCGAAAAAGAACGCAGATTGCCAAATTACAGAGATAAGCAAAAAAAAACTTGAAGGTAATCAAATCGGCTTATATGATACCTTATCTTAATAAAATTTTCAATTAGGTCCAAATTCAAAAAACCGCAACCTTCGCCTCTTTTGACACAAACTAATTTACTCTTAAATTGTTATTAAATTCATAAAAAATAATGGCAACCCTGAGATTGATTGAAGTAGGCGGTCCCTACTTTGGGTGGAGTTGAAATGTGTGAAATAATCTAATTGTACCTTGATTACAAAGTGATTTTAAGCACCTAACTTTCGTTTCTTGTGGGATTAGTTAGATCAGTGATTCCCAAACTGGTGGTAGGGTCTACGTTGCTGTGAAAAAAAAAAATATATAAAATATGGGGGTTCACAAGTTGTAAGGTCCACGAAAATTCTCTGGTTTCGACACTAAAGGACGTGTTGGCTTGGCTTTATCTATCAATATAAGCAGATAATAAGCTACTCGAAAAAGTAAAAAAAAAAATGTTCCGGTGATGACAGGTTGTATTTCGGTGAAATTGCATTGAGACTTTAAAAAAAGTGTAATTTTCAGATTTGTTGCCAAAAAAAATCTTAGGAGCTACGGTCTTCATGCAATCCTAACAAACAGCGCGAATAAATAATATTATATAAAAATGCCGAAAAAAAAAACCGAAACCAGAAAATTTTGAAACTGGTCTACGAAAAAAACAATGTTTGGGAACCTCTGTTCACTTTGAAAGATTCGTAAAGGAAAATTACGATTTAGGTCGATTTTTCAAGGAGGAATTCATGTTTAAATAATAACAGCCTCTCGGGTCGATCTTTAGATTTAGCCATGCTTGCCTAGGTTGGTCCGTGGATGTGGATGTGGTGGCATGGAGGAAACTTGGCATATAATGGGTGGTCACGCCCATTATATGCCAAGTTTCCTCCATGCCTTGGAAAAGCACGTTAAGCCGTTGATCCCGTTCCAGTCAGTGGCCCGAAAATCTAATAACCAGTCTTATCAAGGGGTATCGTATAACCCAGTACTAACAGATTACTGGGTTGTGAAGGTTAGATAAGCAGTCATCATCTGCCCAGCCTTTTCCCAACTATGTTGGGGTCGGCTTCCAGTCTAACCGGATGCAGCTGAATACCAGTATTTTACATGGAGTGATTACCTGACATGGAGAGACTTGGTGTAAGACTTTCTCAAACTATTCAATGTTTAATTGCTAGATCCAGACTCAATGATATTCTATTAAACATATATGTTATACACCTACAAAACCACCGAAAAAAGTGTGCCGCGGGGCAGCGCAAGCTCACATACACGCAGTGACGCAGAATCAAGGCAAAACGAGCCAATTGGCCCGTTTTTTGAGTCTTCACGATTGCGCGCTCACAACATCTGTATAATAGAATATCATTGCCCAGACTTAGATAAATCTGGGACAACAATAAATGATAATCTTTATTTTGGAAGTAGGTTTTTACAAAAACTTTAACACGTAATTTTCTAAAACTAGATGGGGCCGGTGTTTCGTACCTGACTACTCTGAGAAGAAACAGCCGAAACAAACTCAGAAGTCATAGTCTCTTTTGAAGTCCAGACATAATCTTGCTCAATTCACATGAGGAATAAGCATATTAGTGTCTGAGATCGTCTTTTGAAGAAAGAACCACACAGATTTGATATAATAACAATACCCAGTAATGACAATTTCTCTCATAAATTAAAATAAATAAGACCAATCTACCTACCCCAATCACGCTCTGATTACCCTTCATATTTCAATCATCACGAATCACATTTTTTTCCGCCAACAGTCGAAAAAATCACACAGAAAATGATATTACATTTTTGAGTGACATAAAATAACAAACAGGCAATCTGTTGAAATAATAGCGAACATAGTCGGGAGTCTCAGGGGCCGTGTGGAGATGAGATGGGAAATCTTGAGGAAAAATACGTCTTGTTTGCGATCGAGGGCCTATTTAGTCGTTCGATGTGGTCATCACTTATTATTTGTCAGTAATTTTGTACAGACGGTACATCAAGCTACTACAATCTATCAATTCTTGAATAGATTTTCAACTTTAATGCTCAAGCATTAGGTTCAAATCAAATCAAATAATTTATGTAACAAATCTTAGAATCCAATTTGTTAGTAATAATACATACACATCTTAACACACTAGTGTTGTACACACTTTATTTGGAAAATTTTGGTAAAAATTACTAATGTCAAAATAATTATTATCTAGTAAAAATGTTGGTGATTTTGACATTTTTACTAGATAATAATTATTTTATTTTCCAATCATGTCAAAATCATTAATAATACAATAATCAGAAAATAAATAAAAGGCAATAATCAAATGAGCAATAATTAAAAGAAACATTATTTCAAGGCACGAGGTTTTATTATCTGTGGATTGCGAATTTGTGACCCTCATTCTGACTGTCAGGACATGTCTGACAAATTGCGTAGTAACTTCATATGGGCCATTGGGAATATGAAGTTATATTTATAAGTTAGGTTTATTGCCGTAGATATGTTTTGTTTTTCAAAGTTTATACATAAAATACTCAGACATTGATGAAGAGAAACCTTAGACAAAATGATAAGGCTTAGATGATAATGCCTAGGTTCTAGGCAACAATGACGAAGAGTTAAAAGTTTCTGCCCTGTTGATGGCAATCCGGCGAAGGGTGTCGTATATCGACGTTTCCGAGGACGGTTACGCGACACAACGCAACGAAATAGGTACGACGCCGACAACGTTATGTGAATAGTTTTAGTTTCTTGGTTTTAAATATGTATTCGTTTATTGTTGTTAACTGTTATTTTGTGTGTTTTATCTATGGGCCTTAGTTGCCTGATAATTAAATGATTATTATCTCCTTTAGAGACAGGAACCTCCTCACAATGCGAGCCGTATCGAGGAGTACTGCCTTCTGAATCAGGCCCTTGATCCAACCGTCTAAAGAGAGCTTCGATTATTGTTATTAGATTATTGATTACTTGTGATTATTATTATTAGGTACACCTCTGCCTATTCCTTCGGGCATTACAAGCGTGATGTTATGTTATGTTATGTCTACAAACACAAAGGTTATGACCGCCAGGTAGCCTTAAGAGGCCGGCGACTGATGTTCATACAAACGTAATACCAAAATAATTTGTAATGAAACAAATTCTTAAGGTAGTGTGTATTTATTTCGATTGGAATACAGAATATCTATGTTCCCAAAAATATATTTTGAGAGGACAGCGATATACAGACGAGATATGAAGAATTTAAAATTTCTATAGAAAACTAATTTTTCTAACAACTCTTGTTTAAGTCAGTGTCTATTCAAAATATATAGATATTCTGTAATCCAATCAAAATAAATACACACTACCTTATGAATATGTTTGATTTACAAATTATTTTGGTATTACGTTTGTATGAACTACGCATCGGTCTTTAATACCTACACCTACACAAATATTAGGCCGACGTAGAGTCTACGTATAGCTACCTAGGTACGTCCTACAAAAGAATTAATAGCCGGTCCCTAGGCTTGATTACATGTCTTTAGTCTGAAGTATACTACACATCGGTCTAACTCTATTAATATATTTATAAGGTCTCATTAAAATAGATGGACAAATTTTAACACAGGGTTTATTATACGTCTCATCATCATCATCATTTCAGCTGAAAGACGTCCACTGCTGGATAAGGCCTCCCCCAAGTGTCACCACATTGACCGGTCCCGTCCAGCGGATTCCCGCAACCTTCACCAGGTCATCGGTCCACATAGCTAGTGGGAGACCTTCCAACGCATTACGCAACGTCTTCCGGTTCGCGGTCGCCACTCCAGAACTTTTTTCATTATATATTAATTAATATTTAGGCTTGAGTACATTCCCAATTATGTGTGTATGTTATATGTTAGCCGTGTGGTATCCGGCAGAGTAGAATAGAACCAACCCATTACACTCACGGGTGTCGTATAAGGCGACTGGCAGAACACCTTGCGCCTCCGTAGACCAGAGAATGGGCAGCAGCGTTTTCTGTTAGTCCACTGCGATCTCCAATCCGCCTGCCAAGCGTTGAGATGGGTCAGAGCCCATTCGTCCCCTAAGATTCGCACCCTGTGCCCACTCGTCCCCTGGAACTTTTGAGGGGCCCATTCGTCCCCTGAAGAATATTTATTTTTATTCATTCTTCTAATATAAGTACATGTATATGTGTATACTGCAGCTTGGTATGGTACAGTCGCGCAGAAAAGGGTAAAATAAAAAATATAGTAATTCGGTAGATATCATGTTTATTTCAAATAAGATTAAGTTTAATAAAATGCCTCTAGGCTCTAGGCATTAAGTCAGTCTTCAAAATAATTAATCAACTTTTGGTTTCTTGTACATTTGTAAATATTTAGCAAAATATATGATAACTATAATATCTTTATGCAGTAAAATAAAACTGTGTAACTATTTAAATAAAATCCCAGTAATAACTGAATTTTAGATTAATTTACATCCAGTGTACAAACAAATAACCAAATATCAATACCAATATAACAAAAATAACAATTAATTGTTAGTACTTTGTACAGTCAAAGAGATCTACAAAATAATGCAATATCACAATAACTTTGTATAAAAGTAATATAAAAAGTAAAATCAGTCTTTATCAACTATGTAAAACCAACATTTTTACTAATTAAAAATACACATGCAAAATCACAATGTCCTAGAAACTAACAAAATACAACTCTTTTACAAAAATCAGCCTTGATTGACCATCATATAAATCAACAATATAAAATATGCAAAAAAAATAGTCACAACACATATATAGTCAGTCAGAACACATATCAACAGTAAATAATCACTTCTTATTTTTTTGTATATTTACCAACTACATATATGCAAAATCATAATAACTTAAATCTAAAAAATTATAACAGTACAAAAAAAATACTAAAATCACAGTAATTATTAAATACTAATCATATTCCAGGATTCAAATGAGATAATTCGATTCAATTATGTTAACAATATTATTATTATAATATTAACAGTATTTTTTATTTCGTTAGGCGAACTTCATTTAATAAAAGACCAAAGACACATTGAACAGTCTCGTATTCGCAGTCACTTTCAAGAACCAATATGTCACCGAGGCAGCCATAACATACAAACAAAACACCTTTTCACTTCTCATGCTCTGAAAGTGCTTGTTTGTGCAGGATATAGGCTGCACAAAATCGAATTTTGTGCACAAGGGCATTAATGTATCTACTCATAAATGTATCTATATTAAGGCAAAGAAAATGAGCCATACAGCCAAACGCAATAAGAAGTTCATAGATAGAATTTGTTATTTTATAATATTTACTTTAATTTGTTTGCTTTATATGTTTTTCAAGACATAAAAGACATAAAAAATTAAATTCAAGTACCTACGGTAGGTTATTTAATTAATTTAAGAAAATTATTATAAAAAAAAAAAATAGTTGGCTGTATAGGTCTGCAGCCCAAGTCTAATATCAATGTCGTAACTTCGTAAGATTTCAAATAAAGAAAACGGCGGGAAACAGCTCTTGTTTTTGCGTGTTTTTTAATTTCTTCAATTTATACTACTGTTTTATTTCCTCGCAATCAAAGTGAAAAGCAGAGTTTATAACTCGTCCACAAAACCATTTTTATCCTCGACATTACAATCAGCCCTCGCCTTCGGCTCGGGCTGCTAAAAATCTCGGATATAAATGGTTCGTTTTGTGCACTTGTTGTAAAATCTACTATATCTATTTTGTAACCCGTTTTTTTTAACAAGCCATTCATGAGACGAGAGACAATATTACATCGTAAGCCTATCGTCAGGTTATATTATTATCATGACGGATTATCATTGATCATAGCTCTTTTTTCAATGATCTGCTAAGATTTATTAAATTAATTCCGTTAATAAACTGTTTACAAGTGTACTATGTTAACCGTTTCTTATGTAAAATATAGCTAATTTTATCTCAGGGGGCCAATAGGCACCTGAATAGGTGCCGAATCTTTAACTTATATTGTATATATATTAGAGGGGACGAATGGGTACCTTAAAAATAATATTTTTTGTTAAAATATTAATTGGTCTCCTACCAGGAGACCAATGGGCACCTATATAGGGGCCGAATCCACAACTTTTATGCTGGGGGACGAATTTTAGGGGACGAATGGGCTCTGACCCGTTGAGATTACGGCAAATCCTCCCATCATGGGAGAGGCTTATGTCCAGCAGTGGACGTTATGGGCTGTTGTAGTGTGTGTAGTGTAGTGTGTTATATGTTATGTAAGTATACTTTTGAATAACTTTCAAATATATACACATAAATATATATAAGTACATAAAATCATAACAGAACGTCGATTCCATTTAAAAAGTTCCGTAAAAACGAAAAACTTATATTATATGTAGCTACATATATATTATGTACATACTAGCTCGTGGCTAAATAATAACAGCCGCTAAGGTCGATCAAAAGGTTAAGCCGCGCTTGCCTAGGTTGGTCCGTGGATGGGTGTTCGCCCATTACATAGGTACATACCGAGTTTCCTCCGTACATCGGAAAGCACGTTAAGCCATTGGGTCCCGGCTGTCATTTGTAGATCTTTAATAGTTACAGGTAGTCAGTAGTTTCTTTTTTTTTATACTGGTGTGACTACCGCTGATCCGTAGTCACACTAGTGTGACTACAGATCAGCATGATCTAATATAAAATAAATTTATTTTTTAGTTATTTAAATAACTAAAATATATATATTAATTTAGAAATATTAATTTAGATAAATTGAGGAATTACTATGAAGTAAGTTTATTTAGGCGCCTCTCAAATTCAGCGAAACAGTCAGCATCTGTATCAAAGTTTAGCTTACTGCTGCATCTAGTGCCTAATACCTTTGAATATGGATGAGCTGTAACCCTATATATAGTAAAGCACGATTCCAATATCTTACTTGGTGTTATCGGTTACGGTTGATAGACGTTGGGTAATATCTGGGTATATCGTTCCATGCCTATCACCATCTGCGTATCCTTTTCCCAATTATATTGGGGTCGGCTTCCAGTCTAACCTGATGCAGCTGAATACCAATACGATAGCCCTTGGTAAGACTGGTTGTCAAACTTTTCGGCTACTGAAGTAGCTGTAATGATTATCAAAAATCAAAAATATTTATAGGATGGTGCTTTCCGAGGCACGGAGAAAACTCATTGTGTAATGGAGAACTGCTAACCTTGGAGATCTACCCATGCGAATGTTATTATTTAGCCACGAAGTCCTTTATGCCCCAACTTATAACAATTCAGACTAAAGTAAAACGGGCTCACAATAAATTTTGAGAGCAAAAAAAAAAGTTCTCCGCACAAAACAGCTAAAAATCTCAGAACGATTACTTCAGAGTATAGACTTATCGTGACCTAAGGGCTGGTTTTTTTTTTTTACCTGGCTGCGGGACTGTTCTGTGTGGCCCCGGAACACAAAGGGCGATGAAGGAACATGGATAGTCAGTAAAAGTCTGACACTCCCTC
The DNA here is from genome assembly GCA_905147715.2 of Xestia xanthographa. Classification (NCBI taxonomy): domain Eukaryota; kingdom Metazoa; phylum Arthropoda; class Insecta; order Lepidoptera; family Noctuidae; genus Xestia; species Xestia xanthographa. Next base: position 10,179,240 of record LR990652.1, read on the forward strand.
CTGCTCCGCCCAGAGCGGGAAGAGTCATTTGATGATTTCCCATCCGAAAAAAAAGGGCTGGTTTTTACCTTGGCCAGAGGGTAAGCTTATTAAGGCATACAACGTGGCAATGCTGCTAATATCTAGGCCCACAAAGTTAAGATTAATATTATTTAGGTAAATATTAAGACGCCATTGACAGTTAAAGTAATTGATGGACCAAAATCTTGACTAGATCTGTCCTACCCATTAGTTATGCCTACCATTCGGTAAGTAAGAATGACAGTTCGCTTCTAGATATAGGAACAACGAAAGTAGGTAGGTATCGCATTCAGATTCTAAAATACACCATTAAAATACGATCAGTGCATTTAAGGCCCAGGATTTTATATGAATTAAACTGCGATACAATAGGGTTGTTAGACGACACGTTTGAATCGAATTGAGAATGAACTGTGATAGATTATCAACCTTTTGGAATCCTTAGATTTTCATTAGACTAGATGTTCTTTCTTTATAATACTGTTAAAAGATCAACCTACGTTAAATCCATACTAAAGTAAAAAGTTTTATTGTGGAACATAGACAGTTGGCACAAAGGAAGCGATGATAGCTACAAAAGTTTATAAATAACTTTGTCGTGAGAAAATAGTACATTTTGATACAAGTGGAGAAAGTTTGTTATTGCATTCGAGGCGGAATTATAACAACCGAGCCGTAGGCGAGGGTGTTTTTGAGCCGAGAATTGCAATAACAAATGTCCACGTGTATCAAACGACATTTCACAATACTGACACTTTTGAAGAAATAAAATAAAATAACAAAAAATATTTTTGTCACGAACTATGTAACTATGATTTTTTTCTTTTTTTTTTTTTCGCGCTTTATTTTCGCCAGGTTAAGGGAGAGGCAATGGTATGAAGCCGTTACGCTTGTAATCCCCGAAGGGAAGGGAAGGGAAAGTCGTATGTCTATCTCGCTCGCTTTCGTTATGCCAAAAAAGGCAGACATACGACTTGTCGAATCGAAATCGAATCGAAACTTTGTGAATAGCTATGCTGATCGTCACACCAGCATTTCTTGGGCCTGCCACGGTTACGGCGGCCGTCTTCAGGCACCTAGGGCCTCGGTTACGGCGGCCGTCTTCAGGCACCTAGGGCCTCGGTTACGACGGCCGTTTTCAGGCACCTAGGGCTTCGGTTACGACGGCCGTTTTCAGGCACCTAGGGCCTCGGTTACGACGGCCGTTTTCAGGCACCTAGGGCTTCGGTTACGACGGCCGTTTTCAGGCACCTAGGGCCTTGGTTACGACGGCCGTTTTCAGGCACCTACTGTGTGCTATCTTCGCCCATCTGTCTGGCTTCAACCTAGAAACGTGACCCGCCCAGTTCCATTTTAGAGGATAAAAATCAATCATAAAAAAAAAAACAATCTTGTAACTTAGGTAGGTATCCCCCAGAGTGTAGGCAGAAGTGAATAGTACACCCACGTTCCGGCAGATAATAAGTCTCTCCCACGATGAAGATCACAATAGGAATTGTAGCAAAATACTAATAATACCTAAGGTCCTATTCACACGGCGTATTTTTTCGGAGCAGATGACGCTGAACGCGCTTTAAGCGTGATTCAGTCGCAGTTAGAAAACCTAGGCGCTTAGCGATCGTGAAACGGGTACCATCTGTAAGTGTAAAATACACTGTATGTATGTACGCGCATATGCGGCGATGCAGACGCGAGAGCGCTTCTCGCGCACGTTTCTATCGCTTCGTACGTGCATATAAATCGATACAACTTGACAATCAGCTTTTAAGGCGCCGAAAACTTGCGTTCGTGAAACGTGCGTATAAAATACGCCGTGTGAATGCGTTTTAAGTACTGAGAATATCTTCTAAGAATAAGAATCTTATTTACTTGCAAGAATTCGAGTATAATAAGTTGACTATATATAGTAAGTTTCTGCCAGCGTTTTCCCAACTATGTTGGGGTTGGCTTCCTGTCTAACCGGATGCAGTTGGATATCAGTATTTCCATGGAGCGTTTGACTATAATGATCTCCTCAACCCAGTTATTGGGTAACGCGATACCCTTAAGCAATGCCCTTAATGGGGTGCAGTAAAAATGCGGACGCAATAAAGAGGTACCATCCGGCTCGAAGGACCAAAATGCGCGAGGGTCGCACGTTGTGCTGGATTGGTGAAATTTCTACTGTCTATACGTAGCGCGACTTTTTAGCATGACGTCCTGTTTCGATTCCATGTTTTTACCCTGTTCTCAATTTCTTAGTTGCAGCCACAGTCTGGATATGAGCCCGGTAAATGACAACCGGCTCGCTCTTTATTATATGTGACTTAAACATAACTGGCAAAAGGTGGGTGTAGTATTATGTACATCTCAACTCTTCGGAGATAACAGTCGTGATGTTATGATTTATGATGTATATTTAGTAGTCCAGGACTAAAATCGCCACCCCTGTATACGAAATATATGCGTCGAGTGCCAAAGCTTTCACTGCGGTAACTGACTCTAGATTAACTATCTTGTAACTGAAATGGCGCAGTTCAGGTGTAACTGCTTTCAGTGGAGTTACTATCCTCTCAATATTTGACAGGAAATCGAGATGCGTCAAAGAATTTTGAACCTTGTGTCGGTAAAACTAAGTTTTACTGTCAAGTCTTGCTCTGATCTTCAACCGCAATGCAAATAGAGTTCCAGCATAGTTTGTGCTGCCATTTTAGGTTCTTAACCATACTGAAAGCAATAAATACACAATGAAATTGAATGACAGATTTATTGAACAAACAGCAAGATATACAAAACAGGAAAAGGAAACAAATAACTTTTGTGACAATAAATGTTTTAAGGGTGTCAAGATTACACTTGTAAAATTTAAATAGTGACAGTACGTAAATAAGTACCTATTGGTACAACTGTGTTTTATATTGTGGTATCAGCGACAAATGTAATGTCTAACGAAAAGTTAGAGGTATTGTTAATTATAAAATGAAGTTAAATTAATTGATTGTATTGTAAGAGATGTACTATCGAGGACACTCGCGCCTGACCACCACTAAGCTTATTTTTGCTTGCACTCGCAACATAAAAACGCTCTCTAGCCACGCCCCGTTGACTTTGTGTAGAACAAATGAATGAAAAGATACCGAATCGGTCGAGCGCACTGACGACGCACGCCAAACGAGAGTTATTGTTATTTTGCGCGCCAAAGTTGACGCTTTCCTAATAGGCCCAAACTTTAAGGGGGCGTGGCTCAGCGCCTCCGCATGATTTAAGCGAAAAAAAATTAAAATGGTCAGGCGGAAAAGACCCCCATAGTAAGTATATTTGTTAAGGCAAATAAAGGCTATTTATTATTATCACCGACACGAATTTGAAGAGTGCAATAGAAATGCGGAATGCTTTAATAGCTATTACCACCTGGCCCTGAGGCATTCGGTGCTAAATTAAAAACAAAAAACACTCTTATCCATAGACAAAACAATATCTTCCTGGAATATCGTATAAGCAGACGATACTTAAATTCAAGATACAAAAAGAAATTAGATACACAATTAAACCATTTTCCTTAATAGAATTCCGTGTATAAATTATTTTAGATTGTTATTCCCCGAAGTAAAGGGTCCGACCACAAATTGCCTTCACACGGAAAATAAGATAAAGCCATTATATCAATTGAGCCTTGTTATCGGAATTGCTAGAATATATTGCACCATCAAATGTGGTAGGTATATAAATTACTGCAATATAAATGGGCTATTTTCATTGGAGGGTGATTCTCACTTATTAGGGTCACGTTCGATGCGGTATAACATCACGCTTGTAATACTCGAAGGGATAGGCAGAGGTTTACCTAATAGTACACCCACATTTCGCCAGTTAAGTTTAAGTCCCATGTAAAATGGAGCGAGCCTATTGCCATCAATCAAGCGTAAATCCAGACTCCGTGGCTGCTACTGGGAAATTGCTGATGGAGCAACCCAATAACACTTTTCCCGACCTGGGAATCGAACCCAGCACCTCATGCTCAGCAGTCTCGCTTCCAACCACTAGACCAACGTGGCAGTCGATTTGGTCGATTCGGCATTGTTTTAATCAACAAAATCCTCCTTATTTCACCAGTTTTGTTTCATTCCCATGTAGAAAGGATCTCAGCAACCACGAAACAGACCCAAATAATTAAATACTACACAAAAATAAATGTCTTTATGTAATATGAGGTTGTCGGTTCAAATCCAGGCAAGTACCAATGTGACTTTTTCAATTCATATGTACTTTTTAACCGACTTCCAAAAGGAGGAGGTTCTCAATTCGATTAGTATTTTTTTTTTCTTTTTTATGTATGTACACCGATTACGCTGACATTTATGATCCGATTTACGTGATTCTTCTTTAGTTTGATGCGGAATAGTTGCCATTTCATCCCATAATTTAACATAGTTTGGCCTAGTAGTTTTCATTTTATGAACATTTTTACTTCAGTCATGTGGTATAATTTCTTGTATGTTCACTGATTTCTCCTCCATTTGTAGAGCGATTCTCAAAATTCTTTTTTTATTTGAAAGAGTATACTCCTGAAATAGTTGCATTTAAATTTGGTGAAGATCTAATGCTGATCTTCAGAGATATACAATGGAACTCCTCAAAACTAGATGGTAAATCGGTCGTGATTGCGGCAATCGCTTGGATGTTTATTGTTTATACAACATCATGACGTAACATCACACCTGTATGCTCTGAGGGGTTCGCAGATGTGTACAATACACCCAAATTTCGACAGTTTAGGTATGTTAAGTTCCATTTATTGGGGATAAGCCTATGACCATGACATGTATTGTTAACAATGTAAAATAAATGCATAGCAAATATTTGTATAGGATAAATAGGACAACAAAAAATGGAAAAATAAAAAAACTGGTGAAAAAAAAAACTAAATGAATCAAACAAAGGTCACCGACTTCTGAAGCTAAAGTTATTTTTCACTTTTTTGTGTTTTTTGAAGTCGGTTTTATTTTTTTTGCAAAAAAGTTTTTTTCTTTATTTATCTTGGACATCACAGACATCATCGGTGAAGGAAAACATCGTGAGGAAACCTGCACTTATAATTAATATAAGTCTGAAATCGCCAACCCGTTTTGAGCAAGCGTGGTGATCAATGCCCGTGCCTTCTCTGTGGAGAAGAGGCCTTTGCCCATCATTGGGACAGTAATAGGCTGGTATTATTATTATTTATGTAATGTCAAAGGAAATGGAAAAAGACGCAGAGGAAGACAAGTGAAAAGGTTCCAGCATGATCTGCCAAAAGATAGGCGAAGAAATGCTTTGTACAGGAATAAGTGGAGGGAAATAGATGAGGTATATGTCGCAAGACAGGTTAACCTGATAGCTGATTAATGGTAATGAAGGGTTAACAACCATTAGAAGATGTTATTAGTTTTAAGTGGCACTTTATTTACAAGTTCGGTGCTTAAAACTTAGCAGTAAAGTAAACATAAATAAGTCATAAAAAATAATTAAATGGGTAATTGAATAAATATTGAGCAGGAAAATAGTAAAACAGGCAGTTACATGTGGGCAGTTAACGAATCGGAATTAGTCGGTAAGAAATCTCATTCTAACAGTTTTGTAATAAGGCGTAGTCGACGTAGTCCCGCTACACGAGGCTTCTATTTCTGTCTGCGGGGTTTTAAGTAATCTTACACGAAGAGGCTGGCGGGGTTTTAGTTCGCTCACTTCGCTCGCTCTATAGATCCCGCCTTCCCCTTCGAACCTAACCTGCCCGAGTAGGGGTGCTACCCGAGCTCGCTTCGCTCGCTGTATTAACGCTGAACTATTTATCCAACTGCCCATTCCAACGTATTTACTCGCGATTTATTTATTAGATTGCTTACGTTGTACTGCTATTGTAAGATGAAATAGCCGGCCAATTGTTTTTATTACCGTCGCACTAATTTACCAATAGCTGAAAAAAATTAATAATTGCCATTATTTTTTCAACTGACCATAATAACCCCAGCCCAGTGTTTTAAATATTACTTCCCGTTTTAAGTTTATGTTGCTACTTGATTATGTGTTGAGAAGGTCAGAGTAACTAAAAGCTGTCTGTTTCATGTGAATGCATTATAAAACTATGTATTAGAGTATTTATAACATTATTTTTTTTGCCTGTCCGGCTAATCTTCGGAACGGATGGACCGATTTTGACGGTACTTTTACTGGCAGATATCGGATAATAAAAGATTACTTTTATTTTAGAATAAGAATTATGGTTTTGTGTGGAAAAATTAAAACCCTTGAAATTGGTAACAAAATCCGATTCACAGAGGGTAGTAAAATTTGTTTTTAAACAGCTAGTTTTATTTATAAATCACTACGTTTTAGAAATAGAGAACGTTATTTCTAAACACCTAGATTTTCTTTTATCAATGCTGGGTCTTGAATACTTAAACTTAAAATGGTTTACGTGTTCTGTTGCTGTTTTTATTCTAATCAGGCTTCTAAGTTTTTTTTTAGACTGAATGAATAATTAAGATTCAGAGTAGCCGCATTACCTATTAGAATATTTTATTTAGAATTGTTTTAAAAGAAAATATTTGGTATTGCAGCAGCTAGTAGGTATCTATGGTAGCTGCATTTCAAAAAGTTGTACCAAAAATTCATGGGTAAGGTGCTTTATTTTTTTTCTAAATCAGACATGGACAGCAGGTTCTTAACTAACCTGCCGGGGTTGTGGGACTGTTCGAAAGAGATACCGTGGCCCTGGTGGAACATGGATGGGTTTTAGTCAGTAAAAGTCTGACACTCACTCCTGCTCTGCCCAGAGCGGGAGAAGTCATTTGATGATTTCTCATCCGAAAAAAAAAAAAAAAGGGTCTTAACTAACGGGTGTGAGTGACACGGGTGTGTGTTGTGTTGCGGTTTTTTTTTGTTATGGACCGTATGGACTATCCGGGACCGTTATGCACCGCCCCAGAGCGTAAATACAAAGGAGGGTGTAACACAGACGCTAGCCGTTCAGGCTGTTCTGTGAATAAAGTATTGCAAACACGTCTACACCACAGACATTTTGTCAAGTGTCTTTACTACGATCGCGTTCGGAATGTCAACGTCGCACGAATGCGCCGAAATTACACATTGTCCTTTATTCCCACAGAAACAATGTTCCTTCGATCGAGACTTGTAACTTGTCCAGTCCTGGGATAAATGGTCAACGTTGGTCAAGATTCCAAAAGAAACGCCAAACGTAGACATTATCGCACTCGTAAATTCGTCCACGTCGCCACTGATACAGGTAAGGGACGGACAGCCATCAAACAAGCTAGTCAATGACACTCTTACTTTAATAACGTCTAAGTATCGGGTCGCAGCCGCGGTACTCTACACTTATACAATTACATACATATTAGACAAAAATAAACTGACCAAAAAAAACAAAAGAACTTACATTGTCACTTACGGGATATCTTCGGTGATTGTTCATTGTATTGAGCTCCCGATAATTATTTCGACGCTGTTGCAAGCGCCATAATCTCGGGAATGTGGATGGAAAATAAATTGTTAGGAGCAGACAAATCTGTCTACCCTCTTTCTTTGTCATTTGCTACGCGCACTACTGGAACTCGACACTAAGTCACGGCAAAACACACTCACAGTATCACTAGGTTTTGTGTTGTCCTTGTTATGTTTAGTTTTAAACCGTGAAAGCTTAAAAGAGTGTTTAAAACAAAAGAATGTTGGACACTCCAACAAATTAAATATTTTTTATTTTTTAGTTTCTTTTTCTTATGTCAAACTGTAATTAATTATGTCTGCAATCAATCCGATCCATTTACGTGTCGCAAAAAGTCTGCCTTTTTATTTCTACTTCTACATCTGCAAAACCTCCAAGAACCAGGCCTGCTGCAATACTCTCGAACAAACTGTATTCACTGAAGTAGGATTCGGACAAACTAATAATCCTGCAAGTGATTCGCAATTCGCATTGCCATTATATCAGCTATATATCCCTCAAATGGCTTAGCATGATCCTCCATTACGCCTAAAATACTGCAGCATTAATTTTAAAATATATATGCTAAAGTTGAGAATTAATGCTAAGTACTTATGTGTGACGAAAACACGATTCCATTAACTTTTCTCGATAGAAAAAAAATCCAAAGTTACCTCCAAATCGAACAATAAACCGCTGGTATTCAAAAAGTACTTCAAATTAGATCATGAAACTTTGCATACTACTGAACTATCTATAAAGCAGGTCTTATGTGTTTTATTTTTTTGGTCCTATCAATAGATTTTTTGTAAATCGCAAAAAAAAAACACTAATTTCGCACTCTTCGGCCGCAGCTACTGACGCAACAACCGCTTTGTAGTGCAAGGTGATTAGAACTTTATTCTAAAAGAATTTCAAACGAAGTTTGAACCAACACAATTTATAGTTGCTAATTTTAGGGTTAGAAGGGCCTTAAACAAACAAAATGAGGCTGCACTACAAACCTCTGTAATGCAGCTGGGTTCTGACCCACTATTACAGATGCAGCGCAGACTATAGGTGTCTGTGTTGTAATCGCCTTTGCATTTACGCGACCCGAGAACCTACTCCATAGTTACGGAGATATCGACGGTCACAGTTTTAAATTGTTATCAGTTTATTTTAAACTCGCGGACGTCACGCGGGTTCCCGCGTAGTTCCCGTTCCCGTGGGAGTACGGGGATAAAATATAGCCTATGTTACTCAGGGTGAATGTAGCTTTCAAATGGTGAAAGATTTTTTTAGAAATCGGTTCATTACTTCCGGAGATTACTAAGTAAGTAACATTTGTTTGAAGTTTGTAAGTTTGTTTGTATGTAGGGGCATACAAACTTACAAACTTCAAACAAATGTTACCTCTTTATAATATTAGTATAGATTAGTATATATGACGGAGTTTGTCAGGAATTTATTTCGCTAAGTTCGAGCTTATGTGGGCAGAACACGGGTTTCGTGCTATGAAAACACATTGGATGCGAAACACTATTTTATTTCGCATTGCTCGGTTCGGGTAGGTTGTTTCCATGGAGAAGAACCGGCAAGAAACTCCATGGTTACTCTTTTCAAACAGATACACTGAGTCTAACAAATAATAAGTTGACATTACACTTTCACACATTAACACTAGGCACAATGAATCGTGTACAGTTTCAAGACGTCTTCACTCCGCTGCGATCAGACCCAGACTGTCCGCCTCGCCGCGAGGTGTCAACATCAGGACTCTGTAAAAGCCGCATGGCGCGCTTTCGATCCATTCGCCTGTCCGTACTCATGACCGGATGCGACATATATATAGATAGCGCCATGACCCTGAGGGATTCTGCCCACTACACCGTACCATTCCATGACAGTGCTATGGGCAGACTCCTTTATATTATTGAATGCATCAATCAGCACAATGTTTTGAGTGCGTTGCATTGAGCTCTACCGTAAACCCTGATTTTTTACACCAAAAAATGTCGTTTCTCAGCAATAATTTTTGCGCAGTGTTACAATTAATTTCGTGTACAGAATGCTTGGTTGACGACTTTGTAATAGGTGCTTTTACACCATGTGTGTTAATTTCCTCAATAACTAGGAATAACTGGGTTGTGAAGGTCAGATAGGCAATCGCTCCAAGTCATCATCATCTGCCTAGTCTTTTCACAACTATGTTGGAGTCGGCTTCCAGTCTAACCGGATGCAGCTGAATTCAGCATAGAGCGACTGCCTGTCTGACCTCCACAAACCAGTTAGTACTGGGTAATACGATACCTCTTGGTCAGACTGGTTGTCAGACTTTTTGGCTGATGACTACCTGTAACGACCGTCAAAGATCTACAAATGACAGTCGGGACCAACGGCTTAAAGTGCTTTCTAAGGCACGGAGGAATGTCGGTATGTAATGGGTGGTCAATCATCAACGGACCAACCTAGGCAAGTACGGCTTTACCTGAAGATCGACCCCGAGCGGCTGTTATAATAATAATAATGTAATGTAATAATCATGAATGCGTGTTGCTTATTAGCTCTACGTTGATATCGATTTCTGGGTGACGCTAAACGCTGCGGCACTGTTCTGGAACATCTGGTTTTATCTTTATCGTATTTGAGAAATAAAGTTAGGAGCTCGGTCAATCTTCAAGGTTAACCAGCGCTTGCCGAGGTCGGTCCTTAGATGGGTAATCATCCATTACATAACGAGTTTTGTCCATGCCTCAGTTTAAGCCGTTGGTCTCGTCTGTCATTTACATTTAATTTGTTTGCTTTAATTAAGTTAGTCTGCCTTTTTCTCTTCTGCAATAAATCATTTATCTATGTTTTAAAATTAGCTATTTTATTATTTCTAAATTACATTTAATTCGAGGTGAGAGCCTGGGGATCCGTCACACAGGGTATCCTAGTATGGACACCAGTCTCTCACAAAGGAACATATTCAGGGTGTAAAAGACCTCATCACGAAGCCGTCAACCAAGCATTCTGTACATCAAACTAAGTAACTTTACGCAAAAAATATTGCTGGGAAACGACTTTTTTTTCGGGGTGAAAAATCATGTTTCGTGTTAGAACTCAACGTAACGCACTCAAAACATTGTGCTGATGGATGGATTGAATAGTACGGGGGCCGTGTAGGTTTTTAAGTAAAAATATTGCATTAAAAAGTTGTATTTTAAAAAAAACTTGTCAAGAAGTTTGAACTTTGACCCCCAATATCTCCGTAACTAGAAAGATCCCAGGTATGGTGTAGAACAAAAAAATTATCGCAATGACGAGGAAAATAAGTGCCTTTCGGCTTCGTTAAGAGGTGTTTTACACCCTTTATCATGCATTATGTTAAGATGTCATTGTTACAACTATATTTAAGAAAACTATGTGAACCTTTGTGAAGAGAAAAGATAAAGACATTGTATTGGACGTATAATATATTTAAGTACAGATCTTTGACAATCGTTACAGGTAATCAGTGGCCAAAAAGTCTGACAACCAGATTTACCAAGGGTTTTGGAGGTCAGATAGGCAGTCGCTTCATGTAAAATACTGGTATTCAGCTGCATCTGGTTACACCGGAAGCCGACTCTAACATGTTTGGGAAAAGGCTAGGCAGATGTATTTAATAAACATTTTCATTTAATCCGTTTAAGCAGAACCGTCGTCGGTTCCAAAATCCTAACAAACGTTAAGACTTTAGAGGAAGTTCCGAATCACTAACAAGACGTGACGTCATTAGATCCCCCACAAACCAAGTTCAAGTACAAGCAACTAAACTTAGTTCACAATCACACGATTACAATGCGCAATCACGTCGTTTTGCCTTTTTACTACGTAATGCCGCAGTTATGTAAAACGCCTAGCCGTTTTAGCAGCGTCCGAATTAAAATTCTGCCTGCGACATAGATGTAATGTTTTAAAAAAAAGTATCTGTGTTGCTTGCTTGCCGTTTTTAATATCCTAAATGTACCAAATGGCCACATTTGTAATCGTTACTGTGTACTGTAAAATTTATGACATATTACTGAGTTGTAGTTTTATTTTATTATACAACACATTTTATGAGCTAAAGTCGGGATATTTTCTTCGTCAAAAGTAGTAGTATTTTTACAGATGTCAAACATTAACAAATAAATAAATATTAATAAATAGCTGTTGCCCGCGGCTTCGCCCGCGTGAAGTTCGGTAACTGTCACTGAATTATACTAAAGGGATAAATAGTGTCCTACATGTAAATCCAGATTATAAACTATCTATGTGCCAAATTTCATAATCATCACAATTTATTATTACTATCACAATCACCATCACTATTACAACCACCATCACTATCACAACCACCATCATTATCACAATCACCATCACTATCGCAACCATCATCATTATCACAATCACCATCACCATCACAATTACCATCAAAATCACTATTACAATCACCCTCATCGTTTTCACAATCATTATCGTCGTAATCACAATCATTATCACAATCACCATCATTATCACAATCACAATCACCATCACAATCACAATCACCATCACAATTACTATCACAATCACTATCACAATCACCATCACAATCACCATCACAATCACAATCACCATCACAAACACAATCACAATCATTATCATCATAATCATTATCATCTTAATCACAAACCCCATGATCACAATCGCCATCACTATCACAACCACAATCATTATCACAATCACCATGACAATCACCATCACCATTACCATCACCATCACAATCACCATCACCATCACAATCACTATCATAATCACTATTCTCGTTATCACGATCATTTTCATCGTAATCAAAATCATCTTCATCAATATCATAATCACCATCACTGTCACTATCACAATCACATCACTATCACTATCACAATCACAAAAACAATCACAATCATTATCATCGTAATCACAATCATTATCATCTTAATCCCAATCAACATGATCACAATCACCATCACTATCACAACCACAATCATTATCTCAATCAGAATCACCATCACCATCACAATCACCATCACAATCACTATCACTATTACAATCACTATCCTCGTTATCATAATCATTTTCATCGTAATCACAATCATCTTCATAATTATCACAATCACCATCACTGTCACAATCACAATCACAATCACCATCACCATCGCCATCACCATCATAATCACCGTCGTCGCTATCACCATCACAATCACCTTCAACATCACAATCACCATCAAAATCACTATCACAATCTCCATCATCGTTACCACAATCATAATCATCGTAATCACAATCATTATCATCTTAATCGCAATCATAATCATCACAATCACTATCACAACACAATCACCATCACTATCATCATTATCACAATCATTATCATCGTAATCACAACCATTATCATCGTAATCACAATCATCATCATCACAATCTCCATCCTTGTTATCACAACCATCGCTATCACCATCAAAATCACCGTCACTATCACAATCACCATCACTGTCACAATCATCATCAAAATCACAATCACCATCATCGTTATCACACTCATTATCATCGTAATCACAATCATTATCATCGTTATCTCAATTATCATTATCACAATCATCATCATCGTAATCACAATCATTAGCATCGTAATCAAAATCATCATCATCACAATCATCATCATCATTATCACAATCATCATCATCGTTATCACAATCATCACAATAAATCAACAATACAGAAGCAACCCTGTACAGAAGTCGAATCCGCCATCTTCTGGATCTCAAAAAAAATGCAATTTTCGTAATCAGCACCCCTGATAATCTCGGTATCGACACCCATATTGATTTTTAGACATTTCAACCCAATCGCACCCCAAGACCCCAACAGGGAATGATGGTATTTCAGGTCCGCCACATTAAATCTTAAAATCGTTGTTTTTGTAATACACCTGACCCAATTTACCATACAAACAATGATGTTGAATTTCAGGCTTTGTTACCCCATTGGACCTTTAGGGGTTGAATTCTGAAAAAACCTGAAACACAAATGTTAACTCATTTAGCGATAGGAGTACTCCTGTTAAGTTTCGAATAGTCTAACCAATCTTATTTTCCCATGTAATCTTTGGACCCCCGTTTCAACCCCTTAGGGGGTAAATTTTAAAAAATCCTTTCTCAATGCACCCCTAAACCTCATAAAGAACCTATGTGCCAAATTTGGAATCTCTAGAGCTAGACTCAGCGGTTTGGGGTGTGCATTGATTTTTAGACTTTGTCACCCCATTTCCCCTCTTAGGGGTTGAATTCTGAAAAAACCTGAAACTCATTTCTACTCATTTCTTAATAGGAGTACCCCAGTGAAGTTTCGAATAAAATAGTCTAACTAATCTTGTTTCCCAATTCAAACTTTAGAGCCCCGTTTCACCCCTTTAGGGAGTGAGTTTTGAAAAATCCATTCTTAGTGCACCCCTAGACCACATAAGGAACCTACTTGCCAAATTTGGAATCTGTAGACCCAGCAGTTTGGGCTGCGCATTGATTTTTATACTTTGCCACCCCATTTCCCCCTCTTAGGGGTTGAATTCTGAAAAACCCTGAAACCCGTTTCTACTCATTTATCCATAGGAGAACTCCTGTGAAGTTTCGAATAAAATAGTCTAACTAATCTTGTTTCCCCATACAAACTTTGGAGCCCCGTTTAACCCCCTTAGGGGGAGAATTTTGAAAAATCTTTTCTTAGTGCACCCCTATACCACTTAAGGAACCTACTTGCCAAATTTGGAATCTGTAGACCCAGCGGTTTGGGCTGTGCGTTGATAGATGAGTCAGTCAGTCAGTCAGTCAGTTCTTCTTTTATATATTTAGACTAGCTGTTGCCCGCGGCTTCGCCCGCGTGAAGTTCGGTAACTGTCCCACTGGATCATACTAAAGGGATAATAGTGTCCTCCATGTTAATCCAGGTTATAAACTATCTATGTGCCACATTTCATAATCATCACAATTATTATTATCACAATCACCATCACTATCACAACCGCCACAATTATCACAATCACCATCACTATCACTATCACTATCACTATCACAATCACAATCACAATCACTATCACAATCCCCATCGCCATTACTATCACAGTCACCATCATTATCACCAATTATCATCATTAACACAACCACTATAATTACCACAATCATTATCACAATCACCATAACAATCACAATCACCATCACTATCACAATCACAATCACCATCACCATCACAATCACCATCAAAATAACTATCACAATCACCATTATCGTTATCACAATAATTCACATCACCATCACTATCTCAATCACAATCACAATCACCATCACAATCACCATAACAATCACCATCACCATCACAATAACAATCACAATCACCATCACAATCACCATCACAATCACCATCACCATCACAATCACCATCACAACAACCATCACAATCACCATCATCATCACAATCACCATCACAATCACCATCACAATCACCATCACCATCACAATCACCATCACAATCACCATCACAATCACCATCACAATCACAATCACCATCACAATCAACATGACAATCACCATCACAATCACCATCACAATGACCATCACAATCACCATCACAATCACCATCACAATTACCATCACAATCACCATCACAATCACCATCGCTATCACCATCACAATCACCACCACTCTCAGAATAACTATCACAATCATCATCACCATCAGAATCACTATCAAAATCAGTATCACAAACACCATCATCGTTATCACAATCATTATCATCGTAATCACAACCATTATCATCATATCATAATCATCATCATCTCAATCTCCATCCTCGTCATCACAATCATTATAATCGTAATCACAATCTTTATCATCGTAATGACAATCACTATCATCTTAATCACAATCATCATGATCACAATCGCCATCACTATCTCATTCACAATCATTATCACAATCACCATCATTATCACAATTACCAACACTATCACAATCAAAATCACAATCACCATCACTATCACAATCACCATCAAAATCAGTATCACAAACACCATCATCGTTATCACAATCATTGTCATCGTAATCACAATCGCTATCATCATTATCACAATTACTATCATCGTAATCACAACCATTATCATCATATTCACAATCATCATCATCACAATCTCCATCCTCGTCATCACAATCATTATAATCGTAATCACAATCGTTCTCATCGTAATCACAATCACTATCATCTTAATCACAATCATCATGATCACAATCGCCATCACTATCTCATTCACAATCATTATCATAATCACCATCATTATCACAATTACCAACACTATCACAATCAAAATCACAATCACCATCACCATCACAATCACCATCACCATCATAATCACTACCCTCGTTATCACAATCATTATCATAGTAATCACAATAATCTACATCATTATTACAATCACCATCACTGTCACAATCACAATCACAATCACCATCACCATCACAATCACCATCACCATCACAATCACCATCAAAATCACTATCGCAATCACCATAATCGTTATCACAATCACCATCACAATCACAATCACCATCACCATCACAATCACCATCACAACAACCATCACAATCACCATCATCATCACAATCACCATCACAATCACCATCACAATCACCATCACCATCACAATCACCATCACAATCACCATCACAATCACAATCACCATCACAATCACCATCACAATCAACATGACAATCACCATCACAATCACCATCACAATGACCATCACAATCACCATCACAATCACCATCACAATTACCATCACAATCACCATCACAATCACCATAGCTATCACCATCACAATCACCACCACTCTCAGAATAACTATCACAATCATCATCACCATCAGAATCACTATCAAAATCAGTATCACAAACACCATCATCGTTATCACAATCATTATCATCGTAATCACAATCGCTATCATCATTATCACAATCACTATCATCGTAATCACAACCATTATCATCATATCATAATCATCATCATCACAATCTCCATCCTCGTCATCACAATCATTATAATCGTAATCACAATCTTTATCATCGTAATGACAATCACTATCATCTTAATCACAATCATCATGATCACAATCGCCATCACTATCTCATTCACAATCATTATCACAATCACCATCATTATCACAATTACCAACACTATCACAATCAAAATCACAATCACCATCACTATCACAATCACCATCAAAATCAGTATCACAAACACCATCATCGTTATCACAATCATTATCATCGTAATCACAATCGCTATCATCATTATCACAATTACTATCATCGTAATCACAACCATTATCATCATATTCACAATCATCATCATCACAATCTCCATCCTTGTCATCACAATCATTATAATCGTAATCACAATCGTTATCATCGTAATCACAATCACTATCATCTTAATCACAATCATCATGATCACAATCGCCATCACTATCTCATTCACAATCATTATCATAATCACCATCATTATCACAATTACCAACACTATCACAATCAAAATCACAATCACCATCACCATCATAATCACTACCCTCGTTATCACAATCATTATCATAGTAATCACAATAATCTACATCATTATTACAATCACCATCACTGTCACAATCACAATCACAATCACCATCACCATCACAATCACCATCAAAATCACTATCGCAATCACCATCATCGTTATCACAATCACGATCATCGTTATCACAATCATTATCATCTTAATCACAATCATCATCATCACAATCTCCGTGCTCGTTATCACAACCATCGCTATCACCATAACAATCACCGACACTATCACAATCACCGTCACTATCACAATCACCATCATCGTTATCACACTTATTATGATTGTAATCACAATCATTATCATCGTTATCACAATCATCATTATCACAATCATCATCATCGTAATCACAATCATTATCATCGTAATCAAAATCATCATCATCACAAACATCGTCATCATTATCACAATCATCATCATCGTAATCGCAATTATTATCATCTGGATCTCAAAATAAATGCCATTTTCGTAATCAGCACCCCTGATAATCTCGGTATCGACACCCATATTGATTTTTAGACATTTCAACCCCATCGCACCCCAACAGGGAATGGTAGTATTTCAGGTCTGCCACATTAAATCTTAAAATCGTTGTTTTTGTAATACACCCGACCCAATTCACCATAAAAACAATACCTATGTTGAATTTCAGGCTTTGTTACCCCATTTCCCCCTTTAGGGGTTTGAATTCTGAAAAAAAACTGAAACACAAACGTTAACTCATTTATCGATAGGAGTACTCCTGTTAAGTTTCGAATAAAGTAGTCTATCTAATCTTATTTCCCCACGTAATCTTTGGACTCCCGTTCCAACCCCTAAGGGGGTGAATTTTGAAAAATCCTTTCTTTCCCCTAAACCTCATAAAGAACCTTTGTGCTAAATTTGGAATCTCTAGACTCAGCGGTTTGGGCTGTGCATTGATTTTTATACTTTGCCACCCCATTTCCCCCTCTTAGGGGTTGAATTCTGAAAAAACCTGAAACCCGTTTCTACTCATTTATCAATAGGAGCACTCCTGTGAAGTTTCGAATAAAATAGTCTAACTAATCTTGTTTTACCCATACAAACTTTGAATTCCCGTTTAACCCCCTTAGGGGTTGAATTTTGAAAAATCCTTTCTTAATGCACCCCTAGACCACATAAGGAACCTACTTGCGAAATTTGGAATCTCTAGACTCAGCGGTTTGGGCTGTGCATTGATTTTTATACTTTGCCACCCCATTTCCCCCTCTTAGGGGTTGAATTCTGAAAAAACCTGAAACCCGTTTCTACTCATTTATCAATAGGAGTACTCCTGTTAAGTTTCGAATAAAGTAGTCTATCTAATCTTATTTCCCCACGTAATCTTTGGACTCCCGTTCCAACCCCTAAGGGGGTGAATTATGAAAAATCCTTTCTTTCCCCTAAACCTCATAAAGAACCTTTGTGCTAAATTTGGAATCTCTAGACTCAGCGGTTTGGGCTGTGCATTGATTTTTATACTTTGCCACCCCATTTCCCCCTCTTAGGGGTTGAATTCTGAAAAACCCTGAAACCCGTTTCTACTCATTTATCAATAGGAGTACTCCTGTGAAGTTTCGAATAAAATAGTCTAACTAATCTTGTTTCCCCATACAAACTTTGGAGCCCCGTTTAACCCCTTTAGGGGGTGAATTTTGAAAAATCCTTTCTTAGTGCACCCCTAGACCACCTAAGGAACCTACTTGCCAAATTTGGAATCTGTAGACCCAGCGGTTTGGGCTGTGCGTTGATAGATGAGTCAGTCAGTCAGTCAGTCAGTCAGTCAGTCTCTTCTTTTATATATTTAGATATGGCTGGACATTACACACAGCGTCATCTAGTGCCACACTAAGCAAAGAGGCTTGTGTCGTGGACACTAGATATTTGATATACTACATATAGATACTTTTTTTGTTTGTAAATACATACTTATTATACATATAAACATCCATGACTCGGAAACAAATGTCCATGCTCATCACACAAACATTTGCTTCTACCGGGATTCGAACTCGGGACCCAAAGAACGTAAGGCAGCCTCAGTGCCGCTGCGCCATTCGGGTCGTCAAATCGAACTGACTCCCTTTTTCTTATCGTACCACTCCTGCATCCCTGCCTAACTCTTCAGGGATAAGAGGAGCGATGTTATATGCCTCATGTACACCTCTATCTATTCCCTCGAGGATTACTGGCGTGAGGCTAAGTATCTGAGGTACAACTTTACCTAACCTTTCAGCGATCACAAGTGTGATTTTTTGTATCTGAGATACAGGTCTATTTAACCTTTTAATATTACAGGATTGATGTTATATTCTTGATGTACACATCTGTCTAACCTTTCTGATATTACAGGCATGTGATGTTATGTTACCACAAAATAAAAAATAAAACCGACTTTAAAAACACAAAAAAAGTGAAAATAACTTTAGCTTCAGAAGTCAGTCACTTTTGTTTGTTTGATTCAGTATTTTTTTGACACTGATTTCTGAAGCTAATGTAATTTTTTTGTGGTTTTGAAGTAGGTTTTATTTTTTTGCACATTTTTTTTTTTTTTCCTTTTTTAGGGAACTATTCAATATAGAAGACAGCGAATCTGTCGTGATTTTAATATCACGTCAACATCCAAGCGATTGCAGAAATCAAGACAGATTTGCCGTCCATTATTGAAGAGTTCCATTGTATATCTCCAAAAATCACCACCAAATCTTCACCAAACACAAAACGGGACTACTGCGAAATAATATTCTTGCAAAAACAAAAAAAAAACATCAAAATCGGTTCACAATTGGCGAAGATATCGCTAAACATACACACAAAAAAAAATGAATGAATAACCTCCTTCCTCCTTTTGGAAGTCGGTAAAAACTGGCGAAAATCATCATCATTATTTACTTACATCGACGTAAGATAAAAGCAAGTTTACATTTATTCCGATTATCCATCCAATATAAATTCTTCGACTGTTACAGAGTAAAATATGCGCAAAACGAAGTCCAGTTCACAACAGATAGCAATGGCATTTAGATATTTAAAGTCAAGTAAGTAGTTTCTTATTTTCCGTTTGAAAAGTGAAACCATTTGTGCTTTTACTCTTCTTTTTCTCTCACATACTGTAGGTAAGCTTGATGTATCTTTACCATCAAAAAATAATAATGAAACAACAGTATCATAAAATAAGATTACGCCTGTAATCGCGGAAAACGAGTTAAGGCGTTTACAAGAGCTAAATTAGCAACTCTATTTGTGGTGGTTCAAACTCCGTTTGAAATGTAGTTAGAATAAAGTTCTAATCAGCTTGCACTACAATGTGGTTGTTACGTCGGTCACTGCGGCCGAATAGTGCGAAATTAGTGTTTTTTTGTGATTTGCAAAAAATCTATTTATTGAACTAAAAATGAAAAACACTATGATGCTAATATGTTGCTTGTAGAATTATTTGCCAAAAAATCAGAATGATCGCATGTATTTTTAGTATGATTTTTACTCGTTAAAAGAAATTTTTAGAGATAAGTTCGTGATCTTTTTTTATCGAGTCAAATTAGTTGTATTACGTTTTCAAAACACTATCATACTAGTATATGTCCTGAAGAATATCATATATTTTTCTAGTTTTGTTTATTGCAGTGAATCATATATGCTTTTTTGCATTATGAAACTCGCGTTTAGCTCATGTTGTCGCCCTAAGCAGAGGTGTACCTAATAGTACACTCACATTTCACCAGTTATTAAGTCCCATGCAATGCAATAGAGGGCGAGACTATTGCCATCAACAACAACAACAACAGCCCATAACGTCCACTGCTGGACATAAGCCGATGATGGGAGGAATTTGCCGTAATCTCCACGCTTGGCAGGCGGATTGGAGATCGCAGTGATGAAAGACTAACAGAAAACGCTGCTGCCCATTCTCAGGTCTACGGAGGCGCAAGGTGTTCTGCCTCTGACATTAGTCGCCTTATACGACACCCTTGAGTGTAATGGGTTGGTTCTATTCTACTCTGCCGGATACCACACGGCTAAAGCGGCGACCAGTAAGCAAATGAGCATCAATTTTCGTATAAATTAGTAAGTTAGTATTTTAGTGAGAATCTGTAAACTTCAAGAATTATAATTTCATAGTTAGGTACGTAATTATGCCGTAAGTACGCCCAAAGAGAAGAGGTGCAAAAAGAACTCAAGCTATAATTTTCAGGCAAATCTCACAAAAACCCACAGAAACTAACGAGACAAGAATATTCTCTGCCAAAAAACAACAGAACAGCCTCCGACGGAAAATGGCAATATACATAACAAAACAAGTGCGCCATTTGAGAAACTTCTGACACAAATATTGCTGAACGAAATATTCTTTCGCGAAGTTCAAAGAAATTAGGTATTCCGTGGAAACCGTGCGGGTTATTTGTACTCATGTGCTCAGGGCATTAACATTCCGAAAACAACGTCTTTCGCGTCGCACAAGGTACTGTTGTCTTTTAAAAGGACTACACCTATTTATCACCCTGTATACTTAGGACTAGATCTATAACTGTTACTTAGATAGATGAATAGAACTCTATTACGTACAGTCACGATCACCAATATAAATAAACTAGCGGACGTCACGCGGTTTCACCCGCGTAGTTCCCGTTCCCGTGGGAGTACGGGGATAAAATATAGCCTATACGGATTCGGAAGAATCCCTCTAAGTAATGGTAAAAGAAATTTTGAAATCGGTCTAGTAGTTTTTGAGCCTATTCAATACAAACATACAAAAATACAAAGGTTTCCTCTTTATAATATTAGTATAGATAATTATCGCTGGATATTACACACAGCGCTATCTAGTGCCACATTAAGCAACGAGGCTTGTGTCGTGGACACCAGACAGTTGATATACTACATAGATACTGTTTGTTTGTAAATACATACTTATTATACATATAAACATCCATGACTCGGAAACAAATGTACATGTTCATCACACAAACATTTGCTCCGACCGGGATTCGAACTCGGGACCCTAAGAACGCAAGGCAGCCTCACTACCGTTGCGCCATTCAGGTCGTCAAATATATATAATATGTATACACTTTCCTTCATTTGAACGCAATTTTCGCGAGAAATAACGATTGTAACTCGGAGATAGAATGTTTTCCATAAAAATATGAGTCCCAGAATACTATGTTCGTAACAACATGAAATTTTAATCAGAACAGTAGGAGAAAAACACTTTTAAAAGTTGTTTAGTGTTTACATATCAGTGCTCGTGACTGTACACCATACAAATAACAGGTATTAAATAGTAGACATTTTACATAGGGTGGTGCAATGAACGGTCTCAAACGGGCTTTGATTTAGAAATGTTCCGGTCACTAACATCATCTGCCTAGACTTTTCGGCTTCCTGTCTTACTGGATGCAGCTAAATACCAGTTTCTTACAGGAAACGGCTGCCTATCTGATCTCCACAACCCACTCATTATCTTGCAATCTCAACCAAAAGTATTTTATTCAAATAAGGCTGATAATCAGGTTATTTTAAGACATGAAATTATGCAAAATAACTCCTAAAATGCTCAACCCTCACCACTACCCAATGTTTTAGCTAGAAAGAAGAATTGGCTGAAGTAACTCCCCAGCAACACATCACACTAGTTAGACAGTTGTGCGAGAGTGCCTACGTGCTAAGTATCGTTTATAGATTTCGTCTCAGTACCTAACCACGTAAGCTTTAGGTACTTAGGTATCCATCTTAAATATTGAGGGAACGTTTCATGAAATTGAATATTCCATATAATATAGTATTTAAAGCTTTAAGATTAGTTTGTAAATGTGCTAAATAGATCTTTGAAGATAGCATTTCTGTTCGCAGTAAGATCTTTAAGGTAAATATTGCTTATCAAAACCTTCTGATTCATGAAACATAAATCTTAGAATTAGTAGTTTAATATCTCAAAATCTGTACGTATAAAATCGGCAGATATTAAATAGTAAATACATAGTTGAAAGGTAAATAAAACATTTATATCTCCGACCATTTAACAGCCAAATATAAAATGTTTTTCATTTGCCTCGGCGCGGCTCTTATCGCTCGGTTTCAATTTCTATATATTCAATTTATTCCAAAAAAAGCTTGAAATATATTTGAAGTTTTATCGCTCTATATAAGCCTGGTGCTAAAAATTCAATCTGACTCGAAAATCTCGTAAAATCTGTGAGAGAAATAACTAGAGACCTTTCGGTATATAGGTGAAAATATTTGCTAGAATATTTACAACGTATTCGATATCTATTTTTATGGCACTGTCTCGTTGGCCAAGGCATTACGTACCGAGTTTCCTCCATGTCTCGGAAGGCACGTTAAGCTGTTGGTCCTAGCTGTCATTTGTAGATCTTTGACTGTCGGTACAGGTAGTCAGGAGCAGCGGTGGCCCAGTGGTGGCGGCCCCGACTTACGAACAGTAAGTCGTGGGTTCGAACCCAGACAGACGCATTACTTTGTGTAATTTATTTCATCACTGCTGCTCTCAATACGGTGAAGGAAAACATCGTGAGGAAACCGGTCCTAGAACCAAAAATTCGACGACATGTGACATCTACCAATCCGCACTGGGCCCGCGTGGTGGATTATAGCCCATTCCCTCTCACAGGGAGGAGGCCTGTGTCCCAGCAGTGGGAACATTAATAGGCTGATGATGATGATAACAGGTAGTCAGCGGCCCAAAAAGTCTGACAACCAGTCTTACCAAGGGATATCGTATTACCCAGTACTGACTGGGTTGTGGAGGTCAGATAGGCAGTCGCTCCATGTAAATTACTGGTATTCAGCTGCATCCGGTTAGACTGGAAGCCGACCCCAACATAGTTGGGAAAAGGCTAGGCAGATAATGATGATGTCACGTTGGCCTAGTAGTCACAAGAGCTACTACTGAGGAAGAGGTCTTGGATTCAATCCCCAGGTTGGACGAACTGTCATTTGGTTTTCCCATCAGGAGTTCCTCAGTCGCCTGGAGCACCTCAGGGCGTGTACCCGGTTGATAGTTATACCACTAGCACTTAACCCGCGACTTTGTCCGCAAAAATTGTGCTAACTCGGCTAATATGCATGATATATACATATTATTTATAGCAAATCATCATTTCAGCCGAAAGACGTCCACTGCTGGACATAGGCCTCCCCCAAGTGTCGCCACATTGACCGGTCCCGTGCGACTCGCATCCAGCGGATTCCTGAACCTTCACCAGGTCATCGGTCCACCTAGTGGGAGGCCTTCCAAGGCAACGTCTTCCGGTTCGCGGTCGCCACTCCAGAACTTTTCGGCCCCATCGGCCATCCGTTCTGCGAGCAATGTGCCCTGCCCACTGCCACTTAAGTTTAGCAATTCTTCGGGCTACGTCGATAACCTTTGTTCTCTTGCGGATGTCTTCATTTCTGATTCGTAATAGCATAAAGCATCCACTAATATTGTAATTTTTAGAATTGGATTTTTAAGTAGTTCCGGAGATTACCTCCTACATACAAACTTATAATCAAATACCTTTAAATAGTATTAGTATAGATACACTCACCCCCTGTTATAAGGGACTCGTGGGAGGTTAGGGGTGTTTTAAAAATACACCTCAGTGTAATCCGTTTGCTTACCTGTAAAAAATTGTTACACTAGTCTATTGAATGTATCTCATATCTTTGTATCAGTGTATTCAATATTGTTGGAATTGTATTGCAATGTTATTTCATAGAGTTCAGTCTTCCATATTGTAACATAAACTGCTCCGGTCGTAGGAAATATAACAACTTAACAAAGTTGTGAAGACTCAGTTATTCCAGTATTGTGCGACAAACTCCTAGGTAATACTAAAACCAGGTTTTATTATTAAACTTTTTTCTATTAAACAAGTTAAAACATTAAAATGGAAACTTCTATAATACCCGAAAACAACTATTCCCCAGCAGGTGGCGCATCATTTATTCAGATCGGGGAATCTAATAAAACCTGCTGTCTTACCGGCATTAAGTTACCTTTATAAAGGTATAAATTGGTAAAATAGGTCTGTAAAGCTGTCAGGGCCTCATTTCATCAGTTTATTCTTCCCAGCTGTCCCGTAGGAATCCCCGAAGTGATCGTTTCAGTGGCACTTCATTCATTACGGCCACCCTCTTTTGTCTTTAACTTGTCCATAGATATATAGAGTATGGAAGCGATAAAGTTCCATGTTCAGTTGGGACGCCGCGGTCAGCTTGCAGTTCGAATTTTAAATGAAGACAGATGGTAACTTAAATGGATTTCACATTATGAGCAACTGTTCAACTGTTCTTCTTGAGCCAATAGGGAATATATGCACGTAATTTTTCTTCTCTTATATCAATAAAAAAGAGTACTTTCAACCCAAGAAAAGTATTAAAAGTTAAGTTCAACTACTATTTGTCGCTTAAAAATAATATTAAACTCCTGCAATTTTCTATGACAGTTGAAACGTCCGTGGCTGTCGCGGCCATGATGTGACGTCATTTACCACAATCTGCCGTTTACGTCAAAAGTTTTTGTCCTTAATAGAATAATTTTACTAATTGTATGTGCTCTAGTCAAGTAAAAATTGCAATAACAATATTTTAATAAAATATTAGTGAAACTTTAAGCACTTTTCAAATAAAAGTGTTTTTTCGACACATATATAGACTTTGACGTCACCACCGGCGTTATCGAGGACGACGCGTTTTGCTGAGTGCTTTCCGTTTCATCAAAAACATGCTACTTATAACAGTAAATTGTAAAATAAGTGATGTATTAGCAACTTAAACAAGTGTACCACAATGTTTTTAGGGGCCGATACAAGGCGTTTTTAATAAATTAAAAGAGTTTTGTATTTCAAGCATATTTCGTATTCTAGAACACTTACTTCTTAGCTATAATATTATAAATGCGAAAGTATGTTTGTTTGTTTACTCTTCAGCTTAAACCACTGAACCGATCATCCTGAAATTTTGCATAAACGTTGTCATCAGGTGTACGAAAACGGACGTATACAACAACAACAGCCCATGACGTCCACTGCTGGACATAAGCCTCTACTATGATGGGAGGAATTTGCCGTAATCTCCACGCTTGGCAGGCGGATTGGAGATCGCAGTGATGAAAGACTAACAAAAAAACGCTGCTGCCCATTCTCTGGTCTACGGAGGCGCAAGGTGTTCTGCCTCAGACATTAGTCGCCTTATGCGACACCCGTGAGTGTAATGGGTTGGTTCTATTCTACTCTGCCGGATACCACACGGCTAACGGACATAAGTATGGTACCTTTTTATCCAGAAAAAGGTACCTATTAGATGGCGCCACGTGTATTCGAATCATGATTAAATTATATTATTATAGAAACTACACACCGAACAACAAGCAAAATACAACCCGAATTGATTGTCAAATTCTAAATTACCGCGAGCGAAACCGCGGGCAAAATCTACTGAAATATAACTTTTACATGGTTTTGCATAAGTTTTTATGAAAGATTATCAAATCGTGATACCATATCGTTAAAAGAGTTGTGTTTTGATATAAAGACGAAGTTTTCAACCTTGAGTAAGTAAAACAAAGCACCATAAAGTCTTCTACATACATTTCAGGGTTACCAACTCCCAAAAATATTTACCCCTAAAGCATACTTGAAAATCCCCCTTAAATTTTTTATCAGTTTTAGGCATATATTAACAAAAAATTGCTTGTTACCGCAGCAGTTCAATTACAATAGCGAACTGCAAAACTATAGATAAAACTAAACAGTAACCAAGGTATTTTATAGTTTCCAGAAAGCGTAAACAAACAAAGTTACCACAAGCTATCTACGTATATATCTATAGAGTAGATGTACTATCGGGGTCTTTTCCGCCTGACCATTTTAATTTTTTTTCGCTTAAATCATGCGGAAGCGCCGAGCCACACCCCCTTAAAGTTTGGGCCTATTAGGAAAGCGTCAACTTTGGCGCGCAAAGTAACAATAACTCTCGTTTGGCGTGCGTCGTCAATGCGCTCGGCCGATTCGGTATCTTTTTATTCATTTTTTCTACACAAAATCAACGGGGTGGGGCTAGAGAGCGTTTTTATGTTGCGAGTGCAAGCAAAAATGAGCTTAGTGGTGGTCTGGCGGGAGTGTCCTCGATAGTACTGGCTAAAAACACTTGATAGAAAAAATAAGTCCTTTTTAGAACGTTAACACTAGTGACAGTTGTAGTTGTTCTGTAACGAGGAATTGCTCTACATGTCATTACGTGTCGCTAGTACAGCAAATAAATATGATTGGCTGGATTTGGTTATCTTAGGGTCTATACTTGTAAATAAACAAGTCCCTAAAAATAGAACGCCTCTAAAAAAATCTTATCCCTCTTATTTACCCCAAAGGGAAATGCCCATTTGATGAAGAGGTTTTGGCCAAGTGACGCCCATGAAAGAAACCAACTATAGATGTTATGGTTGACATCACAGATGAAGAAACAAACACTATTTTGTACATAGAACTCAGTTGGACTTTTTTTTCATTTTTTTTTTATTTGTTTTCTTTAGGATTTACAACGACCGGAAGTGTTAGATGGGGCAATAAACAATTGAGTTTCTTGATTAATTCGGCTTTTAATTCCGGAGGTTTCATTGCAAATTAGTAGGTAATAGCAATATTTAAAAACGTGGCCAAGAATGGGCATTTCCCTTTGCGGGGAAAACCCCTAAGTTGGTAACCCTACATTTCAGCTACTTTTACTATCAAGACCCACAGTAAACCACTCGGAATCGCGACAGACGATCGTAAATTGCAATCATACAGTCAAAATATATTTTATTATATTTTTTATGAGTTCTTATTATTTTAAAAAGCAGCAAGACAAAATATAAAAATGAAATTTTTCAGAGCCTTACTTTTCCTCTCCACCATGATTTATTATATATATATTTATATTTATTAGTCTATTTATATTAGCATTATGTATTTATATATAAGTATATATTTATATTTACTTATTTGTGTATTTATATATCTTAATAGGTTCAGTTACGTAAGGCACATAATCTCTATTCTCTTCCTTTTCTCACACACTATGGTCTATATTTCTTTTTCATTTGTTCTTTTGCAGGTCTGCTGGCAGAAATTTCTTAAGAAATAAGCAGTATTTTATAATGTACTAGCTAACGTCCCGCGGTTTTACCCGCGTAGTTCCTGTTCCCGTGGGAGTACGGGAATAAAATATAGCCTATAGCACTCACGAATAATGTAGCTTTCTACCAGTGAATCAATTTTTAAAATTGGTTCATTACTTCCGGAGATTACCCCTACATACAAACTTACAAACAAATTTTACCTCTTTATAATATTAGTATAGATTTTCCTGTGTTGTATACTGTGTGTACATAAATAGTAAAATAAATAAATAAAAGAAAACTGACGATTTGATGACGGAACCTCGCATCGCAAACCACTGATAAAATAAATCTTTGAAACTCCAACCCTGCCTACCCTTTTCCCAACTATGTACGTTAGGTTCGGCTGCCAGATTAATGCCGGCTTAAACTTAACACCTGTGGAAGTGAAATAATAACCTCTAAATAAACTTTAATGACTACGTTTAATAAGATCGCGCTCTATGAAACAAATTTGTTTACCAATATAATGAAATGCATCGTTCAATCAATAATTCTGGTTTGCAAATGTAATGAAATAGGTATTACACAAATATGTATGAATAGAAAATGAACAAAATTATTAAAATAAATTTGTTGCTTTACCAACCTATAGCTGAAACCGCGTCATATTATATTATTAGAAATTAATTAAAGTGGTTTTTGTGCTTAGTTGTGTAATGAAGCAATTAGTAACTTTGTATCTTGTTTATTGACATATTTTTTTATTAATTTACGAGGACTTAAAAATATCGTAGATAATAGTATAAAGCAGTTCATCACATCATAAATTTAAAAATCTAACCTATTAGTATAAGTTATATAGGTACTACCTACTAGTTCACTAGTTCTACTAGTTCACTGACGGTCAATCTTATTGCAAAAAAAATAATCCGTGAACATACATCTCCTAACTTAGTCGTTTGTTTATTGTAATCACATAGTTTATAACAAAGCTAACATTATTTTAAAAAAAAACGCAAACACGATTTTCGCTTAACATTACCGATAAGCATTATCAACCTGCATACATAGCCCTCC
This sequence comes from Xestia xanthographa, assembly GCA_905147715.2. Classification (NCBI taxonomy): domain Eukaryota; kingdom Metazoa; phylum Arthropoda; class Insecta; order Lepidoptera; family Noctuidae; genus Xestia; species Xestia xanthographa. Next base: position 10,208,543 of record LR990652.1, read on the forward strand.
TAGCCTGCATAGTCCTCATGTACATTGAGCAAGATTATGTCTGAACTTCAAAAGAGACTAATGACCTCTGAGTTTGTTTCGACTGTTTCTTCTCAGAGTAGTCAGGTACGAAACACCGATGGCCCCATCTAGTTTTTAAAAAATGACGTGTAACAGTGTTTGTAAAAACCTTCTTGCAAAAATTAACATTATTTTTATTTAATTTCATCATCATCATTTCATTTCATTTCAACCGCAAGAGAAAAACTAAATGGTCTTCCAGTCACCCGAAGATCATTAATAAAAGTATCCTTCCATGGTGAGGACTAAATCCCCATCAATCTTAGTTCTAAGCTAGATATGAGCGGCCCTAAACCCAGGATACGTTATCGAGTAGTTTCAGGAGACTAATAGCTGGAACTTTGTCGGGCAACGCGGATATAGACTGTCAGGGTCTTCATTACTCATCACAGGGTTTATATCCTACAGCTATCTATGTAATTTTAAAGGACTACTGCAGGGATTACTTGCAAATTACTAGAATTCTGGTTAACCTATTAATTTACGCAAAAACGACCGACAACTTTCGTTGTGTAAATTATTTCATCACAAACATATGCCTAGCCATTTCCCAACTATGTATCATCATATCATCATCATATCAGCCGAAAGACGTCCACTGCTAGACATAGGCCTCCCCAAGGGAGGGTTTTGCCATAATCATTTGGATCATTTAGTTCCCTTCGAAATGGTTGAGCTGAATGGTGCTGATCCATGCGTCATGTTCGTGAACGGGCGCTGTCAGTTGCGACTGGTCATCTCTTAGTTGCCATGGCTTATTTGAATGTTTATTTTTTAATTGTATTTTTGTTTTTACTATGGACACTTTTAACGTGCACATCTTGCTACATTGTTCTCACATAATATACCATCTTAACATGAATGATGTAACCAAGATTTTGTAACAACATTTTGATTTAAAAGAGTGTCCATGGAGTTTCTTGCCCGTTCTTCTCCATAGAGATCTACGCTAAGGAATGGGCAACTACAGTACTCTCACAGTTTTTATGTCTTGTGACTGTGACTGTAGCTACATTTAATTTTCATTTTTGTTTCGACAATTCAAAAGTGCCTGGAACTGGCCTACTTGAAATAAATGCTTTGATTTTGATTTTGATTTTGAATCCCTACGCTTGGCAGGCGGGTTGGCAATCGCAGTACGGTTGTTACAAAAGCACAGAGAACGCTGCTGCCCATTCTCTGGCAAGTCCCTTAGTCGCCTCTTACGACACCCACGGGAAGATATGAGATGGTGCTATTCTTTACGTCCGACACCATACAGACATAACTATGTATAACAGGATGGAATACCAGTATTTTAAATGGAGTGGCTGCCCATCTGATCTGCACTCTTTTAGAACTGGTTAATACGATACCCCTTGGTAAGACTGGTTGTCAGACTTTCAGGCCACTAACCACCTGTAACGACTGTCAAAGACCTACAATTGACCGCCGGGACCAACAGCTTAATGTCCTTTCCGAGGCACGGAGGAAACTCGGTAAGTAATAGGTGGTCACCCATCCACGGACCAACCTAAGTAAGCGTGGCTTAACCAGACGATTGACCCGAGCGGCTGTTATTATTTAGCCACGAGCTTGTCTTTAAATAATTTCATCACCACTGCTCTCAAGACATCGCAGCAAAACATGTACAAAAACCAAAAATAAATAAAACATCGTGAAAATTACACCAGATGTTCTCACAGAGAGGAGAATTGTGTCCCAGCTATGGGAATGATGGGGGCTGATTGTGTGTTGTTTGTTATATTGTAATTTTTTTTTCTAGTCTGAGCTGTCCCACTCTTTCTTTTCCACTTTTCTCGATGTTGCGCCTCTTCTCGCCAATTAACGAGAATATACTATTAGAGTGTCTAATTAAAACTTACTATCTACTCAAGGAAAACGCAGATATAAAGGGTGTAAATCACCTCTTAACGAAGCCGAAAGGCACTTGTTTTCCCCGTCATTGCGATATTTTTTTTGTTCTACACCATACCACCTTCTAGTTACGGAGATATTGGGGGTCAACGTTCCAACTTTTTGACAAGATTTTTTTTAAATACAAGGTTTGAATGTGAGATTTTAAACACCTCCACGACCCCCGTACTATTCAATCCATCCATCAGCACAATGTTTTGAGTGCGTTACATTGAGTTTTACCTCGAAACATGATTTTTCACCCAAAAAAAAGAAGTCGTTTCCCAGCAACAATTTTTGCGTAAAGTTACTTAGTTTGATGTGCAGGATGCTTGGTGGACGGCTTCGTGATGAGGTCTTTTATACCCTGTATTCTATAAGGGTCACTATAAGACAATAATTAATTCTTATAATACTACAAATCTTGTAAGGATTAACCTTTCCGCCTACGCTTAATAATCCAATTTTCTTGGCAAACTACAGGAGACGTCAACTAAGTAGGTAATAGTTAACTTTCTTATTAGATTACTTGAAAACCATTCAGGATTTACGTTATTGTAATAATAAGGGTACAACGTTAATAATAGATTATTCTATACAAAATTATTTTGAATTATCTATAACATTAGGTAGTTGTAATAACAGAAAACTTTGAAAAGGGTCATTGTCCTACTTATCACGAGTATCATCCGAGTTACTTGATCACTATGGAATACTTTGACAAACTATGAAACCTCAGCAGAAAAATCAGCTTTCCATACATTTAGGTATATTTATTTAGTTTCAGAAAAATTAAAGTATAGAACTGATTTTTACCCGCTATTTCAGGATTACTTTTTACATCTTGGAGTTGTGTGTATCACAAAATGGTAAAGTTCTCATGTATACAAATTAATAAAGAAGTGTCTTTTTGTAATTTCAAAATAACAGCAATTTACTGGAATGCATATGAAAGTACCTACATTGTATAATTACAACGAAAAAAAATTTTTAGTTTTTTTTTTCTGCCTGTCTATCTGTCTGTCTGTTCCTAATTTGTGAGTAATCTCCGAAACAGCTGGACCCATTTTTTTCGGGACTTGGACTGGCAGATAGCTGGTGATATAAAGAGTTATAAGTACCTGTACACCATTATTTTAGGTCGTTCTGGAACCGAAAGCCATGGACTCGATCATGAAACTCGGAACGATTGGGACTTTAAAAAAAAAAAAAACTACAAAAGCATATAAATCTACATTAAATTTTGTTGTTTTTTTTTTTAAAAAAAATAGCAAAAAAAAAATATATATAAAAAAAAATAAGAAAATTTAATTTATATATTTTTTTATTGAAGTTTTTTTGGAAAAAAACAGTCCCAATCGTTTTATTAATCGTTTTTTTATCGAGTTTATGGCTTTCGGTTCCAGAACGACCTAAAATTAGCCGTGATTAACAGGGTTTTCAAGGGTTTTTTTTTAATAATACCCCTGACACGGTTAGTATAATTTGATACAAATGGATAGTAATATTTTATAATAATTTTACGTGGACGAATATCGCGGGGCAACATAGTTCTACGATATTTTTACTAATAGCGTTCCAATTCAAATGAAATCCTAAATTATTCCTAATGGTTGATTTATTTTAAACCAATCACGACTTTCATGGTATTTATTATTTCGCTTAGTGGTATATTTTGTAATTTAATAGTTGTACCTAGAAATAAATAAATCGATCATGACTTGGCATACCGAAAAAGGGTGTTCATTCATTCGCGAACAGTGAATTTAATGATCCGTTGTGAACTATAAAAGAAAAAGATGTTTAGTCATCGTCCCAAGTAAAGCCTTTAGGCGAAATCATACCTATGCTCAACAGCATTACAACGCATTTTTGACTGTGTCGTAACACAACGCAAGTCGCAACGAATTTGAGTGTGCGTCGTAGAACAACGCATCACAAGAAGTAGGTAGTGCGATGCGGTTTTTGACACTACTCGTCTGCAAATGAATATATTCAAGTATTATGTAGGTTCTGCAGCTTGCGTTATAGAGGGTGTAAACGAACTCTTCACGAAGCCATCAACCAAGAATTCTGTTCATCAAACTAAGTAACTTTACGCAAAAATTATTGCTGGGAAACCAGTTTTTTTTTTGTGGTATAAAATCACATTTTGACTCAATGGACTCAGTTGGTCCCGGCTGTCATTTGTAGCCGATCATCTTTGACAGTGTGACAGGTAGTCAGTGGCCCAAAAAGTCTGACAACCAGTCTTACCAAGGGGTATCGTATTACCCAGTACTGACTGGGTTGTGGAGGTCAGATAGGCAGTCGCTCCATGTAAAATACAGTTGCATCCGATTAGTCTGGAAGCCGACCCCGACATAGTTGGGATAAGGCTGGGCAGATGATGATGATGACCTTAGGACTCAAAACATTGTGCTGGTTGCATTTAATATTACGAGGGTCGTGGAGGTATCATTAAATCATGTATTTATCTATACTAATATTATAAAGAGGAAAACTTTGTTTGTTTGTAATGAATAGGCTCAAAAACTACTGGACCGATTTAAAAAATTCTTTCACCATTCGAAAGCTACATTATCCACGAGTAACATAGGCTATATTTTATCCCCGTACTCCCACGGGAACGGGAACTACGCGGGTGAAACCGCGGGACGTCCGCTAGTACATATATACTTGAGAAAAAGTTGGAAGCTTGATCACCAATAACTCCGTAATTAGAAGATTTCCAGGTAGGTATGGTCTAGAACAAAAAAAAACGCAATGACGGGGAGAACAAGTGCCTATCGAATTCGTTAAGGTTACTTTTACACCCATTATAAACTTATAACACAACAACGAACGAAATACCTGGGCAGGCAGTCTCGACATAGATAGCGACAAATTCGCTAACTTTCGATCGCTGATTACTAACGAATAAATTCGGTTGCAATGACGATGATTGCTAGAAACGCATCTTGGATGTAGAGACTTGCTTTACACATAAGCATCGTTATTGCAACCGTATTCTTTCGTGAGTAATTAGCAATCAAAAGTTAGCGATTTTGTCGTTATCTCTGTCGAGACTGCCGGCCCTGGACTGGCAGTCTCGACAGAGATAGCGACAAGTTCGCTAACTTTCGATTGCTGATTACTAACGAATAAATTGGGTTGCAATAACGATGCTAGCGAGAATCGCATCTTGGATGTAGAGACTTGGATTTCCCGCAAGCATCGTTATTGCAACCCAATTTATTCATTAGTAATTAGCTATCAAAAGTTAGCGATTTTTTCGTTATCTCTGTCGAGACTGCCAGCCCTGGCCTGGCTAACTTTCGATCGCTAATTACTAACGAAAGAATTCGGTTGCAATAACGATGCTTGCGAGAAAAGCAAGTCTCTACATCCAAGATGCGATTCTCGCAAGCATCGTTATTGCAAACTAATTTTTAGTGATCGAAAGATAACGATAATGTCGTTATCTATGTCGAGACTGCCAAATTCGGAACCGTAGGTACTACAGGATACTACTATGGACAGTTGTACACGTCAACCAGTAAACCCGTCGCAGATCTAGCAAACGACCCAAGAGCTAGACTGACCCGGCACTATACCGAAGACATCCCGGACATCAGCCTGTACGAGATTAGGATGGCTCTGAAGCAGCTCAAAAAACAACAAGGGCACCGGGTGATGACGGAATTACGGCCGAACTCCTGAAGGCGGGTGGAAAACCGGTACTTAAGGCCCTACAGAAGCTGTTTAATTCCGTCATACTTGAGGGAAAAACGCCACAGGCATGGTGCAGGGGTGTGGTGGTGCTCTTCTTCAAAAAGGGTGACAATGCCCGGCTGAAGAATTATAGGCCCAACTTCTAAGCCATGTCCACAAGTTGTTTTCTAGAGTCAACACGAATCGTCTCGCGCGCAGGTTTGACGATTTCCAGCCACTCGAACAAGCCGGTTTCCGAAAAGGCTTTAGCACCGTGGACCACATACATACGCTGCGGCAAGTTATACAGAAGACCGAAGAGTATAACCTGCCTCTCTGTTTAGCGTTTGTGAACTACGGGAAAGCCTTCGATTCGATCGAGACCTGGGCTGTACTACAGTCTCTCCAACGGTGCCAAATCGACTATCGGTACATCGAGGTGTTGAAGTGTTTGTACAAAAACGCCACCATGTCAGTCCGACTTCAGGACCAAGGCTCGAAACCTATCCTCCTGCAGCGAGGTGTGAGACAGGGAGACGTCATATCTCCGAAACTGTTCACCGCTGCACTGGAGGATGTCTTCAAGGTTCTGGACTGGAGAGGGCTAGGCATCAACGTCAATGGCGAGTACATCACTCACCTTCGGTTTGCCGATGATATAGTGGTGGCTGAGACCATGGAGGACCTCAGTACAATGCTCGATGACCTCAGTAGAACTTCCGGAAGAGTGGGTCTAAAAATGAACATGGATAAGACGAAGGTCATGTTAAATGCCCATGTCACACCCACTCCTATCAAGATCGGAGACTACTCTCGAAGTTGTAGACGATTATGTGTACCTGGGACAAACAGTGCAGTTAGGTAGGTCTAACTTCGAGAAAGAAGTCAATCGTCGAATCCGACTCGGTTGGGCAGCGTTCGGGAAATTGCGCGGTATCTTCTCGTCCAACCTACCGCAGTGTCTCAAGACGAAAGTCTATGACCAGTGTGTGTTGCCAGTGATTACATACGGGACCGAAACGTGGTCACAATGCGCCTCATCAGAAAGCTTAAAGTCACCCAAAGGGCAATGGAGAGGGCTATGCTCGGAGTTTCCTTGCGCGATCGAATCAGAAATGAAGACATCGGCAAGAGAACAAAGGTTACCGACGTAGCCCGAAGAATTGCCAAACTTAAGTGGCAGTGGGCAGGGCACATTGCACGCAGAACGGATGGCCGATGGGGCCGAAAAGTTCTGGAGTGGCGACCGCGAACCGGAAGACGTTGCGTTGATAGGTCTCCCACTAGGTGGACCGATGACCTGGTGAAGGTTGCAGGAATCCGCTGGATGCGAGTCGCACGGGACCGGTCAATGTGGCGACACTTGGGGGAGGCCTATGTCCAGCAGTGGACGTCTTTCGGCTGAAATGATGATGATGATGAGCTACTACAGGGCCGCAATTGCAATTTTCCTAATTTGCAAGAGTGGCGTCAAAACGCAATCACGGGCGTTTCAAACTCTTTAGGTGACGCATCCGATTAGAGCGATACAACACCGGTATCGCGATGCGCTTACTTGTTTCAGCCCTTTTACAGTAGGTACCTTTTTGTTTTTATTTTCATGCCCAGTTGCGCATGACCATTATAATTGATGAACGATACACTTGACCGAGAGCTACTCCGGAAAATTGACCGATTTTTAATTGGTTTCGCTCGATCGTTTATTCTTTTTATTTTCCCTTAAAAAGAGGCTGTACTCGTGATCTATCCGAGGCTCGAACGCGAAGTAAACGTAAGTAACGTTCATTCGAATGTTTTGACAATACCTTCGTTTTGCACGTAATACGTAAACAACCTCATCATGAAGCCATCGACCACGCATTCTGTACATCAAACTAAGTAAATTTACGCAAAAATTATTGCTGTGAAACGACTTTTCTTTTGGGGTGAAAAATCATATTTTGTGTTAGAACTCAATGTAACGCACTCAAAACATTTTGCTGGTGGATGGATTGAACAGTAAGGGAGTCGTGGAGGTGTTAGAAAAAGTAAAAATCTTATATTAAAAACTTGTTTGGAACTTTGACCCCAAATATCTCCGTAACTAGAAGGTTCCCAGGTATGGTGTAAAACAACAAAATGATCATAATGACGACGGGGAGAACAAATGCCTTTCGGCTCCGTTAAGAGGTTTTTTACACCCTTTATTTACTTAGTTGTAGCATTTCAATACCCGCAATTACAGACACAATTAAAATAACAATGCACTGTGCCTCTGGAGGCACGGCCGGGAGCATACGGGTTAAGTCGTTATTCACATCTATGGGCGACACAGAAATTCACGGGATACTAATAGTGATTTTCTATACTAAGTAATAATTATTATCTCCCACTAGGTGGACCGATGTCCTGGTGAAGGTTACGGGAAGTACGAGTCGTGGGACTGCTGAACATGAGATCCTGGATTCCAATCCCGGGTCGGGCAAAGTGTTATGGGGTATTTCCATTAGGAATTTTCTCAGTAGCCGCCACGGAGTCTGGATTCGTGCCCGTGTTGATGGCAATAGGCTCGCCCCCTATTTCACATAACTGGCGAAATGTGGGTTCTATTAGGTACACCTCTGTCCAACCCTTCTGGGATTACAGGCGTTATGTTACATTTTCGTCATGAACTTGTGTTCACTCCTCTACTGCAGCCCTAGCCAAGTTACAAACGTTTCGTATCGATTCTCTTTCTTCAATCGTAAACGCCACGGCGTAAGCGATTGTAGAAAGCGCTAAATTGGTAGTCAAATTGACACGACTGAGTCGATCGCTCGTTCTCTAATGTCTGTAGAAAAAAACCTACACTTTAGGTATGTGAGCGTTCCTACCAAAGAGTTTAGCGATCAACATTGTAGAAACGATAACATTCTATTCTATCATTTTGAACGATGTAAACTTGTCTACGAATTTTCTATTCGTTTGTGTAGATCACGTGATTTAACGTTGAGATGATGTCATTTCCATTCATTTCAATACTTTTCTACTAGCGTTAACGATTGTAGATTGTCAACTTGGCTAGGGGTGCTGTTGTCGGAAATACAAGCGTTAAGGCCCTTCTCACACTAAAATTAGCAACTCTATTTGTGGTGGTTCAAACTTCGTTTGAAATACTGTTAGAATAAAGTTCTAATCACTTGGCACTACAAAGCGGTTGTTGCGTCAGTCACTGCGGCCGAATAGTGCGAAATGAGTGGTTTTTTGCGATTTACAAAAAATCTATTGATTGGACAAAAAAAATAAAACATATAAGACTATATAAGATAATACACATAAGATTATAGTTAGTTAAGTTAGTATGCAAAATTTCATGATCTAATTTGAAGTACTTTTTGAATACCAGCGGTTTATTGTTCGATTTGGAGGTAACTTTGGATTTTTTTTTCTATCAAGAAAAGTTTATGGAATCGTGTTTTCGTCACACATAGGACTTAGCATTAATCTGCAACTTTACCATATATTTATTTCAAAATTAATGCTGCAGTATTTTAGGCGTAACGGAGGATCATGCTAAGCCATTTGAGGGATATAGCCCTTAAACTAAAGTGTAGTAACATTTTAACTAAGGTTGTGTAACTATCAGATGAATCTGTTGTTCCGCGCGGCTGTCAAAACAACGTGAATCCGTGCCTGGCATGTATAATGGCGGATTATAAGTTTCATATTTGTTGTGTCGAGTTTCTAGACTGTATGTGTAGCGAAACTGACTTAGGTTTAGATTTAATCTTTTACTCTGGACGCTCTTAATGTGTACCTCTTTCTACATCGTTCTCACATATATAATCTCAACATGAATGATGTAACCAAAATTTTATAACAACATTTTGATTTAAAAGAGTGTCCATGGAGTTTCTTGCCCGTTCTTCTCCATAGAGATCTACGCTAGGGAATGGACAACTACAGTACTTTCTCAAGTTATTGTGCCTTGTGACTGGGACTGTAGCTTTGCTTTTTTTTGTATTTTTGACATTCAAAAGTGCCGTAATGGTCTAATTGAAAAAAATGCTTTGAGTTTGAGTTTGAGATCAAATTGTCTTTCACTTGTCAGAATACTAGTTGTGCAAGCTGTTCTTTATATTGCCAAGCCTGCCCAGTATTGGAGCGATGGAGCGTCTGCCCATCTGACCTCCACAACTCGGTTAGCAGGTACTCTGGGTAATACGATACCCTTTGGTAAGACTGGTTGTTAGACTTTCGGGCCACTGACTACCTGTAACGACTGTCAAAGATCTACAAATGACAGTCGGGACCAACGGCTTAACGTGCTTTCCGAGGTACGGAGGAAACTCAGTATGCAATGGGTGGGCACCCATCCACGGATCAGCCTAGGCAAGTGCGGCTTAACCTAAAGATCGACCCGAGCGGCTATTATTATATAGTCACGAACTCACGAGCGAAACACTTTGAAACCAACTGTCACTTCTATAAGCCCTCTGATACTAAAGATATGACGTCATAATTCTCCTCGCACGATCATTATTATTAATCCTAAACTCAGTTCAAACATTAAGTTCCGCGCTACAGTTAATCAATCACGCGAATATAGTACCTAATACCAGAAACCGCGACAAACACTAATCCTGTAATCCTATTGGCTAACAATATCCTAATTACAATCTACCACTTCTAGTACGCATGAATCCACAACACCTGATTAGGGTGACAATGAGCCACACTGACAAGAGACAATTCCGTTTCCCGAACGATAAATAACTTCGCGTAAATTCGTTCACACTGCGTGGTTACTGCGCGCCGTGTCATTTATTGTCGAACCAAACTTATTGGATGTTTATTTTATTGCCATATTTGTTGCCATTATTTTGATTGTTATGTGATGTTGTGTAATAGAATGTGACATAACGGCAACTGTCACTTTGTAACTTCGAGGCGTGGTAGACATAATTCACAAATAACTTGCCCACTCTCACATAAGTACGAAGTCTCTCAATTTAGTCGACCCAATCATCATTTTGTCGGGCACAGTTCCAATCCCGGGCGGCAACTAAGTTTTTTGACACAAAGACCTAATTAGCCACACTTTAGTAGATAAATCCCGGACAATGGAAATAAAGATAGTTACAGTCAGCCCAATGAGGTGAACGACGAAATGCTAATTGGAACTGGTTGTTACTATTTAATACGAATACCCAATTTAGGGCGATTGGTTATTATTTGAATAGGACTTTGCAGGTTGATTACTCTTTAACAAACGAATCCCAAAGGGTTTTTGAAAGGGTTCGCGTTTAGTGTATATATACGCTTTTCTCTTTGCCGTTTATTTTGAATAGAAAATTAAATACTCTTCGGATGTTGTTCCAATTAATATAAGTATCTAGTACGTACCTTGTGAACGGAGGGAGAAAAAAATGTGATTCCATTTTATAATTGAATTCGAATTTCGAAGCCCGCGAACACTAACAACGCTTGGCACTTGATCACGTTTCCATTGCTTTTAAAAAGAGAAGCACTTTAATTAAATCTGACAGTTGACCATTTATAATCTTGCAATTTGTTCTAAGGAGTTTTTAATGTTAATCTCTGGCCCTCAGCTCCGCTCGCTTTGAACAAGAATTATGCAACTACAATGTAGGTAAATTATGATATTAGTACTCTTATTATTTATTAATGACTTACAACATACATGGCACAGAATAAACTACTCATTTATTGATTATCCAATTAAAGCAATGTTTTATAAACAAAAACTCTAAACCAACACGGAAAAATCGCATTATAAGCCGAGCGACCAAAGTTGTTAACAAGCCGAAAATCAGCTTTAGATTAGAGAATACATTAAAGATTACCTTGAAAAGCTATTAGGCAGTTATTTTTAATGCGTACCCCCTCGATACGCCCTTCACCTGGCACCATTTAAAACAACTTAATTAAATATACATTTTATCAATAAGAATCTTCAAACTAAGCGTAATAATATTTTTATCCACATTTTTATGAATGGTGTCAAATGTCACCATTATAATTAATTCTAGAAAGAATTAACAAACTTATAGAACTAAAAAAAAACCTAATTGGGTTAGGCTTTATTTATACTATAATGAGAATAATAAAATTATAAACTAATTGAAAACGGCTACTATAGTCAGAATCTTTCTTCTTTAATATTTCGTGGATATCAAATTTAGTATAAAAAGAAAGTTAAGAAAATTAAAAGTTTCCTCGCCGTGAAAAGAAAATTGGATGAAAAAATTTAAAATTAACATAGGATATTTTCCTTTGCCGTAATAGCTTGTGGTTTCAGAGCCCTGGATTATTGTAACATTATATTTTCCTCAATTTTTGCAAGCTTTTAGAGGAGGAATACTTACTTACGTCAAAAAAATCCTTTCAGGTCTTGAAGTGCTCCTAATGGCTCAGAAGACTTACTTAAAAGACGACATATATTATCTTGTGTTTGTTTTTAGGGCGTACGTGAACCCAATATTAAGGCTCAGAAATATTAGCTCACTCAAACAGAAAACGTGACAGTTTCAAAAACATAAATAAACATTAGCGCTGAAGCTGACACAATAAAGTCAATAAATATTCGCCAGATATTTGTGAATAACTTTTGGCCAAACACAATTCAAGTATATCACGAGACCCTTGTTTCCGTACGATAGCGTTATTTATGCCGCAGCCACTTTCCGGTATGCAAATAACTCACATAACTGACACGCCTGCGGACAGGTTTCCACCAGCCTACCCGAACACTCAGCTGGACCACAAATCTATTAAAATAATAGCCGTCTCATTCAATTCTCTAGTTCTCATCCTGTAATGACTCAGTTGAACAGGCAGGCCTGCCTCGCTTCATAGCCGGACAGTCCGAAACTGGCGGCGCAGTGAGACGCACGCGTGCCCCGCTGCGTGTATCCGAACGTGGTTTACGAAATTCGAACGCCGCGTTCTGAATTTAAATTAAAAACAGATACGAAATATTTTCAGTGTGATATTGGAGGTGTATCCAAACAATTAAGTTTAAAGTGAATGTGAAGTTAAAATTGGAATTAAAACTTGTTTTCCATGGATGGAATGAATTTTGTGCCGATATTTTCATCATATTTTGAATAAACTGTGAATTTATTGGTGTGGTTTACCTTGGTTCGTGTCAAAATTTTCAACAAACTACTTGTGTAAGTTATTTGATTTTTTTACGGCCCTTGATTAATATTATACAGTGTAGTAATTATTATAATTATATCGATTTGTGTTCGGCATATTTTATGAATTAAAATTTGTGTTTCGGAAGATTAATATTACTAATGACAGCAGGCGCTTATTGATAGACGTATGATATTAATTAATTATCTTTACGAAATTGCTTGTATTAGGTTCGGGGGGAATAATAAATGACAGTACAAGTACGTCTATTTATGTATTATCGGAGCTAGAATTGGTGATTAAACGAACGTTTCCCGCGTTAAAGTTTATGGGGTGAATGCAACTGAGAGCTAACTTAATTGCATCCCCGAACATCCTTGCTGATCTATGTACATTTACGCTGATCTAAGTTATGGGTACGTTTATTAGGTAACCCACGTACAATCGGCGTACGAAAACATCAGCTGCTTCTGGAATTTGAACTGTAAATTCATCTCATACTTGCCAACTTAACAGGTCTTGTTTATGACCCAGTTTTGGGTTGTGAAGGTCAGATAGGCAGTCGCTCCATGTAAAATACTAGTATTCAGCTGCACCCGGTTAGACTATGGAAGCCGACCCCAACATAGTTGGGAAAAGGCTAGACAGATGGTAATGATGATGACTTGTCAGCTGTCATTTAACTGTCATCGATGACAGTTTTAAAATTTTCTTTTTATTAGCTAGTTGGTAGAATTATATTAGGTTGGTAGTTGCTTAAATCCCCCATAAATACTAAAACTAAGTTAAGTTTAAGCTCAAAATTACTAAACACACACTGTTTATGTAAGTAGTAGAAATTCCGACATATTTGTAAGGTCGTAAATAATAGTGTTGGGGCTACTATTTTACTACACGTTAAAACCATTTTACGCCCTTAACGATAAATATAAAGTAGCTAGGTCAACTTTCTGTGTTGATTGTCGTTTTATTTATTTTAACTGTCGTCGCGGTCATTACATCTGAATCAATCATAGTAAAAAATATATGTAGAGTTATTTATTTTATTTTTACAAGAAAATCTTATCTTGCGTTTTCTAGATGAAACATGACAAACTTTAAACACATTTGTTTATCCTTTTCACCATAACATCACCACATTTAACATAACAAAAAAAAATATATACTTAACTCGACATTTTGAATAAAAACATTCAAAATCTGTCAATTTTTTTTTAAATATCGAGTTATAATTATTTTTTTTATTTCAGAAGAAATAATGCTTCACAAAATGAATGTTGAATAAATTAAAATAATATTAAAGTGCAAATGCCTCGTAAGTCTAGCGGTCGCAAACATGACTACTGAGCATGAGTTCCTGGGTTCGATTCCCGGGTCGGACAAAGTGTCACTGGGCTTTCCAAGGTATTTCTCAGTAGCAGCCACAGAGTCTGGATTTGCGCCCGGTTGATGGTAATAGGCTGGCCCCATATTACATGGCACTGGCGAAATGTGGGTCTACTACTGCCTATCCCTTCGGGGATTACAAGCGTGATGTTATGTTATGTGTACATTAAATAGTTAGGTATTGTAAGCTCTAGTGCTCCACAGACATATTTGTTATCTCCGTAGGCACAGGACTTGTAAGCATGACACTGAATTTCTCCAAGTTTCCTAAAAGCTTTATTGTGTTAATACTAAACTTGAAGATCGAAATTATGTTCGTATTCGTACATAGAGTACATGGAAGCGAGATAAGCTTGTTCTTTTGAACTGTAAGAAGATTTTGATAACACATGGATGAAATGATTTATTTACCACTAGCACTTATCTCGCAACTTCATCTGCTAAAATTGTGATAGCTCGGCTAATATGTATGACTAGCTGACGTCCTGCGGTTTCACCCGCGTAGTTCCCGTTCCCGAGGGAGTACGGGAATAAAATATAGCCTATAGCACCCACGAATAATGTAGCTTTCTACCAGTGAAACAATTTTTAAAATTGGTTCATTACTTCCGGAAATTACCCCCTACACATACAAACTTACAAACAAATATTATCTACCTCTTTATAATATTAGTATAGATATACATATAATTTATAGCCTAAAGCACTCACGAATAATATTCATCTCGAATAATATGTTTCTTTTTATCAGTGAAAAATTAGTTCCGGAGATTACCTACCCCCTACATAATTATACAAACTTTAAAAACAAATTTTGCCTCACTATAACACCAATATTTTGTTTTTAAGTTTGTTAGTGCTAGTGCAACGAGTATATCGATGCTACGAGTATATCGATATTACTATCGATATACAGCCAGTTAAGATGAGAATAACGGTCATTGACCCACCTACATTTATTAAACTCTTAAACTTTGAAAACCAAAAATAAGCCTATTCAAGTCTGGAATCGTCATCTATCGTGTTCTTCAACATTTTTTGTAATGAAAAACGATACATGGTTTATTTGTTTTGGTTCTTACGAAGAGATATTAGGGAAAGGGCAATGACCGCTATGCTCATCTTAAGAGGGCCCTTCCCGGCCCGCCTTTCGTCAACGCGAGCATGGTCGAAAAGCTTGTTGTTTCATCCAGAGCCATCGCGGTGATATTCTTTCAACTCCCCTGTCTTACCTAGCCCCGGCCCGCACTACTTGCCTCCCTCGTACCTCATACCGCCTAACGCGGGGACATTGAACGAAAAATATTGTTCAAAAATTTATAAAACTTGTTCCAGGAAATACGTGTTTTTGAATTAGTATTACAAGTATTTGAAATATATATTTATATATATATTTGTTATTTAGAATCTTCACTACATTTGCAAGGCTTCTATCAGGATGCTTTCTTTACTTTTACAATTTATATGTACATTATGAACGGCCAAAGTTGAGGTAAAAGTTGAAAAAAACAGCAATTTTTGGGGGCATATTGAATTTGTTTCTACAATTTTTTATTTTCTGCTTCGATAGAAGCCTAGTTATAGTCCACAAGATACCTATTAGTTCAAAAAAATCGAAGATATTCTCGCGAAAAGTATGGCGGGTTGGCCGCTCTTAACTGGCACCAACTGTAGACGGGAAGGACGTCAATAATGTAAATCCACTGCACTGGGTCCTGGTGTATATTTGAAGTTACCCTTGTGGCAAGCCCAAGTGTACTCAGCAGGTGTAACGAGGCTTGTTTGAGACAGTAATGACATCACTTAAGAGGGAATTATTTTTTCTTGTTTTTGAGTGTTTTTTTTGCACTCAATAAAAGAAAAAAATATATATTTTGAGCGCTCCCTAGAGAAATCATAAAACTTTCTCGGGCATTTTTTTTTTAATTTTGTGGCCATATCTAAAAGAAAAGAAAAAAAAACTCAAAACCAAAACAATATTAACAATAATCACACATCAAAAATATCAGTTTTGAGTGTTTTTTAGTGTTTGTCTCAAAACTCTAAATAAGAAATAAGTACAGGACAGCGTTTTCTATAAGTGTGACTAAAATAATTATTTTCATTACGATTACCAATATGCATAGACCTGTTATTATTTATTTATTTATTTAAACTTCATGTACAAGAGTGGTACATAGGCGGACTTAATGCCACAAGGCATTCTCTACCAGTTAACCTTTGGGTTAAATAGGAAAACATAGTGATAGGGTGTGTGGGGCTAGTTATCAAAAGATTATTACAGAATACTTAATATATTATTTTCATTATTAGCCGTGTGGTATCCGGCAGAGTATAGCCGTGTCACCGTGTGGTATCCGGCAGAATAGAATAGAACCAACCCATTACACTCACGGGTGTCGTATAAGGCGACTAATGTCTGAGGCAGAACACCTTGCGCCTCCGTAGACCAGAGAATGGGCAGCAGCGTTTTCTGTTAGTCTTTCATCACTGCGATCTCCAATCCGCCTGCCAAGCGTAGAGATTACGGCAAATTCCTCCCATCATGGGAGAGGCTTATGTCCAGCAGTGGTCGTTATGGGCTGATGTAGTACTTAATATATATATATATATATGTATTTATATATATAATACTTTCGTTAATTTTATAGTCAACTAGCCCGTCATTCAGCCAGTTCGATAATTGTCCTACGGGATCATACTACAGTACTTCTGGGATTAAAAGTACCCTATCCAGGTTATAAACTATCCGTGTGCTCAGTAGCTCAGTAGTTTTTGCGTAAAAGAGTAACAAACATACACACATACCAGCTTTCGCATTTATAATATTAGTGTTACTTTAAATGTCGTAAAATATTTTTTTTGAGTTATGTCATCCTTGTCGCAAACGAACGAGTCGTGTTACAGATGACAACTAGGTAAGTATGTCATTTTACTGAAAGGTGTCACTGTTCCAGACATGGAATGACAGTTTTCTATGACATTTATTCTGACATTTGGTAAAGCCTTTCTAAAGTGTTTGAAATCTCGTTGAAATTTACGTAACCCAATTTTCAGTCATTCAAGCGAACACGTCTCCTTGAATACGCTCTCATTTATGATGCTCACAGTTTTCGCCCGCACATTCTATCTGGAAAATCATACATTTATGACACTCTATAGCCGTTGGCACCTTTGTTCGCGTGAAATTTTAATAAAAAAACAAAATTCTTCCTTTATTGAATCGGGTTTTGTAACCCCTTGCAATTGGGTTATTTTTTTTTGCACGGAACCCTAATTCTTATTCTAAAAAAAAGTAGGTTCTTCCTTATAACATCAGCTATCTGCCAGTAAAAGTCCCGTCCAAATTGGTCCAGCCGTTTCGGAGATTATCCGGAACAAACACACAGGCAAAATAAAAATAAAATGTATTTTTGTGATAAGTGCCGTATATTTTCATATATGTATTAAGAAAAAGCTGTTTACTGAATGTAAAAAGCTGTTAATTTGAGATTACGAACAGAAACTTAGATATAGTTGGTGCCAGTTAAGATGAAAATAGCGGTCATTGACCCACCTACATTTATTAAACTTCTTATCTTTGAAAACCAAAAATAAGCCTGTTCAAGTCTGGAATCATCATCTATCGTGTTCTTCAACATTTTTTATAATGAAAAACGATACATGGTTTATTTGTTTTGGTTCGTACGAAGAGATATTAATTAGGGAAAGGGCAATGACCGCTATTCTCATCTTAACTGGCACCAACTATAGGTAGGTAGCATTTAGGTACTACCAATAATCATCTAGTTGGCCATGAACCCTATGTGGACTTTTGGATCCACTATAAAGTGGCATAGTGTTACATTTACATATTCGAGGCGTATCTTATTGTCCTAAAACACAACTTTATGTCAAAAAGAGGGTCATTAAACATTATCTCTTAGTCAAATCTGAAATGATGGGGTCATCAAAATATTATATCAGTTTGACAGATCTCGAATAATCTGTCATTTAAAATCACGGCGGCGGTTTTCCGCAAATTCAAAAAAGGTTTTGATATCTTGCTTCAAGGTTAGCAACTTGTATGAGATTTCCTTGGTTTTGCAAGTATCTATATCAAATCCGGAATAGAATATGTGTCTTATGGTGTCGTATATTAAGTGTCTGTTACACTCTTTATATACCTATAGCGGGTGTAAACTACCTCATCGCGAAGCCGTCAACCAAGCATTATCTACATCAAACTAGGTAACTTCACGCAAAAACTATTGCTGGGAAACGACGTTTTTTTTTTGGGGTAAAAAATTAGGTTTTGTGATAGAACTAAATTTAACGCATTCAAAACATTGTGCTGATGGATGGATTGAATAGTACGGGGGTCGTGAAGGTGTTTAAAGTAAAAATATTACATTAAAAACTTGTGAAAAAGTTGGAATTTTGACCCCCAATATCTCCGTAACCAGAAGGTTCCCAGGTATGGTGTAAAACAAAAAAATGATCGCAATGACAGGGAAAACAAGTGCCTTTCGGCTTCGTTCAGAGGTTTTTTTCACCCTTTATGCTACGTATTTGCGACTGAAAATACCTCAAAATTACATTAAAGTCAATACAATCAAAAGCATAAATACAACTCTCATTATTCATTTCACCCCATTCAATAACTATTTCATGAAATAATAAGTATATTGATAATTTTAATGAATAAAATTCTGTAACTACACACGTGTTACAGCCGCGAATCATATTTTAATCAACATACAACCTGACACTGGTGTCGATTCTGTTGGGCAACTAAACTTAATTTAGGCTATTGCTATCTTTTACTAAAAGGCAGTGCGAGAAAAGGTCGTCTATAGCTATGAACTAAGTTAGAGATGTCAAACTAGTTAGTTTATTTAAGATAAGTTATTCCAATATTGTAAAGTCATAAATGTATTCGATAAAGTGAAATTCGCTGTTGCCTCTGATTACTGTGATCAGAATATGAGTAAGTTACAGAAAATAAGTAGACCTAATTTTGTTCGTAGCCTGTCGTACTTGCCTCTGTATAAACTGCCGAGAGTAAATAATGAATACGGTAGAAGGGTCTGGACATATGCGCTTCCAAGCATACTGAATAAGTTGCCTAAGGAATTAGCCAAAAAATTGGAAAACAAAAAGTCTCGACAGATTAAAAAAATATTGAAATTCTACTTCACCGTTGAAATGTATAAAACGGGGGCGGGGCATGCGTGTGGGCCCACTACCACTACCAGACTAATGTGAACGAGTAACTGAACTGATCGATAGCGCACATAATCTTGCAGTAGAAAGATTGAGCGTTATTGTTTTTGTATTAAATTTAGGAATGCATGTGGAAATAAATAGTTTTAATTTTAAATTTTTTAATTTTTTTTTATGCCTTGCGCTTCATCGTGTTTTTAGTTTGTAGGGAAATATTCGTTCCAACTAAATTTGACAGCTCTAAATTACGTCCGTCTCTTTCTCGTTTTATTAGAGAGAAAAAGATATAGCAACAGCCTAAATTAAGTTTAGTTTGTGCACAACAGAATCGACACAATAGACCTGCAAATTGCAAAAAACGTAAGAAAATTTGAATTTCGCGGGCTACCGTGGAGCTTACACCATAAAGGCAGACTCTAGGGAGTTCGTCAGTATTAAAGTGTGTGAACTGCGCAGCTGCGTATGTGCTGTTTTGTTGCGGTACGGCGATGTATGAGCTATAAATGTCTATTTCTTAAGCAACATAATATTATTTCATCAAACCTGTATTCTCTGAACTTCAGAAAATACAAAGCAACTAACCTCACCTAAACTAACACCTCAGGGTCTGAAGGGTAGACAGAGGTGTACATATAAATACTACACGTACACTCACACTTATATGTTGAAAATTCCTTCGTCTGCGCACGCCTCTACAACGCCTTGTGTGTGAGAAAAAGTATGAAATGTATACTTAAATAAAATATAAGGAGCTTGCCCTGAAGCTATCGTTTATACTTTGATGACCAACCTCAGGGGATTCCAAACCCTTATAAATAAAATAAAAACAAAAGCAACGCGCTTTTGTTTTTGTTTCTTTGAAACTTGAAAGAAAACAGTTACCGATACGCTGAAAAATAACCCAAACAAAAACAATTGATAAATATTGTTGCTATCTTACTCTACGTTCTTATTTTCGAGTTTCTACAAAATTATGATTTTCTTGGTATGTTTAAATTTATGCCGAGCATGAATGAGTCGGGAAAAGTGTTATTGGGTGAAAAACCCTTTCAGGAATTTTATTTATATATATATTTTTTTTTCATTTTTAGGAAAACTTATAGATATATACAGACAGTGAGTAATAGTTAAATAAATAGTTAGTAAAAGTTAGTTGGTAGTTAGTTAATTTTTCTGTAACAGCCACGGAGTCTGGAATTGTGCCCGGTTGATGGAAATAGGCTCGCCCCCTATTATATGGGACTTAGAACATAACTAGCGAAATATGGGTGTACTATTCGGTAAACTTCTGCCCAACCGGAGATTCGAAGATTACGGCGTGATGTTATTTAGCCGTGTGGTATCCGGCAGAGTAGAATAAATCCAACCCATTACAGTTACGGGTGTCGTATAAGGCGACTAATGTCTGAGGCAGACAATGGACAGCAGCGTTTTCTGCTAGTCTTTCATTACTGCGATCTCCAATCCGCCTGCCAAGCGTGGAGATTACGGCAAATTCCTACCATCATGGGAAAGGCTTATGTCCAGCAGTGGACGTTATGGGCTGTTGTTGTTGTTGTTGTTATTTATAAATACAAGAGCTCAGGAGGATAGACAGTGGTGTCGATTCTGTTGTGCACAAACTAAACTTAATTTAGGCTATTGCTATCTTATACTAAAAGGCAGCGCGAGAAAAGGACGGCTATAGCTATGCACTAAGTTAGAGATGTCAAACTAGTTTATGCCTTGCGATTCACCGTGATTTTAGTCGACATGTTTTTACGTGCGCCCTTTATTTGTATAGGAATATTAGTTCCAACTAAATTTGACAGCTCTAAATTACGTCCGTCTCTTTCTCGTTTTATTAGAGAGAAAAAGATAGCAATAGCCTAAATTAAGTTTAGTTTGTGCACAACAGAATCGACACCATTAACTTCCAACTATCTACTGATATTAATTGTTACACCGAAGGCTGGTGATTATTCTAGCAATGTCTTTTACATTAACATTTTACAACAATAGGACTCAATGAGAACCAAAGTTCAGCATTATACATCCGCAGAATAAAATGACGAAAATAATTTCACTTTGACTAAAATAAATGAAAATACATAGCTATCCGTCCGTATTTGAACAAATGGCTGAGATTTTCACCATTTCAAGATAAAGTTTTATCTTTTATTCAGAGGGGCGTTATCTCACTCTTGCTATGCCTCCATTCAGTCAGACTATGACCCACAGGCCCACAGACTGACGACCAACTTTAAAATTCCCACTTTATTATTTTTATCAATCTCCGGAGTCTTTATTTAATATATTTTTCACCAGAGACCGGGCGAGGTTAATTACTTAGGTACTTTTTTGTGTGTGCCTCTGACTTTCATTTGATTTTAGGTCATTTTATTAATGAGTCCAACTTGCATTTTTGTATACAGTTGAAAGTTTTGCTGGTTACGGACGCCATTTTTAATTTTTATTACGGTCTTGCTTATCTACCGTAGTGCTGTTCCATATAGATTTTGAATAATTTTATACGGTTTTTTGCTCTGTTAGGTTTTAATATTGAAAGCTGTTAATTGTGTTGGGCCAACATTTTCATATTCTCTCGATATTCAGATAGGGGTGAGATTTAGGGGTGTATTACTTTCTCGCGAGGTCGGGGGTTGGGGTAAAAAGTCGGATGTATCAGCTGCCGTCTTTCCTCGCTGTCGTAAAACAATTGTTGGAATTAGGTCACTGCCTGAAGGCAATGGCCTATTGGCACTGCAGTTATGCATAATTTGTTATCTTTGTAGCTTATGATTGTATGGACTGTGTATTGTGGTATTGATTTTTTGTAGTTTTGTAGAAAAGGCGAGTTTGTAACATCTTTATTCGATACTAGCGGCCCGTCCCGGCTTCGCACGGGTGGACATTTATTCCCGTTATTCATCATCATCATCAGCCTATTAATGTTCCCACTGCTGGGACACAGGCCTCCTCTCTATGAGAGGGAATTGGCTATAATCCACCACGCGGGCCCTGTGCGGATTGGTAGATGTCACATGTCTTCGAATTTTATGGTTCTAGGATATTCCTTCACCCTTTTTGAGAGCAGTGATGATGAAATAAATTACACAAAGTAATGCCCCTGTCTGGGTTCGAACTCCCGACTTACTGTTCGTACCTAAGTCGGGGCCGCCACCACTGGGCCACCACTGCTCCCGCAATTAGTAGTATAAATATAGCCTATGTTACTTCCTGATAATTTAGCTTTCTATTGGTGAAAAATTGTTAAAATCGGTGCAGTAGTTTCGGAGTTTACCTATTCGTTACAAACACAAAAATACAAATCTTTCCTCTATACCTACAAGAAAGAAAGAAAGAAAAGTATTTATTGAACTTTCACAGGACACAACAGAAACAAAACGTAAACAAGAGAAAAATAAAAAACAATTAAAATGGTCCTATGCAAGGCCGAAAGGCTCCTATCTCAGCAAGATGCTGTGCTGACATTTAAAAAAAAAATCAGTGTATAATTACATAATATATTAGTGTAGATGTGACAGACCATTGTTTTTTTTCCTATGTAAAAAATAACCAAATCAACAATCCTAGTTGGATTTTTTCACGCGAACACTACCTTACAATCTGGGACGCAACGTCGAAAAAATATTCAAAGCATTCAATTGACCAATATCACGCGTATTTTCAGTTATACAAACATGTCGCGAGTACGAACTGGCTATTCAAACAGACGGAGTTTCCGATTCAAAACTAGTAACTGGGAAATGCAGTGAATATCCTCTCAGCGAGTAGATATTGGTACCTATGTCGATTCTGTTGTGCACAAACTAAACTTAATTTAGGCTATTGCTATCTTTTTCTCTCTAATAAAACGAGAAAGAGACGGACGTAATTTAGAGCTGTCTTTAGTTGGAACTAATATTTCCATACAAATGAAGGGCACGTAAAAACATGTAGACTAAAAACACGGTGAAGGCCAATGCATAAGCTGGTTTTACATCTCTAACTTAGTTCATAGCTATAGCCGTCCTTTTCTCACACTGCCTTTAAGTAAAATATAGCAAAAGCCTAAGTTATGTTTAGTTTGTGCACAATAAAATCGACACCATTGAGTCTATTTGCAACAGACTTTTACACGAACGGGCCAAAAATTGAGTTCGCGGCTGGAAAATGTACCGAAGTGACAGTTAAAAATGGTTCTGCCGCGCCTCTGTATCCAATTTTCCTTGACAACAACTTAGAAAACCGACCAAGTAGCATGAAGGGTTCCGTACCATCGTAGTAGGGGAGCCCCTTTTAATTTTTATTTATTTTTATTATTTGTTGTTGTCAACAAATCATAAAAAAAAAAAAAAAAAAAAAACAAAAAAAAAAAAACTTGTTTTTATTTTTAATTTTCACAATTATGTGTACTGTGAAAATTTCAAAGGTCTACCTATTACGGATCATGAGACCCGCTGACAGACAGGCGGAAAGATGGATGGACGGACGGGCAGACGGGCGGACGCACTGAGGGACTAACGGACGAACGGAAAGAAGGACGGACGGGCGGACGGACGGTCGGAGGGACAGACGGACGAAGGGGCTGACGGACGAACGAAAAGAAGGACGGGCGAGGACGGACGGTCGGACGGACAGCGGAGGCTTAGTAATGGGGTCCCGTTGTACTTATATTGTCAGTGTCACTTACGGGATATCTTCCGTGATTACTATTTGTTTTGAGCTCCCGATATTTCGACGCTGTTGCAAGCGCCATGATCGCGGGTTGACTGGAGAATGCGGGTGGATGGAAAATAATTTGTTAGGAGCAGACAAATCTGTCTACCCTCTTTCTTTGTCTTTTGCTATGCGCACTGTTGGAACACACTTACAGTATCACCAGGTTTAGTTAGAGGGGAGGGATTGGGGGGGGTTTGATTTGATTAGGTTAGGTTTTAAGTTTAGTTTTAAACCGTGAAAGCTTAAAACAGTGTTTGAGGGTCCCGTTGGTTATCTTTCGGGTACGGAACTCTAAAAACCGCTTAGATATTCTCCGAGCGTTAAAATCAACATATAGACCCAATTCGTCACTTATAACGTGACATAAAACATTATGCGATAGTTGCGTACCCTGAATTTTTGTAAGTAAAGAAACTTAACTGATAACTATCTAAAGTAGTATAAGTACTACGAACCCCATAATTACCGTACCATTAATGACCACGTGTAACAATATAGGTACGTACAGTCGTTCATACAATATGTAAGTTTAATGTTGTCGCCAGTTGATTAGCTAGAAACTCGCCGCCGGAATAAATTATTCAATACAAATCGCTCTGTGCACCTAATTAACTAATTAAGGACAAAAGCTGGGACACAATGAACTGAAACTATGCGTATAAAACATTAATGTACGTCCGCCCTTTGAGTTCGTTAGTATTTATGTACGCACGACGACAAATCAAGCTATGCAAAACCAAATTAGCCTGATCTCTTGTTGTACGGGAAACGAATACAAAACGAGGTCTGGGTATGTGTAGCTTGATAAGGCGCTGTGTGATACGTTTGCGGAGCGTAAAGGTTAGGCAATTTTCTGAAACATTCCTTTCGTGGCGGGCGCATGTCGCCTTTACGAACTATCGTGAATTTATAATGTTGCGATATTTGTTTTGAATTATAATATTTTTTAAGCTTTCACGATTTATAACTAAATCTTAAAATGTCACTTACTTGATATCTTCCGTGATTATCATTACTTTTGATTATCATTATCCCGTGAGTGACATTTTTATTAAGTTTTGTTTTGAGTTCCCGATATTCAGTATATCCGTGATCATGGTGCTTGCAACATCGCTGAAATATCGGGAGCCTAATACAAGTAGTAAACATGCAGGTAAATATCCCGTTTTCAGTGTTAATTATAGTGGAACTGTGTAACAAATAATTAATGTAACACACGGTTTTTGTCAAAACTTAGACATTTAAAACTCTCTCTCGCTCTGTCTAGTTCTAAAACCTTATAAAATAAGTACTAGCTTCTCCCCGGGGGATAATGTAGCTTCCCATTAGAGCAGGAATTTTCAGAAACGGATCAGTACTTCCGAAGATTTGCCCCTTTTTTTCGAATGGGAAATCATCCAATGACTCCTCCCGCTCTGGGCGGAGCAGGAGGGAGTGTCAGACTTTTACTGACTAAAACCCATCCATATTCCTTCATCGCTCTTTGTGTTCCGGGGCCACGGTATCTCTTTCGAACAGTCCCGCAACCCCGGCAGGCATCGGTCCTTACGGTCCCCTTCCTTTTTGCTGACTCTCTTTGAGGCACGCTCGGAACACGAACGCGCCGTCGACACGGCCTGTCGTCATGAGCCAGACGGACGGCGAGCTAGCCCATAGCCCACCGTCGAAGATTTACCCCTGCAATCTACATCCAAGCATACAAACTTTACCTCTTCATAATTAAATCCTTTTCAGTCCTCGGCTATGTATACCTGACTGCATTCATACTTGGAACTAACAACAAAAGTTTAAATAATTTACAGTGAAACTAAAAGTTGTAAAAATACCAGGAAGTGTTATTTACAGTAGGTAAGTACTTAAGGCGCAACCGTTCGTAACTTTCATGAGCAAAATTAAATTTGGAATATTCCAATGTCAGTAAGGTTTCAACCATTTTCAGAAATGAAAGCTTATTGAATACATCAACATATTTTATGAATAAATCGCTTACGAATACAGTCATTGTATATCTTTATGAATGTTAAAAAAAAAACATATTGACACATAAATGAAATACATTACTTTCATTTTGCGTGAACGAAATTCAATTATAATTTGAAAAGCTGTCATTGAAGAATTTTATATGGAAATTTTTAACAAAATATATTCATTGAGGTAGTGTCGATGTCGCGGGCCTGTGAACGGTGGACTATGGGCTAGCTCGCTGTCCGTCCGTCTCATGACGACAGGCCGTGTCGACGGCGCAGGAGTGTTCCACGGGCACCTCAAAGCGAGTCAGCAAAAGGAAGGGGTCCGCAAGCCTGCCGGGGTTGCTGGACTGTTCGAAAGAGATACCGTAGCCCCGGAACATAAAGGGCGATGAAGGAACATGGATGGGTTTTAGTCAGTAAAAGTCTGACACTCCCTCCTGCTCCGCCCAGAGCGGGAGGAGTCATTTGACGATTTCCCATCCGAAAAAAAAAGGTAGTGTCGATGTGACACACACCTTAACTAAGTCTGCATTTACGAGAATATGTTTTTAAAAGTTGCGAGTGTAGCGTGATGCATTATAATAGCCCTCCCCCCTGACACCCTCCCCCCTCCCTTCTCTTGCCGTCTTAAGGAAATAGCACACATATCAACTCGGAAAGGGATCGTCAACGTATCGTCAGCTTGTGGCGAGGCGATTAAGTTACGAGTACGACCCCAATAAAGCATCTCTTTTGGGTTACTCCTAGAAAATCATCGATAGCTAATCGTGTCTTCGTCGGAGGTTGAACAGAGGCCGAAGTGTATGAAGTTTCATAGAATGAATGGCGAACGTCTCGAATTACTAATGTAGTAATGTACTACTAATTTACTCTGGACGCTCTTAATGTGCACGTCATCCTACATCGTTCTATATATGTATAATCTCAACTGATGTAACCAAGAATTTTTAACAATATTTGGATTTAAAAGAGTGTCCATGGAGTTTCTTGCCCGTTCTTCTCCATAGAGATCTACGCTAGGGCATTCCCTAGCGTATCTCTATGGAAAAGAACGTGCAATATTAACTTGAGAAAGTACTATAGACCTATTAGTTTCCCATTGCAACGACAGTACTTTCTCAAGTTATTATGTCTTGTGACTGGGACTGTAGCTTCGTTTTTTTTTGTATTTTTGACATTCAAAAGTGCCGTAATGGTTTAGTTGAAATAAATGCTTTGAATTTGAATGATCTCCTGGGAATTCGGGAAATTCGATTGAATTAATTTCTTAACGTTCTCCGCCTCCTTCGACTCTAGGGCTTAGCTGGAATGGCAAACAGCTCAATTTGAGACGTTGCTAAGCCGATCCAGCGCTTATACGTATGCGTTGAGCTTAAGACTTCTAACTAAAGTACTCGAAGGAGTTAAGTCCGCAGCGATCCGACTCAAAGTTTCCGATCAAGATCACAATGAGGCTACTTTATCTTTAGAACTTATATTGAAAATTTCTTCGTAATATTGCCTCGTTTTAAAGTACTACTTAGGTCCTAGCAGGAAATATAAGATTATAAATTATTTTCCTATATAAAGGGTACTTCGTTACTGGTAGGAGTTTCTGCCTTCTTGGTTCAGTCTTGTTCGATGAATTGAATCTGCATAAATATCTTGTTTTCAATAACGGAACGGGGTGCCGTAAATTGTAGGAACGGTGTAGTTCAATTGTTTTCGGTTTGGCCACTTAGCTGGGTGCTTATTGATTTCTTGTCGTTCAAAGTTTTTGTGGGAAATATTTTTATCATCATCATAGTCAGCTTGTATGACCTTAGTCTTTGTTAGCGCCTTCTCCCTTTGAGCTACGCTTCGCTGGTCATCGCATTATTGCAAGTCTCATCTAGGTCTTACAAACGGTCTTTTGTGGGTCACCCACCGAGACAACAGATCTGTCTATTATAGGGGTATGAAGCGCATGGTGTAAAGTTCTTATTCGCAACTTAAGACCATATACAGGGTGTAAAAGACCTCATCACGAAGCCGTCAACCAAGCATTCTGTACATCAAACTAAGTAACTTTACGCAAAAATTATTGCTAGGAAACGACTTTTTTTTGGGGTGTAAAAATATGTTTTGTGGTAGAACACATTGTAACGCACTCAAAACATTGTGCTGATGGATGGATTGAATAGTAGGGGGGTTGTGGTGTTTAAAGTAAAGACAATACATTAAAAACTTGTATTAAAAAAAAACTTGTCAAAAAGTTGAAACTTTGACCCCCTATAAGTATTTCAGTAACTAGAAGGTTTCCAGGTATGGAGGAGAACAAGTGCCTTTCGGCTTCGTTAAGAGGTGTTTTACACCCTTTAGAAACACCCGACAACAACTGTCGCGCTGTAGCCCACCTTACACACCACCCGTCTGGTCGGAGGATCCTCCCTTTTCTATGGGGGATGATGAACTTTACACCGTGTTCTTCATACCGACTCCGACGTGATAAAGCACACCTCATGATGATGATGACGTCACGTCGGGTCCGGGGTCGTTCATATGCCAACTCCTACTTGCTAATATAATCACTCTGTTAGGGCTCTGTTCTACGTACATATGACATGTGTAGCGTAGTAAGGCCGCGTTCACACAAAGTGAAACGCCGGCCGATGCTCATGAAAATGTATGAAAAACAAAGGACTGTCAATCGGCAGCTGAAGTTGTTTTTCCATACATTTTGCGCTGGACGCTTGCAGTTGGCGGCTTTACGCTTTGGTGCGATCACGGCTTTGCTTTTAGGTCGCACGCTTTTATACAATCAATGAACACCGGAAATCATCATCCGCTCTGGGCGGAGCAGGAGGGAGTGTCAGACTTTTACTGACTAAAACCCATCCATGTTCTTTCATCGCCCTTTGTGTTCCGGGGCCACGGTATCTCTTTCGAACAGTCCCGCAACCCCGGGTCTTCAAATAAAATACTTAAAACTGGTGGTTTCTGGGAATAATATTAATAAGTTGTGTCACTATCCGCCATTGCTGGACAAAGAGAAATACGTATGTTTAAAATTGTGGCAATGTCCACCAGTGGTGCCCAACGGAAATATTTAAAAACGTCGTATCACTGACGTCCACCATGTGGTGCCTAAGGAGAATAAATTTAAAAGGTTGTGTCTCTGTCCAAAATCTGCTGAACTGTGGTCAGCGAGAATTATTTTCAAGAATTGTGTAGCTTCCACCACTGGTGCACAAAGCAGTAGTGGACATCGGGAATCATTGCGGCCTTACAGACTAACCATGTACATTCATTAAGGCGCTGTGAACAGCAAAATCGCGCACACTGTCTATTTGTATGGGAGTAAATGAGACGTCACTATCACTGGGCGGCCAGGTTTTAGAAGAAAATAATGAATAAATATTGAAATAAACAAAAGTGATAAATAAAAACCGACTTCAAAACACAAAAAAAGTGAAAAATAACTTTAGCTTCAGAAGTCGGTGACCTTTTTTGATTCATTTAGTTTTTTTTTTGTCACCGACTTCTGAAGCTAAAGTTATTTTTCACTTTTTTTGTGTTTTGAAGTCGGTTTTATTTTTTTTCAAAAAGTTTTTTTATTTTTCCATTTTTAGTCGTATTATTCTATACAAATATATGCTATGCATTTATTTTACATTGTTAACAATACATGTCATGGTAATAGGCTTATCCCCAAGAAATGGAACTTAACATATCTAAACTGTCGAAATTTGCGTGTATTGTACACATCTGCGTACCCCTCAGAGCATACAGGCGTGATGTTACATCATGGTGTTGTATAAACAATAAAAATCCAAGCGATTGCAAAAATCACGACCGATTTACCATCTAGTTTTGAAGAGTTCCATTGTATTTCTGCGAAGACCAGCATCAGATCTTCACCAAATTTAAATGCGACCATCTCAGGAGTATACTCTTTCAAATAAAAAAATAATTTTGAGAATCACTCCACAAATGGAGGAGAAATTGGTGAACATACATGAAATTATACCACACGACTGAAGTAATTATTGAAAAAACCACATGATGAAAACGCATTGCGTGAAATGCAACGGTTAAGATTATTGTAAAAAAAGAGTAAGAGAAAACATAAAATTTAAATATACAAAATAACAAAATAAAGGTTGTCACATTCATAAATTACTCTCACAATACTTCTGACAGGCCAATAAAATCTTATTCCATCCATTCGCAAACATACCTAACTGTCGAAATCTGGGTGTATTGTACACATCTGCGTACCCCCTCAGAGCATACAGGCGTGATGTTACGTCATGATATTGTATAAACAATGAACATCCAACCGATTGGAGCTATCACAACAGATTTGCCGTCCCTTTTTGAAGAGTTCTATTGTATATCTCCGAAGATCAGAATCAGATTTTCACCAAATTAAAATGGGACCACCTCAGGAGTATACTTTTCCAAATAAAAAAAGAATTTTGAGAATCGGTCCACAAATGGGAGAGAAATCAGGTAAATTGTACACTTCTGCGTACCCCCTCAGAGCATACAGGCGTGATGTTCCGTCATGATATTGTATAAACAATGAACATCCAACCGATTGGAGCTATCACAACAGATTTGCCGTCTCTTTTTGAAGAGTTCCATTGTATATCTCCGAAGGTCAGCATCAGATCTTCACCAAATTAAAATGGGACCACCTCAGGAGTGTACTCTATCAAATGAAAAAAGAATTTTGAAAATCGGTCCACAAATGGGAGAGAAATCAGGTAACATACATAAAAAAAAAAAAAAAAAAACGTACACACGAACATAATAATATAACCTCCGCCTTTTTTGAAGTCGGTTAAAAAGAATAAATAAAAACAACAGTTCCCTTTATTATTATATATTATACATACATCACTGGTATTAATATTATCAAGATTTGTTTATAAATAATACAGTTACAATTGCTACAATTTCAATTTAAATGGTTAGTTTATGGTTTTTTCTTATCGAGAAAATTTACCGAAAACGTGTTTTGAACACAATGGTCCACCCATAAATATGATCAAGATTAACATATATTTTTTTAGCTGCTCATTTGGCTAAAAAACTGTTTTGTGAAGCCTATTTTGACTAAGTACAGCGCCCTAAGTATCAACTTGGTTAACATTTTGCACAGATTAGCGAACACGATGAAGTTTGTAGTTAACTTTATTTAATACGATAAGTAGTTCCTCTCAATATATTACCACACACACGTTTTATTTGTCACATAACAAATGACATTTACACGTCCAAAGAGTGAAGCTTCTACCACGGTAATATTATGATACAGTAGTGTAACTCGGCCGCATGATAGAAATAAATGCCTACAGCCGCGCGGTACGTAAACATGCGTTAGGGCTGCCCGTCTCCAGCATTTTAATTACATTTGCCTACTTTCTGTTTCTATTTAGTTTTGTGATTTTAAATATCCTTTGTATATAAATAAATTAAATACTTTGTATATTGAATAGGAAGTGTTCAATAAAAATGCGTGTTGTTTTTTTATTGGTAGATTTAATTAAAAAAACATGTTTTTGTTCGAAAAACAAATCGGGCTTATAAATTTGCGACCGAAAAATATTTGCGCCTCGACTGAGTCGTACGAAATGATTTATTGTTAAATTTTAAAAGGCACCGAAGTTTTAACACAAGCGTAAGTAGGTAGGTGCCTACCGTATCATGATTCATTCAGAACCGCATATAACTACCTATTTCACTCGTCTCAATAACTTTCCGTTACTCTATTCGCTTTATTTATTAATCCAAACACCCTTTTTTTCGTGAGATAAAAGGAAATACTTATCCATTAAAAAGACACACATTATGTACCTACCTACTAGTAAGTAAAATTATTTTATAGTCTTACCTTTCAGAGTTTCCAGGTAATTTAAAAAAACTTATGTCTGGATGCGTTATTGACGAATTCATACAACCAAAAACAGCACAATATTTCCTACTCGTCATATTCTTAGATTCTTCGTCTGATTTTTAGAGAAAAAATCGCGCGGTTATTGTTAAAAAAACAACACACCGTCCGTTCGACACTGCGGTACAGCCGTGACTGTCTGCGCCCCAAGTGCACCCTTAGATCGAGGCGCGTAGGTATAGCTCGCGTTTCGTCCGTTTCTATGAAGTCGGAATACTGTATCATAATACTACTGTGCTTCTACTTCAGTATACAATGTAATCCGTAACTTGTATTACATGCATGGCTATACATCGTAATGTAATATCATAATCTACTTACACAAACATAATCTTTATGACAACATTATACGGTTTATAAGGTGAACAAATTATATTCGCCGGTACGTTTTCTTCGTAATGACGGCGCCAATGAGTATTCAAACGAGATGTTATCGCAATTTGTCAAACTTTGGCATACGAATTGGTGATTGGAAAATACTTTGGAAATTATAACTTCCTTCGAGGATCGCAGGTGTAGGGAGGGACCACCCTTATCGACGCTCGTCAAACGACTTGTAAAAAAAAATGTATGTACGTATTATGTTATACTAGCTTATGTCATTGTCCTACGGGATCTAACTCATCATCTGCTTAGCCTTTTCCCAACTATGTTTGGGGTCGGCTTCCAGTCTAACCGGATGCAGCTGAATATCTGTATTTTACATGGAGCGACTGCCTATCTGACCTCCACAACCCAGTTAGTACTGGGTAATACGGTACCCCTTGGTAAGACTTTGTCAGACTTTTTGGTCACTGACTACCTGTAACGACTGTCAAAGATCTACAAATGACATCCGAGACCAACGGCTTAACGTGCTTTCCGAGGCACAGAGGAAACTCGGTATATAATGGGTGGTCACCCATCCACAGACCAGCCTAGGCAAGTACGGCTTAACCTAAAGATTGACCCGAGCGGCTGTTATTATTTAGCCACGAGCTCCTCCTACGGGATCTAACTACCAGAATAAAAAGTATATGTTAATCCATCTGGGTGCCACATTTTACCCAAGTACGTTCAGTGTTTTTTTAAAAAACACCCTTTCATCCATTCTCATAAATTTTCGCATTTAAGTATAAGTAGTAAGTAAGAAAAAAGAATATACGTCATTCGACTGACGCCTCGCCGAATTAAACGCGTCAAAGGTGAATTGTGTCAATCCCTAAGGGCCGGACTCCACCGAAGCGGAGACGAGACGAGTAAACCACCAATAGAATTTTGGTATTCACACTTAGCCTTGTCTTCACTTAGCTTTGGTGGAAACGGCTGAGCAGAGAGATACCTCGCAATTGTTTAGGCCAGCGGAGACGAAACGCGGCGTGCTGCATGACCGGTGTGCAGCATGCTGTGAGCGGCTGCTTTGGTGGAGTCCGGTCCTTACGCAGCGTAGATGCTACGCGAACGAGCCACTTGCGTAGTTTTGTTAAAATCATTACGCATCGTAAGCAGACGTTCTACGTAGGCGTCTACGTGGCGTCAACGCAATGTTTGTTTTACACTAAACCCACAGGGTTATTAACCTTTGTTTATTTTCCAACACATTTAGTAGGTAAATAGAGAGCAAATCATGCCACTTTTATATAAATGGAAAACCCTGAAAGTTCATAAAGGTGTAAAAATGACTATATCAAGGTCAAAATCATTCCTGCACCTTTATGAACTTGGAGGGTTGTATTGATGATTTTGATGATTATAATTCTGTAACTACGTCTTTATAGTCACGAACAATATTTTAATCAACATACAACCTAGCACTGGCCTGCAAATTGCAAAAAATGAGAGAAAATTTGAATTTCGCGGGCTACCCTTGAGCATCAGCCTTAATTGACGCCTTCGTGAAGGGTTGGTTAACACTTTGCATTTAATTCTAACGCCCCCCCCCCCCTGTGTCGATCAGACCAAACAAATGTGTAGCTCGCCTTACAGAATAAGACCGCTGACCTACTAGATCTAATGAACGATGTTACAATTAATAGGTTGTCACAAGATACTGTGGCCGTGGTTTGTGGTCAACTAGTGTTTGTTGTGTCTAGTCTTGCATGCGGTTTAATTGTCATATCACTCACGATCAAATGCATCTCTTATTACTTTTGACAGCTTAATTGAGATTTGAAACCTCAGAGATGAAGTGCAGTTAGCAGAATGTGTGTGTGACATAATATTTTATATATATATTAATATTGTTTTGTCATTTTTAATGCCGAGACATGGACGCTCACAAAGGAGACTGTGCAC
This sequence comes from Xestia xanthographa, assembly GCA_905147715.2. NCBI lineage: Eukaryota > Metazoa > Arthropoda > Insecta > Lepidoptera > Noctuidae > Xestia > Xestia xanthographa. The sequence continues at coordinate 10,242,773 of LR990652.1, forward strand.
CGAGTACGAGTGGCACAAAGGGCCAATGGAGCGAGCCATGCTCGGCATAAGGCTCTTAGAACAATTGCGTAACACTGAAATCAGACGTCGGACGAAAGTCTGCGACGTCGGGGACCGGGCGGTGCGCCTCAAGTGGACCTAGGCAGGACACCTGGCTAGACGCGGAGATGGCCGATGGAGCAAGGCTTTGACCGAGTGGTGGCCAAGATTAGGCCAAAGAAACCAGGGCCGTCCTAGAGCTCGTTGGGGGTATTCCATGAAGCACACCCAAACGAAGCACTCCCAGACGAAGCACACCTAAAGTATTCCACTTAGCACAACCGTAGGTGGGCTTCAAATAAAAATTAAAAAATAATAATTTGCTATTCCACAAAGCACACCTACGAATATTACTCGCATAGTGCGGGGACTAAGAAATAAAAATTTCGATACGAGAAAATATTTATAGACTAACTAGTTTGAGAGACTTTACTATCCTTGTTTACGTTTGTTCCCATTCAGTTACACCATAAGAAGAAGAAGAAGACAAACTACCAGGATCCCAGAATCATGAAGAAGTATTTTCTACATTGCCTATTGCATGATAATCGAAATGTATATGGATTGATTATAAGATCCCTATTAAAAATATATAATACCTCCTTTATGGTTCTGGCCTCCTGGTAGTTGGTAGATAAATAAAAAACCAATAAACCCGTGCCTAGCCAAATTATGCAATCACTCGTTACCCGTGGTCCCGATGGGATATGATATGCTATTATTATGGATTTGTATTTTCTCGCGCATCATGTCTACGTCTTATCTATGAACACTATGAAAATTACAAGTATTTTATCACATTATTATAATGAAACTGAAAGATGTTCGATATTTGAGTTAGTCTTTTAAATAATAAATATTTACTCCTATCGATGTTTTTATTTCTTAGTCCCCACACTATGCGAGTGATATTCGTAGGTGTGCTTCGTGGAATAAGAAATTAATTATTTTAAATTTTTATTTGAAGCCCACCTACGGGTGTGCTAAGTGGAATACTTTAGGTGTGCTTCGTCTGGGTGTGCTTCGTTTGGGTGTGCTTCATGGAATACCTCGCTCGTTGGGTCGACGATATCGAAAGTCGCGGGAAACACCTGGATAAGGGACGTACAGAACCAGGAAGTGTGGCAGAAAAAAGGAGAGGCCTATCCCCAGCATTGGGTGATACCGGGCTGATATAATGATGATGATGCAATTGTGCATGCATGGAAGCAATATAACCTGTTTGCTAAGTATTTTGTTTGCAGATAACTCTACTACGTACAATATCTGATATTTTTCCGATGGAATGTGACTGAAAATGTTGACTAGTTTGCTCTATGTATCGTTTTTAATTGGCATTAAATTGCATTATGTATGATTACCAATTAGAAGTCTGCTTTATAAAATGACATAAATGTTTGCTCTACATTGTAAATGTACAACTAGCTGCGTGGAATTTAATCAATAATATGTGTTTCTAAAATATAGGTAGCGTAAGTTACTCATTATATCAACGTAAAAGTCTCGACAAAATCGAGCTATAAACTTTTCGGTAGTATACTATAATTATGTCAGTTCCATACATTTTCGACCAATTTAGTCACCTGTTAGAATTACACTAATAGTCCCAATGCCGTGTGGTATCCGGCAGAGTAGAATAGAACCAACCCATTACACTCACGGGTGTCGTATAAGGCGACTAATGTCTGAGGCAGAACACCTTGCGCCTCCGTAGACCTGAGAATGGGCAGCAGCGTTTTCTGTTAGTCTTTCATCGCTGCGATCTCCAATCCGCCTGCCAAGCGTGGAGATTACGGCAAATTCCTCCCATCATGGGAGAGGCTTATGTCCAGCAGTGGACGTTATGGGCTGTTGTGTTGTTGTATATAGTCCCTTGGTTCTTCAAATAATATCAAAACAAACTAGAATTTCCAGAAGTTGCATTTGCAACTCCGCCGTCTGTCTCTGAACTCTTATAAGACGAGAACCAACTGCGATCAAAAATGTATTAAGGAATCGACACGGTTATAGCAAAGTGTAATCCTCAGAGAATGAAGCGAGCTTACAGCACACCTGCACCTCGCCGCTTGAGATATGGTACAAAGCAAGAAGATATATCTTATACTTAGTGAAATTTGAAAGCGATTTTCTGGGGTAGCGATAAAAATTATGATATTTTGTTTATGAAGTAATCTGCGAATACGTAGAAGAAAACTTATCTTTAGGGTTCCGTACAAAAAATTAAAAAAAACGGAACCCTTATAGGATCACTCGTGTGTCTGTCTGGCTGTCCGTCCGTCTGTCACAGCCGATGCTCCGAATCTACTAGACCAAATCAAGTGAAATTTGGTTGGATGGTGTAATCCTATGACCCAAACACGGATATACAAAGTAATTATTTTTTAAATAAGGGTAATTTTCGGGGGACAAATTATAAAATTAAAAAAAGTTTTGTTGACCTTACTGTTTCATAATTATATCAAATGAAAGGCTCGTTATGAGGATCTCAAATATATTTTTGTTATTTAAGTAAAATAAATAGTTTTGAGTTTATTCATGAAAGACGACGCCAATTGGAATTTAAATTTTGAAAAAAATACAAAATATAGTTCATTGCTTGTAGATTACAGGAATACCTATAAGAATTATATCAATTGAAAATAAAGTGGTAAACTCAATATAAGACTAGCATTGTATGGAACCCTCTCCACGCGAGTTCAACTCGCACTTGGCCGGTTTTTTTAATTAAAACCGAGACTTCCATAGCTCTGATTTTTAAAAGTTTAAATAAAATCAGCCTATCAGGTTACTACTGCTGTGGCACAAAACCTCCTTTCAAAGAGAGGGAGAGAGAGCGACTACGAAGGACCTTGTGCAGGTTGTCAGTCTTCGAATTTTTGGTTCCAAGGCGACAGTAGCGAAAGGTCATTTTTTGTAAAAGATAAGCCGGAGTACATATCTTTAATGTGATTATATTATTTGTCCAAAGAATACTGACTGTTCCATTTTCAAATGGAATCCGGTAGGAATCTAGTTGTATGGACCCTTCGCCACTGCAAGGCGATCTCACATGACACCGCTCGTCCGCGCGGTCGGGCGGCGTTCGTGTGTTCATCCGAAAAAAAAGGCATCAACGGCTTTCAAACAAGCCAATGCGATGTAAGAGCCGCTTCGCCGCCCCATAAACTATGCAGGTTTCCCCACGACATTTTTCTTCACTATTTACCGCTTAGATATCTTAATCCTGTAGAAACATAATATGAAACTTCTTTACATAGTCCAATTTTTGGTTCTAGGATTATGCCGGTTACTTTACAAGGCTGTGAATTAATTGTAGAAATAATTTATATTTAAATACTCACTCTACAAGTCTATTAATCAAACCGCGAATTGCAATTGTCTCCGAACCGAAGTAAAACAAGTGACAATCAATCGTTCAGTTGTTTCACGACCACAGGCCAGGCACAGCTTCATAACATGGAGTACAACCACCACAGACTGAATACATCACCGCCAGTCAAATCATAACCGCAAACTCGCAGAATAATCGCGTCAATAAAATATAGCGCTCTGTAATATTGAATCTGTGGCGACGATGCATTGAATGCGGAATTTATCACAATACTTGATAATAACGACCGACGCGGATATTTAAATATTTTAACGACATTTGCTGGTATGTCCCACAGCAGGGAAATTGTAAAAGAATATTGATCACCTCTGTTGCTCTTTGTGTTTCGTGTATTTATGATTTCAGGGGGTCAAAACTGCTGTTTTCAATGATTTGTTATGGCAACCATACCAAAAAAAGACATTCTCCGATATTTATATGTAAAGTATCGCTTGATAGTTTTTGAATGGAAATGTAGTAAGTACTTAAGTACGGGGAGCTCGTGGCTAAATAATAACAGCCGCGCGGGTCGATCTTTAGGTTAAGCCGGTTAGGCTAGGTTAGTCTGTGGATGGATGACCACCCATTACATTATTATTAATTTACGTATACATATCGAGTTTCCTCCGTGCCTCGGAAAGCAGGTTAAGCAGTTGGTCCCGGCTATCATTTGTAGATCATTGACAGTCGTTACAGGAAGTCAGTGGCCCAAAAAGTCTGACAACCAGTCTTACCAAGGGGTACCGTATTACGCAGAGCTAACTGGGTAATGGAGGTCAGTGCAGTCGCTCTGTGTAAAATACTGCTATTCAGCTGCATCCGGTTAGGCTGGAAGCCGACCCCAACAGAGTTGGGAAAAGGCTAGGCAGATGATATTGTACCTACATATAAATTGGCAAGCTAAAAAAAGCTTGTCAAAATGCAATGGGTGCACATCGTGTAAGTGATCGAAATAAAATGAAAAAAATAGGAGAATTTATCCAACAATTACGCCTAGACATGAGCACAGACCAATGCCATGACTTATCATGTCATATGTCATGACAATAACGCCTTTCCAATAGGAGATTAACAAACCTGTCAAAATCTACAAAAAAGGACCGATTCAGGCACGAATTCAATAACAGACTTGGTGTTTTTCGTGACACATTTTCGTCAGCTGGAAGCAGATAAGTAAACCACCTCATAAAGTCATCATCATTTCAGCCGAAAGACGTCCACTGCTGGACATGGGCCTCCCCCAAAGGGGGGTTTTTGCCATAATCGCTACGCTTGGCAGGCGGGTTGGCGATCGCAGTACGGTTATTACAAAGGCACAGAGAACGCTGCTGCCCATTCTTAAGTCCCTTAATCGCCTCTTACGACACCCACAGGAAGATATCCGTCCGACACCATACAGTACAACCTCATAAAGTAAGCCAAGCGAACACATAGGTACACGTATTTACCATTCATATAAATCCTTAAGCTCCTTACTCAGCTATAAGTAGGTCACAGGAGTACATTGCGCTCAGCACACCTAATGCTATTGTCGCCAAACCGCGCGTTACAGTGCTACACGAACTTGCAATCAATCGCAAGGTTTACGCGCTGTAACACAACCGGTTGCTGCCACAGTCTAGCAACCAGTAAAGACATGAAACCTGGTTAACTGTAGAGACATGAGTAGATAACTTCCAGAGCCCTAGCTTCATCAATCAATCAATGCCGCTGGTTGTAAGAGTGTAGGTGTAAGAGTAAATAACTGGCAGAGACATAGCTTCATCCATCAGTCAATCAAACCAGCCTATCCCAGACCATTACTGCACGTATGACTCTCCTAGACTGCGCGCATTCTCCTACTAGACATATTTCCTGTCCTAAGTAGCACCATAATACCCTGTTCTTCGTCTTCTGCACCCAGTCTGACTTATCAATCTTTTTATGGTCGCCGGTCCATGGGGGTCCATCGCTGCGCTTCATACCTTCCTGTATTGTTAGGTATGGTCGCAATGTGAAACGGTTAAGCCGTAGGTCTAAATTTATTATTCTTCTGTCTTGCTAACTATCGGGAAATAGACACCACCGCGATGTGAAAAGGTTATTAGAAAACTGCACAACTTTTTCCTTCTGCAATCTTACTCTCATGGCGCTGCTACGTGTGTTACGTATCCTTTCTAGCGCCAACGTACATGAATACGTGCCACGATTAGACAATGCGGATACATCGACTTAGCAAGTGGATAATTTCATTTAACAAACATGCTCGAGTTTCATAGAATGATTGAGTTAAGTCTCTGTACGATATGTTACTCTGTGCCCCAAATGAACCACAGAACTATGTGCACAGTCTCGAGCTAATCGCGATAATGTGAACTAAACAATTAGTAAACCACTAAAACTAATTTTAATTAGCGATGACTAAATTCGTATTTTAGAGCAACAGCTGCAAGTTTCAACTCACCAACCAATTAATTTTGAATATAACAGTTGTGTAAATCGGTAAATGAAAATATGAAAACAATGTAAAGAAATGACTTTATTGTTTCAAATTGTAAACATGTTAAGCGGGTTGTAAACAATGTTTCGGATACGCAGTTAATAAAACATCACGTAAATCTTTTCAGAAACAATGTTTTGGCGATTTTGGTTTCCACATCACGTTTGCACCAAATAATCGTGTTTCTAAAATATGATTATTGTTTCACAAACTCGTAGATTTGTTTTTTTTTCTGAAACGATGTTTTAAAACAAATTTCCGGAGATAAATACTTAAACGTTTCATCGATGTAATATACCTACCTATCTAATCGAACTACAAAAACTAGTAAGTATAGATCTAATAGATAACTATTACCAGTTTTTTTTTCACTCCAGTCACAAGTCATTAAACGTTCTTGACCCTGCTTGTCTATTCTTGCACAAGTTTATTTAAACTTAAGTATCTTGTTGGACTTTTTTACACGCATATTAGCTTCACTTGTATGTTTGTTTGTTTGTGTGTTTGTATGTTTGTAACCGACTTCTTAGGGCGCGATTTTGACCCACTTTAAACGGCCAGATTTCATTCAAATTTTGCACACCCGTCAAAGACCAGGTTTTTTCAGAATTCAACCCCTTAAGGGGGGAAATGGGGTGACAAAGTCTGAAAATCAACATGGTTATTGTTTGTATGGTGTATCGGGTCGGGCGGGTGTATTACAAAAACAACGATTTTAAGATTTACTGTGTAACTGAAATACCATCTTCCCCTGTTGGGGTGCGATAGGGTTGAAACGTCTAAAAATCAATATGGGTGTCAATTCCGAGATTATCAGGGGTGCTGATTACGAATATGGCATTTATTTTGAGATCCAGAAGATTTAGATGATTTAGATAAGATGGCGGATTCGACTTCTATACAGGGTTACAGGGAAAAAAAAAATCTGCACCTGTTTGGTAAAAGGGGTGACAGACATAATTACAGTACTAGAAATAGGGACCAACTAGTTCAGCCAGGTTTCAGACTCGCTAAAGTAGACTCATCTTTCATGGGGTACTGTTTGAGATGCTATAATAAAATTCCACAAAGTATTCTTGAACTGAATGAGACGAAATTTAAAACATGCATTAAACGCACACTATGTAAGCAAGCATATTACAAGTTGAGCGATTATATCGCTGATAAAAATGCTTGGCTCAATGCTGGTCCTGCTCCACATGGACAGGGGCGCATAAATTGATAGCATTAAATTGTATTGTTGGAGCTGCTGAAGATTGTACAACTATCTTTGCATTGTATAGAATCAATCTCTTTAGTATTATATAAATGCATAGCCCATATTGTGTGAGTACTATGTACTAGAAAGCTATCATTCACTGGAAACCTACGTCTTTTCTTGACTTGAATGTGCCCTGGCGGTTTGGAGTATGTCATGCTCACTCTATTGTCTCGCTGATGGTGGCGCATGTGTCGGATCATTTAGTTCCCTTCAAAATGGTTGAGTTGAATGGTGCTGATCCATGCGTCATGTCCGTGAACGGGCGCTGTCAGTTGTGACTGGTCATCTCTTGGTTGCCATGGCTTATTTGAATGAATTATTTTGAATTGTATTTTTTTTTTTTTGTTTGTGTGTTTTTGCTGTGGACACTTTTACCGTGCACATCTTGCTACATTGTTCTCACATAATATACCATCTCAACGTGAATGATGTAACCAAGATTTTGTAACAATATTCTGATTTAAAAGAGTGTCCATGGAGTTTCTTGCCCATTCTTCTCCATAGAGATCTACGCTAGGGAATGGGCAACTACAGTACTTTCACAGTTTTTATGTCTTGTGACTGGGACTGTAGCTACATTTAATTTTCATCTTTGTTTCGACAATTCAAAAGTGCCTGTAACTGGCTTACTTGAAATAAATGCTTTGATTTTGATTTTGATTTTGATTTTGGTTATTGTTGATTTATTGTGATGATTGTGATAACGATGATGATGATTGTGATAATGATGATTGTGATAGTGATGGTGATTGTGACAGTGATTGAGATTATGATCGTGATGACGATTGTGATAAAGATGGTGATTGTGATGATTATGAAATTTGGCTCATAGAAAGTTTTTTACCTGGATTAACATGTAGGATACTATTTATCTCTCTAATATGAATAAATATGATCCCGTGGGACAGTTACCAAACTTAACGCGGGCAAAGCCGCGGGCAACAGCTAGTATTCTTGATATAACGGTAACCGTGATTTACAAAAAAGCTTCTTATATACATCAAAACAAAATATTCAGGACAGAAAACTCATTTTTTTATTTTGCGGAATAACGTTTAGTAATTAGCGTAGCCTAGGATCTACAGTCGATAAAGTCATCAACTTTAAATAAAATAAACCTTTCGGAAAGGGAACCTGAGAAACAGCTACCTCATCTAAAGAAGGCAGCTGGCAGGTGCCCGATTTCCCCACTTCCCAGATAAGTTACTGACTTAATAAATTATAGTTTAAATAACAGTTTTAAAAATTAAAAAAAAACACGCTTTTATAAATAAACCAAAATAAAAAGTAGAAAATAAATAATAGTTAAAAAAAAAAAAACTAAAAAACACGCTTTATATAGAAAACCAAACTAAAAAATCGAAAATAAATTTTAATAAATTTGAATTAAGAATAGTGTAAAATATTCTAACGAGTATAATTGAATAATAGTGTTAATAAGAAAAAAATGTTTTATTCAAAAAAAAAGCGTGGGGTGCTTTTTAAGATATTATCGAAATGATAATCCTTCTTCTCATACCTGTCAATAAAATATTTATAACTACACACAACTACACACCATGCATCCCACGCTTTTTGACGTGACAACGTCTTATAAATTGGTTTGCCGGGTGACACTTCAAGAAACTGCGTTACGCTCCGCTCACGTTATGCGCTCACAATGAGAGCGAGTGAGACCCCGCCTAAGAGCGAGAGAGACAGACATAAAAAGTTTATTTTACCACTCAAAGTCGTTGTCACGTAAAACTTTCGCCCGTATACCGACTTTACAGGCAACCAATTTTTTTTTTTTTTAATAAAACATTTTTTTCTTATTAACACTATTATTCATTTATATTTGTTAGAATTTTTTACACTATTCTTAATTCAAATTTATTAAAATTTATTTTCTATTTTTTAGTTTTCATTCAACACTATTTACATTTATAATTTTATACTATATTTTAAATGAAATGAAATAATAAATGAAATGAAATAATAAATAAAATGAACTAATATTTCATAAAATGTTAAAAACCTTGTTAAATGTAATCATATATTATGTAGTTAATGTACTAATAATGTTTACGATACTAAATAATTATATTGTTTAAAGAGGTGAAATGTTTAACGCATTGTTACATGTGATGTTTATTGTAAATGTTAAAGGTATTGTTAAATGGTTCAGTGAATTGTATTGTAAGAAATGTAATTGTTAAGGCAAATAAAGGCCAAATTAAAAAACCGGCCAAGTGCGAGTCGGACTCGCATACGAAGGGTTCCGTACCATTGACTATATTTAGTATTTGTTGTTATAGCGGCAAGAGAAATACGTCATCTGTGAAAATTTCAACTGTCTAGCTGTCACGGTTCATGAGATACAGCCTAGTGACAGACAGACGGACAGACAGAGAAGTCTTAGTTACAGGGTTCCGTTTTTACTCTTTGGGTACGGAACCCTAAAAATATATACAGGGCGTTAAAGTAGTCGCGTGCCATAGCTTAGGGGTGGGTTCAGTATCGATAAAGGAACCCAGGAATAATAAAAAATAAATCCAAAAAAAAAAGTAAACATAAAAAAAAAATTGCAAGGTCAACCTTATTTAGTACAAATAGGTAGATAAGTAATTAAAGCATTTAAACAAATGAAATAGTTTTAATTCTAAACTGTTTGTTTGCTAATTTAAGTTAGTAGGTATAGGTACTAAGTTAGGTTGATCTTGCAATATTTTCTTTTATGGAATTATTTTTATTTTTCCTGGGTTCCTTTATTGATACTGAACCTACCCCTAAGCTATGGCACGCGACTACTTTAACACCCTGTATATATTGTTGGACAGATTTGGCCGATGGCCTGATTGGCGCAGCGGTTGTGAGGCTGCTTTACGTTCTTAGGGTCCCGGGTTCGAATCCCGGTCGGAGCAAATGTTTGTGTGATGAGCATGGACATTTGTTTCCGAGTCATGGATGTTTATATGTATAATAAGTATGTATTTACAAACAAAAAGTATCTATGTAGTATATCAACTATCTGGTGTCCACGACACAAGCCTCGTTGCTTAGTGTGGCATTAGATGGTGCTGTGTGTAATGTCCAGCAATATTTATTATTATTATTATTAATAAAGTTATGTCATTCTAGCTCTAGACCATGTTTACGTCAAAGTGGAGACAAACGGAGTGGACTGGAGACGTGGAAGATTTGACCAATCACAGGAGAGTTGAAAAATGCGATTGGAATTCAACCAATGTGATTGGTCTATTTCTGTGCATCTCTTCTCTGCTCTACTCGTCTCCTCTTGGTAGAAACCAGAACACACGAAAACTAATTACTATTTTATTTCTTAGAAAACATTAAAATTAATTCGTTTACTAAACAAAAGATTCGCGAAAATTTCATTAGCAGGAGTCCTTTTTAGGAAAAATGGAAAATACATTCGTTTACTTCCCGAGTTAATACCGGAGAAAAGTTTCTTATTTAATAATCGCTTTCGGGAATAAGTTGCGAACTTTTGTTCACGTTAGTCCCTAGGATTTATACGGGTACAGTCACCAGCACTAATGTCAAAAATCATCATCAGTATCATTTCAGCCGTAAGACGTCCTGTGCTGGACATGGGCCTCCCCCGAAGGGGGTTTTGCCATAATCGCCACGCTTGGCGGGCGGGTTGGCGATCACAGTACGATTGTTACAAAAGCACAGAGAACGCTGCTGCCCATTCTCTGGTAAGTCCCTTAGTCGCCTCTTACGACACCCACGGGAAGATATGGGATGTTGCTATTATTTACGTCCGACACCATACAGAATGTCAAAAATACTTAGCCAAATTCATAAGTGATTTTCTCGTAAATTAACGATTTCTACTCGTACTTTGAACTAAGACCTATTTCGTAATAGTATGGCCTGCAAAATAATAAGTTAGTCAAAACAGTTTTGTAAAAAAAAAACGACTTTTGTATAAGTTATTTTAGACATTTTTTGTGTTTTTGGAAGTCGGTTGTTTTTTTTATTTTTTTCCTCTTTTTTTAGTTTTAGTATGTCACACAAATTCATATCACGAACCATTTAAAAAAAAAAACGAATATTCTTTCGTGACAAGAGTTATATATATTAACGGACCATCATGTCCTCAACATAGGCTAAGGAGAAAATAAATAAATAAAAGCTTATAAAAACAATCTACTGAACCGATTTTAATGAAATTACTATGGGCCTAATCGAAAATACCTATACTTTCACATGAAAAAAGAATTTATCAAAACTGTTCATAAATGACGAACTTATGACGTAGGTAACAAAATAAAAAATACAACTAAATTAAGAACCTCCTCCTTTTTTTGAAGTCGGTTAAAAAAGTAAAGCGTTAATCAATACGTTAGGAGAAAATCACATTTAAAGAGAACCTCCTCCTTTTTTTGAAGTTGGTTAAAAAAGTAAAGCGTTAGGAGAAAATCACATATAAAAGTTGCTGCGTGTATACATATTATTGCTCCTGACTGTACCCGCCAGGTAGTTATTATTAGACTCGCCCGTCACTTGCTTGATCAATTTGTTTAATTTAGTTAAGGCTTGATTTTATTACTGTCACTTTATTAGCTTGTAGACGAGTTTGTTCTAATAACGTGAAAGGTTAACTTATAAAGCTGTTTTATTAAAACACTACTGTACTTCTGAAATAGAGCAGCGGTGGCCCAGTGGTGGCGGCCGCGACTTACGAACAGTAAGTCGTGGGTTCAAATCCAAGCAGGCGCATTACTTTGTGTAATTAATTTCATCACCACTGCTCTCAAAACGGTGAAGGAAAACATCGTGAGGAAACCGGCATGTCCTAGAACCACAAAATTCGAATATATGTGACATCTACCAATCCGCACTGGGCCCGTGTGGTGGATTATAGCCCATTCCCTCTCAGAGAGGAGGCCTGTGTCCCAGCAGTGGGAACATTAATAGGCTGATGATGATGACTTCTGAAATAATATAAGGTATTTAGGTCTTTTAGGGATTGTCTTAATGCTAGCTTTTGCCCACGGTTTCACTTGTTTATTTTCTGAAATTATCCCACGGAAACAGATTTAAATATCCTCGAGTACCTACAGAAGTATAGATTCAGCTAAGCGTTGCTCAATCTTTACTTAACCGATAACTACAAACAGCATCGCAAAAGCAAAATAAGCTTTAAGATCACAATTTGAAGGATTTTGAAGGAAACGTTTGTTTTCTGAAAAACGCAAATAACGCAAAAACTAATATTGTCACTGTATTTGCAAATAACGCAATTAAACCGATTTAAGAGTCAAAGTTTTTTTTTTTTTTTTACTTCTCCCCACCCTTTTTTTTTTTTTTTTCGGATTGGAAATCATCAAATGACTTCTCCCGCTCTGGGCGGATCAGGAGGGAGTGTCAGACTTTTACTGACTAAAACCCATCCATGCTCTCCACCCTAAGAACTTCTCCTGTATCGTAAACTCACAAGCAATCAGACTCGGACCTTTAGGCTATACACATATTTGTTCCGTGCGGGAATCGAACTCGCGATACGCAACGCAGCAGCTAATCGCTCGGCCAGTACGCCAAGCGCATTGTGGGTATGCTAAACCGAAATTATTACGATCGAGTAACAAAATTAAGGGACTGTACTCTCCCTCAAAGGGCTTAGCATGATTCCCCGTTACGCCGAAAATACTGCAGCATTAATTTTGAAATAAATATACCTATGCTAAAGTTGAGGATTAATGCTAAGTACTATGTGTGACGAAAATACGATTCCATAAACTTTACTCGATGAAAAAAAATCCAAAGTTCCTCCAAATCGAACAATAAACCGCTGGTATTCAAAAAGTACTTCAAATTAGACCATGAAACTTTGCGTACTAACTGAACTAACTATAAAGTAGGTCTTATGATGTGTTTTATTTTTTTAGTCCAATCAATAGATTTTTTGTAAATCGCAAAAAAAATCACTCATTTCGCACTATTCGGCCGCAGTGACTGATGTAACAACCGCTTTGTAGTGCAAACTGATTAGAACTTTATTCTAACAGTATTTCAAACGAAGTCCCGGCCGCCGCGGGAGACGCCCCGGGCGTCGGGGGCCACCACCACGTGGCCCCCGGCCACCGTAGGCGCGGGCCTGTGGACGGTGGGCTTAATGGGCTAGCTCGCCGTCCGTCCGTCTCATGACGACAGGCCGTGTCGACGGCGCGTTCGTGTTCCACGCGCGCCTCAAAGAGAGTCAGCAATAGGAGGACCCCTTCCTATTGCTGACTCTCTTTGAGGCGCAAGGGTCGATGCCTGGCGGGGTTGCGGGACTGTTCGAAAGAGATACCGTGGCCCCGGAACACAAAGGGCGATGAAGAAACATGGATGGGTTTTAGTCAGTAAAAGTCTGACACTCCCTCCTGCTCCGCCCAGAGCGGGAGGAGTCATTTTTGTTGATTTCCCATCCGAAAAAAAAAAAGAAAAAAAGGCAGCCTGCCATCTAACAATAATAATCATGCACGAAAGCAAACGCTGTTTCCTGAAAGATGACATAAGTGGAGTCCCGCGATCAAACAACACGGGGATCAATGGATTAGCATTGTCAACAGCAGGTAATTATTACAGGTTCCCTTACTGACATTATCCGGGATAAACTGGTTATTAATATAAATATGGGTTTCTGTGTCGTAGGTATACGTTAGGTTGATTAAAATAAGGTGTGTGATGTGACGTTGGCGTGGTGTTCAATGTTACAATGGTGTCGATTCTGTTTTGCACAAACTAAACTTAATTTAGGCTATTGGTATCTTTTTCTCTCTAATAGACGGAGAAAGAGACGGACGTAATTTAGAGCTGTCAAATTAAGTTGGAACTAATATTTACATACAAATAAAGACTGCACGTAGACACATGTCAACTAAAAACACGGTGAAGCGCAAGACATAAACTAGTTTGACATCTCTAACTTAGTTCATAGCTATAGCCGTCCTTTTCTCGCACTGCCCTTTAGTAAAAGATAGCAATGGCCTTAATTAACAATGATATATAAACTATAGATACGTTGTCCGCACTCTAAAATGACAACATGAAATGAAGCCAATTGGCCACATCGCGCTTATTTACGCACCAACCTGTCGCGCGACGCTACGTTTGTTTATAATTTAATAAATCCTGTGACGTGACTAAAGATGTATATTTATCTCCCTCTCGCAACAGGCATCCCGCCGTTCGGTGTCATATTTTCTTTCTCTTTCTTCACGCTTATAAGTAGTTCTAGTATTTTCGCCGTTTTTCAGCGCCGCGATGTTGGTTCATGACGTGTCTATATATAATACGTCATTGTTAATTAAGTTTAGTTCGAGCACCCATAAAATTAGATAAAATATTAGCCTTCCGTAATCGCAAGTCTTGACAAACGAATTCATTATTTGACGAAATTATGTCGTGAAGACAACATCATAACATCACGCCGGTAATTACCGAAGGGTCAGACAGAGGTGTACCTAATAGTACACACACATTTCGCCAATTATATTTTAAGTCGCTTGTAATAGGGGGCTAGCCTATTGCCATCAACCGGGCAGACTCCGTAGCTGCTGCTAAGAAATTCCTGATGGAAAAACCCAATAACACTTTGCCCGTCACAGGAATCAAACCTAGGACCGCATGCTCAGGAGTTGCGTTTGAGACCACTAGATCAAAGAAGCTGTCTTATTAGTAACATAAAACTATAAACTCAAACTCAAAGCATTTATTTTAATTAGAGGATTACGGTACTTTTGAATGTCAAGACTACAAAAAAAAGCTAAGTACAGTCCCAGTCACAAGGCATAATTAACTTAGAAAGTACTGTAGTTGCACGTAGTACGTTGTAGTACTGTAGTATAATTTTAATTACTTATGTGAACTTTAAAATTTTGTGTGTACATTTTTAGTGTTTATTCTATGTAGCTTAAGTATAACATTGATTAAAGAGTACTATACAGATGAAAAGTAAAAAAAGGCACAGTAAAAAACACCTTTTATTATGCCCACAACTAAAAACAAGGTACTTAGACATATTTTTTTCATAACATTATTACATACGCGACGAATCACGAAAGTCGAAATCAATCGAAGTCATCATCTGCCAAGGCTTTTTCAAACTTTGTTGGGGTCGGCTTCCAGTCCAACCGGATGCACCTGAATACCAGTATTCTACATGGAGCGACTGCCTATCTGACCTCCACAACCCAGTTAGCACTGGGTAATACGATACCCCTTGGTAAAACTTGTCAGACTTTCGTGCCACTGACTACCTGTAACGACTGTCAAAGATCTACAAATGACAGCCGGGACCAACGGCTTAAAGTGCTTTCCAAGGCACAGAGGAAACTCGGTATGCAATGATGGTCACCCATCCACAGACCAACCAAAGCAAGCGCGGCTTAACCTGAAGATTGATCCGAGTGCCTGTTATTATTTAGCCACGAGCTCCTCTTACTACTAAAGTCCAGTTTCCTTTATTATGAAGCCATCAATAACTTAATCCTATTACCTAATAAAATTCGTAGAACATTGACTTCGATTAAAAACAAATCGATTTCACGCTTTCGTTCAAAGGCGCATACATTTTGAGGGCTGTCGGAAAAGTTTTCAATGTCGTTTAGAATTACAAATTGCCCAATAACGGTACTTTCCAAGGTTTTGTGAGCAAAAAGAGTTTACCTACTTATTGCTTTTTATGGATGATTGAAAGAAAACCCTGCGGGGACTATGGGTTGTGAACATCAGCAAAGCAGTCGTACCATTAAAAATACTGGTATTCAGCTGCATCTTTTTAGACTGGAATGATAAATATAATATGAAATAAAACTATCTCTAGGCACCATCTACTTTAAAAATCTTAAAACTAACAGACAACGTCGCCTATAATATATTTCATGGTCCAGATTTCCTTATAATTATAAATAACGAAAGCAAGATAAAGAAGTTTTTTTGAATATTCATCCTTCTGAGAGGGTTAAATACGGGATGATTTTTACAGGGTGTACTTAACACAATAAATGTAAAACCTATCCTGTGGTGTCTCAGACCATAAAACCGGACAACTTTTGTTCTATGACTTTTGGAAATTCATATCTGTTTTTTAGTTTTACCGTACATTTCGATCAACTGATTGCGCCAGTTCCTCTATAAAGTCCAATATTTTTTTTAGGGTATCATTTAAGCTATCACCAATTTGATTAGTTTTGCGTTCCTTAAATAATAGGGTTTGCCCTCAAAATAGTAGATTTGTCACCAAAATGAAGTCACCAAACATTATAAAATCAATTCTACAATAAATCACCTAAAATCATGAAGATATAGGGTCTAGTACCAAATAAATGTTTTTGTATGTAATATAAAAGGTTTGTACTAATAACTATTTAAGCAAACTAATTTAAAGAGATCACCAATAAATCATATATTATTATGTCACTAGAAAATTTTATACAGTTCTAAAAAAATGTAGGGTTGTCGTTATCATCGTTTCAACCAAAAGAGTCTACTACTTAACTTACTTAACTTAATTTTTGACCACTAGAAAATGAACTGTTATGCTCTTGCATCCGAGTCGAAGGAGACCTGGTCGACGGAGCCCCGCTCCGCGGGGCTCCTACTTCTGGATTGTTTATAAAAAAATAACCACGAAGGGTATGGCGGGGTCTATTCGCTCGCTTCGCTCGCTCATTCCACCCCGCCATACCCTTCTAACCTAATCTATCCGTGTCGGGGTGCCCCAAGTCGGCCTAGGCAAAACTAGTTTGTCATCAACCACCTCATTAAAATTATAAATTGATGTATTAAATTGGTAACGAATACTATTATTTTAATAACTGAACAAAATAAAATGTAATACTGTATTGGTCACAAAATAACAAATAAAAACGAGTCGCAGTCAGGGATCGATAATCGATTTATTTGGTGACAGATCTACCATTCTGAGCACAAAGCTATTATTTAAGTAATAAAACTATTATTATAAGAACGAAGTTTATATTAATGTAATGCACTACGATGTTATTGGTAATCCATCTCTTATTTTACACATATATTAATATTAATTTGATAATTGGAACCTGGGAACACTTTTTGTTTATCTGAGAACGAACATATTTCGTGGCGATAGATCTATTTATTAGGTGGTACAACTTGATGACAAATATAAATTTTGGTGACAAGAAATATAGTCCCCTTTTTTTTTGCTGACGTACAACTAACCAACTATGTACGGTTGTCACACAAATACCAGCACAGCTACACAACTGAGCCTACAAGTCACTACATGATAGGTACAATTTAGCGCGTAAACAAAACGGCCAGGTTACATGGCAGGTTCAACACCACTTTACCTGTCTGGCGTGCTGGCCGGTGAGACAGCACTATTTAATCAATTAATACTGCAGTATTTTATTCGTAACGGAGTATCATGCTAACCCATTTGAGGCATACATGGCCCTTAAAGCTACTAACTTATAACTAACCAACTATGTACGGTTGTCACACAATTACCAGCACAGCTACACAACGGAACCTACAAGACTCGACATGATAGGTACAATTTAGCGCGTAAACAAAACGGCCAGGCTACATGACAGGTTCAACACCACTTTACCTGTCTGGTGTGCTGGCAGAGAAACAGCACTATTTATAGTCCGCCACGTTTAGGCCGCAAACTGGCGGACGGAGATTTTACGGGATTTCTGATGAATATTTTATTCTACTGAAAATAATAAATTACGGAAATGTACTATTTTTAATTCGTTCTAAGCGCCATCAGTACTTTTGTTTATCTTTTGCTTGCGGTTTCGCTCTCGGGAATGTTTTAAATGCCTCTATGACACCAGGAGATAATAATAATAATAAAACCTTTATTTTCAGGCAACTTTGGCCCATAGATAAATACCTTACATACTAACATACATGTGATAAAATACAAAGTGTGTTAATATAAAGGACCTTAGAACTACGTTAGTAACACTTCACTTTTGTACTATGTCACCGTGCGTTCATATGGCACTTGCCCAGCTTAGCAGCTGCTTAGTAAAATAATGTTTAGAATCGGATCCTAAGATTACCTTTCACGATTATCTTACATACAAATTGTACCCCTTATTATTATAAGGGGTACCATACTAATATTTTAGTATAGACATAGACTAGCTTCTGCCAGCGACCGCGATTGCATGTTTATAACACAAAACCTATGTCGCTCAGCAAAAAAATTGTATTTTTCCACCAGTGAAAGAATTTTTGAAATGGAATAATAGTTACAGATATTACCTCCGATCCAAACTTACAAACCTTACAACAATGATAGTATTAGTATAGAAAATATTTGGGGTTGAAACGAAACACTCTGGCCATGAGGTCTGAGTGCTCATCTCTTAAAGACTTTCAAAACATCTAAGTTTTTGGTTGACTTCTCACGAGACCCCAGGCCAAGGCTATTTTATGGCCAAAGAATCAGCATTGCCCTACAACGTGGCTAGTATTTAGGGCACTTACCTGTTGACAGGTGATGCAGAAGAAAAGGCTTGTGTCCTGAAAATAACTAATTAGTCCGTCAGTTAGATTATCAAAAAATATTTGACACGTATTTTTTCTTTTGTTACGTAAACCAAAATTGACGAAGATCCGACGCTTTTTAAAATTCTCAATACTTCACGCCGTGCTATAATTTTTAGTGCGTTGTGACGTCACGAGCCCCCACTCTTCAGTTTTGATGCGTTTTATCTTTGTTAATATTCATTGATTTACAAAAACAAAAAATACGTGTCCATTATTTTCCAATACTCTAACTGACGGACTAAATAGATTTGCAATTTATTGATGGTGGAAACTCAAGAAGTCACTCAAATCCTATTATTGTATTAATTAATAACTCTCATCAGTAATCAACTTTTTGTTCAGTAATATATAGGAAAATCCGACATTGAATCATTATAATACGATTTTATTGATTATTTTAAATTAAATATTGTATGAGCTTAACATGTTTCGCCGGAGGGCAGAGTTCATACAAAAAATAACACTGTTTTTAACACGAGTACGTACGAGTATGTACAAGTGTCCTTGAACTGCTATAATGAACTTAGATCGCATATTTCAGATAACAATGTATGAACAATAACACAAACGTCAAGTGGTTACATTTTGACCTTCAGCTGACCTGATTAGGTACTTTCGTCAAACAAAACTCAGACTTAAAATTAACCCGTTAAGGGGACTACAGGAGCTCATCGTCATTTTAACCGAAAGACGTCCACTGCTGGACATAGACCTCCCCCAAGTGTCGCCACCGGCCCTTTTCCTATGTTATTTGTTGTGGGCGCTGCACGTTTTTTGTTCCATTTTTCTTTGTAAATAATAATAACTAATATTATTAACTACTAATATTAACTACTTTTCTTCATATCATTCCTCACACAATCTATCCATCTTTTCTTTAGTCTTCCTCTCCCTCAAAGGAAAAGACAGATGAGAAAAAAAGTAAATTAAAGTAAATAGATGGATATTCGTTACTCTTTTATACAGGATGATATACAGGATCACTTTCTAAAAAAATGGGTATAATAGGTGAATGGAGTTGAAGCAATTGTTTTTTTTTTTTTTCGAAGGATTCGCGTACCCATAGGGTACGCGTATTGCGTATGATTTGAAATTCGATATTTTTCATTTTATTTTTCGAAATTTCCCTTTCTTTGTTCTAATATGAAAAGTTTACTTAAAATTTGTAGCGATTTTTGATGATGGATAAATTTTGGCTGTGGAAAAAAAAATGGTATGCCATAAGCTTCTACTCCGTTCACCTAATATACCCATTTTTTTGGAAAGTGATACAAAGTCATCCGGTATAGTCACATACGTGTTCCATCCCTCCTCATCACATGTCCATACCAAGATAAAGGACTCCCAATCAGATGACACACTTAGTAGTGTTTTTACCCCACTCCAACCCTCTAGTATTTCTACAATTGATGTACTACAGCTTACTGTCCTAAATAAATTTAGTTTGCATGCATAACAACTAACTTAAACATTTATCGCTAACATTCCAAACACATCAACAATTAGTTTCGACCGTTCTCTAAATAAACGATTGTTGTCGATTTGTCAATAGCTTGCAATTAATAAAGTCAGAGTGGTGTTTTAATTAGATTTTAGGCTGGTTGAATCAATATGCTATTATGTTTCCAATTGTGCCTGATAAACACCAACTATCATAACACCTGTACACCACGAAGAGAAAGCAGAGGGCCTAGACAAACCGGGACGGGACTGTTTCAAAGAGATACCGTGGCCCCGGAACACAAAGGGCGATGAAGGAACATGGATGGGTTTTAGTCAGTAATAAAAATCTGACACTCCCTTCTGCTCCGCTCAGAGCGGGAGGAGTCATTTGATGATTGATCACCCAAACGAAAAAAAAAAAAACAAGGGTCTGGTCAAAGTAACGTTCTGTCAATAATTACGAAGATGCCTCATCTGCCTAGCCTTTTCCTAAACTTTATAATAATCTCAGTATTTTACATGGAGCGACTGCCTATATCTGACCTCCACAACCCAGTTAGTACTGGGTAATACGATACCCCTTGGTTAGACTGGTTGTCAGACTTTAGGGCTTCTGAGTCAGGCGCGGATACAGGGGGGGGGCAATGGGTGCAATTGCCCCCCCCTGAACCGGACCAAATACATCATTAGCCAAGCTTGAACTAGTTTGACGGAATTGAAACTAAATATTCTAGTTGTATATCTTGTCATGGGCGTCGCCAGGAGAAGGCAGCTGCACCAAGAGGATAGCGTATAATGGAATCACTTAAATTAAGATATTGTTTAACCCTGCGAAAAAACATTTATCAGAAAGGCTCCTTTTTTCTACCTCTGGATTGGCACTCCTATTGGATTTTTGTATGAAACATCTATACAATAGACAAAGCCTGAAATAAATTAGGAGCCACTTGCCCCGAGGCCTTATATAATATGTGCAATTACAGCATAATTATCTGAGGCAATGTTGAAAAAAATTTCGAGCTCGCATATCCTGCAAAATAAAGATATTCATTTTTGAAGTTTACTATTTTTAGTACACAATGCAACACATAGATTTTGGTAACACCATGTTTTACCTTCATCTCTTGAATTTATCTAAAATTCAACCAAGTAACTCATTTATGACCGTTCGAAACTATTCTCATCGTCCAAGGCAAGGTGTCGTAAGAATTTCTCGCTACGCTCCCCGCCCCCCGGCCCAAAAGCTAACAGCCCCCTCGTATCTTGCATATCATGGATTTCTGTAAAGTAACGGCCATTTATTATCAAAAGTTTATTTAATATTTTTTTTATGAATTTTCCAAAAATTGCCCCCCCCCTAAAGGAAATCCTGTATCCACGCCTGTTCTGAGTACTTGTAACGACTATCAATGATCTACAAATGACAGTCGGGACCAACGGCTTAACGTGCATCATGTCTTATTCCACACTTCTCTATAACTCGTCATCTCAGCAGTCACCTCCTGTGATGTAGTAGATAAGTACTTATATTATATTCTACCTGTGTGAGGGATAAGATGTATCAATACACCAAATATAATTCAGTGTTTACTCGGCATCTGAATGAATTGATAAGATCAGCGAAGACACGAGCTAAGAATTAGTTATATTAGGTTAAGCACTAATATGTACAACAATATATAAAAATGTATAATCTTTGAAATATCTAGCTTACTGTAAAGCAAACAAAAAAAAAATTCATAATGTTTTTTTTTTTTTGTAAATACCGAGGGAGGTGTGATGTCAGCAAAAGGGAAGGGGTCCGTAGGGACCGATGCCTGCCGGGGTTGCGGGACTGTTCGAAAGAGATACCGTGGCCTCGGAACACAAAGGGCGATGGAGGAACATGGATGGGTTTTAGTCAGTAAAAGTCTGACACTCCCTCCTGCTCCGCCCAGAGCGGGAGGAGTTATTTGATGATTTCCCATCCGAAAAAAAAAAAAAAACCAAAAAAAAGGTGTGATGTAGTAGATAAGTACTATATTATATTCTACCTGTGTGAGGGCATATAAGATGTATCAATACACCAAATATAATTAGTGTTTACTCGGCATCTGAGATGTTTCATTCTCTTTAATGTCTCGTCCTCTCTAGCTATATCATCCTTCACACAGTTCATCCTTCATTCTATGGTCTTCCTCTACTCTTATAGACACTTACTTATGTAGACGGCGAACCTAACGGCTACAAATTCAGACTACCGACTACGGAAAATTTCCTAAAGGAAAACCCTATAAGTACTATTCAACACGGAGAACGCGAGAGCTAGTCCAGCGACACTTCAAATAGTACCAAATATTTGTTTTCGTCTCCACCGAGCCAAATAATTGAACCATTTCGTACTCATTCCAAGTTTTAATGACACTTTCTCTATTACCATTATTATTTCCGGCAACTTAAATATCTTGCCAAGAGCAGTTTCAATTCAACAAAACTAGTTTCCATTAAAAAACTACCGAGTTACTAACATAAGCATCTAAAGGTAAAACTAGTTTCTACACAAATCAATGACTTGTAAAATCCAAATTAATATTATAAATGAAAATGGTCGCTGTCTGTGTGTTTTTGTGCCTGTGTATAACCTTTTTACTCCTGAAATTGGCACTAGGTATTATAATATTAATTTACCTCAGCCTGCCCAGCCTTTTTAGCAACTATGTTGGGGTCGGCTTCCAGTCTAACCAAATGCACTAAATACCAATATTTTATATGGAACGCTAATACGGTCCCGTACAGTTCAATTTCCGATCACCACGAGCGAAGCTTTTGGGCAATACTCACTGTATCATAGACATAAACCACCCAGAATAAATGTGACTATATAGAAGAGTGATGGACATGAATGTTGATAGATGGAGAGGGAGAGGAAGACAAAAGAAAAGATGGATGGATTGTGTGAGGAGTGATATGAAAGAGACAGGAGTAGATGCCGTGACGTCAGACAGGGGAGAGTGGAAGAAGAAAACGTGTTGCGCCGACCCCAAGTAGAAGATGATGATGATGATGATTATGATGATGATGACGATTATGATGATGATGTGAAAATCACATCATAAGACTGGGTAGTTACGCGGGCCTGTGGACGGTGGGCTATGGGCTAGCTCGCCGTCCGTCCGTCTCATGACGGCAGGCCGTGTCGATTGCGTAGGAGTGTTCCACGCGCGCCTCAAAGAGGGTCAGCAAAAAGGAAGGGCCGATGCCTGCCGGGGTTGAGGGACTGTTCGAAAGAGATACCGTGGCCCCGGAACACAAAGGGCGATGAAGGAACATGGATGGATTTTGGTCAGTAAAAGTCTGACAGTCCCTCCTGCTCCGCCCAAAGCGGGAGGAGCCATTTGATGATTTCCCATCCGAAAAAAAAGACTGGGTAGTTAAACACCTAAGCGGTGACAAAGACAGACAGTCACGCCAACTTTATTCTATACTATTTATAAGTAGATTCATAATGTAATTTACCTTGGCCTTAAATCAAAAGTTTTTTGACAAACTTTTTGTTGGAACCAATCAAGGGGTCAAGTACGTCCACTAGCTACAACAAACCAAAGTGACTTAACAAACTTAAAGTTTGAATGTTCGGTTCATTATCACGTCAAAGCGATTTTATTCGCCTTCACACCCGTGTAATTAATGGACGACAGTTAAGTAGTGATCGATTTTTTACCTACTTCCTGGAATTACATGCTTTGATGGAAATACAACATTACGGTTGACAATAGTATCTGAGCATTAAATATTTGTAGGGCGATAGTTAATTACTACCTTACGAAGTCACGAGTAGATATGGACTGGACAAACTAACATTCTGTCGTAATAATGATGCGAAAGGTCAAATGCGTGCGATGACTACTACATGACGAAATACTTACAGTATTTTTCAAAATAAGCTATAAAAATATAGTACGCTTCTAAAAATATAGTATTTTATGGAAAAAAAAAAAATAGTCAAAGATATACCTACCTGGATGCGAGTCGCACGGGACCGGCCAATGTGGCGACACTTGGGGGAGGCCTATGTCCAGCAGTGGACGTCTTTCGGCTGAAATGATGATGTTTGATGATGATGCCTACATATTTGTTCCTTATTTATTTGGCTCAGAGCCATACACTTTGCTTTTATTGGTTTTTTGTTCTAAAATAAAAGTGTCATTTTGCTCTATTATTACATTCAATTTTTACATTAAGGCGGCTCCCCGAGCAAATGACCTTGAGCGAGCAGTTTTTTGGAGCCTACTCCTCTTTATCCAAAAAAAATACCAACTAATAAAAAATACATTAAATTACTACATATTCTTGACTCCAAAATTGTCGTTTAATTTTTTTTTTTAAGTTGCTTATTGTTTAATAAATACCCTCACAACGAAACCACAGAAATGAGAAAAATGATTTATAAAATGCTACTCCTCGTAAAGTAAACATTATTTTGATGTGTTACTTATACTAATGGATAGACAATTTAATAATGAACATAATTGTCGTTTTATTTTTTCCAAAAGACGTAAATTTGATTTTATAAAGAATAAAAACCACTAATTTCGCACAATTCGGCCTGCAGTGACTGACGTAACAACCATTTCGTAGTGCAAGTCGATTAGAACTTTATTGTAACAGTATTTCAAGCGAAGTTTGAACCACCACAAATAGAGTTGCTAATCTTGCTCGGGGTACCGCCTTAATAAATAAAATAAAAAGCTGTTTTTTTATAATGAGATACTACTTCTGTTTCTTTCTTCTCGCCATCTGGAATTCAGAACCGAAAATATACTTTCTGTAAATGGCGAAGTGGCGGCAATAGAGAGCAGAAATGAAATTTATATACTTTAAATAAATGGGTAAGTTGTTTTCAGTTTATTTTAAATATGCTACCATTTTTCAGTTATCTCACTACAATCTTTTACTTTTGCAAAGATAGAAAAAGATTTATGAACGCGCCTTTACATTAACTTTTGAGTGAAGCGCGTTCATATTTTTTATACAATAAGGATTTGTTTGTTATATTTCCGTGAAAATATAGTAATTTTGCGTACTATATATTTCTTCAACAGTATATAGTACGCAGACCCGAAATATAGTACAATACTATATATTATAGTACGGTTGGCAACCCTACGATGACCAGTTTGCTATGAACGTGAAATAAGGAATTGGTATGGAAGGATCGAAGCAGGTGGTGTCTGCAGTGCTATAATAGGCTTGTGTCCTGAAAAATCTAATTAGTCCGTCAGTTAGATTATCAAAAAATATTTGACACGTGTTTTTTCTTTTGTTACGTAAACCAAAATTAACGAAGATACGACGCTTTTAAAATTCTCAATACGTCACGCCGTGCTATAATTTTAAGTGCGTTGTGACGTCACGAGCCCTCACTCTCGTGTTTTGATGCGTTTTATCTTTGTCAATATCCATTGATTTACAAAAACAAAAAATACGTGTCCATTATTTTCCAATACTCAACTGACGGACTAAACAGATTTGTAATTTATTGATGGTGGAAACTAGCCTATTATCAGTGGCGTGTCCAAGAATACAACAAGCCTGTAAGGCAAGCAGACTGTTCAGAAGCTCTAAAATCATGAAGAGTAGTGTATTTTAGAGGCAAGCAAAGCTTGTGAGCTTGTATGAAAGCCGCCACTAGCTCTGTCAGACTTCACCCTTTACGGTCAACAAAATTAATAAGTAACCATGGTCGTCAAATATAGTTGCAGTTTTTTAGGGTTCCGTACCCAAAGGGTAAAAACGGAACCCTATTACTAAGACTTCGCTGTCTGTCCGTCTGTCTGTCCGTCTGTCCGTCTGTCTGTCACCAGGCTGTATCTCATGAACCGTGACAGCTAGACAGTTGAAATTTTCACAGATGATGTATTTCTGTTGCCGCTATAACAACAAATACTAAAAACAGAATAAAATTAATATTTAAGGGGGGCTCCCATACAACAAACGTGATTTTTTTGCCCTTTTTTTGATAATAATGGTACGGAACCCTTCGTGCGCGAGTCCGACTCGCACTTGGCCGGTTTTTAAAAACTATTTCACGTCTTCAGATGAAGTTTAATTATGTTAACAAATACGAATATTTCTATCAATTTTATTTAATTTCATTCGAAAACACCCATCGGTTTCTAAGAATACTTCCACTATATATTTCGACCCTGGTTACTTATTTGGTTTGTTGATGGTACATGTGCCACTCTGAAACAGATTGTCAAATCACCTGAAATTTTCAACTTACCATTTACAAGATTTCCAAATCTTTAAAGAATTTGTTCCAAGAAGGAATCCGCGCTGCCTTGCTCCTCAAGGAATCCTGCACGTTCAAACGACGTGACGCAGCAGTTCCTATCATACCTACCTACCCATAAATGTGTGAGCAACCCCAGCAACCCCTGACCTCTATAAGTCCGAACTACCCCCAAGGGAACAAACCTTTGTCAGGTAACTAAAAGAGACTTTCCACCGACATTAAAACACATAATAAACACGGTCACGTATAAATTCATTCGTTGTGAACATTTTCTGAATGAAACGTCAAATAAAATCGTGAGTTCACTGCAACCATGAATTTCGTGGCGGAATTCGGTGTGACGCGGCGCTACAATATGTAATAACTCCTCACATAGCTCGGTGGAATCCCTTGAACATTCCACCTAGATACCCAATACTACTGGAATAACCCTCCTTTTGGGCGCCAAAGTCGGGTAAAAATAGAACTGAGTACAGCTTCAATAAACCTTTTGTTTAGACGGCAGAAAAAACTAAAGTCATTACGTCTGTAAAGTATCTTGCTGTCGTATCGAAGCGTTTCGATCGCAGTACTATTGTAACTTGGCAATAAAAATAACATAAAATTACGCCTTTATGTGATATAGTTAGGCAGAAGTGTACACCCACATTTCGCGTCATGTTTTATGTCCTATGTGACAGGAGGCGAATCTATTATTATTAGCCGTACGCATATTCAGAGTACGGGCTCGTGAGGAGCTCGCGGTTAAATGGTTAAATAAAACCAGCCGCTCGGGTCGATCTTTAGGTTAAGCCGCGCTTGCCTAGGTTGGTCTATGGATGGGTGACCACCCGTACACCCACATTTCGCGTCATGTTTTATGTCCTATGTGACAGGAGGCGAATCTATTATTATTAGCCGCACACATTCAGAGTACGGGCTCGTGAGGAGCTCGCGGTTAAATGGTTAAATAAAACCAGCCGCTCGGGTCGATCTTTAGGTTAAGCCGCGCTTGCCTAGGTTGGTCTATGGATGGGTGACCACCCGTACACCCACATTTCGCGTCATGTTTTATGTCCTATGTGACAGGAGGCGAATCTATTATTATTAGCCGCACACATTCAGAGTACGGGCTCGTGAGGAGCTCGCGGTTAAATGGTTAAATAAAACCAGCCGCTCGGGTCGATCTTTAGGTTAAGCCGCGCTTGCCTAGGTTGGTCTGTGGATGGGTGACCACCCATTACACACCGAATTTTCTCCGTGCCTCGGAAAGCACGTTGAGCCGTTTGGTCCCGGCTGTCATTTTTAGATCTTTGACAGTCGTTAAAGGTAGTTTAGTTAGTTAGTGGCTCGAAAGTCTGAAAACTAGTCTTACTAAAGGGGTAAGACTAGTTTTGACCGCTACAACCCAGTTAGTAAGCTGGGTGATGGCGGTCAGATATGCAGTCGCTCAATGTAAAATACTGGTATTAAACTTCATCCAGTTTTACTGGAAGCCGACCCCAACATAGTTGGGAAAAGGCTCGCAGATGATGATATTCAGAGTCAGGGCTGCTCTCAAGAAAATTCCTTATGTAAAAACATTTTCAACCTTCACAGTAGTGTAATAAAGTCTACAAAAGTATCTCGCCGTCGAATCGAACCGCTGCGATAGCAACAGTGTCGAAACTCAGGCAATAATGTTTATATAATACCTGACCTGAGATGAATTAATTAGAAATTTGGAAGCTCATCGTAAAAAAGGGCCACGGGTGCTTTGAATCGGGCCCGGTATCTTTGATCTCAAATCGGGGCGTCAGCTTCAAGATTAATAACGAACTACGCCTTATAAATCACTTAACGCATTTTTAACTCAAATAAAATGTCTTAACTAAAATTTAATGTTATCGATTATCTATAGAAATAACTTTGAAAACGTAAAGCAGCTTTCTGCCTCGTTTGCCGACTAATTTCTCAAGTATATTGGATTATTTTTCGTCTCCGGGCGGTCGTATAGATAAGATCAATAGATCACCGTAGTCACCCGTAGTTAAGCAATGTTTACCGCGGTTTGTACTAAATTGATGTACCTCTAGACTAGAATGGCCTTCGTTTGAAGTTGTGTAAGTTGTAGCATAACAACCTCAATACATTAAATTGTCTTTAATTAAACTATTTTGAGGTACTATTTGCAAAACACAAAAGTAAACAGGTCTAACTATATATATACAATTTTATAATAGACTAGCGGACGTCACGCGGTTTCACCTGCGTAGTTCCCGTTCCCGTGGGATTACGGGGATAAAATATAGCCTATGTTACTCAAGGTGAATGTAGCTTTCTAATAGTGAAAAATTTTTTGTAATCCGCGCAGTAGTTTTTGAGTTTATTCATTACAAACATACACACAAAAAAACAAATCTTTCCTCTTTATAATATTAGTGTAGACTAGCACTTCGCTCGCGACTTCGTCCGCAAAATTTGAGATAGCTCGGCTAATTTGCACGATATAACTATAATTTATAGCCTGTGTTACTTCTTGATAATTTAGCTTTCTATTGGTGACAAAATGGTTAAAATCGGTCCAGTAGTTTTGGAACTTATTCGATACAAACAAATAATAAATATATATTTTCTCTTTATAATATTAATATAAATAAATATATAGGGTTAGTGTCGACATACGTGTCGAGTAAATTTTAACACTGCTGACTTAAACGTGTCAAGTGCATGATAAGTATATCATTTCGTAACAAAAGGTACCTGCAATATTTTAATTTCGCGAAGGTTATAAATGTCAAGGTGACCCAGAGCACATATTATAAAAACCAGAGGATTAAGGAAATTGCTGCTTGATTTACATAACGTTCTGGGGTTTAAACCCGATAAGTATTTAAAGAGGAAAAATGGCGCATTTTTAATTTTAAACATGATTGTACCTACCTAGTAACATGCTTGTGATAATATTTCTAATAGCTGACGTCCCGTGGTTTCACCCGCGTAGTTCCCGTTCCCGTGGGAGTACGGGAATAAAATATAGCCTATAGCACTCACGAATAATGTAGCTTTCTACCAGTGAAACAATTTTTAAATTTGGTTCATTACTTCCGGAGATTACCCCCTACATACAAACTTACAAACAAATGTTACCTCTTTATAATATTAGCATAGATAGAGGACGTCCCGCGGTTTCACCCGCGTAGTTCCCGTTCCCGTGGCAGTACGGGGATAAAATGTAACCTATGTTACTCAGGGTGAATGTAGCTTTCTAATGGTGAAAGAATTTTTGAAATCAGTTCATTACTTCCGAAGATTACCCCCTATATACAATCTTACAAACTTACAAACAAATGTTACCTCTTTATAATATTAGTATAGATAAAGGAAAATGGCTTACGGCCATTTTCAACTACTTACTTACTTTTCAGTTTCGGTAGGTTGCTATCTCTGTCTGTTTGACATTTTGCTTACAGACAGTTACAAACAAAACGTCACAGACAATCTTTCTTTGATTTTTCTATGAATCAAGTGACAGGTAGGTGACGCGGATAGGATATTTCAAGCTAACTTTGTTTATGTATGTATGTATGTAAATGATTTATTCATTGCAAATTATACAAAACTTACATTAGTAACACTCTGCCAAACTGCGCAGCAGTTTATTGGCAGACAATACAATTTTGTGCTCTCATTTTCACACTAGTCAATACATACACTGTTTTTTTTTTTTTTTTTAATTATTACTATTTTTTTTATAGAAACACCGATAGCTGCGAGACGTGGCATATTAACTGACTGTTAAACGTAAGTAAGTTATAGAAAACGGGACTTGGAGAAACGTGAAATAAGTCATTTGGTAACATGCAGTTATATGCAAACAGCATGCAGCCATGCATATTCAAATGAGACCTTTGCTTTGCAATGCACATCAATAATAACTAATGACATTTACAGACCAAGCGAATAGCTCGAATAGCTGTTTATTAAGCTTGACCACTTACCTCGTTTTCCTTGTGTACTTAGGGTTACCATTTCGAAATATGAAAGACATAACAAAAAATCAAAAAAGTCTGGACATTTTTTTTTTTAATGTCTTTTTTTTATTAATTTTTGTGTGTTTTTTAATGATTTCTTTACTGTTTTTACTATTTTATGTCTACTACACTATTCTATTATTATTGTTGTTTATGGGTATTTTGCCTGAAATAAAACACTTTAAACAATTTTTTTTTTCGTTTTTTTTTTTTATATTTGCATTCGTTATGACTACGAAAACTCCAGACAAATGACAAAGCCGGACAAGGTGCAGACGAAAGTCAAAGTCAGACCATTTATTTTAATTAGGCCATTTAAAGGCACTTTTAAACGTCAAACTTTGGAACAAAAGAAAAATAATTGATTCTAATTGCCCATTCGTAATGGTAGTTTGTACTGAGAGGAATGGGCAGAATCTCTTACTTACATGCAAGACAGCACAGTGGCTAAGTGGTTGGCTGCTGCGCTGTGTGTCGCGAGTTCAACTCCCGCACGAAACAAATAATTGTTTGGCCTACAGGTAGTGGTTCCGGGTCTAGTTATGATTAATGATAAATGATGTTTATTTTGCAAGTAGGTTTTTACAAACACTTTTACACGTATTTTTTTAAAAACTAGATGGGGCCGGTGTTTCGTACCTGACTACTCTGAGAAGAAACAGCCGAAACAAACTCAGAGGTCATAGTCTCTGTCTCTTTTAAAGTCCAGACAATTTTGCTCAATTCACATGAGGACTATGCAGATTAGTGTCTGAGATGGTCTTTTGAAGAAAGAACCACACAGATATGAGTGGACCTGTCCAGTCAGTGCAAGCATTTGTCAGTTAACGTGTAGCTCGACTTATAACTCAAGGAGCTCAACGAAACGACGAACAATATCAAATAAAGGACATTTGGGTAGGTCGCTTATAGTAAGTACTCAAACTGCCAGACAGTCGTGGGAAAAAAACTAACAAAAAATAAAAATGTGACTCACATGGTCCTCACATTCACAATAATCAAATAAAAATGTACTTTTCAAAATAATTGTTAATAAAACTGACTAAAATCATTAAATGTCACATGTCATCGCAATGTGTTGTTTGTGTATGTGAATATTTAAATGTTGGAGGGACAGAACAGGAAAAATTCCTAGTGTGGAGCGTTTTTAGGGTTCCGTACCCAAAGGGTAAAAACGGAACCCTATTACTAAGACTTCGCTGTCTGTCCGTCTGTCTGTCCGTCTGTCCGTCTGTCTGTCACCAGGCTGTATCTCATGAACCGTGACAGCTAGACAGTTGAAATTTTCACAGATGATGTATTTCTGTTGCCGCTATAACAACAAATACTAAAAACAGAATAAAATTAATATTTAAGGGGGGCTCCCATACAACAAACGTGATTTTTTTTATAATAATTGGTACGGAACCCTTCGTGCGCGAGTCCGACTCGCACTTGGCCGGTTTTTTAAAAATCGTCCGAACTCAAATACTACGCCCGGACGCCTGGTAACCCTATTCGTACCTAAATACCGTACTGTAAACACATAATTACATTGTAGTTCCAACCAGTATTATGTATGCATTTTTCGAGTTGTTTCTCCCATCATTAAGTCCCTTAGAATGGATTGTCCGCCACGGAATTGTGGTCATTAACGTAAAACACTCACACTATAATTTTCTTTCATTGTGTTTTAGTCGTCAAGCATTAACGTACTTGCGTCAGGGCTAAATGAATTAAGATCTAGACTTGTATTGTGAATTGTGTAGTAAATTACTTATACTTAATTATGTATCAGTCGTAACTATTTATCAGTCTACAGCATGTAGGTATATGAAAGATCTGGTGTATCCGAGGGCCATATATACCCTTGAATAAATACCAATAAAATTGAACAACTTTCTGCATGGGACAAACATCGTAATCGTGAAAAAAACAACATGCTGCCCCATACATTTGGCTCGAGTAGGTCTTGAATTTTGTATGGGACAGCTGTTTTTCAATTTGGTGGTCTAAATCAAGGCTGCTGAAGTTATTTTGGAGGTGTCAACCGGCGGGCCATCTACGAGTAAATAAAACTTGCCTTAAGAACCTTTTTTGAACTAATATCTGACGACTATTGTGGCTATATACACTTTCACTAAAAAAAATGGAATGGGTTCAAAAGGTGAAAATTTTTTTTCGATCTTTTTCATATCTGTTTTCAAAAGACCGTCGTCAGTTGACCACACTCAACCGTCCGACCGTGTCCGTTGAATCATACGTAAGTAATACGCGTATGATTTGAATTTCGATTTTTTATGATTTTTTTTTTCGCAATAAAAAATAACTAAGTATGCCATTTGCTTCTACTCCGTTCACCTATTAGACCCTTTTTTTTTTGAAAGTGATAAAAAAGTCATTCTGTATATCAAACATGCTTAGTTAATGATCTTTAACTATGTATCATCAAGCATTCAATGTCTTCGTTGATTGACAAATGGGTGGAATCAAAAGGTCAATTAGTGTCTCACTTAATACCAAGAGATTGATTGTCGTTAAATTAATTAAAAAACGATAAATTCACACCTTATCAGGAAACCTGTTTTTTGTATTTATTCGTTTCTCTTCTCTCACTCAGACAGGTGCTGATAACGTTGGTAATAAAAACAGGAAAAGTTATATAATCTTTCTGATTCAGAGTTTTATGCTCCTCTGACTTCGCTTTACAAGCCGTCAAGAAATATCTCTCATGGTTTCCTCACGATGTTTTCCTTCACCGAAGCAAGTGATAATTATACAATACGAACATGAATCCGAAAAAAAGGCGAATGCGTGCTTCGCGTTCGAACTCGAAAACATGGCAGTCCGACGATTAAAAAATATTTGATGATTGAGCACCACACCCAGCCAGGAGCAAGCCTCACCCGGACAAGCCGGATACACCAGGGGGCACTTTTTGTAAGGAAAGACATGCTCTGGGATGGGAGAGGAAGCCCGACCAACCGTAGACAGTCGGGCACAATCAACGAACATGAATCCAAAAAAAAGAATGCATGCTTCGCGTTCGAACTCGAAAACATGGCAGTCCGACGATTAAAAAATATTTGTTATTAAAATGATTATTTATATTAAAACTATTCAAGTTTTTGATTGGAAGTCAAATATACTAAATATATGTCTGTTGTAAGTTATTTATTTTCGTCACACAAGTAAAGTGCTACAAAAGTACGGAACATTGATTTTTTTGTAGTTGAATTAACAAAACATGAATAACACATGACTGGCAGCAAAACAAACAAAAAACATATGACAGACGGTCATTAAAAAAAACACGCAACCGGCAACCGCCAACTTATACGTAACTAACACTACTCATAAAATTGGAGTGTAGTTCCACAAAGTTACGAAAACATGAACTTTCGATGGCGGTTACGTCATTCTTATCTTACGGCGAAAAGGTTAACATGGAGATCCCAAAAACGAAGACCGAATTTCAATTGAAATACCATTTATCAAATAATTGTACGCATTCTTGACATTTGGAAACATCATTACTAGAGATGGGCCGACTAGACTTTGGCCGAATAGTCGGCTACAAAACGGCCAAGCCGATTATTGCTTTTAGTAGAGCTGAATAAATTATACAACGCGCCCAATCATACCCTCCGTGCGGTCATAGTAATTAGTTAGTAGATTTTAGTTCAATTACTCACTACTAAAGGAAGAGTTCCAATTCCTCGCTTAAAAACAACCCGTTAGGCTGATTACAAAACAAAAGTTATTAGGTAACTAGGTTACAATTTATTTTCACTTGAATAACTAGTCGCCGATTACTAGCTGACTACAAATATGGCCGGATAGTCGGCTTTCCCGAGAGTCGGCCACCAGTCAGTACATCTCTAACCATTACGGTTCGTGAAGGCGTAACAAAGGTATGTAATATATTTGTCACAACCAGGCACGCGATGGGGTGTCTACGTAACATTTAATATAAATTATCTTTACATTGCTAGAACGTGTAAAGGGTGTAAAAAACCTCTTAAAGAAGCCGAAAGGCACTCCTTCTCCTCATAATTGCGATTATTTCTTTGTTCTACACCATACTTGGGAACCTTCTAGTTACGGAGATATTGGTGGTCAATGTTCCAACTTCCTATAAGTTTTTTTTTTTAATACAATTTTTTGATGTAAGATTTTTACTTTAAACACCTCCACGACCCCCGTACTATTCAATCCATCGATCAGAACAATGTTTTGAGAGCGTCACATTGAGTTTTACCAAAAAACGTGATTTTTCACCCCAAAAAAAAAAGTCGTTTCCTAGCAATAGTTTTTGCGTAAAGTTACTTAGTTTGATGTACAGAATGCTTGGTTGACGGCATCGTGAAGGGTCTGTTTACACCCTGTATAAACATAGTTGTAGTTCACACGATTCCTCGCTTGGAGAAACTCAAAGAGTATAGGTACATATACATTCCATAAAGAAAGGTGTGATGTATCCTTATTCGAGATACACCGGGATGTTTAAAGCTTTCAAGAAAGCTTTCCATTCATATTCTTTACCTTGAAGAAACATTAATCTATAGAGCCTTTCATTTCATTGATAATGGAAGAAATTGTATAGGTAAGGCATTACTTGGAGCCCACAAAAAGTAAATTAAACATCAATCACTAAGAGCATGATTATTAAAATAATAATCTTCATCTAAACATACAAATCGTAACAGTACCATACAGCTATGTTTGGAGAGCAGCGGTGGCCCAGTGGTGGCGGCATCGACTTACGAACAGTAAGTCGTGGGTTCGAACCCAGACAGGCGCATTACTTTGTGTAATTTATATCATCACCACTGCTCTCAAAACGGTGAAGGAAAACATCGTGAGGAAACCGGCATGTCTTAGAACCAAAAATTCGAAGACATGTGACATCTATCAATCCGCACTGGGCCCGCGTGGTGGATTATAGCCATTCCCTCTCATTGAGAGGAGGCCGTGTCCACGCAGTGGGAACATTATAGGCTGATGATGATGTACAGCTAT
This sequence comes from Xestia xanthographa, assembly GCA_905147715.2. NCBI lineage: Eukaryota > Metazoa > Arthropoda > Insecta > Lepidoptera > Noctuidae > Xestia > Xestia xanthographa. The sequence continues at coordinate 10,278,185 of LR990652.1, forward strand.
ACTCAAAGTACTTACGGGATAATGCCATGCTGAGATAGGGGCCTTTTGGCCTCGTACAGGACCAATTTCATTTCATGTTTTTTTTTTTAATTTTTCTCTTTGTTTTTTTTTTTTTTATTAGTTGTAATACTGTTTTTAACCATTTTAATTTGTGTTTTGTCCTGTGCGGGCTAATAAATGCTTTTTATTTCTTTCTTTCTTTTATAATATCCGTGGTTTTATATATTGATGAGCTCCCCGTAAGTACTTTGAGTGTAGTGAAAAACCGTGAAAGTCTTAAACAGGGCATGTACAGCTATGTCTATTCAAACATAGTATATAATAGTCATTTTCGTATCTGTTTGTATGAGTGACTGTTTAGGTCTTCTAAAAATCACGGCGGATTTTAACGTGTTGTATCATTTATTCATCATTCACATCCATCATCATTATTCCGGAAAGTTCATATAGTAACATCACGCCTGTAATCCTCGAAGGGTTAGGCAGAGGTGGGCCTAATAGTACACCCACATTTCACCACTTATGTTTAGTCCCATGTTTATTGTTTCTGTTTTCAAATTTTGTATGCACGTCATGTCCCTGCGATGAAAGATGAAAGATGAAAGATTTTTTCTTTCTTTCTTTCTATGTAATCGGGGGTGAGCCTATTGCCATCAACCGGGCACAAATCCAGACTCCACCGTCTGCTACTGAGAAATTCCTGATGGAAAAACCCAATAACAATTTGCCCGACCAGGGAATCGAATCCAGGCTCAGCGTCGCGTGTATAATACATTAATATATCACGTAGAAATAACACAAAAATATAGATGTTAGCAGGAGCAGGTCACTAGTTATACACATAACAATTATTTATTCGAAACAAAAAACCTACAGATAAAAAATATTGACCATCACAACACAAAAATAATGAGCTCATCAGTGATTGACATATCAGTCAATACTGAATGTCAGTCCCACACAACCATATACCTAATTATTATAAAAATATAATGATTTAGTTACAAATATTCTCCATAACAAACTGATTCTAGCATAAAGGCCCTACGCCCACGGTGACATTTGACGCCCAACGTTGCTATCGCGGGTTAGTCGCATTTGTATTTCTGGGGATTTTGTTCCACCACTTCTAAAATACTAGGTAGGAAAAGCGTTTTTGGGGGACTGTCTTTTATAAATTTTGACTTTCTTAAAGTGCTGATTTATCAAATTTGTTATTAATGACTTAGTTCTGATTTTAATAATGCTGAATCGTGTTTTCATGACGACTAAAACGCGACAGCATTGCGATATTAGGCGATCCAAAATCGTGGTAACGCCGGCGAAGGTACGGTCGAACAAGCTATTTGGTTTACAGTTTAACCCACAAATTACATTGTAAAATGCAAACAGAATCAGATCTTAAATTAATTACCTCAAATCCGATCCCGATCCGATCCGAAACCCGAACCCGATCCCGATCCCGAAAAACCCGACCCCGATCCCGATCTCCCGACCTATTCCGATTCCGACCGCACCAAACCCCTGATTCCTCCCGATCTCTTGAACCAAATAGCTTGTTCGACCGTACTCACGGCCGTTTTGCTTTTACATGCCTCGCTGCAAAATGTCGCGATGGGCGCGGGTCCTAACTCCTAACGCCTTAGATCTAAACTGAAGACGAAGTTTAGACTAACAAGTTAATGCTAACCTGATTACGTCGAAATCATGGCAGACAATCCTGAAGGAATAGAGTTGTGCCCCGTTGAGACTGGGGACTTGACTGGTATGATCTAGTTATGTACAGTTGACGAAATAGTTTGGTGTCTTTGCACTTCGAACTATCGGAGGACGAATAGGTGAGGCAATGTTCCAATATTATATATATTTCTTCAATCAATGTCAATGGTGGGCCTGCAGCTGCGAGCTACAAAAAAATACAGTCCGATGATTGACATAATGTAATAAGTTGCTCATCTAAATTATTTTAAACATTACAGAGATGTTGATAATGATTAATTTCTGGGTTTCATTTCCATATCAGCAAAGTGTTGTTAGTTTTTCCCATCAAGAATTTCTTGGTAACAGTCTATATTTGCGCCTGGTGGCAATAGTGTTTTTAATATAATTACAAACAATATTAAAAACACTATTGCCACCAGGCGCAAATACAGACTGTTATTTTTTCTTGTCTCACATCATAAATACGTAGGAAAAAACGTTATTTTCACGTGTGTAATAAATATCTAAACATACACGTTACTCTCGCCAACAGCGTATGTAAAAGACATGTAGCATTGTTGATATAAGACTACACTAAACACCAGGTGCAACAAAGTTTAGGACAGAGTGGAAATTAACCTAGGCCTACCTAGGTTAAGTGTGCTACAGTTACAGCTTAAAATAAAACTTTATTTAAAGCTGTCACTATGACGCTTAACCACACGACTCTCATAGACGACCAATGTCCAAGACATGTAGATAGAAGACCACTAAACAAATACAGAACAAAATGTAGAAAAGAGCTGTTGTTGCCTTGCCTGAATACTAATCTTCTTTCTTGACTGTACTTTTAAAAAACCTTCAATAATCGACCTTGAAGACGTCAGCTTATACAAAAATATGTTCGACATAAAGTATAATACATATTGTTATTAACCGCATCGATAAGGCAGGTGGAAGTTCTAATTAATACCCGTTCCCGGGATCCCGGGAGTAATTTTCTTCACTCAATGTATACTTATTCCCCCCTTTTAGCTACCTAAGTCGTTTCCACGCAATATTTCAACCGTAATAAATGCCTTTGCACTATATTTTACATTCTAACGATACATAGACAGAGTTCCATTCATTTTTATGAGTCAGACGTGACTTGGGCCATTAAAAAAATATTGGAATAATTATTTGGATAGAAAACATCGAATGGCTGTTTTGTTTTCGTTTGCTGCTCTTGTATTTCTTTCTATTTTATGTGTTTTCATTTGGATGTAAAAATAACATGTTTCTCGAAGCGACTTCTATTGAAGAAAAGCTTGTAGAATATCTCTTTTGACGGGAGGATATTAAATTTGTCTAAAACTTTATGGAAAAGAAAAAATGGCGGACTTAATGCTTTCGTCTCTTCGTGTCACTGCTTTGTCTTCAAAATCTTTTGAGGAAAAATTATTGCCTTTGAACACTAGTGTCGTAGGTATTGTGTAACACACTCATAACCCCATGTCATTAATTTTGACAAGTACGACATTCATCTACGTTGTCACGCAGACGAATCTATATAACATACATAAATTATGTACGCGTATGAAGCAATGAATTAGGAATTAACTTCGAAATCCTACTAATTGTTAGAAAGAGTGAATTTTCCTTAAGTTAGCCGTGTACTTCCCAGAAATTGATCCTCATCAACGACACGAGCGAATGGTGTAATAGTTCAGTGTGTGTTTTTTTCAAAATCAACTTGCGAGATTCCTGGCTAGGAATATTGATTTTTTTAAATCCAATGTTGCTGTTTTAGTTTTGATCAAAATCGGACTCGAGACTACTTTGAGTATTTTTCGTTTTTCTCGTAGTTTCGGATTTCAATCAATCAATCAAAAAACTTTATTTCGAACAAAAGTATATACCATATGGGTTAGTAGCGAGTACCTACTTAGGCGCTACGTTAGTACGACATTAAGAAAAAAAAATCCAAAACAACACCACACAACAGGCCAATTGAACATACCAAATTAATTAATCAATACAATTTAATCCCCAAAAAGTTTTATTATTACAAAATTATATCAAACTAAAACACAAATCATGTCCAATAATTTAAGCCGGTTTATAAAAAAACCTTAAGTCATGATAATTTTAAGTCCACAGTCCCTAGACGTTCCCGGCGCAAAGGAGCCCATGACGCTTGCAGCGTTTCCGCGCTGAATTGCCAAGGCTAGCCTCTGCACCAGGAAAGAACCAGAGCGTGGGTCACCGCCCCTATCTCTAAGTCGCCGGCCGATCTCGGCCACAAATTTGACAGCGTCGGACCCCCAGCAACCAGTGGTTTCCACAGCTAGTGGGACAAAATAATACCTCGGCTCCAAGGTTGAATATTTGACCCGCTTTTTGAGAGCGGCTGATTCAGCCGCGGCACCGGGTGACCCGACAGTGCGAGGGAGATGGCTGGCGGCAAACGTGCTAACACAAGTCGCGTCCCAAAGTAGGCACTTACCCTTTTGCCAGGGTACCAAAGTCAGGCCATCTGGTCTTTTGCCATCCAAACGACAGAGACCCGGCGGCTCCAGGACACAAGGGATATTGGCGCCAACCAGCGCTCTCCGGATAATGTCGTTGAGAGCATGGTGCCTCGGAAACCTCCCTGAGCAACGACAGCAACTTAACGCGTGGTGGCCATTGGCCTCCACTCTGGACCCGCAGATGCATATATGTGGTTCACAGACATCGCAGCCCAGGCGGAGAGCCACCGCCACCCGCAAAGAGTCGCCGTCAAGTAAAGTGCCTAGGTGAGGTGAAGGAAGCGCTTGCAACCACGCTCCTGATTCTGACCGCGACACTGCCTTTAAGCGCGCCAATTCAACCCCCTCCGCCCGGTCTATAAGTCCGGCTAGAACCGCCTTCGCTCCTACATCATCCCAAGAGCGCTGCACTTGAGGTTTCTCCGGGATGATACCGCCAGGGCAATGGCCTGACCAGGCCGCCAGAGCATCCGCTGCGAAAGGGATACTGACTTGTTCGCCATCAAGAGATAGAATGCGAGCGACCAAGTCAGTAACCCCATGCGCAGACGCCAAGAAGGCCGGCAGGCCGACATCCTGTGCGCGACGAACCCCCAGACCTCCATGCCGGATCGGCAAAGCCACTTGCGTCCATTGAGCTTCGTTCAGCGAAACGTTCAAAATACTCTCTACCGTCTCCTTAAGAGCTTCATCGAAAGATGAGAGAGACTGTGTGTGTTTCGCGGTACCGAAGTTGACATACTTTTTGCGGACTGCCCCGACGTGGTGGTTCGGGGCAGTCCGCAAAAAGTATGTCAACTTCGGTACCGCGAAACACATGCGCAAAAGTACCAAAGCGACGTGGGCAGAGAGATTTTTGAGCCTTCTGTGGGCGTCGAGAAGATTACGCTTGCGATCCTCTAGAGCCTCAGGGACTGCATCAGGGAAGATCGGGGCACCCAAGAGATTAAAAGAGTTAGGTGAAAGCATAGTGAGACCCGGAAGAAAGGAAGAAAAGTGCGAGAATTTTGGCACAGCCTCAGGACCACAGGGGAAAAACTCACATTTAGCTGAGTTTACCTCAAGGCCCAGCTCTCTGAGACGTGGAATTAATGTGCGGATATCTTGTTCCACATCCTCAGGTTTGCCGCCTATGGTACCGTCATCCAAGTACCACACGTTCAGAGGTGATTTTAGGTCGTGGATTGAGGCTTGGATGGCCAGGCTAAAAGTGAGCGGCCCAAGAGGGTCTCCCTGCTGAGCTCCAACCTGAGACTTGATCAAAGCATCACCAAAGTAAAGATTAGAGGGTGCCTCGTAGACCTGATGGAGAAACGGGTATAAAGACGGGGTCCTCCCCCTCACCTCCCTTAAGAGAACATCCCTTTCCAAGGTATTAAACGCATTCCTGACATCAAGCTTCACAATGATGCAGTTCGCGTTTTCGGGCCCCGTCGCAAAAGCACGAGTGGCATGTATGGCAGCCTCGCACCCGAGGAGCGTACCGAAGCCTAGTTGATGAGGCTGCAAATAAGCTGCCATCTCTTCCTTAACGGCTCGACATGCCAGCTTAGCTGTCAGGCGCCGAAAGGTGCTACCAATGGCAATCGGCCTCAAACCCCCATCCTTCTTAGCGATAGCGCAAAGAGAAGCCCCGTACAAGTATGGACATACCTCTCGATTTAACTGACCGCTAAGCAAGAAATTGCACAGCCTGCACAATGACTCCAGAAGGCGTTGGCCATTGTCGCCCGCCGAACTGGACGTCAATTCTTTTAGGTGCCCCGGTCTGATTCCATCTAGCCCTGCAGCCGAACCACTATAGAAGGAGCCGAGAGCCAGAGACACATCCTCGACGGTGACAGTCAGCGGTAAAAATGACTGATCAGGAGGATCTGGAAAAACAAGAGGACGAGACGGCGAGGGGTGCTTTAATTTCAAAGCATCAAGAGTCTCAGGAGCAGATTGAGCCATGGTATCGTCAGACATTAACAGACGAACTGCTCCTCTTAGGTCCCCCTCATGGACCTTGGTCTCAATGGCCCTCGAAATAGAGTGGGATCCAATCCAATTTAATCTAATTTATGATTCATTCACGCCCATTTATACAATTCAACCTGTTTAAACTAAGAATATGATACTGGTGCTAACGCTGGTTTTTTTTTATATTATTTATTTTTATTTTAACGCTGGGGTAGGCACAATCATAATCGTTAAACATTTCAGCAAAAGCCACTTTGTTAACACACCCACAGGTGTCGATACTGTTGTGCACAAACTAAATTTAATTTATGCTATTGCTATCTTTTTCTCTCTAATAAAACGAGAAAGAGACGGACGTAATTTAGAGCTGTCAAATTTAGTTGGAACTAATATTTCTATACAAATGAAGGGTGCACGTAAAAACATGTCGACTAAAATCACGGTGAAGCGCAAGGCATAAACTAGTTTGACATCTCTAACTTAGTGCATAGCTATAGCCTTCCTTTTCTCGCACTGCCTTTTAGTAAAAGATAGCAATAGCCTAAATTAAGTTTAGTTTGTTCACAACAGAATCGACACCACTGTATGTAAACTAAGTGGTTTAACGAGATTGATCAAACTCAATGCATTTATTTAAATTAGACCACTGCAGACATATTATGTGAATGTAAAAAAAAAAAAAACTTATGAAAGTACTGTAGACCTGTAATTAGTTCCCCAATGCAAAGGGTAGATCTCTATGGAGAGGAATGACACTCTTTTAAATCAAAAATTTGTTAAAAAATCTTGGTTAATATAATTATAATCATAGTGACATTACACATTTTTCTGTAGTGTTCTTGGTCTATAAAAAAACACTCAAGTCTTATTTCCCCTGGGTATAAGATATCTATAGAACAATCAGTCATAAAAGAAGTAATATTTCTCATAAAACTTTCTTAATCTCTTCCGTAAACAAATGAAGCAACAAAACGGCACTTCGTAGTCTCAAAGCCGCCATTCCGCGCGTCTTAGTTTAAATTTTTAATTTGTCAACTCCTGCAACTAATTGTTTCATGTCAACGACACTGCAAGCCAGATGCGCATAGGGTTACCAGACGACAAATTCGTGAAATGTTTAATTTTTGGTAGAAATTTTAACGAAATATTTTGACATTTTTTCTGATGATTACATTATATTAAATTGGTAATTTATAAAATCTGTATTGTTTAACGTAAAAATAATCCTCCGTAATTATTTAATAAAATCTGCATGAATTTTTGTAAAAGCAAAATGTTTACTAATACAAAAATAACCTCGCTAAAGTTTTAAAGGTAAACTGGGGATTTTGTCAGAAAATCGTATTTTATATCAGGCAACCCTTAAGTTTCGTTTAATTAGAGATTGAGCCCTCAGACAGAACATATTCTGAACATTACTGAACTTTGAGCAGCTTGTTCAAAGTTTGTTATATTTTGTTGACATACACTGCACATGTTTGTAAAATGCTTTGTAAATACTGGCCTTATTTATCGCTGGAACCTTTTAGATAATTGTTTATCGCGAAATTCATTCGATTGCAATAACTTTTCGACGTTGCTTGTTTATTTTTCGAAAGCAAACCAAATATTTTTACAGCGACGGTCACAAGAGCTATGGCTATACGAAATAGAACAACAAACACGATGAAACTACTTGAACTGAACCTTTGAATTCTAAACTAGCTGACTGGAGTAAAAAGTTTTCTGATTTGCCTACCACATGACCCCAGAGAGTCCTCGTACGGTCTTAAATATATCTTAAGGTCGGATTTCACTTCTAATTTTGAGTTATTCATGTTCAAATGGGGTCCAAACCTTACCCACATATCCCTTTTTGTGATCAATGAAAAATTCTGGGAATACAGAGCGAAAGAAAATTTGGGGGAAACAATTTATACTGTTGCTGTGAAAACAATTCGCTCTTTGTGGAATATTTGACGGTGAATGAAGTTAAAAATGGTGCTGGGTTTTCAGGTTAGGTTACTGTTGAATTTTAAGTTACTTGTGGGACATTCAGGATGCCTTTACAGCGATATATGCTGACATTGATTTTTTATGAATTCGAGATCACTTCGTTGAATACTTATGCTATATTTTACACAGTACAGTTCTGCAAAGGATCTTTTTTTTCTGTCTGTATTATCCGATGATCCGTTTCATATTATTCTTTCATTTCCAAAACAAAATGTGCCCCATCCGATTGTGTTTTCAATCTTTTTTGTTATGAATAGCAACAGAGTGCTATAGACAATATATTTTATATTCGTTTTTGTTTATTTTATATACAACCTGTTTTTTTTATATCCCATAACTCTAGGGTTATATTCTGTAGGTAAAAATAACACTAAAACTCCTAGTATAGCTGGTCCAAAAATGCATAGTTTCGGAGATATCATCAATAATAATTATAAAATATGTATCCAAGTTTCATTGATAAATACAAGTATTATTATTTTTTTTTTTATTTATTATTATAGGTCTACCAACAATTGTTCACACTGGATATAGCGACATAATTCATTCTTAAAATTAAATAACAGCGCAACAATTACTTATAGGTAAACACCAATTAAAAAAACCGGCCAAGTGCGAGTCGGACTCGCGCACGAAGGGTTCCGTACCATTATTTAAAAACATTATACAAAACTGCAAAAAAATCACGTTTGTTGAATTCTGTTTTTAGTATTTGTTGTTATAGCGGCAACAGAAATACATCATAGCTGTGAAAATTTCAACTGTCTAGCTGTCACGGTTCATGAGATACACCCTGGTGACAGACAGACGGACAGACGGACAGAAGGACAGACAGCGAAGTCTTAGTAATAGGGTTCCGTTTTTACCCTTTGGGTAAGGTACCCTTAAAAGGATGATTGAAACATAATTCATATGCCAGTTGATTCTTTGATATGGTCTCAATCGTACCCTAGAGTTACGGGATATCAAAAAATACAGGTTGCTTATCTTAAACAGAAAACACATCAAAGTGAAAATTAAGGAAAGATAGTACAGCATAAAGGTTGGATACCTTTCGCTACCTTTTTTTTATTTTTTTCTTTTCAAACATCTTTCGTTCTAAACCTTTTTTGTACACAAAAATCATACAGTTTTCTTTAGGTTTCATGAAATACCGTGAACCTATCCAATCAAAAGCTCTCAAGGCTGACTTCAACCCCTTTTTTTCTCTTTACCTAATCCATCATAGGTATAAAGGGTGTCCTAGCCTGTCAGGGCATAATTTTTCAACGACGATGATACATGGTGCTTTATTTATTTTCATGCATGAATGATCTGTTTTGTATTAAATAACAATGTATTATGCTGATATCGTTTTTCATGTGAATTTATTAATGTTTTGTGAGAAACAATAACGTAATATTACGCTTGAATTATGAATAGGGTAGACAGAGATGTGTATCACCAACGTTTAGCCGGTAATATTGCGGAATGAATGTAGTTACTGAACTGTTAAGAAAACCCTATTTCCTATCCTACTTAATATTAAAATGCGAAAGATTGTGACGATGGATGAATGGATTGATGGATTGATGGATGGATGGATGTAAGGATGGATGGATGGATGTATGGATGGATGGATGGATGGATGGATGGATGGATGGATGGATGGATGGATGTTTGTTACTCTTTCACGCAAAAATTTCTCAACAGATTTGGATGAAATTTTGCACACAGATAGTTTATAACCTGAATTAACACATGGGATATTTTTTGTCTCGGTAGCATGATCCTGTGGGACAATTATCTTCTTTACTTCACGTGGGCGAAGCCGCGGGCATAAGCTAGTTTACTGTTTTACAATGTTTACAGTATTTACAATAGACATAATTATATTTATTTATCTTAGACGATCGGTTTCAATCAACAGCTTGTACTTCGACAAAGGCCTCCACTAAAGTTTCCATTTCTGCCTGCCTTCCCGCTTTTCTCGTCCACTCTGGACCAACCACTCTTTTGACCACGCCCTTTGCTTCTTCTTCTATTCCTGGGAACTTTTATTATTGGACACGTAAAACAAGAAGTACTTCGATTCTTCCTAATAATCCTACTTATTATTTACATATAATGAATGTTTGTTAGTCTTTCATACAAAAACTACTGAACAGATTTGGATGAAAATTAGCTCACAGATAGTTTATAACCTGGATTAACATCTAAGATACTTGCGGGCGAAGGCGCGGGCATAACCTAGTTAGTACCTATTCCAATAAAAACCTTACTCAGAAATCGAACCCAGGCCGATCACTAGACCCACTCCCCCACAAGATAGTCTTCCGTCAATTTCACGATTTTATTTATAAACTGTGTATTGATATTATACGCCTGGAAGGCTCTGCCATTGAACGGACATGACCCCTTATCAAGGGTGGCTAGTATCAATTTCCGCAATTAAAAAACCGAATAACACTTCGCAACCTTTAAAACGAATTTGCTACCTTCCAATAAACAACAAAATATGTAAGCTACCTACTTTGTAACAATATAAGAATACCTTTTTTTTAGTGGGTTATTCACCAACTGGACAAGAAAGACTGGACACACGTATGTCCAGTTGGTGAAACTCACAATTAGTATCACTTATTATTTCGTCATCTGGACACGCCAAGATTTTTACGCGTGTCCACATAGTGAAACTTAAATTAAATCACTTTTATGTTTTCGCCAACTGGACACACCCAGTCTTTTTTGCAAAAAAAGGGTACAGTCCTGTTAACCATCCTGTTGACCGATGTATTCATTCACCGAATTGTATTCATTCATACAATTTAAATAACTTAAGGGGTTTCCAATTTAGTTTTTTTTTTGTGTTAGTTCTTTTTATTTAATTTTCTTTTTATTTTTATTTTATCCTGTACGAGTCTAATGAATATTTTTTAATTCTTTCTATAAGGACGTGCATATTAATACAGCATGATTCGTCGGTTAACAAAACATAAAACCGTGCGAACAAAACTAGCACATAAACAATAAAAAAATATCTTCAGCCACTTAAACAGACAACAAAAGCTTAAAAGAACATCTTTTCTTTTTAAAATTCAAGCCAAGAGATCGCATGCATGCTTGTATACTCAGGCACAATACATTATGTACTTACGAAGACAGTTCCTAAGTTTTAGCAAGTAGGGCGAGAAATGGCGTGAAATCGATCATCGGGACCGAGCTGCCGAGGTGGAAACTTTAAAATCCATTTAACTTGGTCACGTCCACACCTAGCGGAAAGGTTATACGAAAATTTTATTCGAATTATTCGATAGTTGGGCGGGTATAAACATTACTGTTTGAGTTTCGACACTGTTGAATCGCTGAATTGCTTCAAATCCACACTTAATGGCTATCTCGAAAGAGATACCGCGGCCCCGGAACACAAAGGGCGATGAAGGAACATGGATGGGTTTTAGTCAGTAAAAGTCTGACACTCCCCTCCTGCTCCGCCCAGAGTGGGAGGAGTCATTTGATGATTTCCCATCATGATAAAAAAAAATGGCTATCTTCGTTGGTATAGTGGTCACAGAAGCTACTAATGAGTTCGAGTTCGATTACCAGGTCGGGCAAAGTGTTATTGGTTTTTTAACCGTATTCCAATCAATTCGTCTGATTTTTTTTATTTGTGTATGTTCAGCGATATCTTCGCCAATTTATTGGAAGAATATTATTTCGTGGTGGTCCCGTTTAAGTTTGGTGAAGATCTGATGCTGATTTTCGGAGATATACAATGGAACTCTTCAATAATAGACGGCAAATCTGTCGTGATTGCTGCAATCGCTTGGATGTTTATTGGTTATACAACATCACGACGTGATGTTACAATCACGACAGATTTGCTGTCTACTATATTGAAGAGTTCCCTAAAAATGGAAAAGTAAAAACTTTTTTGCAAAAGATAAAACCGACTTTGTAAACACAAAAAAGTGAATAAGTCGGTGACTTGCAACCGATTTCTAAAGCTAATGTTATTTTTCACTTTTTTTTTTGTGTTTTTTTTTGTTAGAATTCTCAGCATGGAGTCTAGATTTCTGCCCGATTGACGTGAGTAGACTTGCCCCATGTTACATGATGGGACTTAAAAACAACGTATGGTTTACCTCTGCCTAATCCTTCGGGGTAAACAGGCGTAATGTTATGTTATTCGAAGATTATGTAGCCAACCTGCAGTGCAAATGCAACTGTGTTTTCCGGGCAACAGATCTCGAGGGACACCCAAAGCCAGGCAATATCTCTGCGCACTACATCTATCCAAGTTGCAGATTTAAGGTAACATGCAGTGTTTGCGACGTGGATGTGACGGTGTAGCACTACAGGTATACATTTCTGTATAGCCCTTCGGAGATTACCGGCGTAATGTTATGGATATCAAGGACAGAACGACTAACAGAAGTAATCTACACATGTAATGTTTGATTAATTATGTAACTTGATTTTGCCGCGGCCCGCTGTGTGGTCTAAAATTACTACGGGATCTTACTACGGGGATGAAAATGCTATGTCCTAGTCCTGGTTATGGTCTATCTAAGTGACCTAAGCCCATTAATGCGACTACAGGAGCTAAACGTGACTTTTATAACGCAAAAAAGCATATGATTCACTGCAATAAACAAAACCAGAAAAATATATGATATTCTTCAGGTTATATGCTAGGACGATAGTGTTTTGAAAACATAATACAACAAACTTTATTCGATAAAAAAATCACGAACTTATCTCTAAAAATTTCTTTTAACGAGTAAAAACCATACTAAAATACATGCAATCATTCTGATTTTTTGGCAAATAATTCTACAAACAACATAATTATTAGCATCATAGTGTTTTACTTTTTCAGTCCAATCAATAGATTTTTTGTAAATACCAAAAAACCACTCATTTCGCACTATTCGGTTCGCAGTGACTGACGTAACAACCAGTTTGTAGTGCAAGCTGATTAGAACTTTATTCTGGGTGCGCCAAAGTTCACCTAAATTTTCAACTCCGATAATTGGAAATCCGAAAATGTTCTTCTTAACATTTTTCATCCTAACAATCACAATTCCTAACTACTCTGTCTCTAATGTTCATAATTCCGAAGCATTCAACTTCATAATGTCAGTAGCAATAAACATCTATTATACTTTTATTTGTTTTCCTATATTTTCTCAACATAACCATCTTTTACACTATTATTCAAAGTCATATCTTTTTTGTTTTGATTTATTTTTATTCATAATAATCAGTATTATATACATTAGTTTTGCGTAACTTTATTTTCACATAACATGTTTATATGTAGGTATATAAGAATACAATACAAAATAATAAAAAAATATAATGACCACCAAAATTAACTTTGTGGCTACTAACATCTATCACCTAAAATATCAATTGATCACCAAATTTAGTAAATTGAGCACCAATTTTTAATGAGGTGGTTGATGACAAACTAGTTTTGCCTAGGCCGACTTGGGGCACCCCGACACGGATAGATTAGGTTAGAAGGGTATGGCGGGGTCGAATGAGCGAGCGAAGCGAGCGAATAGACCCCGCCATACCCTTCGTGGTTATTTTTTTATAAACCATTCAGAACTAGGAACCCCGCGAGGCGGGGCTCCGTCGACCGGGTCTCCCTCGACTCGGATGCAAGAGCATAACAGTTCAATTTCTGGTGGTCAAAAATAAATTTTTGGTTCTAATTTCACGATAAAATGGGGATTAATTTTGGTGATCATTTACTGAATTTGGCAACCAAAAGTGATTTTTTTGTCTTTACATTTTGCTAAATCTGGTGGTTCGTTAATTGTATGCCAAATAATAGTACGGTACAAGTAATTAAATACATGTTTTCATATACCTATATTTATAGCGGTGTGTACCTGCAAAGATATCCATAGGTTAGGTTAGAACTGTGACCAACTACGCGCGAGCCGAGCGAGCGAAGCGAGCGGTGCCGCGGCAGTGGCAGGCAAGCGCTACCTCGGAATTGGTCGCGAAACTTTTATAAGTATTTTTTTCATAATGCCCCATGACGACACTCTGACCTGAATTTCATTCATTTAAACAAAAATCAGTGAAACGACCTTTAATCATTCTAAACATTGTTCATCATCATCATCATCATCATTTCAGCCGAAAGACGTCCACTGCTGGACATAGGTCTCCCCCAAGTGTCGGGTTATTTAGACATAATTATCTCAGGTATAGTTATAGTAATAAGTACCTACGTTATGTAAAGCATACCCCCAAATAATAATCATACCTTCAAATTAAAACTATAAAATATATCATCTTCTATCCACATATATTTGTTATTACACTTGGTAAATGCTTCTTTCTGAGTATGAGTTAAAATATTATGGTAATTATGATTAGGGATAAAAGCGTTATGATAAAAAACAGTAGGAGTTTAGATATATTCACATTAATGATATTATTAATTACAATTTTCGGAAACATGAGTGTTATGAACATCGCCGGTAGCACTACAAATAGTATGAATGAACTTTAGGATGAAAAATTTTAGGAAGACTGATCATTCGGATTACAAATCATTAGGAAGAACAATTTCGGGTAAAGAACTTTAGGTGAGCCAATATGGACCCCTTTATTCTAACAGTACCACCACAAATATAGTTGCTAATTTAGCTCCTGTAGTCACCTTAAGCAGTTTAAGCGTGAAAAGGTGACAAACAGACCGATATATAGTAATTACTTTCGAATTTATATTTATCATAATGGATATGGATTTATTCCAGCCGATAATAAATTAAGTAGAGGGTTCACGAAACGAAATACGTTTTTTCGTATTTTACTAATCGAATAACCCTCTATTCAGAAGTTGATTCTCAATGACACTGTTCTTTCATAACTTAAGTACCTACCTAGTTACTTTCCAAAATAAATGTGTTGAATTAAACTCCCGCAGGCAAACCTGAGTAAAAATATAACTTCATACCTATGTTATTATGACAAAAACTCGTTAAAGAAAAATATTTTACCACCAATTTAAAGATAGCCGCAGGCATACAGTAGACTCAGCTGATTCGAATAACAATAGATCAAAATCGAATAGAAAAAGACAAAGATTATTCGATTGCTAAAACATTTCGGAATCGCGCTTCACTAGTCCGTTCCATTCAATCGACTGTTCAAATATCGAAGGTAAAAGTTCAAATAAATAACATTTCTGACTGACAGATATATCATTAATCATTAACGAAAGATTGTACAATGTATTCGGCGTAATTAAGTGTAAAGCGTCGTCCACACGTCTCTTGTGTGTTAGTGGTTTAGTCGACAAATGCCACGATATTTTGTATGTCAGACAGATGCATTATACACCCAAGTAACCGAGTTTTCTTTTTTGAGGTTTTTGACGACCCGAATGGCGCAGTGGTAGTGACACTGCCTTACGTTCTTATAATAGGGTCTCAGATTCGGACGGTGGGCTATGGGCTAGCCTGCCGTCCGTCCGTCTCATGACGACAGGCCGCGTCGACGGCGCAGGAATGTTCCACGCGCGCCTCGAAAAAAAAAAAAAAAAAAAAAAAAATGTAATAAATATTTATTTATATTTAGTGTGTAAATTTTTAAATAGATAAATAAAAAATTCCGGTAGGAGCAAATGTTTCTGTGATGAGCATGGACATTTTGTTACCGAGTCATGGATGTTCATATACATTATAAGTATGTATTTACAAACAAAAAGTATCTATGTAGTATTTCAACTACCAGATAGTTGAAATACTACATAGATACTTTTTGTTGTGTGTTCACGACACAAGCCTCGTTGCTTCGTGTGGCACTAAATGGCGCTGTGTGTAATGTCCAATTGTCCAGCGATATTTATTTATTTATTTAGTTTCCGCCGTGCCTAGGCAACGACGTTAAGTACTTAGTTTACTGTTGGTTCCGGCTGTCATTTGTAGATCTGCGACAGTCGTTACAGGTAGTCAGTGGTCCGAAAGTCTGACAACCAGTCTTACCAAGGGGTATCGTATTACCCAGTACTTATTGGGTTATGGAGGTCAGATAGGCAATCGCTCCATGTAAAATACGGGTAATAAGCTTCATCATGTTAGACTGGAAGCCAAAATAGGACATGGTTGGGAAAAGGCTAGGCAGATGATGATGGAATTTCTTTAATAATTTACTCTTTTAACCACGCGATGTTACGGTAGATACTTTGAAATTAGAATTCTGAAAGGAGACAGCTATATAATATTCTAGTCACAGTTTTGTTTAAATTCCAGTTCTCTAGTTCTCATTTTACACTGTCGCTTCCAGTGATATATGATATTAGGTGCAGATTGTAGGTATTTCTTTCACTAAAAGTATTTTACATAACATTATATCAAGCCTGCCATGTAATTTCCGAGTTTCCCGAATTTACATTTCGCCCGTAAAGTTTTAGTCATGCAATAGGGGACGAGCCTATTGCCATCATTCGGACACAAATCTATACTCCGTGGCTGCTTCTGAGAAATTCATTATGTAAATATTCCAATAACACTTAGCCCGACCTGTAATCAAACCCAGAACCTCATGTTCGCCAGTTGTGTTTGAATGAATGATACATTTATTTGCAAGAATACCTATAGGTAGTAACATAGGTAGGTACTTAAGTTCTTAATATCTATTGGTTTCACTATATTCGGCATTTCGGCCATACAAATATTGAGATTTTACATCTTGGTATACTAATAGTATGCAGTAGACATTTAGTACTAAAATTAAAATTACAAATCAATAAATACAATTAGATTAATTTAAAATAATAAGTAATTTATACATCATATTAAAATAGCGATCAATAATAATTCATCATCATCATCATCAGCCTATTAAGGTTCCCACTGTTGGGACACAGGCCTCCTCTCTATGAGAGGGAATGGGCTATAATCTACCACGCGGGCCCAGTGCCGGTCGGTAGATGTCACATGTCTTCGAATTTTTGGTTCTAAGACATTTTTTCCTCATGATGTTTTCCTTCACCGTTTTGAGAGCAGTGATGATGAAATAAATTACACAAAATAATTCGAACCCACGACTTACTGTTCGTAAGTTGCGGCCGCCACTACTGAGCCACCGCAGCTCTAATAATTATGTCATGTCAATAAAAAATAGTATTTGTTGAATCTAAAAAAAAAATCAACATTAAAATAGCATTGTCGAATAACAGTCGACCACAAGACTTAAAAACCGGCCAAGTGCGAGTCGGACTCGCGCACGAAGGGTTCCGTACCATTATTTAAAAACATTAGACAAAACTGCAAAAAAAACACTTTTGTTGTATGGGAGCCCCCCTTAAATATTGATTTAATTCTGTTTTTAGTATTTGTTGTTATAGCGGCAACAGAAATACATCATCTGTGAAAATTTCAACTGTCTAGCTGTCACGGTTCATGAGATACAGCCTGGTGACAGACAGACGGACAGACGGACAGACAGCGAAGTCTTAGTAATAGGGTTCCGTTTTTACCCTTTGGGTACGGAACCCTAAAAAGTACTTAATATGTTTTATAAACAGTAAAAACAAACTCTACGAAGCACTGGCAAAGTGTAAATAAGCCTTGAGTTACAAAGTCGAGGACAAGTACGAATTAATGGTTTCCAGCGAAGCATTGAGTCCGTTATTAAATATAATTTTGTTGAGTATTATGCTAATATTGTCGGTTTTTGTAAACGTTTATTATAATGAAATCTCTATTAGCATACTGCTTGGAATGGTCATTGTACTGCTTCATTTTTAGGGTTCCGTACCCAAAGGGTAAAAACGGAACCCTATTACTAAGACTTCGCTGTCTGTCCGTCTGTACATCTGTCCGTCTGTCCGTCTGTCCGTCTGTCCGTCTGTCTGTCACCAGGCTGTATCTCATGAACCGTGACAGCTAGACAGTTGAAATTTTCACAGATGATGTATTTCTGTTGCTGCTATAACAACAAATACTAAAAACAGAATTAAATCAATATTTAAGGGGGGCTCCCATACAACAAACGTTATTTTTTTGCAGTTTTGTCTAATGTTTTTAAATAATGGTACGGAACCCTTCGTGCGCGAGTCCGACTCGCACTTGGCCGGTTTTAGAGTTCCGTAGTTCAATAAGGTTCTTCAACAGTAAATGTAATTTGGGAACTTTATCAAAAGTTTAACTTAAAATAAGCTTTTAGAGACAATGATTAATGTATCAAATGTTTAAGCAATGGATTACCGTTTGTTAAGTAGTTACAAAACGTTTCAGGAAATTCGGTAAAAAGAAACATTTCTCTTTTCTTTAAAAGTATTGTGTTATACAGTGTAACGAGGTGTGAATGTCAGTTAGTATAAGAGCGGTTTTACACTACGTCCGATCCGAGTACAATCCGTACCCGTGAAATGTCAGTCATAAGGTATGGTATGTCTATTTACCTTTGTAAAGGTACAAGTTGGCAGCGGGCGACACGAAGCCGCCGCAGACGACGTGTCGCCGTTTCATGTCGCCGCAACACATCGCCGCCTCATGTCGCTGCAGTCATGATTTTGAACCCGACTGACTGATCTGCGGTCGGGCGACACTTGCGTCTGCCGCTCGACGATGCGTCGCTAGCTTTATGTCGCTTGCTTCGGAGGGAATGTCATAGAAATACATAGAAAACAGTAGTGTCGCTGCAACACGTCGTCTGCGGTGGGTTCGTGTCGCCCGCTGCCAAGATGCACCTTTAACCACAAGTACTAGTACTCTACATATTTAGGTAATTATAAAATTGCCAGCAAACGTCCTGCGGAATCGCGGGGCAGGCCCAGAGCCATACACTTTGTCATCAGTCACTTTCACGGATTCGGTACGGATTCAGATCGAACGTAGTGCAAAACCGCTCTAATATGGTGAATAGTACCTATTCACCTGCATCCGATTGGATGGGAACTGACCCACAACGTAGTTGGGAAAAACTAGTCAGATTTGATGTTCTGACTCTTTATATCAGTAAAATTAGTAAAAGCATGATGGCTACTACAGAACCCTGGTGACCCAAAACACTTGGCAGTTGTCAATTAAAATAAATAAGAGATAACCGAAGCTAAGTTAGAGCATTATCTTCATCATCATTTCAGCTGAAAGACGTCCACTGCTGGACATGGGCCTCCCCCAAAAGTCGCTACATTGACCGGTCCCGTGCTCGCATACAGCAAATTCCCGCAACCTTCACCAGGTCATCGGTCCACCTAGTGGGAGGCCTTCCAACGCAACGTCTTCCGGTTCGCGGTCGCCACTCCAAAACTTTTCGGCTCCATCAGCCATCCGTTCGCAGTTAGATCATATCAAAAGCTAATAATTCATCGTTCGGCAAACACAGTTTCAGTGTAAAAAATTCCGCCAGCATACTCCAAATATTTTCATTGACCAATTCTAGTCGTTTTTATTAAAAATAGTTTGTTCAATGAGTGCATTGAATCAATATTTTAGCAGTATGTTTTTTCTGTTTTTGGACTTGTAAAAATGTTCTATTCAAGCGCTTTATACGTAGTAAGTTGAGGAGCTCTTTGCTTAATAATAACAGACGCTCGGGTTGATCTAGGTCTGTGGATGGGTGACCACACCCAGCCTTTTCCCAACTATGTTAGGGTCAGCTTTCAGTCTAACAGGATGCAGGTGAATACCAGTATTTTACATGGAGCGACTGCCTATATGCCCTCCATAACATAATACGCTATCCCTTGGTAAGACTGGTTGTTTGATTAACGACTGTCAAAGATCTACAAATGACAGCCAGAACCAACGGCTCACACACCCGTGTGTGTGTGTAACTGGATCATGGAGCAACACAATTCCAGAACGCTTTTTTATTTTTTTATATCTAACTAACACTACTACACGACTAACAATTGATAGGTTGTAGATCTTTGACAGTCGTTCGGCAGTCAGTGGCCCAAAAAGTTTGACAACCAGTCTTACCAAGGGGTATCGTATAACTCGGTACTAACTGGGGTTGTGGAGGTCAGATAGGCAGTCGCTCCATGTAAAATACTGGTAGGTATTCAGTTGCATCTGGTCAGACGTGAAGCCATCCCCAACATAGTTGGGAAAAGGCTAGGCAGATGATAATACAGTGGGTGGAACATACACGCCTACGCCTTCTTAGCCGTTTCAGCTACATGAAAACGAGTCTAAAAAACTCCCACGTGCAGAAAATCTACTTGAGTAATCATCATCATAGCCTATTAATGTTCCCACTGCTGGGACACAGGCCTCCTCTCGATGAGAGGGAATGGGCTATAATCCACCACGCCGGCTCAGTGCGGATTGGTAGATGTCACAGATCTTCGATTTTTTTGATTCTAGGACATGCCAGTTTCCTCACGATGTTTTCTTTCACCGTTTTGAGAGCAGTGGTGATGAAATAAATTACACAAAGTAATGCGCCTGTCTTGGTTGGAACCCACCGACTAACTTACTGTTCGTAAGTCGGGGCCGCCACCACTGGGCCAGCGCTGCTCTCTACTTGAGTAATATTTGACCCAAATTCATAGCTTGTTTATTTAAAAAAAACCATTAGATAGTAAGTAAACGAGAAATTCCGGAGTTATTCATTTTTATACAGTTGGCCTAAATCGGAACCTTCGTCGAAGTGAAAAATCCCTAATGTATGCCTTCCGCTTCCTTTTAACAAACCCATTTCAATTTTAATAAAAATATATTTAACGAGTCATGATGGATTTATACTAAGAATGTTCTTTCATCACTAAACTGCCTCGTTTTTTCATGTAATCGTCTGGAGTGGCTGATGAGATTGGAGTCCTGGGTTCAACTCCCACGTTGGGCAAAGTGTTATAGAGTTTTTCCGTCAGTGATTTCTCCGTACAAACCTGGAGTTTAGATCTATCCCTGGTTAAGGGC
This sequence comes from Xestia xanthographa, assembly GCA_905147715.2. Classification (NCBI taxonomy): domain Eukaryota; kingdom Metazoa; phylum Arthropoda; class Insecta; order Lepidoptera; family Noctuidae; genus Xestia; species Xestia xanthographa. Next base: position 10,299,240 of record LR990652.1, read on the forward strand.
CTACTCCCTCAAATGGCTTAGCATGATCCTCCGTTACGCCTAAAATACTGCAGCATTAATTTTGAAATAAATATATGGTAAACTATACTACAAATGTCACTTACGGGATATCTTCCGTGATTATTTATTATTTTGAGCTCCCGATATTTCGACGCTGTTGCAAGCGCCATGATCGCGGGTTAACTGGAGAATGCGGGTGGCTGGAAAAAATTGTTAGGAGCAGACAAATCTGTCTACCCTCTTTCTTTGTCTTTTGCTACGCGCACTACTGGAACTCGACACTAAGTCACGGCAAAAAACACTCACAGTATCACTAGGTTTTGTGGAGTTCTTATTATGTTGCTGTCTGCTACTTTTGAGCATATTCAATACTGGATTCCACGTACTTGACAATTTGAAGCCATCCTCTCGATTGAAATTTTTATGTCTTCTTATTTCAATTGCTTCTCTTGTCAGCCTTTGAAAGTAATGTTTGTCTATTGACAAAATACGTGGCTTGTGGAGTTCAATCCAGTGATTGGGTCCTGACCGCAGAAGATGTTCAGCTATGGCCGATTTCTGCTCATCATTGTTTTTCACAGCCTTTATGTGCTCTTTGATGCGGCATGAGACAGTTCGCTTCGTTTGACCGATGTATGAACTGCCGCAACTGCAGTCGATTTTATACACCCCAGGATGTTCGTACGGGATCTTACCCTTCGGGGAACGCAGACTTTGTGCAACTTTCTTGTGAGGAGTAAACACTGTCTTAATCGAGTATTTACTAAGTAAACGACCTATCTTGTCCGTTACTCCTCTAAGGAATGGCAAGAAAGTTGGTTGGCGCTGCACATAAAGGCTGTGAAAAACAATGATGAGCAGAAATCGGCCATAGCTGAACATCTACTGCGGTCAGGACCCAATCACTGGATTGAACTCCACAAGCCACGTATTTTGTCAACAGACTAACATTACTTTCAAAGGCTGACAAGAGAAGCAATTGAAATAAGAAGACATAAAAATTTCAATCGAGAGGATGGCTTCAAATTGTCAAGTACGTGGAATCCAGTATTGAATATGCTCAAAAGTAGCAGCCAGCAACATAATAAGAACTCCACAAAACCTAGTGATACTGTGAGTGTTTTTTGCCGTGACTTAGTGTCGAGTTCCAGTAGTGCGCGTAGCAAAAGACAAAGAAAGAGGGTAGACAGATTTGTCTGCTCCTAACAATTTTTTCCAGCCACCCGCATTCTCCAGTTAACCCGCGATCATGGCGCTTGCAACAGCGTCGAAATATCGGGAGCTCAAAATAATAAATAATCACGGAAGATATCCCGTAAGTGACATTTGTAGTATAGTTATGAACCGTGAAAGCTTAAAACAGTGTTTAATATATGGTAAAGTTGAGAATTAATGCTAAGTACTATGTGTGACAAAAACACGATTCCATAAACGTTTCTCGATAGAAAAAATTCCAAAGTTACCTCCAAATCGAAAAATAAACCGCTGGTTTTCAAAAAGTACGTCAAATTAGATCATGAAACTTTGCATACTAACTGAACTAACTATAAAGCAGGTCTTATGTGTTTTATTTGTTTAGTGAAGTCCAATCAATAGATGTTTTGTAAATCGCAAAAAAACCATTTCGCACTATTCGGCGTAATATGACGTAACAACCGCTTTGTAGTGCAAGCTGATCAGAACTTTATTCTAACAGTATTTCAAACGAAGTTTGAACCACCACAAAAGATTTGCTAATTTTAGGGTTAGATTCTAGAAGGGCCTTAATAGCAGGAGGCTTAAAACACTTGAATTATACAGAACTCATGAAATATATAATACTAGCTGACCCACGCAACTTCATCTGCGTCACATAAAAGAGAAACAGCTCACAAAAGGAATACATTTTTCCCCGTTTTTGCAATATTTTTCATTTATGCTCCGCTCCTTTTAGTCGCAGCGTGATGTTATATAGCCTATAGCCTTCCTCGATAAATGGACTACCCAACACTGAAAGAATCATTCAAATCGGACCAGTAGTTCCAGAGATTAGCGCGTTCAAACAAACAAACAAACAAACTCTTCAGCTTTATAATATTAGTATAGATAAATTATATTCCTACTGACCACTTTCGGTCACGGCGGCCAATCTTAGTGAAGATTAAAGCCATTGGCGCAGTAGTTGAGCTACTAATGAGAAATTTCTAATTGAAAATCCCAACAGCACTTTTCCCCCGATACAAGAATCGAATCCAGACCCCACGCTCAGCAGTCGCTCTTGAGACCACGAGATCAACAAGGTACTGATAGAAATTAAAGTGTAGGTACTGACAGATTCTGGCAATACGCTGGAAATTACTTATTTTACGGTTATCAATAAGATATCAACAGCAGATAAAATACTCCATATTGATGCAGCAATTTCGGTATTAACTCTGCCACTAGCGAAAATATCATATCAATAAAAGATGGCTGCTCCGATAGTAATTACATGAATACTTGATAGAAAGGGAGGAAGCAATCAGCTTGCAGATAAGGATTCATTTTATTGCAATGGGGATCAATATACCGAGTGGTTGATAGAGCGATGGCGATTTCTGGAATTTTCTCGTCTAATTGGTATTTTTAAATATGGTGGAAGGAAATCAGTTCAAATCACTAGAGCGCTGATTAATTTAGGTCAGTTATCCAAAATAAAATCAACTGTGTCGTGTAAGAGTTCAAGCATTCAATATCTACACGGTCAAAATGCATGATATAATCTTTTCAGTGAAACATTATCCAGGCATGCATCCTTAATGGGATTGACTATGGCATACAATTAACGAACCACCAGATTTAGCAAAATGTAACGGCAAAAAATCACTTTTGATTGCCAAAATTAGTAAATAATCACCAAAACTAATCCCCATTTTATCGTAAAATTAGAACCAAAAATTTATTTATGACCACCAGAAATTGAACTGTTATGCTCTTGCATCCGAGTCGAGGGAGACCCGGTCGACGGATACGGTCCTACTCCTGAATGGTTTATAAAAAAATAACCACGAAAGGTATGGCGGTAACCTAATCTATCCGTGTCGGGGTGCCCCAAGTCGGCCTTGGCAAAACTAGTTTGTCATCAACCACCTCATTAAAATTTGGTGTTCAATTTACTAAATTTGGTGATCTACTGATATTTTAGGTGATAGTATTAGATGTTAGATAGAGGTCACAAACTTATTTTTGGTGGTCATTTTATTTACCCCCATTGACTATGTACTACTTTCAATTTCAATATTACCGCTAACAACAATGCATAGAAAGATCGCTAGCTTTCCCATACTTACTTGCTGTTAGCCTCTATCATCCCACTGCTGGGCAAAGGCCTCTCCCCATGACTTTCAAATCTTTCGATCCAGGGCCAATGTGAGTCCACCTTGGGCGTTGGTTCTGTCAGCTAGTCCCGCCATCTCCAACGAGGTCTCATTAATATAATAATCATCTAAGTTACCCTTTACTTATTCTTCTGCTTTCTTTGTCGTTCGTATTTCAAAAATTCAAACCACTTTTCTTCGTTCTTGTAAGTAAGACTGTAACGAATAATCTTAAATCACGACGTGCAAGCTGTCAACTTTTTTTTTTTTGTTTATGTTCCTTTTTGTTATACTCTGAATGTTTGTTTTGTTTTATTGTTTCTATTTTCAAATTTTGTATGCACGTCATGTCCTTGCAATGAATAAAGATTTTTTCTTTCTTCTTTAATTCTTAATTCTTTAATTTATCATGTATTAAATCAAAATCGATTTTCTAGATACCTGCAACCCCTTTTCAATGATACAATCAACCAATCCATCCACCTCAGTCTAATATTGATAGACAAAGCCGTCAGTTGCGTCATGTTAATCAAACCTAATGTTCCACCACAGACCGCAGTGGAATTAACTATAATACCTACCAAGCTACTGTTTCCTACCAAAGCACGGATATTGTCCAGACAACAATGTAAATAAAAAACAATTCAGCGAAACTAAGTTCGTGCCAGTTTCCACGGTTGGTCTTGCCAACCAATATGGTGGAAAGCAAAACCTTTAGCGAAAAGTTCAAGAAACTGTTTTTACAACAACGCTGGAAAACTTCACGATCTTTCCATTCGAAAATGGAAACCAATTTAAGTTGTTATTTTAACTTAAAAATAGACTAAGAAATGACCTTTTCTCTGGCCTTGATGGAAAAATTGATTCACCTTTAATTACAAATACTTACCACAATTAAATTACAAAACCTACATACAAGATAATTATCTTTCAATTATTAGTAACGCTAATCCAACGGAAATACCGTTCGTTGATTGAGAACACTATTTAATCACAGACAAGATGGCTGCCATATTTGGCGCGCAAAAAAACCGTTAATTCAAGTGTTTTGGCTCATCACTACTCGTCATTCACACGGAACTACTGCCACCCACAAGGATGGACATTATCTGTTAAAATGAAGGATTATGTCATTATAATTTTACCAAGCTATGCGTCATGTATGTTAATCCCCATAACATGTTATTAAGGCATTGTAGGTACCTATATGGTCTACGGATCCGGGTATTTTCCTTCATCTTGACAAAAGTCCAACTAACAAACGATAGGTCGATCTCCATGCGTTACATATTGTCTCTGACCATCATCATCTGCCTTTTTCTCTTCAAGTCTAACCGGTTGCGGCTGAATACCAGTATTATCATGGAGCGACTGCGTATCAGACCTCCGCAACTCAGTTAGTAATAGGTAATACCTACTCCTTGAAAAGACTGGTTGTCACACATTCGGGCCACTGACTACTCTGTAACGACTGTCAAAGATGTACAAAAATTAAAGCCAGGACCAACGGCTGAACATGCTTACTGCATGTGAGTTATTGTCTCTGACCAATCAACATTAAAATGCTCAAATCTATCACAGTCCACTGACGGAGATCGGCCTCTCCCAAGTTACGACACAACAACCTGTCCTTTGGTCTACCGTATCCCATCTATTTGAGCCAATTTTAAAAGGTCTTTGATCAAAAGTTTGCACTGATCATTATTTTGCAGGACAACGAATTAATACCGGAAGGTCTTCAATTAATTAAAATTGAATGAAATTCTTGTCATTCTGAAAATAGAGACTTCTTGGTGCATTTTCCAAGAAGCAATTAGGTACCTAGTCTTTGAGTATGAAGCCCTACAGATTTAGTCATTGAAAATTCTGGAAATTGTGCTAATAAACTAGTGAACTACTATTCAAATAATTTTGTAATTTCTTAATATACTTTAGTAGAATCTTCGTGGAATTTAGCTGCATCTGGATAGACTGAAAGCGGCCGAAAGTTGGCGATAATGGAGCTTAGTTTTATAACGGGTGTAAAAAAGCTCTTACATGACGGTAACTTGTTTTTCCCGTCATTGCAATATTTTTGTGCACGAACCATACGTGGGGAACCTTCTAATTACAGAAATATTGAAGGTCAAAGTTCTAAATTTTTTTGCGATAGTTTTACAAAAAGGTACAAGTTTTTAAAAGGTTATTTCTGAACTTTAAATGCCTCCATGACCTCTGTACTGTTGCATGCACAATGTTTGCGTGCGTAACATTGAGCGGTACCGTATACAGCGATTTACATAACCGAGGAGTACCTAATAGTATAAGTACACCCACATTTCGCCAGTTATGTTAAAGCCCCATGTATAGGGGGCGGGCCTATTGCCATCAACCGGGCACAAATCTAGACTCCATGGCTGCTACTGAGAATTCGTAATGGAAAAACCCAATAACACCTTACCCGACCCGGGAATCGAATCCAGGCCCTGATGTTCCAACCAATTAACCAACGAGGTAGACAAAAATGTGCACACCCATTATATTATAATTTACCAATTATAATATGATGGGTATGTGATTGGTCTTTTAACACCGTAAAATCTCTTTGGTTATGAGTTTATAGGGTGTAAAAAACCTCTTAAGAGTCCTATTACATTTTTTACGCAAATTCATGATTTTTGACGCAGTAATTTTCAGAAGCAGTAAGATATTTTAATTATTTGCTTATGAATAACGATAGTGCTATTCTCTTTCTTGTAAGTTGGAGTTACACATTTTCATTTTTCTTTTCGTCTAATTTACTATAAATATTTTACGAACTCAGTTTGCAAGAAAAACCGTCGGTGATGGAACTGTGACGCTCAAATTCACATTGTTACATTCAATTCTTATAAAAGCTAAAATTACTAAAAGATAAGTTGAATGTTTTACTTGTTTATTGGAGTTCTAGAAGTTCTTTAAATTCCTTGAGTTTTCACGGAAAACATCTTTAAGAAAGCGTAATTTAAGCCGTAAATGTCTTGATTCAGCGTCTATTATATTCCAAATAAACTCAATTTTATCAAATAAATTAATATGATTATAAAACTTCGATGTACAATGAATACGTTTTGTTAGTTTGTGTTTGTCAATATAATAAGACACAATTACAATAAATAAAATTGAAGTGCAATAATTCTGCGTCAATTCAGCTCGCTCCTCAGTCTCATGTCAGTCTCGCCTCTAATTTTCGTCAATAACAAGCGACAATCGTCCGGAGATCACTAATATTATCGACTCGTGTACGCCGATCAAAATAATTTGATCCAGGAAGTAAAAATCAAAAATTTGCGAAAAAAATGTAATCGGACTCTTAACGAAGCCGAAAGGCACTTGTTCTCCCCATCATTGCGATCATTTTTTTTGTTCTACACCATACCTGGTTCTAATTACGGAGATATTAGGGGTTAAAGTTCCTACTTTTTTACAAGTTTAAATACAAGTTTTTATTGTAAGATTTTTACTATAAACACCTCTACGAACATTAAACATCTCTTCATTCAATCAATCCATCAGCACAATGTTTTAAGTGCGTTACATTGAGTTCTACCACAAAACATGATTTTTCACTCCAAAATAAAAGTAATTTCCCAGCAATATTTTTTGCGTATAGTTTGATGTACAGAATGCTTGGTTGATGGCTTCGTGATGAGGTTGTTTACACACTGTATAGAAGTCGAAACGTTAGCACGTACACATAGACCTGATTAAATACTCTTGGTACATACATTTTCTATGTAAACATTGAGTGAGCTCTTAAAAGGTATTCCTTCAGGTACCAACAATTTATTTACGTAAACATTATATACAAAAGCCCGATTGCTTTTAACAATAGAACCCTTTTTCCGAATATTGGTAGATATAAACCTTTGACGTTACTGTTTTGAACGATACCTAACAAAACAATATAATATAGGTATATATTACGTGAAATATGGACCCATCGTCATTATTCTTCTGCCCGTCTCTGAATTTATTGACTTATTCGTCAACAGGCGAGTGTAAAGTGTGTGAAAAAAAAAACCGGCCAAGTGCGAGTCGGACTCGCGCACGAAGGGTTCCGTACCATTATTATCAAAAAACGGCAAAAAAATCACGTTTGTTGTATGGGAGCCCCCCTTAAATATTAATTTTATTCTGTTTTTAGTATTTGTTGTTATAGCGGCAACAGAAATACATCATCTGTGAAAATTTCAACTGTCACGGTTCATAAGATACAGCCTGGTGACAGACAGACGGACAGACGGACAGATGGACAGACGGACAGACGGACAGACAGCTTAGTCTTAGTAATAGGGTTCCGTTTTTACCCTTTGGGTACGGAACCCTAAAAAGAAAGAAAAATGTGTATTTATATATCTTAATAGGTTAAGTTAGGTATGGCACATAATCTCTATTCTCTTCCTTTTCTCACATACTATTGTCTACATTTCTTTTTCATTTCTCCTTTTGCAGGTCTGCTGGCAGAAATTTCTTAAGAAATAAGCAGTACCTATGTACCTACTCATATTTTTAATGTATTTTTCTGTGCTGTTTACTGTGTGTACATAAATAGTAAAATAAATAAAGAAAAAAAAAAGTGAAAAGTGTGTGTGTGTGTGTGTGTTAAAACTCAACCACTCGCCAGTCGCCACCCTCCAATCGTCACTCGCCAGATGACCGAATAAGTCAATTTATGACTTTGGGGTCGACGCGGCATATCTTCTTTTTCCATACTTCTCTATTTCTCGTCATCTCGCCAGAAACCTCCTTTCTTGCCATAATGAGGGATTTTCTTTTTAGCTCTTCCCTAGTCGTTGGATAGATGGAGCTAGGAGTAAGTATGATAATGCAAGGAACGAAACCTAAAAAAACTGATTTTAACAAAGCGTGAGAAATGTAGGTTAAATTCGGAAGGTTAAGCAAATAAATGTGTCAGTCAACGAGAGTGTGTGACGTGACACAATGTCTTTTTTTTTCAAGCGTTTTGGCTTTGGCACCAACTATCATACTGAGTTCAACGCCATCTATAGAGTTCTTGGAAACTAAGTTTTTTTTTAAAACCTCAAAAGGAAAACCTCTCATTATCATCCTTTACACAGTCCATCGTGAATAAAGTTAGCTCATAAAATATTATAATCAACTAGTCTACAATACTTAAACATCGATATTTTAAAAATATTACGTCGGTTTTTTCAAAGCTCTCACCGCTTCATTGCTTCGGGGAATCCATTCACAGCGTGCTTACATGGAAAATTCTAGATCCATACTGCAATGCTTCAACTACATGTTATAAAACAAAGTCCCCCGCCGCGTCTGTCTGTACCTATGTGTGCTTATATCTTTAAAACTAAGCTACGGATTTTGATGCGGGTTTTTTAATAGACAGTGTAATTCAAGAGGAAGGTTTTAGTACATAATTAGCGAGCGGGCGAAGCCGCGGGCATCAGCTAGTATTATTATAAAAGCATCACAACAGCATAACTCTGTCTGTATTTTGCCTTTTCACGCTTTAACGGCAAAATCAATTTTTATTTAGCACACCATAACCTGAACATTGGATATACTATCCTCACCAAAACGCGAGCAAAGAATAGGCTAGTATTATTATACCAGCCATATACTAGTATACAATGAACTTCTACCTACCCTTTCGGGGACAGCCGTCATAATCATTATCAGCTCAGTCGAAGGAAGCCCACTGATGTACAGAGGGCAAAGCAAATAAGTAACCAGGGTCGAAATATATAGTTGAAGTTTTCTTAGAAACCGATGGATGTTTTCGAATGAAATGAAATTAAATTGATAGAAATATTCAAATCTGTTAATATAATTAAATTTCATCTGAAGACGTGAAATAGTTTCTAAAGAAACTGTAACTATATCTGACGACCCTGCACCCCTAACCAAGTTACAAACGTTTCGTATCGATTCTCTTTCTACAATCGTAAACGCCTCGGCGCGCGGCGTTCGCGATTGTAGAAAGCGCTAAATTGGTAGCCAAGTTGACATGACTGAGTGGATCGCTCGTTCTCTAATGTCTGTAGAAAAAATCTACACTTTAGTCTATGGTGAGCGTTCCTACCAAAGAGTTTAGCGATCAACATTGCAGAAACGATAACATTCTATCCTATAATTTTGAACGATGTAAACTTGTCTACGAATTTTCTATTCGTTTGTGTTGATCACGTGATTTAACGTTGAAATGATGTCATTCCCATTCATTTGAATAGTTTTCTACTAGCGTTAACGATTGTAGATTGTCAACTTGGCTAGGGGTGCTGGTTACTTATTTGCTTTGGCCTCTGTACATAGGCCTCCCTCCAGGGTCGCGACATCAAGTATAGGCTTATATACTCGTATGTTCTGTAATTGGACAAACCAAGTATCGTCCACCTATCTAAGATCGACAGGGTGAAGTTGCGTAACACATTACAATAACAATAACGTTTATTTTTACAGTTCAACGACTTTTATAGCGTCATTTTCTAACACATGAAAACGAATCTTTCAAACTTATAAAAGTATAAGAACTAGCTTCTTCCAGCGACTTCGTCTGCGTAAACTTCAGAATTGGCTCCATTGAAAGGGATAAAAAGTGTCCTATGTGTTAAGCTAGGTTATGAGCTATCTGTGTGTCAAATTTCATCCAAATCCGTTCAGCCGCTTTTGCGTGATTGAGTAAAAAACTTTGGAATTTAAAATATATTAGGAATTTCCTTCACAATCTTTCGGATTGTTTTTGAAAGTGTGTTGCGCAATTGGGTGCAATGTTACGTCTAAAATTGGTACTTAAGTATAGCTATGTCAGCAATCCAACGCATCTTAACTACCTCGATAGGATTGCCCGTAAAGCCTAACTGGCTGGAGCCCCGTCTCCTTTAACGACACAAGAAGCGAAACATTTGCATTTGAAGTTACATCTAAGACATTATTGTTACCACGCGTATACGTTTGGTATAAAACATGTATTCTACATGTTGTCTACTATAGTTTCGTTCATCATTTGAACCTTAAAAAGTTGCAAACAGTTGTTGTATGTAGAAAACTTGTTGAAAAGATAAACAAAATAGAACACAGTTTGAAACAATATGCTTGCGTCCTGAAAAAATCTAATTAGTCCATCAGATTATTACAAAATATTTGACCCGTATTTTTTCTTTTGTTACGTAGACCAAAATTGACGAAGATACGACGCTTTTAAAATTCTCAATACGTCACACCGCGCCTTGCTGTAATTTTTAGTGCATTGTGGCGTCACGAGCCCCCACTCCCGAGTTTTAATACGTTCTAACTTTGTCAATATTCATTGATTTACAAAATCAAAAAATACGTGTCCATTATTTTCCAATCTTACTCTATTTGACGGACTAAGTAGATTTGCAATTTATTGATGATGGAAACTTGCCTATTATTTCCTGATTTGAACGTGTGTTAAACGACAATTATTAACATACAAAAAAAAGTGTTCTGTAGTTTTACAAGCTAATTATTTTACTAAACTGTCGTATCACAATTTGTGTATAAAACTAAACACGGGGCTAAAATACTTATGAAAATATTGAAATAACCAGTTACTATGTTCTCTTCAAAGCCCAAATACCACGACTGCGTACGAAGGTAATCTTTTTATCAGCCTTATTTGCCAGTTACGACCCCCATGGGGAGCAATGGGATGACCTATTCTTTGGAGGGGTCTACACGGCTTCATGTAATGTCATATTCGATAGATTAAACTACCCTGAAACTGAAACTAACGCTTAATCGGAAACAAGATAAAACTTGGGTTAGATTGAAGTTTAAGGACATTAACAGAGAACTATATGTATTATTTTGTATGACCGTTGACAACATAGACACTTGTATTGATGACTAGAACTTTGCTGGTGACTTTGCCCGTAAAAAATGTGATAGCTCGGCTAATATGTCTGATATTGTAGTGGCACTACAAAAAGTACTAAAGCTAAATTGGACAAAAAGTACTACAACGCCATCTATGACATGAATGATGAACTAACAAGCCTAATTCCTACATCGCGCAAGCAAAGTTATCCGCGACATAAGATTATAATATACGAGAACCTGACAGCAAATGTTGGACAGTGACCCACCAGACATAACACCCGTCTGGTCGGAGGATCCTCCCTTTCCTATGGGGGATGAACAGCTGTTCTTCATACGCCCAAAATATAAACATAATTGATAGCCTCTAGCACCCACGAATAATGTAACTTTCTGCCCGTGAAAGTTTTTTTAGAATTGAATTATTAGTTCGCGCTTATTGTTAGTTAGCTCTACATTCAAACTTACAAACAATTTATAATACTTATGAGAATAGATGACTGTTTCGCGACTATTCCATCATCTGCCTAGCTTTTCCCAATTATACAGAGTTTAAACAACCTCTTCACGAAGCCGTCAACCATTCTGTACATCAAACTAAGTAACTTTACGCAAACATTATTGCTGGGAAACGACTTTTTTTTTTTGCGGTGAAAAATCATGTTTTGTAGTAAAACTCGATGTAACGCACGCAAATCATTGTGCTGATGGATGGATTGAATAATACGGGGGTCGTGGAGGTGTTTAAAGTAAAAATCTTACATTAAAAACTTGTATTTAAAAAAAAAACTTGTCAAAAAGTTGGAACCTTGACCACCAATATCTCCGTAACTAGAAAGTTTCCAGGTATGGTGTAGAACAAAAAATGATCGCAATGGCGGGGAGAACAAGGGCCTTCCGGCTTCGTTAAAAGTTAGGTTTCGTTTCGTTCGTTATTAGTTTAAGTCGAGCAGTCTAATAGAATGAAACTGAATACTAGTACTAATTGTACTTATAACGACTGCTTACCTGACCAAGACCTGACAAGGTAATACGATACCCCTTGGTAAGACTGGTTGCCAGACTGTCAGGCTTCTGAATACCCATAAGGACTGTTTCCAGACAAATTCTAATTACTTTTCTTTCTTACAGGTACTTACGAGCTACGACTCTTGTCAGTACAGAACCTTCTAGCTTGTGCTCTTGAGGGCTAGAACTAGTCCTGTTTCTACGTCCACCATCTTTAATTTTTTTGTAAGTATATAAATGTTAGTGTTCTATTGTATTTTAGTATAAGAAGTGACAAGCTAGCATCTAGCAATTAAGGATAATTGGATATCGATTACGTAAACATCGATACACAGTTACAAATTACTTACTTATTTTGTTAACCCATTAATCCCCCCCACGCAGAAGTGTTATAAGTTTGACTGCTATGTGTCTCTAGCACCGTAGCTCTTAAACGAGTGAATAGATTTGGATGCGGTTTTTTATTCTCCACATCAGGAAATGTCATGAATTTGATGTTTTCTTTTATTTCTTTGTCTAAAAGGAAAGAGACGATAGGTAAATATTTCTTTTGAGACATTTCCCATGATCATAATATGAATAGGATAATGTTGTCGTCATCTTCAGCTTACTTTTAATTATTTAACATCAGCGTTGTTCTTATCTATAATGCCCACTGCTGGGACACATCTCAGCAGTGTGACACATTATTGAGGAGGAACCTACTCTCTATTCGAGCGAGTGGGCTGTAATAATAAATAATACATATCGCTGGATATTACACACAGCGCCATCTGGTGCCACACTAAGCATCGAGCCTTGTGTCGTAGACACTATATAGTTGATATACTACATAGATACTTTTTGTTTGTAAATACATATGTCCATGCTCATCAGATAAACATTTGCTTCTATCGGGATTCGAACCCGGGACCCTAAGAACGTAAGGCAGGCTCAGTACCGCTGCGCCATTCGTGTCGTCATCATAATCCATCACGAGGGCCCAGTATGGGTTGGTAGTAATCACAAATGTCTTCAATGTTTTGGTTCTAGGACATGCCGGTTTCCTCACTATGTTTCCTCCACCGTTTTGAGAAGTCCGACTCCTTAACAAACCTCATTTCACAGCATAAATTCTACAAACAATTCCTTTGATTCTCCAATAGCTCTTCAATATCAATTACTAACGTATTTGATTATTTACAACGAAAAGGGTGTAATTTCGCTTGACGGTGGATATAATTACACAGACGAAAGCTATATACTGATGTTATACAAACACATTTCATTTGATCCGATACCATCTGTTATTTTGAAGGCTTTAGGTGTGTTATTTAGGTCCAACTAGAGGACAACAATGTACTTTCAAGTGTTTATTTGAAGTATTTTCATTGTGTTTGCCTCTAAATTTCTATCGTCAAAGTTGAGCTATTTTAGACCTACAGTTATCAAGTGTGGTAATTTAATATTGGTGACAATATTGACCACTTTGTCAAATGAATGTAATCATAGTTTTGAAGAGTTTTTGGGTTTAGGGGAATGTTTATCAGCCATCTTTTGAACTAGCAATAGGACTGCCCCTATTCTTACTTTATCGTGTGGTAGGTGTCTAACCTGCAGGCCTAGCCAAGTTACAATCGTTTTATTTCGATTCTCTTACTACAATCGTAAACGCCTCGGCGTAAGCGATTGTAGAAAGCGCTAAATTGGTAGCCAAGTTGACACGACTGTGTCGATCGCTCGTTCTCTAAGTCTGTAGAAAAAAAACTACACTTTAGACTATAGTGAGCGTTCCTACCAAAGAGTATATCGATCAACATTGTAGAAACGATAACATTCTATTCTATAATTTGAACGATGTAAACTTGTCTACGAATTTTCTATTCGTTTGTGTTGATCACGTATTCACGTGATATAACGTTGAGATGATGTCATTCCCATTCATTTGATTAGTTTTCTAGTAGCGTTAACGATTGTAGATTGTGAACTTGGCTAAGTGTGCTGGTGTCAGTTTTTATGCCCAACTTGACTATACATGTTGTCGACTAATATCTCTCAGCTATGCTGGTATCCTCACGATGTTTTCCTTTACCGAAGCAAGTGATAATTATGTATTACGCACATCATCATCATCTGCCTAGCCTTTTCCCAACTATGTTGGGGTCGGCTTACAGTTTCACCGGATGCAGCTGAATACCAGTATTTTACATGGAGCGATTGCCTATCTGACCTCCACAACCCAGTTAGTACCAGGTAATACGATACCCCTTGGTAAGACTGGTTGTCAGACTTTTTGGGCCTCTGACTACCTAACGACTGTCAAAGATCTACAAATGACAGCCGGGACCAACGGCTTAACGTGCTTTCCGAGGCACGGAGGAAACTCGGTATGTAATGGGTGGTCACCCATCCACAGACCAACCTAGGCAAGCACGGCTTAACCTAACGATCGACCCGAGCGGCTGTTATTATTTAGCCACATGTATTACGCACATGAATCCGAAAAATCAGAGTGGCGTGCTTTGGGTTCGAACTTGAGACTTATGACTTGGCAGTCCGACGGTCACACCACTAGGCTATCACTGCTTAAACATAAATAGCGAAATATGGATGCACTATAGGGTACGCCTAATCCTTCAGTAATAACAAGTGTGATGCTTAAACACGTATAAAGGGTGTAAAAAGACTCGAACGAAGCCGAAAGGCACTTGTTCTCCCCGTCATTGCGATCATTTTTTTGTTTTACACCATACCTGGGAACCTTCTAGTTACGGAGATATTCGGAGTCAAAGTTCCAACTTTTTGACAAATTTTTAATGTAAGATATTTACTTTAAACACGTTTCACGACCCCCATACTGTTCAATCCATCCATCAGCACAATATTTGAGTGCGTTACATTGAGTTCTACCACAAAACATGATTTTTCACCCAAAAAACAAATGCGTTTCCCAGCAATAATTATTGCGTCAAGTTACTTAGTTTGATGTACAGAATGCTTGGTTGACGGCTTCGTGATGAGATAGTTTACACCGTATAATAGTAGTATGTGCCTTTTATGCTAATACTTTTTCTTTTAATAAGGACTCGTCTCTCCTTTTGTTCTATGTAGTACTTCACTTCTGTAGAACTTCACTTCTGTAGAACTTCACTTCTGTAGAACTTTATATTTGCCCTATACTTAAGTACCGAATCACGTTAACGGTACAGAAAATCAATATCAACACAAACAAACTCTGGCGAACAGAATGGAAACGCTGTGCGTTTGTTTATTTATTTATTAAGCAATGTAAGTAATCGTTGTTTCTGTATCTTATTCTCTTGCGCGTATAAATTGGTATCACAACAACTGAGTTTATTTTTGAACATCAAAGAATAGTATTTTGACGAAACTCAGATGTCATTGTCTCTTTTGATGTCCAGACATAATCTTGCTCAATTCACATGAGGACTATGCAGATTAGTGTCTGAGATGGTCTTTTGAAGAAAGAACCACACAGATTTGAGTGGACCTGTCCAGTCATTGCAAGCATTTGTCAGTTATCGTGTAGCTCGACTTATAACTCAAGGAGCTCAACGAAACGACGAACAATACCAAAGAAAGGACATTTGGGTAGGTTGCTTATAGTACTCAAACTGCCAGACAGACAGACAAAAAACTAGAAGAGCATGAGGTCCTAGGTTCAATTCCCAGGTTGGACAAAGTGTCATTGGGTTTTTCCATCAGGAATTTCTCAGTAGCAGCCACGGAGTCTGAATTTGCACCCGGTTCATGGAAATAGGCTCTCCCCTTATTATCATCATCGTCATCTGCCTAGCCTTTTCCCAACTATGTTGGGGTCGGCTTCCAGTTTTACCGGATGCAGCTGAATACCAGTACTTTACATGGAGCGACTGCCTATCTGACCTCCACAACCCAGTTAGTACCGGGTAATACGATACCCCATGGTAAGACTGGTTGTCAGACTTTTTGGGCCTCTGACTACCTAACGACTGTCAAAGATCTACAAATGACAGCCGGGACCAACGGCTTAACGTGCTTTCCGAGGCACGGAGGAAACTCGGTATGTGATGGGCGGTCACCCATCCACAGACCAACCTAGGCAAGCACGGCTTAACCTAACGATCGACCCGAGCGGCTGTTATTATTTAGCCACGAGCTCCTCTCGCCCCTTATTATATGGGACTTAAACATAACTGTCGAAATGTGGGTGTACTATTAGTTACACCTCTGCTTAACCCTTCGAGGATTACAGGCGTGATGTTATGTAAGTCTACAAGAGAATTATGAATCTTTTCATTTAGATTTTTTTTTTACAATTTTCGTCTAATAAACAGTCGACCTAGACAGGCTTCAGAACAGAAATAAAGAATTCCAACCAAGATAGACTTACAAAATGTAGGTAAGCTCATTTTAAATCTCATAAATACAAAGTAAGCTCAGGTTTTGAATTATGTTTCTCCACATAATCCTCTTGTATGCCAAGCACACTTTACTTTATTAGACAGCAATAATGGATACAAAGTGTTGCTCTTGAAAAAGGTCAATGTACTTCAGCTTCACACCTGAAAACGAATTCAATGACAACAGACAACACATTTCCGAGATCTCCACAAAAAACACATTTCCACACAAGGGTACATCGGCCTAAACTAACATTAAAAACTGAATTAAAAATGGCGGCGTAAAAGGTACAGGTAAGCACAAACGCCATTGTACGATCCCTACGTATTGTAGCGAAAAATCGTTTGTACCTTCGCGATCAAAAAGCAGGAAATACTTCAAATGACTTACCAAGTTTTTGACGTATTTTTTCCCTAAATCGAAATTAGGAGCGACAATGTCCTAATCAGGCATGATATTGTTTGGCACAAAAACCTTAAAATATGCTTCGCTCATCCGGTTTCAATCATGGTGCCGAAAAAAAGGTCACAAAAAAGTAGCACAACAATTTCCATGTAATTGACGTAGAAGATTTCGTTGATTACGCCGAAAATTTTGAGAATGTCATTATTGCAACTAAATAAATGAAGGGTATATTATGTGGGACACCCAAATGACTAATGACGAGAAACAATGTCTGAACTTAATGCGCTACTAATGTGTAGACCACAATGATATTCTAGTAGACCATGTTTTGTTTTAGAGTGAAATTTCCGTCATTCAAAATTAGTCGAGAGTGAATTTGTTTTCGACGAAATTTTCAAATATTGTTGGACTAATTTTGGCGTCGACTATGGCGCAAAGACAACCGCAATATTGTTTTAAACCGGATGCAACGTAATTTCGGAGACTTTAATATTAGGATTGGTGCGGGTGAAGCTCATCTGCTCGCACCCTTGTTCACAAGTGCCTTGTTCTCAGAGTAAATACCCACCAGTAATACCCACCAGTAATATTAACTAATATCTTATCTTTAATGTCTCCTTTCATAATTTCACCATCCAAATTAGGGTGGAAAGTTCTTAAAGGGGAGAATGAAAAGGACTTAATTCAAAATCTTTTCAATTTATTACCCCCTTAATTATGGAAATCTATTTTGTATTTAAATTAATGTGCGGTAGACTATAAACGGGAAATTGAGGTTTAATTCTATTGAAATAGCAATTTCAAAGCGTGTTTTAAAGTTTGACTCAAATTACAAAGACGCGTTTTGACGCTTGTTAATCCCATTTTTTTGTTCCAACAGTTTTTGCTATTTAAATCACAACATGTCTTGTTAAGATCATTGACAAGTTAAAAAAAACTGTTGTTTTACTGAGTCATCTTCAACAGGATATTTTTTAAGCACAGATTGGATGACAAAAAGCCTCAACCGTTCGTAGAACCCAAAGGAAAACAAACCAAGAGGACCTTTTAACAGAGCCTTTGTATTTCCAACTTCAAGTGTTTGTCAATTATGCTTAAAAATATAAAAAAATTCGTACACAAATGTGAGTTAATGAGCAGGCTGTGGGCGACGTGCACAATTTGCGTGAACAAACACGCACGGCTAGGTACCAGGGGCCCATATATTAGCAGAGCTAAAGCAAATTGATACACATTCTCGCAGCCCAACTCTTTGCGCTCAGTTACCTTCTACAACTTGCTCGGAATGATAAGCAGACGAAACATTAGCTTTTATCTTGTATTTTCAAAAATCGAAATGGAGAAATAGAAGCAATATTTTTGTTTTTTTTTTCGTGTTAAAAGGTCCTCTTGGTTTGTTTTCCTTTGGGTTCTACGAAAACCCAAAGGAAAACAAACCAAGAGGACCTTTTAACAGAGCCTTTGTATTTCCAACTTCAAGTGTTTGTCAATTATGCTTAAAAATATAAAAAAATTCGTACACAAATGTGAGTTAATGAGCAGGCTGTGGGCGACGTGCACAATTTGCGTGAACAAACACGCACGGCTAGGTACCAGGGGCCCATATATTAGCAGAGCTAAAGCAAATTGATACACATTCTCGCAGCCCAACTCTTTGCGCTCAGTTACCTTCTACAACTTGCGCGGAATGACAAGCAGACGATACATTTTATCTTGTATTTTCAAAAATCGAAATGGAGAAATAGAAGCAATATTTTTTGTTTTTTTTTTCCGTGATAATAATAAATTCTCCGCGGCACTTGGTAGCGCACAACTCGATAAATAAATAAAGCTACAATTATGCCGTAGGCCGTAGCGGTGCTACGGAAATTGCTACGGCAACACACTAGGCGTAATAGTCGTCGAAATTTAGAACGTTTATTTACAGCTGTCCAGCCGCCTAGTGCGTTAGGCTACTCGTGTTTCGACCCCGAGCAAGAGGTTTATTAAGGCCATACATATTAAAATAACTGCAGTGTCTTGCATGACTAATATTTGGCAACGTTCAGAATTGTTCTGTTTAAACTTAAAAAACGACTTCGTAGACACAATTTGTATGTACTATTAGATCTAAATTACGGTCATTTGTCAGCAAAAACAGTTAAGGTTAATGCTCGTTAGTGCGTATTTGTTCATAATGTATTATGACACATGCAAAAACAACCTTTAAAGCTTATGTGCATACAGTAGGTAAGATCTATTAAGTTTTTATTAGATCTATTAAATAACTAAATATCCAAGTTTCGCTTTTATTAATGAAGTGACTGCCTATCTGACCTGCACAACACAGTAACTGGGTAATACTATACTCCTTGGTAAGACTGGTGGTCAGACTTTCGCTGACTACCCGTAACGACTGCAGCAGGCCGGGACCAACCGCTTAGCGTGCTTTCTAAGACACGGAGAGAACTTGGTATGTAATGATGGTCACCCACCCAGGAAAAATCTTGGTAAGCGTTACTTCACCTTAAATATCGACCCGTGTTGCTTTCATTATTTATCTACGATCTCAATTTTATTTATTATTTAGAAAAGTTTATAAAAGTCTTAACTTTGAAACTATGCCCCACCAAAGCGTTTTCACGTTTTCAATATCTGTATGTATCTTAATAGCTATAGTTGGTGCCAGTTAAGATGAGAATAGCGGTCATTGACCCATCTACATTTATTAAACTTTAAAAACCAAAAATAAGCCTGTTCAAGTCTTGAATCGTCATCTATCGTGATCTTCAACATTTTTTGTAATGAAAAACGATACATGGTTTATTTGTTTTGGTTCGTACGAAGAGATATCAATGACCGCTATTCTCATCTTAACTGGCACCAACTAAAATATAACAGTAACTCTATTCCGAGTTTTTTCCACTATCATATATCGTAACTATCTAAGTTCCTGAGTTATCAGACGTTATGAATGACACACATCTTGTCGCCCCATTTTCGCGATATTTTTCTAGGTTATCCTTACCATGCGCGATATTGCAGCTTGCTATAAAAATATATCACGATGTTTCCGCAAAACGCTGGTTATGTAAACATTATGCTTTCAGTCGCTGCCTGTCTAGTAACTTGGCAAGTCAAAAAGCATCGTTTAAATGCGCCTTAGTTGTCCGACGATGTTTTTTGTGCAAATGTGTCATGAAGCTAGAATCCATACATACTTCAATATTATAAAAGTTAGTACGTTAGCTCGTGGTTGAACAATTACAGCCGTTTTGCTCGATTTTTAGGTTAAGCTGTCATAACCCAGGTTGGTCCGTGGATGAGTGATCTATTAAATACGGAGTTCTCTCCGTGTCTCGGAAAGCACTTTAAGTCGTTGGTCCCGGCTGTCATTTGTAGATCTTTGGTAGTCGTTCGTGGCCTGAAAGTCTGACCACCAGTCTTAGTAAAAGATATCGTATTACGTGTAGTGGAGGTTGGATAGGCATTAGGCAGTCGCTCTATAAAAAATACTGCTATTCAGCAACTTTCAGTTATAACGGATCCCGATCCCTAAATAGTTAGGAAAAGGTTTAGGCCCTTCTAACCCTAAAATTAGCAACTCTATTTGTGGTGTTTCCAACTTCGTTTGAAATACTGTTAGAATAAAGTTCTAATCAGCTTGCACTACAAAGCGGTTGTTACGTCAGTCACTGCCGCCGAATAGTGCGAAATGAGTGTTTTTTTTGCGATTTACAAAAAATCTATGGATTAGACAAAAAAAATAAAACACATTAGACCAGCTTTATAGTTAGTTCAGTTAGTATGCAAAGTTTCATGATCTAATTTGAAGGACTTTTTGAATACCAGCGGTTTATTGTTCGATTTAACTTTGTTTTTTTTTTTCTCTATCGAGAAAAGTTTATGAAATCGTGTTTTCGTCACACATAGGACTTAGCATTAATCCTCAACTTTACCATATATTTATTTCAAAATTAATGCTGCAGTATTTTAGGCGTAACGGAGGATCATGCTAAGCCATTTGAGGGATATTATAGCCCTTAAGTTCAGAGATGTCTTTTAGACTCTTACCTACGTACTGACCAAAATACTTGATCGGATTTTTTTTTCTGCTAACTTTGACCTGGGTTACGATTCTTAGAGTCACTGGTGTATTCATCCCCAACTTCACAAAACTTACCCGGAATACGTTGAAAGTTGAAACAACATTTACTTGATCGGATTTTTTTTTCTGCTAACTTTGACCTGGGTTACGATTCTTAGAGTCACTGGTGTATTCATCCCCAACTTCACAAAACTTACCCGGAATACGTTGAAAGTTGAAACAACATTTACTTGATCGGATTTTTTTTTTCTGCTACCTTTGACCTGGGTTACGATTCTTAGAGTCACTGGTGTATTCATCCCCAACTTCACAAAACTTACCCGGAATACGTTGAAACAACATTAATCCCTCCAATTACACTGTTTCAGGAATTATTGAGAACACTAGGAAAAGGGATGTTTTGTAACGTCACGGTCGTAACATAATTCCGAGTAATTCCCGGAACTGCACATCACGTATTCGACCTACATGCCAAGTATTTCGTAGAACACACACAGAAATCCGATCCAATAACTACATACAACCTCTGTTTATACCACTTCACATACAACAATGGCTTCAAAAGGAATTTAAATTAGCTACACAAACGTTGAACCAATACGGTTTAATATTAACATGTAAGTACACAATATCGATCAAAGTTACCAGTCTCATCGAACGTCTAGCTTGGCAGAACATATTGGACCCAACAATCCAATACATGGCATATTGGGCCAATATGTGGCTGCCAACATTACCATAATGTCCTGAGAGATTTATTGTCCTTGCCAGACGCTGACCTTTGCGAAGTTTATTCGTTGTATTAAGGTAATACTTATAAAAGTTATAAATATGATTTGTGGTAAGCAAGTCTTGTATCTTTTATAGACTTGAGTAAAATATTTTTACGCGCCAAGAGTTGCAAGAAGGATTGTTTGTGAGATGAAACTACTTTCGGCGGCCATTTTGTTTTTTTATTTCTTGCCGTTTCAAGCCCTTCATTATACCTTGCAGAGTGGGTAGTCCTTAGGGAACCGGCTACTTGAGTTAAAATGAGTAAATATACATTTCGTGGAACAAATTACAAAAGGGGATTAAGTATTGACTCACTCTTAAACATAATATCATAATTATTTAAGTGACTATTAATATCGAGAAACGATCCCTTTCAGCTTCCATTATTCCTTATTACACGTGCCTTCGTCAATTTATAGGTACCTATACGTACTAGAAATTAACGAGAATATCTTTAATTATTTTCCGTTTTAGGGTTCCGTACCTCAAAAGGTAAAAAAAGGAACTCTTATAAGATCACTTTCTTGTCCGTCTGTCCGTCCGTCTGTCACCACCGACTTTCTCAGGAACGGGTGGACCTAGCAAGTTGAAATTTATACCAGATACTGAGGTCTATAGTCCCTATTAGGTGTATAAAAATCAATACATATGAGTCAACATGATAAAAAGATTTGGGCAAATTTAGATTTTCGCGATAACTTGTAAAAACCAAAATTTACCTTAATTTTCAACTTTTTTTTATTTTTCGGATTTTATCTTTACTTGTGCTGTAAGACCTTGCTTTTTAACCAAAATTGACAGTTCTAGGTCAACCGGGAGTACCCTATAGGTTTTGGGTCGAAAACCTAAATGGTAGTTCCCGCTACCTAGACTCACGAAATTTGGCGAGAAGCAATGTCTTACAGCCATTGACATATATATTACTATTTAAATCAATGCTTACAGCGAAAAATCTGAAAACCGTAAATATGTCGTAACAAAGCGATTTTACTATTTCAAACTTATTACTTGCGGTTGGCGCAATAGCCGTTCATGTGATCGAACAGCAAAGTTAAGTTTGTCCTTTAAAAAGTTTGTAAGGAACCCTCGTATTTAGATGAATAACAAAATAACAACAAGTTTATACTGAACCTTTGGTGCGCGAGTCCAACTCGCGCTTGGGCGGTTATTTTTCTACAAAAAATAGCTCAAACTTAATTAAAAAAGTACGGTGTTAAGCGAAAAACTCGTAACCTAAATAAAGACGTTTTTCAGCAACAATTCTTAAGACAAAAAGCTTAATTACACAAACTAAAAATATTAATTAGTATGCTATGGTGTTACTTGAGGAAGTCAGGTTAAGTTAATAAAATATAACTTTTGTTAGTACGCTCATAAATATCGAAACTTTGTGGAAACATGCCAGCTTTAAGAAAACAAAGCTTTTCATACATTTATGTTTGTAAAGATATACTCGAAATGTTTGGAACTAGCTGATTTGCTGCAGTTACCCTCACATACTTGGAAAACTACTTCATTTACTGGAATAAAAAATATCATATACGTTAAACCAAGACACAATCTATCTGCATACAAAATTACATCGAATACCATTCAGCCGTTATTGCGTAACAAACACACAAACTAGTTACAAAATCATTAAATTGTAGTATAACTTTTTGCAGGCCAAAATAACAAAGGACAATACTTCCAACCGACAAATTATGTATTTTATCATTTGAGCAAAAAGTTTTTATAAAATTAATATAAATTATGTAATTATTAACAGTCACGTGAAATCCGCATTAACAGCCCGTAAATAATGATTAGCAACAACAAAAAGGCCAGGTTTTTTTGTTACATATTATAATGTTTTAAAAACATAGTTATGTTAAATGTTGTCGAAGGCAAGATTAGATAAAAAATAACAGCTAGGCTGGCATTATATTAAATTTATAATAATACTAATTATCTTCTTTAAACCTTTGTAACCATAGTACCCTACTACCACTATTTACCTTGCTAGAATCAACTCTAATAGGCTAATTTCCACCATCATAACTAAAAATAATGGGCAGGTATTTTTAGTTTTTGTAAATCAATGAATATTGAAAGAAGATAAAACACATCAAAACTCGAGAGTCGGGGTTTGTGACGTCAGAACGCACTAAAAATTTTACCGCGGCGTGACGTATTGAGAATTTTAAAAGCGTCATATTTTCGTCAATTTATTACAAAAGAAAAAATATGGGTCAAATATTTTTTGATAATCTAACTGACAGACTGATTAGTTTTTAGGGTTCCGTACCCAAAGGGTAAAAACGGAACCCTATTACTACAGACTTCGCTGTCTGTCCGTCTGTCCGTCTGTCCGTCTGTCTGTCACCAGGCTGTATCTCATGAACCGTGACAGCTAGACAGTTGAAATTTTCACAGATGATGTATTTCTGTTGCCGCTATAACAACACATACTAAAAACAGAATTAAATCAATATTTAAGGGGGGCTCCCATACAACAAACATGATTTTTTTTGCAGTTTTGTCTAATGTTTTTAAATAATGGTACGGAACCCTTAGTGCGCGAGTCCGACTCGCACTTGGCCGGTTTTTTTCAGTTGATAAGCCTATTGTACGTACTATCGTGGTCTTTTGCGCCTGACCAGTTTAATTTTTTGGCTTAAATCATGCGGAGGCGAGCCGAGCCACGCGCCCCCTGAAAGTTTGGGTCTATTAGGAAAGCGTCAACTTTGGCGCGAAAAATAACAATAACTGTCGTTAGGCGTGCGTCGAGAGTGCGCTCGGCCGATTCAGTATCTTTTCATTCAATAGTTTTATACAAAGTCAACGGGGCGGGGCTAGAGAGCGTTTCTATGTTGCGAGTGCAAGCAAAAATTAGCTTAGTGGTGCTCAGACAGGAGTGTCCTCGATAGTACATATACTCACGCCTTTTTCATGGGGATAGACAGATACCACAGAACGCCACCTACTACGATCCTTATATGCTCCTTTCACTTCGTCAACTTTCATACATCAGGGCATACACGCACGCCATACACGCACGTCATACACGCACGTCATACACGCACGTCATACACGCACGCCATACACGCACGCGAGTACTACGCATCTGCACCCCTATTAGCCAAGTTGATAATCTACAATCGTTAACGCTAGTAGAAAACTATTCAAATGAATGGGGATGACATCATCTCAACGTCACACGTGATCAACACAAACGAATAGAAAATTCGTAGACAAGTTTACATCGTTCAAAATGATAGAATAGAAAGTTATCGTTTCTACAATGTTGATCGCTAAACTCGGTAGGAACGCTCACCATAGACTAAAGTGTAGGTTTTTTCTACAGACATTAGAGAACGAGCGATCGACTCGGTCGTGTCAACTTGGCTACCAATTTAGCGCTTTCTACAATCGCTTACGCCGAGGCGTTTACGATTGTAGAAAGATAATCGATAGGAAACGTTTGTAACTTGGCTAGGGTTGCTGACCTTTCTAAAGAGCCTCACCAATAAGGTGTACGTCCTTCTGGGGCGTCCCCTCCCGGCTTTGCCACTCACATCTACCTTTTGTTAGTCATCTTTCACCTGGCGCCCGATTGATGGCAATAGGCTCATCTCCTATTACATGGCAATTAATCATAACTGTCGAAATGTGCACGCAGAAAAAAATATTGTTGGCTCCAACAATAAAACTTTAACAGGGGAGAGCCCACCATAGTGTATAGTTCGTGCGACAACGTTTTTATTGTCATGAAATAAGTTGTCAGTACAACAATATTCCTTCAACATATATATGTATTGATACTGCAACAATGTTTCTCTACATCGTGAAAACAACAATTCTTCCTTTGTTAATATGAAAGAGCCTTCGTTCCAGTAGCAATGTAATTTAAATACAGGAGCTACGCTACTTCGCGAAAACAACTATACTTCCTTTGCTAATATGATTATGAAAGAGCCTTCGGTATTGGTTAACGTCCTCTTGCGAAGGGAGTGAAGTTGAACGATCATTGAGAGCTAATGGTAGGTCTACCATCGGCCGCCTCACGCTCAGGGTAACGCACCACATCTCATCAACGTGACTTGTGAGGACTCATACAGAGTGATATCTCGAGAAGAGCTTACTATAGTAATTATCCTATAGATGGACTATGAAGTAAGTCTTGATACGAATCGGACGAACCGATAAGGGTCATTCAGCCGCGGGGAATCTTAACACCGCGATGTAGGAATGCGCGTCATAGGGACAGCGCCATCTAGTAGCGCGTTTTATTTATTTACAATGTTCACATTGACACACTTGCAACGTTCCATTGTTACCACAGCCACATATATTTGTATTAAAAGGATAGTTTAATGCTACGAAATTAGTTATTTTTTTAGATGTATATACAATGTTGACATTGGCATACTTGCAACGTTCCACTGTTAACACAGCTACATATATCTTGTCTGGCAAATGGTAGTTAAATGCTACGAATAAAGTTATTTTGTTAGATTGTTTACAATGTTCACATTGACACACTCGCAATGTTCCATTGTTACCTCAGCCACATACATATTGTACGACAATTAGTAGTTTAATGCTACGACTATAGTTATTTTGTCAAATTTATTAACAATGTTCAAATAGACACACCTACAACGTTTTATTGTTACGACATCCAATTTTTTATTAACTTTAATGTAAGGACAAAGCTAAATTGTTCCTAGCACATTAAACGACGGGCAATCAGCGCACAATAAAAAAGTTGCTAATCCCAACTAAGCTCTTTCTGTTATAGTAACAAAAAATTTAGTTGCTCCGACAGGAAATTGTCAACAAAGCATTTATTGTGGCTTTGTTGACTCATATTTTTCTGCGTGTGGGTGTACTATTAGATACACTTCTGCCTAACCCTTCGAGGATTACAGGCGTGATGTTGAGTTACATAAATATTATGCTACGAAATTGCTTAGAGCCTTCCGCGACTACTGACACTGATACTGACATGTCTTTTGAAGGTATTCGGTGTGTAAAGTAAGTGTGTAAGTAATGGTATTTTTCTTATTTATTTTTTTTGTACTCTATCACAAAAAAAAAATAAAGTAAATATCAATAAATAAAATAATAATAATATCATAAATAAAGTCAAAATTAAAATATGCTGATTCCGAAACCATTTCGAGTTTATAGGTTTCTAAACCTTATTTTACTATTTTGAACCATTTTTTTTTTGGATGGGTTGTCATCTGATGACCCCTGCCGCTGGAAGGGAGTGTCAGACATTTACTGATTAAAACCCATCCATGTTTCTTCATCATCCTTTGTGTTCCGAGGCCACGGTATCTCTTTCAAACAGTCTCGCAACCCCTGCAGGCATCAGCCCTTGCAGACCCCTTCCTTTTGCTGACTCTCTTTGAGGCGCGCGTGGAACACGAACGTGCCGTCGACACGGCCTGTCGTCATAAGACCGACGGCGAGCTAGCTCATTGCTCACCGTCCATCTATTTGAGCCCTTCAGCCTGATCTCTGACGTCAACACGAGCAAAAGTTTGGAATTAAAAAAAAAAAACTAAGCACAGCTTGGAATACAAAAATATTGAAATATTACTTGCGAATAGTACAAAATAAGAATACAAAAAATACCAGAAAAAAAACTTTGCATATCAAGGACAGCGGTAGGCCAAAAAAGGACTTTGAAAGCGTTTAGAGTCGTTGCGTTGCTATGTGAGGTAGACTTATTATTTCTTTTGCTATGGCTGGACAACTGCGCCTTCCTCAAATTAAGCAATTTCCGCCTCTCCATCTACGCCTAGACTGGACATAGGGCTCTCCCAAATTCCGTAATATCCGGTCTCCCATCCTCAGGTAGAAATGGTAGGAGGGGTCCACCCACGCTAGCCAGTTTGCAAATATCTACTATTGTTAGCGGTTGGGAAATAAATTCTATGAATACGGATTCTCCGGTCAAAAAACCAATACTTCTCGAGAGTCTTCATATCTTTTGTCGTTTATAAATAGAACTCCCTGATCAACATAATAAAGAAATAAAATATTAACGACCATATAAAATACTCTTGTTCTATCAGTTTTATGAAGAATCAATGTAAATAAAATCAGCCTAAAACTAGATTTTAAGTGTTGGTAATGTATTTTGCGATAAATTAATTATGTATTAGTATTTAACTCAAAGACCAGTTCGGCTTGATCTATTGTAAAAACATGTTATTTTGACACTAATACTAATTTCTTGTAGGCCGGAGCTCTAAATAGAATTTTAGTAATATACGTTGTTCAGTTTACTCACACCTGAGGACACGCTCCTGGACACAATGAAGGTATAGTCCAAAATATATTTATTGACACTTGCTACCGATAAGCTAATAATAAATAAATAAATAAGCGCTTTCGCTTGCGAGCACTAGACCAACGAGGCAGCAAAAAAATATCATAATTTAGAATCGTGTTGAAAGTCACTGAATAAACAAATATAACACGATTCGAAATCGATCGTCACTTGTCAATGGGCTCTGGACACCGTTCGAATTTCGAAATCATACAGAATAATGCAATTTAAATCACACTCAAAAATTCCTTTACCAAAATTGGTAGTGTCAACCGAGTTTACGCCGGACATTATGTATTTGTCATCACTCCAAAGGCTTTAAATGCTCCCTAACATTAATATAAGTACTTCACTAAGGTTATTTTGCGAGTAAAATCGTAGTAAAAACGGACAGGGGTATAAAATAACCTCACGTTCTCCGTCGCCTGTTGTGCCTATAATATCCAATTTCCACATGTGTTAGTCTTGTGTGCTTCTAAAGCCTTCTACCAGGCTATTAGGCGATGTATGACTGTATCAGGTTACTGAACCAGCATTGGGCTGTTTCCTTTATTACAGGAGCCATTAATGGATAAATTATTGTGCTGTTATCTCTCCTTGTTGAGAAACTAACACAGGGTGCTTAGTTTATGTGCTTACCTACGTATTTTACTTTCGCGTGCTATTAATCTTGATATACCGTAAAGGATGGTAAGTTTCTGACTATAAAACAGGAATACAGGGAGATTCGATTAGTTTTTTTTTCTCACGTATAGGTACCAACATCGCTTTTAAAATGTGGGTTTGGAGGCGGATGCTGCGAATTCCATGGACTGCACGCCGGACCAACCTGTCCATTCTTAAGGAGCTCCAAATAATCACAAGACTATCCGCTGTCTGCTTCCAGCGAATTCTTAAGTATGGACATGTCACTCGTAGAAACCCTGACAGCCTCGAGAAGCTTATGATAGTTGGCCAAGTAGACGGGAAAAGACTACGCGGGCGCTCACCTACCCGTTGATCAGACCGAGTACAGTCGCTCACTGGCCTATCAATAGCCAAAGCTTTTAAGACCGCCGAGGACAGACAAACGTGGAAGAGTGTTGTAGATACTATGGTATCATTTAATGTAGAATATTTTTAACGCTTGCAACACTGTACTGACTGTCATAATTCACTGCAATATATGGACTTTTACAAAATGGACGCGTATATTTTATTTTGACAAAATCATGAAGCTTGCGAAGATAAAAGGGTGATTTACGGGTGCTTGTGTCTCCCTCTGCTCAGCCGCTCAGTCTTCGATCCATCACATAGTTGGCGACCGTGGGAAATATCAAGAACATAGACAGAAGTCCGACCGACCCGGCTTGTCCACGTGTAGCGTGATCATACCACGATGGCTGCACAAGCTTTAAAAGAAATCCGGGAGCGGGATCAACTTCGAAGACTATTTAACAGAAGCGCAACAACGGTAGAATCACATATTAAAAATCGGGATTTTTCGCAAGCAACAATAGAAATAACCTATCTAGAAGAAAAAATTCAACAGCTAACTAAATTAGACACTCAGATTCAATCAAGAATGTTAAGCTTAGAAGATTTTAATGAAGAAAGCTACACAGACGAAGTAAATAAAGCTGAAGAATTCGTTCACAAATGGTGTACCATTAAAGGAATCTGTTCAAGTTTCAAGAAAACCACTATTGATGTAACATCTCAAGAGGTGAAATCGGCTAAGAACTATAAACTACCGAAAATTGAATTCAAGAAATTTGATGATGACCTAAAGAATTGGTTAGGTTTCTGGGGTCAGTTCAAGAAGATACACACAGACACCGATATGAACAATGAAGATAAATTTCAATATTTGATCCAGTCAATGAAGGAGGGCAGTAATGCACGGGCGTTGGTGGAAAGTTTTCCCCCATCAGCGGACAACTACTCCAAAGCCATTGATCAACTGAAGGCAAGGTTTGGCTGTGAAGATTTATTAATTCAAGTTTATGTTAGACAGTTATTAGCTTTAGTTCTCAATCATAACAAAAATGAAGAATCTATTAGGAATTTATATGATAAATTGTCAACTTATTTATTATCTTTGGAAACTTTAGGCATTGTAAAGCAAAAATATGAAACTATTTTGTATCCTCTAGTTGAATCAGCCATACCTGAAACTATGTTAATTGCCTGGAATAGGATTAATGTTGATAATAAGTCTTCAAATCAACTTACCAAATTATTAAACTTTTTAAAATGTGAGGTGGACACGGAGGAGCGTGTCAAGTTGGCTAGGTCTGAGTTTGATGCTTGTGTGGGTTCTAAATCCTCTTTTAACAGTGAATCAAGTCTACCAACAGCAGCAGCCCTGGTGTCCAACACGAAACCTGGTAAGGAGTTTTCAAATTTTAAAAGTAGTTGTTGTTTTTGTGATAAAAGTGGCCATAATACCTTTGAATGTAGTAAAGCAAGTAAGATGTCTTTAGATGATAAAAAGGAGGCAATTAAGAAGAAAGGCTGTTGCTACATATGTCTAAGAAAGGGACATATGGCTAATAAATGTAAAAACTTTGTCAAATGTATAGCATGTGGAAGGCGTCATTTTGTTATTTTGTGTCCTGATGTACATAATAAGAGCAGTGAGAATAGTACATCTGAGAATGTACTTATATGTGCCAGAAATAACACTACGACTTTATTACAGACGCTGATTGTGAATGTCGCCTATAATGGTAAATATGAGAAGGTGAGAGCATTATTAGACAGCGGATCACAAAGGTCGTATGTGAAAGCTGCAGTGGTCAAGAAATTGGGGCTGCGGCAGACTGGCACAGAGAAGATAGGTCATATGTTATTTGGAGGTGTAGAACAACCAGCAAAGGTATATAAGTGCTTTGAATTAGAGGTGAGTAGTTTAGACAACTCATTTCATGCTAAGATCAATGCATTACAACAGGCTGATTTATGTGGGCACCTACCAAAAGTTAAGAATGTGGCATTGTCTAAGAAATTGCGAGACTTAAATATTGGGATCAGTGATTTTCAATTTGCAGACACTGAAATTGGTCTCTTGATTGGGTCTGATCATCTTGGGTCCATAGTTAGTAACGAATTGGTACATTTAGATGACAACCTGATGGCTGTCAAAACCAATTTAGGATGGACATTACAAGGCCCAATAAATAATTTAAATTCAGTCAACACTAATAGTGTTTCATGCTTTTCGAAAACAAATCTTTCTGATTTGTGGAGTGTGGAGTTATTAGGTATTCAAGACCCCTTTGAAAAGCAGTGCAAGCATGTTACTGAAACTGAAGTTCTTAAAAATTTTAACAACAACATTTCAGTGAATGCAGAAGGCCGTTACAATGTGTCACTGCTGTGGAAGGAAGGGTGTCCGAAGCTCAGCACTAATTATGAAGTAGCATCTAAGAGGCTGGAGTCGACTACGAAGAAATTGAAGTTGACAGGTAACCTAAATACTTACAATCATGTCCTACAAACTTGGGAGAAGGATGATATTATTGAGAAGGTTACATATGATAATATGGAAAAGGGTCACTACTTACCTCATCACGGTGTCATAAAGCCACATAGTACTTCAACTAAAGTGCGCCCTGTGTACGACGCGTCCACAAAGGACCGAAATGGGTGGTCACTGAACAGTTGCTTGGATAAAGGTGTTAATATGATAGAATTGTTACCGAAATTATTAATACAATTTAGAAAGGGTGCTTATGGAGTTGTCTCTGATATAAAGCAAGCGTTTTTACAAATATGTGTTATAGAACAAGACAGAGACTATCTTAAGTTCCTTTGGTGGGAAGATATAGAGACATGTGATAAAATAGTGACATACAGACATAAGAGAGTTGTTTTTGGAATCACTTGTAGTCCATTTTTATTAAGTGCAACTTTGAATTATCATTTGGATTTGTGCACAGAGGCCTACGAGAAGACAGCAACTAAATTAAAAGAGTCATTCTATGTTGACAACTGTGTAGCGAGTTTTGATAGTATTGATGAACTAAATACCTTTATTACAGAATCAGCTACCATAATGAAAAGTGGTATGTTTGATCTGCGTGGATGGGTAACAGCTCCTCATAGAATAGACGACACAGTTTCAATTTCAGTATTGGGAATGACATGGAATACATTGGAAGATGACATACAATGTAATGTGAGCATAAATGTATCTTCATCAGAACATATAACAAAGAGGTATGTGATCTCTGTGGCTCAACATGTGTTTGATCCACTGGGATTAGTTTGTCCAACAACATTAATCCCCAAGCTTATTATGCAAAAAATCTGGGAACTGAACCTTGACTGGGATGAAGAAATACCTTCCAATTTGGCACAGGAATTTAAGAATTGGTTGAAAACAGCTTATTTAATCAATCAATGTCGTATTCCAAGACGTGTATCAGTTGCACCTATAGAAGAATGTGAGACCAGTCTGCACATATTTAGTGATGCATGCCAAACATCATATGCTGGCTGTGTGTTCTTAAGAACACGAAAAGATAAAAATGTACATGTACAACTCATTTTAGCAAAGAGTAGAGTGGCTCCAGCTAACAAGAAGATGTCATTACCTAGATTAGAACTTATGGGCGCTCTTATCGCATCTCGGTTATATAAAGAAGTTATGGAGTCTGGAATATTGGCTCAATGTAAGAAATACAAAACCTATTTTTGGACTGATTCAGCAGTAGTGTATGCATGGATAAAAAGACAAACACAATGGAAATTATTTGTATCCAATAGAGTTCAAGAAATATGTACAACTACAAATCGCAATGATTGGCACCATTTACCAGGTGAACACAACCCAGCTGATTTGCCGTCGCGAGGATGCAATGCACAAAGATTATTAGAAAGTCGGTGGTGGGAAGGCCCTACTTGGCTCAAAAACAGTATCGAAGCTTGGCCCAAATCATCGGTAGGTGACCTGAATGACGCCTGTGAAGAGTTGGTGCGTGCTGAAATTAGTACGAAGGCTGTAATTTGTACCGACGTCACAACTGTTCCATTTAGTCGGAGGTTAATGTATTTTTCTAAGTATAACCGTATAGTCAGACTTGTAGCATGGATTTTACGCATGAGTTGTAAAGTAAGAAAGAAATTTAATGTACATGGATCAGATATAGCAAATGACGAATATATAAATGCAGAGAATTCGTTGATAAGATTGTTACAGAAAGAAGATTTTACTCAAAAAGGTTTACCGAAGAATCTAAACACAATTATGGATGGTGAAGGACTAATCAGAGTAAAGACAAGATTGGAGTTGAGTCATGAAGATAGGAAATTCGTGAATCCAGTACTGTTGCCTGGCAGAAATGAAATAATACAACGGCTAGTACGACAGCGACACGAAAAACTTAATCATGCAGGGACACAGCTCTTGTTGTCAAATCTCAGAAATTGTTTCTGGATTTTGAACATAAGACGTCTCGCCAAGAAGATCGTGGCGCGATGCGTAGTATGTAAAAGGGACAAATGTAAACACTATGAAGTTCCTGAAGCGCCGTTGCCTGCGGACAGAGTTGAAGCATCTGCAGTCTTCCAGGTGACGGGGATAGATCTTGCAGGACCATTATATCTTCGTAATCAAGAAAAATGCTGGATAGTGCTATTTACATGCGCTACTTACAGAGCAGTACATTTGGAATTGGTAGATTCCTTATCTACTAACAGCTTTTTGATGGCTCTACGTCGTTTTATAGCACGAAGAGGTCGTACGAATGTCATTTACACTGATTGTGGTAGTAATTTTCAGGGTTCAGCTAATTTATTGAAAGAAATAAATTGGTGTGAAATCGAGGCTGCGACAGCGATCGTTCCACCGCCAATCAAATGGCGGTTCTTACCACCCAGAGCACCTTGGTGGGGAGGATGGTGGGAGCGTCTTGTCAGGGTAGTAAAGGATATGTTACGGAGAATTTTGGGTAAACAGACTGTAACATGGATTGAGTTGTCGACGTTACTTTGTGAATGTGAAGCAGTCATAAATAGCCGTCCATTGACATATGTAGCAACAGACGACTACTCATTAAAACCGCTCACTCCCATGATGTTTTTGCATCCTCTACATTCTACAGATACACCTGATTTGGATCAAATAGATTCAAATAATATTAATATTCGTTATCAATATTTAAATAAATTACGAGCCGATTTTAGACAACGTTTTAGAAACGAATACTTAGCCTTGCTTTGCAGTAGAAACAAGTGTGTACCAAATTTTCCTAAAGTTAATGACATTGTTCTAATTGAGACAGATTCCAAGAGATTATATTGGCCTTTAGGAATAGTAAAAGAATTGTTAACAGGTGCTGATGGACACAGCAGAGCCGTAAGAGTACAGACTGCGAATGGTGAATGGGTACGAGCTTGCCAAAAGCTTTATCCTCTGGAACTATCAGCTGTTTCCGATGAGTGGCGTAGAACAGGCAGCAACACAGGTAAGCCTGAGACTTGTTTACCTAATGAGGATTTGAACTCCCGTGGAGCGTCGAACTCAGACTTGGACAACTTGACTCAACCGCCCTCCGTGGTCACTAGACACGGAAGAGAGATTAAAGTGCCAAAACGATTTTTAGAATAGTAATTAAATTTGTCTGCTCCGATTCTGTTGTTGCTGTATCCCGCATATTATGTTACGCGTCCACATAGTATTGCAGTACCTTATTGTTATTTTAATGACCATTTAATTTATTGTTAAATGTGTATGTACCTATGAATGACTAATTATTTTGACATAATATTTTATGTGACATTGTATTTTTTACACAATTTGAATTTATACATATTGACTTAGTAGGTACGTAAATTTTAATAATTATTGAATTTAATGGAAATGATTTTTATGTGTATTGTAATGTAAATTAGTGAATGACTAATACCTATATCTATTGATATATCAATATTCCTTTGTTGGGCGGTGGGAGGATGTTGTAGATACTATGGTATCATTTAATGTAGAATATTTTTAACGCTTGCAACACTGTACTGACTGTCATAATTCACTGCAATATATGGACTTTTACAAAATGGACGCGTATATTTTATTTTGACAAAATCATGAAGCTTGCGAAGATAAAAGGGTGATTTACGGGTGCTTGTGTCTCCCTCTGCTCAGCCGCTCAGTCTTCGATCCATCACAAAGAGCATAGTACACCGAGTGATGAATACCTCAGACACAGACTAGACACGACCTTCAACAATGAAGATAACGACTTAGAAGAAGATAGAACATTGTAGGTATACGAATAGCCAGCCAGCAATATATCAAAGAGGTTGACTGCCCAGGGTATAGTATAGGTGCTTCTTGGCCAGTGAATGACTACTTAACACACCTTTGCCCTTTAGCATCTGCCTAGCCTTTTCCCAACTATGTTGAGGTTAGCTTCCAGTCTAACCGGATGCTGCTGAATACCAGTATTTTACATGGAGTGACTGCCTATCTGACCTCCACAACCCAGTTAGTACTAGGAAATACGATACTCACTGACTACCTGTAACGACTGTCAAAGATCTAGTATTGACAGTCGGGACCAACGGCTTAACGTGCTTTGCTTAAACCTGGTATGTATTTGGTCACCCATCCACGGACTAACCTTTTGCAAACTACACAAAATAACAATATCTTAACCTATTCAAATGAAAAAAAGTGGCGTACAATCCTCGGACATTTTCAACTTTATAGTTTTACATAAAGCGACTGATATCTAACTTTGCCTTCGAGGAAAGACTGTATAAATAAATAACCTTTTACGCGACATAAAATCCCTGAGGAAGGACTAAGAAGGCATATTTTGTAGCTGGCAACCGGAAAAAATACAAGCCAACTGCGCCGTTGGCACTTTACAGTCCTTAATGGATTATTAGGAAAATTACTTGCAACAGGAAACTACAACTTTAACGACGCCATTTTCTTGTAAAACCGGGTAGTAATGACAATGTTGTCTTCATAAAAATCGGTAAAGTTAAAACGAAGAAAGCATTTCGCGTTAAAGTATTAATAAAACAAGCTGTACATTTGCTTATTACACGAAATTGCTGTCACAAAGTATGCATATTTTGTACTTGCAGTAATGTTTCATAACTGCATAATAGAAGGGAAAACGCCAGAAGCGAGTGGAAATTCGGTCATCAGAATTTCATTATGAAAAGATTAGGTTTCCGTCACTTTCTGTTTACAAAACCTTGGGCCTTTGGACACGTGTTTTGGGTATCGCGTTTCAAGGAAACATATGACTGTTTGGTTCTGTATCGTCTTACGTTCTTCCATTAATGCAGATCATTTTCACAATTTAGATTTTTGTTGCTATTTGTAAAACCTTTTTTTCGTACATAGGTACCTACGTTGATCTCTATGAACTCATCAGTACGATACGCCGTCTGGGAAAAGACTTCACCAGTTTCGATATACCTATGTATAATCTCAACATGAATGATGTAACCTAGATTTTGTAACAATATTTTGATTTAACAATATTTTCTGGTATTCAGCTGCATCCGGTAAAACTGGAAGCCGACCCCAACAGTTGGGAAAAGGCTAGGCAGATGATGATGATTTTGATTTAAAAGTGTCCATGGAGTTTCTGGACACTTAAATCAAAATATTGTTACAAAATCTAGGTTACATCATTCATGTTGAGATTATACATAATATCGAAACTCGTGAAGTCCTTTGAACCCGTATGGTGTCGGACGTAAAGAATAGCACCATCCCATATCTTCCCG
This sequence comes from Xestia xanthographa, assembly GCA_905147715.2. Taxonomy (NCBI): domain Eukaryota; kingdom Metazoa; phylum Arthropoda; class Insecta; order Lepidoptera; family Noctuidae; genus Xestia; species Xestia xanthographa. Next base: position 10,336,135 of record LR990652.1, read on the forward strand.
CGGGTGTCGTAAGGGGCATCTAAGGGACTTACCAGAGAATGGGCAGCAGCGTTCTCTGTACTTTTGTAACAACCGTACTGCGATCGCCAACCCGCCTGCCAAGCGTGGCGATTATGGCAAAAACCCCTCTTTGGGGAGGCCTATGTCCAGCAGTGGACGTCTTTCGGCTGAAATAATGATGATGATGATGGTGTTCCTTGCCCGTTCTTCTCCATAGAGATCTACGCAAGGGAATGGGCAACTACAGTACTTTCTCAAGTTATTATGACTAGGACTGTAGCTTTGTTTTTTTTTTTGTATTTTTGACATTCAAAAGTGCCATAATGGTATAATTGAAATAAATGCTTCGAGTTTGCCTTGAGTTTGAGTTTTCAGTAAATTGCATACAAGGTGTAACATAGTAAACTCAAACCACGAAACTGAACAAGTTTTGTTCTATGACTTTGAGAAATTCATAACTTTTTTTTTTAATCCTTCATGTTGATCAGTTCCAATAGTAGGTAAGTCGAATTTTGCGCTCTACAACTATTCAATTCATACTTTAACAGTAAGATGGAGTGAAACATACCGTCTAACTTCTAAGGGACGGCAACGTATTGAGTAAGTCCGTCGGTGAAACACAAAGCTATGCTGTTTACAGTTTACGAGCTTCCGACCATAATGCCCGGCTAACATGACCACTAAACCTTAACTTTAAACATTAATATTGCGTATTTTCTACGCTTACCTATTTGTTTGTAGCTAGTTAGTTGATTTGTGAGTATGTAGTGCTTGTTTTCTTTATGTTCTGTTTATTTTTTATTTATTTATTAGTAATAGGTACATCTTAATTGACATTATTTTAAATTTTACAAAATTTGACATTAATAGCTTTATAAATAATATATACCGTTGACATGCATGAAAAATAAATTATAATTGATTCATTAATGATTAATAATACATTGAATTCTCATTCTTTACTCGACCCTGACTTTGTATTGTATAAATCCAGACTTATTACTTAAAATAAAAACAATATTTGTACACCAATTTCATTGGTAGGACATAGAGGGAACTAAAATGTATGAATAAGACCTTTATTACAATACCTGTGTTCACAAATAAAGATGATTTGATTTGATTTGATTTGATACATACAACGGTGAAGGAAAACATCGTGAGGAAACCGGCATGTCCTAGAACCAAAAATTCGAAGACATGTGACATCTACCAATCCGCGCTGGGCCCGCGTGGTGGATTTATAGCCCATTCCCCTCTCATAGGAGGCCTATGTCCCAGCAGTGGGAACATTAATAGGCTGATGATGATGATGATTAAGTTATTTGTAAGTAATTTCAAAATAACAACTTTCTACTGAATGCCTATGAAAATAATCTAACCAAAAAAACAGTATTTTTTTTCGTTTTTGTCTTCTTTACAGTTTGTTTCAGCTAAGCTCTGAAACGCCTGGACCGATGTTGATGGGACTTTTACTGGGTAGGTGATGTTATAAGGAATAGCTTAGGCTACTTTTATTTTAGAAAAATGCATCAGGGTTGTGAAGTAGTTATCAAAATCCGATTTAAACAGCTAGTTTATAATAAGAATATTTGCTATAGATTGTGTATAGATTTTAAATGAGAACGCACCCTGATTTTGACATTAGAAAATTCTGTGTTATCTGTGAACAGATCCAATACAAAGTTGAAACGAAGCTATTGTTTTTCTTATTAAGAACCTGCGAAAATTCTCCATCAAAGACTGCAATCTAAATCTGCATGCATCAGGAGAATCCATAAGAATTACCACAATATTGATGTTTTACAAGCTATTGATGTACAGGTATTCTAGTCTTCTTCGTCTTCTTTCTTCTAGATCTTCTTCTTCTTTCTTTCTGGTTCTTCTAGTTAAAGTATGTGTTTCAGCAATCATGGTCTATCTTCAATGATTAAGATTTAATATAGAGCTATGTGCCTAGTTGTAACTTTATATATATTTTTCTGGCATAGGTGTACCTACCAACTTCCACGAAATACACTGTGACTAAAATCCAACCCACTTTGTTCAAAGATTGAAGTGGTTTTTTTTTCTTTTTTTTACCGGTTGTAAATTTTAAATGTCAAAAACGAAATGTATAATATTTATCAACAAAATAAGCATTTAAACGTTCACATTTTTGGTTGATAAAAAACAGCATAAAGATGGATTTTATTGATAATTTATGGCTTGATTATAATTGATATTATATGGTATTCATTTTATCTTAGACAGATAAATCCTCTAAAGGAGATACTGAATATTGTCAAACTTGTTCGTATTACAACTTCAAAATAAGAATGATAGTAGCCTCGAAAAAAAAACCGTTATCAACTTACTTCTTAGTACAGTCAGCCTCAAAAAGACGTAAACATCGACAAGAATTCACTTGACTGTCTACAATAATTTGATTCATAATACTTTATAAATTTTTCTTTGACTGTTTGTACAAAGATTGTCACAATTCTATGAGTTGTTGTCGAAGTAAGTACTTTAGTACTGGGATGTACGAATATAAAAAACACAAAAAAGTGAAAATATAACTTTAGCTTCAGAAGTCGGTGAAAAAAAGAATCATCAAAATCAGTTCACCCAGTCGAAAGTTCTGAGGTAACAAACATAAAAAAAAAAATACAGTCGAATTGAGAACCTCCTCTTTTTGGAAGTCGGTTGAAAATGAAAGTTTAACTCGGATAATTATTTAGTTTGATATTATATTTTTAATATTTCACATGTTATCAGCAATCCCGAACCCAAACTAAAATTTCGAAGTGATTAAGTACTTTAATGTGCCAGTCAATTCTTAAAACCATAGAGGTTACGTCTCTTCAACACCAAAACTTCTTTTTAGGCTGACTGTACCAAAATAAACGAGAAATATCAGCGTACATCTTCATTAACACGACTAAGCTGAACCTAGACAGCCAAAACGTAATACGGCGGTAAATCACATTTATCACTTTTATCATATGGGCAGTACCTAATAAACAATATGAGATTAACTCAAGCCCTAGTAAAATATTAGCCAGTCTACTACGAAGCGAAACTGATATTACCTGCGCCCATGAACAACCGTTCACTATTCCGCACTGTTTCTGCAGCACCCGCGATTGTAACAGGGGTGAGGGTATATCAGTAAAACAACGACACGGTGTTATAAGTGGTACTTGTTAAAAATTACAACCGCGAAAAATCTTGACACCGCGATTCAGAAAACGCCATAAACCAAACAACGCCATCTATCGGATTAAAACTAAACAATATTTGGAAGAAAGAAACAGTGACTGCGCAAAACACAAATGAAAAAAGCTGCTTATAGCATGCGACGAGACCCTGGTATGAGCGAATTTCTTTAGTAAACCCATACAAAAATGAGTAATTGCGACCCTACAAATTGGTCTGGCTATTTTTTCCGTGCTCTAAAGCGTCTAGCAAAAATTTCCGTCAACGGAAAGTGTCTGGCAGTGTTTAATTATGATTAATTATTAACAATATTCTCTGCAATATCTATAAAAATCAGCTCTTAGGCTTCAAGATTTTTTATTATTATTTTTACGCAACTTTAGCTCATGATATAAAAAAAACCGGCCAAGTGCGAGTCGGACTCGCACACGAAGGGTTCCGTACCATTGACTATATTTAGTATTTGTTGTTATAGCGGCAACAGAAATACATCATCTGTGAAAATTTCAACTGTCTAGCTGTCACGGTTCATGAGATACAGCCTGGTGACAGACAGACGGACAGACGGACAGATGGACAGACGGACAGACGGACAGAAGGACAGACAGACAGACGGACAGACAGCGAAGTCTTAGTAATAGGGTTCCGTTTTTACCCTTTGGGTACGGAACCCTAAAAACGGCCGTCGACACCAGTTACCAGATATGCATACGTTAACAGTACATATTACTGACACTATACTATGCCACATATTCTTTTAATCAGAAAATAACTACGTCTGGCGGCCTTGGAATCTTGGACTAACAGTACCTACTCATGCGAAGGAGACAAGTAATATCCATGCATAACACTTGACGTATCGAATATCCTGAGGTTGGGAGCAGGGCGTTACTGTGTTCCACTTTCAAAGGTATTAGTACCGCTAGAATAATAGACAAATGAGCCATTTCATCTCTGTCCCTGCAAAGACAACGCACCTGAGATTCTTGTCGCCTTGC